>JAZHRO010000070.1:8448500-9717000 GCA_037157565.1 Thalassia testudinum
AAAATACATCTTTATCAGACTAGCAGCAGCATATACATAAGCATACACTCTTAGGAGTGCAATTTTCTACTAGTATTAGAGAGATCTGACTCGGGAAATTTTTAAATTATTTTTCTCACATCAGCGGGAAAACACGAGAAAACCCGCGTAAATCCCTATCCTCTGAGAATTAAAAAGACCACATATTTTTGTTTGAAAAATATAAAAAGCGGCCATTGTAGTTTTAATTGATATATTTTTGAAAAAAATTAACTAAAAAGAGGAAGTAAAATTGGTAACTTAAATCTGTTTGCAGAATGCATGCGGGTTTTTATATCGCTATCGTCTGTTGCATGCTATTGCGCACACAGCGCGATCACTAGAGTCACACGAGTCTATTTTTCTATCTCTCCTCTTTGCACCTCTTAGGTCTTTGGCCGAAGATCAACAAATCTGTCTCACTAGTAGAGCCTCGGGGAGCCAGTAGTGAGCGGTCTCGATCCTAGACTATAGACCTTTAAGCTTTAAGGTATGCACTCGTGTAGTCACGAATTAGGATGCATATTTTGATGTTGTTACTCTATTTGTTTGCGTCAAATTACTTTGCGTACCTTAGGAATTTCTTCTTTCCTTTGAAAGAAGAGCAAAACCCGCATCTTTTGCGTTGTTTTGCAGGTTTTCTGTGCCGTTGTTTTCTTATTGGTGGTGTGCGTGTGCCTTTGCACATTATTTTCCATTTATGGATGGGAGGCAATCCTTGCATCCACCTCTTGCACCACCATTAACAAGTGATCCTAAGCCAATTGCAGATAGGCAACCAATGGTTTTCCCATCTGATCCATCTACTTCTATGGATTAAATGCAAAATCTTAATCCTGAGATCCCTTCTTCTTCTGGATAGGGGGAGATGCCGCCTTTTGATGTTCATGAGGTGCTCTTGAACCATAACCTTAGGATGCTAGAGCAAACAAGACAAATCAATTTATTAACAACAGCCTTAAATAATTTACAGACTCTGCAAAGCCATTCTTCACCTCGACCTGAGGCAGGTTTTGAAAATCTTGATTTACTGATTAATCATCCAAGGCCTCTACTTAGAGATTATTATAACCCATCTAATGCACAAGTAGAGCCGAATGTTAGGATTCCTATTAGGGAGAATGATCCAGTATTAAAGCAAAAAATTATAGGTTTAATCCCCCACTTTCACGGATTTGCATCCGAGGATCCATTTCAACATATTGAAGATCTTAAAAATCTATCCCAAACTCTTGGTCCTTGAAATCAAAATAGGGAAATCCTACTAATGAAAATGTTCTCTTTTAGCCTTAAAGATAAGCAGCTTATTGGTATAGAACTATAGCAAGACCAATCTCAACTTGGGCTGAACTTGAATCTACATTTTTGAAGAAATTTTTTCCAATTGGTCGAACTAATGCTTTAAGGCGAGCTATTACTACTTTCAATCAAAATCAAGGAGAACCAATTCATGAAGCGTGGGAATGTTTTCATGAATTGCAAAGGAAATGCCCACATCATGACATCCCTCGTTGGCAACTCATGCATATCTCTTATTATGGTTTACAAGAGGGCATTCGCAATCTAGTCGATGCCTCTTATGGAGGGAATTTTCTAAATCGCGATGCAGAATCTGCTTCAGATTATTTGAAGGGATGGTGGAAAACTCAATCAATAATGCATCTATGTCACAATTTTCGCGAGGAGTGAATACGAATCATCAAAATCCGCATAAGGGCATTCATGAGATCGGTAATCCATCTAGGTCAAAGGATTTAGAGATTATTGTAGAAAAACTGGACAATGTCGATATCTTATCAAAGCATCTCGACGAGGTTAGAAACACAATGAAGACTCTTACGCCTCTACTTGCTTCAAATCCCATGTATTCACCTGTTTCGCAAATTCCCGCAGGGAGGGAATTTGTGAATAATCTGGATTCTAGAGATCCATCTTCCTTGGGTTTTCTATCTACCCCTTCACCAACCCAAGGAGGGACCTTTGTCCCACAATCTTACCCACCCTTTTCCCCACCCTTAACTATTGCAAAAAACACGCCATATCTTTTAGGATTACACGCCATCTAGGAAAATATTCCAAGACCAAACCTTTATTCAAATACCTATAATCCTGGATAGAGAAGCCACCCAAATTTTTCTTGGGCTGATCCAAATCAAAATCAAAGACCAAATTATCCAAATCAGACCCATTTTAATCCACCTCCCTTGCCTCCTCAGCAATCAAATTTAAGGCCTAGCCCGATGAGTATGCAGAATTACTCTAGGCCTATTAGAGATACACAGCTAGACCAGATTTTAAAAGTTGTGTCAGAGAGTCAGCAACAAAATGCTGAAGCTCTCGCTGAGATCCATAGGTAATGTAAGGTAGAGTTGGCTGATTTACGAAATCAAATCATGCTTTTGGCTGAGTCTCGTCATCCAGGTACTCTTCCATCTCAGCCAATTCCGAATCCTAGGAACTTGCCAAATCCTAGGCAAAATCAAGGCCAAGTCCACTTCATTAATCAGGCCTTTGATTCTAATCATAACCCGTCCTCTGTATTACCTAAAAATAACCCATCAAACCCACATCAGCAACCTATTTTGTATCAAAATGACCCACCTACTATTGGGAATCAAAATTGATTTTGCTGATCTTCTGAACTTGGTGGAATCATCTTTTAAATTGCCTCAATCTTGAACATTCTACATCTCAACCTAAATCAGATCTAATCTTCACATGGTTTTCACTCTGATCTTTTTGAGATTTTCATGAGGGTCTGATTCTAGGATCTGCGAGATCTATTCTAGGCAATTTTAGGTCAAGTTTTGATTGGGTGGTTTCTAATTTATTTTCTATTATTTTTGATCTAATTCTTTCATAACTCCTCTATTTTTACTGTATACCTATTCTTTTTAGGAGTTCTTTACTAGGGTTTACACCTAGCTGAAGGCGTAAAACTTAGCATTTGTATATAGTTGTTTCCTATTTTTATCTTTTTGATTTTCTTATACACTTACTTTTAAAATTTCACTTCATATCATATTGATTACCTTCATTTAGTTCGACTGACCACTCTGACCTTTGGTCAGACTTGAAATCGTACGCACAGAGATTTTTAATCTCTTCTATTCGACTCCTTCCATCACCCTATACTAAATGAAGAGTAATATCTTTTCACCCTTCTTACAATGAGAACATTGTAAAATTTTAGCTTGGGGGGGTGTTGAAGTGAAATTTTTACTTTAAGTGTGGGTTAAAAAATAAAAAATGCATAAAAATTAAATATCCATGAAATTTTAAAAAATTTGAAAATCTAAAAATGATAAAAAATTTTAAAAAATCAAAAATTTCATAAAAATTTGAAAATTTTTTTAAAACAAAAACCATAAAAATTGGAAAAATCTTATATACATAAAAATAAAAATATATAAATAAATAAATTTGAAAAAAGAAAATTCATAAAAATAATAAGAGGGGAATATTCATTTTTAATAAAGAAGAAAAGAAGAAGAATGTATATATATATTATAATTAAGCGCTTAATTTTCTTTTAAGTCAGAAGTTTAAAATTTATATAGAATATATATAGAGTATTTAAGAGCATTCAATTCTTAATTAGATTTTACTTAAACATTTTGTAAAAACACACTTTTGTGTTTAAAATTTTTAAAACAAGATTTTATTTGAATTAAGAATCTTTTAAATCTTTTAAAGATTTATTTTTCTATTCTTACTTGAATTAAGAAACTAAGTGTGTTAGGATTTTAAACTTAAGTTTGGAATTGAATTATAACTTTTTAATCAATTAGATTAAGTAATCCTTTTGCTTTTTGAAAATTTGATTTTATCATAAAGTTAAGTAAAAGGCCAGATATTTAGAGTTAATTAAATAAAGAGTTGGTAGAATTTTAGTTTACAAAACTTACAAGCTAGAGATAAAAAACTAGACTTGGTAAATTTTTTCTTGACGGATCCTATAGGAGGAAACTAAGAATTTGAAGAACCTAAGAGTAAAGGGCTTTGTTGTTTAAGCTCTGGTTTGACAGCTAGGTAACCTAAACATCTAAACTCACTCACATAGAATTTTCTTGTTGACATCTGAGACCGCGAAACCATAGAGGTTAAGAGATCAGTTCTGAATCCTCTTTAGTCTAAGGATTTCCATGGGGCGGTTCTTGAAAGGGTGAAGGATGTGCCACTCACCTAGAAAAAGGATTTGGGGAATAATGGTAGTAAGAAAAATGAGACGGGGGGAAAAGAAAAAAAAAGAAAAATAAATAAAACACCCTGCAGTTAAGTGCCTTGTTAAAAATGGGTACTTATGTAGTTTTTTCATAATAAATAAAAGCATCTCGTTACAAATGGATGCTACCCTTCCTTCCATCAAATAAAAAGAACACCTCGCTACAAATGGGTGTTCTAACCTATAGAAAAAGAGAAAAAAAATATGGAGAAAAAAATATTAGGAATAAGAGACCCAATGGTCCACCAAGGAGATATACACAAAAGTGCTGACCTCAGGATAGAAAACTTGTGAGGAGAAAGCAACCAAACCTGAGTAAGGCCAAGCCGAAGGCTTTAATTGGAATAATTGGGATTGGAAAATGATGTCTTAAGATCTGGATTTTTGCAATTTTGGATGTCTTTAGAACAATTCTCTTCACTAAGCACAGATGTTTTAAAATCACAGCTACTGAACCTTGGTATTGGGCAATGAAGCCTAAGAAATTGGGTTTTGAAGATTTTAAGTTGAGACATAAAGGAGAAGAATTGATAGAATCCTAGGTCTAGAAGTTAATCTTTAGCGTTGTAGGCTAGTAAATTAGAGTTTTACTACTCTAAGTTTGATTAATAATGAGTATCTGGTTAATTTGCTTAAACTAATACTGATAAAAGACAAATATCATAAACAAGGGATTAACTTAAATCTATTTGAGTTTTTGAGTTAAAATTTAATTCTCAATCCTTAAGTTTTGTTTTCTTAAAACACTTTGTATTCTAATTTGAGTTAAGAATAGTTACAAAGATTAAGAGATTCTTGAAGAATTCAAATTCAGAGTAAAATTCTTGTTTACAAATTCTTTTAAGTGCGTTTTGAAAATGTTATAAGTATAAGTCTAAGTAATAAAATTTTCACATATGCTCTATACATTAATCATTTATATTTAACCTTAAAAATTTCTAACCTAAGCTTTGCTATACATAGTTACTATTTATAATAATTTAAACCCAAGTGCTTTAAATCATCATAGTCTTAGTTAATTTTGCTAGGGACTAGGAAAACTATGGCTTCGGGGTATGATGAGACACTCATCATGATCTCTAATTACCTCTAATTAACTAGTCTTCCTAGTTAATAAGCTACGGTCATGAACATATAAGGGTTAAATATAGAATAAGGAATATTTAGTAAAGGACCTTAAAATAAGTTTAAAATGACATTTTATCCTTCAATTAACATTATTAATAATTTAGATAATAATTGGACTCGAAATCCTATTAATCATTTCTTTAATTAATAAGATAAGTAACTTAAACTTAATGTATAACTAAGTATATAATAACTTAAGTGATTTTACTTAATCTAATAAATTAACCTAAAAAGGTCAAAAATGTAAATTCAAGGTGTAAACATACTATTTACCTTATTTACTAACATATATAAAAAGTTGAAAAGATCTAAATTAAAATAAACCTTCAAAACCTGAGTTTACATTTTGGTCCTTAAAATTCATTACAATCGGGTCCTTATTTCTCACACAAGTCCTTAAGTTTTATTTTATTTAAGTCCCTCTTCATCATCTTCTTCTTCAGCCAAATGAACGGCTGGCGGAAGAAAGTCACCCCACCGCGCGATTACCGCCTTACCGACATCATCCTTCTTTGTCCAAGCTCTTGTAGCTTGCGCTCCCCACCTCCACTTCATCCACCGGTCTGGATTAACCGAGAATCCTATTTTCAGTGGGAGATAACCTGACCGTCATCGGAGATGATGTCGGAGGTTAAGCTCCTCAAGCTCCTTCTTTGGCCAGACCCCGCCATTCTCTTTGCCGCCAACTACTATAAATACCCCCTCACACCTCTGATTTTATTCAAGTTGACTCCCTTCCCTCTTCTAACACTGTAGCCGACTTCGATAGGCTATTCGTCCAAGACTCCGGCGACTTCCCATTCCACTTTCTGACTTCCTCCGTCCATCTTAATCAGCCGAGGAGATCCACCGTGGTCTTCCGCATCTCTGACACAGGCATCGACCCAAGGAATCCTCCGCTCCACCTCAAATCCACCCGCTGGAGATCTTTCTTCCACCCTCTGATTTCTTCATCCGCTATGAACCTTCGGCAGAACCCTATTGACCCCTTCGTCCAGGTAACAGTAGATTAGGAGTAGGAGTAGGAGTAAGCTAGCTTAGTTAGTTAGTTTAGGTAGTAAAGTGAGAGTTAATTTCAGAATTTTAGTTTCATCTTCTCTGACTCCGGCGAGCTCCTTGAGCCCGCCAGAGACTTAATTTCATCTTTTGAAATTGCTGTCCACCTTCCTTTAACTTCATAATCACTTCTAAATCACCTAATCGCCTAATTCATATTCGACCTCCACCGACTACTGTCACTGTCTATGGTGACAGTAATCGACCTAATTCCACCTTCATAGGGTTCTTCATCATTTATTCACCACTTATGAATCCTAATTGACACTATAATACCTATAAATACACATATAAATTAAATGCCCAAATATAATTAAGTTCCTGAGCTCGCTGTCCATGGCGACTCAGGAGCAGTTCAAATCTTAAATTAAATATATACTTATGAATATAAACATCTGTTGACTTGTAACCTCTCAATTGAGTGGTTAAACAAGTCCTGAGCTTAATTCAAATGAGACTTTTAAAGAAATGAATTCACTGTCAAATCTTACATTTAAAGAAATAATGAGGAATTAAATGTGATACTGAGGTTCCTTGCAACCTCAGGATCCTTTCTAAATCAAAAATGGTAAGTTTAATCAATCTGTACACACTTTTCATATTTTCTAGACTCACCAGAGCTTCGACGAGCTCTGGCGAGCCAAAATTGTGTTTCAGCCTGAGAAACTTGTTGAGAAGCTCTAGAATGATGAAATGAGGATCACTGATTGTCTTGAGGTTATTTGTTTGAAGATTTAGTGTCTGGATCCAAAGATTGACTTCATCTTCTCCAACTCCGGCAGAGTTGGAGAAGTTTGATAAAGTGACATAAGAAGCATTTAAGGAACTCAGAAGCTTCAGTGTAATGCACTGAAGCTATTTAAACTCTTGGAATGCTGTAACAACCTTCCATTAGCTCTATCGAACACACACCTTTTCAAGTTCAGGCAGTGTGCCTGTAAACCTAGGAATCAGGGCCAGAACTCCTATTTGAAGATCTGAATAATTTCTAGGTGTTGAGAAGACTTTATTCGAGGCTTTGATTTCTTGTGGAGAAGTTTTGAATAGAAAGTCAACTTTTTGTGCTTCCACAGTCAAACTGAATCTGATAATGGAGATCTAAGCTCGAATTGATGTATTAAGGAGTGTAAACTATTTTTGAGAATTTGTTGAATGATCCGAGAGAGAATAAAGTGAGCTCAGATGACTTATTTAGTTAGAATTTGAATCCTATCAATTTGAGTTACTTTCGAACCCAAACCAGTAGGAGAAGTATTCTGTTGAAATTTGAACTTGAATCCTACTCAGTTTAATCTGTTATAACCCTTAGAACTTGTTTAATTCGATCAAAGATGTTTCTCTGTGTCTGTGTACCTATTTTAAGTCTGAAATTCGAACTCTGAAGCTTTCTAAGAAGATTCAACGTTCTGTACACTGTCTAAAGGTCTTAAGAGCTTAAAACTTACTCTAACAGATGCGAAATTACTTGTATAACCTATACAGACCTTTAAATAAGAAAGAGAAGTCCATCTGAGGACTCTGTAGATATTAAAATCATTTCCAGGAGTTAAATAACCTGTAGGAACCCCTGATTTTACTTTTCAAATTGAAGAGGAAAACATCTTCAAAACCTTAAATTGACCCTGCAATTGCGTAGATCTATCTTAGAGCTTTCTAACGAACTTGAAATCACTCGATTTGGAGCTCTGGGTAGAAAGTTATGATCATTTGAAGTTGGGTCTGAAGGGAGTTATGTTAGTCCCACATCGTCGGATTCTGAGCTGCGCATGGGGATAAAACGAATTTGTTACCCCGACTCTTCAGTCGTCAACGCTCGGCGCATCGGTTACCGATCTAATCCTATCTGAGCATGTGCATGTGTGTGTGTGCGGGCTTGTGTGCCTGCAGGTGTGCGCCCTTGTGGGCGTGAGCGAATGTGCCCTGGGAGGGCGAGAGGCTTGGGAGGCCAGGTTGAGCCGGATTGGCTCGAGACTATGAACCGATATGAAATAAATCAAAAACTAACCTAATTGAGATTAGGTGAGGATTGAGTAGGGTTTGGTCCCACCTTGGTCTCAAGGTGCTGTGTACCTCGAAAGGACCTCGCTGCAAATAAAATAAATTTTGGTTAAAAAAAAGTAAAAAAACTCGGTTCAACTGAATGTCGAAGGGAATTGAAAGAGAAGCCGATGGTTGTTAAATGCTAAGTGTTGAAGCTGAAGGCTAAGTAAACAAAGGAGCATAGGCACTAAGGAAGGAAAAGAGATTAAGGAACAAAAACAGAAGACTAAGGGAAGAAGAGGAGAAGGCAGGAACAATAGAAGAAAGGTAAGAAAGAGAGCTCGAGAGAGAGAAGAAAATGAAAAAAAGAGAGCTCGAGAGAGAGAAGAAAATGAAAAAAAGAGAGAAGAAGAGAGAGGCTGAAGAAAATAAATGAAGAAAATCTTTTCTTCATCATTTTAATTACTTTTTGAATTTGTTTTAATTGTAAAAAGCATGTTTTAATAGAATAACTTTTAATTGCCTTAATTTCTTTTGAAATAAAATTGAAAAACTAGCATGTTTACTTGTTAATAAAGTACATCATTTGAGTGAATATGTTTTTCACATGGAATTTTGTATATTCTTTATAGTTTAAATATTTTGGAAAAATTCATGTTTTAAAAATCAACTTAGCTATACCTGTTAAACTTATAAAGAAATAAAAGATAATTGGTGAATTTGGAAAAAAATTATTATACCTCCCAGTGAACGACCTGGACTCAACCTTTAAAAATTTCTAAAATGTTAGGTTAATTCGACCCTATACTACACAACCGACACAATTTCGAGTTAACCTAAGTGATTTCTTCTACTCTTAATTAAGTGAAATTAACTTAATTACTGAGTTGAGTGAAGCCACGCGATCAACTATTCAATTTTTGGGCATCCAATCATAACCATGGACATCTACTTTTGAAAGTTAAGTTGGCTGGACCTAATTTCAGATGTCCAAAAACCCTGTACAGGCCTAAAACTTGAAGTTTATGGTTTCATCCCTTTCCCATTCACCTAGAGCACCTACCTTAACCCTTAGAACATCATCCTACACCTTAGGTACCCTCATTAGAAGCCTCGTACCACCTTAATCAAAACCCAAACCACCCACACCTAGCCTAATCCTATCTAGACTACACGCCACCCTTAAACCCCTCCCTCAAATCGACTTAAGCCTCCACTAAACCAGGTATAACCCCACGCCAACTATCCCTTATCCATTTCCTTGACCACCCTTGACTTGTACCCTCACCACTAAGTTATACCTTATGCTAGAACCTTCTAATCCTTACGATGTACCCCTAAAGCTAGGCCTTAACCTACTCCTCACTACCACCACTCTATAAAGAGAGTATCCACCATAGGCAACACCCCTGTCTCCTCTCATGACCTAGCCAATAGTTAACCATGTACCCCTTGGCTTTGGCTTTCCTAGGTGAAGAGAGGGTAGGCTACATGCTTATGATCCCTTTCCCCTCCTAATAAGCCAAGTACCTACATTGGATAGGACACCTAACTTTCTTCCTCCTTGTTTTTATTTCTTTTGTAGTTAGTTTACTCATTTGCTTAGTATTTTCTATTGCATGTGCATAGTAGAGTAGTATTTCCATTGTAGCATCTCTTTGTTTACTTGCTTTTCATTTTCATTCATCTTGCTTTTTAGTTGCAAATCTCACACATTCACTTACATCACACACCCACTCACCATCATAATCACTTACAGACCACCTTCAAAACACCACCATCTTCACATACTCACCATCACCATTATTCTCATTTACATGCCACCCTCGCCATCACATGTGCACACACTCATCTCACTCACCATACTACACTCACCACATTCACACACTCTCCATTAGTATACACACCCTATGTAGAACCAACCACTGGTATCCTAACCAAGCCCCAATACCATCTCCACCCTTAGGATTGTAGTTAATGGTCGTCCCCTCCACATACCACCATGTCGACCAAGTAACTCCATAGAAAACACCACCATTGAGCAAACCATAGTCACCTCTAAGTATAGAGTTTTCATCTCCATTTCACTCACCTCCACTATAGTCATCACCACCAACATTAGGACAAACGAGCACATCATAACACATATTACCAAAGCACTCACCATTAATCACCTTAGGTTCATTCACCACTCCATCTTGACCTAGTTAGATGGCCTATTACTTATTCCTAATTACCCCCATCATTACCACTACCACCACCTTGGTCCCATCACCCACTTGGATCCCATTTCTTCAAGAAGCTCCTCGCTAAAGTACACACCGCATCGTACTCATCATAACCACCATCCCTATGGACATGTCTTGAAGAAGAATCCTTGTATATAGCTTTGTTTATTTTGCATAGGCAGCTTAAGCTACAAGCAGTGGTTGTAATGAACTCTATTTAGTTTTTATTTCCAATTTGTAGTGTCATCTTTCTTTTTCATGAAAAGTTCAAGTTAGTTTCTTTCTACTTCTTGTGTTGTTCTTCTCATTCGAAAGGCAAAAAAAAAAAAAATTTATCTCTTTACTTAGCTAAAGTTTATAAATACTTTTACAATTTTCTCGAGCAAATTCAAAAGCCAAAAAAATTATGAAAGGGAAAAGATTAAAAAAAATAGATAACTTTCTCTCCTTTTGTCCCTAACAAAAATCCAAAAAAAAATAGTAGTTAGTTCTTGTGAAATTAAAAAAAAGAAAAAATAGAAAAAGAGAAAAACATAAAAATAGAATAAGGAACTCCCATTAGCCCCCCTTCCTACTTAGCCTCCCCATTGGCTCGACCGAGACTCCCTTAGTCATAATCGAATTGAGTTCCGAAATAATTAAATGCACTAGCACTTTGGAGTGGAAATCACGCTACAATGACACGTAACTACATAGATTTTGCATACTAATAGCTCTTAGCTCAACATGTTTGGCACTGTTGCTAGGGAGGCAACGAGCCTTCATTTAGTTCTTCTAGTTGCTTTTGTATATAATTAACTTGTAATCATCTTTGTCATTGTTTGGTTGATTGTGTGTATGTAAATACGATGGGAACCACGCACACAATGAGCCCAGGTAAAGAGTTGAGGTATGTCACACTTATCCTAAAAAAAATAGTCTAAAAAAAATTAAAATATTCAAAATATTAAAAAATTTTGAAAAATAAAAAATACCAGACAATTTTGACCTAAAATGGACTTAGTTTACTTTATCTTGACTCTTATCAACAACTGTAGCCCATTTTCCTTATTATAAGTTTGGACAGACCTAAACTTCAAGCTTTACAAATCACCTGAGGTGTATCCAAGCTCTTAAAAAATATGAAATCTCACTATGAGATAAATATATTAGTTTGCTTTCACTTCTCACCAATTTTTCTTGTAAACTCACACTGTAGATTTTGTCAAAATTCCTACATTGGGGGTCTATCAACACTGAAATATAGATAGACTTATTCTGACTTTATGAATTTACTATAGGTAGCATACTTATCCAAACCCTGTAAACTCAGTGGGGTTGGAAATCTCTTTTAATTCACTATCTCCAGTAATTTTGAGAGAGTATAGCTAGGCTTCTTTACTAAAACTATCTGCAGGGGTTTATTTGCTTTCTGTGTACCCATCAGAACCAAAAATTCAACTTAAAATCTTAAAGCCCCCTAAAAATCCAACAAAAATCATTTATGAAATCCTGATTGAGAGAAGAATCAGTACCCATTGTTGGTACCTTATCTCATATTGTTTCAATCTCAAGAAGGATAGAAAATCGCCTATTTAGTCCTAGTAGTAGCATACTACTAGGGTGTACAAAATTAGGATTTTAAGTTTAGACACCCTCTTCATATACCATAGTTGAGTGTGCCCTTGGCTAAACAAATTTCAATAGGCATGGGTTTGAGAAATAAAATTGGCTCACATGCATACTTATTTGCAACATCCTTAGGGCCACTAGATTATTAGGAGTAAGCTAACTCAAGAAAAAAGCACAACACACCCGTGCTTGTATTCATTAAGCTCCTTTCAAGGGATTAGCAAGTGCAACCTTAAGAAAGCAAATTAAGTTTGGTGCAATCACTAAAATCCTAGGATTAGATTCTGATTGTCATTCTTGAGAATCAATTTGTTGGTTTATATTTCCTAAACTAAATCGAGTGTTTGAGACTAAGGGGTTGCTCCAAATGGTTGTGGTAAAGGGTCGCTCTCACTCTCTAAAATCCTCTTTTTTTTATTTTTAGGGTTTTGTGATTTTAGGATTTTGAAATTGAGGCAACGAAGGCATTGAAGATAATTTGAAATGCGGAAATAAAAAGAAGAAACCCGACTTTCCTAAGCTCACCCTATGGAGGAATTCCACACAAGTATTCCCCAGTAGAGGAAAGCTTGTTACCAAAAAGAACTAAAATAAGAAAAGGTAAAGAGATAGAAGAATCCTCAAAATGAAGCTCTAAATTATCGTCGCTCCAAATAAGACTGCTCCTGCACTTGAAGAAGATTCTCCCTAGCTTTTCTCCTTAGATGATGAAGTGCTCTAGAGTGCTCCTAAGGGTGGTGGACATCCACCCTTCTCTTCCTTGCCTGGTCATCCTCTTTTTGTTGCTTCTTGGCATGGATCCATGAAATGGAGAATGGAGTGTTGGAGACTAAAGGGGGGTGGTAGACTTCCCTCTAATCCAACATCCAACCTTTCTTCCAATGGTGATTGTAGGTGGAATTATGGTAGAAAATGATGTAGCTAAGGGTGAGATTTAGTGGTGGTTACATGGGGTTTATATAAATGATGAAGGGAAGGTGGTTATGGTCGTGAAGGGGCATGATAGGTGCCGCTACCATGAAGAGGTGCCTCTATTTAGGTGCCAAAGTTGAGGTTCTAGAAGGTGAGTTTTTTTTTAAGGAAATTGGAGGACTAGAATGTGGTTCGGAATTCGATGGATTGTGGTGATTTAAGGAGGAAGTTGGGGGAGGGTTGGAGCTAAAAATAAGGGTGGTTATGGGCCATTTTTGGCGCCAACTTGAAGAAGTGTGTAGGGTGGTGGTGGTTATGCATAGTTGGTGCCAAAAATGAAGGGAGAAGGTAATGGTTTTTGGAGCACGATGGCTGTCAACTTTAGTAGAGGAGGAGTCAAGTAAGAGCTTGAGTAATGGCACTAGCTTAGCTAGCTCAACTAGCTTAAGCTAGCTAGTAGCTAGGAGGAGCTAACTTGAGCTGACTTGATCTTGCTTGAAGCTAATATGAGCTAGTGTTGAGTTGCCTAAAGACTCTTCAGCTAGGTAGTTCACAACTTGTAGCCAAGCTTAGTGGAGTTGAGCTGAAAGCAGCTAGGGAGAGCTGAATGAGCTGAAGAGGAGTTGTGATGAGCTAACATGCGGCTGAGTGGAGCTTCTATCTTCTTCGATTTCTGCCTTTCAATGTGCCAAGGCTTAGTTGCTCTCCAATGGTTCCTCATTCCCTGACAAGTAAGTGATATAGATAAGTACATAAAACTACAAGAAACCCTAATAATGCGTGCACTAACCCTAAATGCATATGAATGCTTAATGCAACCTAATACTGTAATGTAAGTGCAAAAAGCCAAGGAGCTAAGTGTGATTTATGATTAAGAATGATGATAAATAGGAGTTTATCAATCACCCACTTGTTTCTTCACTGCATGCCCCCTCTCTTCCAACCACGATTGAGTTGACCCCATGTCCAATCTCGCTGCTTGTCGTCATTGCCAACCCCTCTTCTCTAGTAACGTTAGGGTTCTCCTCCTCTTCCGCCCACTTCTTTCTCCACCTCCTTTATAGTGCCCTCTTGTTTTTTGAGCTTATTGTCCATCAATTCCCAAGTGTTGATGGTCTCATGAGTGGTGGTGGACTCAATGGGATTGATATTGTAGGAGATTTGTGATGGGGTCTATGATGGTCTCTTGGGTAGTGGTGTGCTCAGTGAAATAGATTGTGGGAGGTTTACGACATGGGGGTTTGTCTTATTGTTGTCATGCTTGTGGTGATGGGCTCGACGGGATCAATTGTGGAAGGCTTACGATCATGGGAGGCTTGTGTTGGTGGTAGGCTCACTGGAGTTTTCATTATTTTGTAAGAAATGATTTTTGCAGCCGATCTCCCCTCCCTACTAATGAGTTCTTGCACCATTCTAGGAAGTAGGCATTACTTCCTTCTTTGTTTTAGGATGTGATTATGTGTCTAGTGGGGTTCCAATTGTATCACTATTGCCACCTTTTTTTTATTTTTTTGTATCATCTTAAATCCTTACACCATGACATCTTTACTAAAACTTTGTTTGCATTGTGGGAACTTGGTTCTATAAAAGAATTGGGGATGAGAAATCAAAGTGGATGACAATATAAGAAGTATAACATGCCCTAACAAGTTTCAATTGCTCATGGTTGGCCTAGAAATGGCTTAAAATACATTTGAATGGAGGTAAAGAATCCATGTAGCCAGCATCATTTAATATGGGAAAAGGCTTTGCTGCTACTATTGACCTGGGAATCACATTTGAGCAAACTTGGGATGGGGGGATATTGACTTGTCTGCACCTAGTGTGTTCTAACCAATTTAGGTAATGAAGAGCATTGACTTTGAAAGTATTTATTTCTAAGATAGATGGAGCAAATATATTTGCACAAGGATATTGAGGAGGCCACCAATAGTACTGTTGCTCCTAGAAAACTCAGAGCTTTATATATCTTTAAGTTTTGTTTGAAAATCATTTAAAATGCAAATGTTTTTAGAGTGATGTAGGGGAATAGATGATCTATTAAATAATTGGTAGAACTTTATTTTCTTGTGGTAGATTGTGGATGTTATCTCTTTGGTGCTTGATAAAGGGAATCTAGACATTTAGAATTACTTCACATGCTTACATGCTTAAGTTTCATGAAGACAAATGTATTAATGTGGATATGAACTTGCATTCTCATAGCCGTATCATTGCCATTCTCATGCTAACATTAGTAGCATGTTTTTTGGATCTTTATAGTGGTTTGCTTGGTTTCACATGATTGCACCCTATCCAAGTTTCATATGCTATCCTGGTGTCATTCCTTTTCCTTAAACAAAGAGTACATTCTGTTTTATCTGTGGATATATGAGTGCTTCCATTGGAGTTGTTATCAATCATCATAATATTATTTCTAATTTAACAAAATTTAGCAAATGCTAAAGCCATTCTTTAACATGCTAATAATGGTGTTTCATTTTATTTTTTGACAAAAGTTAAAAGTTGGTGTCTAATTAGAGGTAAGCAGCATTTTAGTTTCTTACATGTTGTTAGGTTGATGGTTATTAGTTGTAATCAAGAGAATACTAAACTGTGGTTTTTTCATAATATACATGCTATTGTTTAGATACTAATAATGATCCCAATTACTCTAACAATATCGGATTAGTAAGTGATTCTATGCAAGATTTAGAGGTAGATGTGTGTGACTCATCAAATAATTCTCATTCTCATACTAAGTAGATCTTGTTGGGTGCTAGTTCAACCCATTCATGTAGTTTCTCTAGGTACAACTAAACATGCATCAGAGGACGAAGATAGCAGGCAACTATCTTGCAAGAGAAAAAATATTAGAGGTGTTCCTAGGCAATCTATTTCTAGTGCAAGTTCAAGCATCAATCAAATTGAGTGTTGCATGGTGCAATCTCTCAATACTCATCATACTTTGCAAGCAACTTGAGTGTCTCAAGTTCATCTCATAATATTATCATTTCTAACACTTCTGGCAACATGACTACAAGAGCTACAACTGGTTCTAGTAGTGTAGCCACTGATAGAAATTCATCCATGTTTGGAGAAAATGCTGAAAATTTCCAACAAAACTTTTTGTTAAGAATAAATCCAACAAGGCAGCATAGCACCTCTCCTAATAGTTTATGACCAACAGGGAACTCTGCTAGCAACCAATCTCCTTTGCATCAACCATTAACTTCTTTACTTCCTACACCCATGTTAGTAGGAACTAAGGTCAACTTTTATAGATATATCTTTATTGTAGGATTGTCACTTGGGTTGGGCTTTATAGTTGTTTAATAGTAAATCTCTTACTTTTTGTTGAGTCCATCACCTGATCATTCAACCTGATTGCGTATGTTTGGATGGAAGGGGAAAATTAGCATTTTGTAAGTTCTTTTTCTTCCTTCCATTACATTGATTCAATAAATGCAAAACTTTCCCTTCAAACAATAGTATGAAACATCAAACTTTCACGGATGTTTAGAATCAAAGTGAGACAATATGTTTTTTCAAGATCTGCTCTTAACTATTACCATTATACCTTTTGTATGTAGGTCAAAGTATTTTGTGATAAAGGAGATAATGATGGAAGAAAGCAATGTCTAGGTCAAGAAAGACTCATCTCATGATGTTCATAAAATCTTCCTTCTTCTTAGTTTTTTGTTACATCTAAAAATATTGTTTGCATCGTAGTTTCCAAAAAAATGAAAAAAAAAGGTTTGAATGATGTTATCCATTTATGTATGGATGCACCTATTTTTAACCCTCAATTGTCTATCATGAAATTGAATTGGTGATTTCTATTCTATTATTGTAATTGTAGTTTCCTGCATCTCAAAAATAACACTACAAAAATTGTGATTTTATGGACCGATCCTTTTCCTTTTCAAAAAAAAAATCGCAGACTGCTCTTTGTATAATTGTATGATGAATTAGTATTTCACAACACAATGAAGATACTTTCTTTATGGGCTAATTCCTAGTCACAAAATGTGCTTTTTTAGTGCATGTAATAAGCTCATCCATCTTTTATCGTAAATACTTTTGTTGTGTTAAGGGATTTTATATTCTATTAATAAGCACTGTAGAGTTGTGTATGGTAAATAGTCATTTGTATCTTCTCCAAGAAAAGTGTCTAGTAATCTTCATCTCTTGTGGTGGCAGTGTATGTGCCAAAGGGAACTAATTTGCACTTATTGGTAGAAACAACTATTCATATGTTATCTTTTTTTTTATTATAAAAAATGTTGTTTTTCCTAGTTATGCTTAGATTGTAAAAATTGGTAACTGGTATTAGTGGGTTAGGTGCACCACAATCTCGAACTTATTGGGGATTATCCAGTGGAGACATAAGTTCCGCAGGGAATGTCGCTTCCACTTTACAATTTGGATCAACTTCGAGGAGATTTCCTTTAATATCTGCTGGCATGGTGTGATGAGGTGTGGCTCATCATAGCTAAAATGTCCAAGTTAAGCTAGAAACTAGGTTAAACACTACATAATTAACATAAGAAATGGGTTAAGTGTGAGAAATAACAGAAATGACCTAAAATAGCAAATCAATGTTGGAAACGCATAATTAGGTCACAAAATGAGATATTCTATTCAAAAGTATAATTTTTTTTTTTTAAATAAAAAGGAAAGCTATCATCTTATGATAGCAATCCAGGAAGGTATATCATATAATCAAGTAAGAGGAATTACAATCCGGATCCCCAAGTATGTATGAGGGACTAGCACCTCTTACAATTTGTTCATAACACACCGGTCTCTCTTGAAAAAGCCTCACATTTCTTGCCTTCCACACACACCAGAGAGTGATAGCCATGCGCACATGTGGCTTCTCTCTCACAACAAACCCATGCCAAATGGAATCCCATGTTGGTAACGGCTCCTGGCAAGTCCTCCTCCAAATATCATCAGTGACCAGGAAAGAGGAGAAAATGTGATTAATGTTGTCAGTGTGCATCCCACATAAGTAACATTCATGAAGAGCAGCTCCCATCCTTCTGTGTTGCAGGTCACCTATAATCAAGCCCTCTCTCCTACACAGCCAAAGAAATATTTGTACCTTACGGGGGATGTTCAAAAGCCAAATTTTCTTGTCAATGAAGTCATAGCTCCACCCACTTCCATTTTCCATGATTCTATTGTAACCATAATGCACAGTGTAAAGCCCATCCCAGATGTAGCTATCCTCCACTCCAAGTCTTGGCCTAAAGCTTTCAAGATCTAAGAGCAGATTCCTCCTTTCATCCCACAGCCGAGTGCCCCTTCTAGTGGAGTCTTCTTCATTCAGTCTCTAGCTGCAGCTACTGCTAGACCAGAAACTGCTAACAGTCCCCTCCTTATCAGAGGCTGCTGCAAAGGCCCTTGGATAGATCTCCTTCAGAACACCCAGCCAAGACCAACCTTCATTCTAGAAGCTGATGGTCCTGCCATCCCCAAGAGTCGGCTGCAGCAGATGCATGTTATCAGCCAATGCTTTGATCACTAAATTCTAAAAGGGCGAGGGTCTGCTGGGCTGTAGCCTACAGAGCACACTGTTTGAAGAACCATAGCTGTCCCTGATCAAGGCAGTCCAAGGCTTCATCTCTCCTTGCAAGAATTTAATTGCCCACTTAAGTAATAAATCATCATTGAACTATTTCAGGGATTTAATCCCAAGTCCTCCCCTGTCCTTTGGCTGGTAAATCTACTCCCACTTCAGTGGCTGCATAAATCTACCCTCATGTTTGGATCCCCTACAAAAGAATCTCTTCCTCAATACATCTACCCGCTTCCATATAGGTTTAGGAGCTTTAAAGATGGAAAGGTAGAAAACAGGGATAGAGGTGATCACTGAATTGAGCAAAATAAGTCTTCCACCCTTGGATAGAAAGCTGCTATGCCATCCAACCAACTTCACTGAAATTTTATCAAAGAGACAATTCCAATCTCTTTTCTTCATTCTAGAGCACCTCAGTGGTAGGCCCAAGTATTTGATAGGGAGGCTGATGCGAGGGGTCCCCAAAACAGCTGAAATATCACCTTTCTCAGCCTCAGGTAAGCCAAAATAGACCAAACTTGACTTCTCTTTGTTCAGCCTAAGCCTTGAGATTTCTCTAAAAATGTTGACCATATGACACAGAGCTTGGGCTTCATCAATAGATCCTTCCACAAAAAAAATCGTATCATCCGCATATTGAAGTATAGGGGCCAAAGCACTCCTGCAAGATAAAGAATACCCTCTATTAAGGCCTGCTTCAGCAAGTTTGCAAGCATACCAGGCCACGTTGTCTACTGCTAGGTTGAAAACCAAAGGTGCCAGAGGACAACCTTGTCTAATCCCACATTGGGGCTGAATCCATGCACCACAGGGTTTCCCATTGAATCCAAGCAGAGGGAAAACCTCTTCTTTTAAACACTTCCCAAAGATAAGGCCAACAGATGGAATCATAAGCTTTGCGGAAATCAACTTTCCACAAAAAAGCTTTACACTTCCTCTTGTGCCACCCATAAACCATCTCCTGGGCCATGATAAATGACTCTTGTAAAGATCTATCAGGAAGGAAGGCAAATTGAACAGGGTGGATCAACTCTTGTAGAACAGGTCTCAACCTATTGGCCAAGACCTTGCTAATCACCAAATAAGTAGAGTTTGAAAGGGCAATGTGTCTGAATTCCTAAAATGATTCAGCTCCAGGAGTCTTTGGCAAAAGGAATAAAAAGAACCTATTGATTTTTTCAAAGCCAAAGTTGCCAATCTCAAATTCTCTGATCACCTCCATCACCTCAATGCCCACAACATCCCACATCTCTTTGTAAAAGAAGACTTCAATTCCATCAGGACTAGGTGAGCCTTCACAGTTGAGATCCTTGATGGCATTCAAGATTTCAGATTCAGATACAGTAGTAGTCAGGCTGGACCCCTGATCTTCAATGATTCTGGGAAGGTCACTTGCTGCCATCCTTCAACAGGCCCTTCCAGCAGATCTTGAGGATTCCTTGAAGTATCTGACAGCCTTAGCTCTGATTTCAGAGATGGAGGTAGTTCTCTACCCATCTTTAACAATTGAGGAAATCAGATTGATTCTTCTCCGAGAGCTGGCAGCCAAATGAAAGAACTTAGTGTTTGCATCCCCCTCTTTTAACCACAGCTGCCTTGAACGTTCCCTCCAATCCATCTTCAGCTTCAGGTCTTCTCCAGCCACCACCCCCTACCATCCTTTTCTATCTAGGAGATCTTGCTCAGACAACAGGTCATTGGCTTCTCTAGAGTCCAATTCTTCAACCTTCATCAAGGCTTCTCTACATCTCTGATGCCTCATGACAGAAACAACATCACCATATTCCTTTAACATCACTCTCATAGCCGACAGTTTGGAAGCCAGCTTGATGGTTCCCATGCCGTCAACCTGTTGAGACCTCCACCAACCTTCAAGCATCTCTCTGAAGCCTGGTTCCCTCAACCAAGACTTCCTGAATTTGAAATAGGATCCAGCCAACACCTGATCCCCATTGTCCCAGACTAGGGGGTGTGATCAGAGAAGGGTCGTTCAAGGCCACAGACATAAGATAACTGAAAAAGGTCCAGCAGCCCAGCAATGCCAAAGAACCTATCAATTTTGGACATGAGACCATTTCCATTCCTCTAAGTGAATTCAGAGCCCGAGGAGGGGAACTCACTCAAGCCTAAAGCCTGAACCATTAACTGGAAGCTAGTGGTTGCACTATCAGCCACACCATTGGGTCTATCACTTCCCACCAACACACAATTGAAATCCCCTCCAACAAGCCAGGCAGCCCCATTCACAAAATCTGTAGCCAAATTCCAGTCCTCCCATAGCTCATGTCTTCTGCTAAGGTCACAGGGACCATACACACCTATCACAAATAATTCACTGCCCCCTGGTCTCTTTTGAACCTGCAAGTCAGTAAGTGTCTAGCCAAAGAGGCCTCCTCCAACTGCAACACATGCTTCTTCCACCAGATGGCAACACCCCCAAATCTGCCACTTGAGTTGATCATCACAATGTCATTGGTAAGACCAGCTTTCATCTCCACCCAAGCCCTGTCAGCCTCACTATCAATATGTGTTTCTTGGAGGATGGCACAATCAATCTCCCATTCTCTCAAATATCTAAGCAAAGAAGCCCTTCGACTTCGATCATGCAACCCACGCACATTCCAAGTAAGGATCCTCATTTGGCCATCTGATCAGTCCCCTTCTTCGTAGCAGAGACTTTGCTAACCTTCATCACAGCTACAATGGCACACTCATCAACTTTTGTATTGAACTATGTCTTCTCAGCCTGAGCTTGTAGGGAGGTCTCCCTAGACCAAAGATGGAAGGAGTCATGGAATTCAACAACAGACCTTCAACCACAAGAGGACTACATTGCAGATCTAAGGAATTCACAGGGGGCTCTTCCAGATCAGGTTCAATCGGAGCATTGACAATAGGAGTCCCACCTTTCAAATCCTCAGCCACAACCTCATTCATCAATGTCCTCTCCTCGCCTTCTTTCACCACCACTGCCGAGTCAACTTGAAGCAGAGGTGCGCCCCTCCCATCCTCCAGAGTTTCAAACATCCCCTCCTCTACCATCAAACCCCCCACCCCCTCTTCCAGTTCCATATCTTTATTAGGCTCAGCCAACTTCTCCTGAACTTCACAATCCCTCAATATTGAGCCTGTTTTGGCTTGTAGCACCTCAGCATAAGAGGGAGGGTGATGGCATGATTCCACATCCCTATTAGCCACATGAAAAATCAAGAGCAGCAACCATGAACTCCCCCCACACCGGAGAATTAGCTTATCTGGAACAGACCCGGCCCTAAAGACATCCACCCCCACATTCAAAACACTACCATCGCCTTCAATTAGGCCAATCTTAGCATCCTTTGCCACAGAAGCAAACCTAGCAATCATAGCTTCCACCACCACCCTAGACCTCTGGTATAAAGGTAGACCTTTGATTTCAAGAATGCCTGATCTAGGGGCAGCTCTTTGAGGTGGTCGCTCAGACAAAGAGCCATCAAAAGGGGATACCAGATGCCACATCACTGTCAACCCACGCAGATTACTGGAATGAAAGCATAGATATTCGACATCTACCACCCCCAAACCAAAGAGTACAAACCACGAGGGTGAGAGGACCACAAATTTTCCAAACATCAGACGAGAGGGAAAGGGAGATTACCAGTTGATGAGCTTTCTCCAGAGATAGAGTGCCCATCATCACTTCCCCAATCAAGGCCCCTCACAAAACCAGTTCCACCACCTTGATGTCCTCACTCAGAGGAATCTCCACATCTAGGTTGTGCTCTCCAAAAGCAGGCGGGGGAGGTGGAAGAGGCGGCTGCACCTCTCCCTTTTGTGTCCAGGGATCAGTGCGCATCCTACCACCAGATCCTCCACGGGCTGCCAAGTAGGAGTCACGCTTGTGACCATAGCCCCAGCAGGCCAAGCAGAGCACTAGACATCGGCACACCGCTGCCAAATGTCCACAGTGTCTACATCTAAAGCAGACCACCTCCCTCCGGTTAAGTGACCACCTATCGTGAGTCCACCGCCTGTCCACAGCCCTGACTCCATTAACCGCCTGGGCACCTCGCTCTTTTCTTCTCTAAGATTGCGATCTTTAGATCGAGCAGCCATCATTGCCGGCAGCTCGCTCGCTAGGCCACCTAGGGTGGCTAGCCATCATCTTCGGAGCTTCCTGCCTAAAGGGAAATTCAAATTCAGGGACTCAAAAGTATAATTTAATGATCCAATTGCAAATTGAACACATATTTTGGTTCAAAAGCTCAAATTGAAAGTGAAATCATGTTCTTACATGTTCAATTAAGCTCAAATAAAAATCTTATTGCATTTGGATATTAATAGGACCATGTATTTAGAGTTCTTCATTTAGGTCCTTCAAAAATTAACATTTTATTCACATTAAAAGCCTCTAGGGACCTTTTTGTAAGACCTATGGACTACGCTATAAAAATTCTCTTCACTTATGGGCTACCACACAATTTTCATGCCATTTCACATTTAAGGGCTTATCTACAAATTTCCCTTTACGCCTATTGCCGATCGATCCATCGTTCACGCAAGAGCATAGCGAATCATGGTTGCCGCCTCCATATATCCTCGATCCAAGGGCCTGTCACAATCCAATCTTCACGCGCATTTGAGCATGGCATCACCCCTCACCCCAAATCCCATCCTACGATGGGATCATCTCAAACCCTTCCTACCCTCCTCTTAGCTCGTATCCACAGTGAATACCCTACCCGACTAATCTAACCCCCACAGTTCCCTGATCAGCTCGTGCACCTACTTAAGGACCTACTTGAGCTCCTCACGCACAGACCATCAACTCCCTCCCCCTTTGAGCCAATCCCTTCATCCACATTTCTAGCTCCTCTACCTCCTTCGTTGATCACCAGTGACAGGGGCAATTCTTCCTCCTCAATTTCTTCATTGTAGTGACTAGTTGTAGCCTAGGGACCTCATTCACTCACTGGAGATCCTCTCATCCTCCTTCGTCACCACAGTAACCCGCTGTGGATCTTGGAATCTCATTCATCCTCTTAGCTAGGATTTTTAATGCTTTCTACTATAGATTTGATGCTTTCTAGTGTAGTGTAGATCAATTAGAGAATAGTTAGCTCAACTCATGGATTCAATAGCATAGATTAGAAGTAGATTAGACTAGATTCAATTTGACCTCTCTAATCAACTCAGATCAGAGAGAATTTCTTTGCTTTTTTGCATGGATTCATACAACTTTCGCTGCGCCTCACAATCCACATTTCTCTAATTTCCCTACATTTTCTTCATCATTCACCACTCTGTTAAGGTCAAATTTAGATATGAAGTCTTGGCTTCTAGATATGAATTTGTGCAAAAATCCACCTAGGGAGTCTCCCATTCAATTCAAAAATTCGCAAAGACCCCTGATCGGATTTTGATTATCTTGAATTGCTCGATTCTTTCATATTTGGATTTCTTGCCCAATTTTGCAGTTGGAGTCAATTAGGTTTTCATTGGATTCAATCGAGCTATTTGAGGTTTTAATGGCCTAATTGAGTGTATTGCAATGAATCTTATGTGTTTTAATTCAGATTTGAGTTGTAGATGAACTTATGCCCAATTAGAGCCTTGTGTTAAGAAGTTTAGCCAAGGACAATCAGTGATCCTAATTTGAGGCCAAACAATGACTCAAACAAATTCCTTAGGGTCATTAAATCACCTTGAGCACCAACCAATGGAGTACAAGGTGATATGGTGATCAGATCACCTCATGGATCTGAAAATGAAAAGCCTAAATTAGGGCAACATGGTTTCTTGATTCAAATTGATTTCAGATCATCAAAATCAAAATAAGGTCCAAATGGACTTAATGCAAGTTTTGATTTGAATGACAAGTGGATTTAATGACTAGCTCAATTCACGCTATTTGTGGCAAAGAGAAAAGGAATGAACTAGGGATTATGAGTTTCTCCTATTTATGACTAGATTTTATTTAATTTTAAACTTTCTGGGAATATTTTGAATGGATTGGAGTGGGAATTGCACGAGTTTTTAGATTCTGATTTGATAGCCACAGCAGCAGTAGTAGCTATTTGACCTCTTTTGATTTAAAAGTTCTACAGTCTCATCTATAAGTGGGTTTGTGGATATGTGATTTCCTTATTCTCAGCAACAATTGGTTGTTCAATTTGGTTGAGATAACATCAAGGAAAGTAGCTCTCATCTACTAATGTTGGGTTGAAACTACTGCCATTGGACAGCAGCCACCACAGCAGCAGTAGCTGCATCACTATCAGGGAATAGTCTGATCTATTTGAGTTTTGAGCTGAGTTTAGTGTATCTAATGAGCTAACATTGTAATGTAATGTTATAATTTCACTAACAAGCTTTCATGTACTTTTGTAGTCTAATTCTAACTCTTAGATTGCTTGAAAATGATGTTGAAACTCTCTATCAGCATGTTGTTAAGGAGTTAACCTGTCCAACATAGGATTTTAATGTAATTCACCATGAAAATAAAATTTTATTGCTCTATCTTAATTCTTATTGTTTGCTCGACATGTTTATAGCTTTGTACCCTTCTCCAGCCTCTAGATCTAGCTTTTAGGCTGTAGGTTTCATATTCAAACAATCTTTAAGGCGTAGACTTCAGTTAACTTGCATATAAATAAAATACATAAAAAAATCATAGAAAAATAAAATAAACCTATCTTGAATAATATCAGGTATTTTTCTAAGTCTCCACCAAGTTTCAAAATATTCTGAACCTCCAGCCTAATAGAATAGATCAACCGACACTTCAATATACTTTGTAATTTAATACAAAAAATACCCCTTCCTCTCTCATGTCATCCTTTCCTTCTCATCCCCTACCTCCATTTTACATACAAAAACTATAAAAGTAAAATAAAACCTGAAAATACCCAAAAATACCTTATATGCTATGTATATACTTGTAAATATAATTTAAAACTAAGCTATATGTATATTGTGTACAATATATAAATAATGTGTATGATTAACTTATATATGTATTTTATATATTAAATTAAATATTTAGAATGATTTATTGTATATATAATTTTATTGTATAATTATGTATTAAATTATATAAACTAAATGTACATTAACTTAAGTAATTCTATAAACCTATTTATATGTACATAATTGTATCTAATACTGTACATATGTACTTAACTAAATAATGTATACTTTATAATACCGATAATTTAATTTATTAAGTTAACTAAGTAATTTATTAACTTAAAATAAAATAAATTAGTAATTTAAGCTAATCCTGAAGTAATTTATAATGCACACTTGTATAGTATTATATTAGCTATTTTTAACCTATTTGTATTGTATTTGTACTATACTACAGTATTTATAAATTATTTATGTACATAACTAATTTGAATGTGTATTTAAATGTAAATAAATTCTCTAAAATACATTAAAAATGTGTAATAAATATTTTATTATATAAATTAACATTGTCTTCAGTCAATTTGATGTTTAATTAACTAATTTATACTTTAATTAACAAATTAAACCCTAAATTAACATGTACAAACCCCTAACTTTAACTAATTTCAATATACTATTAAATAGCTTATTTTCCTAAATTAACTATACAATTATGTAGCCATATATAAAGGCTTTGAAATTATACAATTTATTTATAATTTGAAAATAAATATGGCCCTCAAATTGAGGGCCAAATCCTCGAAATTTAGCACGCAGAATAGCACAGCACTGTGCTTAATTAGGCTAGCGAATAGCACCACATCAGTTATATAAGAAGCAGCGCAGTGGTATAAATTGAATTCACACCGCATGTCGACCAGTAGAAAGTGTAGGTGCGAAATAAAACCTCTCCCATTACCCTCTCTTGATCTGATACGAGCATGCATATGATGATATTTGTGAATAGTGGTGGGTCAGGGGCCACCCAATGTAGCTAGTCCCATATTGGTCCTGTCATGTGCCTATAATCGGATATTAATGCACAAATAATGAACTAGGGCTGGCTCATTAGTAGAGGTATGGTCCCACCTTTCGTGGTGCTATGTATCCCTCGAAAATGGGTCGACCCACCCATTAAAACCAAACTTTTGCTTTCATGAACAGTGCCTATGAGTGAAAGAAACACCCTTCAAATTACCTAAGTGTTAAGATTGAACGAGAGACAAGAGAAGAGTTTAAATGTTGGTGTGTGCTTGTATGTGTGTGTACATATGTATATATGTATATGAATAATACAGTATAAGTAAATGTATATAAATTAAGTAAATAAGATATGTATATAGTATATGTATATAAGTAGTACATATGTATATGTAAAGTAGAGTAGAGCTTGTTTGAGCCACTTATATGTATATAAATAACACTAGAGGCTTTAGTGACAAATACATCTATCATTGTATAGATGTCTATACGTTAGTGTAAGTAGTTCTTTTCACCTTATGCAGATATCTTACTAAGGCTACACTGACGTATGTAAATGTCACTGTATATATAATATATGTTACTATAGATATTACTATGTTAATATAACTTAGCATAGTATATGCTAATAGCTATTTTGTACCTATACTTAGGTATTACTTATAGTAGTTGCATACAACTAACATAGTGTAATATTAGCTAGTTTTTTATGCCTGTTATTTGTAAATTTGTTTTAGGCATTGTAGGTAGAAATAAATTAATTCTTTTGATATAATTAGCCAATTCATTCATTACTTGATTTATTGATTCATTTCATAAATAAAATTAGTATTTTTGGAATAAAAGAATATTTTTGGGCTTAGAGAGTGATGTATATCAATAACTGCTTCCTAGTGAATGACCTAGAAACTAACCAGTAAAAATTTTAATTAAATAAAAATGATACGACATTGATTTCCATTGTGATAAATATATTACAACAACGACACTTAAAACACCATTTTTATTGCAACGTGATCGTCACATGTCATGGTGCCTCTCAGAGTTCCTTCTAATCAAAGCCAACTTAAGCTTGGAGTTCATTTGCCAATCCATTTCAACCACTTGCTCCAATTCAGTTGCTCAAAGTAATCCTCATTTATAGTGATCAAGTCTGTTGAATTCATTCCATACAGTGACCCTTGATCATGGAGTATGATTTTGCAATCAGTAACAACCACAACTGAGGTTCCCATAATTTTTGGATGGGCAAAATGATGTAGTGAATGGTAGTGATCCTTCCACTCTAAGAAGAGGAAGAAGAACAAGTGTGTTATCAGCGATCTGTAGAAAAAATAACACATGATTTTCAGAGCTTCTTAGATTTAATGCATTTTGTTGTCATTCTGGTCATAGTCATTCAATAGTTGATATGCTTAATTAGAAAATAAATGCGATTCCAACTAATGGAACCTAATTTTTATTACGCCTGTTGAATTTACTGTTGATTAATTTCAATAAAGAAGAGCTTGGTAGAATTTATTTGATGTCACTAATATCCATGTTATTCACATTGGACTAAGCAATTGACATCATTGACTGTCAGCAAAAAGTGGATAAGTTTTAAGGTCTGAATAAGCTAGAGCAGTTTCATGTAATAAGTGATATAGTGAATTGGATTAGTGTTCTCCTATTTTCTTATCCTCATGTATGGTTAGAAACTTGAAAACACAATATCAATACCTATTTCTATATTACAATTTTTTGATTTCCATAAATTCCTATTGTTGATAATTTACTGTGATACAATCTTTAAATATTACTACTGGCATGGAGGCCTTACCACATTATGTTATTTTCCATGACAAGTTGAAGTTTTTTTCAGTGTAAAATTATTTTGTATTTCCTGAGAAAAAAAAACTTTTGTGTTTCCTACAAGTCATGTTTTATAAAAGTGGTATTTTGTGATCTTTCTTAAAATTCCATTTTAATATATATACATCTTAAGAAGGCTTGTCAAAAGTCATGTGACTTGAAGGCTATGGATTCTTGTAGGAACAACCTCTTACAAAAAAGTAGGGTATGCCTACGTACAATAGACCTAAAATAGTCCAACCCTTTCTTCAAACTTGCAAATGATGGGAGCTTTGTGGATCAAGCCTCCATTTTTTGTGATAAACTTGCTAATTGGATCCATATTATGTGTTACCTCTTAGGTTGTCCTTCTTTGTAATATCCTTAGACAACTCTATGCATATTATATATTACCTCATGTTAGTTTCAATTACATTGACTTTTCAATATTAGCTATTTTATCTTATATTTCTATTAATTTGGGAGCAATTTAGGCTTATAAGTCAATTTTCTTCTTGCAGATTTCAAATATGTTAGGTGCCCTTCGTAGGGGTGAGAATTTAAGATTTGACATGAGTTCTCTCATTCAATCTTTTCTTTATTTTTCAGATGTTGATTTTTGCCATCATTTCTATCACCTCTATGCTTTTATTAGCCTTAACTCTAATTTAGTGTCACTAGATATTCATTGGCTATTTTAGCCAGCACCCAGCTTTTTGGATTAGCCAAGTTTGAGGTTGGTGTTGTTCAATAAGAACCTTTCACATTGATTACAATTCTAACTGTCTCCCCTACTATTTTGGTCAAGTGTTTTGCAAGCTAGTTTTTAAGAAGCATGGGTTCTTATATTGGACTATGCCTTGGTGGAATGACAACCACTTGACCACGAGAGTAGGCTATCTTTGCCACTAGTTGTAGGTGACTAGGCAATGGCAGTGATTGAGAGAAGAAAAAATGGGGCACCTTAAAGAGTCATATGTTCACTTGAAAGGAGGAATTCGATTGGGCTATATTTGGTCGGAATGGTGATGTCTGACATATTGGTTGTAGACATAAAACCTGTAAGGGCTTAAAAAAAAAATTGTGGTTAGTTTGAACTCCAGAGAAACCTAATGACATTCCATGGTTGAAGACCTTCTGGTCCTTTGATTCTTGGATTCCATTTGGCCTTAACAAGATTTTGTGAGGGGTGTTTTGAGAGGAACAATTGGATTGTGGGTTTTTGATTTGTTGCCTTTTGGTGGAGGGGTTTCTCCAATAATTTTTCCTTTTCCATTTGTTTTGGTGGGATGGCTTGTTAGAGAAGCTAATGCCTCTCTTTTATCCCCATCAAGTGTGGCATGGAGAAGACCATCACCATTAATGCCCTTCTCTTGTCTTTGCCTCCTCCATGCACCGATCCTCCTCCCCAACGGCTGCACTTGCTACTGCTACCTTTGTCACTGCTTGTGGCATGGAAGGAGGGGAAGATAAGGGGAGGAGATGGAAGATCCACCCTCTTCCCCATGATCAAGCCTCCTGCTCTTCTCGTTGTCGATTGTTGCTCCTCCATGCATGGCCACCTGTGGCATCACTACCTGCGACCACCAGCATTGTTGCACCCTGCTACTATGGCAATAGCTACCCTCGTGCGCGTAAGGGTTGTGGCCACATGGCTGTTGGTATTTCTGCTCATGGTCGCAGCTACTGCTATTGGTGTTGTGGCCGAAATCGAGGGACAATGGAGGATTACAACCCCATCTTGGCCTCGCATATAGTGAGTGCACCCCTTCCCCTCTTTTACTACCTAAAATCCCTAGTGTTTCAAGAACTTATCTTAGAGATTAATCTCTAATGGACATTGTTATTATATTGATGTTTGTGTGAGGTAATCTAGAAGGGCAACCACTTAACATTGGGAAGAATGAGATGCTCGAGGCCAGGTAGGGATCCATCGCCTCTTGTATGATACCTTTTGATTTTCAAAAGATAATCTACTATTATTTTGATGTTCTCAGTGTATTATTTCAACATGCTATTATAGCAGCCAATCTTGGAACTTCAAGGTTTTTATTATGTTGTCCTTGTAAGATTAAGGGGTTTTTTTAGTTCCTAAATGTTCCAATTGTTATGCTCTCATGGAGATTAAATGCTTTCTCAAAGTCCGTGTCGTATGGCATGACTCAATGCTTTCAATACTGCTATGTTGTCTATTTAAAGATGATTTCCACAATGATTCTTAGTGTTGATTTATTTGGTATAGGTGCTCCATGTAAAAGAACAAGAACCCCAAATTGACAATATGAGATCTAGAATTGAAGAACTTACATCCAATTCATTAGACAATGGATAATAGATATGGAAATAATTGTGTTGTCCATGACAGCAACGGAGACAATTTTTGGTAAAAGAAAATAAAATTATTATTATCATTAGATCCCAACTTCTAGGTCTCCATTCAAGTTCATGGCAATGCAAGCCATTTGTTCTTTCCTTTCTTCCATCATGATCCAAATAGTTAATAAGATGGTACAAGTAAGAACACTAATAGGAGATGAGGTACTGATGAAGACACACTTAATTAGGGTAAACTACCTATTTATGCATGTTCCTAATCTTAGATACGCATTCCATGTTATAAATATTGCATAGCATGCATCATTCTCATTTAAAGTAGTCTATATAAATTTTAGGTTACTTGCATCCTTTTATGGCCAGGAGAGGAGATTTAATTTAGAGCCTCGGATTGATGATTCGACCATATAGATCTGATCAGGACAACGATCGGAGTTCAACGCCTCTGAAATCGTCTTGATCGAAGTCCTGTAGCACCTATGCAATTCGAGGAAGATCAATGGCCAAGGGACTATGTAGCGACCCGGTTCCCGAGTCCCTACGAGACACGAGAACCGGACCGACTCGACTAATCCCAAGACCTAGTCGTCCAACGAGGAAGTAACCAAAAGACAGTAAAATAAACCACATTCAGCATGAATATAACTAACAGTAAGAAAGTACAGCAGTAAGGAAAGAAACTACTACAGTAGGTACCACCACAACAGTAAGACAACATTTATCATATAACAAGAACTGCAGGTAAAGAAGGTACAGCGGAAACAAAAACTACTCACTAGAACAGAAACAAAAGAGGTACAAAAGGCTGTGGTAACTCTACTGGACCCTACTCGGCCCAGCGTCCTCTGCAGCCGCCGACCCTGGCTGCTCAACACCTGGTCCTGAAAAAGGTAACGAGTGTAACACGTCAGCAAAACGCTGAGTAGACTGGCAAACTAACTAAAGGCAACAGTAGAGTGTACAGTAGCTGTTATGTTCTATTACTTCCTTTATTCACATCTTTCAATTTTTCTCACTATTTCATTTGTTTCTCAGATCCTTTACTTGATCTCGAATGTCCTCGTGGGAACGATCTTGATTGCAGTCTTTTCCAAAAGTAGAAGTAGCACGTGGTGCTCTCCTGGCCGGGAGAGTCCCCCGTGGTGATCCTACCCTCAGTCAACCACCCCAAGGTCACTGACAGACGTAACGGTGACTACGGCACGCGCGATAAACGCACAGGTAGCTAGCCCGCACTGGCACGCGGTCAGTCGTTTCCGTTAACGGGTGCGCCCAAAGCACAGCACGGAACCAGGGCAGAGCCCTCTCAGTAACAGGGGTCCAACCCCTCCACAGTAACCAAACCGGGGCCTTGCCCCTCCATAGTCCGCGCACCCTCGCCTGACTACCCTGGTTTGCCCTGGTGGGCCTAACAAGTCGGTGAAGGAGGCTAGCAGAACCCCGGGGCCCGTGGGGTAGCTAGTACTCTCCTAACACTACTAGCTCTCCTCGGTACTACGTACACGAGGGCCAACAAGTCGGTACAGAGTGGCCAGTCCTAACCCCCGGGTCCCTGGGGCGGCAAGCTCAGCTCTGCACTAAACAGGGGGACAGTCGCTCTCCTTGGTACTCCGTACTCAAGGGCCAGCTCACTTCCCCAATTCTATTCCATTCGCTTTCCAGGAGTTCTACTCCTACCTCCCCGTAGGGTTCCAGAACATCTTATGTCTTACTTTCCAGTTTCACGTTCTTACAAACCATGATCCCAATCATGTTTCTTTATTCATAACAGGCAGCTGTGAATTCAATTTACAGGCAGCTTCATATATTCCTTTCCATTTTTCCAAGACTGCAGTATTATACATTCCACTAGTTTTTGCATCCTAGGATTCATGCCATATCCTAGGGTCTATCATACAATCTAGTTTTCCGGCCCTAGGATTCATGCAACACCTAGGAACTATCATTCCATATATTTCTGATTCCTAGGATTCATACAATGTCCTAGGTTCTAGTTATGGTTTCATACTTTAACAGATTTTATTAATACTTAAAGCCACTCTACCAGGTACAACGGGAGTAATGGGGGCGTGATCGGGAATCCCGCGTGCCTCCGCGGCTCTCAAGACTGCAACCGAACGAGGTCCTATCACAAGGATCAAACACAAGGAGTGTCTCAAAACAGTGTATAGCTACTATAGACGGGTAGAGGACTTAATTCTGAAAAGAACGCAACTCGAATCGCGGAAAACAGAGCCCGAACGGGCCCTAAACGGGTCAAAAAAGACGATACTGTGCAAAATCAGACGTCTGGAACTCCTTCCAGACTCTTAAAAAGTGGATCAGAGAATTACCTGTCCAGCGTGGTTTCCCAGATGTCCAGAAGTCTGCGGGGACGTCTGTCCTAGCTCCCAGACATCCGGTGGTCACTCAGGATGTCTGGAGTTCACTCCCGCCGTCTGGTACAACTTCCAGACGTCTGATTTGCAAGGGATGGCGAGTCAGCGAACCTGCGCACAGCCAACCCCCCTCCCTCAGTACAGTCAGTCGACAGGAAGGAAGGGGAAGGCGGTAAACTCACCTTTCAGACGTCTGTATGATCTTACAGACGTCGACCTTGCCGTCTGGCTATCAACACAGACGTCTGATTCTGGAAATTTTTCCAGAATCAGGACCCTGCTCGGCCTCCGCTCGCAACGCCGCCCGCGTCGCACCTCGCGCTCCTGCTGCTCAGACTGCAGCAGGTCCCTCTCCGCGTCGCTCCGCGCCCCCTGCGCCCTCCGCCGGCCGGCCAAGCCGCTCCGGCGAGCTCGCCCTCACGGCAGAGCTCCGCCCTCGCACGCCGCACCTCCGCGCTCACTGCGGCCGCCGCTGCCGCCCTCGCGTCCGCTCGCTCTCGCGCACAGGAAGGAGAAGAAGGAGGAGACGGTGGAGGCGGGAGGGGAGGCGTGGCCCTTTTAAGGCCGCGCGAGGAGGAGAGAGGAGGTGGCAGGCCGCCTGCAGCCGCAGAGAGAAAAAGAGGGAATATGCGGTCTGCGCGCTCAGGCGCGCAGGCGACTCGCGTGTGTCGAAAATAACGGATTTCCAGACGTCTAGAAACGATCCCAGACGTCTTATCAGACGTCTGGTTGTGATCCCAGACGTCTGGTCCGACGTCTGGGCCACCTCCCAGGCGTCTTAAAAGACGTCTGGGGCACGCATTCGTTAGAATATAACAAACTCAAAGGAAGTTTCGTCCCCGAAACTTGCGCCAACTAGGGTGCGGGAAAAAGATGTCCAATAAACCATAACAAACTCAAAGAGGACCGAAGCCGGTCCGAAAAGACGTACCCGCGAAAAGCTCCGGGTACCGCTCCCGCATTGCCGCCTCAGGCTCCCAGGTAGCCTCCTCGTACCGCTGGCTCCTCCACAAAACCTTTACCAGGGGTACTTGCTTTTGTCTCAACCTGCGGACGGCTCGGTCTAGGATCTGCACTGGCCGCTCGGGGTAGGTCAGGTCGTCGCTCACCTCGACGCTCTCGTGACTCAGTACGTGGCTGGGATCGGCTACGTACTTCCTGAGGTTGGACACGTGGAACACGTCGTGCACACCAGAAAGCTGCGGGGGAAGGGCAAGTCTGTAAGCAACGGGTCCAACTCGCTCCAGGACCTCAAAGGGCCCCACGAACCTCGGCGCGAGCTTCCCTCTCACCCCAAACCGCTGTAAGCCCTTCATGGGCGAAACACGAAGGAAGACGTGGTCCCCAACCTCGAACTACACCTCTCTGCGTCTGCGATCCGTGTAGCTCTTCTGTCTGCTCCTGACAGTGCGGAGTTGTCTGTGGATCTGCTCAACTACCTCCTGACTCTGCCGGATCAACCTGGGGCCAACCTCCCACTTGGTCCCCACCTCAACCCAACTCAAGGGTGCCGTGCATTTCCGTCCGTACAGAGCCTCGTAGGGAGCCATGCCGATGCTCGAGTGATAACTGTTGTTGTATGCAAACTCCGCCAGGGGCAGGTGCTCCTCCCAAGAGCCCCTCCAGTCTAGTACACAGGCACGCAAAAGGTCCTCAAGTGTCTGTATCGTGCGTTCCGACTGTCCGTCCGTCTGGGGGTGGTAAGCCGTGCTAAACCTCAACCTCGTCCCCAAAGCCTGCTGAAACTCAGCCCAAAACTGGGACGTAAAGCGGGTATCCCGGTCGGATACGATCTCCCGCGGAACTCCGTGTAGTCGCACCACATCACGGATATACCTCTCTGCCAACTGTGCTGGTCCCAAAGTGACTCGGATCGGCAAGAATCGTGCCGTCTTCGTCAATCTATCCACTATTACCCAGACTGCGTCGTGTCCTCGCTGGGTAATAGGTAAGCCCACCACCAAGTCCATGGTGATGCTCTCCCACTTCCATTCTGGTACTGGAAGCGGCTGAAGCGGCCCTGCAGGCCTCTGATGCTCGGCTTTCACCTGCTGGCACACTAAGCACTGCTGCACGAACTCACCCACATCCCGCTTCATCCCTCTCCACCAAAACTCGCGTCTCAAGTCATGGTACATTTTCGTGTTTCCGGGATGTATGGTGAATCTGGAACCGTGTGCCTCAGTCAGGAGCTCTCTCAACAGCTCCTCGTCTCTGGGAACGCACAACCGTCCCCTCAAGCGTAGCACCTGGTCTATGAAAGAGAAGTCCCCTGGGTCCCCTGATAGTACTCTATCGCGCAAAGACTGCAAGTACGGATCGGCCATCTGTCCCGTGATGATGCGGTCTATCAACTTTGGCCTGGTCTGCCGTGTCACCGTCACTGCCCCACAGTACCCTCGTAACTCTAGAGGTCGCCAACTGCCCACCTCCTCCAAAAGGCTCCAACTCTGTAACTGTAGACTGGCCAAGCGTGCAGGCGCCTTACGGCTCAAGGCGTCAGCCACCACATTGGCCTTTCCCGGGTGGTAGGAGATGCTACAGTCGTAGTCCTTCAGGAGCTCCAACCAACGTCTCTATCTCATGTTGAGCTCCTTCTGGTCAAAAAGATATCTGAGGCTCTTGTGATCTGTAAAAATCTCGAAGGTCTCACCGTACAAGTAGTGCCTCCATGTCTTCAGCGCGAAGACAACAGCTGCCAACTCTAGATCGTGGGTAGGGTAGGTATGCTCATGGGGCTTCAGTTGCCGCGAAGCGTAAGCGACCACGTGACCCCTCAGCATGAGCACACCTCCTAACCCCTGCAAAGGAAGCGTCCGTGTACACAACGAACCCGCCACTACTGTCAGGGATGGTGAGCACGGGAGCTGAGGTCAACCTCTCCTTCAGCTCCAGAAAACACGCCTCACAGGCGTCTGTCCAAGCGAAAGGCATGTCCTTCCGGGTCAACTGTGTCATAGGACGCGCAATCTGTGAAAATCCTCTGATGAACCGTCTGTAGTAACCTGCCAGTCCCAGGAAACTGCGAATCTCAGTGACTGAACGCGGTCTCTCCCACCTGAGCACTGCCTCGACCTTGGCGGGGTCCACCGCCAGGCCGTCTCCAGAGATCACATGACCCAAAAAGGTCACCTCCCTCAACCAGAACTCGCACTTACTGTATTTGGCATACAGCCTGCGTCGTCTCAGAGTGTCCAGAACCATCCGCAAGTGCTGTCCGTGCTGCGTCCGATCTCTAGGATAGATGAGTACATCATCTATGAAAACCACCACAAACTGGTCCAAGTACGGTCTAAACACCCGGTTCATCAGGTCCATGAAAGCAGCGGGGGCATTGGTCAGCCCAAACGGCATGACCAAAAACTCGTAGTGTCCGTACCGGGTGCGGAAAGCTGTCTTGGAGACGTCGGTCTCCCTGATCCTCAACTGGTGGTATCCAGACCTCAAGTCGATCTTGGAAAACACCGTGGCACCTCGCAACTCGTCAAACAAATCGTCAATCCTCGGCAGCGGATATCTGTTCTTGATGGTGACCCTATTCAGCTGTCGGTAGTCCACACAAAGGCGTAGGGTCCCATCCTTCTTCTTCACAAACAGTACCGGGGCTCCCCAGGGAGACGCACTGGGCCTCACGAAACCTTTCTCCAAAAGGTCCTGCAACTGGGACTTGAGCTCTCGCAGCTCAAGCGGTGCCATTCTGTATGGCGCGGTGGAGATGGGGCTGGTCCCTGGTACTAGTGAGATCTCAAACTCGATCTCACGCTCGGGCGGTAGTCCTGGTAACTCGTCTGGGAACACGTCGGAGAACTCTCTGACCACCGGGATGCTCTGGAAGTCTGCCACGGGGCTGTGCTCTGCCACCACACAAGCTAGGAAGCCCTCACACCCCTGGCTCAAAAGTCTCGCCGCCCGAAGTGCCGAAATGCACCTGAAACCTCCGTCCACTGGCTGCCCGTGAAACTCGAAAGAAGGCAACTCCGGAATGGAGAAGACAATCTTCCTCTCAAAACAGTCTACCAAGGCATGGTAAGCGGACAGCCAATCCATCCCCAGAATCACTCCAAAGTCCTCCATCTGTATCATAATCAGGTCAGCTGGCAGGCTATGTCCCCCGATGCTGACCTCGCAACCCGTGTACACCTCCTCAGCTACAAACAGCTGACCACTCGGACCTCTGATTACGAACGGATTCTCTAACAGTGTATAATCCTGGTCCAAACTAACTGCGAAACTGGCTGCGACAAACGAGTGCGTAGCGCCGAAATCGAAAAGCGTGTAAACGAGTCTGCCAGAAACTGAAACCATACCTGCTACCACGGATCCCGAAGCTCTAGCGTCCCTGTGTGTTAGGGCGTTGATACGCCCCTCTGCTCTAGGTGCGGACGAAGCAGCCACACTCTGCGTCGGACGGGTAGGTGCTGGGCGGTACCCTCCTCGCGACTGCTGTCCTCCTCCTCGTGCCTGGGAACCGCGGCCTCCTGCACGCCCTCTAGTGCTCTGCACGGGAAGTATCTGCTGACCCCCTACCCTAGATGGGCAGTCCCTCCTGACGTGGCCCGGCTGGCCACACTGGTAGCAGAGGGGAAACCGACTCCCGCCCTCAGTGAGTCCCTGCTGTTGGCTAGGCGGGGGTCCGGTGTTGGCGACTGGCCCCTGTCGAGGGCCCCCAAAGGCCACTGATGGCCCTGCACAACGTGACGGCTCTCCTGCGGACGCCATGTGTCTCCGTTGAGTTCTCCTAACACGCCTGGTGTGGTGGCGGAAATCTCGTTCCACCACTAACTCCCCTGTCGTACGCTCGGAAGGGGGAGGGGGTGGCGACGAGGGTGGAAGTTAAAATTCTTCTCGAACCACCTCTCGAATCAGTTGGACGAGGTCCCGAGACGGTATACTCAGGAGAAGAGGAGGGGTGGTATGTATTCCAAGCCGGACACATCTATCCCCCGGGCCCTGACCTCGGCCGCGCCTGCGGCCCACCCTCCTAGCTCCACGACGCGGCATCTCCTACAATGGAGACGCGAAACAAAACGGAAACGTCAAAACAGACGGTACCTAACAAAACTTCTAGGAGCTCATGTCAAGAGACATGTTGTGGTGGCTACTCTAGCTATAAACATGTGAATTGGTTATTTTCCAGTCAGTTGATTCACTTCTCGGGACGACCTTGCTCTGATACCATCTTGTAGCGACCCGGTTCTCGAGTCCCTACGAGACACGAGAACCGGACCGACTCGACTAATCCCAAGACCTAGTCGTCCAACGAGGAAGTAACCAAAAGACAGTAAAATAAACCACATTCAGCATGAATATAACTAACAGTAAGAAAGTACAGCAGTAAGGAAAGAAACTACTACAGTAGGTACCACCACAACAGTAAGACAACATTTATCATATAACAAGAACTGCAGGTAAAGAAGGTACAACGGAAACAAAAACTACTCACTAGAACAGAAACAAAAGAGGTACAAAAGGCTGTGGTAACTCTACTGGACCCTACTCGGCCCAGCGTCCTCTGCAGCCGCCGACCCTGGCTGCTCAACATCTGGTCCTGAAAAAGGTAACGAGTGTAACACGTCAGCAAAACGCTGAGTAGAGTGGCAAACTAACTAAAGGCAACAGTAGAGTGTACAGTAGCTGTTATGTTCTATTACTTCCTTTATTCACATCTTTCAATTTTTCTCACTATTTCATTTGTTTCTCAGATCCTTTACTTGATCTCGAATGTCCTCGTGGGAACGATCTTGATTGCAGTCTTTTCCAAAAGTAGAAGTAGCACGTGGTGCTCTCCTGGCCGGGAGAGTCCCCCGTGGTGATCCTACCCTCACTCAACCACCCCAAGGTCACTGACAGACGTAACGGTGACTACGGCACGCGCGATAAACGCACAAGTAGCTAGCCTGCACTGGCACGCGGTCAGTCGTTTCCGTTAACGGGTGCACCCAAAGCACAGCACGGAACCAGGGCAGAGCCCTCTCAGTAACAGGGGTCCAACACCTCCACAGTAACCAAACCGGGGCCTTGCCCCTCCACAGTCCGCGCACCCTCGCCTGACTACCCTGGTTTGCCCTGGTGGGCCTAACAAGTCGGTGAAGCAGGCTAGCAGAACCCCGGGGCCCGTGGGGTAGCTAGTAGTGTTAGGAGAGTACTAGCTACCCCACGGGCCCCGGGGTTCTGCTAGCCTCCTTCACCGACTTGTTAGGCCCACCAGGGCAAACCAGGGTAGTCAGGCGAGGGTGCGCGGACTGTGGAGGGGCAAGGCCCCGGTTTGGTTACTGTGGAGGGGTTGGACCCCTGTTACTGAGAGGGCTCTGCCCTGGTTCCGTGCTGTGCTTTGGGCGCACCCGTTAACGGAAACGACTGACCGCGTGCCAGTGCGGGCTAGCTACCTGTGCGTTTATCGCGCGTGCCGTAGTCACCGTTACGTCTGTCAGTGACCTTGGGGTGGTTGACTGAGGGTAGGATCACCACAGGGGACTCTCCCGGCCAGGAGAGCACCACGTGCTACTTCTACTTTTGGAAAAGACTGCAATCAAGATCATTCCCACGAGGACATTCGAGATCAAGTAAAGGATCTGAGAAACAAATGAAATAGTGAGAAAAATTGAAAGATGTGAATAAAGGAAGTAATAGAACATAACAGCTACTGTACACTCTATTGTTGCCTTTAGTTAGTTTGCCACTCTACTCAGCGTTTTGCTGACGTGTTACACTCGTTACCTTTTTCAGGACCAGGTGTTGAGCAGCCAGGGTCGGCGGCTGCAGAGGACGCTGGGCCGAGTAGGGTCCAGTAGAGTTACCACAGCCTTTTGTACCTCTTTTGTTTCTGTTCTAGTGAGTAGTTTTTGTTTCCGTTGTACCTTCTTTACCTGCAGTTCTTGTTATATGATAAATGTTGTCTTACTGTTGTGGTGGTACCTACTGTAGTAGTTTCTTTCCTTACTGCTGTACTTTCTTACTGTTAGTTATATTCATGCTGAATGTGGTTTATTTTACTGTCTTTTGGTTACTTCCTCGTTGGACGACTAGGTCTTGGGATTAGTCGAGTCAGTCCGGTTCTCGTGTCTCGTAGGGACTCGGGAACCGGGTCGCTACAGACTAGGTGACACAATTCGCAGCTTCAAATGACAAATCCGACTGCACGGATGGATTTGGGTTGACGATCTCAGCCCAACGATGTAAAAATTGACCTAATCCAACTTCTGTAGCAGCCCCTACATAGGAAAGAAGATGGATGGCCTAGATCGTGCCACGTGGCACTATCTAGGCCATCCATGGGCTCCCACGCACCATCGCATGCGCGTTGCGCATGAGCACACACAACGGTGTAGCACACAGTGCATGGGTGCACACAGCAGCGAGTGAGTGCAGCAGTGGGTAGCACGCAGCAGCGGATGAGTGCAGCAGTGGGTAGCACGCAGCAGCGGATGAGTGCAGCAGTGGGTAGAACGCAGTGCGCATGAGGCGCGTAGCGCAGAGTGCGGAGGAAGTCAGTGCCAGCAGGCGTAGGGGACATGGGTGTGTAAATCGCACGCTCGAGCTTCTAGCGTGGCCCTTCGTGGAGCATCTCGTGGCTATCCTCTCACCACTTCGGGTAGTAGATCCTCGCCGTGATGTCATCCCCTCCCACCCTCCATCCTCCGATGCCATTCTCCTTCATCCAACCTCTCACTACCTTCATCCGAGTGCTGTCAGAGCGAGCAGTCCTCCAAGAGACCATCGAGGGGGATTCTTCTCAACCCATTCTATCTTTTATTACTTTCTAGTGTAATTTCAATTACTTGTAATATACATTGTTCGATTTTATGAAATATTTCTCTCTCTCTCTCTCTTATTTTGTTAATATAGAGTAGAATAGATAACAATCATCTGATCTCTTGCTTTCTAAAAATACCAAAAAAATCAAAAAAGACAAAAACAACAAAAACAAATAAAATCGAAATGTAGATTTCACAAAACCAAACATTCGCCTCCTCATGTTCGACTCGGGACTTACTTCGAGTTTCGGTACAAATTTTATTTGGTTAGAGGATTTCTACGCACTATGACGACAAGTTTCCAACTCAAATCTTTTCGCGCACGAAAACCTCACTCATCAGGTGCCAATAGTAAGAACAAATTGAATGTATCATATGCTCTTCGTAGGAATTTTTGTCAATTATACCTCAACTATAGATGCAATTGGGTTTGTTGAAGATTGGCATGCCCTTAGTAAGTGTGTAATTAAACTAAATCCCTCCATGAATACTAAACATCATGTGAAATTGGAAACCAAGTAGTTGTGATTAAGGAAGGGTCTTGGAAGGGTCTTATGATATTATTTTGATTATAACCAAGCTTTGGAGCTGATTGCACAGCAATCATGCGGCCTAAATTACCTGAGTTAAGTTAGATTCTAGCATAACTTAGGAATAATACATGCATAAGTGTCGTAATTTGCATAATAGTTAGTCTATTAGTTGCATGAATAATATTTTCATTTTATGCACTAAAAGTGAGATGAAATCAATTGCAAATGATTCGAAGCCGCAGAAGATAGTTCAAATCATACAGATCAGATCAAGACAACGATGGGAGTCCAACGCTTCCAAAATCATCTTGATCAGACAACCATAGAATCTTGTGTAGTCCATAAAAGAATGGAGGCCACAGAGTAAGATGATAGAGATACAAGCCTTAGATGAAAGATCCGATCACATGGATGGATCCGGATCAACGATCGCGGTGTAATGACGCAAAAAATCAACCCAATCCGAGCTCTATAGCACCGAATACAAAGATGAGAAGATGGACGGCCATGATGGTGCCATGTGGTGCCATCATAGCCGCCCCTTGCCACAACACACTTGTTGAAACGACGAAGTACTATGCTATCGAATTCGATTATGAAAACCTGTCGTTGTAGTTTGAATAGTGAAGAACTCGTGTTCAACAGATAAAATTTATACTGGAATAGAAATGCTGGGTTGAACTCAGGGAGGCTACGTCGATCCAAATTCGCAATTATATTTTTTCATGTTTTTGTTAAAAAGTGGAGTATTTACAATGAAATGAAGCGCTATAAATAATAGAGAAAGAGATAGAGAGAGAAAGAAAGAATGAGAGAAAACATTCACTTGATACTTCAAAATGTTTATACAACTAAGTAAGCGAGAAATTACACTAGAAAGTAGGAAAATTCTACTCTAGAAAGAAAGAGAAAGGAATGGGAGAGAGAAGTTATCCTACTCGACGATTGCTTAGAGGACGAGCCGGACTAGACGACACCTGCAAGACAAAGAATGGAGTGGGAAGATGGAGGTCTAGGTAGGAAGAATGGGAACAAGGCAGCAAGTCATCATCATCGCGGGATCCGCTTGCGAAATGGGGGAAAAAAATTGACTTTATCTCTTGAGGAGCATCCCGAGTGTGGGACAAGCTTTTCTTGAGCATTAGAGAGGGAGAGAAGAGAAGGAAGGGATGGAAAATTTGTATGGAGGGGGTCTCCTCTTATAGTTGCAAGGAGTGAGGGCATTTTGGTCATTACATTTTGAAAAACATTAATTCAGGACCTTTAGTGACGGATAAATCCGTGACTAAAGGCTTGAACGTGGCCTTTGTGGGCGGCACTCACGTGCCTGCTCACCTTCCGTGCCTCAAACGCATGCTCCATGTCCTTGAAATCTTGGTCATCCGATCGTGAGATTGGACAGTTGAGAGGTCTCCTCGTCACGCCTCATCTGTGCGTGCCTTACGCGTGTGATCCCGCATCACGCAGGGGCATCAGATAGCGAATGGGTGATATCGGCCGTGCGACGCCGTTGGATCTTGATCGCGTGACTGATAGTGCCTGCATGCCCGCTCCAATTTGACGCGTGCGGGGACTCGAACCCGCGCCTCCTCGTCTTGGTAGGGCGCTCGACTAATGCTTTATCAGACGCGTTTGTGTCAAGTGCTCATCTTAAGCGCGCGCGTCTTGCAGGCGTTGGATCTTGATCCAATAGCGGAGAAGCCCTGGGAAGATTAGCTTAGGCGGGTGCGTGTGGCCAGTTGGGTGGCTGAGATGGCGCCACATGGCACCATCTTGGCTGTCCATCTTCTGAGTGATGTAGATGGTGCCATGGGTATCGGATTGGATCGATTTTCGTACCGTTAGGCTACGATTGTCGATCCGAACCCATCCGTGTGGTCGGATTTGTCATTTGAAGTGTGGATTAACACTATCTTGGTCCTTGATCTTCTAGGATTCCTCTATCTCTATTTGATGCTATGGATATCCAATTAGGGCAATCTTGGAGTCGTTGAACTCCAATCGTCCCCCTGATCAGATCCGTACGGTTGGATCTTCGATCTGAGGCCCTGATAAAAGGTTGCCCTGTCCCGAACCATAAAAAGGAGACAATTAACCTACATTTTATTCAGACTAATCTAAATGCAAGATGATGCATGTTATGCAATATTTATAGTATGTAATGCAATTCTATGCTTAAGAACATGCATAAATAGATATTTTATGAAATATAAACTTATTTACATCACACACCCATTCCTATCTTTTGCTAGTCCCTAGCAAAAACTACATGCTATTTATAAAAGAATTAAGTTGGATTACTTAGGCATAAGTTATTTTCAACATTAAGAAATTTTTTACTTAGGATCTAAACTTTCAAAGACACAACAGTGCTCGAGTATCTGCCAAAATGCAGACCGCCTCAAGCCCTCACCTTATTCAAAGAAAGTTTTCTTTTTCTCTTTTTCTTCTTTGCTAATTTTTTTGGATTTTTGAGTTTAGGGTTAAAGAGTGGCTTTCTACGGTCATTCAACCCACCCAAGATTTGATGAGAACCCTAAGTTCTATGCATCTTATTGTGAATGTGATAGACTCGTTGATTGGCAATTAGAATGGACTTTGGGGTTCTACACCTCAAGATGACCTTAAAAAGAGAGTTCTACCTAAAAGTGTATCTTTACGATCAGTAGCTTTCTCCCTACTTTTATTTTTATAGGGTCAACACAACGGTGAATCCAATGTATATCTCCCCAGTTTATTCTACTTCTCTACTTCTTCCTAAGTGTTCTGGGAATTTTTAGTGCATTTCATGAGCTTGGTTCTGGACAACCGGTCGATGACCTATTACCACCGACAACTTGCCAGCATACTCGTGTGGCGAAGTGTGGTTTATTTCTTTTATTTTCTTTTTCTTTTCTCCTTTTGTTTTTCTTTTTGTCTTTCTATTTTTTTTTTTTAAGTAGGTGGCTTCCCTGGTCTAAGATTTACCTAAAGGCAACTAGAAGAGAATTTTCCAGTGACTGGGCTCTGGACAACCTACCTTTGGGTTGTTACCCACGATAACTTGCCAGCCATATCACCCTAGAAGGTTCATTAGCTACCCAATTTCCATTAAAACTACTGATCAACAAGTCAATGAAAATATAGTGTGTAGATGCTTTAGACTTAAAGTTTCCTCAAATAAGAGGGTGGGTTGATAAGTCGTGTACTTATCACACAAACTTATTTAATCAATTTACCATAGAATTAAGATGGCGAGGACTTTAAAAACAAATCCACATTTTAGTAGGTATACAGGCTGATTAAGCCCAAAGACCTGAAGGGTCTTTGTGTTCAGATCCTAATGTAATATTTCCTAAGATTGAAAAGTCCTTGATGAGAACCTCATCATGAGCCATAACTAGCTCATTTTGACCCAATACAAAGGATAAAAGCTCCTACATAACTCAAGGAAAGGCTTAACTCAGAGAATTCTGAGTTTAAGGAGAAAACAAGTCATAAGGGGTAAAAATGCAATTTTACCAGTATAATCTGCATACAGGGTAATTCAGGGTCCAAACATAGGTCAAAGCAACTTAATAAGAATAAAAGTGGGATGAGATGATTTAGCAAGGGCTACAGCAATTCCAAGGAACTAAATGATAATCTGTAACCCTAAAACAACCCACTTCAATTCACGAGGTTCAAGGCAAAGTAAAAATAGAATAAACCCTCTAAAATTCATAGAAAAATAATCTCTAGGGTTTAGAACCTTCAATTTGGCCTTCAGAACCCATTTTGACCTACATTGAGAACCATGCCCAATTAATAACTTAATTTGGGTTTTCGCATAAATTGACCGGTCAAACAAGGTTTAATATAGAAATGAAATTCACCATCAGATTCCTTAGGTCCTAATTAGTCATGTATAAAAACTTGAGCCTAAGAAGAAACCTCCTTGACCAACTTTACACTTTGGTCCTCATATATTTACTTTTTGGCCCTCAACTTTTGAACCGTCGCATTTTGGCCCTTAACTCTCCTTCGTTCTTTGCATTCAGGTCCCCCCTGCAAAACCGGCCAGCACCATGCTCCGGCGACCTTGCGCGGAGCATGGCGCCGCGTAGGGTGAGGGGGAAAGCCTGGCAAGTAAACCAGGGGTGCCCTGCGTTGTCAGCCGTCGCAGGGACACCCCCCTGGTCGCTGTAGCCCACCATACCGGCCGTGCGAACGCACGGACGGTATGGGCTTTCGTCTCCGGCCATCCTTCGGCGAGGGAGACACGTCGTCTCCCTCCGCCTCCCTCCCTGTTTTGATCCCTATAAATACCCCCCGTTGCTCCACAGACCGGGGCAGCTCGGATCTGACGGAGAAAATCCCCAACTTTCCTCTCTTCTCTCTCCGGCAGATGCTCACCAGCTCCGGCGGTTCCTCCCCCTCCTCCTCTTCGCTCTGCCGCAATACCAGCAGCAGAGACTTCCTCCCCTGCTCTTCCCGCGCCACGCCGCACCCAGCTGGCGCCTCTCCGGCTCTCTGCTCGCCGCCGCCTCCTTCCCTGAGCATCTTCTTCTCCGGCGACAGTCGATACGACTGTCGCCCTACTGCTCCCCCTTCGTCCCTGCAAGTAAGTTAGAACTATTTCCCTTCTTCTCCTCTTTCTTTCCCCGGTTCCAATTTGTTCAATTACGCCCTCGACCGACCCTGACCATCGTCACCCCCTTCGACTCCGGCCACCTTCCGGCGAGATGTTCCCATCGCTCCACAGCCTCACACACCTCGCCGACCCTCACCAAACCTCCGCCGCATCACACTGAGCACCCCCCACCCCTCCACTGCCACTCCACACCTCCGTAACACTCCCCCGAACAAACCCATTCCTCCGGTTGCAGTCCAACCTAGGGCTGCCGCCAGACACCACCTTGCGGCCTGCCGCGCAGCTCCTCACCTTCGCCGTGCCACGGCGAAGGTTCCCCAGTGGTTTGATCAGGCCGAGAGGCCATATTCGTGTCCGATAGGTTTTGAGGTTCGACCGCCATTAACGCACATTGAAGCAGCTTCTCCCGCGCTCCAGGCTTGAGGACTCCAGGTCTCCAGCTGCTGCGGATTACGGGGAGTCTTGCGAAGGCAGCCAGCCAGCAACCTACGCAAATCAAAGCCGCAGCTGCAGAAGCCAGGCCGCGGTCTCCCAGCAGGCGCACGCGAGGAAAGGTCTGCGTTTAGTCCCACATCGGTAAGCCTCACACCCTTTCCACTGTTTAAATTGATTTTGTGCACTAGCCTTACTGCCTCAGCACACGGGGTGAGGTCCCCTTACACCCGCCCGGTTACCCGGTCTCGTCCGCGCTCACGCCCCGCGGACCTGACCCGACCCGACTTAGACTGACCTGCACTCCTCGCCCACCACGCACGCCGGTGGGCCTGGACCCGGGCGTGACCCGAACCCGATTACCCGGCAGCTCTGGGAGAGCTTTCCCAAGAATGGGTTCAGAGAGAGAGAGACGCGGGGGGAGAGGGTAGAGTAGGTTTTGTTCTCTGACATAAGCTCTGAAGTGTGCAGGCACAGGTGAAGAAGAAGAACCGCGGAAGAAGAAGGAAGCTGACTGTAGCAACAGGCAGTTTAAGTCGTCTGATTTGGAAATCAGACGACGTCCTGAAGGAAAAAGAAGAAAGACGGAGGAAGATCTGAAGAACAACAGAAGAAGGCGAGGTAGAGGAGAACACAAAAGAACAAGGGAAGAACTGAAAGAAGAAAAAAAAGAAAGAAGAAGATCTGAAGAAAGACAGAAGAAAAAGGAGGAGCAGGAACAGCAGGAAGAAGAAGAAGAGCATCACCATTGCAGAAGAAAGACATCACCTCTGCAGACAAAGAAGAAGAAGAACTGAAAGAAGAAAACAAAGAAAAGAAGACAACAAATTCTTTCCCTCTCTCTTTCTTTTTGTAAAAGAAACATGTATATCTCTAGAATACAACTTGCTCCCTGAGTTCGACCTCGGGAACTCTTTTATTTTCCGAGTAAAAAATTATATTTGAAATGTTGGCAATAACTGGCTATACTACAACGCTATAACAATAAAACCCGGTTATCTCTCGAAGCCAACGCTCCAATTATTTGGCGCCGTTGCCGGGGAGCAACGGCTATTCTAGAGGTAAACATTCCTGTTTCTTTTTTTTTAATTTCTGATAATCTCCTCTCTTTTGTGCAGCTACAGGAACTCAAGAAGACAAGCAACCACACGACAACCACTCCGAAGACAGGTAAATTTTTCCTCTCACTATTAACCCCTAAACTCTAAAGAGGAAGAAAAGAAAAGAACAAGCAATATAGGGCTAACTTGTCTTCCATACTTAGTAACCATAAAGAGTTGCATGTTTTCAACTCATCACTCCTGCACACTATTAAGGGTATTTAAGGGCTAACACATTCTTGCCTGAGCCCTAATTGCCCAACAAAGAGTTAAATGGACCAAGTAGAGCCAACATAAGGTCAAACATTAGGATTTCAGTAGAGACACACCCCTTAATCAAGAATTGAGGAAATCCAAAAGCGGTGTACCCAAGCCATTGATTGAAAATAATTAACAAGAAAAATCCTAAACAATTGGCTCTCTCTAAACACTTGAACCCTAAAACAAGGCCTAACTTCTCAAAGAAAACAAGAGGTAAAGTTGACCCCTTGGGTCAACCAACCTTAAATTAGGTCACTCTTTGCACTTAAAAAGACTAAAGTTCAAGTGAAACCTTAAGCACCCTGATCTTAAAATTGGTAGACTTAAGAGGTCAAGATCCCCATTCTGGTCTACCTGGAACCGCAGTGACAAGAGAGGTCGGGTGGGGGAAACCCTGTAACCCGTGGGGACGCTCTACCGTGTAGGGGTCTTCGCGGGACTCTCCCTCTCTGGCTGCCCAGGTAATTCTCAGGTGGACGATCTTTCTGATCAAGGGGTCCATCTGCCCCGCACCTCTATAGTCACCCAACATTTTGGGTGCCTTGATTGGGTCCAGCACCTTTTAATCTCATCACATCCTTCAGTATATGCTTGGAAGGAGGTCCTTGAAACCTCCTTTAGGAATTCACTTGCCCTGAGGTTAGGCCTCAGTTCCCTTGTTTATGCAGCACCACCACATTAATCTTTCCTCTGATACTCCCTTCTTCCATCTTGGCACAACATGAGTCTACATCGAAGCCTTTGATTCCACATCTTGATTCCACCACCTAATCCAAATATGCAGCCAAACCACCTAAGACTACCATTCAAGAAACCTGAATATCGGAGATCTATGAAAGATAAAATGATCGAGGAGGCCATAAAATTCTATGAAAAAGAAGAAAAAACCTCAACACCAATAGGAGATATTCAGGTTGATGTCCCAACAACCACAGCCTTCATCATAAACTGTGCCCAAACTCTATTGACAGGAGCCATAAAAGGATCAACCCGAGAAGTTCTCCTAACAGGATACATTGAGATAGACAAATTACACAAATCTGAATACCTTCAATGCTTGACAAATCCTGTACTTTGGGAACAAAACCAAGATGCTCTTGAAAAACGGGTAGAGATGATGAGACTTTTAGAAAAAACTATCAACCAAAAATACCCGTATACAGTCATCTTGGAACAGTACTAAGAATCAATCCAGCTTCCCAGACCTCGGGATTGAGGCACAAGGTGGTTGTCGACTCCCAACCCAAATAGAAGATAGCATTAAAATAGGTTGGGAAGTTGCAGGAGAAAACAATGCTGAGCCAACCCTAGGCCATAAATCACCAAGCTTAGAACTCCAAGACTCCTGCAATAACAAGATTAGAATTGAACCTCTGGAGGGTATAAATTCCGCCCCTTGTTTTGACAAGGTGACCCTCGAAGGTTATTCGGACTTAGGTTCTAATAATTCTACCCACATCCTAAGCCTAGAACCTAGATCTGAAACTTATTGGGAAGATTATGAGGCCCTTTATGAGAAAGATCAAATTTTTACAGAATATGATTCCGGGCCTCTATTTAATGAATATCCCTCTCCAACATCCTCAGGAAATCTGATCGATTTTTCAGAAAACATGCCAATTTATGATACAGAAACTGAGGAGTTGGATGAGCAAGGTTTTAATGGGGTCTATCCTGCCAGCTTAGAGCTTGAACAGAACATCTTTTTGAGCCCAGAAGTGACATATAGGCTAGAACCCAGTCAGGCTGCTGATTCCACATCTGATGATTTTTGCTGTGGTGGAATTCATGATCATTTTCGCCAACTCTCCGACAATTTCAGATCTGACTATAATTGCGGAGAGATTCCCCTTCCTGAACACGCCAGGCCTATCTACGACCTCAGTTCACATGACTCTGACTCTGACTCTGAGGTCCTGATTCCCGAGATCACTAATAACACAGAATCACTCCTTTTCGATCCTCAGGAACCAAAAATAGAAAATGCCAAGAGTGATTACAACCAAGAATCCAAATTTTTTCTCAAATCCGATTCCTTTCATCCTACAGACACTCTTCCAGCATTTGATAGTTACCCAGAGGACTCTCTACAGAAAACCACCTATCATCTGTTTCTAGAAGAGCCCTCGTACACAATGGCCACCTCATCTGCACACACAGAACGGAACAAAACCTCTCCCAAACCCCGACCCGCAACCGGACTCAAGTTCTATTCAGATTCACCTCTCACCGAGCCGATTGCATTTCCACATCGGGTTTCGAACATTGATCAGACTACATACCATGCTCTATCATTCTCTGATCACCCCCGTAGGGTTTTCGCATCATTCATTGATTATTCTACGGGTCCCTACTCTGACCAGGCTGATTCGACTCAGCCAAACCCTGCGTTTACACTTCCACATCCATCTGAGCTTCATAGCTTATGGTGGGTTCCACACCTTTTTATCCACATCTATCAACCCACCAGATTAATTGGGTTTGGGCTGCATCATCAGCCTGTTGATTTGAACAAACACCTGGTTGGACCAACCAGGCTCTTAATCAAGGTGCTTGTCTTACAAAACTCCGCTGATTTGACCATCCCCTCTCCATCGCATTTCCCGCTTGGCTGAAGGCATCAAATTTAGCGCTCAACGGGAGGCAGCCCGTCATTCTCTTTGAAAACCTGAAACTTGTTCTGACACCTTTTTGCACTTGAAGTTCACCCTTATAGACAGCCGACCCCACCTCAGATGCTTGCATCTGGGATTAGAAATCGTCCGCAAAAATTCCACCCAACCCATCCACTCATCCAAATTTCTGTCTTAAGAAATGAACTAAGTTAAATAAAAACCCCCTAGGTTACAATGAGGACATTGCAAATCTTAGGCATGGGGGGGTATGGAAGTGCAAACCTTGTAAGAAAAGGTTTCAAACAAAAAAATTCACATATGACAAAAACACCATAAAAATTAAAAATTTTTTTCGAAAAAGAATAAGAGGAAAAGAGGAGAAGGAAATTTTGTGAAGGGGAAAAGAAACAAAATGAAAAAGGAGCACAAAAATTATGAGAAAAGGTGATAGTCATTAGTAAGGAACTAAGGAATTAACCTAAGTTCTAGACCTCATTCAAGAAAATAACTGAAAAGTGCACAATGAGATTAGTAAGAATGCAAACCTTAGGCATTCTTGAATAGACTCTTAGTACCCATTAAGATCTGGACACTCCTCAAGAGGTTGAGGAAAATGAAAAGCTGAAGTATTAGGTCTAAGGCTTAGGGAGTATTTGGCCTCGTTAACTATTTTTTGGTTTACGGGACTCAGTAACCTAAGCACCCTAACCTCACACACAGCCTAGTTCAGTAAGCGTAAAAATCTGAATCATGCAGAAGCGTCGCAAAATTCTGAAAAGAACACCTAGAATAGGAGCGGCCGATCAACACAAGTTGATTTGGATGAGTTCCCAGCGCGGAGAGGCGGGAAATCCCCTCGAAGATGCGTAACAAAATATCATCTCCTCGGTGCTTGTCTCTTAGGATATTTACATATCCTACTGGGGGCATGTAAGCACTCTGCTGGTTCAGATTCCATGGATGGCATTATCCCGAAGTGTCAATTGCCAGGGTCTGGATTCGGCCACGGAACACCATGGATGGGATTATCTCGAAATCTCAATAGCCAGGGTTCCGGGGGTTGCCATGGGCGGTGCTATCTCGAAGCATCGATCGCCAGGAACCCTTGAGGATTGATGATGGGAGCAAGGAATCTGATACAGACCGTGTTGAAAAGCCAATCCTAGGCTAGAACTAAAAAGAAAAAGAGAGAGAAAACTCTCCAAACAGAAAAACTTTCTATCTCTCCCTTACAAACGCACTGCGAACTGAGCCAGGACTAAAATCATTTCAAGCACGGGTGCTTTAACCACAAAGTCCAATAAACCTTAGGTTAGTTCTTGTGGACCTTAAAAACCTTTGCTAAAGACTGAGGCTAAGGCTAGACAGATTTGGATCTTGATTGGTACTAGAGTACCTTTTAGGCCTATGGTCAGCATTCTAACCTAATCTAAGCTCAAATAAAAAAGCACTTATCTAAAGCTATTAAGAACTTCATGGTCTAGAACAAGGGTTGAAACCTTAAGTTTTTGCTAAGGGACTAGCAAAAGCTAGGCATGGGGGTATGATGAGAACCTCATCATGAGCCATAACTAGCTCATTTTGACCCAATACAAAGGATAAAAGCTCCTACATAACTCAAGGAAAGGCTTAACTCAGAGAATTCTGAGTTTAAGGAGAAAACAAGTCATAAGGGGTAAAAATGCAATTTTACCAGTATAATCTGCATACAGGGTAATTCAGGGTCCAAACATAGGTCAAAGCAACTTAATAAGAATAAAAGTGGGATGAGATGATCTAGCAAGGGCTACAGCAATTCCAAGGAACTAAATGATAATCTGTAACCCTAAAACAACCCACTTCAATTCACGAGGTTCAAGGCAAAGTAAAAATAGAATAAACCCTCTAAAATTCATAGAAAAATAATCTCTAGGGTTTAGAACCTTCAATTTGGCCTTCAGAACCCATTTTGACCTACATTGAGAACCATGCCCAATTAATAACTTAATTTGGGTTTTCGCATAAATTGACCGGTCAAACAAGGTTTAATATAGAAATGAAATTCACCATCAGATTCCTTAGGTCCTAATTAGTCATGTATAAAAACTTGAGCCTAAGAAGAAGCCTCCTTGACCAACTTTACACTTTGGTCCTCATATATTTACTTTTTGGCCCTCAACTTTTGAACCGTCGCATTTTGCCCTTAACTCTCCTTCGTTCTTTGCATTCAGGTCCCCCCTGCAAAACCGGCCAGCACCATGCTCCGGCGACCTTGCGCGGAGCATGGCGCCACGCAGGGTGAGGGGAAAGCCTGGCAAGTAAACCAGGGGTGCCCTGCGTTGTCAGCCGTCGCAGGGACACCCCCCTGGTCGCTGTAGCCCACCATACCGGCCGTGCGAACGCACGGACGGTATGGGCTTTCGTCTCCGGCCATCCTCCGGCGAGGGAGACACGTCGTCTCCCTCCGCCTCCCTCCCTGTTTTGATCCCTATAAATACCCCCCGTTGCTCCACAGACCGGGGCAGCTCGGATCTGACGGAGAAAATCCCCAACTTTCCTCTCTTCTCTCTCCGGCAGATGCTCACCAGCTCCGGCGGTTCCTCCCCCTCCTCCTCTTTGCTCTGCCGCAATACCAGCAGCAGAGACTTCCTCCCCAGCTCTTCCCGCGCCACGCCGCACCCAGCTGGCGCCTCTCCGGCTCTCTGCTCGCCGCCGCCTCCTTTCCTGAGCATCTTCTTCTCCGGCGACAGTCGGTACGACTGTCGCCCTACTGCTCCCCCTTCGTCCCTGCAAGTAAGTTAGAACTATTTCCCTTCTTCTCCTCTTTCTTTCCCCGGTTCCAATTTGTTCAATTACGCCCTCGACCGACCCTGACCATCGTCACCCCCTTCGACTCCGGCCACCTTCCGGCGAGATGTTCCCATCGCTCCACAGCCTCACACACCTCGCCGACCCTCACCGAACCTCCGCCGCATCACACTGAGCACCCCCCACCCCTCCACTGCCACTCCACACCTCCGTAACACTCCCCCGAACAAACCCATTCCTCCGGTTGCAGTCCAACCTAGGGCTGCCACCAGACACCACCTTGCGGCCTGCCGCGCAGCTCCTCACCTTCGCCGTGCCACGGCGATGGTTCCCCAGTGGTTTGATCAGGCCGAGAGGCCATATTCGTGTCCGACAGGTTTTGAGGTTCGACCGCCATTAACGCACATTGAAGCAGCTTCTCCCGCGCTCCAGGCTTGAGGACTCCAGGTCTCCAGCTGCTGCGGATTACGGGGAGTCTTGCGAAGGCAGCCAGCCAGCAACCTACGCAAATCAAAGCCGCAGCTGCAGAAGCCAGGCCGCGGTCTCCCAGCAGGCGCACGCGAGGAAAGGTCTGCGTTTAGTCCCACATCGGTAAGCCTCACACCCTTTCCACTGTTTAAATTGATTTTGTGCACTAGCCTTACTGCCTCAGCACACGGGGTGAGGTCCCCTTACACCCGCCCGGTTACCCGGTCTCGTCCGCGCTCACGCCCCGCGGACCTGACCCGACCCGACTTAGACTGACCTGCACTCCTCGCCCACCACGCACGCCGGTGGGCCTGGACCCGGGCGTGACCCGAACCCGATTACCCGGCAGCTCTGGGAGAGCTTTCCCAAGAGTGGGTTCAGAGAGAGAGAGACGCGGGGGGAGAGGGTAGAGTAGGTTTTGTTCTCTGACATAAGCTCTGAAGTGTGCAGGCACAGGTGAAGAAGAAGAACCGCGGAAGAAGAAGGAAGCTGACTGTAGCAACAGGCAGTTTAAGTCGTCTGATTTGGAAATCAGACGATGTCCTGAAGGAAAAAGAAGAAAGACGGAGGAAGATCTGAAGAACAACAGAAGAAGGTGAGGCAGAGGAGAACACAAAAGAACAAGGGAAGAACTGAAAGAAGAAAAAAAAGAAAGAAGAAGATCTGAAGAAAGACAGAAGAAAAAGGAGGAGCAGGAACAGCAGGAAGAAGAAGAAGAGCATCACCATTGCAGAAGAAAGACATCACCTCTGCAGACAAAGAAGAAGAAGAACTGAAAGAAGAAAACAAAGAAAAGAAGACAACAAATTCTTTCCCTCTCTCTTTCTTTTTGTAAAAGAAACATGTATATCTCTAGAATACAACTTGCTCCCTGAGTTCGACCTCGGGAACTCTTTTATTTTCCGAGTAAAAAATTATATTTGAAATGTTGGCAATAACTGGCTATACTACAACGCTATAACAATAAAACCCGGTTATCTCTCGAAGCCAACGTTCCATTAGTCCTAATGTTCAAGTATTCCTTCCTAATTTAAATTATTATTATTATTATTATTTTATATATATATAAGAAGAAAAACAAAATTTACAAGAATTTCACAAAGCTGACAAAATGATTCAAAAATGAATCCAGCCCCCCATGCTTAATTGATGCAATGTCCACATTGAGAAAAAGAGACATGAAAGAAAGGGTAGAGTATGAAAGATATCACCCAAATATGAAGCTCTGGTTAGCTTTGTGTCATATGTACAACTGCTGAGTTTAATGTTGTTAGCTAGGTGAAGTCCAGCCAAAGAAGTCACAATATGGCTAGAGCAACCATGTCTTAAATGGGTTCTGGAAGAGTACGGTCAATAATAGGCTTCAGATGTTGACCGTTGACTTTAAATGTATTACCCGTCTTTGGGTCAGAGATCAGAACAGCTCCATTTGGAAAAATCTAGTCGATAATGAAAGGGCTGTTCCATTTTGATCTAAATTTGCCGGGAAAGAGCTTAAGTCGGGAATCGAATAACCAGACCTTCTGGTTCGGCTCAAAGCTCTTGTGGGAAATCAATTGATCATGTAGAGCTTTGGTCCGAGCCTTGTAGATCTTGGCATTCTCATATGCATCATTTCTAAGCTCTTCCAACTCAGATAGTTGGAGTTTCCTAGTCTTCTTGGCTAAACTCAGATCTAAATTGCATTGCTTAATTGCCCAGAATGCCCTATGTTCAATCTCTATGGGTAAATGGCACACCTTTCCATACACCAGACGAAACAGAGACATGCTGATGGGCGTTTTATATGCCGTACGGTAGGCCCAAAGAGCGTCCTCAAGCTTTTGAGTCCAGTCCTTGCCATCAGGCCTAACCTTTTTCTGCAGAATATTCTTGATCTCCCGATTGGAGATCTCGGCCTATCCATTCTTCTGGAGATGGTAATGTGTGGAGATTCAGTGATTAACTTCGTATTTAGCTAGCAAATTACAGAATTGGGCATTATTAAAATGAGTGCCACCATCACTGATGATGGCCCTTGGAATCCTAAACCTGCTGAAGATGTTTTTCTTGACAAAATCGATGACCACCTTGTGGTCATTGGTTTGGGTGGGAGTCGCCTCAATCCATTTGGACACGTAATCAACAGCGACAAGAATGTACTAATGTCCAAATGAAGGGAGAAAGGGTCCCATGAAATCGATACCCCAAATGTCGAAGATTTCAATAGGAAGAATTTGGTTTAGGGGCATCATCTCTCTTAGTTATGCTCCCGAGTGCCTGACATCGGGAACACGACCTTGAGAAATCTTGGGCATCCTTGAATAAAGATGGCCAATAGAATCCAGATTGCAAAATATTTGCAGCTATCCTTTTCTCGAAAAAATGTCCACCACATGCAGATGCATGGCAAAACTTGAGTATACTGTTGAATTCTTTCTCCAGAACACATCGACGAATAATCTAATCAGAGTCAATGCAGTATAGTTCAGGGTCCTCCTAGAAGTAGTATTTGTCCTCAGATTTGAGTCTATCCCATTGTTGCTTGGTCCAATCTTGGGGGATTTGACCAACGGCTAAATAATTAACAATGTCAGCAAACCATGAGATTTGGACACCTGAAACTGTAAGGATGGTTTGTCTAGAATGGTATCAGCAATCGGGACGTCCGGACAAGAAGAATCACTTAGAAGTCTTGACAAATGATCCACCACCACCTTTTGTACCTTGGATTTATCCTTGATTTCAAGATCAAATTCTTGAAGCAGAAGAATCCAACGAATAAGATGGGGTTTGGCATCATTTTTGGCCAAGAGATGTCTCAAGGTCAAGTGGTCGGTATAAATGGTGACATGAGAGTCTAAGAGATAAGCCCTAAATTTTTCCAAAGCAAATACTACGGCTAGTAATTCCTTTTCAGTAACAGTGTAATTCATCTGGGCTTCATCCAGAGTTTTACTAGTGTAGTAGATGACAGAGGGCTTCCTGTCAACTTTCTGGCCCAAAACAGCCCCAACTACGTAATCAAAAGCGTCGGTCATGATCTCAAAAGGGGTTGTCCAAATCGGTGGTTGCAGCACTGAAGCACAACTGACTGCCATTTTCAGGAAATCAAATGCCTTACAACATGATTCATCGAAAACAAATGGCATTTCTTTGGTGAGAAGGTTGCTTAGAGGATGAGCAACCTTTGAGAAATCCTTGATGAATCTTCTGTAGAATCCCACATGACCAAGAAATGATCGAATTTGTTTAATAGAAGTGGGAGGAGGAAGTTTAACGATAGCATCAACCTTAGCTTTATCCACTTCAATTCCCCGTTCAGAGATTACATGACCCAAGATGATGCCTTCTTGTGTCATGAAATGACTCTTTTCCCAGCTAAGGACCAATCATGTTTTGATGCGTCGTTTAAGAATCATTTCTAGATTAGCTAGACAAGAGTCAAACGATTCTCCAAAAATAGAGCAATCGTCCATGAAAACTTCCATAAACACTCCCACCATGTCAGAGAATATGGCTAACATAGACCTTTGAAAAGTCGCAGGTGCATTGCATAAACCGAATGGCATCCTATGGAAAGCAAAGGTTCCATAGGGATAGGTGAAAGTAGTTTTTTCCTGATCCTCAGGATGGATAGGAACTTGGTTGTATCCTGAGTAGCCATCAAGAAAACGGAAGTACTTTTGCACGGTTAATCTTTCCAAGATTTGATCAATGAAAGGAAGAGGGAAATGATCCTTTTTCGTGACCGTGTTCAGCTTCCTGTAATTGATACAAACCCTCCAAGAGGAAGCTGAACGAGTTGTGATAGATTCTCCTCTCTCGTTAGTCACAACGGTAATCCTAACTTTCTTGGGAACAATCTGCATGGGACTTACCCAGGGACTATCAGAGATCGGATAAATAATTCCTGCATCGAGCCACTTAATAATCTCCTTTTTGACCACTTCTTGCATATTTGGATTTAATCTCCCCTGCATCTAGCGAGAAGCGCGGGATCCATCTTCCAAAAATATTCTATGATTGCAGTAAGATGGATCGATCCCCCTAAGGTCATGATTGGTCCAACCAATTGCCTCCTTGTGTTCCTTTAGGACCTTAATCAATTTAATCTCTTTCTCCTTTGTTAATTTAGCACTAATAATCACAGGGAGCATCTTCTGTGGTCCTAAAAATTGATATTTCAAATTCTTAGGCAATGGTTTCAGTTCAAGCTGGGCGGGTTGATGATTGAAGGTAAGGAAGATGCTGATGACTCATCAAGAGGAAGAGGTTGAGAGTGAACAAAATCAGTAACCTATTCAGAAAATGGTAGGTCTACCATAGAGGGTTGTGGGTCCAATCCATCATCAAAGGAGGAACTTTCAATTGCAGAAACCATCATACAAGTTTCAATGTTCACATTATCCTCCTTAGGTCCCTCAATAAATCCACAATCCTTAAATTTATTAATCACCTTAAAAATATCCAATTTCATTCGTTAATCCCCAAAGGCGATTTCCATGCTACCGCTTTCACAGTTAATGTTGGCCTTAGCGATAGCCAGGAATGGTTGCCCCAGAATGATGGGTATGTTCCTCAGATTTTCGAGTGCATCCAAGTTAAGGACAAGGAAATCTATAGGAAAACAGAAATCCTTAACCTTAACAATAACATCTTCAATAACGCCTCATGGATTTGTGACCGAACGGTCCGCTAACTACAGCGTTACTGCAGTCGGTCGAAGTTTACCTAATCCAAACTTCTCGTAAAGCGAAGTCGGAATTAGGTTGATGGATGCACCCAGATCTAGAAGTGCTCTATCAAAAGTGTAATCTCTGATGACATAAGAAATCAACGGAGCACCTGGATCTCTCTTTTTCTGAGGGAGGTGGTGCAGGATAACAGAACTAGCTTGCTCGGAGAGTACCACCTTCCTCGGAATAGATTCTCTCGACTTACACTTTTGTGTACATAAATCCTTTAAAAATCTCACGTAAGCGGGTATATGCTTAATGGTGTCAAGGAGTGGCATATTGATCTCATCATTATTGAAAATATTCAAAAGCTCCTCATTACTATCAACAGACTTCTTCTTTGATTTGATCAAGGCTTCAGGAAAAGGAACACGAGTCAGATCTTTGGAATCAAGTTCCTGAGCCTTGATTTTTTCTCCAGAATTCTCCTTTCTCTCCTCAGGTTCTTTAGGATTCAGCAAATCAAAATAGTGTGGTTGTGGACCCTGAGTTTGTTTACCACTCCTCAAGGTAACAAAATTTGTGGATGCATACGAATTTGGGTCTTGGGGAGGGTTAGGAAAGATTGGAGGGGCTTGATTAGCCAAGAGTTGTTGTTGTGAAGACGAAGAAGAGGAAGGACCCTGCTCAACAACCTGAGCCTATGTGTGTGGCTCCCTCTGATCACCGTACCCATGGGCTTGATTGCCTGGATTCAAGATATTTCGCAGGTTGGGTACGGGTTGGGATGGTAGAGATCCGAGTTGACGAGAGTTAGCTATGAGCCCGGTTTGCAAGTTGTCCAGTGAGGTTTTCATTTGCTGCATGAGCTGGAGCATGGATCCTTGCATCTCTAACATTTGTCGGTTCAAATCAACCTGCCTTACAGGTTGACGGGCATTCCAAGCTGGCTGATTGACCTAATTTGGGGGCAACTGAGTATAAACATGACCCTAACCCATTGGTCATTGCGGAACATAGTTGCTGGGTCGAAATTGGGTCTGTTGCCCTAGGTTTTTGCAAGAGAAGTTAGGGTGGTTTCTCCAACCTGGATTATAAGCATTAGAGTAGGGGTTGGATCTAACGTTCTCCTGTACAACACAAACATCCTCATAGGGTGAGGATGGAGAGAAGGAAAGGGAAGGATCAAAGAAACTGGGATCAAAGGCCCTAGTTTGGAACCCGTGGGGTTCCAAATAATGCTGGCTCGCAGGTTGAGCCGCATCAAGTTGATTTACGAACTCCCATCCAGAAGGAGCTCACGACGAAAGGAATCCTGAATTCTGGGATTGAGTGGATCGAGAGTTGTTCATTGAATTTCCAGCTATCCAATCTTCCATTCTCTTAGCAACCAAGTCCACCTTATCAAGTTTGTTACAAATCAATTCCATATCGAATGAATAAGAGTCATAGACTTCATTAACATTAGATTTGGGCTACTGGGATCGGTTAAAAGTATCCATGAACACATGATTGATTGAATTCTCACTCATTTCCTCAAACAAATCGTGTGCGCTATCTACATCTTTGGTGAGGAAATTGCCTCCGCAAGAAGCGTCCACGTGATTTCTGAGTTGCTCAGTCAACCCATGGTAGAAGATCTGCACAAGTTGCCATTTCGACACCTCGTGGTGTGGACACCTCCACAATAGGTTCTGGAATTGCTCCCAGGCCACATGAAACTGTTCCCCCAGCCTCTGGGTAAAGGTAGTGATTGCCCGTCTCAAAGCATTGGTACGTCCGACAGGGAAGAATTTCTTTAGAAAGGCCGATTTCAACTCATTCCAAGTTGCAATTGGTCTACCTATAGTCCTGTACCAATGGGCAGCTTTATCCCTAAGAGAGTGAGGGAAGAGCCTCATGATCATTTGCTCCTCATTCATGTTTTGTGCCTTGGTGGTCTGGACCAAAGTGGTCAAGTCCTCCAAGTGCTGAAACGGGTCTTCAGAGCCAAGCCCATGGTAATGTTTGATCAGGATTAACACCTGGGGCTTGATTTCTACGTCTCCGGTCGGAATCTGGATGCCGGGATGTTCCCCGTAATTTAAAGGATCATAAAAATCCTTCAAGGGCTGAGTGCCCTTCATTCTCTGGAACCATTCCTGCATTCTCTGCATTTGTTTCAGCTGCCTTCGGAATTCCTCTTGTGGATCCCAGGGCAGAGGAGGTTATTGATCAGCCATGTGATCAATTTGACCAAAATCCAATTTACGCCTCCTAGAATACTCTTGTGGTCCTTCCAATCGGGGATTCAATGACCGTCTTCCCAGCATAAATTAGGAAAAGGTTGAAAGGACTGGGGATAAGAACCCTGCAGCATACCAAAACAAACCTATCCTTAAGTGGGGTACCCTAAGGATCTATAGACTCCCAAAACCCACTTTAAGATTGTAAACGATTTACTCTACTTATGTCTGCTCAATCCAACCAGTTAGAAGGAGGGACTGGGGAGAAGGTTCTTCCTCTGGCTTGCACCTCCGATTCCTAGTGTACCCCCCAACCGCGGTCGTTTGACGCTACTCCACTAGCTAGACATCAGATTAATCAGTACAAGTAGGTTAATCATAAACAATCTCAGACTAGGCCTCGAAGAGCGAATTAGTCCTTAAGGCCAACGTCTACTCAATTTTATTAAGGCTTGGGATTGAAGTGCTTATGGAATGTGATGGGCCCTTAAAATGGGTTGTGCCCTTAATGATTGATTATGTGTAAGTGCATGCACAACTAGGATTTTTAAGCAAGATTATTTGTGATGCGTAGATTTTAACATTTAAATCTTGCTTAAGTAGCCTTTAGGGTTTAGAATTAGGTTGATTTCAATCAAGTTTGAGGCAAACCAGGTTTTCAAGCACAGGTGAATATTGCTTCCCTTTAAAACTAGAAATAAAGTGGACTGCCTAGTATGAACCAAGATTGAAAACCCTAAGAAGAAGCTACTTGATGAGTTAATTTTAGGTTGAGTGGTGCAGCCCAAACAACTCAAACAACTGGCCACAACTGCACCACTAGGTTAAGCACACAGAAATGGTTAACCTAGAATGATTTCTACTCTTTTATGTGTTGATTTGTGTGTACTAGTTCCACAGATCAGAATCCAGTTGAGTAGAAGCAAATCAAGTAGGTTAAGTGCCTTGAATGTTGGTGTATGTTGTGTGTATGTTGAAAATTACCCCACAAAATTATCTTTTTGTTTCTTTTTTATATAAGCGAGGGTGAAATGACTGTGAGTGGGAATCCAAACAACCAAACTAATCTTAGGATTTATGCAAACACCTAGGTTAATTGGAATTTGAATTTAATGTGACAAATGAAATCTATGGAGGGGGAAGAATGGGGAGCACTTACAGTTGTCTTCAACTGCACTTTACTCCGATCTACCGCTTGGCGATTCCCTAATGGAGGTCTCTGCAAAACAATAAACAAAAGAGAAAGCAAGTTAGAAGACAATAAAGTGCATGAAATGCGAAAAGAAGATCGAAAAATTGTTGCCTCCAAACGACGAAGTACTAAGCTATCGAATTCGATTTTGAAATCTTGTCGTTGTAGTTTGAATAGCAAAGAACTCGTGTTCAACAAATAAAATTTATACCGGAATAGGCATCCTGAGTCGAACTCAAGGAGGCTACGTCGATCCAAATTTGCAATTATATTTTTTCATATTTTTTTTAAAAGGCGGAGTAATTACAATGAAATGAAGCACTATAAACAATCAAAGAAAGAGAGAGAGAGAGAGAAAGAGAGAAAACATCCACTTGATACTTCAAAATGTTTATACAACTAAGTAAGCAAGAAATTACACTAGAAAGCAGGAAAACTATTACAACTAGAAAGTAGGAAAATTCTACTCTAGAAAGCAGGAAAAAGGAATGGGAGAGAGAAGTTATCCTCCTTGACGATCGCTTGGAGGACGAGCCGGACAAGACGATGCCTGGAAGACGAAGAATGAAGTGGGAAGAAGGAGGTCGAGGCAAGAAGAATGGGAATGAGGCAACACGTCGTCATCATCGTAGGATCCACTTCTAAAATGGGGGTGAAAATTTGACTTTATCTCTTGAGGAGCATCCCAGGTGTGGGACAAGCTTCTCTTGAGCTTTGGAGAGGGAGAGAAGAGAACGAAGGGATGAAAAATTCATATGGAGGGGGTCTCCTTTTATAGTTGCAAGGAGTGAGGGAATTTTGGTCATTACATTTTGAAAAACATTAATTCAGGACCTTTAGTGATGGATAAATCCGTCACTAAAGGCCTAAATGTGGCCTTCGTGGGCAACGCTTGCGTGCCCGCTCACCTTCCGCACCTCAAACGCACACTCCACATCCTTCAAATCTTGGCCATCCAATCGTGAGATTGGACGGCTGAGAGATCTCCTCGCCGTGCCTCATCTATGTGCGCCTTGCGCGTGTGATCCTGCATCACGCAGGGGCGTCAGATAGCGCATGGGTGCTATCGGTCGTGCGGCGCCATAGTGCCCGTGTGCTCGCTCCAATTTAAGGCATGCGGGGGCTCAAACCCCTGCCTCCTCATTTCGATAGGGCGCTCGACCAACGCACTATGGGCACATTTGTGTTGAGCGCTCATCTCAAGCATGTGAGTCCTGTAGGCATTGGATCTTGATCCAACGGCGGAGAAGCACTGGCCAGATGAGCTTAGGCGGGTGCGTACAGCCAGTTGGCTGGCTGAGATGGCACCACGTGGCACCATCTTGGCCGTCCATCTTCTAAGTGATGTTGACGGTGCCACGGGTATCGGATTGGATCGATTTTCACGCCATTAGGCTGCGATCGTCGATCCAAACCCATCTGTGCAGTCGGATTTGTTGTCTGAAGTGCAGATTAACACCATCTTGGCCCTTGATCTTCTAGGGTTCCTCGATCTCTATCTGATGCTACGAATATCCGATTAGGGCGATCTTAGAGTCGTTGAACTCCAATCGTCGCCCTGATCAGATCCATACAATTGGATCTTCGATCTGAGGCCCCGATAAAAAGTTTTCCTATCCCTAACCATAAAAAGGAGACATTTAACCTAAATTTTATTCAGACTAATCTAAATGCAAGATGATGCATGTTATGAAATATTTATAGTATGTAATGCAATTCTATGCTTAAGAACATGCACAAATAGACATTTTATGTAATATACACATGTTTACATCAACACTCTCTAAAGACACTTCATCAGGAGCTGTGGGCTATTGGATCGTCATCCAATGGCCACAAGCATACCACGTTGCTCGCTCTAGCCACACTTCATCAAGCCAAGAGAAGATCTCAGCCGTTGGATCTTCATCCAATGGCTAAGAGCAGCGATGCAAGAAGAGGAAACTCGACACAAACCCACCCGTAGCCCTTTGGTTTGCACGCTGTTCACGAACGGGAGACGTGGGTCCGAGTGGTGCTTCGCACAAAATTTAAGAGGCGGTGGAGGCAAGTGCACCATTGGCCTTCGGATTACAGTTGGAGGGCGAGGATGCACCCACATGTCGCCATTGGAGGATCCCGCGGATGCACGCATGATCCAATGCGCACATAATGCGCGATCTCACACGCTTTTCTAAAGGGTGGTGCTGGCGAGTTATTTAAGCCGTTCAATCATAAGGAGAGTTGGCACGATTCGAATTCAAAATGCGCACGTGAGGAAAGAGAAGCAGTGAGTGGGCATTGGGCTGGCACGAGGAGTGAGCAGGGCCATCAGATCACGGATGAAGGGCTGCGAAGCTACCACGTGTCAGCCAAAGAAGCAATCCGCTCGTGTAAGGCACGAGGAAGGTGATTTTGAGGCGTGATTTGGTCCATTGATCATTCGATTGATGGATCTGATCACCCAGGGGTTGTTACACGAGTTGGAGGGCTAAAATGGCCACTTTGCCCCTTGTCAAAGCTATAAAAAGAGGCCTAGGACCCCCTGTTGAAGGCATCTTCCAGACAACTCTTCGTCTCTCTCTCTTCCACCTTCCTCCAAACCTTTCTCCCTCTGCAACTCTGCTCCAACCTTCGTCCTGATGCTCTAGATCTAAAGTGCTGCCGCACTTTGCACAAGCATCCCACAAGTAGCATTATCATTTATCTACCTTCTATCTTTCTCTCTCTCTCTAGTTACTGTTTAGCATAATGTTTGCACCTCAAAACACGCCTGTAATAACGCCTTCTTGTGCTATTTTCTAGCATTAACATTGCATAATAGGGTCCTGTAATCGCATTTGTAAAAACGTTTGCATGCATGCATTTAATCAAGAGAGGAAGAGGAGTGAAACAATGGCTTGCATAGTTACATTTTATCTCAAGTGCCTCCTTGCAAATTCCACCTCTTTTCATTTCTTTCTCTCTTGATTTCTTCTTTTCTTCTTCCCGCGACTGCACTTCTTCCCACAGCAACCGCATGCATTTACTCCACGTCACTTCTCCCTGCCAGCGCCGCTCCCTATAGCTGCAACTCGCGCACCCTCTCCCTGCTGCAGCCGGCACGCCACTCTCTCCTCCTCTATAAGAAGCTGCAGCTTCATCCTCGCAAGGGAGGCTGCTGCAGCAACGAAACAAACCCGTAACCATCTTCTCCACCGCTTTCCCCTCCCATACGTCGGCCCTCTGTCGAGGAGGCACCCGGCGAGCAGGAGAATCCACTGTGGTGCACACCACCACAGTGGGAGCACCACCGCCCAGCTCTTCGACGAGCCGGTGGGCGTGGTGCATTCCCTCGCTTCATTTTTTTTCTCTTTAACGCCATTGCCGTCGCTCCAAGCTTCGAAGCTTGAAGCCACGGCAGCAGCAGCAGGTCCTCCCGCTCTTCCGTGACCGTCCCCGCAGCCGCCCGTCGACTTCGCGTGCGCCTGCAGGGCCATTCCCCGCTCAACCTCCATCCTGACATCCCCGCAGTTGCACCTGTAGCCGTCCGCCGCGCGCACTGCAGTGGCCGGCTACGGCCTCGTGCCGCCCCCTGCCCTCCTCCACGACCCTCCGCGACCACCTGCAGACCTCCTCCACGCTCGCTCCTCCACACCTTTGCCCGCCCGTCGCCTTCGCGCACGCCTGCAGGAACCCTACGCGAAGCCACGCCCGCATCCGCCGTCTTCAGACGTCTGCCTCCGCCTTCAGACGACGCGACGTCAGACGTCCGCCGGAGGCGGCAGACGTCTTAACTCGCGCGTCCACCATCTCTTGCTCGCCCGCTCTCTCTCTCTCTCTGCTGATCTCTCCCACCCGCTCCCGCTCTCTCTCTCACGTATTCTCTCTCTCTCTCTCTCTTTTTTACTCACTAACAGAACACACTCACAGCAACGCACACACACACACGTTCACCGACGCACACACACCTATACCAACACATACACACACACTCACACACTTATAGTACTATATATATAAATATATATATACATACATACATACATACATATATATATATATATATACATAGTATATCTATATAGTTATGTATACATACACATATATATAATATATATACATATATATAATATATATATATATATATCTACTTATATATACATCTATATACCTATACATATACTTATATATATATAGGCATATATACTTATATACATATATATATATACATATCTATATACATATATATAGTAATATATATATATATATATATATGCTTATATACATATATATATAGATATATTTACTTATATACATACATATGTACATATATTTTCATGTTATTTATTATACGCTGTATCGCGGGAATATCTGCACTAGTTGCTGATATTCCCTGATACACGCGTACAAAAAAAGTGTGGTCCCATACATCATCCATCCTCCATCCACACTCCACGCAGCACCTAGTCGTGTTGGTTGCGTCTCTCTAGACGTCGACTGACTCGACATAGTGCTACACTCCATCGCCACCTCCACCCCCACCCCTTTATATATATACTACATATATATATATACATACTATATTTACTTTCTGTCTATTTGCTTTTCTGTTAGTAAAAAGATAAAAAAAAATACATAAAAAAGAAAAGATAATCTTTGACTTGCAGGTACCTCGTCTTGCGAGTAGCAAGACTTGTTTTGGGACTCTGTTTGGCTAAAAGCCAAGGACACAATTTTGAGGGTGTGCCTAAAGAACAAGGATTACCATAAAAAAACCTAAATAAGAAAAACACCAAAAACACAATAAACTAACGGAAGAGACGCATTTTAAGGAAAACGTAGAAACTCGACTTTAACCCCACTTCCCTGTGTTCGACCCTGGGCTTGAAAGTGATAAGATAAAATCAATTAGGCCAGGTTAAAAATTTTGTAAAGAGATGGTTAGGTCCAAATTAGGTTAACCACTATACACATTTCAACGATAAAAATATCATATTAACAACCTATCCGAGCCGACCCATCACACTTTTCTGGCGCCGTTGCCGGGGAGGTGCGCCTTCGAGTAAGTTTCTATCCAAATCCTTTCAATTTTTCTCTTCCCTCTTCACGGGTATTGTTGTTTTTGGTGTGCAGGTGAACTTGGTGGAAGGAGAAGGAAAGCGGACGAAGTCGGGAACAAGGGCAGATTCAAGGCGGGAACGAGAGCGTGAAGACACCGACACCGCATTGGAGCTTCGCACACGTTGCCAAACCAGTAGGTTTTCTCTTTCTTAGCAAACTAGGGTTAGCTTGCCACCCAAAAAAAAAAAAAACTAGAAAAACTTCTTGGGATTTCTTGGGGCAAGTGGATTAAAATTCACTTGTTTGATTGGTTGTATTCACTCCCACTGCCCCGGGATTTCCCGCCACACTTCGCATAGCAAAAATCCGAGAATCTTGATTCTTGGATTTCTCGCCGAGGGAAGTATTCTTTGAGGCAAAGAAAAAGATTGCTTATAACCCTCTTTTACCTCACTTATCTTTAATTCAGGATCACATTTTTGGTGGGGAGACTTGGAATTGAGTTGATTCCAACCCCACCACGACTTTTCAAACTTGCCTGTGATTCGATCCTGAATACTTCAACCCCAACAATTTTATTTTCTTTATCTTTTGGTTGAAGCCTTGTGTGTGGAAATCATTTCTGGTGATTGGGAGCACTTGAATTGAAGTGCTTTGGCTCCCTGTCACATTGATATAAAACTGATTCGTGCATCCACACTTAGAAATCTCCATTTAGGGTAGCCCATTGCATTTTAGCATGCAGTAACTAACTGATAATTGAAGAAGGGTTTCTTGGGTTTTAGAAGGAAAACCTGTATTTTTGCAAAAACCCGGAGATTGGTTGAATTGGTAATTCAGCAAAACCCTAAAATTCATACTACTTAAGGCTGAACTCTAAAAACCATTCGCCAATAAAAACTTCAATTCGGGGAGACTTCCCCGTTGCATGCTTGTTCTTACACACTCTTAAAATCAATCACTTGGGCATTACCCGTAAACAACGCCCTTCACATTCCAAAAGCACTTGACCCTAAGCCTCTAATTAAAACTGGTAGTAACTTGACCCTTACGAAGGATTGGAGGTCTAACTACCTGCGTGTAGTGACTATGTGCTGGTGAGAGTTCCCGCATGCTATCGGGTGTCTAAGACTGGGGCAAACGGCCTTTCAATCTGGCCTGGTGGTTCCGCGGTGCTCTCATTCGGTTCCGTAGTTCGTGATAGTAGGTAACTTAGATCTTTAGGTCTAAGGGCACACTGTAGAGGTTAGGAACTTGACTGTATTGATTTGTAATCAAGTGTACCTTTGCGGCGTCATTTCTCTCATCCCTTTTCCCTTCTCATCTCCCCAATTCTTCCTGCGGTAGTGCATGTTTGGGAGGAGGTCACAAAACCCTGAACTATTTGAATTAACTGATAAATCTAGAAAACAAGTCGAATTGTCCTCCTCCTCCACAAACATGGCTGCACGCCCACCCCCAAATCCCGAGGGAGGAAACCGCCCTCAGAACCCACCAGGTGGTGGAGCCTTAGATCCCATAACCCGCCTCCAAGCCCAAATGGAAATGTATAATGAGCAAATCGAAGCCATTCAGGAAACATTGGAGGAAATGCAGAACCCTCCCGAACGGGAGGAGCCTAGGTCTCTTAGCTCTTATCAGAATCCCGCTGCTACAGAGACCATAGGACAAATTCGGGTCCCCATGGGCGGGGACGACTTTGAATTAAAACCAAACATAATTGGCCTAATCAATTTTCACTTTCATGGTCTTGCAAGTGAAGACCCATATCTCCACTTGGAAGACCTAACCTGACTTGCTGAAACCGTTAAACCAAGAAATGTCGGGTTATCTATAGTCCTAATGAAGACGTTCCTGTTTTCATTACGGGATAAAGTGTCGCAATGGTTACGCACCCTTGGGAGAACCATCCACTCTTGGGAAGAGATGCGAACAGCGTTTCTCAAGAAGTTCTTCCCAATCGGGTGGACCAATGCGCTTCGTCGTGCTATCACTTCATTTACGCAACAAAATGGCGAACAATTTCATGAGGCATGGGAGAGGTATAACGACCTCCTCAGGAAGTGTCCGCACCACGGTCTGCCTAAGTGGCATATAGCCCAGATTTTCTACTATGGGCTAAATGAGACTTTGAAGCAGATTGCAGACACTTCCTGCGGAGGGAACTTTATGAATAAAGACGAGAATGGAGCATTCGAGCTGTTTGAAAATATGAGTGAAAACTCGATGAACAATGCTTCCATTGTCGCCTTTAATCGTACCAGCCAGCCCTGAAATGTCCACGAAGTTGACATGGGACCCTCCCATTCATCCACTGATCTAAGCCTTATTGCACAAAAACTGGATGAAGTCTCCGTCGTGCACAAGAAGCTGGACGAGCTTCTGGCCAACCCCGCCCGATCTATGGCAAACACCACCTCTTCACCACTTCGTCACAATCCAAGTTCTTCTAATACCAGGCTTATCCCGAGAAACCCCGTTAGACCTTCCTTACCGAGTGTCATGCTAAGCGACTTGGTAAGTCATGTGGAACTGGCTTCTGCAAGCCAGTATTTTGACACGGAGGACCAAGCCTCCGTGTGCTCGGATGCATACTTACATGCGGATGCATCTTCTGGCATAGAAGTCGCTTGCGCCCTGGGGAACAACCCATTTTCTGCCACTTATAACCCAGGGTGGAGAAATCATCCGAATTTCGCATGGTCCAACAACCTACAGCGCCAAAACCCTGCGGGTGGACCAATGCGACTGTCCGCACCCATCATCCCAAGGGTCCAGTCTAATCCTGTGGCGAATCCGCCATCAGGCCCTTGCGTACCACAAACAGAACACGCATCAAGTCCTCTTGACAAATTGATGCGAATGATGACGGAAACGTCAAAGCGCCATGAAGAGAACATGACCTCTCTTCAGCACCAATTGGTGCAGCAGAACGCCGAGATCAGTCAACTACGCATGGCGACTCGATCTCAGGGCACTCTTCCCGCCCAACCTGTTCCAAACCCGCGAAATTTCGTGCCCCGTGGTTCTCAACCACAGGTACGACCTTCTCAGGGACAGGTTAATCAAGTTCTGCAAGCTCCGAGCATTCCACCAGGATTTCAGGCTAATCCTGCTGCAGCACCACACTCTTATATCCCCATTGCAAACCCTCCTCCACCGTATGATCCCACTGGACCCGCATCGTCCAATGCTATCACTACGAGGAGCGGTAAGCAGACCGTCGATCTGCCTCGACCTGATCCTGGCCCGTCTTCTTCTTCGCCCTCTCATTCGGGATGCATACCGCATTCACGAGAGGATGATGCACCAAAACTTGTGCCAGAATCAGTCCCATTCCCTGAGGCTCTACTAAGGGAGCCAAAAGGCAAAAAGAAAAATACGCAAGCCTTTGACAACCTACATAATTTGTTCCGGGATGTAGAAATCAAGGTACCCCTGCTCGAGGCAATCGACCACATACCTACTGTCGCTCGATTTTTCAAAGACTACACAACACCCAGGCGACAGTCAAAGAAGACTAAGAATCCAGTGGTTCTCTCGCCTCATGCGAGTTGTGCTATACTGTCAAACTTACCACCGAAGCAGAAAGATCCATGCACACCACTGATTTCCTGTAGCATCCACGGCTGCAGTTTTAACCGTGCCTTGCTTGATCTAGGATCTTCCATCAATCTCATACCGACCATCATGCTTGAAAAATTTTCCTTGGGAAATCTGAAACCCACCTCTGTCACGTTACAGTTGGCAGATCGTTCTGTCAAAATCCCGAAGGGTGTGGTGGAAGACGTGGTGGTTAGGGTCAACAGTCTCTGTTTTCCTGTTGACTTTCTTGTTTTAGATATGGAAGTTCCTAGTTCACTTTCTGATTGTCCGATCATCCTCGGTCGACCTTTCTTGGCCACAGCCCGCGCCCACATCGACTGCGAGTCGGGCTGTATTGAGATTGCCGTTGGATCTGAGAAGCTCAAGCTTAACATATTCAAGGCAGCCAAGAACTTTGATTGCGATTGCATTGAGGATGACACGTCTAACGAGGACATGGCCGTCAGCGCGTGTATCGGACTAATTGGGACCTATTCGGACTGCTGCGGATTACCTATAAACACTGATAACTGCCTGACCAACGCATACTGTGACGTTCCCCAATCCCTCCCTTGTCCAGTACCTTCTCCTGGCCAGACTTCTGACGAGGTTTTCTCCGCTTCCCATACCTTGTGGTCTGAGTCATATCCGGGCTACTCATTGTCGGTCCACACTCATGAAGACCGAATTGCCCTTTCTTCCCCGCCAAATCAGGCGGACTTACAAATCCACACTGGGACCTTGAGCCCATATACTTCTCACTGGGGCTATTCATTTTTGGATCCATCTATCCAAGAAGCCCCTCTTCTTGGCCAATCTGAAGGCCAGTTTCTTCCTCCTAACTTGTTCTCCTACCCGTCTGGGACACTCTCGTCCCAAGAAATGCCAGATCCTTCCCCATCCACTCCCGAGCTAAAAGTGCTGCCTAATACACTCAAGTATGTTTTCCTGGGACCAAATGAAATGCTCCCTGTAATCATCAGTTCAAAATTAACCATGGAGCAGGAGTGCAAACTAACTAAGGTCCTCCTAGAACACAAGGCAGCTATTGGATGGTTTTTATCAGACTTATCTGGTATTAGCCCCTCCTACTGCACTCATCGTATATATACGGAGGAGGAGGCTCGATCTTCTCGCGAGATGCAGCGACGTCTCAACCCTAACATGCGGGAGGTCGTTAAGAATGAAATCATTAAGTGGCTGGATGCGGGTATAATCTACCCGATCAGCGATAGCCCCTGGGTGAGTCCGATTCACGTTGTGCCCAAAAAGGCAAGACTCACCATCCGTGTCAATGACAGGGGCGAATCCATCCCTACACGCACTCCTACATCTTGGAGAGTGTGTGTAGATTATAGGAAACTCAATGCTGCAACCAAGAAAGATCACTTCCCGCTACCATTTATTAACCAAATCCTGGAGCGGTTAGCGGGAAATAAATTTTTCTGCTTCCTGGATGGATTCTCAGGATATAACCAAGTGGCAATAAACCCCCGAGACCAAGAGAAAACCACTTTTACCTGCCCTTTCAGCACCTTCACCTTTAGAAGGATGCCGTTCGGACTTTGTAACGCGCCAGCAACTTTCCAGAGATGCATGCTGGCGATATTTCATGACATGGTGGGTGACTTTATCAAGGTCTTCATGGATGACTTTTCAGTCTTTGGACCATCTTTCGACGAATGTCTTGCCAACCTGACTCGCATCCTTAGGAGATGTATTGATGTAAACCTCATGCTTTCCTGGGAAAAAAGTCATTTTATGGTGCACGAGGGAATTGTTCTTGGACATATCATCTCCGATAGGGGTATCGAGGTTGACAGAGCTAAGCTCGATGTCATTGCTGATTTACCTGTGCCTGATTCTGTCAAACAAATCCGCTCCTTCTTGGGACACGTCGGTTTCTATAGGAGATTCATCAAAGACTTCTCCAAAATTTCTCGACCCTTAACTCATCTCCTATCAACCGACGTGCCCTTCGACATGGGCCCTGACTGTATACAAGCATTCACGCAGCTGCGTAATGCTGTCACCAAGGCCCCTGTTCTCCAGCCAACTGATTGGTCCCTCGACTTTGAACTTATGTGTGACGCTTCAGACCTTGCAATCGGAGCCATCCTGGGACAAAGACGTGATAGACACCCCTTCGTGGTATACTACGCCAGTAAGACGTTGGACGAGGCCCAGCGTAATTATACTACCACTGAAAAGGAACTACTGGCAGTCGTCTTTGGGCTGGAAAAATTCCGTTCTTACCTTCTGGGCTCTCACGTTATTGTTTTCACTGATCACGCGGCCATTCGCCATCTCATGCACAAGAAGGATGCCAAGCCTAGACTGATTCATTGGATCCTTCTGCTCCAGGAATTTGACATTGAGATTCGTGATAAGGCCGGAGCCCAGAATGTTGTTGCTGATCACCTTTCTAGACTGGACCCTGACCATATTGGACTTACTCTACCAATTAATGAAATTTTTCCTGATGAGCACCTATTGGCAATAAATGTGGCAAGTGGACCGTGGTATGCCGACATTGCCAATTACCTTGCTTCTGGATCTCTTCCACATGGCTGGCCTAAAAACCAGCGCGAGCGTCTCATGGCAGAAGCAAAGTATTATTTCTGGGATAATCCACTTCTTTTTCGGATAGGTGCTGATCAAATCATCCGTCGCTGTATTCCTGACAGTGAGTTCCCCAGTGTGCTATCCTTCTGCCACGATCAGGCCTGTGGAGGCCATTTCTCTGGGAGGAAAACTGCAGCCAAGGTGTTGCAGTGCGGTTTCTTTTGGCCCTCCCTTCACCAGGACGCACACACTTATGCCAAGCATTGCACTAGGTGCCAGTCATTAGGGTCAATGGCATGTCGTGACATGATGCCCTTGCAACACATCCTAGCTGCGGAAATCTTCGACATCTGGGGAATTGACTTCATGGGTCCCTTTCCTCCATCCAACGGCTTCGAATTCATCCTCGTGGCCGTCGACTATGTTTCGAAATGGATCGAGGCTATTCCCGCGCGTCGTGCTGACCATGTTATCTCCACCCGATTCGTCAAGGACCATATCTTTGCGCGTTTTGGGATCCCTCAGGCCATTATCTCGGATGGAGGAAGCCACTTTACCCATGCTTCTTTTCGGGCACTTCTGAGGAGGTACGGAGTCCACCATCGTATCGCATCCCCATATCATCCTCAGACGAACGGCCAGGCGGAAGTGTCGAACCGGCAAATCAAGCAGATTCTCCAGAAAACGGTTCGGCCTGACCGTAAGGATTGGTTCGACAAGCTGACTGACGCACTTTGGGCGTATCGGACCGCCTTCAAGGCTCCCCTTGGTATGTCTCCATACAGAATCGTTTACGGGAAGCCTTGTCATTTGCCCGTGGAGTTGGAACATCGCGCTTATTGGGCGGTTCGCCAATGTAACCTCTACCCAGACTTGTGTGGTCGAGAAAGGAAACTCCAACTCCAAGAGCTGGAAGAGCTCCGTCGTGAAGCCTATGATTCTGCTCTAACCTTTAAACAACGCACTAAGGCTTTTCACGACAGTCATGTTCGGCGGAAGGAATTTGAGCCATCTCAGCAAGTTTGGCTCTATAATGCCCGACTCAAATTCTTTCCTGGGAAATTGAAGTCCAAATGGACTGGTCCTTTCCTAGTCTCAAGACCATTCCCCAATGGGGCCGTCGAGATCGAAGATCCCAAATCTGGGCGTAAATTTACGGTCAACGGGCAGCGTTTGAAACCCTATCTGACTCATGAACCTGCCCCCGTTGGAGAAACCGTTGCCCTGCTGAGGGTAACTAATTCTTTGCCTCATTCTGAGTCCAGCTGGGGACATTAAATTCAGCGCTTGTTGGGAGGCACCCTAACAACACTCACCATCCACCATCACTTTTCACACCTCTCTCGCAATCACTTCACTTTTCTCTTCACCACCCACCGTCCACCCACCCTTCCACCCTGATCTATACCCTGAACCTCAGCTCTTGTTACCCGATCTTCCATCCTTCCTCTGCCTTTCCCTGCATGCATATGAGGACATAGCATTGTTTTGCATGGGGGGGTGGATAGGCATCCATAGGATCCGGGTATGTTATGGTATCATACAGTTCCCACCTATTTATAAATATGCAAGAAAAAGAAAAAAAAAATTATATATATATATTATAATAAATGGTGTTTAGTAATGATCTTGAAGCTGAAACAAAAAGGCAATAAGTGTTTATGGATATTCAACCTCTGTTTTGAAGACTTTCCAGGCCACAAAAGCTTGATTCGCTCAGGCTCGGCTTAATTCACTTAAAGCATTAACAAAATAGATCAAGATCTCTCCTAACTAAGGATGTATTCTTGTACCTGAGACACAAGTACAAGATTCGTTGGTTTACTTTTACTTGAGAGCTTAAGTAAACTTGGTTCACACTACACATATCAGGAAAGACCAGGTGAACATAAGATCCAACCCTAGTGTTCATTAGGGAAGGTGGAGTCCTTACCTGTGCGCGCAGGTAGACTTTTTATCGCAGGCTTTAGTCTTGTGTTTAGGAGCGACTCTTTCCACCAAAAAGAAACTCTCCCACCAAAAAGAAAAAAAGTGTGCTCTTTCAAAATGTGTTGTAAGAGATATACTGACATATGTTTCAAAAAAAAAAAAGAGAAAAAAAAGAGTTGTCAAAAAAAAAACAAAAAAAAAAAAAGATTTTGCAAAAGAGTCAGTATATCTCATAAATGTCTGTATAATTTGTTTTTCAGTGAGCCAAAAAAAAAAAAAAACAGAAAATGGGAGTTGAGTTTTCCGTCATCATCTTAAGGGTCAATTCGAAGACATGAGCTGAAACTGGGACCAACCTGTACTTAAAAATTCGTGAAACCCTGGGATTGAGTCTTAATGTTCATCTGGTCAGTCTTGATCATTCACTATGCACAAACCATAACCTCTTGAGCTCTCGAGTATGGCAAAAACCTCCTGGGTCCTGGAAATCGTACTTAAGGTTTAAATATCAAGAGTCCTAGTTAGTTGAGAGATGATCTATGTCATGTGAGACTTAAAGTACTGGTAGTCTTCTTTACAATTGGTTCTCACAATATTCGATAATAAACACACCTATATCACCTCAGAAGAAAATCTTCAGCTTAAGATTATTTCTAAATACTATTTTCCTAGGGACTAGCAAAAGATAGGCATGGGGGTATATGTTTGCACCTCAAAACACGCCTGTAATAACGCCTTCTTGTGCTATTTTCTAGCATTAACATTGCATAATAGGATCCTGTAATCGCATTTGTAAAAACGTTTGCATGCATGCATTTAATCAAGAGAGGAAGAGGAGTGAAACAATGGCTTGCATAGTTACATTTTATCTCAAGTGCCTCCTTGCAAATTCCACCTCTTTTCATTTTTTTCTCTCTTGATTTCTTCTTTTCTTCTTCCCGCGGCTGCACTTCTTCCCGCAGCAGCCGCATGCATTTACTCCACGTCACTTCTCCCTGCCAACGCCGCTCCCTATAGCTGCAACTCGTGCACCCTCTCCCTGCTGCAGCCGGCACGCCACTCTCTCCTCCTCTATAAGAAGCTGCAGCTTCATCCTCGCAAGGGAGGCTGCTGCAGCAAACAAACAAACCCGTAACCATCTTCTCCACCGCTTTCCCCTCCCATACGTCGGCCCTCCGTCGAGGAGGCACCCGGCGAGCAGGAGAACCCACTGTGGTGCACACCACCACAGTGGGAGCACCACCGCCCAGCTCTTCGACGAGCCGGTGGGCACGGTGCATTCCCTCGCTTTGTTTTTTTTCTCTTTAACGCCATTACCGCCGCTCCAAGCTTCGAAGCTTGAAGCCACGGCAGCAGCAGCCACGCAGCAGCAGCAGCAGCAGGTCCTCCTGCTCCTCCGCGACCGTCCCCGCAGCCGCCCGTCGACTTCGCGCGCGCCTGCAGGGCCATTCCCCGCTCAACCTCCATCCTGACGTCCCCGCAATTGCACCTGTAGCCGTCCGCTGCACGCACTGCAGCGGCCGGCTACGGCCTCGTGCCGCCCCCTGCCCTCCTCCGCGACCCTCCGCGACCACCTGTAGACCTCCTCCACGCTCGCTCCTCCACGCCTTCGCCCGCCCGTCGCCTTCGCGCACGCCTGCAGGAACCCTACGCGAAGCCGCGCCCGCATCCGCTGTCTTCAGACGTCTGCCTCCGCCTTCAGACGACGCGGCGTCAGACGTCCGCCGGAGGTGGCAGACGTCTTAACTCGTGCGTCCGCGATCTCTCGCTCACCCGCTCTCTCTCTCTCTGCTGATCTCTCCCGCCCGCTCCCGCTCTCTCTCTCACGTATTCTCTCTCTCTCTCTCTCTTTTTTACTCACTAACAGACACACACTCACAGCAACGCACACACACACACGTTCACCGACGCACACACACCTATACCAACACATACACACACACTCACACACTTATAGTACTATATATATAAATATATACATACATACATACATACATATATATATACATAGTATATCTATATAGTTATGTATACATACACATATATATAATATATATACATATATATAATATATATATATATATATATATATATCTACTTATATATACATCTATATACTTATATATATATAGACATATATACTTATATACATATATATATATACATATCTATATACATATATATATACATATATATAGTAATATATATATATACTTATATACATATATATACACATATATATCTATATATATATAGATATATTTACTTATATACATACATATGTACATATATTTTCATGTTATTTATTATACGCTATATCGCGGGAATATCTGCACCTGTTGCTGATATTCCCTGATACACGCGTACAAATAAAGTGTGGTCCCATACATCATCCATCCTCCATCCACACTCCACGCGGCACCTAGTTGTGTTGGTTGCGTCTCTCTAGACGTCGACTGACTCGACATAGTGCTACACTCCATCGCCACCTCCACCCCCACCCCTTTATATATATACTACATATATATATATATATATACATACTATATTTACTTTCTGTCTATTTGCTTTTCTGTTAGTAAAAAGATAAAAAAAAATACATAAAAAAGAAAAGATAATCTTTGACTTGCAGGTTCCTCGTCTTGCGAGTAGCAAGACTTGTTTTGGGACTCTGTTTGGCTAAAAGCCAAGGACACAATTTTGAGGGTGTGCCTCAAGAACAAGGATTACCATAAAAAAAACCTAAATAAGAAAAACACCAAAAACACAATAAACGAACGGAAGAGACGCGTTTTAAGGAAAACGTAGAAACTCGACTTTAACCCCACTTCCCTGTGTTCGACCCTGGGCTTGAAAGTGATAAGATAAAATCAATTAGGCCAGGTTAAAAATTTTGTAAAGAGATGGTTAGGTCCAAATTAGGTTAACCACTATACACATTTCAACGATAAAAATATCATATTAACAACCTATCCGGGCCGACCCATCACATAGCAATCTTTAATTCGAAAAACTATTTATGCATGCAATAAAATTCCGATCTTTTGGATATCTAATCTATACATATATACCTATATATATCTATTTAGAATGATTTTTATTGAAAAGCTTCTTCATAAAATTGTGATTTCCTCCCTGTGAACGACCTAGTACTCATCGATTTTTATAAATTCATTTGTTCCATTACGATTCGCACTATGACGATAATATCTACCTTTCCAAATGCGTTTCGTGTCATCAAACAAGTTGGCGCCATTTTCGGGGAGGCAACCGAAATTTTCGAAGCTTTTCGGTACTTATTCGAGATCTCTAACTTGCTATTTTCCCATTGATTTTAGAAAGCATGGAAATCTGAACAGGACACGACAAATAGAGAAATCGCAGGTTCGAATCTCAGGTAAGTACCCATAGTTTGGATTAGTTAGATTTAGAAAAATTAGGATTTTCTTGAACCTTAGCATTAGTTAGAATTTGCTTGCTTATTAAAAAAAAACAAAAATCTCTCTTGTTAATTATTTTTGGGCTAAAAGAAACTCTTAACTTATAAATTCAATTCTTGAAGATCCACATGCCCAAAAATTCTCAAATTTTTACTAGACGTGACCATTCAAGTCAGAACAACATATCCAAATTTTGTTTGAATTGGAATTGTAGAAAAATTTAAAAATTTGTGCACCGATCTATTATCAAAATGGTTATTATCCTTGATTTTTTAGATTTTAAAATATCATAGGAATTTCTATGCAACTCCTATTGATTTGAAATTTATGGAACTGAATTTCTAAGATAACAAGAAATTTATAAAAAATATGAAAAAATATTTCTTGCATGCTTGATTATACGAATTATTTAATCACGAACTGAGGGTCAAATCAAACTACAAAACCCCTAGTACACTTTGAATTAGAAAAAAATAAAAAACATGCATTAAAATTCTTGAAAAAATATTTTCTCAGTGCTCAGTTAGTGGGGCAATAGACCAATTGATTTCATTGCTTGGCTCACACCACTATATGATTTTTGGACTTCAAAAAACATATAACAATTATCTATGCTTAGGATTTCACATTAAGGGTAGAGCACACCTGCATTTCCATGGGTTCACTATTCAAGTTAGATGCTTAAGGATGTGTGGTGGCTGGAGGCTACCTAAGATCTACTCCAGAACATGTATGGTTCCCGAGTATGGTGATGAGCTACGAGTTGTCATTAAGTTAAGGAACTTGGAAGTATCTAAATTTGACTCAATGCAGAGGTACTCATAGATCCAGGTTGAGCAAGTGCCCTCATGCGTAGTGGAAGATGTCAGGGTACTTGGTACTTGCAGCTAGAGGCTCATTAGGCACCTACATAAGCGAAGGATGCTGAGCTACATGACGGGTTTGGTTGAGATCTCATCTGATGGTGGATTGAGTGGGTACACTCGGAGACCATGCTCTTAGTAGGAGCATTGGTGTGACCCAAAAATTCTGACCAACCCTGCGACTTCTGATCTAGAATGATCTGGGATTGGACCTTGCAGGGCATGAATTAAGCTTACTCTTCTCGATCGCAAGGCATTGGACTGGGTAGCTCCCAAGAGGCCCGACTCTTCTGACCAAGGTCAGCAACATTCTCGATACCATGAGAACAAGTACCCCTTTTGCAAGTGTTACCAACTCTATTAGCCTCTCCCCTAGCTAGCGAGAGACTATCAGGCTGAGATCTGGGGGAAGCATACGTCTCAATCTCCTCTAGTAGAGAGGGATGATTTTCCATGATCTGACTTCTAAAGGGAGTGAGAGAATAGGCCATGTGATAAATAAGCTAAAAAATCATGTGGATAAATCCTAGTAAATAAGGAAAAAGCTCATAGTTAGCATGTAGTGTTAATAAAACTTTTGTTAACTATAGGAAATGGGGAAAGATTTGTGGTGAGCTTGTTAAGTTACCAAGGCTTAAGTATTAGAAGAAATGGCTTGTGTGTGGCCTACAGAGCAAAAATCTGTACATTTCCCTTCTTTATTCAATTGTTACACATATCTTGTCCCTACTGATCCACTTGGTTCACCCCTACTCTTGTGGCCCATTTTCAGGTATCCATTGTTGTGTTGCATGCAACACTTCAAGTAGGATTTGGGCCCAGGAGGACTTGGATGGATAAACAAGTATTCACTTCTGTCTCTTCATGAGTAGACTGCTAGTATCCAATGAAATCTCTTAGTTGGTGCCATTTTTGTTAGATTTTTAGAAAGTTGGTTTCTATTGTTGATGGCTCGTATACAATCCGTGGAGTTTGTGTATATAAGCTGTTAGTCGATGGACAGTATGGCTATGTGGTTGTTTGCAGTGATGTGTTGGTTGTATTTTGGCATTATTTTTCATTATTTTCTCTATTTCTACCGCTTTGGTTGGCAAGGTGTGCCCACTTGTGTTTTAGCGCTCTTACTTGTCTCATGGTGTTGTTGTGGGGTGTACCCACCTATTAAATCTTGTGGTATGCATGCACAGGTACAAGTTGTAGGTATCGATTTTGGAAAAAATATTGAATAACAAGGGAAACTCTACCAAATTTTTGGTAGGTTTCGACCCTACGGCTTATTTAAAAGATCAGCTTTCCTAAGACTTACCTAGTTGTTAGGTCTACAAATTATAACCCAAACTACCTGGTATTTGGGACCCTAGTGCTAGCACACCTGGTGATTCATTCCTAATACGTCAAGAAGATTATCGGGAAATGACAAAACTTGTTTATATATCATCTTATTCACCATTTACTCTTAGATTGGTCATTAGCTGATGGCCCTTAATCAATATAACACCCAGTTGGTGGAGTTGAAATAAAGCTACCATTTGAAAGAATGAATTTATAGGAAGGCTTAGTGGTGTTGCTTAGAACATTCTACATTTCTATGTTTTTAGTGCAATTGAACTTGTTATTGTGGTTCTTACCTTTTTAAAATGATGTTGCCACAATGCTAATATCCTAGCAAGTGTTAAGAGTCTTTCATCCAAATTTTATTGCTAAATGGAGAGGATATTTGTACATCGGCCTAGCTTTTCACTTCGCCAATTCCTTTTTCCTCCCTTTGTACTAGTTTCCTACTAGGTTGAGATGCTATTATTGTGCATAAATTCTTAAGATCGCTACCGCTATACCCTTCTATTATGATTATTAGGTCCTTATAATCTACTTTTTGCTTTTGTCTCTGATTTTGTAGTAGTTGCAACATCTTCCTTTACTGCTTTCTTAGTGGGTTCACATTTGCTTCTAACTTAAGAAAACTTTCTCCACTTAGCTTTCCTTCTTGGAATAAACTCAATCCATGAGATAAGCTTTTAGATGAAATAATGAGTGTCCCATTTATTCTTATTGTTTGTTAAATGGTATGAAACTGTTGCCACAAAATTTCTTTTATGTAGTTACTAAAACCATCATATTTGCAAAGCAAATTGATCCGAGGTCATCACAAATCTAGGTCATTTGCTGCAAGAACCTCAAAAATGTGGTTTCCATTATCTTGAAATTGGAAAATTATCATGTTACCAAGTCTAATCCTCTCGTAGGTTGGTCTCTATGTTATAAGGAAATAGCATTGAGAGTTATACAGATTCTTATGGTCTTCTCCTGATTCAACTACCCTCAAACCAAGTATCAGAATATGTCCTAAAACCTTCATCAACATTTTGTAGTACAAGGTATACACTCTTTTCGACCTATATAGAAGATTTAAGGCATCTCTTACGTAAAGGACGATTAGGTCTTTTTTGCATACTAAAGAGAGAACCTTATAAAGTGATTGTATAACTTTTTCATCAAAATCCCAACTACTTGTATCTTTAAGAGGAGTTGGATTCTCATGCTCTGATTTACAAGATGTAAACTTCACTCTTATAAAATACATATTCAGTGTAAGGAAGACCCTATAACCATAGAAATCTAATTTTAATCCTCCTTTTGGTAGCATATGCTTTCAAAATTTCTACTATCTTAGAATGGATTATCGATAGTTCATTTTTTATCTTAGAATTTTATGTTATTTTTTTGTTATTTTTTTTTATTGCAGAATATCATTGGCAACAACATGAGGTTTAATGTACTAGGACAATTGGTAAAAGGGTTGATTGACATCCAGATGGCCAAGGATCTAATAAGAAAATATGTATGGGCTTCATAAGTTGGAGTTGCAAATCCATTGATTGAGGCTAAAAGCTTATTGGATCAGATTGACGATGATGGATAGGAAATCATGTAAGTTCTTAGTGCAAAGGAGCTTGTTCATGGTTAGATTAAAATTGTGGCAGAAGATTAAAATGTAATGGCATCTATGGTTAGTAATGATGGTTTTTCATAAGATCCTCATAGACAAAATGCACATGTTCTTTTAGTTATATTTTCAACATTTTCCTGTATTTTTCCATTTTCATTATATCACCCTTGAAAGGGAATATTTTGGTGGTTGAGGTTGTTACTTTTTTATATTTTTCTCTTATTTTCTAATGTTTCCCCTTGAAGGGCTCATATTGTACTTTATTACTGGGGGATTAATAAAATTGGGGTAGCCTTGGCCCTTATGCTTTGAGCTTGTTAAACAAAATTTCACTAAAGAATGTCCATAGTGGCAATTAAGTGGTTTAACAAGGTGCCATTAAAGTTAATTAACAATGACAATTAAATGGTAAAAGAAAGTGACATTAAAGTAAATAATTAGTGATGATTTAGTTGCATAAGCAAGCGTCATTAAAGCAAATCAAAGTGGCAATTTAGAGACACAAATAATCACTGTTAAATAATAGCAATAGAGATAATTAAATGGCAAAATAAAGTGTCACTAAAGTAAATCAATAATGCTAACTTAGTGACTTTAAAAAAGCCATTAAATGAAATATATACCAACACTAATAGCATCAATTAAATTGTCACTAATATAAATCAATACTTACAAAATAGTGGCAAATAAATTGCCATTAAAGAAGATCATTAGCAACATTATTTGCAACAATTAAAGTGACACTAATACCATTGATTTAGCAACGATTATACAATTGTCGTTAACCTTTTAGTGATGCCAACAAAGGCAACAATTAAGCGGTAATTATTTTAAGTGTCACAAATTACATATAGCAGCAAATAGAAGGTCTATAGTGGAAAATATTAAATATTGCTAAAGGCTATTTTTATGTAGTGGTACTTGGCTTGAAAAGTGAAAAGATTGATGCTTGTAAGAATAACCTGTACACCAAAGAAAATGCAGGCTTAAATAGTTGCCTACAATGTAGAGAAGGAAGGTATGAAGAAAAAACTAATTCATATGCATGAGGGAAGAAATAGTCAAGGAAGGTACTATGTTACTTTCCTTTGATTCCTAGGGTACATGTCTTTTAATGTCGACTAAAATGTAAGGTGGATGACATGACATCATAATAACAAATTACATGATTGACTTATGCATCATCCAATAGATTCTGACAAGTGGGTTGCATTCAATAACAAACAGATACTCTATTTGTAGAGGAAGAACATAATGTTAGGCTTAGTTTCCTAAGTAATGGATTCAATCCTTTTAAGAACATGACTCTGACATACTCAATATGGCCAATGATGATCTTTACATATAATTTGCCTCCATGGATGTGTATGAGATCCTCGTTCATGATGCTAACAATTCTCATCCTTAGGAAAAAGGCACGAGGAAATCCATCCGATGTTTACATGCAACCACTTATTGATGAGTTGAAATTATTGTGGTACAACAGCGTTGAAACATATGCTGCAGCTAGAAAGTAATTTTTTAAGATGCATGGAGCACTGTTGTGGACTATTAATGACTTTCCAGCTTATGCAAATATGTCTGGTTAGAGCACTAAAGGTAAGTTGGCATGTCCCATCTGTATAGATGATACTCATTACTCTTGTCTACCTGAAAGTAATAAATTGTGTTACTTAGGGCATCGTAGATTCCTACCAATTGAGCATAGATGATGACAGCCTAAGCTTAAAGACAAATTTGATGGTAAACCGTAGCGCTATTTGTCCAAGAATCCAAAAAAGTTTTTAAGAACTGATACAACTAGGTTTCCAAGATACAAAATAATTGAGAAGTTACATTAGATTGGTAGTATCCGATTTGGTTGCCTACTTCAAAAAGATCTTAAGCTTCGTTTGAATGTTGGGTAAGATTTATCCCATGCGGATGGATAAGTTGTAGGTGATGGTGTATGGATTTTTGAACCCTCATTTAATGTTATATGACCACCACGTAATTGGACAGTCGGCCCCACCATCAAATATAGAAAGGCACCCAACTTCTATATTTTGGCAAAAGTCATTGTTGATTTTGGTAAAAATCACCAATGATTTGAGGGAAAATCATTGGTGATGTGTGGGACATCACCAATGATTAAGCATTGTACTGAAAATGTATTTGGGGAAAATCATTGGTGATTTTCTAGTGATTTGGACAAATTGACTAGTGAAAAGATGCAACCATTAACAATGCTCTCAAACATTGGTGAAATAGTGAAAAGATATGACGTACGTCTCAAAAACCTTCCTATTCCCATTACTATTCATGTACTATTCATCTTAATCATGACATGCTAGCTAACCCACTCACCTACCCCATATCCAAACATAGCCTTAAAGACTTACATAAATCTAGATTTAGAAATTAGAGCATATTTTTCATGGAGATCCCTTATTGGCAAGATCTCACGGTCCATAACAATCTTGATGTGATGCATATTGAAGAGAATGTTATGGATAACATTTTAGATATGCTAAACTTGACGGAAAGTCAAAAAGACATGCTGAAGACCCATAATGATATGAAGTTGGGCATTTATCCTAAGTTGCATATAAATCGTAAGATAATGGCAGTTATGACTTTCCGATTGCATTATATACGTTGAAAGAGAGCAATGACAAAGGTATTCTCATTTCTAAAAAATAGCAAGGTTCCATATGGGTACTCATCACAACTTTCAACATGTGTAAATGAAGCATTAAAGAAGATGAATGGGTTAAAGAGTCATGATTACCAAGTGTACATGCAAATCTTGTTCCCATCAGCAATTTTTTGAGTGCTTCCTCAACCAATGGTTGATTTTGTAACAGAGATGAGCCGATTCTTCAAGGTTATATGTTCGACGACATTGGATTTGCAATTGTTAGACTATTAGACAAGCAAATTATGATCACACTATCCAAGATCAAGTAAATTTTCCCTCCTGCATTTTTTGATGTCATTGTACATCTTGTACTCAACCTAGTGAATTAAACAAGGATTACTGCACCTGTTCAGTACAGGTGGATGCATCTAGTTGAGCGCTTCTTGAAAAAATTGAAAGACTACATCTTCAACAATGCTAAACTAGAATGTTCAATTGTCGAAGGGTATCTTGTAGAAAAATGTATCAACTTTTGTGCATTGTATATAGATGGCCTAAACAATTGATTCAATCTATTAGAAAGGAATGATGATAGACAAAATAGTAAAAATATGGAAGATTGCTTTTTCTATATTTGATATTCGAGGAAAGCTGATCATACAAACGGAATTTAAACCAATGTTTGAACATGATCATTGATTAGCTCATATATATATATTAAAATAGATCCCAGTTCTTTTACAACGAATTCTAACAATCTTTGCACACATCTAGATGTTAAGACTTCATTGACTGGTTTAAAAATCTTATGCAAGAAATGAAAGAAAATAATGACCTACAATAGATAAATGATTTTGATGTAATGATGAGCGTACCTTTAAGTCATGCACAATATCACTCTGGATATTTAATAAGTGGGTTCAGATTTAGAGTGGAATCAATTCATGATTCAAAGGCAACAACATTCTAGCATTATTGTGAAATGCAATGGTACATAAATTGGTTGTGATGGTTACTACCAAAAAAAAGATAGTGGGAGTAAGCTATAGTCATGACGGTAAAGATGTCCTTTTTAAGTGTGACTGGTTTGATATTTTTAACAAGAAATATGATGTTAAAGTAGACAAAGAATATAGTTTCATAAGCTTGAATAATAATCGTACAATTCTTCAAACATCTAAACTATTCACATTACCTTGTCAAGTTGAACAAGTTTTTTACATGCTTGATAATAGAAAAATGGTTGATAGTACTGGTAAGAACAATGTTGCATGATTATTATAATATACAACATGATGAGTGCCCTAACTTAGATTCTAAAGCATACTAAGGTGTTCCACAAGATGGAGAAATAGGTCCTGCGGCAATGGACATTGATATTTGAGGTAAACATTTTTAGTTAAGCTATTTTCTTGAGTTTGAGCTATTTGATGGTCCTGGTGCTTGATTCAATTATCTATGGTAAATGTATACATATGTGAATCTTATTTGTATGACACAAGGTTCCTAAGAATTATCTACATGGCGTTGATAGGATATGACCGAAGATTGAAATGAATAGATCTATTTGTTGCATCTTGTCTTATTGTACTTGACCATGTTGATTTAGTGATATCTCCTTAGATGTTACTCAATAACAAAATAATTTCAATTCTCCTAGAAATTTTGGCTTCATTTAGGGAAAAAAAAGTTTTAGGAAGCTATATAGAGAAGTTGAAGGTTGAAGCTATTAGAGAGAACTCTTTTTTTTCTTCTTATGATTGGCCTAGTTACTTTTTAAGTTGGATCTTGGCTAGTTGGCTACTTTTTAAGTTCAAGGTTGAAGCTACTTTTCAAATTGGATCTTGAAGCTATTAAGTTGAATGTTAAAATAAGAACAGTGGTCTTCCCCATCCCAAACATTGCTTGGCAAATTACATCCATTCCTAGAATGGCTTCAGGGATGCATTCATGTTGCATTGATAACCAAACAAATTCAACTTCTAAAAGCTTTGATCCTTCTTAGGTATAAAAACTCTAAGAAAACCATTGTATAAAAGCTTTTGTATCAACTTCTAAAATCTTTGATACTACTTAGGAATTTTGTTAGTTAGTTATGAATTTTTCATAATATTTTACTGAAATTGATTTTAGATCTGTAGATTTTTTTGTGTTGGCATTTTTGTAGTATTTTAGTGAAATCGATTTTAGATCTTAATCTTTGGCATATCTAAATTTAAGGAATAGCATGCATACCTGATATGAGGGATATCTACAATGCAATTTTGTAGCATATCTTGTAGCACCATAAATTGATCATGCATTTCTTCTACTCTATCCTCTGTTTGCAAATAATAGTAGCGTATGCATACATTAATTCTACTTTGTTTTTGACTTTGATGGCGATCATTTGTTTTGCTTTGTTTTTATTGCATTGAGATGGTGAATAGGCATTTTTAAGTTTTAATATCCGTATATTTTATTGTAGTCCATCCTTTTATTGTATTTATTTGTAATTAATCAATTTTTTTACATGTGTACATGGCTCCTATGAAGTTGATAGCATACAAAAAGCATCATCTCGATATGTGCAATGATGACTCATTTTCATTTGTGCCAAATGACCAGATCCAAGGTCACGAGGGTGACAATCACACCCAACCTAAGCCCTAGCTTGATTCTCAACCCCACTCTCAGTATGACTATTAGCTCCACTTACAACTTCAGACCACGTCCCAACTCCAACATTTATACATGACTTATCTTCAGACTTCGCCATTACCCTATACTCGACTTATGCCCCACACTCACAATCGTCATGCCATGATCGCACTTCATACTATTTCTCAATCCAGGCCCCAACATAGACATCAACACCATACAAAGACCCACTCTCAGCTTCCACGTAGGCCTCCACTCCATATCAAGACCTACTCTTAGGTTTAGCATCTTGCACATCCCCTAAACCCATCTTAGCCTAAGCCACATGTCCAGTAGCAGACACCATCTTAATTTATAGATCCTTTCCAGAGCTAGAGATAGTCTCAGTAGCAGACACCATCTTAGTCCTTAGACCCTCCTCAAGGGTAGTTAAGGAGCCAGTCCCAGAAGTAGATACCATCTCAACCACTACACCCTCCCTATATCTATTCCCAGCAGTGGACACCATCTCATCCTCTAGACCCTCCTCAAAAGAAGTTAAGGAGCCAGTCTTAATAGTAGGCATCATCTCAGCTCCTACACCTTCCACAGAGCTAGTCCCAATAGCGGACACCATCTCATTTTGTAGACCTTCCCTAGAGCCATTCCCAGTAACAAACACTATCTCAGCCCTTAGATCCTCAAAGGAAATTAAGGAGCCAATCCTAGTAGCAAACACCATCTTAACCCTTACACCCTCTCTAGAGTTTGTTCCAGCAACATGCACCATCTCAATTCATAGACCCTCCTCAAAGTCAATTCCAACGGTATGCACCATCTATCTTAGTTCGTAGACCCTGCCCAAAGCTAATCATAGAGCCAATCTCATCAACAGAGTTAGCCACAAAGCTAGTTACAGAGCCAATTTTAGTGGTAGAATCAGGTAGGGTCTAATCGTATATAAATCCTTTTATTCATTGTCTTTGATATTAATTCTTTATAACAATTTTATTTTGACTATTTGTTTAACGAAGGTATAAAACCAAAGCCAAGGGGTAAGATAAGGAATTTGAAATTGGGAAAATTAACTAAAGGGACTTGGCTAGGGTTGAAGTTAATGCCAATGGAAGAAGTTTGTGTTATGCAGCCTTTAATAGCATGATCCCTACACTTACCTGATTGTTGATTCCCCTATGCTATTTTGATTAGAGACAAATCCCCCAACAATATAAGGATGAGTTCATTCGTGATGCTACAGAGAGCTCCTTCACTTGATGCATCATCTCTTCTTCTGAAGAGCTTGAATCGGTATCATACTAGGTGACTTGCAATGCCTTCTTCTTCCCTTCTCTTCTGGGTTGTCTTTTGGTCTTCTTTTTGTCTAAATCCTTCTTTAGCAAGGGACATTCTTTCCTCATATGACCCTTCCTCTTGCAATTATAGTATATGACCTGATCTTTTATTGCTCTTTCTTCTTCCTCCAATTCTTCTTATTCTTTAGGAATTTCATGAACTTTCGGGAGAGAAGAGCAATGTCCTCTTCATCTTCCTCTAATTCTTTTGTATCAATATGAGATTCAAGCACAGTATCCTTCTTCTTTCCTTCACCTTCATGTTCCTTCATGTGTTCTAGCTAAACTTCATATGCCATCAAGCTTTCTATAAGACCATCTAGCTAAAGTTGAGAAAGATCTTTTGAATCTTGGATTGTTGTTTTCATTTCCTAATCACTTGTAAGTGATCGAAGAATCTTTCTCACAAGTGACTCAATTTTCATTTCTTGATCAAGATTTCTCAAGGAGTTTACGATATCTGTAAATCTAATGTACATCTCCTTGATTGTTTCTCCCTTGTTCATACTGAAGAGTTCATACTTCTGAGTAAGGAGGTTGATGCAAGTTTCCTTGACTTTTGATGTTCCTTCATGCGTAACCTTTAGGGTATTCCAAATCTCATATGCCATTTTGCATGTAGAGACTCTATTGAATTCCTCCTTAAATAAACCACAAAAAATAGTGTTCATGGCTTTGGCATTATGAGTAGCCCTTTTCATCTCATCAAATGTGATGGCAGCTCATTCCTTTTTCTCTAGATGAGTATATTTGGATGTAATAACATCCCATACCTCATAATCCATTAACTCCAAAAATATATGCGTACATGTTTTCCAATAACCATAGTTGGTGCCTTCAAACAAAGGTGGTCATACCGTTGACTAGCCCTCAGTATAGACATCAATGACAGAAGATTTTGACATCTTTATGTGCTTGGAAACTCTCGCTCTAATACCAAATGTGGGTACCTGCTGGATCTATACATCTACACTAGAGGGGGGGTGAATAGTGTATATGGACAATATATATATAATTTAAAATTCAAGCCACAACAAGCAAGAAAGATTACATCTCGATTTATAGTGGAAACCCTTTCGAGTAAAAACCACTATTGAGTCAAAATTCATCGAAGTTTAGAAAAATGCATCGTAGTATAGCAACAAAAATTGAATCAACATTTAAATTTATAATATCGAGAAATGTGAGTTTCTGAGGTCATTGGTAGGAAGAAAAATTGTGCAATTCAATCAGCGAATCAAAATATTATGAGCATAATAAACAATATTCAATATTCAAAGCTCAATATGAAATGTATTCAGTGTAATACAACAATGTATATCAAAGTCAAATAGATAAAAATAAGAGAGAGAGTAAAAATAATGGTGGTTGAAACCACCAATTAATCACTTAATTTCACTCTTCTTCTCTCTTAACTCTCGAACAATTAACCATATTCTGACTCAACACTTAAATTTTTGTTCAACTCAGAGCCTCAGTATTCAACCAAATCAGACATCGGGAACAACCATCAGACGACTTAAAATATCAAACTAGACTTAAGTGTGGCCTGATTTCAACATAGAGCAAAACTTCCCCTTGATCACTCAGCAAACCCTTCTCTCTCTCTCCTCAAATCCAAACCATACCAAACCGACTCAGACCCAGTTCAGCACATAGGGGGTGGTCCAGCTCACAAGGCATGGGCGAGCGTGGACCGATGTGTATAGGAGTGCGTTTGGGGAACCCGACTACCCGTGTCTAGGGCGACAGAGTAGAGGGGAAAATTTGTTAAATAAAAATTTTAAAAACAAAATCTCCTGATGTGGCACTAAAGTAGGATGCTTCTTCTTCATTGCTATGCATAGGAGCTTGGTCCAATTACTAGGGTTGCAGTTGCTGCTTTATTCAATTGATGGTGCAGGTGACTTTGCGGATGTGTTACGCATTCGAGGGGACTGGTGGCGTGGTGGTTGATGGTTGGCCAGTCAGTGATGGTGACAAGGAAGAAAATGGCAATGGTGATGTGACCTGAACAGAGAATACAGCCTCTTGGCCCAATCAGTATGCTCAGGAGCTTCGCCATGCTATGGCAAAGGTGGTGGTGGCTATAATTGGGTGAGTATGTGGGTGATGTGACCGAATGAAGGAGCTTCAAGAAGCTCCGGTGAGCGGAGTCAGAGAAGGAGGTGGAGGTGGTCTATGGTGCAATGGACTAGGGCAAGACATGTGTGAGGGTGTGGCAAAGCTTTCACCTCAGTCAAAGGTAAATTCCCATCTGAATCTCTATTTTTAGTCAAAATGGGTTCAGATGGTCGAAGTAAAGGTACCAAACCTCTTAGAATATTTTTCAATGATTTTTAGGAGCTTTAGATTGAATTTATCTCTACCATAACCCTTTTAATTTGCATGTGGTTGATAATTACAGCTTTTAGTACTATTTTAATCCTTGAAATGTGTGAACCCTTGATTCAGTTATTCTGAGCCCAGTTCTTGGTTTTCAAAGTTCATTTAAACTTGAATTAACCCCTGGTTGACCCCTTTGTTAATCTCCATTAATGATGAGATGTTAAAACAATAGAATTAACCGCTTTTCCTACCTTCTCCTCAATTCAGTTCAGCCAAGATTTACGATCCTCAGATGATCATTAGGAGCATTTAACACTCTATTCTGACTAATTTAAGTTAGCTATGATGAATGATGGTGTTACCATCAACCACCACCTAAGCTTCGTAGCTTATGATTTTCTCAACTAGTCAATGCTAATCAATCCACTAGCGTACCACTTGAATGAGGGTGTCACAACCTATTTACAAAGCCTTCTCTTTTTACACCCGACAAGAGAATAACTACGAAAATCCCAATATCTTGGGTCTCAATCAAAATAACTGGGATAAAAGAACACAATATTTATCTTATGGAACCTCAAGAGAACATGCAAATAATATTTTCGGAGCCTCAGAAAGCCGTGGTGTAGAAAGCGTTGAGCAAAGATGCAAAGGCACGAAAGCACAAGAGAGAGAAAGAGCACCTTTTGGTTAGAGATTGCTTTTTTTGAGGTGTGTTTTGAAATGAGGGTCAAGGGGTCCTATTTATAGGTGTTTTTCTGGGTAATTTGGAAACTTTATAAAAATGGCATTGGTTTATCAAACAATGTAATTTGGTTAGTGTAACGAACGCGTGCCCCAGACGTCTTTTAAGACGTCTGGGAGGTGGCCCAGACGTCGGTCCAGACGTCTGGGATCACATCAAGACGTCTGAACAGACGTCTGGGATCATTTCCAGACATCTGGAAAACAGTTATTTTCGCACGGGAGAGTCGTCTGCGCGCCTGTGCGCGCAGACCCGCGATTCCTCTCTCTCTCTCTCTCTCTTTCCCTCTCTCTCTGTGGCTGCAGGCGGCCTGCCACCCCCTCTCTCCTCCTCGCGCGGCCTTAAAAGGGCCACGCCTCCCCTCCCGTCTCCACAGTCTCCTCCTTCTTCTCCTTCCTGTGCGCGAGAGCGAGCGGACGCGAGGGCGGCAGCGACGGCCGCAGTGAGCGCGGAGGTGCGGCGTGCGAGGGCGGAGCTCTGCCGTGAGGGCGAGCTCGCCGGAGCGGCTTGGCCGGCCGGCGGAGGGCGTAGGGGGGCGCGGAGCGACGTGGAGAGGGACCTGCTGCGGTCTGAGCAGCAGACGCGCAAGGTGCGACGCGGGCGGCGTCGCGAGCGGAGGCCGAGCAGCGCCCTGTTTCTGGAAAAATTTCCAGAATCAGACGTCTGGGTTGATAGCCAGACGGCGAGGGAGACGTCTGGAAGCTCATATAGACGTCTGAAAGGTGAGTTTTCCGCCTCCTTCTTCCTTCCTGTCGACTGACCGTGCTGAGGGAGGGAGTTGGCTGTGGATTCGCCATCCTTTGCGAATCAGACGTCTGGAAGTTGTACCAGACGGCGGGAGTGACCTCCAGACGTCCGGGGTGATCATCGGACGTCTGGGAGCTAGGACAGACGTCCCCGCAGACTTCTGGACGTCTGGGAAACCACGCTGAACAGGTAATTCTCTGATCCACTTTTTAAGACGTCTGGAAGAAGTTCCAGACATCTGATTTTGCACAGTATCTCCTTGTTCGACCCGTTTAGGGCCCGTTCGAGCTCCGTTTTCCGCGATTCGAGTTGCGTTCTTTTCAGCTTTAATTCCTCTACCCGTCTACAGTAGCTATACACTGTTTTGAGACACTCCTTGTGTTGATCCTTGTGATAGGACCTCGTTCGGTTGCAGTCTTGAGAGTCACGGAGGCACGCGGGATTCCCGATCGCGCCCCCATTACTCCCGTTGTACCTGGTAGAGTGGCTTTAAGTATTAATAAAAAGCTGTTAAAGTATGGAACCATAACTAGAACCTAGGACATTGCATGAATCCTAGGAATGAGAAATATATGGAATGATAGCTCCTAGGTGTTGCATGAATCCTAGGGCCGGAAAACTAGATTGTATGATAGATCCTAGGATATGGCATGAATCCTAGGATGGAAAAACTAGTGGAATGTATATTAATGCAATCTTGGAAAAATGGAAAGGAATATATAAAGCTGCCTGTAAATTGAATTAACAGCTGCCTGTTATGAATAAGGAACATGACTGAAATCATGGTTTGTAAGAACGTGAAACTGGAAAGTGAAACATAAGATGTTCTGAGATTAAAGGATGGACCCCTACGGGGAATTAGGAGTGGAACTCCTGGAAAGAGAAAGGAATGGAACTGAGATGTTGTTCGTACTATCTCTTGGGTACGCAGTACCAAGGGAAGTACCTGTACCTGTTTAGTGCAGAGTGGGGCCAGCCACCCCAGGGACCCGGGGTTAGGATTGGCCGCTCTGTACCGACTTGCTGGCCCTCGTGTACGTAGTACCGAGGAGAGCTACTAGTGTTAGGAGAGTACTAGCTACCCCACGGGCCCCGGGGTTTTGCTAGCCTCCTTCACCGACTTGTTTAGTCCCACTGGGGCAAACCAGGGTAGTCAGGCGAGGGTGTGCAGACTGTGGAGGGGCAAGGCCCCGGTTTGGTTACTGTGGAGGGGTTGGACCCCGTGTTACTGAGAGGGCTCTGCCCTGTACTGGTTCCGTGCTGTGCTTTGGGCGCACCCGTTAACGGAAACGACTGACCGCGTGCCAGTACGGGTTAGCTACCTGTGCGTTTATCGTGCGTGCCGTAGTCACCGTTACGTCTGTCAGTGACCTTGGGGTGGTTGACTGAGGGTAGGATCACCACGGGGGACTCTCCCGGCCAGGAGAGCACCACGTGCTACTTCTACTTTTGGAAAAGACTGCAATCAAGATCGTTCCCACGAGGACATTCGAGATCAACTAAAGGACCTGAGAAATAAATGAAATAGTAAGAAAAATTGAAAGATGTGAATAAAGGAAGTAATAGAACAAAACAGCTACTGTACACTCTACTGTTGCCTTTAGTTAGTTTGCCACTCTACTCAGCGTTTTGCTGACGTGTTACACTCGTTACCTTTTTCAGGACCAGGTGTTGAGCAGCCAGGGTCGGCGGCTGCAGAGGACGCTGGGCCGAGTAGGGTCCAGTAGAGTTACCATAGTCTTTTGTACCTCTTTTGTTTATGTTCTAGTGAGTAGTTTTTGTTTCTGCTGTACCTTCTTTACCTGCAGTTCTTGTTATATGATAAATGTTGTTTTACTGTTGTGGTGGTACCTACTGTAGTAGTTTCTTTCCTTACTGCTGTACTTTCTTACTGTTAGTTATATTCATGCTGAATGTGGTTTATTTTACTGTCTTTTGGTTACTTCCTTGTTGGACGACTGGGTCTTGGAATTAGTCGAGTCGGTCCGGTTCTCGTGTCTCGTAAGGACTCGGGAACCGGGTCGTTACAAGATGGTATCAGAGCAAGGTCATCCCGAGAAGTGAATCAACTGACTGGAAAATAACCAATTCACATGTTTATAGCTAGAGTAGCCACCACAACATATCTCTTGACATGAGCTCTTAGAGGTTTTGTTAGGTACCGTCTGTTTTGACGTTTCCGTTTTGTTTCGCGTCTCCTTGCAGGAGATGCCTCGTCGCGGGACTGGCGAGACTGGCCACGGGCGCGGCTGAGGACGAGGTCGGCGAGGTGGACGTGCTGTCGTTGACGTCTCGGTGGACCAGCCACCACTCCCTGGCATCCAGGCCCAGGACCTCGCCAGACTGATTCGAGATATTTTACTAGAGGAGCTCCACCCACCACCCCAAGCACCTCCTCCTGGGGTTGCAGAGGGGGAGTCCTTTGTGGGACCACGCGGCCCCTGCCACCCCCACCTTCCTCCGACACTTCTGTACACGAGGCACCTTCGCCTGGAGGTGTACCAGCACCTCCCCTACAGCGCCACTTCAAGCTTTTCGGACAGTTCCGGAAGCTGAAGCCCCCCTCCTTCAAGGGGGATGAGGACCCGACCGAGGCAGAGGACTGGCTTGAGCAGCTGGAGAAGATCTTCGACACCCTTCGCCCCCCGGTGGAGTGCCACGTGGCCTTTGCCACGTACCAGCTGGAGAGTGCGGCACACCGGTGGTGGAGGGCGGTCCGGGGACAGGAGAGGGACGAGCCGACGTGGGACCAGTTCGTCACCCTCTTCTACGAGCAGTACTTTCCCCAGACGTGGCAGGACCAGAGGAGGCGGGACTTCCACACTCTCCGCCAAGGGACGATGACCGTGAGCGCGTACCGCACGCGTTTCTTGGAGCTGTCCCGCTTTGCAGCGACAGCGGTAGCCACTGAGGAGGAGCGCCTTTGGAGGTTCACCGAGGGGCTCCGGCCGGCGATCCGGGGGTATGTCAAACCCCTGAAGCTGCCGACGTTTTCGAGGGTGGTAGAGGCAGCTATGACTTACGAGGAGACCAACCCGTCCGCACGAGAGACCGACGGCGGGCGGAAGAGGCCTTTTCAGCCAGACTTCTCACAGGGCCGGCGAGAACGGAGACACGTGGCGTCCGCAGGAGAGCCGTCACGTTGTGCAGGGCCATCAGTGGCCTTTGGGGGCCCCCGACAGGGGCCAGTCGCCAGCACCGGACCCCCGCCTAGCCGACAGCAGGGACTCACTGAGGGCGGGAGTCGGGTTCCCCTCTGCTACCAGTGTGGCCAGCCGGGCCACGTCAGGAGGGACTGCCCATCTAGGGCAGGAGGTCAGCAGATACTTCCCGCGCAGAGCACTGGAGGGCGCGCAGGAGGCCGCGGTTTCCATGCGCGAGGAGGAGGACGGCAGTCGCGAGGAGGGTACCGGCCAGCACCTACCCGTCCGACGCAGAGTGTGGCTGCTTCGTCCGCACCTAGGGCTGAGGGGCGTATCAACGCCCTAACACACAGGGACGCCAGAGCATCGGGATCCGTGGTAGCAGGTATGGTTTCAGTTTCTGGCAGACTCGTTTACACGCTTTTCAATTCCGACGCTACGCACTCGTTTGTCGCAGCCAGTTTCGCAGTTAGTTTGGACCAGAATTATACACTGTTAGAGAATCCGTTCGTAATCAGAGGTCCAAGTGGTCAGCTGTTTGTAGCTGAGGAGGTGTACACGGATTGCGAGGTCAGCGTTGGAGGACATAGCCTGCTAGCTGACCTGATTATGATCCAGATGGAGGACTTTGGAGTGATTCTGGGGATGGATTGGCTGTCTGCTTACCACGCCTTGGTAGACTGTTTTGAGAGGAAGATTGTCTTCTCCATTCCGGAGTTGCCTTCTTTCGAGTTTCACGGGCAGCTAGTGGACGGAGGTTTCAGGTGCATTTCGGCACTTCGGGCGGCGAGACTTTTGAGCCAGGGGTGTGAGGGCTTCCTAGCCTGTGTGATGGCAGAGCCCAGCCCTGTGGCAGACTTCCAGAGCATCCCGGTGGTCAGAGAGTTCCCCGACGTGTTTCCAGACGAGTTACCAGGACTACCGCCCGAGCGTGAGATCGAGTTTGAGATCTCACTAGTACCAGGGACCAGCCCCATCTCCACCGCGCCATACAGGATGGCACCGCTTGAGCTGCGAGAGCTCAAGTCCCAGTTGCAGGACCTTTTGGAGAAAGGTTTCGTGAGGCCCAGTGCGTCTCCCTGGGGAGCCCCGGTACTGTTTGTGAAGAAGAAGGATGGGACCCTACGCCTTTGTGTGGACTACCGAGAGCTGAATAGGGTCACCATCAAGAATAGATATCCGCTACCGTGGATCGACGATTTGTTTGACCAGTTGCGAGGTGCCACGGTGTTTTCCAAGATCGACTTGAGGTCTGGATACCACCAGTTGAGGATCAGGGAGACCGACGTCTCCAAGACAGCTTTCCGCACCCGGTACGGACACTACGAGTTTTTGGTCATGCCGTTTGGGCTGACCAATGCCCCCGCTGCTTTCATGGACCTGATGAACAGGGTGTTTAGACCATACTTGGATCGGTTCGTGGTGGTTTTCATAGATGATGTACTCATCTATTCTAGAGATCGGACGCAGCACGGACAGCACTTGCGGATGGTTCTGGACACTCTGAGACGACGCAGGCTGTATGCCAAATACAGCAAGTGCGAGTTCTGGTTGAGGGAGGTGACCTTTTTGGGTCATGTGATCTCTGGAGACGGCCTGGCGGTGGACCCCGCCAAGGTTGAGGCAGTGCTCAGGTGGGAGAGACCGCATTCAGTCACTGAGATTCGCAGTTTCCTGGGACTGGCAGGTTACTACAGACGGTTCATCAGGGGATTTTCACAGATTGCGCGTCCTATGACACAGTTGACCCGGAAGGACGTGCCTTTCGCTTGGACAGATGCCTGTGAGGTGTGTTTTCTGGAGCTGAAGGAGAGGTTGACCTCGGCTCCCGTGCTCACCATCCCTGACAGTAGTGGTGGGTTCGTTGTGTACACGGATGCTTCCTTGCAGGGGTTAGGAGGTGTGCTCATGCAGAGGGGTCACGTGGTCGCTTACGCTTCGCGGCAACTGAAGCCCCATGAGCATACCTACCCTACCCAGGATATAGAGTTGGCAGCTGTTGTCTTCGTGCTGAAGACATGGAGGCACTACTTGTACGGTGAGACCTTCGAGATTTTTACAGATCACAAGAGCCTCAGATATCTTTTTGACCAGAAGGGGCTCAACATGAGACAGAGACGTTGGTTGGAGCTCCTGAAGGACTACGATTGCAGCATCTCCTACCACCTGGGAAAGGCCAATGTGGTGGCTGACGCCTTGAGCCGTAAGGCGCCCGAACGCTTGGCCAGTCTACAGTTACAGAGTTGGAGCCTTTTGGAGGAGGTGGGCAGTTGGCGGCCTCTAGAGTTACGAGGATACTGTGGGGCAGTGACGATGACACGGCAAACCAGGCCAGAGCTGATAGACCATATCATCACAGGACAGATGGCTGATCCGTACTTGTAGTCTTTGCGCGACAGAGTACTATCAGGGGACCCAGGGGACTTCTCTTTCACAGACCAGGTGTTACGCTTGAGGGGACGGTTGTGCGTTCCCAGAGACGAGGAGCTGTTGAGAGAGCTCCTGGCTGAGGCACACGGTTCCAGATTCACCATACATCCCGGAAACACGAAAATGTACCATGACTTGAGACGTGAGTTTTGGTGGAGAGGGATGAAGCGGGATGTGGGTGAGTTCGTGCAGCAGTGCTTAGTGTGCCAGCAGGTGAAAGCCGAGCATCAGAGGCCTGCAGGGCCGCTTCAGCTGCTTCCAGTGCCAGAGTGGAAGTGGGAGAGCATCACCATGGACTTGGTGGTGGGCTTACCTGTTACCCAGCGGGGACACGACGCAGTCTGGGTAATAGTGGATAGATTGATGAAGACGGCGCGTTTCTTGCCGATCCGAGACACTTTGGGACCAGCACAGTTGGCAGAGAGGTATATCCGTGATGTGGTGCGACTACACGGAGTTCCACGGGAGATCGTATCCGACCGGGATACCCGCTTTACGTCCCAGTTTTGGGCTGAGTTTCAGCAGGCCTTGGGGACGAGGTTGAGGTTTAGCACGGCTTACCACCCCCAGACGGACGGACAGTCTGAGCGCACGATACAGACACTTGAGGACCTTTTACGTGCCTGTGTACTGGACTGGAGGGGCTCTTGGGAGGAGCACCTGCCCCTGGCGGAGTTTGCATACAACAACAGTTATCACTCGAGCATCGGCATGGCTCCCTACGAGGCTCTGTACGGACGGAAATGCACGACACCCTTGAGTTGGGTTGAGGTGGGGACCAAGTGGGAGGTTGGCCCCAGGTTGATCCGGCAGAGTCAGGAGGTAGTTGAGCAGATCCACAAACGACTCCGCACTGTCAGGAGCAGACAGAAGAGCTACGCGGATCGCAGACGCAGAGAGGTGCAGTTCGAGGTTGGGGACCACGTCTTCCTTCGTGTTTCCCCATGAAGGGCTTACAGCGGTTTGGGGTGAGAGGGAAGCTCGCGCCGAGGTTCGTGGGGCCCTTTGAGGTCCTGGAGCGGGTTGGACCCGTTGCTTACAGACTTGCCCTTCCCCCGCAGCTTTCTGGTGTGCACGACGTGTTCCACGTGTCCAACCTCAGAAAGTACGTAGCCGATTCCAGTCACGTACTGAGTCACGAGAGTGTCGAGGTGAGCGACGACCTGACCTACATCGAGCGGCCAGTGCAGATCCTAGACCGAGCCGTCCGCAGGTTGAGACGAAAGCAAGTGCCCCTGGTAAAGGTTTTGTGGAGGAGCCAGCGGTACGAGGAGGCTACCTGGGAGCCTGAGGCGGCAATGCGGGAGCGGTACCCGGAGCTTTTCGCGGGTACATCTTTTCGGACCGGCTTCGGTCCTCTTTGAGTTTGTTATGGTTATCTGGACATCTTTTTCCCACACCCTAGTTGGCGCAAGTTTCGGGGATGAAACTTCCTTTGAGTTTGTTATATTGTAACGAACGCGTGCCCCAGACGTCTTTTAAGACGTCTGGGAGGTGGACGTCTGAACAGACGTCTGGGATCACATCAAGACGTCCGAACAGACGTCTGGGATCGTTTCCAAACGTCTGGAAAATAGTTATTTTCGCACGGGAGAGTCGTCTACGCGCCTGTGCGCGTAGACCCGCGATTCCTCTCTCTCTCTCTCTTTTTCCCTCTCTCTCTCTGCGGCTGCAGGCGGCCTGCCACCCCCTCTCTCCTCCTCACGCGGCCTTAAAAGGGCCACGCCTCCCCTCCCGTCTCCACAGTCTCCTCCTTCTTCTCCTTCCTGTGCGTGAGAGCGAGCGGACGCGAGGGCGGCAGCGACGGCCGCAGTGAGCGCGGAGGTGCGGCGTGCGAGGGCGGAGCTCTGCCGTGAGGGCGAGCTCGCCGGAGCGGCTTGGCCGGCCGGCGGAGGGCGCAGGGGGGCGCGGAGCGACGCGGAGAGGGACCTGCTGTGGTCTGAGCAGCAGACGCGCAAGGTGCGCCGCGGGTGGCGTCGCGAGCGGAGGCCGAGCAGCGCCCTGTTTCTGGAAAAATTTCCAGAATCAGACGTCTGGGTTGATAGCCAGACGGCGAGGGAGACGTCTGGAAGCTCATACAGACGTCTGAAAGGTGAGTTTTCCGCCTCCTTCTTCCTTCCTGTCGACTGACCGTGCTGAGGGAGGGAGTTGGCTGTGGATTCGCCATCCTTTGCGAATCAGACGTCTGGAAGTTGTACCAGACGACGGGAGTGACCTCCAGACGTCCGGGGTGACCATCGGACGTCTGGGAGCTAGGACAGACGTCCCCGCAGACTTCTGGACGTCTGGGAAACCACGCTGAACAGGTAATTCTCTGATCCACTTTTTAAGACGTCTGGAAGAAGTTCCAGACATCTGATTTTGCACAGTATCGCCTTGTTCGACCCATTTAGGGCCCGTTCGGGCTCCGTTTTCCGCGATTCGAGTTGCGTTCTTTTCAGATTTAATTCCTCTACCCGTCTACAGTAGCTATACACTATTTTGAGACACTCCTTGTGTTGATCCTTGTGATAGGACCTCGTTCGGTTGCAGTCTTGAGAGTCACGGAGGCACGCAGGATTCCCGATCGCGCCCCCATTACTCCCGTTGTACCTGGTAGAGTGGCTTTAAGTATTAATAAAAATCTGTTAAAGTATGGAACCATAACTAGAACCTAGGACATTGCATGAATCCTAGGAATGAGAAATATATGGAATGATAGCTCCTAGGTGTTGCATGAATCCTAGGGCCGGAAAACTAGATTGTATGATAGATCCTAGGATATGGCATGAATCCTAGGATGGAAAAACTAGTGGAATGTATATTACTGCAATCTTGGAAAAATGGAAAGGAATATATAAAGCTGCTTGTAAATTGAATTAACAGCTGCCTGTTATGAATAAGGAACATGACTGAAATCATGGTTTGTAAGAACGTGAAACTGGAAAGTGAAACATAAGATGTTCTGAGATTAAAGGATGGAACCCTACGGGGAATTAGGAGTGGAACTCCTGGAAAGAGAAAGGAATGGAACTGAGATGTTGTTCGTACTGTCTCTTGGGTACGCAGTACCAAGGGAAGTACCTGTACCTGTTTAGTGCAGAGTGGGGCCAGCCACCCCAGGGACCCGGGGTTAGGATTGGCCGCTCTGTACCGACTTGCTGGCCCTCGTGTACGTAGTACCGAGGAGAGCTACTAGTGTTAGGAGAGTACTAGCTACCCCACGGGCCCCGGGGTTCTGCTAGCCTCCTTCACCGACTTGTTTAGGCCCACTGGGGCAAACCAGGGTAGTCAGGCGAGGGTGCGCGGACTGTGGAGGGGCAAGGCCCCGGTTTGGTTACTGTGGAGGGGTTGGACCCCGTGTTACTGAGAGGGCTCTTCCCTGTACTGGTTCCGTGCTGTGCTTTGGGCGCACCCGTTAACGGAAACGACTGACCGCGTGCCAGTACGGGTTAGCTACCTGTGCGTTTATCGCGCGTGCCGTAGTCACCGTTACGTCTGTCAGTGACCTTGGGGTGGTTGACTGAGGGTAGGATCACCACGGGGGACTCTCCCGGCCAGGAGAGCACCACGTGCTACTTCTACTTTTGGAAAAGACTGCAATCAAGATCGTTCCCACGAGGACATTCGAGATCAAGTAAAGGATCTGAGAAATAAATGAAATAGTAAGAAAAATTGAAAGATGTGAATAAAGGAAGTAATAGAACATAACAGCTACTGTACACTCTACTGTTGCCTTTAGTTAGTTTGCCACTCTACTCAGCGTTTTGCTGACGTGTTACACTCGTTACCTTTTTCAGGGCCAGGTGTTGAGCAGCCAGGGTCGGCGGCTGCAGAGGACGCTGGGCCGTGTAGGGTCCAGTAGAGTTACCACAGTCTTTTGTACCTCTTTTGTTTCTGTTCTAGTGAGTAGTTTTTGTTTCCGCTGTACCTTCTTTACCTGCAGTTCTTGTTATATGATAAATGTTGTTTTACTGTTGTGGTGGTACCTACTGTAGTAGTTTCTTTCCTTACTGCTGTACTTTCTTACTGTTAGTTATATTCATGCTGAATGTGGTTTATTTTACTGTCTTTTGGTTACTTCCTCGTTGGGCGACTGGGTCTTGGGATTAGTCGAGTCGGTCCGGTTCTCGTGTCTCGTAGGGACTCGGGAACCGGGTCGTTACAGTTAGTCAAAAGCAACTTAAGCCGATTAGCTTAATATTTTGATCGATTATATGTCGATCAATTAAATTGTTGTTTTGATTGACTTCTTGCGTGAAATCCAGATTTGACCGTTGTGTGATTTTGGTCAGTTAATTTTTATCTTATTGTCAATCAAAGATATTGGTCGATCAAGATTAACATATCAGTTGATCAACATTGCTTAAAACTTGGTTTTTAGCCTATGCTGATTATGTAATGAGCAAAAAGCGTAAAGACCAATACCATGAGATTCCTTACATAGAATTCTAAACTCAAGAAATGTAAAATAATACAATTATTGAAAACTAAACATCTTTAATCAAAGTCTCAAATTGATTATCATTTTGATAGAGGAGGAAGCACTAGCGCGAGGAGGATGTGGCGAGGATGACCATGGAGGAAGACATTGTGGAGGAAGGGAGAGGTTTGCATTTGGGTGGCAGAGGATAGGGAATCTAAAATTTATTATGGCCTTTGGATGTGCCTTTGCTCACGGTTTTTAATCGTGGCAGAAGACTTTTGCACATGGTTTCTTATACCATGCCTGAAATTTGCCTTTGTCCACTATTTAAGAATTGTATGCAAAAGTCCACTTATCAACCATTCAAGATCATGACAATGAGTCTTTGGTGCTTGGGCAGTTCTAGAATATCCTTTGGTGTGGCAATACGCCCATCCAAAACTGTAGGGAAAAATCTTCATTGTCTATGATTTTTTAAACTGTAGCCCAATTTCTATCAAGAATTAAGAGTTTTCTTGTACTGATTCTTGGCTAAATCATATGCCATTATTTATTAATTGAAGTTAGTCAGATTCAAATGTCAAGTGATAGTGTGATAAAATTGATTTGATATATATAGAACTTTAAATGGCCACCTAGATATAAGTTGCTTTTACGGAAAAGAATACTTTGAATCCTTCCTATAGGTAGGTATTTAGTTGATATCTTCCACAAATTGTTCAAGTTTATGAAACTTTTATTTAAATGGCATAGAGCATAGAGAGCATTTGTTCTATAGCTATGATTTAACCAGAGAAATTAGGTTCAACTTTGGCTGGAGATTGGAATGCAACTTCATTTTCTTCCTTGATATGATCATTAATATTGCTAATTATAATCTTTGTTCTATTCAATGGCCTTTGTTCTCATGATTATTTATGAAGTGAAGTGTAAACTTCTATATGGAAGTAGATTTCTATCATCCTAGAATATTAAGTCATGTAAATGCTTTACATAAATTCTACTTGGGGATCCAACACATTAGTTGGAATGATCATCATGATATTATAGATCAATGCATTGATGTGGAAGCAAATAAATTTCATGTACTTCACCTGATGAATTGCTGTAGTTTTCACATCTTCACAGATGTAGGAATTAAATATAGTGGATCAATTGGATCTGTCGTCTATTTTGATAGTCATGTTAATTTGTTTGGGTAATGGTCTGTAAACATGGAATCACCTTCCTATGTAAAGCAGATTCTTCTACATTATAGAAAACTCTATGCTACATTAAAAATATATCACTTTCGAATGTGCAAGTAAAGTCAACAAGTATAGAAACCTTTTTTCTGATAGATCAGTTGTTATCTTAATAGATTCTTTTGAAGCTTTCAAGGTGCTAAATAGTTGAAGTAATTCAATAGATTGGGAGGTAGGTAATGCCATTTAGATTGTATTACTATGTTGAACATTTTATGTGTTGCAATACACACCCCCTGTGCCCAAGAATTTCCATACAATTTGTGTAGAATATTTTTAAGGTGATTCCTTTACATTCTAAGGTTACAGAAAAAAAAAGATAGGACATAAGGGCTTGAATGAAAAACAAACAACTGCAAAAATTAATTCATCCCATGCATGTGGTCCCTATCCCAAGTCCATTACTCTCTCTCACTCCCCCTTCCCCACTCCAAATCTCATTTTTCCTATAACGTTGGAAAGTTGAGCTTATCCTTGGATAAATATTTTTTTATGTTTTTCCTACTTACAAGATTTTTAAGATAATTAATCTACAATTTTCTTTACTATTTCATTTAATTTTATGTAATGATATTTGATTCTAGTTAACTATAATGATATATTTGTAAGGGCTTGAATTTTATTTGTGTTCAATTATCTAATTAAAACCCTAATTTATTGCCTAAGGGTGAATTAAGGGCTTTCGGAATAAGATCCACTTAAGATTACTAATTCAGTTTAACAAATGTGTAAAAGATAAAAAGTTGAGGGGTTATTTGTTAGAAAACATGGTTTGGTGGCCTTTCTTGGAAGGCAAGGAAGTGGTGGAGAGGCCTTGGATGCAATTTTAACACTATATATATGTTGAGGTAATTTAAAATTTAACTAAAAATCCCATTCGTTTGCTTCCCTCTCAAGCTTCATTCCCTCCTCTCACTTCCCCCCCTCTAGTGGAACACCACCTCCCCATTTTCCCATCGTCGGCCACACTCTTCACCAGCCATCGTCGTCGCCGCGATAGCCAAAGGGAGCTACCACTACTACCATTGTGGCTGTTGTTGTTGATGCCATTTGCAAGGTGAAAAGAAGGGGAGAAGAGAAGAACTTGTGTAAGGTTTCACTGGTTGAGGTAGGGATTCCCTCTTGAATTGCTTTGTCTTATTTTCTTGTGATTAAGAAGTGTGAGAGGAATGGTTTGGGTTGAAATCGGGGTGGCATGTGAGGATTTGGTGTAGTATGTGGTGTTTTCACCCTTTTGGTGGGTTATGTTTGTGGTAATGGGATTTTTCTAGTTAGGGATTTCCCCAAGGTTGGATGGGGGATTTCTTTGCCCCATTATGCTCCATGTATGTGTGGTATCTAGTGATCAAAGTTTCATGAATTATGGAGGTGTTAAGGGTGTGGTTTGTGGTTTGTAAGGTTGTGTTTGCAGGACTATCCAGATGTAGAAGCTTGTCCTAACATTAGGTAAGTGTTACATAATGTTATGTGGCTGTAGGGTGGCCTCCTAACAATAAGTAATAGATACGTAACATTAGGTATGCTATTGAGTCTGCTTTCTGGCCTGAAATTAGGATTTTTGATGCTAGGGGTCCTAAGGATTGATCGAGCCTAGTCTATAACCTAATTGGAGATCTGGTAGGTGCCCTAATAGGTGGGGAAGTGGTTGATTGTAGTTTAACCCTAGATAGCTAAGGGATGTTACTAATTGAGTTTAAATCTCTCTAAATGGATTAAAAGTGGTCTAAATCGTCTAAGTAACAAATTGAACATCATATGATGGCATTAATGACTAGCTCTGAGTCTAATAAAGGAGATGCTTGGATCCTAAGATCTTGGATAAGACCTGTAACGACCCGATTCCCGAGTCCCTACGAGACACGAGAACCGGACCGACTCGACTAATCCCAAGACCTGGTCGTCCAACGAGGAAGTAGCCAAAAGAGCAGTAAAATAAACCACATTCAGCATGAATATAACTAACAGTAAGAAAATACAGTAGTAAGGAAATAAACCACTACAGTATGTACCACCACAACAGTAGAACAACATTCATAACATAATATGAACTGCAGGTAAATAAAAGTACAGCGGAAACAAGAACTACTCACTACAGTGGAACCAAAAAGAGGTACAAGAGAACAGTGGTAACTCTACTGGACCCTACTTGGCCCAACGTCCTCTGCAGCCGCTGACCCTGGCTGCTCAACACCTGGTCCTGAAAGGTAACGATTGTAACACGTCAGCAAAATGCTGAGTAGAGTGGCAGCTAAACTAAAGAAACATAAAGTGTACAGTAGCTGTTTTCATTTCCTTTCTTCCTTTATTTACGTCTTTCTATTGTTTCACAATTTATCTATTTCTCAGATCCTTCACTTGATCTTGAATGTTCCTCGTGGGAACGATCTTGATTTCAGTCTTTTCTGAACAGTAGAAGTAGCACGTGGTGCTCTCCTGGCCGGGAGAGTCCCCCGTGATGATCCTACTCTCAGTCAACCACACCAAGGTCACTGACAGACGTAACGGTGACTACGGCACGCGCGGTAAACGCACGGGTAGCTAACCCGCACTGGCACGCGGTCAGTCATTTCCGTTAATGGGTGCGCCCAAAGCACAGCATGGAACCAGTATAGGGCAGAGCCCTCTCAGTAACAGAGGTCCAACCCCTCCACAGTAACCAAACAGGGGCCTTGCCCCTCCATAGTCCACGCACCCTCGCCTGACTACCCTGGTTTGCTCCAGTGGACCTAACAAGTCGGTGTAGGAGGCTAGCAGAACCCCGGGGCCCGTGGGGTAGCCAGTACCTCCCTGCACTAGTAGCTCTCCTCAGTACTACGTACACGAGGGCCAGCAAGTCGGTACAGAGTGGCCAGTCCTAACCCTGGGTCCCTAGGGTGGCTGGCTCCGCTCTGCACTAAACAGGGGGACAGTCGCTCTCCTTGGTACTCCGTACTCAAGGGCTAGCTCACTTCCCCAATTCTATTCCATTCACTTTCCAAGAGTTCTACTCCTAATTCCCCGTAGGGTTCCAGCTCTTTAACTCAGCGCATTCCGATTTCACCTTTCCAGTTTCACGTTCATACATCCCATATTCTCAATCATGTTCATTTATTCATAACAGGTAGCTGTTAATTCAATTCACAGGCAACTATTGTTTCCTTTCCGCATTTTCCAAGACTGCAGTGTTCACATATTCCACTAGTTTTCCCATCCTAGGATTCAAGTCATACCCTAGGATCTATCATACAATCTAGTTTTCCAGCCCCAAGATTTATGCAACACCCTAGGATCTATCATTCAATCTTGTTTCTCATTCCTAGGATTCATGCAATGTCCTAGGTTCTATTTATGGTTCCATAATTTAACAGATTATGCTAATAAACTTAAATGCCACTCTACCGGTTACAACAGGCGAACTGGGGGCGTGGTCGGGAATCCCGCGTGCCTCCGCAACCCCCGAGACTGCAACGGAACGGGGTCCTATCACAAGGATCAAACACAAGGAATTTCTCAAAACAGTATACAGCTATTGTAGACAGGTAGAGGATTTAATTCCGAAAAGAACGCAACTCGAAACGTGGAAAACGGAACCCGAACGGACCCTAAACGGGTCAAAAACGACGAAACAGTGCAAAATCAGACGTCTAGAACTTATTCCAAACGTCTTAAAAAGTGGATCAGGGTTACCTTTGCTCTGCGTGGTCTCTCAGACATCCAGAAGCCTGCGGGGGCATCTGGCCTAGTTCCCAGACGTTCGATGGTCACCCAGGACGTCTAGAAGTCGTTCTCGTCGTCTGGCACTGCAGCCAGACGTCTGATTCGCGTTGGATGCGAATCTCAGAACCTGCGCGTACCCATTTCCTCTCTCTCTTAGTACGGTCAGTCAAAGAAAACGAAGAAGTGGAAATAACTCACCTTTGAGACGTCTGGACAGTCTTCCAGACATCTTCCCAGTCATCTGGTTGGAATCACAGACGTCTGATTCTGGAAAATTTTCCAGAATCGGGGCGCCACTCGCCCTCCGTTCGCGACGCACGGCCGCGCTGCGAGTGCTCCGCCTGCTGCTTGAGCTGCAGCAGGCCTCCCGCGCCACCCCGTGTCTGCTACGCCCCCACCGGTCGGCTCCCGCTGCCCCGGCAGGCTCGAGCCCTCACGGCCGACGCCTCCTCCCCCGCGCAGCACCTCCTCCCGCACCCGCTGCAGCTGTCGCCGCCGCCGCTCAATCGTACTCGCTCTCACGCACCGACTGGAAGGAGAAGAGGAAGGGGGCGGAGGTGACGGGAGTGAGGGGGAGGGCGTGGCCTTTTAAGGACGCGCGAGGAGGAGAGAGAGAGCGGGACAGGGTGGGTCTGTGGCCGTAGGAGAGAGGGAAAAAGAGAGGGAGAGAGAGCGTACGCAGGTCTCCGCGCTCAGGCGCGCAGACGAATCACGCGTGCCAAAAATAACCGATTCCCAGACGTCTGGAAGTGGTTCTAGGCGTCTGGTCAGACGTCTGGGCCACCTCCCAGACATCTTAAAAGACGTCTGAAGCGCGCATTCGTAACAATATAACAAACTCAAAGGAAGTTTCGTCCCCGAAACTTGCGCTAACTAGGGTGCGGAAAAGACGTCAAAATAACCATAACAAACTCAAAGAGGACCGGAGCCGGTCCGAAAACACGTACCCGCGAAGAGCTCCGGGTACCGCTCCCGCATTACCGCCTCAGGCTCCTAGGTAGCCTCCTCGTACCGCTGGCTCCTCCACAAAACCTTTACCAGGGGTACTTGCTTTCGTCTCAAGCTGCGGACGGCTCGGTCTGGAATCTGCACTGGCCGCTCGGGGTAGGTCAGGTCGTCGCCCACCTCGACGCTCTCGTGACTCAGTACGTGACTGGGATCGGCTACGTACTTCTTGAGGTTGGACACGTGGAACACGCCGTGCACACCAGAAAGCTGCGGGGGGAGGGCAAGCCTGTAAGCAACGGGTCCAACCCGCTCCAGGACCTCAATGGGCCCCACAAACCTCGACGCGAGCTTCCCTCTCACCCCAAACCGCTGCAGGCCCTTCATGGGCGAAACACGAAGAAAGACGTGATCCCCAACCTCGAACTGCACCTCTCTACGTCTCCGATCCGCGTAGCTCTTCTGTCTGCTCCTGACAGTGCGAAGTCGCCTGTGGATTTGCTCGACTACCTCCTGACTCTGCCGGATCAACCTGGGGCCAACCTCCCACTTGGTCCCCACCTCAACCCAACTCAAGGGTGCCGTACACCTCCGTCCGTACAGAGCCTCGTAGGGAGCCATGCCGATGCTCGAGTGATAACTATTGTTGTATGCGAACTCCGCTAGGGGCAGGTGTTCCTCCCAAGAGCCCCTCCAGTCTAGTACACAGGCACGGAAAAGGTGCTCAAGTGTCTGTATCGTGCGCTCAGACTGTCCGTCCGTCTGGGGGTGGTAAGCCATACTAAACCTCAATCGTGTCCCCAAGGCCTGCTGAAACTCAGCCCAAAACTGGGACGTAAAGTGGGTATCCCGGTCGGATACGATCTCCCGCGGAACTTCGTGTAGTCGTACCACATCACGGATATACCTCTCTGCCAACTGTGCTGGTCCCAAAGTGACTCGGATCGGCAAGAATCGTGCCGTCTTCTTCAGTCTATCCACTATTACCCAGACTGCGTCGTGTCCTCGCTGGGTAACAGGTAAGCCCACCACCAAGTCCATGGTGATGCTCTCCCACTTCCACTCTAGCACTGGAAGCGGTTGTAGCAGCCCTGCAGGCCTCTGATGCTCCGCCTTCACCTGCTGACATACTAAGCACTGCTGCACGAACTCACCCACATCCCGCTTCATCCCCCTCCACCAAAACTCACATCTCAAGTCGTGGTACATCTTCGTGTTTCCGGGATGTATGGTGAATCTAGAACCGTGTGCCTCAGTCAGGAGCTCTCTCAACAGCTCCTCGTCTCTGGGAACGCACAACCGTCCCGTCAAGCGCAGCACCTGGTCTATGAAAGAGAAGTCCCCCGGGTCTCCCGACAGTACTCTGTCGCGCAAGGACTGCAAGTACGGATCGGCCATCTGTCCTGTGATGATGTTGTCTATCAGCTCTGGCCTGGTCTGTCGTGTCACCGTCACTGCCCCCGTAACTCCAGGGGTCGCCAACTGCCCACCTCCTCCAAAAGGCTCCAACTCTATAATTGTAAACTGGCCAAGTGTGCGGGCACCTTACTGCTCAAGGCGTCAGCCACCACATTGGCCTTTCCCGGGTGGTAGGAGATGCTGCAATCATAGTCCTTCAGGAGCTCCAACCAACATCTCTGTCTCATGTTGAGCTCCTTCTGATCAAAAAGGTATCTGAGGCTCTTGTGATCTGTGAAAATTTCGAAGGTCTCACCATACAAGTAGTGCCTCCAAGTCTTCAACGCGAAGACAACAGCTGCCAACTCTAGGTCGTGAGTAGGGTAGGTATGCTCATGGGGCTTCAGTTGCCGCGAAGCGTAAGCGACAACGTGACCCCTCTGCAAGAGCACACCTCCTAACCCCTGCAAGGAGGCGTCCATGTACACAACAAACCCGCCACTACTGTCAGGGATGGTGAGCACGGGAGCCGAGGTCAACCTCTCCTTCAGCTCCAGAAAACATGCCTCACAGGCGTCTGTCCAAGCGAAGCGCACGTCCTTCCGGGTCAACTGTCATAGGACGTGCGATCTGTGAAAATCCTCTGATGAATCATCTGTAGTAGCCTGCTAGTCCTAGGAAACTACGAATCTCAGTGACTGAATGCGGTCTCTCCCACCTGAGCACTGCCTCGACCTTGGCTGGGTCCACCGCCAAGCCGTCTCCAGAGATCACATGACCTAAGAAGGTCACCTACCTCAACCAGAACTCGCACTTGCTGTATTTGGCATACAGCTTACGTCGTCTCAGAGTGTCCAGAACCATCCGCAAGTGCTGTCTGTGCTGCGTCCGATCTCTAGAATAGATGAGTACATCATCTATGAAAACCACCATGAACTGGTCCAAGTATGGCCTAAACACCCGGTTCATCAGGTCCATGAAAGCAGTGGGGGCATTTGTCAGCCCAAACGGCATGACCAAAAACTCGTAGTGTCCGTACCGGGTGCGGAAAGCTGTCTTGGAGACGTCGGTCTCCCTGATCCTCAACTGGTGGTATCCAGACCTCAAGTCGATCTTGGAAAACACCGTGGCACCCCGCAACTGGTCAAACAAGTCGTCGATCCTCGGCAGTGGGTATCTGTTCTTGATGGTGACCCAATTCAGCTGTCAGTAGTCCACACAAAGGCGTAAGGTCCCATCCTTCTTCTTCACAAACAGTACCGGGGCTCCCCAGGGAGATGCACTGGGCCTCACGAAACCTTTCTCCAAAAGGTCCTGCAATTGAGACTTGAGCTCTCGTAGCTCAAGCGGTGCCATCTTGTATGGCGCAGTGGAGATGGGGCTGGTCCCTGATACTAGTGAGATCTCAAACTCGATCTCACGCTCAGGCGGTAGTCCTGGTAACTCATCTGGAAACACGCCAGGGTACTCTCTGACCACCGGGATGCTTTGGAAGTCTGCCACAGGGTTGGGCTCTACCACTACACAAGCTAGGAAACCCTCACACCCCTAGCTCAAAAGTCTCACCGCCCGAAGTGCCGAAATGCACCTGAAACCTCTGTCCACTGGCTGTCCGTGAAACTAGAAAGAAGGCAACTCCGGAATGGAGAAGACGATCTTCCTCTCAAAACAGTCCACCAAGGCGTGGTAAGCGGACGGCCAATCCATACCCAGAATCACTCCAAAGTCCTCCATCTGTATCATAATCAGGTCAACTGGCAGGCTATGCCCCCCGACGCTGACCTCGCAATCTGTGTACACCTCCTCAGCTGCAAACAACTGACCACTCGGACCTCTGATTACGAACAGATTCTCTAACAGTGTATAATCCCGGTCCAAACTAACTGTGAAACTGGCTGCGACAAACGAGTGCGTAGCGCCGGAATCGAAAAGCTTGTAAACGAGTCTGCTGGAAACTAAAACCATACCTACTACCACCGATCCCGAAGCTCTGGCGTCCCTGTGTGTCAGGGAATTGATACGTCCCTCAGCTCTCGGTGCTGGCCGGTACCCTCCTCGCGACTGCTATCCTCCTCCTTGCGCCTGGGAACCGCGGCCACCTGCGCTCCCTCCAGTGCTCTGCGCGGGAAGTATCTGCTGACCTCCTGCCCTAGACGGGCAGTCCCTCCTAATGTGGCCCGGCTGGCCACACTGGTAACAGAGGGGAACCCGACTCCCGCCCTCAGTGGGTCCCTGCTGTCGGCTGGGCGGGGGTCCGGTGCTGGCGATTGGCCCCTGTCGAGGGCCCCCAAAGGCCACTGATGGCCCTGTAAAACGTGACGGCTCTCCTGCGAATGCCACGTGTCTCCTCTCTCACCGGCCCTGTGAAAAGTCTGGCTGAAAGGGCCTCTTCCGCTCGCCGTCAGCGTCTCGCGCGGACGGGTTGGTCTCCTCGTAAGTCATGGCTTCCTCCACCACCCTCGAAAATGTAGGCAGCTTCAGGGATTTGACATACCCCCGAATCGCAGGCCGGAGCCCCTCGGTGAACCTCTAAAGGTGCTCCTCCTCAGTAGCTACCGCTGTCGCTGCAAAGCGGGACAGCTCCAGGAAACGCGTGCGGTACGTGCTCACAGTCATCGTTCCTTGGCGGAGAGTGTGGAACTCCCACCTCCTCTGGTCCTGCCACATCTGGGGAAAGTACTGCTCGCAGAAGAGGGCGACGAACCGGTCCCAGGTCGGCTTGTCCCTCTCCTGTCCCCGGACCGCCCTCCATCACCTGTGTGCCGCACTCTCCAGCTGGTACGTGGCAAAGGTCACGCGGCACTCCACCGGGGGGCGAAGGGTGTCGAAAATCTTCTCCAGCTCCTCGAGCCAGTCCTCTGCCTCGGTCGGGTCCTCATCCCCCTTGAAGGAGGGGGGCTTCAGCTTTCGGAACTGCCCGAAGAGCTCGGAGTGGCGCTGCAGTGGGGATGCTGGTCCACCCCTGGGCAACGGTGCCTCGTGCACAAAAGTATCGGAGGAAGGTGGGGGCTGCGGCGGCCCATCCCCTCCCCCGTGTCCAGCGCCACGTCCGTCGAGTGGTCCCACAGAGGACTCCCCCTCCGCAGCCCCAGAGTGAGGCGCTCGGGGCAGTGGGTGGAGCTCCTCTCGTACAATGTCTTGTATCAGCTGGGCGAGGTCCTGGGCCTGGACGCCCGGGAGTAGTGGCTGGTCCACTGGGGCATCGGCAACGGCACTCCCACCTCACCGACCTCGTCCTCGGCCGCGCCCGCGGCTCGCCTCACTGGTCCCACGACGAGGCATCTCCTGCAAGGAGACGCGAAACAAAATGGAACATGTCACCACGGAACGATACCTAACGGAAACGACTAAGAACTCATGTCAAAAGATATGTTGTGGTGGCTACTCTAGTTATAGACATGTGAATTGGTTATTTTCCAGTCAGTTGATTCACTTCTCGGGACGACCTTGCTCTGATACCATCTTGTAACGACCCGATTCCCGAGTCCCTACGAGACACGAGAACCGGACCGACTCGACTAATCCCAAGACCGGGTCGTCCAATGAGGAAGTAACCAAAAGAGCAGTAAAATAAACCACATTCAGCATGAATATAACTAACAGTAAGAAAATACAGTAGTAAGGAAAGAAACCACTACAGTATGTACCACCACAACAGTAGAACAACATTCATAACATAATATGAACTGCAGGTAAAGAAAAGTACAACAGAAACAAGAACTACTCACTACAGTGGAACCAAAAAGAGGTACAAGAGAACAGTGGTAACTCTACTGGACCCTACTTGGCCCAGCGTCCTCTGCAGCCGCTGAACCTGGCTGCTCAACACCTGGTCCTGAAAGGTAACGAGTGTAACACGTCAGCAAAACACTGAGTAGAGTGGCAGCTAAACTAAAGAAACAGTAAAGTGTACAGTAGCTGTTTTAATTTTCTTTCTTCCTTTATTTACGTCTTTCTATTGTTTCACAATTTATCTATTTCTCAGATCCTTCACTTGATCTCGAATGTTCCTCGTGGGAACGATCTTGATTTCAGTCTTTTCCGAACAGTAGAAGTAGCACGTGGTGCTCTCCTGGTCGGGAGAGTCCCCCGTGGTGATCCTACTCTCAGTCAACCACCCCAAGGTCACTGACAGACGTAACGGTGACTATGGCACGCGCGGTAAACGCACGGGTAGCTAACCCGCACTGGCACGCGGTCAGTCGTTTCCGTTAGCGGGTGCACCAAAAGCACAGCACGGAACTAGTACAGGGCAGAGCCCTCTCAGTAACAGGGGTCCAACCCCTCCACAGTAACCAAACAGGGGCCTTGCCCCTCCACAGTCCGCGCACCCTCACCTGGCTACCCTAGTTTGCCCCAGTGGGCCTAACAAGTCGGTATAGGAGGCTAGCAGAACCCCGGGGCCAATGGGGTAGCTAGTACCTCCCTACACTAGTAGCTCTCCTCGGTACTATGTACACGAGGGCTAGCAAGTCGGTACAGAGTGGCCAGTCCTAACCCCGGGTCCCTGGGGCGGCTGGCTCCGCTCTGCACTAAACATGGGGACAGTCGCTCTCCTTGGTACTCCGTACTCAAGGGCCAGCTCACTTCCACAATTCTATTCCATTCACTTTCCAGGAGTTCTACTCCTAATTGCACGTAGGGTTCCAGCTCTTTAACTCAGCGCATTCCGATTTTACCTTTCCAGTTTCACGTTCATACATCCCATATTCTTAATCATGTTCATTTATTCATAACAAGCAGCTATTAATTCAATTCACAGGCAGCTATTGTTTCCTTTCCACATTTTCCAAGACTGTAGTGTTCACATATTCCACTAGTTTTGCCATCCTAGGATTCATGTCATACCCTAGGATCTATCATACAATCTAGTTTTCCAGCCCTAGGATTTATGCAACACCCTAGAATCTATCATTCAATCTCGTTTCTCATTCCTAGGATTCAAGCAATGTCCTAGGTTCTATTTATGGTTCCATAATTTAACAGATTATTCTAATAAACTTAAATGCCACTCTACCGGTTACAACAGGCGAACTGGGGGCATGGTCGGGAATCCCGCATGCCTCCGCAACCCCCGAGACTGCAACGGAACGGGGTCCTATCACAAGGAATTTCTCAAAACAGTATACAGCTACTATAGACAGGTAGAGGATTTAATTCCGAAAAGAACGCAACTTGAAACGTGGAAAACGGAACCCGAACGGACCCTAAACGGGTCGAAAACGATGAAACAATGCAAAATCAGATGTCTGGAACTTATTCCAGACGTCTTAAAAAGTGGATCAGGGTTACCTTTGCTCTGCGTGGTCTCTCAGACGTCCAGAAGCCTGCGGGGGCATCTGGGCTAGTTCCCAGACGTCCCATGGTCACCCAGGACATCTGGAAGTCGTTTCCGTCGTCTGGCACTGCAGTCAGACGTCTGATTCGCGTTGGATGTGAATCTCAGAACCTGTGCGTACCCATTTCCTCTCTCTCTTAGTATGGTTAGTCGAAGAAAACGAAGAAGCGGAAATAACTCACCTTTCAGATGTCTGGACAGTCTTCCAGACGTCTTCCCAGTCATCTGGTTGGAATCACAGACATCTGATTCTGGAAAATTTTCCAGAATCAGGGCGCCACTCGCCCTCCGCTCGCGACGCACGGCCACGCTGCGAGTGCTCTGCCTGCTGCTCGAGCTGCAGTAGGGCTCCCGCGCCACCCCGTGTCTGGTGTGCCCCCACCGGCCAGCTCCCACTGCCCTGGCAGGCTCGAGCCCTCAGGTCGACGCCTCCTCCCCAGCGCAGCACCTCCTCCCGCACCCACCGCGGCTGTCGCCGCCGCCACTCACTCGCGCTCGCTCTCGCGCACCGACTGGAAGGAGAAGAGGAAGGGGGCGGAGGTGATGGGAGTGAGGGGGAGAGCGTGGCCTTTTAAGGCCACGTGAGGAGGAGAGAGAGAGCGGGACAGGGTGGGCCTGTGGCCGCAGGAGAGAGGGAAAAAGAGTGGGAGAGAGAGCGTACGTAGGTCTGTGTGCTCAGGCGCGCAGACGAATCGCGTGTGCCAAAAATAACCGATTCCCAGACGTCTAGAAGTGGTTCCAGACATCTGGTCAGATGTCTTAAAAGACGTCTGAACTGCGCGTTCGTAACAAGACCCCAGGTGGTCCAGTAAGTCTTTAGGATTGCCTAATCCAGTATTGATAAGGGAGAAAAGGACCTAGAAATGATTAGGTCAAATAGGTGAGCTCGTTGGGTGAGACACCAGGACTTTGTGGACCGTTAGTTCACCGTTGCTGGTTAGAAACCCAGGAGTCTGGTAGCTTGAATCTACTTCAGTTTAGTCTAGGAATGAGATTAGTTCCTGGATGGGGGTTCGCATGGTGTGGTTATGTAGATGAGGCACTAGGATGTGTCATGAGTTTGAGTCGACGAGAGGTGTTCTAAGATCTTGAGTGGAATAGTTTCTAGGGCTCTCAGGTGATGGAGATCGTATGGATCTTGAGTGGAACTACTTCCAGAGATCCAGACCGGTGAAAGAGCATGGGATCTTGAGTGGAATAACTTTCCAGGGATCTCATGCAACGATGCGAAGGATCTTGTGTGGAATAGTTTCCAGGGATTCTCAGGTGACGAGGATTGTGAGAATCTTGAGTGGAATATCTTCTAGAGATCCGGATAGGTGAGAGAGCGGGGGATCTTCAGTGGAATAACTTTCTTGGGATCTCATGCAGCAATGTGAACGATCTTGTGTGGAATAGTTTCCAAGGATTCCAGCATCGGGAAAACATGTGATCTTGAGTGGAATAGCTTCCAGGGATCACGGGCAGTGGGAAGTCTCTCCTGCAGAATCTTTTAGACCGAGTACTTAGGGATGTCTTAAGTGGAATAGTTTCCAAGGACTCTGAGTAGAGTCAACGTTCTAGCGACCAGAGCAGGCATCCTTTGTCTAGTGGACATGAATGCTTTAATCTTTCCTCTAGCTAAGTATGAATTAGGGTACAAGTGTACCATTGGAGAGGGAACATCGAGGCCTCCTTTGGTACGAAGGGTTGATTTGGTCATTCCAAGAATCGAAGTGGCGGATATCAGGATCTTGGATCATTAGGATAGTTGCATTGGAATGTGTAGCTTTAATCGAGCAAATTTGATTAGTGGACTAGGACCACGGTGGTTGTTCGAGTTGATCCGGGTTAGGGTTGAAACCTGTAATTCTGTATTAGGCTAGGTATCTAGCCAATTAGCGAAACTATACACTTCCTTATTTTTTTTGGATTATAGTAGTTATTTGTTCCCTACTGAGTTGATTGGCTCATACCTACTTTGTGACCTACTTTCATGTGGTTGTCGTCGTGCATCATCAACGCACAAAATTTATCATTGTGCGGATGTTTGGCTAGAACTTTTGGCAGGTAAAATTTATGCTTTGGTTTTATAGCGGATTTCTATTTTATTTTCCAGATTAGTACATGTTTAACTTGTATTGTACATTTTCAGTTATGTGTCATTCTCCCGATATTTCCTTCCATTTCCTTTTGAAATGAAATTCTTGATAGCTCGACTTAGCTAAATACAACTCAAATTAAATAAATTAGTACCTTTTCTGTTGCTAATTCCTTGAACTCTAACCCTCGTCGGGGGTCTTAATTTTTGGGGCATGACAATATTTGATTCTTCTTGTTTCAATGTTTTTTTTTTTTTAGAAAAGCATTTTCTTTTAATATTTTGCCAATTAAAAATGTATTTTCATATAAAATAACAATAGATTCTAAACAATTAAGAGATAATTGAAATGTGTACATGATTTATTAATACGATTTGAACATTTAAATAACTAAATTTTGATATTTATTAGCATATATACGAATTGTAATGAGGTATTTGTACAATTGTTTATATACTTCTACCATGTTTTGTACCTTTCCTTGTATCAATTTATTTTGGACTTCGTCCTTACCAATAGAACAAAATCCTGGTTGCGGTGGTCAAATGAAATCCCTGGATACATCAATGATTGATGGATTGAACCACATATATGTAATTTATAATGAAAATTCTCAATTTTTTTTAAAGAAGGAAAATTAGATATGTCATTTATCACTAGCATCCATACGATCATGGAAGAAGAAAAAAACTTCTAGCAAATCTTGGTGCTCGTTTATGTGGTCGTAGAATGGAGGATTTCATACTTAACGCATGATAAGGATCATTGGTGGATGAATGATGTTGCGTGGAATGATAGATTTTTTTTGAAAAAAATTTCTTAATTCTCTTAAACAATACAAAATAATTTCTTTATAACGATTGATGGACTGAACCATGCATGTGTAATTTTCAATGAAAATTCTCACTTTTTCAGAAAAAAAAAGAAGGAAAATAGGAGAACTCATCTGTCAATCCCATTTATACGGTCATAGAAGAAGGAAAATCAATGATTAATTGAATCTAAGTTCTCAAAATTTTTGACAAATCTTGGAGCTCATTTACATGGTTGCAGAAGGGGGATTTTGTATACGGAGCATTAGTGAAGAATAATGTTGCATATCGTGATAGATTTTCTTTAAATTTTTGTGGATTCTCTTAAACAATACCAAATAAACTTTTCTGTAACGATTGATGGATGGACTAAATCATATATATATATATATATACATATATATGTCGACTGAGTACAGAACTCACAAATAACTGATTAGACATAAATGTACAACCATTCCATGCAAGCATTCATTTGATGAACCCACCCTATTAACCTTTCGGCACAATACCACTGATCTAATACGTAAGTTACGATTGTTGCTCTTTTTGTATCAACCATTATGCTAATATCCCTTTATTAATTCTAATTTGTTAATGGAAGATATTCTCTGTTACCATGTTTACACATTATACATTATTCTTCCAACTCCATCAATGACCACACTGTCACACCCCGATAATCCTCCCAACGGATTGGGAGCAGAACATTAGGTGTGCACATAGCTAAGTCCTATCTACTGGGTAACTCTAGTTATAAATCATAGTCCATATCAATTTGATACATCAAGGATAACAATTTAAAAATTAAATATAGGATTTAATTTTGTCTAAAATCTAAGAGAGTTTTCCATGTTTATTTGTTATTTTCACAAAAAATTGTGCCTAAAACCTATAACCAAGAATGCATACCACAATATAAATAGGTGGATACACGCCAAAATTAAACTACAAAAACAACAAAGCAATAAAATACAAGCAAGAACACCCGGCATCAAAGAATGGTAAAATATTGAAAAACAATGAGAAAAAGGAAATGAACAATCGAAGTGCAAGGTCACAGCAAGTTCATAACATGATTTCATTGTTGTGCAATGCACTGCCTATCATCAAATATAGGTTCATTCTTTTAATACAAGCCTTTACACGAGTCCCTTTTTCCAAAAAAGAAACTATTTTACCACAAGATTTAAGAAAACTTCAACCACACTATACACATCTTTTTCCAAGTAAGCCTTCACAAAAGGGGAACAAAAACCATCATTTGTCTCACCTATCTATGTCCTTTTTGGGTGTACACCTCGCGCATGTGTCGCCTATGCCACAATCGTAAGACCTGAAAATGGGTCACAAACACAGGGATGAGCCAAGTGGCTCAGTAGGGACAAAACCACGAGTAACACTAGAGTAGAAAGGGGGGAGCATATGTGTTTAAGTACACAAGGCCAACTACCTAACCATTTTCCTCGTTCACTCTTGTCTTAATTATGCAACAGGCCAACCTCAACCCTTTACTCAATTCTCATAAGTAACCCATGTTTATTAGTGCAGCAAGGTGGCTGCAAGCCTTTTTACCACTTTTAACAAGATTTATTCAAATTTATCACCACATGATTTATTCCGTCGCTCACCTCAAAAGTCAGATTTTGGGGAACATCTTTCTGTAATAGAGGTGATTGAGACATAACCTCCCATCGGATTCTAGTCTAGTAGTCTCTCCCTAGCCAGGGGAGAAGCTAGTATAGTTCATAACCCTCACGAAAGGAATACCCATTTTTGACACATCGAGAACGTTACTGACCTTGGTCAAAATAGTCGAGCCTCTTAGGAGCTACCTAGGCCAAAATCCTCGGAATTACAAGGAGCAACTCTGCTCATATCCATCAAGGTAAAGTCATGATTATTCATATTTAGTTGTAGTAGGGTAGGTTAGATGTTTAACGGGCCACACTAGTGCCTCCTGCTAGGAGCACATAGTCTGGGTGTGCCCTCTCAACTACAACTCTTACCCAGCTCATGCAGGGTTGGACAGATGGTTAACGGGTTGCACCATTGTTCCCTCGTGGAAGATGTTCTTCTATGTGCACTCTTTCTGTTTGTCGTCAGTACTAAGGCCATGACCAAATCCTTCATCCTGCACATGTCATAAGACATTAATCAAATTCAGGTACTCACTAATACCTAAACTCGGTAATGGCTCTTGGCATGTCATCATGACAGGGAATCCTCTAGATCCCAAGGTCAATCACAAGTAGTCGTTAGCTACTTCAACTCTTCAGGTCTCCAACCCACAATAATGAACCCTCAGTTCACAAGGTCATTGGTGTAGCTCTACAAGCACACCTAATAGACTTACTGGTCTTTTAATTCATTTTAGTTCCTATACCATGAATGAAATCCTAGAGGCCTACTAGATCACCTGGGGTCTATCCTCAGACCATAGACTCCAAGCTTCCTTTTCTATAGGCTCGGGACTGAGTCACCAAGATTCAATGTTCCGAGTTTCACTTTAAATTTAGCTGGTTACCTTTTGGCTTGTAGTTTGTTTCTTTAGGGGTTTTTATACACATAGCATACTTAGTCATCAATTTCAAGATTGGCATTTGCCTCTTTAGGTTCTTATCATTGTTAATGAGTTAAACCCTTCTTTTCATATTTTTCCTCATTTCTCTTTGTAGAGAAAGGCAAGGCTCAATAATGGCAAGGCGCATCATTATTGCCAAGTCACCAACACTAGCACTGGTGTTCCATACCATTCTAGGTACCCACTAGCCACTGGCCACCAAGTAGTGCCAGTACCAGAATAGATTCTCAGGACCTGTACTAGGCACCTCCAAATTTCCATTTATTTACCCTTCGAGCCTGGGAAAGGTGGCTAGTACTGGTACTAATCGATCAGCATCGATACTGGGCACTCCTTGCCCTAAAAACTCACAAGTTCTTTAGGCTAGGATTAGGAGCATGTACTAGTACTAGTCAATTAGTACCTGTAGAAGGCACATGCTGCCTCTCGTCTATAAGCTACAATGGCTTGGCAACAGTCATCCAGCACTGGTATGGCTATTTAGTACCAGTACAAGGTGTTTCCCCACACCTAGCTCCACATGACTACTGGGTCACATCCCCTACATAAACCTTCCCCTTGGACCCCAAGGGCTTGGATTCATCATTCACCATTATAAGGTGTAAAAAGGGTGGCATTCTTAACCATAAGAACCCCAATCATGCAACAAGCACGACACTACTCTAGCATGTTTTTAAGCCTATTTCATGTGTTTATAAACCCTTAAAAGCACTTACTATCCATTCTGAGGACACGTTATAGCTTCAAAACCCTACTAGTGAAGCTAACCAAATCATAAGTCATTATCGAGATATATTTATGAGATATTATAAACAAATAAAATCCCCATTCCATCTCGACACTTAACATTTAGTTGCGAAGTTGCATGCATGCAACCACATACACAGGCATTCACCACCCCGCTGTTCGGGCGAAATAGTCGTTGTTTAAGAAATGCATCGTAGTATAGGACAAAATCGCTCAAATCATTTCAATTTGTATGCTTAGATTCAGGAAATAGAGTCTGAGGTCATTCGCGGGAGCAAATATGGAACTCACACATTAATCTTCATTTAAAATAGATGAGCACATTTAATTTAGCATCAAAATAGATATTCAATGAATACAATTTATCATATTACAATTCAAATGATGATGAGATAAAAAGAATAAAGTGAATCTAGAAAGTGGTGATTTAGATCACCAATTAGGTCCTCTAATTAAGCATGCATCTCATTTTCAAGTTATTCAAATAATCAATAACTTCAATCGATTTAATCAAATGTTAACTTAGTACTTAAATCATTCAACAATGCTATCATCAACTTCAATCAAACGACAGGAATATAGCATCAGACGACTTAAGTGTCAACAAAACATAGTGGCTCATAGAAGGCACACAAGCACAAGGCTCTTTAGAGGGCATTCTCTCTTTCTTCTTCTCAAGCCCTTCCTTCCTCAAGCATAAAGCACTGTCAACACTTAAGAGGCTAAGTGTATGCCTCTCCTTTTCTTCAGCATAGGGGCACAAGGTATGAAGAGAAAAACCCACCCCCTCTCTCTCAAAAGTCTCTCCTCTCTTCTCTCTCAAACTTGGGTTATTCGAGTCATTTAGTCGAGTTATCAGGTCGTGAACAGGGACCAGGCCTGCAGGCGTGCATTTGCAGGCGAGGTGTGCGTAATTCGGTGAGCAGGGGACCCAACCCCCACGTGTCTTATCCAAAAGGGTGAGAACACTTTTTCCACTAATATGCCTACGCAAGCCTCTCAACTGACAATGTGGGACTAAATGTCCCCTTCTCTTCATGTGAAGACTGCAGAGGAAGCTTCACTCGATTGTAGTTGCTGGGGGCTTCACGTCTTCAATTGGAGCTACAACTAGATACGCAGATGTAATCCACATCACCTGGAAGTTGAAGTAGGCCTTGAGCTCATCGGAGCACTGCGGACTTGGTCGGAAATGATGGCGGCGACAATGAAGTGATGGTGAACACCTGAAACGTGCATATGGGCTCAAAAGCCCCTGTTAAATGGTCCAAGAGCATCACCAAGTGATGGCGAAGGTAGTGGTGGTGTTTGCGTGGTGAGGGATAGTGTGTAGTTGTCGGCCAGTGTCAAAAATGATGACTGTATGCGTGTGTGTTCGAGGGAGTTATGAAGTGAGTGAATGATTAAATTGGGTGAGGGCTTTTGAAGGTGGAGGTGTGCTGATGCTAATGGAGGTTGTGGCATGGTGTTTCGTGGTTTGTGGCATCAGGGAGGCCTCATCGAAGCTCAGTCGAAGAGAAGGAAGATGGTGGACGAATGGCAGTGTCGGTGGTCAAAACAGAAAAGGAAAGAGTTGGAGGGATTCAAGAGAAGGAGGAGATGGGACCTAAGTTACTAGATGACAGGGTGTTTATCAGGCAAGATCAATGTTTTAAAATCGATGCGTCGTAGTATAGTTGAAATCGCTCGAAAGCAAATAGATTTTATTACTCAAAATTTTAAGTCTGAGATCGAGCACAGGGAGCAAATTGGGGTCTAAAAATCAAGAGCACAACTTCAAAATTGAATATAATATGCAATGAAAATCAGAGTTATGGTGCAAAAATGTAAACGTAAACACTAGATATCAATATATATAAAGAGAGCACAAAAAATGGGCATCTGATTTTGTGAATCAGACTCTTAAATATGGATGCTACAGTGCTGTTGATCGTGCCGTGTTTCACGTGTTAGAAATAGGGGTTACAAGTAACCTATCGTCGTAGTTGCAAAACACGTCGATCAAATAAAATTTATACCGAAACTCCAAGGGAGTCCCGGGTTGAACACAGCGAGGTGACGTTTACTTTATTGAAAATCGCAGTTCATTTTTGGTATTTTAGGATTTTGATATTTTTTTGTATTTTTGAAATAAAGGAAATCAAGCAAACGTATCACAAGATAGAGATGAAACAAATATGATATATATGTCAATCCAATGTCTATTACAATGAACTATAAAAGCATAAAAAGAGACGGGGTGAGAGGAAATCTCCCGAATTAGTTGTTCGGCCAGACGATGGCACCTGATAGAAGCTCGGACGAAGGAGGTGAGGAGCGGGACGACGGAGGTGAGATGCTGGAGGATGTTAGGTTGAGGACAACTTCGGCGTGGCTCCAGAATGGAGGTGAGAAGACGGAGGTGATCTGCTACCGGAATGGAGGTGGGAGGACAGCTCCGAGGTAACCTATGAAGGGAGATGGGAAGTTGGAGGAATATTTGGTGGGGCAGAGGTTCGCTGCACTAATAGGCACCTTGGGAGCTTGAGAACAAGCTTTAATGGAGCGTTGGTAGGCTTGCTAGAGCTTGGGACTAGGTGGGAGTAGAGTAGGTAGAGATGGCTTGGAAGGGAGGGGGTGAAGGCCCTTTTATAGTGGTGAAGAGGCTAAAAATGGATAAAGGACCTCTAGCGACCTTCAGACCGTCGCTGGAAGCGTTGCTGTAGACAGCTCACCTCCACCCACGGCCATTGCTGGCTCTGCTGGCTTGCAATGAAACAGCAACAGCTGTAAGCGTCGCTGTAGGTCAGTCCAGCTGTCGCTGAAAGCTGGCGCCAACCGCCCCTTGCGCTCGCGCCGCCTGCCCTGCTCTTTACACGCGCTTACTGCGCACGCCCAACTGTGTGCGCGTGTACTGTGCGTTGGCGTGCACGCTTGCAATGCGCTGGCCTGCGCGTACGTGCGCGAGCTACCACTGCTGCTGCCGCTGTGCTGCGCTCCAAGTGCCACCCAATTGCAAATTGGAGGGGCTGTGGGGAATCGAACCCGCACCCCTCCTTTGCAAACCGCAGTGTCAACCAGTGCGCCACGTCACCCTTTGTGTCGCAAGGAAGAAATCGGTGCAGATGCTTCCCAGCCGTTGGTTCTTGATCCAACGGCTAGGATTAACAGTGTAGATAATGAGGGAGAGTGGGCGGTGGCTGCTGGCCAGCTTTGGGTGGCCTGGATGGCGCCACGTGGTGCCATCTGGGCCGTCCGTCTTCTTCTTCTTGTAGAGGGTGCCACGGTGCTCAGATCGGGATGACTTTTGCGATGCCGGACTGCGATCGTCGCTCTGGATCCATCCGTACGGTCGGATTTTCCATCCGAAACCCATCTAGATGTCGCATTTCCCCCTGGCCATATAAAATGAAGGAACTAATATATAAAATATTCTACTATCCTAAATGCCATGCAATGGATGTTATGCAATATTTATAACATGATATGCAATGCTAAGTCTAAGAACTATCAAAAATAAGCAATTTATCTTGAATTTGTGTGTTCATCATGCCCCCATGCTTACTTTTTGCTAGTCCCTAGCAAAATTAAACTACATGCTATGTATAAATTCAAAATTAGGATTAGATCTCTTAGGCCTAAGTCATTTACTAACAATAGGAAATTTCAACTAAGGTTCTAAACTACGAAGACTCAACAGTACCCGAGTGTCTGCCAGAATGCAAACTGCCCAAGTTCTCGCCTTATTTGAGAAGGGAAGAAATATATATTTTTTTATTTTTCTTCTTTTCTAATTTTTTTGTACTTTTGGAGTTTGAGAGTTATGGGATAACTTTTTACGGCTACCCGACCCGCCCAAGACTCGAAAAGGATTCTAAGTACTAAGCATCTTTGTGAAAAAGTGATAGGCTCACAAAACGGCTGTTAAGATGGACTTCGGGTTTCTACAACCCTAGGTGACCTTGCCTAAAGGTTTATCTTTACGATCTGTAGCTTTCTCCCTACTTTTATTTATGGGGTCAACACAAGGGTGAATCCAGTGTATATCTCCCCGGTTTATTCTACTTCCCTACTCTTCCCTAAGTGTTTTGGGAATTATTGTGCATTTATTTTTTTGTGAGCTGGGTTCAGGACAACCGACCGATGAGCTGTTACCACCGACAACTTGCCAGCCATACTCGTGCAGTGAAGTGTGGTATTTGTTTTTTGTTTCTTGTTTTTTTTTCTCCTTTTTTTTTATTTTCTTTTTGAGTGTTTCTCTTTTTTTTTTTTTTAATAGGTAGGTGACTTCCCTAATCTAAGATTTACCTAAAGGCAGTACAACGAAAATGGTCTTGTGGCTGGGCTCTGGACAACCGACCGATGAGCTGTTACCACCGACAACTTGCCAGCCATACCACCCAAGGCGGTCCATTAGCTACCCAATTTCCGTAAAAACCGTCGGAAAGTGAGTCAGTGCGAATAGTGTGTAGATGCTTAGCCTTAAAATCCCCCTAAATCAGAGGGTGGGTTGATAAGTCGTATACTTATCATCCCAATTTATTTACCAACTTAAAATGAATTTTAATTGGCGAGGACTCGAGATTAAGTCCACATTCGAGTGGACACCCAGGCTAATTTAAGCCCGAAGACCTGAAGAATCTAAGTGTTTAAGTCCTATCGTATCATTTCCTAAAGTTAATAACTTCTAAATGCCTAAGTTATCTTTTCCAAATTTCTTTCTTTTTTTTTTTAATTTTCATTTTTTTTATTTTATAAGAAACTAAAAGAAATTCTACGGAGTTAACATAATGATTTCAGGAATTGATTATCCACCCCCCCATGCCTAAATGATGCAATGTCCTCATTGTAAAAATAAAGACATGAAAAGGGCAAAGTAAATAGAACATCACCTGAGTGTAGTGAAAATCTAGTCAGCTCCATAGAGAGAAGGGTGTATACACACGTGCTAAGTTTAATGCCTTCAGGTAGGCATAACATACATACAAAGAAGAGATTGAGAATTCACAAGTGCGGCTCAGAATCAAAATCAAAATATTGATCCTGAAACCCGCCAGCAGAAGGTGTCCACAGACATGGACGATATTATGGTGCAGACCCATGCCCCAGGGTCGAGTGGTTCTCAGGTTCTCAATGAAAATCACCCAGAACCGAAGGTTGTTAAGCTTGCGCGGCTGGGCCTGTGGTTTTGGGGTGTGCAACCCAAGACCAAAGTGTCGGGCAACGGGTAAAGATGGTTCAATAGGTGCGGTTGTCCACTTAACATCTAGCTCAGAAAAATAATCAGTTATTTCAAGCTTGGGTTGCATGTGAAAGATATCGTAAGGGTCCGGGTAGAAAGTAGGTGGTTTTAGGTCAATAAGAACCCTTAGATCCAAACTTGTTTTTCCCTCAAAATTGACCTCCCAAATTTTCATTTCAACATTCCCATCCTCCAACATCAAGTGCTCAAGCTTCAGGACCTCTAGCATATTATTCACCCCATATGATTCTCCCAAGTCTAGAAATCGTGGCTGAATCAAGATTGACTTGGGCACAAAGATCTCAGAAGTCAGCTCTTCGGGGTGCAGATGAGGACTGGGGTCACTGATTGAATCATCAAGATTCGTACCCTCCAAGTTAACCCCAACTGAATCCAAATCTTCAATAATTGGGCTATCAACTGGTTTGTCAGATTCCTCAAGCCCATTTGTCTCACTAAAATCCTCTTCCTTAAGTTCAAGTGAGACTTCACCAAAAGATTCTTCACCCTCAGAGTCAAAGAATCCATGATCCTCATTTATATATGTCTCAAAATCATATGTCATTTCATGGTCCGTGGAGACATTTTTCCTTGCTCCCTGGCTCAGGGATCTCGGGTGAATCAATCGGTTCACCCTCAAATGGTTGCTCTAGTCCATCGTAGTCATCCCTAGTCTCAAAAAATGTATCCCCCCTGACAGGCACTTGAGTGGGTTCAAACATTGGCTCTCTTGAAGGAGGTTCATCTTGAGAATCATCCCAAGATTTGACTAGTGCAACACAAATTTCATCCTCAACCTCGACAATTTCCCAAGAAGAAACTCACCCAAGTCCCTATCCCTAACACTTTGGAGCAAATCCAATAGAGAACTATTAAGTTCATCAATCATTTTGATCATAGGCTCTAGTGCTTCAGTGCATGGTGTTGGCTGGGCTTCTAAAGATTGTATAGTGTTCCTCAAATTAGCCAACACCCTATCCTGGATCGGGTTCACCTGAACCGACTGGTTCAGTGTAGGTTTGGGTGGGTTTAGGTTAAATCTAGGGGAGTCAAGATGTCAAGGTTCTCGGGTCCCTCCCTGAAAGTAGGTCATTCTAGGTTGCTCAAAGGATGGTGGTGACCTATATTCAATGGAATACTGGGGAGGGTAGGTGTTATAATCATGATATCCTTCCTGATTGTAGATCGGGTTGGTTTGGTCATCAAAGGATAGAGATCCATAATCATTATTGCTCTGGGAAGGATAATAATCATAGTCTTGTTGTCCAGGGTTAGGCCCTGGACATTGAGGTCCAGATTCATATCCCCAATCAAAGTCATCCCGGCTAGTGGATGGGTAATTACAAGTCAAGTCGGGATAGTAATCACCTTGGGGATAAGTGGTGGTAGGAGGATAGGATGTGAAATGTGTGTAGGATGTGGAAGGGTACATGGTGAAGTAAGGAGGGAAATTAGAAGTGAAAGGAGCCCTGCAATACAAAATTACAAGCCTGTCCTTAGTTTGGGTAGCCTAAAGGTCTACTGACTCTCAAAATCCGTCCTAAAATTATGGACGATTTACTCTACTTATGTCTAGGCAATCCAACCAGTTAGAAGGAGGGACTAGGGAGAAGGTTCTTCCTTTGGCTTGCACCTCCGGTTCCTAGTGTACCCCCTAGCCGCGATCGTTTGACGCTACTCCCCTAGCTAGACATCAGATTAGCTAGTATAAGCAGGTTAATCGTGAATAATCTCAATCTGGATCCTGATGAGCGAATGAGTCCTTAGGGCCAACATCTAATTGATTTTAGTTAGGCTTGGGAAATTGGTTCTGGAATGTGATGGGCCCTTAATGGGTTGTGCCCTAATGATTTGTTTGAGAACGTGTGAATGTACACAACCAAGAGGTTTTCAAGCAAGATTATTAATGATGAGGTGAGTTTTAGGATTCGAATCTTACTTAATAGCTTTTAGGATTCAAATATTAGGTGTTTTCAACCAAGTTTTGTGAGGCAAACCAAGTTTGTTGTTGAAAGCACGCGTTCAAGTATTTTCCTTTAGAAATCAAGAAAAATATGGAGTGCCTGGCTTGACCTAATTATTGAATCCTATGGGGCAGCTAGAAAATGAACCTCTTTTAGATTAGGTGGTGCGGCCCAAACAATTCACTCAATTGGCTCAAATGCACCACCGATTAAGGCACAAAAAAATGGTTAACCTAATATGATTTCTACTCTTTTATGTGTTGAATTCGTGTACCGGGTCCACAGGTCAGAAGCCCAGTTGAGTAGATGAAAAATCAAGTCCGATTATGTGCCTCAAATGTGGGTGTATAGAGTGTGTAAATTGATTTGTCCCACAGAAATATCTTTTTTTTATATATATAAGATATGGGTGAGATGGGTGAAGGTGGCAAACAAGACAAATAGAGTCTATCCTAGGGTTTATGCAAACACCTAAGTAGATTAAGTCTTGGTTATGATTGTGGCGAAATGAACTAGTGGGGGGGCAGTGGGGGACACTTGCAGAGTACTTTACCCGCACTTTACTCCAATCTACCACACTTGGATCTCCATGCTAGGGTACCTGCAGGATAGTAGATCAAAGACAAGTAGGGTTAGTGCTATGTAAATGCAAAGAAACACAATAAACAATAAAGTAAATTCCGTTGCCTCCCCGGCAACGGTGCCAAAATGATCGTGCCGTGTTTCGCGTGTTAGAAACAGGGGTTACAAGTAACCTATCGTCGTAGTTGAAAAACACGTCGATCAAATAAAATTTATACCGAAACTCCAAGGGAGTCCCGAGTCGAACACAGGGAGGTGACGTTTACTTTATTGAAAATTGCGCTTCATTTTTGGTATTTTAGAATTTTGATATTTTTTTGTATTTTTGAAATAAAGGAAATCAAGCAAATGTATCACAAGATAGAGATGAAACAAATATGATATATATGTCAATCCAATGTCGATTACAATGAACTATAAAAGCATAAAAAGAGGGGGTGAGAGGAAATCTCCCGAATCGGCTGTTCGACGAGACGACGACGCCTGGCAGAAGCTCGAACGAAGGAGGTGAGGAGCGGGATGACGGAGGTGAGATGCTGGAGGATGTTGGGTTGAGGACAGCTTCGGCGTGGCTCCGGAATGGAGGTGAGAAGACGGAGGTGATCTGCTACCGGAATGGAGGTGGGAGGACAGCTCCGAGGTGACCTATGAAGGGAGATGGGAAGTTGGAGGAATATTTGGTGGGGCAGAGGTTCGCTGCACTAATAGGAACCTTGGGAGCTTGAGAACATGCTTTAATGGAGCGTTGGTAGGCTTGCTAGAGCTTGGGAGTAGGTGGGAGTAGAGTAGGTAGAGATGGCTTGGAAGGGAGGGGGTGAAGGCCCTTTTATAGTGGTGGAGAAGAGGCTAAAAATGGATAAAGGACCTCTAGCGACCTCCAAACCGTCGCTAGAAGCGTTGCTGTAGACAGCTCACCTCCACCCATGACCATTGCTGGCTCTGCTGGCTTGCAATGAAACAGCGACGGCTGTAAGCGTTGCTGTAGGTTAGTCCGGCTATCGCTGAAGCTGGCACCAACCACCCCTTGTGCCTGCGCCGCCTGCCCTGCTCTTCACGCGCGCTAATCGTGCGCGCCCAGCTGTGTGGGAGTGTGCTGTGTGCTGGCGTGCGCGCTTGCAATGCACTGGCCCGCGTGTACGTGCGCGCGCTACCTCTGCCGCTGCGCTGTGCTCCAAGTGCCGCACAATTGCAAATTGGAGGGGCTGTAGGAAATCGAACCCGTGCCCCTCCTTTGCAAACCGCTGCGTCAACCAGTGCGCCACATCGCCCTTTGTGTCGCGAGGAAGAAATCGGTGCAGACGCTTCCCAGCTGTTGGATCTTCATCCAACGGCTAGGATTAACAGTGTAGATGATGAGGGAGAGTGGGCGATGGCTACTAGCCGGGTTTGGGCGGCCTGGATGGCACCACGTGGTGCCATCTGGGTCGTCCATCTTCTTCTTCTTGCAAAGGGTGCCACGGTGCTCTGATCGGGATGATTTTTGCGATGCCGAACTGCGATCGTCACTCCGGATCCATCCGTACGGTTGGATTTTCCATCCGAAACCCATATGGATGTCGCATTGCCCCCCTGGCCATATAAAATGAAGGAATTAATATATAAAATATACTACTATCCTAAATGCCATGCAATGGATGTTATGCAATATTTATAACATGATATGCAATGCTAAGTCTAAGAACTATCAAAAATAAGCAAATTATCTTGAATTTATGTGTTCATCAGCTGTGCTTTTCTTCCCTTTTTCCCTTCTCTGATCTCTATTCTTCTCTTGTAGCTACCTTCTTCTTCTTCCTTCTTTCTCTTCTTCTACTCTCGGGCATGTGGCTTAGCTTCTTTTTCTTTTCTTTTGCCTTTGGCTCCTCTTTCTTCTTCTTTCTCTGGTGGCTCCTCTTTCCTCTGCCTTCAACTCCTTCTCCTTCACTTTCTCTTTCTTCAGCCCTTAAGCCTTTAGCTTCTTCCTCTTCAGTCCTTGCCTTCTCCTTCCTTGGCGTTCGCTGGCTTCCCCCCTCTTCTTCCTTGGCTTCTTCTTCTTCTCCTTGCCTGCGAGAGCAAAACCTACCCCAACCCACCTCCGCGATCTCACTTCCTCTTTCTCTCTTAGGCTTGCTCTCTCAGAGCTGCTTCTCAGGTAATCGAGTCAAGTGCATGCCCGGGACCAGGCCCATCGGTGTGCAGTGGTGGGCGAGGAGTGCAGGTCGGGTATACGGCTCAAGCCAAATCCATGGGGATCGGGTCATGGGCGAGGCAGTGATAGGTGAGTGGGACCTCACACCGTGGTTAGGAGGTGAAGAGGCTATTGCACTTTTTCCTCTTATTCCACTGCGCTCGCTCACTCACTTCCGAGGTGGGACAAAGCGTCCCACCTTCCTTCACGTGCACTTGCAGCAAGAGGCTTCCATGATTGCAGCGGCTACTTTGGCCTTCAGTGCCAATTGCTTGGCTGGAGCTGTGCGCGAGAGTTGTTCAACGTCGGGTTGCTACGCTAACGGGTTTGGTTTTGAAAACCTTGTCGTTGTAGTTTGAAAGCGAAGAACTCGTGTTCAACAAATAAAATTTATACCAGAATAGAAATCCCGGGTCGAACACAAGGAGGCAGACGTTTGATTTAAAAACAATGCGTTTTATTTATTTGTTACGAAGTAATTCAATTGATTAGAACTATCTAACTATTTACAATAATTAGAAGAGAGAGAGAGAGAATAAGGGAGAGAGAATAATACAAAGAAAAATCAAAAGAGATATAGAATGGACATGGAATTCATTATCGAAAGGATTGTTCATTACACTAAACATTACGACTAGAAAGCGGGAAAATGATTACACTAGAAGGCAGTAAATCTATTCTAGAAAGCAGTAAAAAGAATGGGGAGAGAGATATCATCCTCGACGGTCGCTTGGAGGATGAGCTGGACAGGACGACGCCTGGATGAAGGAGGATGGAGTAGGACGAAGGAGGGCGAAGCAGGAAGAATGGGAATGGGGCAGCACGTTGTCGTCGTCACAGGATCCGCTTCCGAAAGGGGGACAAAAAATTGACTTTATCTCACGAGAAGCATCTCGGGTGTGGGACAAGCTTCTCTTGAGCTTTGGAGAGGGAGAGAAGAGAAGGAAGGGATGAGAATTTCGTATGGAGGGGGTCGCCTTTTATAGTTGCAAGGAGTGGGAGCATTTTGGTCATTCCAATTTTAAAAACATAAATTCAAGACCTTTAGTGATGGATAAAACCATCGCTAAAAGTTCGAACGTGGGTGTAGTGGGCGGCACGTGTGCACCCGCTCGCTTGCCCGCATGTGTAACGCACGTACATGTCCAGCTGATCTCAACCGTCTGATCGCGAGATCGGATGGCTTAAGTCGTACCTTTGCACGCTCCTCAGCACGTGCCCGCCCGCGTACGATCCCGCGTCACGCATGGGCGTGCAATAGCGCGTGGAGCGGATTGGCCGCACGTGACCGTTCGATCGCGATAGAGCGATCAATCGCGCCTGCTCGCTCGCACCGCTCGCCCGCTCGCCCACACCGCTCGCCCGCACCGCTCGCCCGCTCGCAAGGAATCGATCGCGCGTCGCATGCTCGCGATAGAGCTCTTGCCCGCTGCGCTGCGTATCCAGATGGTCGCGCAGATGTTTTGAGCGGCGCGTGCTCATGGCCGTTGGATCAAGATCCAACAGCCCAGATCGCGCGTCGGATTTCCTTTGGAGAGGCAGCGGCAGTCTTGTGGGTCGGTTGGATGGCTGAGATGGCGCCATCTTCGCCGCCCATCTTCTGGATGACGTAGATGGTGCCACGGGTGTCGGATTGAGTCAATTTTCACGCTGTTAGGTTGCGATCCTCGATCCGAATCCATCGGTGCGGTCGGATTTGTCATTTAAAGTGCGGATTCACACCATCTTTGCCCTTGATCTTCTTGGGTTCCCCGATCTCTATCTGATGCTATAGATGTCTGATTAGGGCGATCTTGGAGTCGTTGAACTCCAATCGTCGCCCTAATCACATCTGTATGGTTGGATCTTCGATCCGAGGTCCTGATATAAAGTTTTCCCTATCCATGAACATAAAAGGAGACAATTAACCTCCTTTTATTCAAACTACTCTAAATGCAAGATGATGCATGTTAGGCAATATTTATAGCATGCAATGCAATCCTATGCTTAAGAACATGCATAAATAGACATCTTAAGTAGTGTAAACATGTTTACATCATACCCCCAGGACTATCTTTTGCTAGTCCCTAGCAAAAACTATATGCTATTTATAAAAGAATCAGGTAGGATTATTTGGGCTTGAGTTTATTTTCAGTCATTAAGAAAATGTCTACTTTGAATCTGAACTTTCAAAGACACAGCAGTGCCCGAGTATCTGTCAAAATGCAGACTGCCTCAAGCCCTCACCTTATTCAAAAGAAAATTTTCTTTTTCTCTTTTTCCTCTTTTCTAATTTGTTTTTGGATTTTCAAGTTTTAGGGTTTAAGAGTGGCTTTCTATGGCCATTCAACTCACCCAAGATTTGATGAGAACCCTAAGTTCTAAGCATCTTATTGTGAATGTGATAGACTCATTGACCAACAATTAAAACGGACTTCGGATTTCTATACCTCTAGGTGACCTAAAAAAAAAAAAATCTACCTAAAGGTGTATCTTTACAACCGGTAGCTTTCTCCCTACTTTTATTTTTTTACAAGGTCAACACAAGGGTGAGTCCAGTGTATATCTCCCTGGTTTATTCTACTTCTCCGCTTCTTCCTAAGTGTTTTGGGAATTTTTAGTGCATTTATTGAGCTGGGTTCTGGACAACAGGTCGATGAGCTGTTACCACCGACAACTTGCCAGACATACTCGTGCGACGAAGTGTGGCTTTTTTCTTTTTTTTCTTTTCTCCTCTCTTTTTTTTTTTTAAGTAGGTGGCTTCCTAGTCTAAGATTTTACCTAAAGGCAGCAAAAAGAGAAAGGTCCAGTGACTGGGCTCTGGACAACCTACCTATGGGCTGTTACCCACGATAACTTACCAACCATATCACCTTAGAAGGTTCATTAGCTACCTAATTTCCGTTAGAATCGTCGAACAATGAGTCAGTGACAAGGTAGTGTGTAGATGCTTAAAACTCAAAATTCTCTCAAATCAGAGGGTGGGTTGATAAGTCGTGTACCTATCACCCAAACTTATTTACTCCAATTAAAATAGAATTTAGGTTGGCGAGGACTCGAAAAACAAATCCACATTTTAGTGGATACACAGGCTGATTAAGTCCAAAGACCTGAAGGGTCTTTGTGTTCAAATTATAATGTAGTATTTCATAAGATTGAAATTTTCTTAAACCGAAGTTCTCTTTCCTAATTCCATAATTTTTTTTTAAGAAAAGAAAACAAAACAAATCTACGGAGTTGACGAATAAATTTAGAGATGAATATCCACCCCTCATGCCTATCTAATGCAATGTCCTCATTGTATTAAAAAGACATAAAACAGAGTGGAATAGCGTAGAAAGCACCTGAATTGCGTGAATGTCAGGTCCGCTCCGAGATGAAAACTAAAAAAAAACTATATACATGCTAAATTTAGTGCCTTCAGCTAGACACACTATACACAGAAGAGATAAAGAATTCATAGGTGCAGGTCAGAATCAGAATAAACATAAGAAACTTTTGACCTGTCAGCAAATGTCAACAGATGTGGACCAGATTGTGGTGCAGACCCATACCCCATAATCGAGAATATCTCAGGTTCTGGATAAAGATTACTCAAAACCTAAAATCAGTATGCAAGCGAGGTCGAGCTTGCGATTTAGGAGGATGCAACCCAAGACCAAAAAGTCAGGTTACAGAGAACTCAAGCTCAAAAGGATAATCATTGAATGTGTGCTTGGGTTTGACATCCTCAGAACAAATGTCGTAAGGGTCCTGGTTTGATGGTTTCAGCTTAATAGGAACCCTTCGACTCAATCTTCTTCTTCCTCCGGAACTTGCTTCCTAAATCAAAATTTCCTAGCTCCTATCCTCCTCATTCAGCATGTCAAATTCTAGGACCTCTTGCATATTAATCACCCCGTCTGAAATCTCCAAGTCTAAATGATGTGGCTGAATTAGAATTGACTTGGGTCTAATTATTTCAGAAACAGAATCATCGATAAGCTCAATGGGTGTAAGTAACAATCAGGGCATTGAATTGAATCCTCCAGAAAATGCAATTCTGGATCCGTAATGTGAGCCCCAATAAGATCATTTTCCTCAATTATTGGGCTATCAAATGATCTATCAGATTCCTCAAGCCCAATCGTCTCACAGAAATCATGTTCTTTAAACTCGCGTAAGACTTCGCAAATTGAATCTTCACCATCAAAATCAAAGAAATCAAGATCCGTATTAATGTATGTCTCAAAATCATCTGTCACTTTCTGTTCCAAGGAGACATACGTTTCCTCGTTCCCCAGCTCAGTGATCTCAGGTGAAGAAATCGGATCTTCCTTAATTGGTTGCTCTAATTCAATCTGGTCAGCCTCATAACACGTGTCCCCCCCAATAGGTGCCTGTACGAGTTCTGAAATTGGCTCTCCTGAAGAGGGTTCATCCTTGGAATCATCCCATGATTGAATCAAAGCAACCACAAATCTCATCCTCAATTTCGCTAACTTCCCAAGTAGAAACTCTGCCGGGTTCTTATCCTTAACATCCTGAAGCCAATCCAATAAATACTTATTCAAATCATCAATCATTTTAATTAGAGGCTCCAATCTCTCAATGCAAGGTATTGGCTGAACTTCTAAAGATTGTATGATATTCCTCAAGTTAGCCAGAACCTTATCTTGAACCAGGTTACCCTGAACCGAATGAGTTGGTTCAGGGTTGGGCGGGTTTGGGATCAATGTAGGGGAATTAACGAATTGAGATTCATTATACCCTTCCTGATAATAGGTAATTTCAGATTGTTCAAAAGGTGGTGATGACCTAAAGGTAGTGTAATCAGAGGATGGGTAAGAATCAGTGTATCCTTCTTGATTATAGATCGAATTAGGTTGTTCATGAAAGGTTGATGATCTATAATCGATGTGGCTCTAAGAATGATAGAAATCACAATCAAAGTATTCAAGGTTGGACCTTAAACACGGAGGTCAGGAACTGTATCCCCAATCCGAGTTATCCCAACTAACTGATGGTTGATTACAGTATTAGTCGGGATAATCGTCATGTTGAGGATAATTCAAAGCGGGAGGGAAAGAGCGAGAATGCGTGTAATATGTGGAAGGATTCATGAGAGATGGGAGGAAGAAAGGCACCCTGCAATACAAATAATCAAACCTGTCTTTAAGTAGGCTAGCCTAAAGACCTACAGACTCCCAAAACCCATCTTGAGATAAAGGAACGATTTAATCTACTTCTGTCTGTTCAATCCAACCAGTTAGAAGGAGGGACTGGGGAGAGGTTCTTCCTTCGTCTTGCGCCTCCGATTCCTAGTGTGCCACAAAAGTTTGATTCTGCTCCCCTAGATAGAAATCAGATTGAACAGTAGAAATAGACTAATCGAAAATAATCTCTTTCTGGGCTCTAAAGAGCGAGTCGAATCCTTAAGGCCAACGTCTACTCTGCTTTATTTAGGGCTAGGTTTGAATGTGCTTTGGAATGTGATGGGCCCTTAATGATTGATTGATTTGTGTGTGCGTGCACAACCAGTGGTCTTCAAGCAAGATTACTTTTGATGAAGTGAATTTTAGAGTTCAAATCTTGCTTAGTATCTTTTAGGATTCAACTTTAGGTGTTTTCAAACAAGTTTTGTTGGCACACCAGGTTTTGAAAGCACAGGTGAAGATATTTTCCTTTAAAGCTTAAAAAGAATGTGGAGTGCCTGGTAAATCCCTAATAGTTGAACCTAAGTGGCAGCTACTTGATGAGTTGATTTTAATTGAAGTGGTGTGGCCCAATCAACTCAAACAATTGGCCTGTTGCACCACTTAATTAGGCACACAAGTGATTACCTAATCTGATTTCTACTCAATTATTTGTTTGGATGTGTGTACCGGCTCCAAAGATCGGTTTACCGGTTGAGTTTGAAAATCAGATGATATTGTGTACCTCTGTGAGATTTTTTTTAATTTTTCTTTTTTTAATGTGGGGTTTGGGGTGGGTGTAGGTGTCAAACAACAAACAATCTAACCATAGAGTTTATAAGAACACCTAGGTTGATTGATGTTTGTGTTATTATGTGGTGAAATGAAATCTAATGGGTGGGAGGTGGGGGTAACTTACAAAACCTTCCACAGCACTTTACTCCAATCTACCACTTTTGCTTGTCTTGAAAGAGTACCTGCAATCACAATACGAAAAGAGAGAAGTGAGGTAAATGATTCGTAAGTTGTAAAAATGGGAAGAAAAAATCAAAGAGCATCGCCTCCCCGACAACGGTGCCAAAATGTTGAACGTCGGGATGCTACGCTAACGTGTTTGGTTTTGAAAACCTTATCCTCATAGTTTAAAAGCGACGAACTCGTGTTCAACAAATAAAATTTATACCGGAATAGAAATCCTGGGTTGAACACAGGGAGGCGGACGTTTGACTTAAAAACAACACGTTTGATTTATTTGTTACAAAGTAATTCAATTGATTAGAACTATCTAACTATTTACAATAATTAGAAGAGAGAGAGAGAGAATAAGGGAGAGAGAATAATACAAACAAAAATCAAAAGAGATATAGAATGCACATGGAATTCATTATCGAAAGGGTTGTTCATTACACTAAACATTACGACTAGAAAACGGGAAAATGATTACACTAGAAAGTAGTAAAAAGATTGGGGAGAGAGATATCCTCCTCAACGGTCGCTTGAAGGATGAGTCGGACAGGACGACACTTGGATGAAGGAGGACGGATCAGGATGAAGGAGGAAAAAGTAGGAAGAACGGGAATGGGGCAGCACGTCGTCGTCGTCGCGGGATCCGCTTCTGAAAGGGGGAAGAAAAATTGACTTTATCTTGCGAGAAGCATCTCGGGTGTGGGACAAGCTTTTCTTGAGCTTTGGAGAGGGAGAGAAGAGAAGGAAGGGATGAGAATTTCATATGGAGGGGGTCTCCTTTTATAGTTTCAAGGAGTGGGAGCATTTTGGTCATTCCAATTTTAAAAACATTAATTCAGGACCTTTAGTGACAGATAAAACCATTGCTAAAGGTCCGAACTGTAGATTCTTCCCAACCAAGAGGGGGTGACGTAATAAAATGCGGAATAGAATATAAACAATTTCACAAAAATCAATCACACAAGGTACACAATTATTTTTAGGTGGAAACCCAAACCGGGTGAAAACCACCACCTAACCCTCTCGAGTTAGGATTTTCCGATCAACCAAGTTGATCAAATCCACTAAATGAATCACTTAAACGAGGGTGATTCAACCTCAATTACAACCACGCTACAAGTGCGAGGGTAGTGTTCCTCAACCCCTTCTCTTCACGAGAAGGATTTTGTCCCACGAAGGAGACGGGAATTTGCAAAGCGAATACCCAACCAAATAACAAAGTAAAATAACAAATATAGTCCTATAGAGCCAACAAAGATTTAAACCTAGCTACTATAGGAACTAGGAAACTCCCCTTTGCAAGGAGTGTGTCGAATTGATGAAGCGGGTGCGTGAGCCACGCGACGGCGCAACATCACTCTCGTGAACTACGGTGGGAGAGCGGGTGCGTAGAGGCTTGATACTCTTAAGATGTAGAACTTGAGCTTGGAGAGCAAGAGCTTCTTTTTGGACACAAAAGAGTAGAAAGTATGTTGCTTGGGTGTATCTTGGTGTGTAAAGTCTCCCCTCTATTTATAGAGGCCTTAAGAAGGCTTTGGAAGGCTTAAGAAAGCTCCCATAGTCGTTGGGTGCAAAGCCTAAGAGAATCAGGCCGAAATTAGGAACAATCATTACACTGACAGGGCTATTAGACATCTGGAAGATCAGTTTAAGACGTCTGGGATCAAAGTCAGACATCTAATTTTAGGCAGGTTTCTTCCTGACTTGAATCAGATCTAAACAGGGTTCTAGTGCAAGTCCATTAGATGACATATAGGACATCTGGCACTATGTCTAGACATCTGGAAACCTACTTTTTCTGCGGGAATGGATTTCCAAGAGTTGCAATGGCTAGAAAATCTCTGAGAAGAGATTTTGGGTCAGTCGAGACAAAATGGTCATTTATCAAACGTCTGGAAAGGCTTAAGGACGTCTGATAAGGCTCTAATGGTCATATCCTCTAGTGTTTGTTAAGCTAGCCAACGGTCCACTAATTGGACGTCTGGCAAGTCCATCAGAAGTTTTCTAAGACATCTGGACTAAGGTCTGGACTCTGATTTCATCAGACAGAGCTAACTAAGTCCAGCCTAAATGTTATCAGACGTCTGAACCAACAGTCAGACGTCTTAAAACATATTATCAGACATCTGATTTTGGAATTAGACATCTGGAAAAGCTGTTTGAACCCTATATTGGTTTTCTAAGTTCTCTACAGAAAACCTAAGTATCCTAGGGTTGTGCCGGTGTTCCTAGGACTACTATTAGGGTACTTTGAGGCTCTTTAACATGATTTTCTAAGGAACAAAAAGAGCAAGGAAATAAAGAAAAAAGTGCATGAAAGAAATAAACAGATTTCTATCCTATTCTTCTTGTCCTTCCATCTTCAATCTATTGCTCATCGCGAATCTCCTCTTTTTTCCATCAAGCTCCTCCAATCCATCCTGGATGCGAGCTCGAACTCCGTCTAGTCATGTCTCCATTTGCAATTTGCCTGAAATATAAGACTTCAAGTGCAAATGTTAAATGACATGTGTTTTGTTATCATCAAAACAAACTATCGTGGTGCTCTAGCACCAGCAATCTCCCCCTTTTTGATGTTGGCAAAACCATAAATAATAATGCAAAAAAAATCCTCCCCCTTTTTGACATTATCAAAAAGGTTTGATTGATTTTAAATTTCCTATAACTGCCCCTTAAAACATGCTCTTCTGTGAATTTCAAAAGTAATGTCCTCCCCCTTTTTTGTCACAATAAGATAGCTATTATTTTTCTCCCCCTTACTAAAGCAAATTTAGCTAACTTACATCTCCCCATTAAAAATTGACAATTAGCTCATAATTTTTTAACTCCCCCTATCTAAATGCTTATGATAAGAAGATAGGGTAAAGAATTTTTACCTCACCTACTATGGCCAATAAAATGGCCCACATGGTGGTGGTGGATGCCACATCAGATGGGGCTCCCATCCGTAGCTTGGAGGCCCAGGCATTGGTGCCGGTCTCCAGTCTGGTGGTCGACGTGCGGCGGGATCATTGTTTGTTCGCCGTCTCGTCGGTCTTCTTGTTCTCCTCCTTGGTCTGCTGCTTGGTTCTCCCAACACGAGTTGACCAGCTTTGAGCTTGTAGGTCCAGTCCTTTGTGTTGTAGTTATCCCTGAAACCTACAAAACAAGATTCTAATTCTTTCTTCGGTATCCAAGTGAGCTTGGATCTGGATCTATTAGCGGGTCTCCTTGATGGAGATCCTTTCTCAACCTTAGGGCTACAAAAATTATCTACTTTGTTGATTAATTTGTTAGAGTTTTCCCTAAGACATGCAATTTCTTTTTCTATAATATGCATCTTAGTCTGTAACTAAGAAATTTCTAACTTTAAACTATCATTTTCTTCAATCAATTTAATATTTTCAGTGATTAAATTTTTATTTTCTAATAACAGATTATTATCCTTAGGACTAGAGCGGCTTTCTAGGTCCTTAAGTTTTATTTCTAACCTATCATTTTCAGATTTAAGAAAGCTAAGGTTCTTTTTAAGGCTTTTTTTTCTATTCTTAATGATTTACTAATATCATATAGTTCATTAAAAGCTTCTTGTAAATCGAAATTTACCTCATTGTCTGAGTCACTTCTGCTTTTGCTATCGCTATCACTTCCTCTGGCCATGAAACCAAAGCAAGCAGTTTCTTCTTCTTTTTCTTCTTCTTCTTCCTCCGAGCTCGAATCGTCCCAAGTGGCTTGGAATGCCTTCTTCTTAGATTTCTTCTCCTTTTCCTTCTTCTCCTTTTTGAGAAGAGGGCACTCTGGTCGCAGATGCCCTTTCTCGTTGCAGTGGTAGCAACGTCTAGGGCTCTCCTTCTTCTTCAATTCCCTACACAACTTGGAAAACTTTTTAAGTAAAATTTTAAAGTCTTCGTCCTCGGAACTTACCTCGCTATCCAACGCAGCTTTGAAGGCGAGAGTCTTCTTCGGTTTAGGCTCCGATGTATCCTTCTTTTGCTTCAACTTAGTCTCGTAGGCCATTAGATTGCCTAGGAGATCTTCCATGTTGAGCTCCTCCACTTCGTTCACCTCCTCGATGGCGGTGACTTTCTGTTCCCACTCCGATCCAAGGGAACGAAGAAGTTTCCCTTGAAGCTCCCCCTTGATGAAAGTCTTCCCTAAGGCTTTCAAATTATTTACAATGAGAGTGAACCTAGTGTTCATCTCACTTAAAGATTCATTAGGCTTCATAGAAAAAGATTCAAATTCTTGAGAAAGTAAATTTATTTTAGAAGTTTTAACCTTAGAGGTACCTTCGTGAGTTACCTCAAGTGTGTGCCAAATCTCATATGCGGTGGCGCATTGTGAGATTCTGTTGAACTCCTCCGGGCTGAGCGCGCAGTACAATGCGTTTATTATTTTCGCGTTGAGCGAGAGTTCCTGAATTTGCTGCTGCGAGTATCCTGCGGTGGATTTTTTTGGGATGTCGAAGGGGGTCTCGCACCTAGCCCAAATTGTGAAGTCGGTGGCTTGAAGCCATGTCTTCATCCGCAGCTTCTAGTAGGGGTAGTTGCTCCCGTCGAAGAATGGCGGACGGGACGTGGACTGCCCCTCAGAGATTCGGATTTCGGAACTACTCCCCTCCATGATATTCTTGCTGGGTGTTACTCCGAATAGCAAGAACCTGCTCTGATACCAATTGTAGATTCTTCCCAACTAGGAGGGGGTGACGTAATAAAATGCGGAATAGAATATAAACAATCTCACAAAAATCAATCACACAAGGTATACAATTACTTTTAGGTGGAAACCCAAATCGGGTGAAAGCCACCACCTAACCCTCTCGAGTTAGGATTTTCCGATCAACTAAGTTGATCAAATCCACTAAACGAATCACTTAAACGAGGGTGATTCAACCTCAATTACAACCACGCTACAAGTGCGAGGGTAGCGTTCCTCAACCCCTTCTCTTCACGAGAAGGATTTTGTCCCACGAAGGTGATGGGAATTCGCAAAGTGAATACCCAACCAAATAATAAAGTAAAATAACAAATATAGTCCTATAGAGCCAACAAAGATTTAAACCTAGCTTCTATAGGAATTAAGAAACTCCCCTTTGCAAGGAGTGCATCGAATCGATGACGCGGGTGCGTGAGCCACGCGACGGCGCAACTTCTCTCTCATGAACTACGGCGGGAGAGCAGGTGCGCAAAGGCTTGATGCTCTCAAGATGTAGAACTTGAGCTTGGAGAGCAAGAGCTTCTTTTTGGACACAAAAGAGTAGAAAGTATGTTGCTTGGGTGTATCTTGGTGTGTGAAGGCTCCCCTCTATTTATAGAGGCCTTAAGAAGGCTTTGGAAGGCTTAGGAAAGCTCCCGTAGCCGTTGGGTGCAAAGCCCAAGAGAATCAGGCTGAAATCAGGAACAATCATTGCACTGACAGGGCTATCAGATGTCTAATCCTGGCATCAGACGTTTGGAAGATCAGTTTAAGACGTCTGGGATGAAAGTCAGACGTCTGATTTTAGGCGAGTTTCTTCCTGACTTGAATCAGATCTAAATAGGGTTCTAGTGCAAGTCCATTAGAGGACATATAGGACGTCTGGCACTATGTCTGGACGTCTGGAAACCTACTTTTTCTGTGGGAATGGATTTCCAAGAGTTGCAACGGCTATAAAATCTCTGAGAAGAGATTTTGGGTCAGCCGAGGCAAAACAGTCATTTATCATACGTCTGGAAAGGCTTAAGGATGTCTAATAACGCTCTGACGGTCATATCCTCCGGTGTTTGTTAAGCCAGCCAACGGTCCACTAATTGGACGTCTGGCAAGTCCATCAGACGTCTTCTAAGACATCTAGACTAAGGTCTGGACGTCTAATTTCATCAGACAGAGCTAACTAAGTCCAGCCTAAATGTTATTAGACATCTGAATCAACAGTCAGACGTCTTAAAACATATTATCAGACGTCTGATTTTGGAATTAGACATCTGGAAAAGCTATTTGAACCCTATATTGGTTTTCTAAGTTCTCTACAGAAAACCTAAGTATCCTAGGGTTGTGCCGGTGTTCTTAGGACTACTGTTAGGGTACTTTGAGGCTCTTTAACATGATTTTCTAAGGAACAAAAAGAGCAAGGAAATAAAGACAAAAGTACATGAAAGAAATAAACAGATTTCTATCCCATTCTTCTTGTCCTTCCATCTTCAATCTATTGCTCCTCGCGAATCTCCTCTGTTTTCCATCAAGCTCCTCCAATCCATCCTGGATGCGAGCTCGAACTCTGTCTAGTCACGTCTCCATTTGCAATTTTCCTGAAATCTAAGACTCCAAGTGCAAATGTTAAATGACATGTGTTTTGTTATCATCAAAACAAACGATCGTGGTGCTCTAGCACCAACACGAACGTGGGCGTAATGGGCGGCACATGTGCGCCCGCTCGCTTGCCCGTGCATGTAACGCACGTACACATCCAGCTGCTCTCAGCCGTCCGATAGCGAGATCAGATGGCTTAAGTTATGCCTTCACCCACTCCTCACCGCGTGCCCACCTGCGTACGATCCCGCGTTACACGCGAGCGTGCAATAGTGCATGGGGTAGATTGGGTGCGCGTGACCGTTCGATTGTGATGGAGCGGTCAATCGGCCCACTCACCCGCACCGCTCGCCCGCTCGCGAGGAATCGATCGCGTGCCGCTTGCTCGCTATAGAGCTCTCGCCCGCTGTGCTACGTCATCCAGATGGTCGCGCGGATGTTTTGAGCGGCGCGTGCTCATGGCTGTTGGATCAAGGTCCAACGGCCCAGATCACGCATCGGATTTCCTTTGGAGAGGCAGCGGCGGTCTTGAGGGCCAGTTGGATGGCTGAGATGGCGCCATGTGGTGCCATCTTGGCTGTCCATCTTCTCGATGATGTAGATGGTACCACAGGTGTCTAATTGAGTTGATTTTTGCACCGTTATGCTACGATCGTTGATTCGAATCCATCAGTGTGGTTGGATTTGTCGTTTGAAGTGTGGATTTACACCATCTTGGCCCTTGGTCTTCTAGGGTTCCCCGGTCTCTATCTGATGCTATAGATGTCTGATTAGGGTGATCTTGGAGTCATTGAACTCCAATCGTCACCCTGATCACATCTGTACAGTTGGATCTTGGATCCAGGGCCCCGATAAAAAGTTTGCCCTATCCACGAACATAAAAGGAGACAATTAACCTCCATTTTATTCAAACTACTCTAAATGTAAGATGATGCATGTTATATAATATTTATAGCATGCAATGCAATCCTATGTTTAAGAACAAGCATAAATAGACATCTTAAGTAGTGTAAACATGTTTACATCAGGAGTCCGCACACCCTGGGGAGATTCACCTGGAGCGAAGAGACATGGGGCTAGCTTGCAAGCTAGCTACTTGCTTACTTCAATGGCGGTAGGCCTCCAAACCTGTCAACACGAAAATGGCCTTGTGGCCTTGTCAGCAAGCTCAGATAGCCACACCGAGACACGATGAATGTAGTGCAGGGGTCGGCATGCCGTGGGGTGGCCAGAGTGTGCATGCCAGGGTACCCTGTGTGCGTGAATGTTTGTGTGTTCGGGGGGTGTTCTAGGGGCGTGGTGTGGTGATTGGAGTGAAGGTTTAGGATTAGTGAAGTGTTGTAATGCATATGGGGTGGTTGGCGAGGCGGATGGAGTTGTGGAGCTGCGGGGATGCCGCACCGGAGGTCTAGCTGGAGATGAAGAAGGTGAGGGTGATTGCGTGCGTCAATGCGTGTTTTCAAGAAATAAAGGGAGAAAAAGAATTAGAAAGGAGAGAGGACTTAGCTAGGCGTAGATAGATGAAGGAGGAGGCAGAGATGGCGGCCGACTCGTATTGCCGTCGTCGGAGACGAAACACTCAGTGGGGGGAGGACAACGACGACGAACGGGTTGTGGAGGCGTCGGTGGGTGCAGCGCAACGTGGATGAATAGGAGGAAGAGAACCTTGCCATTGGTATTGTGGCTAGGCGAAGAGGGAAAGAGAGGGACATCGCCGGAGCTTGCTGAGCCACTGGCTGGAGGGGGAAGAGATGAAATAGAGGGGTTCTTAGGCCAATTTCAAGCTTGGAAGGTGCAAAGGGATTTGGGTTTGCTTTTGTAGGCCTTGGAGGGAGAATTTGTGCTTGGAAGCCAAGTTTCCAAGCATGGCAAGCTTGCCGGAGATGGAAGGTTGCAAGAGACCCAAATCTCTCGTGCATTCGCATGAGAGATTGGGTGCCAAATAAGGCCTCTGATTGTGTTCAAACTGAAGGACATTTCTCTGAGAATCTCCTTTTCAATTTTGAAGGGGATTCTCTGAGAAATCAGAGAGATCTTTCCCTCGAAACCTTGTCGGAGTAGGATTCCCTGCGCTATAATGGTGGAGGGACCTAATTGCAAAGAACGAAGACAAAGATAGGGGGTCTCTGCAGAAGTTTTCAAAAGATAGGGCTAGAAATCTAATTAAGCTAGACCTATTTGCAAAGTAGGTCAAGATGAATTCCCCTTAGGTTCAAATTTTAGTATGAACCTAATTTGGACCTAAGGAATCCAATGGTGAAGTTGGATTTTAGGTTTAACCACTTTTGACTAGGAAATTTACATAAAAACCCAATTTAGGGCAAATATTTGACTAAGACCCCAATTTTGGTCAAAATAAGTTATAAGGGCAAAATTGAAGGTTCTAAACACTAGAGAATATTTTTCCATGATTTTTAGAGGGTTTAGGTGAATTTTATTCTGACCATAACCTTGTTAAATCAAGTTGGTCTGTATTAAGGTTACAAGAAGTGATTTAATTCCCAGAATTCACATGAACCCTTTTTTGTTTGAACCAACCCACTTTCTGTCTTGTTAAGACCATTTGACCTGTGTTTAGCATATGGTAAAACCCGTTGTTGTACTGCAATGGTAAAATTGTAGTTTTACCCTTTGTTTCTTGCTTTTCTCTAAGAATGGTTATTCATGGAATTAGAACCTCCAGTTGGTTATGTAGGAGCTTTTATTCTCTTTTCTCAGTCAAAATGAGCTAGTTAGGGCTCATGATGGTGTTCCCATCATACCCCTATGCCTAGCTTTTGCTAGTCCCTTAGCAAAATTTTAAGGTTTTAACTTTTATTCTAGACCATGAGTTCTTTGATGTTTGGAAATTATGATGAGTGCTCTTTTCCTTTTTGATTAGGTTAGAATGCTGATAGTAGGCCTAGAGGTACTTAAGTACCAACCAAGATTCGAACCTGACCAACTCTAGCCTCAGTCCTCCGCAAATGTTTTTAAGGCCCACAGGAACTATCCTAAGGTTCATTGGACTCCGCGGTTAAAGCACCCATGCTTGTAACGTATTTTAGCCTCGGTTCAGTTTGCAGTGCATTTTTTGTAAGAGAGAGACAGAGGATTTTCTTTGTTTGGAGAGTTTTCTCTCTCTTTTCTTTTTATTTCTAGCTTCGGATTAGCTTCTCAACATGGTCTGTATCGGATTCCTCGTCCCCATCATCAATCCTCGAAGGGTCCCTAGCAATCGATGCTTCATGATAGCACCACCCATGGCAACCCCCAGAACCCTGGCTTTCAAGATTTTGAGATAATCCTGCCCATGGCATTCTGTAGCTAAATCCAGACCCTGGCAATCGACATTTCGTGATAATGCCACTCGTGGCATCTAAACTAGCACAGGGTGCGTACATGCCCGCGGTAGGATATGTAGATATCCTAGGAGACAAGCACCGAGGAGACAATATGTTATTGTGCATTTCAAGGGGAATTTCTCGCCTCTCCGTGCTGGGAACTCATCCAAATCAACTTGTGTTGATCGGCCGCTCCTACTCTAGGCGACTTTTTCAGAACACTTAAATGTTTTTGCGTAATTTTGATAATTATGCACACTGAGCCAGACTATGTGTGGGTTGGGGTGCTTAGGTTACCGAGTCCCGCAAACCAGAGGTCAATTAACGAGGTCGAATATTACCTAAGCCTTAGACCTAATACTTAAGCTTCGCATTTTCCCCAACCTCTTGAGGACTATGCAGATCTTAGCGGATACTTGAATTTTTAAGCCTAAGAGCCTAGCCCAAGAGGCCTAAGATCAGCATTCCTACTAATCTCTTTTGTGTCTCACTAGCACTTTTTCCTTTCATTTTCTTTTTCTTGATATGGTTTAGAACTTAGTTAATCCCTTAATTTCTTACTAATGACTATCTCTTCTTTTTTTCTTTTCATTTTTGTGCTCCTTTTTTTTGGCATTTTTCACTTTTCCCCATTTCTCCTCATGATTTGTGTGGACTCAAAATTTTCTCTCCCCTCAAATTTTTTTTTTGTTCTTTTTCAAGATTTTTTCATTTTTTTGGTGTTTTTATGATATGTGATTTTTTTGTTGAAACCTTTTCTTGTGAGATGAGTTTTCATGGTGTTTTGCACTTTCATCCCCACCCCATGCCTATGATTTGCAATGCCCCCATTGTAAATTAGGTGGGTTCGAGTTTAGCTTAGATCATTCATTATAACAGGTTTTGGGTGGGTGAATGGGTCAAGGTGACTGTTGCAAACGATTTCTAACCTTAGGTATGGGTACCTGAGGTGTGGTTGGCTATTCTAATGAATGAACCCTAAAGTGCAATATGAATTCAGCGTAAGAATGTCAAGAAAGGTTTCGAGTTTTTCAAGAGTGACAGGTTGCCTCCCCTTAAGCGTTGAGTTTTACGCCATCGGCTAGGTGCAATGAGCTCAAGGAGAATGGAGGGTAAAGGATATCTCAGCCAAATTTGTATCGGTCAAGTCAATGAACGGTTTGAGTCTCTGACCGTTCATGATGAAAGGTTCTAAATCGTGGCTGAGTGAACTGATCTCAATGGCTCCATTTCTAAAGATTCATCAGACGAGGTAGGGTCTGATCCATTTTGATTGTAGCTTTCCTGGGAACAGTTTAAGCTTGGCATCAAGGAGTAGGACTTTTTGACCAGGGTGGAAGATCTTTCTGGATATGTACTTGTCGTGAAAGGTCTTAACCCGCTCTTTGTAAATTCGTGAGTTCTCATACGCGTCATGGCATAATTCATCGATCTCGCTCATTTGAAGCTTTCTGCGGGTTCCTACCTTAGAAAGATCTAGGTTGTAGTTCCATACTGCCTAATAGGCTTTGTGCTCCAATTCTACAGGGCGGTGACATGCCTTCCCGTACACCAATCTGAAGGGAGACATACCTAATTGGGTTTTGTGGGCAGTCCTATAAGCCCACAAAGCTTTCGGAAGTCAGGCTGACCGGTCCTTCCTGTTAGGTTGAACAGTAACCTGGAGGATTTTCTTGATCTCTCGATTTGATAGCTCAGCTAGACCATTAGTTTGGGGGTGGTATGGATAGAGATTCAGTGCGACACCCTGTACTTGGTCATCAGTGACCTGAACTGAGCGTTAGTGAAATGGGTCCCTCCATCAGAAATTATAGCACGTGGAATCTCGAATCGTGAAAAGATGTTCTGATGAATGAATTTGATAACCACTTTATGATCATTGGTTCGGGTCGGAATGGCTTCGATCCATTTGGACACGTAGTCAACAGAAAGTAGAATGTACTCGAAGCCATCCGAAATAGGGAAGGGTCCCATAAAATCAATCCCCCATATGTCAAAGATTTCTCATACAAGGATTGGCTGCAAGGGCATCATATCACGATGGCTCATGTTGCTTAAGGTCTGGCAATGAGTGTATGCCCTACAGTGATTGTATGCGTCTTTGAAAATCATGGGCCAATAGAAATCGCACTGGAGGACTTTCACTGCGATTTTATGACCTAAAAAATGTCCATCGCATGCCTGGTCATAGCAGAAAGGCAATATATCTTGAATTTCTACTTCCACGACACATCATCGAATGATCTTATCAGCACCAATGCAGAAAAGATATGGGTCTTCCCAGAAGTAATACTTGGCATCGAAAAGTAATTTGTCCTTCTTGGCCTTCGGCCAATCGGACGAGATCTGATCTGATGCCAGGTAGTTTATTATATCATCAAACCATGGAAGCCCTGTATTGATAGTCAGAAGGTGCTCATCAGGAAAATGTTCCGTGATGGGTCTGGAAGGATCGATGATCTCAAAAGGAAGGCGGGACAAGTGATTAGCTACCATGTTCTATTTTCCCACTTTGTCGCGAATATCGAGGTCAAACTCTTGCAGTAGCAAGATCCAACATATTAATCAAGGTTTCACATCCTTCTTCACAAGGACATGACTTACAGCTATGTGATCCGAGTAAATGATAACAAGGGAACCCAGGAGAAAAGATCTGAATTTTTCCAGGGTAAAAACCACAGCTAGCAGCTCTTTCTCAGTAACTGTGTAGTTACACTGAGTCTCGTCAAGTATCTTGCTAGCGTAGTAGAAGACCACAGGTTTCCCGTCAATTTTCTGCCCAAGTACCGCTCCTATAGCGAAATCAGATGCATCGCACATGATCTCAAAGGGTTGAGACCAATCAGGGGATTGTAGGATCGAGGCTTGGGTAACTCGATCATGGAGGATTTCAAATGCTTGAGTGTATTCCTTGGAGATTTCGAAAGGTACATCCTTAGAAAGTAGAGTGGTTAGGGGGCACACGATCTTCGAGAAATTGGGAATGAATCGACGGTAAAAATCGACATGCCCCAAAAAGGATCGGATGTCCTTGATCGAGCTAGGCATAGGGAGTTTGGAAATCAATTTCACCTTCGCTCGATCGACTTTGATGCCCTTTTCTGAAATGAGATGTCCCAGGACAATTCCTTCAGGCACCATGAAATGGCTCTTTTCCCAGGAAAGAACCAGATTCACGTCAATGCACCGCCTGAGGATTTGGACCAAGTGCAGGAGACAATCATCAAATGATTCTCCGAATACTGAAAAGTCATCCATGAAGACTTCCAGATAATCACCTACCATATTCGAGAATATGGCAAGCATGCACCTGACTGAGAGATTTTCGCTTATTTATGAAGATGATAGCAATAAATTGATATGTCGTGTTTTATGTGGTGGAAAATCTCTCAATCAAAAATTAAAATAATTATCAAATTTAACCACAATAAAAATTTTACATCCACAGGGAGAAATAGAACCAATAAATTCATGAGTATAGGATTATAATGTTTGCAGACAACTTTGCAACTTCAATGCGAGGAATATGCTACTCTAAATGAGCTTGCAATTTCCTTAAAAGTTCATGGCTATTTATGCAATCTTCATGTCAGAAATCAAGCTCCTTAAAGTATGTATATGATGCATGTGTATTGGTATATCATGTAAGTTTGACTTGCATGCAAATCTGATTTGAATTTCAATGTTGAATGATGCACATAACACTAATTAAGTAAATTCATGAAACTATAAGTGCATCAATGCAATGTGGCCAGAATAAAATAATAACATTAAAGTGGCAATGGCATGCAATGTAAATTTTAATTGGAGAAAAAGCAGAGGATCTCTCCTCTCTCTTCCTTGCTTGAACGGTCGTGCGTGGTTGGCAGCGAGAGTCGACGAGATGGTGCACCTCGTCGAGTGCTTCGCGATGGTGACACGACAGCTGGAGGTGGCCGGCGGTGACCGGACGGTGGAGGAGAGCACCGGCCTAACGATGGAGAAGATGAAGAGTTGCTACCCGCGGGTGTGTGGCTGCGCGATGGGCGTGCGCACAAGGGCATGCAAGGGCGCTGCACTACCTGCTGGTGTGCTTGGCTGCCTGCGGGTGGCTGCACTGCCTACGGGAATGCTTGGTTGCAGCGTAGGTGCGGCGAGGGCACCGCGCGGTGATCTGTCCACAGGGGGGGTGCGCTGAAGGCACGTGCTGGTTATCAAGGCGGTGTCTGTGGGAGCGCGCTGGTTGCTGCAGAGGGGAAGAGGAAGACGGACCGACACGCGCGTGGTGTCTGCAGGATGCGTGGTAGGGCAGGCTGTGGTGCTTCGATCTTTGTACGCAGTGGGGGCGCACTTGCAGGGGCTACGGTGGGAGGATGCTGAAATGCTTGCAGGGCGAGCGTGTGCAATGGGAGAGGTTGAGGCAGTGCTGCTACTGCGTGGAGGTTGTGGCGGACTGAAGGTGGCTGCGGTGAGGAGCGGGCAGGTGTGGCTTGCTGCAATAGAGAGGGACTGACGGTGGTGGTTGCGCGCGAGGGCGTTGCATTGTTGGAGAGGTTGGCGGTGCATGGTGATTCCTTGTTCCACAGTGCATGCCCTCTCCACAGTGGGGAAGGTGGAGATGATCCCCGCCAAGGGGAGAAGAAGAAGGCCCTCCTCTCACCAAAAACGCCCTCTTTTATCTCCTCCCCCCCATCTGCAAGTCAATGGATTTTCAAATCCCTTCTAAACTTGGCCAACGACTGTTGGGGTTTGTTGAGGCTGGCCGGAGGTTGAGGAAGGCTTAGTTGAGGCCAGCCGTCTGTTGGGGAAAATTTATTTCACCCCGATGTTCTTTCGCAAAATTGTTCCTACAATAATGAAACATAAAATAATTACATACTAAGTTATAGAATGCGATAGAATAGATGAAAACTTAAGTAATGATGCATGCAATCATTCTATAACCTAATGTAGTTATTAACAAACATAAAATGTAAGAAAAAAGTTAACTTAGGCATAACAATAGTACATTAAAATGAACTCATCAACACCGCTGAAAAGTAGCGGGTGCATTGCAGAGACCGAACGACATCCTTCGAAACGCGTATGGTTCGAAGGGGCAGGTGAAAGTGGTCTTTTATTAGTCCTCAGGATGCATTTCCACCAGGTTATAACCGGAGTACCCATCCAAAAAGCAGAAGAACCTATTTCTAGCTAGTTTTTCGAGGATCTGATCAATAAATGGTAGTGGGAAATGATCCTTCTTCGTGGAGGAATTAAGTCTTCTGTAATCAATGCAGACTCTCCATAAGTTCACCACACGGGTCGGTATGACTTCTCTGATTTCAATCGTGATCACAATGAGTCCTGCCTTCTTAGGCACAACCTAGATTGGAATCACCCACCGACTGTCGGAGATCGGGTAGATGTTCCCTACATCTAACCACTTGATGATCTCCTTTTTCACGACCTCCTACAGATTATGATTCAAACGTCTCTGCATTTCATGGGAAGGTCATGTGACCTCTTCGGTGTAGATATGGTGTGTGCAGTAAGAGGGGTTGATACCAGTCAAATCATCGAGAGTCCATCCAATGGCTCTATGATGTTGCTGGAGAAAAGTAATCAGACAGGATTCTTGTTTAGGTGTGAGTATGGAGTTGATAATCATAGGAAACGCGTACTTCAGATGGTCGGGAAAAGGCTTGAGTTCTAGAACGGGGTTATCAGCAGCAGCGGGCAATTCGAGGTGTGTGTTAGGAACAAGGGGAGGGGTTATGGGTGTATCTAAGTCAGATTCCAACTCCTCTGATTGCAGGTTTTGATCTTCTTGCGGTTGATCGAAAGTAATCAGGTTGTCCTCAATATCTGGCTCATCAACCAGAGCCTTGATGTCACATATTTGTTCTATAACACCGCAATTAACCCCTTGTTGGGTCTGAAAGATGTCAATCTTCAGTGTTTGGTTTCCAAATTTTAGTTCAATTTGGCCCTCCTCACAATTTATATTGGCCCTTACAGTGGCCAGAAAGGGTCTCCCTAGTATAATTGTTGTATCCCTTGGGTTTTCTGGAGCATCCATATCCAAGACTACAAAATCCACCAGGAAATAGAAATCCCGTACCCTAACGATGACATCCTCGAGTATTCCTTTAGGTGACTTAATAGATCGGTCAGCCAACTACAATGTCACCTCTGTCAGTTTAAGCTCAGATTCTTCAAGATGGTCAAGGAGGGATGTAGGTATTAGGTTATGGAGGCACCTAAATCTAATAAGGCTCTATCGAATTGGGTATCACCATGGTACATGAAATCAGGGGAGTACCTGGGTCTTTTGCCTTAGGTGGGAGTTTACTCAAAATTACAGAGCTGGCTTGCTCTGATAGTATGATCGGACTCCCACTTTTGGTTTGCGGCTTATGCTTGGGTGTACACGTCTTTCAGAAATCGTGCATAAGCCAGTATGTGGTGGATTTCATCCATCAAGGGGATGCTTATATGGACCTGTTCAAAGAGCTTGACCAGATCCTCCTCAGGAGCCACGGGTTTGTTTTCCCTCTTTCCCTTGGTCAAGGCCTCGGGAAATGGAACTTTGGATGGTTCCTCTAGAATAGGTCCAAGTTCTTGATCTGGGACAAGGGTGTCCTGGATAACTATCCTCAAGCTTGGGTTACTACCAGGCTGAGAGTGGCTTGGATAAGGTGGTTCTTGTGTTGCTTTGCCACTACAGGTTTTTATAGAATTTAGTCCTGCCTGGTTTTGGTTTGGGGTTGGTAAAATGGGTGGCTGCTGCTAAAATCCCACAAACGATGTTGAAGCTTCCATCCCGTCGAGTGATAGAATAGAAGGGGCCTGATAAATCATGTGGGCTTGGCCCGGATTTAGGTTCATAACTCTCCTCTGGTTCGGCACATTATTTGGATTCGGTAGAGGTTGCAAAGGGAGTGTGCCAAGATGGCGAGAATTTTCCATTTGGGAGAGTTGATTGCGAACCTCTGTGATCTCGTCCTTGTGCTATTTTTGCATAGCCGCATTCGTCTTCTGAATGTCAGCCAGAGTTTGAAGGATAAGAGTCATTTGATCTATTTGGGTTGGCCTAGATTGATAGGTGGGGTTGGGTCGAGGTTGAGGCGGCTGATATGAATGAGGGGCTTGTGGACGGGGCTGGTATGGTGGTCTTTGATTCAGATTATTTCCCACCCACAGGAAGTTGGGATGGTTCTGCCATCCAGGGTTATAGGTGTTAGAGAATGAGTCATTCTGGATGGCGTTGAGGTCCTCGCAGGTCTGAGGAACCTCAAGAAAGTCAGCATATGAGGGTTCAGAGTTCCCCCAACTAAAGTAGGTCGGATCGGAGTTTCCTCTGGTCTTAGAGTCAGATGGGGGTGGATACAGGTCCATCCCCTGAGAAGATCAGTGATAGATGTTATGCACAGCTTCCCTTCCAAGAAATGGTTGTGCAAATAGGTTCTGCGTAGAGGTGGCTCACTGCAGATGTCGAGTCAGCTCATCCACCTTCTTCTCGATGACTGAGACCTTGTTCGACCGACTGGCCATCATTTCCAAGTCGACGGATGCGGACAAGCCCTATGTTTCGTTTGCTTCCCTTGGATTCGTCGATGCGTGGGCATTCGTTCGGTCGAATAAGCCCATGGAGCCATTATTTATGGAGTTCTCGCACATATTCTCGAGAATCTCCGACACAGTGTCTTCGTGTTGACCCATGATATTTCCTCCGCAGGTTGCATTGACGAATAGGCGGATATCTTCATGGAGTCCCTATTAAAAAGACTGGACTTATTCCCATTTAGGAACTCCGTGATGGGGGCACTTTTGCATGAGATCTAGGAAATGGTCCCATGCTACATGAAGAGGTTCTCCATATTGCTGGGTGAAGTGTGTGATCTGGTGGCGTAAGGCATTCGTCCGACCAACTGAGAAGAACTTTTTCAAGAATTTGGATTGCAGTTCAACCCATGTGTTGATTGGACGTGTCTGAGTTTGATACCAATGAGCTGCCTTGTCCACGAGAGAGAAGGAAAACATCGTCAAAAGAAGGATATCCCGATTTTATACATTTGATCCGAAGGTCTGGGCTAGATGTTTGAGTTGTTTGATGTGCTGGAAGGGATCCTCGGAATTAAGCCCATGAAACTTTGGAATAGCATGAATCATGTTGGGCTTGAGTTTAGAATCAGGACCTCTAGCTGGGATATGGACTCGAGGTTCGATAGCCACTGCAGCGGGATTGCAGTGATCTCGCATCATAGGATGCTGCGGCGGGTTTACAAAGGCTTGGAATATATCATTTAGGCGCTGGAGTTGGTTCTCATGATTGTTCTCTTCTTCTACTGGTTGTGCCATGATGATGGAAGAAGGAGACTTTGGTTCTGATGAATCAGAGGAGATGTCTATGTGGTGGGGTTGCTGCACAAACACGGACATCGAGGCTTGGCCTCGGTGGGAGTGAATCGCTAAAGGAAGTCTTAAGGATGGTCTTAAGGACCCCCTACCAAACATGCACCGATGGTTTGGACAAGAGTAGAATGTGCTGGACCTAATCAAGGCACCCAAAAGTTTGGATGACTATAGAGGTTCGGGGTGGATGATACCCCTTAGTCAGAAAGTCGTCCACCTGAGAAATATCTGGGCAGCCAGAGAGGGAGAGTCCTGCAAAGGCCCCTACACGGTAGAGCATCCCCACGAGTTATAGGGTTTCCCCCACCTGACCTCTCCTGTCACTGAGATTCCAGGTAGACCAGAATGGTGACTTTGACTTCTTAACTCTACCACTTTTATTTAAGAGCAAAGGTGCTTAGGATTCTACTTGAACTTTAGATGTATTGAGTGCAAAAGTGACCTAAGTTCAAGGTTGGTTGACCCAACAAGGGGGTCAACTTCACCTATTTGTCCTTTGAGAAGCTTTAGGTCCTTTCTTTTAGGATTCAAGTGAAACTAAGAGCTTGAATTGTAGGGTTTCTCTTGAATAAGTGTTTTCAAGGAAGGCTTAGGCACCTCTTTTTGGAATAGTTGATTCTTGCTTAGAAAGATGTGTCTCTAAAACTCTAAATTGGAATCCCTAATTTGGCTCTAATTTTGGTCTAATTTAGTTGCCAAAAATATGGTATCTAGGGCTCAATCAAGATGGTGGCAGCCCTAGTTACCTTAAATGGATGCACAAATCAATATTTGTTGTTGGAATCAAAATCAGGCAACTTCGATGAATTAACTAAAGATGGAAAGCAGGTAGCCCTAATTGATTTTATCTTATTTTTCCTTTTCAGAATGAGGGGATTAAGAGAAAGAGCTAATCAGAGATTACCTGCCCTGGGTGTGTTTGCTGTGTGGCCGTCTTCTTTTGAATCTTCTCCCTTAAAACAATCACAGCAAAAGAGATATATCAAGTTAGTAACAAATCAGAAATTGTGATCAAGATTTCTAAATTGCCCATCGATCCCCGGCAATGACGCCAAAATGTTTATCGAGCAAGATCAATGTTTTAAAATCGATGCGTCATAGTATAGCTGAAATCACTTGAAAACAAATAGATTTTATTACTCGAAATTTTAATTCCGAGGTCGAACACAGGGAGCAAATTGGGGTCTAAAAATCAAGAGCACAAGTTCAAAATTGAATATAATATGCAATGAAAATTAGAGTTATGGTGCAAAAATGTAAATGTAGACACTGGATATCAACGTATATAAAGAGAGCACAAAAAATGGACATCTGATTTTGTGAATCAGACATCTTAAATATGGCTGCCATAGTGCTGTGCTTTTCTTCTCTTTTTCCCTTCTCTAATCTCTATTCTTCTCTTACAGCTAGTTTCTTCTTCTTCCTTCTTTCTCTTCTTTTGCTCTCGGGCTTGTGCCTTAGCTTCTTTTCCTTTTCTTTTGCCTTTTGGCTCCTTCTCTTTCTTCTTCTTCTTCTTTCTCTTGTGGCTCCTCTTTCTTCTACCTTCAGTTCCTTCTCCTTCTCTTTCTCTTTCTTTAGCCCTTTAGCCTTCAGCTTCTTCCTCTTCAGTCCTTGCCTTCTCCTTCCTTAGCATTCGCTGGCTTTCGCCCTCTTCTTCCATGGCTTCTTCTTCTTCTCCTTGCTAGCAGGAGCAAAACCTACCCCTACTCGCCCCCACTATCTCTCTTCCTCTTTCTCTCTTAGGCTCACTCTCCCAGAGCCGCTTCTCGGGTAATCGGGTCGAGTGCACGCTTGGGACCCACCAGCGTGCGGTGGTGGGCGAGGAGTGCAGGTCGGGCATACGGGTCAAGCCAAGTCCGTGGGGATCGGGTCATGGACGAGGCAGTGATAGGTGAGTGGGACCTCACCATGTGGTTAGGAGGTGAAGAGGCTATTGCACTTTTTCCTCTTATTCCGCTGCGCCCGCTCACTCACTTCTGAGGTGGAACTAAACATCCCACCTTCCTTCGCGTGCACCTGCAAGAGGAGGCTTCCTTGATTGCAGTGGCTACTTCAGCCTTCAGTGCCAATTGCTTGGCTGGAGCTGTGCGTGAGAGGAGTCTGCACACCCTGGGGCGATTCACTTGGAGCGGAGAGACTTGGGGCTAGCTTGCAAGCTAGCTACTTTCTTGCCTCAATGGCGGTAGGCATCTGAACCTGTCAACTCGAAAATGGCCTCACGGTCCTGTCAGAAAGCTCAGATAGCTTCACCAAGACACGGCGAATGTAGTGCAGGGGTCGACGTGGCGTGGGGTGGCTGAAGTGTACGTGCCTAGGGCACTCTGTGTGCGTGAAAGTGGGTGTTCTGGCGACGTGGTGTGGTGAGTGGAGTGAGGGTTTAGGATCAGGAACTGTTACGATGCTTATGGGATGGTTGGCGAGGCGGATGGTGTTGTGGAGCGGCGGGGACGCCTTGCTGGAGGTTTGGTCGGAGATGAAGAAGGTGAGGGTGATTGCGTGCGTCGATGCGTGTTTTTAAGAAATAAAAAGAGAAAAAAAATTAGAAAGGAGAGAGGACTTAGCTAGGCATAGATAGATGAAGGGGGAGGCAGACATGGCGGCCGGCTCGTATTGCCGTTGCCGGAGATGAAACACTCAGTGGGGGGAGGACGACGACGACGAAGGGGTTGTAGAGGTGTCGGCTGGTGCCGTGTGGCACAGACGAACAGGAGGAAGAGAACCCTGCCACTGGTATTGTAGCTAGGCAAAGAGGGAAAGAGAGGGATGTCATCGGAGGTTGCTGAGCCACTGGCCAAAGGGGGAAGAAACGAAATAGAGGGGTTCTTAGGCCAATTTCAAGCTTGGAAGGTGCAGAGGGATTTGGGTTTGCTTTTATAGGCCCTGGAGGGAGGATTTGTGCTTGGAAGCCAAGCTTCCAAGCATGGCAAGCTTGCCGGAGATGGAAGGTTGTAGGAGACCCAAATCTCTCTTGCATTCGCATGAGAGATTGGGTGCCAAGTAAGGCCTCTGATTATGTTCAAACTAGAGGAGAATTCTCAGAGAATCTCCCTTTCAATTTTGAAGGGGACTCTCTGAGAATCAAAGAGATCTTTCCCTCGAAATCTTGTCAGAGTAGGATTTCCTCCGCTATAATGGTGCAGGGACCTAATTGCAAAGAATGAAGACAAAGATAGGGGGTCTCTACAGCTCTTTTCAAAAGATAGGGGTAGAAATGTAATTAGGCTGGACCTATTTGCAAAGTAGGTCAAGATGAATTCCCCTTAGGTCTAAATTTTGGTATAAACCTAATTTTGACCTAAGGAATCCAATGGTGAAGTTTTAGTTTAGGTTTGACCACGTTTGACTAGGAAATTTGCACAAAAACCCAATTTAGGATAAATATTTGACTAAGACCCCAATTTTGGTCAAAATAGGTTCTAAGGGCCAAATTGAAGGTTCTAAACCCTAGAGAATATTTTTCCATGATTTCTAGATGGTTTAGGTGAATTTTATTCTGACCAGAACCTTGTTAATTCAAGTGGGTCTGTATTAGGGTTACAAGAAGTCATTTAATTCCCAGAATTCACATGAACCCTTTTCTGTTTGAACCAAACCACTTTTTATCCTGTTGAGACCATTTGACCTTTGTTTAGCCTATGAGAAAACTCGTTGTTGTACTGCAATGGTAAATTTATAGTTTTACCGCTTGTTTCTTGCTTTTCTCTCAAAATGGTTATTTATGAAATTAGGACCTCCAGTTGGTTTTGTTGGTGCTTTTGTTCTCTTTTCTAGGTCAAAATGAGCTAGTTAGGGCTTGTGATGGTGTTCCCATCACACGGGAAGGAAGGTGTCGACTGTGATTGGCCAGCGTCGGAGATGATGACTGCACCGATGGAAGGGGCGACAATGATGAGGAGATCTAGGCACTCTTGCTGTGGCTAATGAGGAGCGGAGGAAGATGACGAAGAGGAACCTGCTGCCTTTGGTATGTGGTAGTAGGCGAAGAGGTTGGAGAGAGTTGATCGCTAGAGCTGTAGTGGAGGTGGCCGGAGAGGGAGAGTTGATGAAGAATTGTGGCCAAAACTTAGCTAAAGAGCTAGGCAATCGATGGAGGTGCTTTTATAGAGCATGGGCAACCTTTCAAGCTTGGAAACAAGCTTCAGGAGCTTGAAAAAGTAGGGAAGAAGATCCCTGAAATCCAAGAGTTCGCACGAGCTCTTCGATTCAAATCCGAGTCCAAAATGTGGTTTAGGTGATTGAGGACTTCCTCAAGATCATCCCATCCAAGTTTGGAAGGGATTGGTTGAGAAATTAGGGAGATTTCCCTAATTGAAGGTCGAATCTTTTGGGTCCACACCTGCCATGGCAGCAGGGACCCTTTTGTGAAGAAGATGACAAAAGCTAGAGGGCTATTTGTAATTAATTCAAAAGTTAGTGCCCTGGATGTGAGGAATAGAGTTTAAAAGGACTAGATTACAAAACTAAGTCAAGATGAACTCTACTTGGGCCCAAATTTTGATACAAACCTAATTTAGACCCAAGGAATCTAATGGTGAAGTTAGACTTGAGTTTCAAATAAGTTTGACTATGCAATTTATGCAAAAATCCAAATTAGTTCAAAATTGTGTCTATGACTCTGTTTAAGGTCAAAATAGGTTCTAAAGGTCAAATCAAGGATACCAAATCTCATGAAATATTTTTATATGAATTTTATCTTGACTAGAACCTCTGTAATTTAAGCGGGTCTGAGATTAGGGTTTTAGGTGCTGTATCAATTCTTGAAATATGTGAAACCCTATTTCTTTTTGTATGGACCCTCTTATTAAACTTTAATGCTCATTAGACCTTAGATTAACCCCTGGGAAATCCTGTGATTATTCTACATTTATGATATGATCTTAAAACTGTAGAATTAACCCTGATTTAAAGTATTCTTCTTAGAATGGATATGCATGGAATTATGGCTCTTAGGCGATTATGTAGGAGCATTTGTCACTTGATTCTGATTAATTAAAGCTAGTTATAGGTTATGATGATGTTATCATCACCTGTGAATTCCCACCACCGTGTAAGTAAGCCCTGGCCACATCATGCATAAAATCCATCATATTCACCATTCTTAAATAGCTCAAAACCCAACAAGCTAAGTTTGACAATTCCAAACTTGAATTACCATGGCTCTAAATCGATTAAGGCATTTAAGTGGAAATAATAAAAAGGGTGGAAATAAAGTGAAGATCCCTATCTTGCCTTGAGTTCTCCAATCTTCCATGAAGTAGCCACCTTCAAATTCCTCACAACCAATAACAAATAACAACATCATAATTTGTTGTTACCGAGATTAGCCCCTATAGGAAATGAAACATCCCTAAATCCCTCAAATTAGAGACAAATCTAAGGCTAGGGATTCTTGATAAGCAAAAAGATGGAGAAGCACACCTCCACCTTGTGTAAGGCCACAATGATTCCAAATCCTTTGTCCACCCTCAATATTAGCCACAACAACAACAGTCGTTGCCATAAGCAGCAGTAGCAGCGCGGCTCCAACCGCACACCCGCACACGAGGGCAGCTACTGCAGCGTCGACAATGATCTGAGAGGTGGAGACAGAGGCATGCCTTAGACTAGAATTTGGGTGCCCGATCCACACTTCCCCATTCCCCAACCTTGACCTCTGACAAAGTCTCTCAATAGCAAGGCTCAACGGCAGTGGAGATTGTGTAGCATGCTGTTGTTGGCTAGTGAGCATGAGGAAAAGGAGGTGGTTAATAAAGAGAGGAGGGGAGATGGGTTGCTGGCAATGGAGGTGGTGCTTCCCTCCTTCACCTTCTCCCTCTCGATGCCATCGAGGATGAGAATGAAAGGGAGAGGCTTCCTATAGAAGCCACTCCCTTAAAACATAAATGGAATTTTTTTTTCAAGCACATGCCCCTCCACCAAAATCTCCCATTCAATTTAGAGTCCACAACCATAGATCCTATCAAAAGATGCCCTTCGCATAAAAGAAAATGTCAAGGTCAATACATAGGGTCAAGTTCCAAGAGGGTTCAAATCCTCAAATCATGGGATTATTAAGGACTTGTTAAATATTAACATTGCTATAAAAATTTTTGAAATTCTTACACATGCATTCTCTATACTATTCATGCAGTGCACTCAAGGTACTGATACGAAAAATTACACGATTTTTAAGGTTAGGGTTTAAGTCGTTGCAACGCGTAAATCCGTTTGCTTTTAAAATTTGTAACCTAGATAAGGGAATATCTAGGGTTGTCCAAGGAGGCAACTATTTGATAAATCAATCTCTTTCTTGGAAATGCGGAAATCGCCTTTCCTTTTGGTCTTTTCAAATATATATGTATTTTTTAGGTTTTTGAAATAAAGGGGCAATCGCAAGATGGTGGTAGAAAAAGACTAAATCTAATTTAACTACTAGGTGACAAAAAAGACCTCTTCTCAAGCTCACCCTAGACGTGTGAAGGCCTAGGATAATTGAGAACAGGGATTGAAAGTGCTAAAAAAAAAACCTAAAGTAAGAAGAGGCTACACCAAGTAGAAAAGGCAACTTAATATTAAGCATATTTCTGTTTTACAAAAGTAGAGGAAAGCTTCTACTATAAAAAGTAAAACTACAAAAATTAAAACACAAATCCTGGATGATGATGGTGAAGAGGGAATGCTCCTTGCTCCAACTGCAGCTGCTTCCGTAGTTAAAAAGGGTCCTCCTCTTTTTCTTGAACTACAAATAGTCTCCTCCTAGCAAGCCCAAGGGGGGAGTGCTTGACTCCTCTAAGGTGGATGGAATTCCACCTTCAAAGGCTTCTCCTATGGTGGCGTGGACCACCTTTGATTCCTCCTGCAAGGGTGGTAGCATACCACCCTCAAATCTCCACTTCCTAGGGTAGGCGTGTACCCTAGGTTGTCCTCTAATTCCTAGCTTCCTTCCTTGGCTAGCGTGGGCACAAGAGAGAAGCGAAGAGGCGAAGGCACCAAGGGGACAGAGTATCCCCTTAATCTTCTTCTTCTTCTCTTGACCTTCTATGTAGGTGGAAATATGGGTAGAAAATTGTAGCCAAGGGTGCATATTTAATGGTGGTGGTAGGGGGTTTATATAGGAATGGTAGGGGGTTAAGGGTGGTTATAGGATGGACGGCTATGATGGGGGTTAGATGGTGGTTATAGGATCCTAGGGCTAGGGTTGTTGGCGCCAAAATGGAGGGGTACTTGGTGGTTGGCGCCAACCCTAAGTGGTAGCTAGGGTTAAGGGTTTGGTAAGGTGTGTTGTAAGGTGGAGATGGAGTTATATGATGGTGGTTATGTGATGGAGGATAGATATAGGGTGGCGCCAAAGAGGAGGGATGCTTGAGGTGGAGTTAAGGGAGTTGGTGCCACTTTAGGTGGGTTAAGGGGGGGAGTTAGGTGGCATCACTAGATGGAGGGTTAGGATAGTTTGGAGGGTAATATGTAGGGTGTAGATGGGAGGAATTGTTGGCACCAAATGAAGGGGTGTAGGGCGTGTAGGTATCAGCCTGATTGAGCTTCCTCTTCAACAGTTGCCTTCCTAAATGCTAGGGCTCTGGGATCCGACTCTCTTCTTATCCCTAACACTCCAAGAAATATATTAAAAATAAAATAACAAATGCAATGCATGCCTAACCTATTTTATGCCTAAATGCACCCCAAAAATCCTATTTGCGGACCAAATCCTAAGAGCTAGGTTTCTTTTAATGCATAAGAATGATGATAAATTGACATTTATCAGGTACGATTTCTATGTCACTTCTAAATTCATTTTAATATATCTCTTGTTATTTGTTCTTAGTATATGTTCGATTTATTTAATATCTTCGTTGTTAGTTGATCTTAGTATATACACTTTGATGCGATCACAGTGTAAAATCATAGCAGTACCAATGGATAAGATACACTCACATTCGAATGAGTCATTATTAAATGATGAACCATCGGCATCTTACAATCCATGAAATCATTTTGGTTCCATGCTCAATCATTCAGGTAAAACACATTTTTGTTTGCCATAGCATGATTTCGAAAAATATATACACTTTTTACGTTGAATGCTTATTCATCGGATTTTTAATCAGTAGGTTTTCCATGGTAGTAATTATGCTATTTTTCTTTCGTTATGTATTTAGGCATGCGATATAACCTAATAAATTTGATATGTCCTTAGCGCACATGTACATTGTACCACAGATTTATTAGCTTCTGATGCAATACAATGATGACAGGAAACATTTTTAATACAGGCATTAAATGCTGGAGGAAATTTTATTAGGCAACCATCTTACTCCACCGTGTAACACACCCACCGTGTAACACAATTCGATGTTGATACTATGTAACACAAACATTACAGGGATTTTTCAATATATTTGTACTAAAAACGTAAGAAACCCTTGTATTGTAATACAGGGAAATTATCTTCGGCATTCATCTCACACCACTAATTGATTCAATACACACTCATCTTGTAACACAATTCTATGTTGATACTATGTAATACATACATTACAGTCAATTTTCGACACATTTGTACGAAAATGCAAGGAACCCATGTTTTGTAATACAACAAAATCACTCCCAAGGATTGTAATACTTTGGTCAATGTAATGTGTGGACTCGTTAAATGTTAACAATTGTGAATCAACAACCGACCATTACATATATTTGTTATTTACGTGCATTCTTTGTAAAACATATTAACAACCATCACATCTAGTATACAACACAATAAATATTGTATCAAAATCTATTGTGCTCAGCTCATTCTTTATCCAAGTCCATCATTACACAATATTTCTCAATGATTATTTTATTACAAATTCTCAAATTCATAATGCACAATATAAAAACATATGTTAACACATATCCCTCCAACTTATGATGTACACCAATCACTTATTGTTGTAGAAGATTCATACATTAACTGTTCGATGAGTAATTTGCATTTTAAAAGATTATTTTATTGTAGTATAGTATGAAAACATGTTGACAAATAAATTTATAAAACTCCGATGAGTACCGGGTCGTTCGCAAGGAGGCAATCTTGATTTTTGTACAAGTATTTCAATAAAACTAATTCTAACTAGATATATATATATATGTATACATGTATAAAGCAAATATCTAGATAATCAGCAGTTTATTGCAATTAGATAAAGTTTTTCACAGTAGAAAATTCTAATAGAAATAGATAGATAAATAGAAAGAGAGAGAGAGAGAGAAAGAGAGAGAAGAAAGTGGTAGAGAAATGATGCTGCTTGTGGGATGCTTGTACGAGATACGACAGCACCTCAGATCTAGAGCGCCGGGATGAAGGTCAAAGAGGAGTTGCAGAGGGACGAAGAGTTGTAGAGAAGGTGGAATATGTCTGGAGTTAATGGAAGAGAGAGAGATGCTTCAACTGGGGGCTATGGGTCTTCTTTTATAGTTTTGATGGAGGGAAAAAAGGGTATTTGAGACCTTAATCTCTTGTAACAACTCTTATTTGATCAGATCCATTGATCGGAATATCAACGGTTCTAATTTGGCCTCAAAATACCTGCATTTGAGCCTAAAATTCTCTAATTCGCTCTGGTTGCGACATGTGACAGCTATTGCGTTGTTGATCTTCGATGGTGCTGCTCTGATTCCTCCTCGTGCGTGCGCTTATCTTCTTTGCCCATCGCTCGCCTTCAAAACCTGCCTCAACGTCAGTCATCTAATCTTACGATCGGACGGCTTATGCACTCGTGCCTCGCTGCGTTTGTTTGAAAAGCTCGTATGATCGCACGTTAAACACACGTCTAATCGTGCGTTCGACCATGGTGCATCCTCACTTCACCACGTGGTCTGATCTCTGCCTTCTCCTCCTGATCGAATGGCCTGATTTAAATCACGGCTACCCTCACGCGGATTGTGGCTCGAACGGGCGTCTCCAAATCTCGCTCATGCACGCAAGCCAATGTGCTAAGCGAACCTTTTGTTACGTATACTTGTTTGTTTCTATTTATGGTTATCTAGTCTGGGTGGGCGACATGGCACACTCGTGACCATTGGACAGAGATCCAACAACCCACAGCATGCGGTGCAGCCTTGCTAGATGGGGTGGTGGTGAGGGAGCGACTTTGATGGCACCATGTGGCACCATCATGGTCATCCATCTTCTTTTATTTGTATCTGGTGATGTAGACCTTCGATTCAGTTGATTTTTATGCCATTAGACTATGATCGTCGATCCAGATTCATCCCTGCGATTGGATTCTTCATCTGAGGCTCGAATCTTTGTCTTTTGGCTCCATGATCTCCGTTCTTCTATGGACTGCACACGATTCTTTGGCTGTCTGATTGGGACAATTTCAGAATCGTTGGACTCCCGTCGTCATTCTGATTAGACTTGTTCGGTCTGATCTAACATCCGTGGCTTCGATTCATCTGTGATTAAAATCATCTCTCTTTTAGGTCATAAAATGACGATATTATCTATATGACTAATAAACTAGCTATTGTGTAAATTATGATGCCTATGAATGCATTATTCCTAACTTATGCTAGAATCTAGCTTAATTTAGGTGATTTAGGTTGCATGATTGCTATGCAATCACATTCCCATGCGTAAATCTTTCTAGTCCCTAGCAAATGCATGACTAAATGCAAAATGATCATATATGACTAATTTTTATTAAGAGTTTTACCAGAGGTTTATGTATTTTATTTTATCCTAAGCTTTAGTAATCTAGATAATCATGAATGTGTTTTGTTGTAGTCTATGCAACGGATTTAAGTGAAAAGTTAATCCACATCTAAAGCTCATACTTACCCCATAGTAAAAATCTATTGAGATAGGCAAACTTCTCCCCTCGGGGTTATAAGGTAACCTGTATATTCAGCACCGACTTTTGGGTTAGGTAGAAGATTTTTGAGTCAAGTGGTTTTATTTTTGGTGGCTCACACTCATCTAGTGCTACATATAGAGACTAGTTCTTTAGAACCTAGATTTCCAGATTATTAAATAATTCAACTCAGAGAGAGGTGAGAAATTGTGCCCTCTTTAGTTTCTTTGTACTCGTTCTCTCTCGTTCTTTCTCTTCCTTTTTCTTTTTCTTCTTCTTCTCTTTCTTTTTGAGCTCACAATCTCACCAAATTTATCAGTATATTTAGTGGTCTCTCCTGGCACTAACACTTTGATTAAGTTCTAATAATTCTATGATTAAGTCAGAATTCCTTAGCCCATACTCAGGCGATCAGAAATACAAAAAGGTAGGTCAAGGTTGTATTTGGTGAATTGTAAGGGTGATGGGTGTTGTTGCCTCAATACACTTGAAATAAACTCTAAAAACACTTGTGAACTCCTTTTTTTCTGCTTTTTCTTTCTTTCTTTTCTACTCTTTTTTTTTGTATATATATATATTCTATATGCATAGACATATATACCTCTTTTTATTTTTTTTTTCTTTTGCATTCAGACATCTATTAACGCAACACAGTAACACATATGATTTTTATTCACGAGACATTATTTGGGATTGCAAGATGTTCAAGAGGATATCGGGTAGCTTATTTGGTGGAAGTGCTTATTCTCGGCACCAGGAAAGGAATGGATAGGATAGTGTATTTCTGACCTTGACATTAATACCCTCCTTCAGTTGAGGATTCCATAAAGACGGTCCTGACCATCCACCTTAGTCCTAGTTTTATCAGAACCCGCTCTTTGCATATTTGGCTTATTTGGTGGCTCGCAAGTGATTCGCACTAAAAACTTGTATGTAGAAATCAAGAGCGAAAACTATGCCTAACTCTGAGTATCATTATCTCATTATCCAAAGTTTACGATTCCTCATACTAGCCTTAGAGCACCAGTAGACTTTCTACTCTCACCTCACACTTGTTTGGTGTATTTGTTAGAAGATAGTTTGCCTGACTCCCTAATTACTGTCCAAGGGTTTCGGAGAAGAAGCAATGCTTCTTCTTGACAAATTAAAGGTGTTTATCATTCTCCACAGAGGATCCATTGCAAATTCTATGTGTAAGTGTGAAATTATAATGGATTCTAAATTCAAGTATCAACTTAAGAATAAATCCCTAGTAAAACCTTAATAAAAATTCTTTATGCATAAATGCATTTTTTTTTGACATAAAAATTAGACATGCATTGTCCACCCCCCCATGCCTATTCATTACAATGTCCTCATTGAAATGTATGCATGAAAATCAAAATATAATAAGCAAGAGGAGGGGATATCACTTGACTATTCTTGTTAAACTAGGTCATCATGGATGTAGAGGATAAAAAGCTACCTATAATGAATACTGGGTTGCCTCCCAGCTAACGCTAAGTTTAATGTCATTTGTCAGACTTAAACCTAAAAATAAATGATCAAATAGATGGGTTAAGTCAAGATTAAAATGAAGATGTGATCATGTAATGCAAGGATTAGTGATCCACAAATGTGGATCAACTGATGGTGAATACCAAGCCCAAAAGGTCGGAAAAATAAAGTGAATAGCCTTGAAACTATTTGTAGCCAGATGCTACAAAAAAGAGACACATTAGTGTGGGTGCCAGAGTGGAAAGTAGATAATGGCAACCTTAAGAAGTGATGCATGAGGAAGGCAGATGAGGTGGATATAGGGTGGTTCATGGGGAAGACAACATATGGGTTCTGAAAGTGATGGGAAATGAAAGGAGGAACCTAAGTGGTGTAGTCTGAAATGGTATAGGGAGCCACTTTGCAAGTCAAGTTAGGTATGGATGGATGTCGAGTAGGTGAGTCAAATAAGATTTGGTAGTCCATCTTAATAGTTCCTGACTTACTAGAATCCTCAACCTGATCCTTGGGGTGATGAAAAGCCTCATTTGAGTTGGCCAAATCATGATGCAAGTCTTTAAATGTAATGGATGAAAATTCATTATTCCTTAGAATCACAGCCCAAGAGGGAGTAAGATCAGAATCTAGATTAGTCAAGATCTCAAATTCTTTTAGTTCTGTGGACTTCTGAATTTGATCTCAATTGTCTTTCTTTTGAATTACATCATCTAAGGGATTATTTTTCTTCTCCTCATCACTCAAATCAAACTCCTCAGGATTCCATGATTCAGCTAAATTCTTTGCTTCTTTAGATAGGTCCTCATAAGTCATCCCCAGTAATTCTACAATTTCCTGAACATCATTTTCATAAGGGGATTGTCTGTTTTGTTCAATCTCGAGATGTTGAGGATAAGAGTCTGGTGGATGGGAAGAGAAGGGGGCGAATTAGCTAAGATAGAAGTGACAACAAATTTGGCTTCAATATGGGATATCTTAGAATAATTAGTATCACTAAATCTCGATATCAAATCTTTTAAGCATATCTGATCATGGTAATCCATAGACAAGATGACATCAGAGCCATCCAACCATGCTTGGCTGGGAGTGTCACTATCCCTAATCTTTCTATATTCTTGATCTTGCTCTGATTTTCCTAAATCAACCATGTAGTCCAATTGTGTGTCTTTAAATATGAAAGACTTATATTCCAGCTCACCATGGATTGGCTCCTCAAAATAGAATGGTTGCGATTCAGGGCCTAAATCAAGATATAATTCCTCAAGTGAGCCTTCCTCCTCAAGGTCAGTTTTTGGGATATCAAAAAGGATCTGTTCTGTATAATCACAGGGCTGGTGGGTGGGCTGTGTATGTAGAGATTGGGATTGGATAAGATGTCATACTTAAGGTTGGATCCTCAACCTTGAATTATTTACCACCAACTTGTGGCATACTTGGACCAGTTTTATCACCTTGTGCTTTCCGGATTCTATTGAGCTGGTTTGTCAGATTATTTGTATTTCTTTTATTAGCTTCTCTCATCCCTTGGACTACTTGGAGTAGTTGGCTGATCTCAGGATCACCGCCATGGTTAGGGATTTGTTCAGGATGAGGATAATAATTTCCAGAATTTCTTTCCATAGTTGAATCATAATATCTATCATTTGGATACCTAGGGTAAGAATCATATCCTTGGTTTGGTGTTGTATGGTTATCCCAATGAGAAGGTAAAGTTGTTTGGGTAGAATTGGGATAATTTGTAAAGTGATTTTAAGGATAGGATTGATATTTTAGGTATTGAGATTCTGAGGCATATCCTTGATCTTGGGAGAGATGAGTTTGGCTGAACTGGTCAAGATGGTTGGTCATGCCAATCAGGTGCTGGTCCTACATGGAGAGTGTCTTTTGAGGTTGTAGAGATCCTTGATATCCAGCGATTCATGTGGGATTCGAGGTATGCCTAGCTATACACGGGGAATATGAGATGTAGGCAAGGGAATCAAGTCCTAGGTGTTGGCGAGAGTTCTCCCACCCCAAAAAAGTTGAAATAAGGGAAGGATTGGGATAGGGAGAATAGTGTGAGGCAAAAGAGTATGGGTCCATGGCTTTCTCCTCAATCAGTTCTTCCTCATGGCAATTAGTCATTGAATGTATTCAGAAAAATTAGGTCTTCTCCTTAGTTTACTCTCTAAAGGTGGTACCAAATCAGGGTTCAAAGACCTTTTAGCATCCATGTATCGGAAGAAAGTTAATAGACAAGAGGGAGAAGATAGATGAGAGAATACCCCACCCTTTCAATACAAGCAATCAAACTAGTCCTTAGAGTGTCAACCCTAATTAGACCTGATCCTGGCTCCCCAAAACACGACTGGGTTAGATCAACCCTTGAATTACTTGGCTGGCTAGAAAAGTGGGACCCCTTAGGACACCCCACACGATGAGACACCACTAAAGGTTAACGCAGCTACTTCATCGACCTTTTTTTTCACCAGTGGTCCAAGTAGATAAGACCTTGACCTTAGCCCAATCTAGTTTCAAGTCCCTAAGTCTATTAGTCCTGCCTAGGGCACGTCTACTCAATTTTAGGGTTGGGTTTGATATGCTTTTGGAATATGATGGGCATTAGGGGGGTGTTTTCCCTTAAAATTGAGTTTGAAATGGGTGAAGTGCTCAGGCAAACAGGGTTCACAAGCAATTTTTTATGATGAAGTATCTTTTAAGATTCAAATGCTTGTGTTAATGAATTTTAGGGTTCACTTGATTAAATAATTTCAATCAAGGTTCTAATAAGGCACATAAAGAGTTTTGCAAATCTCAATTTGTTTGATAGATTTCCTTTAAGTATGGCAATGCAAGTGTGCCCTATCCTTAGCGTGAAACCCTAAGCACAAATAATTCTAAATGATTCTTTTAGGTCCAATATGATGAGTGGTGTGACCCAAACAATGAAATCAATTGGTCCTTATTGTACCACTAACTAGGAACTTACAAATATTTTTTCAAGATTTTAATGCACGTTTTCTATTTTTTTCTGATTTAATGTGTACAGAAGGCTTTGTAGTCTGTTTTTGACCCCCAGTTGGTGATTGGATAATACGTGCAATCAAACATGCAATAAATAATTTTTTCATATTTTTCCTAAATTCTTGATTATCTCATAAATTCAGTAACTCAAATTTCAAGTCAATTGGAGTTGTATAAAAATTCGTATGATATTTGAACTCTAAAAAATCAGGAACAATAATAGTATTGATAATAGATCAGTGTGCAAATTTTTAAAATTTTTTATAACTTTGATTGCTGTGAAATTTGGATATATTGTTCCTTCTTTGAAATCTACGTCCAGTGAAAATTTGAGAATTTTTGGACGTACAGAGCTTCAAGAATTGAATTTTTAAGATAAAGTTTTATTTCAACTTGAAAATCAAAAGAAATTTTGTTTTTATTTAAGGAAACAAATTCTAACTAATCCTAAGGTTCAAGCAAACACCTCATTTTTTTCTTTTTAAATCTAACTAATCTAACCTACGAGTACTTACCTGAGATTTGAACCTACTTTTCATCTATTTGTTGCATCTTGCCCTTGGATTTCTGTGCTTACTACACACGCAAATAGAATAGATTAGAAATCTCAAACAAGCACTATGAAGAAATGCTTCAAAAATATCCGTTGCCTCCCCGGCAATGGCTCCAACTTGTTCGACGTGTAATTTGCATTTTAAAAGATTATTCAATTGTAGTATAGTGTGAAAGCATGTCGACAAATAAATTTATAAAACTCCGGTGAGTACGAGATCGTTTGCAGGAAGGCAATCTCAATTTTTGTAGAAGCGTTTCAATAAAACTAATTCTAACTTCATATTTATATGTATATATGTATAAAGCAGATATCTAGAGAATCAGAATTTTATTGCAATTAGATAAAGTTTTTCATAGTAAAAAATGCTAATAGAGACAGATAGATAGATAGAAACAGAGAGAGAGAGAGAAAGAGAGAGAAGAAATTGGCAGAGAAAAGACACCACTTGTGGGATGCTTGTGCAAGATGTGGCAGCACCTCAAATCTAGAGTGTCGGGTTGAAGGTTAGAGTAGAGTTGTATAGAAGGTGGAATATGTCTGAAGTTGATGGAAGAGAGAGACATGCTTCAACTGGGAGCCCTGTGTTTTCTTTTATAGTTTTGATGGAGGGCAAAAAGGGTATTTGAGGCCTTAATCTCTTGTAACAACTCTTATTTGATCAGATCCATTGATTGGGAGATCAACGGCTCTGATTTGGCCTCAAAATACCTTCATTTGCACCTAAAACACTCGTATTCGCTCTGGTGGCGACACGTGGTAACCGCTGCGTCATCGATCTTCGATCACGTGGCTCTATTCCTCCTCGTGCACGTGTGATTGCGCAACAATCATAGGTCTTAATTGTCCAGAATTAGGCTAGGACTTAGCATAAGTTAGGGTAGTTCATGCATGCATAAGCATTATTTGCATCTTTATTGTTCCTCCTATAGCTATGCATAGAATAATGCTATAATATACTAATTAGGCGGATTATATAAATTACAGGAAATGAGAAGCTTAGGAGTTGGATCTGAGACTAGATCTGAAGCTGGACTTGAAGCCAGAGTTGCAACAGAGCTGGAGCAGAAGACCAAGAATAAGATGTAGTAGATAATAATGTAAGGGGTTGAGGTATGCTATTCTGTTAAGTAGGAATAAAGTAATAAACTACGAAGAACTTAGGTCCATCCTAGCCCTAGGACAACCTAGAAGCTTTCCCAAGCCTTAACCACCCTTAAATTAGGTCACTATACCCTAGGAAGCCCTAAAACCCTATTTCCAGCCTCTATCTGGACGTTCAGATGAGTTACAGGACGTCCAGAACCCTTAGCCATAACTCGTGCACCTAAACCCGCTTCTGTAGTGTGTGGACGTCCAATTTCTGCAGACAGAACCTTAATTCTTCCCTGACTCTGATTGGACGTCCATACAACAAGTCTGCACTTCTGATTTTTCACTCTAAGACGTCTGACACTATTATTAGACATCTGGAACTACTCTCTAGTTCCTGTTTTTGAATTCAAGCTTGGATCTTGAATTCCTAGGTCCCTAAACCCAATTCCTGTTCCTGGGAACCTAAATTAAGGTACCCTAACCCTAGTACATCACCTCTAGACCACTCTAAGAACCTAATTAGGCTCTCACTAAACCTAATTGACTTGGTTCATAGTCAATTTCATTAGCCTATTCAATTGGACTCATTGAATCAAATTGAGCCATGATATCAACACTCATTGTCCAATTGGACTCAATGAGAGTCCAATTGACCTAGACCTAACTTAATTAAGTTATTTTACTCTCAATTAGGGTTTCACACATTGAATTAAACTTGTATCAGGCTTAATTGCATTTTACCTTAATGAATTAGGGTTTACAACCCTAATTTGAGACCTACCTTGACCTAAATCCACTAGAAACTAACCTGATCAACCTAGCCACCTAGGTTTTGACCCACACACACCATCCACACGAAAATACCTAGCCTAGAGTCCTCTAGAACTCTCTACCATGTGTTGTTACCTTGGTTGCTAGAAATAACAACCAAGATGCATTCAATTTTTAGATCCACCAAATGTGGATCAAAAAACCACTCATCCATCCACTCCCTCCTTCTCGCACAAGCTCCCACCATAGGCCTCTCTAGAGAATTCCATAACTCTCTAGAGAGCTTCCCTTAGGTTTATAAAAAGATCTAAGGGGTGGCCATTTGGTCCATCTTGGTCTCTTGGCTTCATTTCACCTCTATTACTCCACCTTCATCTCCATTAGCACAACATGGCATCTCCATCACCTGCATGCTAGGCCTAAATCACCTCCAACCTTTCTCGAAGGGCCAGCCTACCCAACATTGGTTGCCCCTCTTTTTCTTTTCTCCCATTCAAAGAACATCGGAGCCCACCTCCGAATGCCCTTCATTTTGTTAGATAGATAAGTAGCGTAGTTCTTCGTAGATTAATGTTTTATTACTGCTTAGTAGTGTAGCTCCTTACTTCTCCCCCAATGATGCATCCATAATCCCCTGTAGATTCATGTATGCAGTCATTTTCTAATATCTATTAGTTTTACATTCCTTGTAAAAGCATTCCGCTATCGGTGCTCTGTAACTCTACTACAATCATCTTTATATATATACGTTGAAAATCACCATGTGCCTGATTATCATCTTTTTATGTGACTAAAGTTGCATGTTTTCAATTTCTAATATTCTGGCAATGGCATGTCGAGCATCAATACGAACTTAGCATAAATCAATATGCAATTTTGAATAAGTAGAGCGAGCAAGATCGATTTCTAATTTGGATTTCCAAAATGCCTTGCAGAGACGAATGACCAGGACTCAAGTCTCGTTATTTTATAAATTATTTTTTATGAGCATTTTCACGCACTATACTACGATGAGATCTCTATTTTCAAAACACTTGAGAGAATCGCTATTTGTCAAATGGCACCATTGCCAGGGAGGCAACGGAATTGATTTCGATCTTTTGAGCTTTTACTGACAAATATTCCTCTACTTGTTTGTTGGATGTGCAAGAAAGCAGGAAAAATGGGATCTGCTCACACATCAGGTGCAGAAAAATCATTAGGTGCACATCTCCTCTTAGATTAGGATTTCCCTTTTTCGAACATTAGGTTAGATTTCCTTCTAGAAATTTCAATTGAAAAAAAAGCTTATTTATTTTCATGAAAAAGAAAATAAAAAAAGTCTAGGTAGTTAGATTAGGTCTCCATTTGAATCTTAGGTTAGTTTGCTTGAAAAAAAAAGGAAAAAAAATTTGAAAAAAAAAATTTCCCTTCAAAAAAAAATATTTCAAAAGTTTTTGAAAAAAAAAATCATTTTGGGGGAAAGCTTGAATTTTGAATTCAAACACCTTTTAAACGATTTCCCACCATTCTCTGATTTTCGGCTAGATTTCAAATTTTGACAAAAAAATTCAATTGCCAAAAAATTAATGAGTGAAAAATTCTGAAGTTCGGGCTATACTTTTATTTTCAAACCATCTTTCAAACTGCACTATTCATTTGAATAAATTACTAGTAGAACATTTTTAAAAATTCGCGAAGTGCAAGGGGGTCAAACTGACCCAGATTTAAAATTTTTCAAAATTCAAAAATCAATTTGAAGCAATCCGCGAATCTATTTTGACTAAAAAGTGGGGTTTGAAAGCTGATCTCATTGGCTTTAATTTACATATCTTTCTTGAATTTTTGAAGATCATATGATATTGTTTAAAAGCAAAAATCCAACAGGGGTCAAAATTCCATATTTGACCCCTGACGTTTAAAAATCTCTATAAATTCAGTTGAAATAGTGAAAATTAAAAAAAAATATTCTCTAAAAGGATAATTGAAAAAGGAATCTACTTACCAAATTTCAACTTATTCTGATTCCAATTTTTATCAGAGAATTATTCTTATTTTTGTGGTCTGCTGAAGAAGAAAGAAAGAAAAAACCCTAGAATTGCACGAACCCTAGGTTACACCTTTAGGGTTACACTCTAGTGACCACACATTCGGGCTAGACTAGACTTGACCAAGTCTAAGGTTTAGCCGGTGAGCTTGCTCACTTGTGGGCCACTCACCAGACCCCTATGAAAAAAAAAGGGTTAAAATAAATTGTAAAACACAAAATAAACACGAATTCGTTGTCATACTACTGGGTAGTTTCAACCACTCTTGCCAAACCTAGTGACTAAGTCTGTGGGGTAGTGTCAAACGACCGTAGCTCAAGGGTCAACGGAGCCGGAGGTGTAAGCCGAAGGAAGAACCTTCCCCTTAGTCTTATCGTAACCAGACTGGCTGGGTTAACTTGAGAGTCGGGAATCACTTTCAGTCGGTTGAATGATGAATTTTCTCTTCAGGAATTAGAATTTTAAATGAAAAATATGGTCATCTGATCATAAGGACCATCTGATTAATAGGGCCTTACCCTTGTCTGGCTGGCTACACCAACCTAGGGCTTGGTTGGTGTATGCGAGGAAGGTGGTCACTCAGACCTCAATTGGTTGGATCTTGGGAGTCAATCCCAAGGAGGCGGAGGCGATTCATCACTTTGCCTAGACCATCTTCTCCCCCACAATTTTCTTCCACTCTCTTAGGCACAATGGCTAACCCTGGATCTGGACCTAATTAGGATCCAGAAGAGCTGGACCCACGAGCTTATCTGAGAGCCTAGGTCACTGAATCAGCTCAACTTTGGGATCAGAACCCAAGGTGGCGAAGATGACTTTTCACTTTGCCTGATCCTTCTCTTCGAGTTACCGAAATGGTTAACCCATATCCCGACCCTGGATATTATGACCCATACCATTTGGCTCCTTGAAGGATAGCATTTTATAACCCAAGATATGGATTTCACACTCCTACATCTAACCCATGGAATATGGGCAGACATGATTCACCCCTTGGAACACTGGAAGAGCTACCAGTGCATATGCGACCGCATTATAGAATACAGAGAGCTATAGCTAGCTGAAACGTGGGGTTTCACCGGGTTTTGTTATAACGTTGTAGTAAAGCCGGTTATTACCAACATTTCAAATATAAATTTTTTTTACTCGGAAAATGAAAGAGTTCCCGAGGTCGAACTCAGGGAGCAAGTCGTATTCTAGAGATATACATGTTTCTTTTACAAAATAAAGAGAGAGGGAAAGAATTTGTTGTGATGTTCTTCTTTCTTTCTCTTTCTTCAGATCTCCTTCTTCTTCTTCCTTGGTTTCTGCTATGGTGATAATCTTCTTCTGCAATGGTGATGCTCTTCTTCTTCCTGCTGTTCCTGCGTTGGTGATGTTTTTTTTCTTTCTTCAGAGCTCCTTGTTCTTTTGGTTTTCTGCCTTGACCTCTCTTCTTCTTCTTCTGCAATCGTGGTGCTTCTTTCTTCTTCTGCAATCGTGGTGCTTCTGCCTTCAGCTACTAAGTCTCCCTTCCTTCTTCTTCAGCCTGCCTTCTGTGTTGCTCTGGCTGCTGACTTTCCGTCGTCTGGCCCGGTGCTTCGACGACTTAACTGAGCATTTGCTACAGTGCAGCTCCTTCTTCTTCGCCTGCACTTCTTCTTCCGCGGGTCTTCTTCTTCTTCTTTGGCCTGCACACTTCAGAGTTTTTTCGTCAAGAGGCAAAACCTACTCTACCCTCCCCCCCCCCCCGCGTCTCTCTTTCTCTCTGAAACCACTCTTGGGACAGCTCTCCCAGAGCTACCGGGTAATCGGGTTCGGGTCAGGCCCGGGTCCAGGCCCACCGGCGTGCGGTGGTGGGCGAGGAGTGCAGGTCGGTCTAATCGGGTCGGGCCAGGTCCGCGGAGCGTGGTCACGGACGAGGCCGGGTCGGGTGAGAGGGACCTCACCCCGTGGTCAGGAGGCAGACAGCATAAGGCACTTTTTGCCTTTATGCGTCCGCGCGCCTCCGAGAAGTTCCGAGGTGGGACTAAATGTCCCACCCCAATTGAGCGCGCGTCGCGGATGGAGCAGTGGGCGATCGTGGCTTCCCGCGCGGCCTTCGCCCCATCTGTGAACCTGGGACGTTTCGCGGAGAGTCCCTGCGCAACCTGGGAGTCAAACCTGGGCGAAGGCGTGCCTGCACCTGCAGGTGAAGCAGCTCTGCCTGCGCAGTAATGGCGACGGCGGGCGAGTCACCTGGTCACAGAAGAACGGCCTCTCGGCCAAATCAGACAGGCGGGGAACCTTCGCCGTGGCACGGCGAAGGTGGTCAGGGGGTCTGCAGGGGGTGTGATGGAGCCAACAGGTCGTCCTAGGTCAAACTGTGAGCGAAGAAGTGGGTGTGTTCGGTGGATCTGCAGAGGGTGTTTGGTGGGAAGTGGAGGGGCGGAAGAGGATCAGGGTGAGGAGGCGGAGGTTCTGCGGTGGTCGGCGAGCCGTGTGGGTCGCTGAGGTGATGGGAGCGGCTCGCCGGAGGGTGGTCGGAGGCGGAGAGGGTGAGGGTGAACAGGAGCGGTCGAGGGTTTAATTGACTAAATTGAAAGCGGGGAAAGAAAGAGGAGAAGAAGGGGAGTAGTTCTAACTTAACTGCAGGGACGAAGGGGGAGGAACAGGGCGACAGTCGTATCGACTGTCGCCGGAGAAGACGATGCCCAGTGGGGGGAGGACGGCGGTGACGACGGGGCAGAGGCAGCGCGCGCCGGTATTGCGCGACGCGGGAAGAGCAGGGGAAGAAGTCTCTGCTGCTGGTATTGCGGCAGAGCGAAGAGGAGGAGGAGGAAGAACCGCCGGAGCTGGTGGGCGTCTGCCGGAGTGAGAAGAGAGGAAAGTTGGGGGTTTTCTCCGTCAGATCCAGGCTGCCCTGGTCGGTGGAGCAGCGGGGGGTATTTATAGGGATGAAACAGGGAGGAAGGCGGAGGGAGACGACGTGTCTCCCTCACCGGAGAATGGTCGGAGACGAACCCATACCGTCCGTGCGTTCGCACGGCCGGTATGGTGGGCTACAATGACCAAGGGGGTGCTCCTGCGACGGCTGACGACGCAGGGCACCCCCGGTTTACTTGCCAGGTCCCCTACCTCACCCTGCGCGGCGCCATGCTCCGCGCAAGGTCGCCGGAGCATGGTGCTGGCAGGGTTTTGCAGGAGGGACCTGATTGCAAAGAACGAAGGAGAGTTAGGGGCCAAAATGCGAGGGTTCAAAAGTTGAGGGCCAAAGAGTAAATATATGAGGACCAAAGTGTAAAGTCGGTCAAGGGGGTTTCTTCTTAGGCTCAAGTTTTTATACATGACTAATTAGGACCTAAGGAATCTGATGGTGAATTTTATTTTCATCTTAAACCTTGTTCGACCGGTCAATTTGCGCAAAAACCCAAATTAAGTTATTAATTGGGCATGGTTCTCAATGTAGGTCAAAATGGGTTCTAAAGGCCAAATTGAAGGTTCTAAACCCTAGAGATTATTTTTCTATGAATTTTAGAGGGTTTATTCTATTTTTACTTTGCCTCGAACCTTGTGAATTGAAGTGGGTTGTTTTAGGGTTACAGATTTAGTCTCTTGGAATTGCTGTAGCCCTTGCTAGATCATCTCATCCCACTTTTATTCTTATTAAGCTGTTTTGACCTGTGTTTGGTCCCTGAATTACCCTGCATGCAGTTTATACTGGTAAAATTGCACTTTTACCCCTTATGACTGGTTTTCTTCTCAAACTCAGAATTCTCTGAGTTAAGCCTTTCCTTGAGATATGTAGGAGCTTTTATCCTTTGTATTGGGTCAAAATGAGCTAGTTATGGCTCATGATGAGGTTCTCATCATACCCCCATGCCTAGCTTTTGCTAGTCCCTTAGCAAAAACTTAAGGTTTCAACCCTTGTTCTAGACCATGAAGTTTTTAATGGTTTTAGATAAGTGCCTTTTTTATTTGAGCAAAGATTAGGTTAGAATGCTGACCATAGGCCTAAAAGGTACTCTAGTACCAATCAAGATCCAAATCTGTCTAGCCTTAGCCTCAGTCTTTTAGCAAAGGTTTTTAAGGCCCGCAAGAACTAACCTAAGGTTTATTGGACTTCGTGGTTAAAGCACCCGTGCTTGAAATGATTTTAGCCCTGGCTCAGTTCGCAGTGCGTTTTGTAAGAGAGAGATAGAAAGTTTTTCTGTTTGGAGAGTTTTCTCTCTCTTTTTCTTTTTAGTTCTAGCCTAGGATTGGCTTTTCAGCACGGTCTGTATCAGATTCCTTGCTCCCATCATCAATCCTCAAGGGTTCCTGGCGATCGATGCTTCGAGATAGCACCGCCCATGGCAACCCCCGGAACCCTGGCTATTGAGATTTCGAGATAATCCCATCCATGGTATTCCGTGGCCGAATCCAGACCCTGGCAATTGACACTTCGAGATAATGCCATCCATGGAATCTGAACCAGCAGAGTGCTTACATGCCCCCCGTAGGATATGTAAATATCCTAAGAGACAAGCACCGTGGAGATGATATTTTGTTACGCATCTTCGAGGGGATTTCCCCCTCTCCGCGCCGGGAACTCGTCCAAATCAACTTGTGTTGATCGGCCGTTCCTATTCTAGGTGTTCTTTTCAGATTTTTGCGACGCTTCTGCGTGATTCTGATTTTTACGCTTACTGAACCAGGCTGTGTGTGAGATTAGGGTGCTTAGGTTACTGAGTCCCGTAAACCAAAAATTAGTTAACGAGGCCGAATACTTCCTAAGCCTTGGACCTAATACTTCAGCTTTTCATTTTCCTCAACCTCTTGAGGAGTGTCCAGATCTTAATGGGTACTAAGAGTCTATTCAAGAATGCCTAAGGTTTGCATTCTTACTAATCTCATTGTGCACTTTTCAGTTATTTTCTTGAATGAGGTCTAGAACTTAGGTTAATTCCTTAGTTCCTTACTAATGACTATCACTTTTTCTCATAATTTTGTGCTCCTTTTTCATTTTGTTTCTTTTCTCCTTCACAAAATTTTCCTTCTCCTCTTTTCCTCTTATTCTTTTTCAAAAAATTTTTAATTTTTATGGTGTTTTTGGCATATGTGAATTTTTTGTTTGAAACCTTTTCTTACAAGTTTTTGCATTTTCCTACCCCCCCATGCCTAAGATTTGCAATGTCCTCATTGTAACCTAGGGGGTCTTAGTTCATTCCTTAAGACAGAAATTTGGATGAGTGAATGGGTCGGGTTGAATTTTTGCGGACGATTTCAAATCCCAGATGCAAACATCTGAGTTGGAGTCGGCTGTCCTAAAGTGTGAACTTCAAGTGCAAAAGCTGTCAGAACAAGTTTCAGGTTTTCAAAGAGAATGACGGGCTGCCTCCCGTTGAGCGCTAAATTTGATGCCTTCAGCCAAGCGGGAAATGCGATGGAGAGGGGATGGTCAAATCAGCGGAGTTTTGTAAGACAAGCACCTTGATTAAGAGCCTGGTTGGTCCAACCAGGTGCTTATTCAGATCAACAGGCTGATGATGCAGCCCAAACCCAATCAATCTGGTGGGTTGATAGATGTGGATAAAAAGGTGTGGATCCCACCATAAACTATGAAGCTCAGCTGGATGTGGAAGTGTAAACGCAGGGTTTGGCTGAGCCGAATCAGCCTGGTCAGAGTAGGGACCCGTAGGATAATCAGTGGTTGATGCAGGAACCCTACAGGGGTGATCAGAGAATGATAGAGCATGGTATGTAGTCTGATCAATGTTCGAAACCCGATGTGGAAATGCAATCGGCTCGGTGAGAGGTGAATCTGAATAGAAATTGACTCCGGTTGCGGGTCGGGGTTTGGAAGAGGTTTTGATCCGTTCTGCGTGTGCGGACGAGGTGGCCATTGTGTACGAGGGCTCCTCTAGAAACAGATGATAGGTGGTTTTCTGTAGAGAGTCCTCTGGGTAACTATCAAATGCCGGAAGAGTGTTTGTAGGATGAAAGAAATCGGATTCGAGAAAAAATTTGGATTCTTGGTTGCAATTACTCTTGGCATTTTCTGTTTTTGGTTCCTGAGGATCGAAAAGGAATGATTCTGTGTTATCAGTGATCTCGGGAATCAGGACCTCAGAGTCAGAGTCATGTGAACTGAGGTCGTGGATAGGCCTGGTGTGTTCAGGAAGGGGAATCTCTCCGCAATTATAGTCAGATCTGAAATTGTCGGAGAGTTGGCGAAAATGATCACGAATTCCACCACAGCACAAATCATCAGATGTGGAATCAGCAGCCTGACTGGGTTCTAGCCTATATGTCACTTCTGGGCTCAAAAAGATGTTCTGTTCAAGCTCTAAGCTGGTAGGATAGATCCCATTAAAACCTTGCTCATCCAACTCCTCAGTTTCTGTATCATAAATTGGCATGTTTTCTGAAAAATCAATCAGATTTCCTGAGGGTATTGGAAAAGGACATTCATCAAATAAAGGCCCGGAATCATATTCTGTAAAAATTTGATCTTTCTCATAAGGGGCCTCATAATCTTCCCAATAAGTTTCAGATCTAGGTTCTAGGCTTAGGATGTGGGTAGAATTATTAGAACCTAAGTCTGAATAACCTTCGAGGGTTACCTTATCAAAACAAGGGGCGGAATTTATACCCTCCAGAGGTTCAATTCTAATCTTGTTATTGCAGGAGTCTTAGAGTTCTAAGCTTGGTGATTTACGGCCTAGGGTTGGCTTAGCATTGTGTTCTCCTGCAACTTCCCAACCTATTTTAATGCTATCTTCTATTTGGGTTGGAATTTTACAACCACTTTGTCCCTCAATCCCGAGATCTGGGAAACTGAATTGTTCCTTAATACTGTTCCAAGATGGTTCATCCTCTGTTTCTGGTTTATACGGGTATTTCTGGTTGATAATTTGTTCTACTGATTTCATCATTTCTACCCGTTTTATAAGGGCATCTTGGTGTTGTTCCCAAAGTACAGGATTTGTTAAGCATTGAAGGTATTCAGATTGGTGTAATTTTTCCATCTCAATGTATCCTGTCATGAGCATGTCTCGGGTTGATCCTTTTGAAATTCCAGTCAATAGAATTTGGGCACAGTTTATGATGAAGGATGTGGTTGTTGGGACATCAACCTGAATATCTCCTATTGGTGTTGAGGTTTTTTCTTCTTTTTCATAGAATTTTATGGCATCCTCGATCATTTTATCTTTCATAGATCTCCGATATTCAGGTTTCTTGAATGGTAGTCTTGCTAGGTAATTAGGCTGCATAATTGGATCAGGTGGTGGAATAGAATCAAAGTTTGAATCAAGATGGAAGAAGGGGATTTTGTTCAGAATCAGAGGAAAGAGGGGCTATGTGAATGATTTCTGCAAAAACAAAGGAGCCGAGGCTTAGCCTCGGGGAGAGTGAATTTCTATAGGAGGTTTCAAGGACCTCCTGAAAAATACTGAAGGGCTGGATGAGATAAGCAGGTGCTGGACCCAATCAAGACACCCAAAAATTGTTGGGTGACTATGGAGGTTCGGGGCAGATGGACCCCTTGATCAGAAAGATCGTCCACCTGAGAATTACCTGGGCAGCCAGAGAGGGAGAGTCCCGCGAAGACCCCTACACGGTAGAGCGTCCCCACGGGTTACAGGGTTTCCCCCACCCGACCTCTCTTGTCACTGCGGTTCCAGGTAGACCAGAATGGGGATCTTGACCTCTTAAGTCTACCAATTTTAAGATCAGGGTGCTTAAGGTTTTCACTTGAACTTTAGTCTTTTAAGTGCAAAGAGTGACCTAATTTAAGGTTGGTTGACCCAAGGGGTCAACTTTACCTCTTGTTTTCTTTGAGAGCTTTTAGGTCCTGTCTTTTAGGGTTCAAGTGTTTAGAGAGCCAATTGTTTTAGATTTTCTTTGAATAGGTATTTTCAGACAAGGGCTTGGGCACACTTCATTTGGTTTTCTCAATTCTTGCTTAAGGAGTGTGTCTCTAAATCCCTAGTGTTGGATCCTAGGTTGGCTCTACCTGGTCCAGTTAGTCCTTTGTTGGGTAATTAGGGCTCAAGCAAGAATGTGTTAGCCCTTAAATACCCTTAATAGTGTGCAGGACTGATGAGTTGAAAACATGCAACTTTTTATGGTTACTAAGTATGGAAGACAGGTTAGCCCTATATTGCTTGTTCTTTTCTTTTCTTCCTCTTTAGAGTGTAGGGGTTAATAGTGAGAGAAAAGATTTACCTGTCTTCGGAGTGGTTGTGTGGTTGCTTGTCTTCTTGAGTTCCTATAGCTGCACAAAAGAGAGGAGATTATCAGAACTTAAAAGAAACAGGAATGTTTACCTCTAGAATAGACGTTGCTCCCCGGCAACGGCGCCAAAATGAAACGTGGGGTTTCACCTGGTTTTGTTATAACGTTGTAGTAAAGCCGGTTATTACCAACATTTCAAATATAAATTTTTTTTACTCGGAAAATGAAAGAGTTCCCGAGGTCGAACTCAGGGAGCAAGTCGTATTCTAGAGATATACATGTTTCTTTTACAAAATAAAGAGAGAGGGAAAGAATTTGTTGTGATGTTCTTCTTTCTTTCTCTTTCTTCAGATCTCCTTCTTCTTCTTCCTTGGTTTCTGCTATGGTGATAATCTTCTTCTGCAATGGTGATGCTCTTCTTCTTCCTGCTGTTCCTGCGTTGGTGATGTTTTTTTTCTTTCTTCAGAGCTCCTTGTTCTTTTGGTTTTCTGCCTTGACCTCTCTTCTTCTTCTTCTGCAATCGTGGTGCTTCTTTCTTCTTCTGCAATCGTGGTGCTTCTGCCTTCAGCTACTAAGTCTCCCTTCCTTCTTCTTCAGCCTGCCTTCTGTGTTGCTCTGGCTGCTGACTTTCTGTCGTCTGGCCCGGTGCTTCGACGACTTAACTGAGCATTTGCTACAGTGCAGCTCCTTCTTCTTCGCCTGCACTTCTTCTTCCGCGGGTCTTCTTCTTCTTCTTTGGCCTGCACACTTCAGAGTTTTTTCGTCAAGAGGCAAAACCTACTCTACCCTCCCCCCCCCCCCCCCCGCGTCTCTCTTTCTCTCTGAAACCACTCTTGGGACAGCTCTCCCAGAGCTACCGGGTAATCGGGTTCGGGTCAGGCCCGGGTCCAGGCCCACCGGCGTGCGGTGGTGGGCGAGGAGTGCAGGTCGGTCTAATCGGGTCGGGCCAGGTCCGCGGAGCGTGGTCACGGACGAGGCCGGGTCGGGTGAGAGGGACCTCACCCCGTGGTCAGGAGGCAGACAGCATAAGGCACTTTTTGCCTTTATGCGTCCGCGCGCCTCCGAGAAGTTCCGAGGTGGGACTAAATGTCCCACCCCAATTGAGCGCGCGTCGCGGATGGAGCAGTGGGCGATCGTGGCTTCCCGCGCGGCCTTCGCCCCATCTGTGAACCTGGGACGTTTCGCGGAGAGTCCCTGCGCAACCTGGGAGTCAAACCTGGGCGAAGGCGTGCCTGCACCTGCAGGTGAAGCAGCTCTGCCTGCGCAGTAATGGCGACGGCGGGCGAGTCACCTGGTCACAGAAGAACGGCCTCTCGGCCAAATCAGACAGGCGGGGGACCTTCGCCGTGGCACGGCGAAGGTGGTCAGGGGGTCTGCAGGGGGTGTGATGGAGCCAACAGGTCGTCCTAGGTCAAACTGTGAGCGAAGAAGTGGGTGTGTTCGGTGGATCTGCAGAGGGTGTTTGGTGGGAAGTGGAGGGGCGGAAGAGGATCAGGGTGAGGAGGCGGAGGTTCTGCGGTGGTCGGCGAGCCGTGTGGGTCGCTGAGGTGATGGGAGCGGCTCGCCGGAGGGTGGTCGGAGGCGGAGAGGGTGAGGGTGAACAGGAGCGGTCGAGGGTTTAATTGACTAAATTGAAAGCGGGGAAAGAAAGAGGAGAACAAGGGGAGTAGTTCTAACTTAACTGCAGGGACGAAGGGGGAGGAACAGGGCGACAGTCGTATCGACTGTCGCCGGAGAAGACGATGCCCAGTGGGGGGAGGACGGCGGTGACGACGGGGCAGAGGCAGCGCGCACCGGTATTGCGCGACGCGGGAAGAGCAGGGGAAGAAGTCTCTGCTGCTGGTATTGCGGCAGAGCGAAGAGGAGGAGGAGGAAGAACCGCCGGAGCTGGTGGGCGTCTGCCGGAGTGAGAAGAGAGGAAAGTTGGGGGTTTTCTCCGTCAGATCCAGGCTGCCCTGGTCGGTGGAGCAGCGGGGGGTATTTATAGGGATGAAATAGGGAGGAAGGCGGAGGGAGACGACGTGTCTCCCTCACCGGAGAATGGTCGGAGACGAACCCATACCGTCCGTGCGTTCGCACGGCCGGTATGGTGGGCTACAATGACCAAGGGCGTGCTCCTGCGACGGCTGACGACGCAGGGCACCCCCGGTTTACTTGCCAGGTCCCCTACCTCACCCTGCGCGGCGCCATGCTCCGCGCAAGGTCGCCGGAGCATGGTGCTGGCAGGGTTTTGCAGGAGGGACCTGATTGCAAAGAACGAAGGAGAGTTAGGGGCCAAAATGCGAGGGTTCAAAAGTTGAGGGCCAAAGAGTAAATATATGAGGACCAAAGTGTAAAGTCGGTCAAGGGGGTTTCTTCTTAGGCTCAAGTTTTTATACATGACTAATTAGGACCTAAGGAATCTGATGGTGAATTTTATTTTCATCTTAAACCTTGTTCGACCGGTCAATTTGCGCAAAAACCCAAATTAAGTTATTAATTGGGCATGGTTCTCAATGTAGGTCAAAATGGGTTCTAAAGGCCAAATTGAAGGTTCTAAACCCTAGAGATTATTTTTCTATGAATTTTAGAGGGTTTATTCTATTTTTACTTTGCCTCGAACCTTGTGAATTGAAGTGGGTTGTTTTAGGGTTACAGATTTAGTCTCTTGGAATTGCTGTAGCCCTTGCTAGATCATCTCATCCCACTTTTATTCTTATTAAGCTGTTTTGACCTGTGTTTGGTCCCTGAATTACCCTGCATGCAGTTTATACTGGTAAAATTGCACTTTTACCCCTTATGACTGGTTTTCTTCTCAAACTCAGAATTCTCTGAGTTAAGCCTTTCCTTGAGATATGTAGGAGCTTTTATCCTTTGTATTGGGTCAAAATGAGCTAGTTATGGCTCATGATGAGGTTCTCATCACTAGCGCTAAGGAAAAGGCCACATCCTATCTACACAAAATCCTAGCTATCATTGAGCCGAACCAAAGACAAAGCTGGATTCCGTATCAACAAGCTATGATGGAGCTCCTTCAAAGAACAACAGGGATAATGATATAGACACAACTATTTAGGTTAAAATGCCTATTCATGTATGTTCTTAGATTTGTATTTCATGTTATAAATATTGCATAACATGCGTCACTTTGCATTTAGAGTGGTTGTATATATTTTAGGTTAATTAGGTCCTTTTTATGGTCAGGAGAGAAGAAGACTTATTTCAGGGCCTCGGATGAAAGTTTGGACTGTACGAATCTGATTAAGACAATGATCAGAGTTTAACGCCTCTGAAATTGTCTAGATCGGAGAACCATAGCATCGTATGAAGTCCGAGGAAGATCAATGGCCAAGAGGCAATGCAACATCCTTATGAACTTCGAATGAAAAATCTGACCATGCAGATGGATCCGGAGCATCGATCGCAGTCTGACAACGTAGAAATTACCTCGATCTGAGCAACATGGTATCCTCTGCAAGCAATGAAGTGTGAATGGTCCAGATGGTGCCACGTGGCGCCATTTGGAGCACCCACAGCCACCTGCCACATCTTCAAAGGCTGCCCATCAAGTGATCTCAGTTGTTGGATGCAAATCCAATGGCTGAGAGCTCGCCGCGCTACGCGACGGCAAACTCTTCCTCGCGACACACATGAAGGCGTGGCGTAGCTGGTGGGGCAGCGATTCGCAAGGGAGGGGCGCGGATTCGAATCGCAGCAACGCCCCATTCTCAATTGAGCATGCACGCAGTGCACGCCAGCACACACCAGCAAGCTTCCGCACAATCCGCTCACATGAGTGGGCTTAGCACAGGCAGTGCTAGCAGAGCATGGGGCGGGTGTGTGCTCGGTTGTCTCTAGCCTATAGCGACGCATGAACTGGACTTACAGTGACACTTACAGCCGTCGCTAATTCCTCGCGCACCAGCAAAGCCAGCTATGGGTGAAAGCGGGCATGAGCTATCTACAGCGACACTTCCACTGATGGCCTGGAAATCACTAATGGTCCCATACCTATTTCTGCCTCTTCTCCTCCACTATAAAAGGACCTACACCCGCTCCCTTCCAAGCCATCTCTACCTACTCTACTCCCACCTACTCCCAAGCAGCAAGCCTACCAACGCTCCATTAAAGCTTGTTCTCAAGCTCCCAAGGCTCCTATTAGTGTAGTAAATCTCTGCCTCACCAAATATTTGTCCATCTTCCCATCCCCATTCATAGGTCACCTTGGAGCTATCCTTTCACCTCCATTCCGGTAGCAGATCATCTTCGTCTTCTCACCTCCATTTCGGACCCACGCCGAAGCTTTCCTCTACCCGACGTCCTCCTGCATCTCATCTCTGTCGTCCCGCTCCTCGCCTCCATTGTCCGAGGTTCTACCAGGCATCGTCGTCTCGCCGAACAGCCGATTCGGGAGATTCCTCTCACCCCTCTCTTTTTTTATGCTTTCATAGTTGATTGTAATAGACATTGAATTGATATCTATACCATATTTGTTCCATCTCTATTTTGTGATTCATTTGCTTGTCTTCTTACAAAAATACAAAAAAAAAAAAGCAAAACCCTAAAATACCAAAAAGAAACAAATCGAAGTGCAGTTTTCAATTAAAGTAAATGTCGCCTCCTTGTGTTCGACCCAGGACTCCCTTGTAGTTTCGGTATAAATTTTATTTGACCAAGCGTTTTGCAACTACGATGATGGGTTACTTGTAACCTTGATTTCTAACACACGAAACCCGTGAGATCACTTTGGCACCGTTGCCGGGGAGGCAATGGAATTTACTTTATTATTTTCTGTGCTTCATTGCATTTACATAGCACTAACCTTGCTTATCTCTGATCTATTATCTTGCAGGTACCCTAGCATGGAGATTCAAGTGTGGTAGACCGGAGTAAAGTGCGGGTAGAGTGTTTTGTAAGTGTCCTCCACACCACCCCCACCTTAGTTTTCATTCCATAACCTAATTACTCAAACCCAAATCAACTTAGGTGCTTTGCATAAACCCTAGGGTAGATTTTGGTTGTTTGATTGTCACTCCACTGACCTCACACACCCGCATATATATAAAAAAAAAATTTCTCTTGTGGGATTTAACTGAAAGCTACACACTTAACACCCACAAATTCTTATCATAAGGCACACAATCACTTTGATTCTACCACTTAACCAGGATCTGACCTGTGGACCCGGTACACTTCAACTCAATACACATAAGTGAGTAGAAATCTGAATAGGTTAAACATTCTTGTGTTCCTTAACTAAGTGGCATAACAAGCCAATTGATTGAGTAGTTTGGGCCGCACCACTCAATCTAAAACTGATCCATCAAGCACTTAGGGTTGATTCTTAGGGCTGACCAACCACATTATTTTTTATTTTTAAAGGAACATATCAACACCCGTGCTTTCAAAACTTGAAGTGTTCTACTAAACCTTGATTGAACCAACCTAAGAATTAAACCCTAAAAGCTACTAAACAAGGCTAAATCCTAAAAGACACATCATTAAATGACCTTGTTTGAAAACCATGGTTGTGAACACACACATTTTAACTGATCACTAAGTGCACAACCCATCTAAAGGGCTCATCACATTCCAAAAGCACGATCATCCCAAGCCTAACTAAAACTAAGTAGACATTGGCCTTAAGGATTGATTTGCTCTTCGAGGCTCAGACTGAGATTTTTTTTTCGGTTAATCTGCTTCTGTTGGTCCATCTGATGTCTAACTAGGGGAGTAGCATCAAACGACCGCGGCTGGGGGGTACACTAGGAACCGAAAGCACAAGCCAAAGGAAGAACCTTCTCCCTAGTCCCTCCTAACTGGTTGGATTGACTGGATAAAAGTAGAATAAATCGTTTATAATCTCAAGATGAGTCTTGGGAGTCTGTAGGTCTTTAGGCTACCCACATAAGGATAGGTTTGGTTGATTGTACTATAGGGCACTTTTCTCTATTCTATTTTGCCTCCTACTTTATAATGTATCCTTCCACTTACACGCATTTCCCATCCTATCCTCCTACCACCACTTATCCCCAAGATGATTACTATTCCGACATGACTTGTAATTACCCATCCACTAGCCGGGATGACTTTGATAGGGGATGTGAATACGGAACTCAATGTCCAGGGCCTAACCCTAGACAATAAGACTGTGATTACTATCCTTCCCAAAGCTACAACGATTATAGATCTCCATCCTTTGATGATCAACCTAACCAGATCTACAACCATGAAGGATATGCTAATTATAACACTTACCGTCCCCAGAATTATGCTGAATTTAGGTCACCACCAACCTTTAAACAACCTGAAATGGACTACTATCAAGGAGGGACCTGAGAACCTCGACATCTTGACTCCCTTAGATTTAACCCGAACTCACCCAAACCTGAACTGAACAAGTTAGTTCAAGTGAACCAGATCTAGGATAGGGTGTTGGCTAATTTGAGGAACACTATACAATCTTTAGAAGCTCAGCCAACACCATGCACTGAAGCACTAGAGCCTATGATCAAAATGATTGATGAACTTAATAGTTCTCTATTGGATTTGCTCCAAAGTGTTAAGGATAGCAACTTGAGTGAGTTTCTTCTTGGGAAATTATCAAGGTTGAGGATGAAATTTGTGGTTGCCCTAGTTAAATCTTGGGATGATTCTCAAGATGAACCCCCTTTAGGACAGCCAATGTCAGAACCCGCTCAGGCGCTTGTCGAGGGGAATACATTTTCTGAAATCAGGGATGACCATTTTGGGATAGAGTAACCCATTGAGGATAAACCAATTGATTCACCGAAGATCCCTGAGCCAGGGAGCGAGGAAAAATATGTCTCTTTGAACCGGGAAATGACAATCGATTTTGAGACATATATAAATGAGGATCATGGATTCTTTGATTCTGATGGTGAAGAATCTCTTAGTGAAGTTTCACTTGAGCGTAAGGAAGATGATTTTAGTGAGACAAATGGGCTTGAGGAATCTGACGAACCATTTGATAGCCCAATTATTGAAGATTTGGATTCGGTTGGGGCTAACATGGAGGATTCAAATCCTCATTTACTAGAAGATTCAATCAATAGCCCCATTCCTCAACCACACCCCAAAAGAATTGGTTATGATTTGGAAATCATTGTACCCAAGTCAATTCTGAGTCAGCTATGATTTCTAGACTTGGGTAAATCTTATGGGGTGAATGGTATGCTAGAGGTCCCAGAACCTGAGCACTTGATGTTGGAGGATAGAAATGTTGAAATGAAAGTTTGAGAGGTCAATTTTGAGGGAAAAACAAATTTGGATCTAAGGGTTCCTATTGACCTAAAACCACCAACTTTTTACCAGGACCCTTACGATATCTTTCATGTACAACCCAAGCTCAAAATAACTGATTATTTTTTTGAGCTAGATGTTAAGTGGACAACCGCACCTATTGAACCGTCTTTACCCATTGTCCGACATTTTGGTCTTCGATTGCACACCACAAAATCAAAGGCCAAACCCTGCAAGCTTAACAACCTTTGGTTCTGGGTGATTTTCATCCAGAACCTTAGAACCACTCAACCTTGGGGCATGGGTTTGCACCATAATCTGTTCCACATATGTGGACATCTTCTGTTGGCGAGTTTCAGGATCAATATTTTTATTTTGATTTTGATCCGCACTTGTGGATTCTCAATTTCTTCCTTATATGTATTTTATGTCTAGCTGAAGGCATTAAATTTATGACGTGTTTATATTTCACGTTCTCTGCGGAGCTGACCGAATTCCTCATGATGTTCAGGTGATATTCTATTTACTCTACCCTTTTCATGTCTTTGTTTTTACAATGAGGACATTGCATCATTTAAGCATGGGGGGGTGGATAATCAATTCCTGAAATCATTTTGTTAACTCTGTAGAATTTTTTTAGTTTCATATAAAATAAAAAAAATTGAAAATTTGAAAAAGATAAAAAAAGAAAGAAATTAGGAAAAGAGAACCTAGGCATTTGGAAGTTATTAACTTAAGGAAATTCTACAAGAGGACCTAAACACTTAGTCTCTTCAGGTCTTCAAGCTTAATTAGCCCAGGTGTTCACTCGAATGTGGACTTAGTCTCAAGTCCTCGCCAATTCAATTTCATTTTTAATTTGGCTAATAAATTGGGATGCTAAGTATGCGACTTATCAACCCATCCTCTGATTTGGGAGGACTTTAAGCCTAAGCATCTACACACATTTTTTGCACAGACTCACATTTCGATGGTTTCTTCGGAAATTGGGTAGCTAATGAACTATCTAGCATGGTATGGCTGGCAAGTTGTCGGTGGTAATAGCTCATCGGCCGGTTGTCTAGAGCTCAGTCACATGACCATTTTCATTGTACTGCCTTTAGGTAAATCTTAGATCAGGGAAGTCACCTACTTAAAGGAAAAAAAAACAAACAAAAGGAAAAAGAAAAAGAAGGAGAAAGGAGAACAAAATAAAAAATAAACAAAACCACAATACACTGCACGAGTAAGGCTGGCAAGTTGTCGTGGGCAATAGCCCATTGGCCGGTTGTCCAGAACCCAGCTTACAAAAATGCATAATAATTCCCAAAACAATTAGGGAAGAAGCACGGAAGTAGATTAAACCAGGGAGATATACACTGGGTTCGCCCTTATGTTAACCCCATAAATAAAAGAAGTAGAGAGAAAGCTGCCTTTGGAAATGATAAACCTCTAGGCAAGGTCACCTAAGGTCATAGAAACCCAAAGTCCGTTTTAACGGCCGTCTAGTGAGTCTTTCACTTTTTCCACAAGATGCTTAGCACTTAGAGTCCTTTTCGAGTCTTGGGCGGGTCAGGTAGCCGTAAAAAGTTATCCCGTAACTCTCAGACTCCAAAAGTACAAAAAAAATTAGAAAAGAAGAAAAATAAAAAAAATGTATCTTCCCTTTTCAAATAAGGTGAGGACTTGGGCAGTCTGCATTCTGGTAGAACCCGGGTATTGTTGAGTTTTCGTTGTTTAAGACCTTAGTTGAAATTTTCTATTATTAATAAACGACTTAGGCCTAAACGATCTAATCCTAATTTTGATTTTATACATAGCATGTAGTTTAATTTTGCTAGGGACTAGCGAAAGATAGGCATGGGGTTATGATATAGACACATCTATTTAGGTTAAAATGCCTATTCATGCATGTTCTTAAGCTTACATTTACATTTCATGTTATAAATATTGCATAACATGCATCATTTTGCATTTAGAGTAGTTGTTTATATTTTAGGTTAATTAGGTCGTTTCAATGGTCAAGAGAGAAGAAGATTTATTTCAGGACCTCGGATGGAAAATCGAACCGTACGGATTTGATTAAGATGATGATCAGAGTCTAACGCCTATGAAATCATCTAGATTGGTGAACCATAGCATCGTACGAAGTTCGAGGAAGATCAACAGCTAGGAGGCAATGCAATATCCCTACGAACTTTGGATGAAAAATCTGACCGTACGAATGGATTCGGTAAATCGATCGCAGTCCGACAACATAGAAATTACCTCGATCTGAGCATCGTGGCATCCTCTGTAAGCAATGAAGTGTGGACGGTTCAGATAGTGCCACGTGGCACCATCTGGAGCACCCACAACCAACTGCCACATCTTCAAACGCTGCCCATCAAGTGATCTCAGCCGTTGGATGCAAATCCAACGGCAGAGAGCTCACCACGCCATGTAGTTGCAAACTCCTCGCGACACACATGAAGGCGTGGTGCAGTGGGTGGGGCAGCGATTCACAAGGGAGGGGCGCGGGTTCGAATCCTCGCAGCCCCCCCGTTCTCAATCGACCATGCACGCAGTGCATGCCTGTTTGCACCTCAAAACACGCATGTAATAACGCCTTCTTGTGCTATTTTCTAGCATTAACATTGCATAATAGGATCCTGTAATCGCATTTGTAAAAATGCTTGCATGCATGCATTTAATCAAGAGAAGAAGAGGAGTGAAACAATGGCTTGCATAGTTACATTTTATCTCAAGTTCCTCCTTGCAAATTCCACCTCTTTTTATTTTTTTCTCTCTTGATTTCTTCTTTTCTTCTTCCCGCGGCTGCACTTCTTCTCGCAGCAACTGCATGCATTTACTCCACGTCACTTCTCCCTGCCAACGCCGCTCCCTACAGCTGCAACTCCCGCACCCTCTCCCTGCTGCAGCCGGCACGCCACTCTCTCCTCCTCTATAAGAAGCTGCAGCTTCTTCCTCGCGAGAGAGGCTGCTGCACAAAAAAACAAAAAAAAACCCGCAGCCACCTCTTCCACCGTCTTCCCCTCCCATACGTCGGCCCTCCGTAGAGGAGGCACCCGGCGAGCAGGAGAACCCACTGTGGTGCTCACCACCACAGTGGGAACACCATCGCCAGCTCTTCAACGAGTCGGTGGGCGTGGTGTCTTCTTTTCTTTTCGTTTTCGTCTCCACGCCATTGCTGCCACTTCAAGCTCTGAAGCTTGAAGCAGCAGCAGCAGCAGCCAAACTGCGGTGGCGGCAGCAGCAGCAGACCTCCTCACCTCCTCCGTGACCTTCCCCGCAGGCGCTCAGCCCTCCGCGCGTGCCTGCAGGGCACTCTCCACTCAGTTCTCCGCTCTGACGCCTCCACCGTTGCACTGACAACCGGCCGCTGCGCGCACTGCAGCGGCTGGCCAACCGTCGTCCCGCTCCCCTGCCAACCTCTGCAACCCTCCGCGACCGACTGCAGACTCCCCGCCGCCCTCTCCGAGCATGCCATCGCCCGCTCTCCTTCCTCGCACCCAGCCTGTAGATGCCTCACCTTCTCTGCGCGAAGACGCGCCTGCATCCGTGACCATCAGACGTCGGCAGCCATCTGCAGACGACTCGACCTCCAGACGTCGGGCGCCTTTTCCAGACGACTTAACCCGCGGCTCTCTCCTGCGTCCGTCCGCTCCCGCCTGCTCTCTCTTCTGCTCTCTCTCTTTTTTCTCTCTCTCTCTCTCTCTTTTTTTACTTACTCACAGCAACACACACACACACCTTCACCGACGCACACACACCTTTACTCACACATACGCACACCCACACACACACACTTATAGTAACATACATATATATATATAATATATATAGCTACTTATATATATCTATATACTTATACATACATATATATATATATATATATATATCTAGATACATATATAACTATATACATATATATATATATATATACATCTATATAGTATTATATATATATATACTTATATACATATATACATAGCTATATACATATATACATACATATATATATATACATATACACCTATATATATATATACATATATATCTATATATATCTATACATATATACCTATACATATATATATATATATATAAATATATTTACTTATATATATGTATATATACTTTCACGTTATTTACTATACGCTGTATCGCGGGAATATCTGCACCAGTTGCTGATATTCTCCGATACACGCGTACAAAAAACGTGGACACATTCATCATCCATCCTCCATCCACACTTCACGCGGCACATAGTCATGTTGGTTGCGTCTTTCTAGACGACTACCTACTCGACACGGTGCTACACTCCATCGCCACCTCCACCCCCACCCCTTTATATATATCTATAGCTATTATATTTACTTTGTCTGTTAGCTTCCTTCTTAGTAAGAAGATAAAAAAATACATAAAAGAGAAAAGATAATCTTTGACTTGCAGGTACTTCGTCTTGCGAGTAGCAAGACCCATTTTTGACCCTATTTTGGCTCAAAGCCAAGAACCCATTTTTGAGGGTGTGCCTCAAGGACAAGTATTACTAGCAAAAAATCTAAATAAGAAAAAAAATAAAAAAACAGAATAAACGAACGGAAGAGATGCATTTTAAGGAAAATGTGGAAACTCGACTTAAACCCCACTTCCCTGAGTTCGACCCTGGGCCTAAAAGTGACAAGATAAAATCAATTAGGCCAGGTTAAAAATTTTGTAAAGAGATGGTTAGGTCCGAATTAGGTTAATCACTATACACATTTCAACGATAAAATCTCCATATTAACAACCTATCCGGGCCGACCCATCACACTTTTCTGGCGCCGTTGCCGGGGAAGTGCGCGTTCGAGTAAGTTTCTATCCAAATCCTTTCAATTTTTCTCTTCCCTCTTCATGGGTATTGTTGTTTTTGGTGTGCAGGTGAACTTGGTGGAAGGAGAAGGAAAGCAGACGAAGTCGGAAACGAGGGCAGATCTAAGGCGGGAACGAGAGCGTGAAGACGCCGACACCGCATTGGAGCTTCGCACACATTACCGAACAAGTAGGTTTTCCTTTCTTAGCAAACTAGGATTAACTTGCCACCTCAATAAAATAAATAAATAAATAAATAAATAAATAACTAGAAAAACTTCTTGGGATTTCTTGGGGCAAGTGGATTAAAATTCACTTGTTTGATTTGTTGTCTTCACTCCCACTGCCCCGGGATTTCCCACCACACTTCGCATAGTGAAAATTCGAGAATCTTGATTCTTGGATTTTTCGTCGTGGGAAGTATTCTTTGAGGCAAAGAAAAAGATTGCTTGCATCCCTCTTTTGCCTCGCTTATCTTTAATTCAGGATCACATTTTTGGTGGGGAGACTTGAAATTGAGTTAATTCCAACCTCACCACAACTTTTCAACTTGCCTGTGATTCGATCCTGAATACTTCAACACTAACAACTTTATTTTCTTTATCTGTTGGTTGAGTCTTGTGTGGACATTCTTCTTGGTGATTGGGAGCACTTGAATTTAAGTGCCTTGGCTTCCTTTCACATTGATATAAAACGGATTCATGCATCCACACTTAGAAATCTCCATTTAGGGTAGCCCATTGCATTTTAGCATGCATTAACTAACTGATAATTGAAGAAGGGTTTCTTGGGTTTTAGAAGGAAAACCTGTATTTTTGCAAAAACCCGGAGATTGGTTGAATTGGTAATTCAGCAAAACCGTAAAATCCATACTACTTAAGGCTGAACTCTAAAAAAATCATTCACCAATAAAAACTTCAATTCAGGGAGATTTCCCCGTTGCATGTTTGTTTTACACACTCTAAAAATCAATCACTTGGGCATTACCCGTAAACAACGCCCTTCACATTCCAAAAGCACTTGACCCTAAGCCTCTAATTAAAACTGGTAGTAACTTGACCCTTTTTAAGGATTGGAGGTCTAACTACCTGCGTGTAGCAGCTACATGCTAGTGAGAGTTCCCGCGTGCTATCGGGTGTCTAAGACTGGGGCAAACGGCCTTTCAATCTGGCCCCGTGGTTCCGCGGTGCTCGCATTCGGTTCCGTAGTTCGCGATAGTAGGTAACTTAGATCTTTAGGTCTAAGGGCACACTGTAGAGGTTAGGAACTTGACTGTATTGATTTGTAATCAAGTGTACCTTTGCGGCGTCATTTCTCTCATCTCTTTTCCCCTCTTATCCCCCCAATTCTTCATGTGATAGTTCATGTTTAGGAGGAGGTCACACAACCCTGAATTGTTTGAATTGACTGATAAATAGCCGAATCATCCTCCTCCTCCACAAACATGGCACACACCCCTACCTCACCACTTCGTCACAATTCCAATTCTTTCAACACCAGGCTTATCCCGAGAAACCCTGTAAGACCTTCCTTGTCGAGTATCGCGCCAAGCGACTCGGTAAGCTATGTGGAACTGGCTTCTGTGAGCCAGTATTTCAACACGGAGGACCAAGCCTCTGTGTGCTCGGACACATTTGCAGACACGTCTTCTGAAATAGAAGACGCTTGCGCCCGGGGGAACAACCCATTTTCTGCCACGTATAACCCAGGGTGGCGTAATCATCCGAATTTCGCATGGTCCAACAACCCGCAATGCCAAAACCCCGCTGGTGGACCAGGGCGATCGTCCGCACCCGTCATCCCAAGGGCCCAATCTAATCCTATGGCAAATCCGCCATCAGGCCCTTGCGTACAGAAAACCAAACACGCATCAAAGCCTCTTGATAAATTGATGCGAATGATGACGGAAATGTCAAAGCGCCATAAAGAGAACATGACCTCTCTTCAACATTTGGAGCAGCAGAATGCTGAGATCAGTCAACTAAACATGGCGACTCGATCTCAGGGCACTCTTCCCGCCCAACCTGTTCCAAACCCGCAAAACTTCGTACCCTGTGATCCGCAACCACAGGTACAACCTTCTCAGGAATAGGTTCAAATTCTGTAGGCTCCGAGTATTCCTCCGGGATTTCAGGTTAATCCCGCTGCAGCACCGCACTCTTATGCTGATAGTGATTACATCAAGGATGACACGTTTGACGAGGACATGACTGTCAGTACGTGTATCGAGCTAATTGGAGCCGATTCAGACTACTGCGAATTACCTGACGACTGCCTGACCAACACAAACTATGACGTTCCCCAATCCCTCCCCATTCAAGTACCTTCTCCTGACCAGACTTCTAACGAGGTTTTCTCTGCTTCCTATACCTCGTGGTCTGAGTCATCGCCGGGCTGCTCACCGCCGGTCCGCACTATGGAAGACCGGATTGCCCTTTCTTTCCCGCCAAATCAAGCGGATTTGCAACTCCACACTGGGACCTTGAGCCCACATCTTACTCACCAGGGCTATTCCCTTTTGGATCCATCTATCCAAAAAGCCCCTCTTCTTGGCCAATCTAAGGGCCAACTTCCTCTTCCTGATCTGTTTTCTGACCTGCCTGGGATACTCTCGTCCCAGAAAACGCCAAATCTCTCACCATCCACCATCACTTTTCACACCTCTATCGCAATCACTTCACTTTTCTCTTCACCACCCACCATCCACCCACCCTTCCACCCTGATCTATACCCTGAACCTCAGCTCTTGTTACCCAATCTTCCGTCCTTTCTCTGCCTTTCCCTACATGCATATGAGGACATAGCATTATTTGGCATGGGGGGTGGATAGGCATCCATAGGATCTGGGTATGTTATGGTATCATACAGTTCCTACCTATTTATAAATATGCAAGAAAAGGAAAAAAGAAGAAAAAATATATATATATATAATAATAATAAATGTTGTTTAGTAATGATTTGAAAGCTGAAACAAAAAGGCAATAAGTGTTTATGGATATTCAACCTCTGTTTTGAAGACTTTCCAGGCCACAAAAGCTTGATTCGCTCAGGCTCAGCTTAATTCACTTAAAGCATTGACAAAATAGATCAAGATCTCTCCTAACTAAGGATGTATTCTTGTACCTGAGACACAAGTACAAGATCCAATGGTTTACTTTTACTTGAGAGCTTAAGTAAACGTGGTTCACACTACACATATTAGTAAAGGCCAGGTGAACATAAGATCCAACCCTAGTGTTCATTAGGGAAGGTGGAGTCCTTACCTGTGCATGCAGGTAGACTTTTTATCCCAGGCTTTAGTCTTGTGTTTAGGAGCGACTCTTTCCACCAAAAAGAAACTCTCCCACCAAAAAGAAAAGAAAAAAAAAATGTGCTCTTTCAAAATGTGTTGTAAGAGATATACTGACACGTGTTTCAAAAAAAAAAACAAAAAAAAAGAGAAAAAAAGAGTTGTCAAAAAAAAAAAAAAGATGTTGCAAAAGAGTCAGTATATCTCATAAATGTCTGTATAATTTGTTTTTCGGTGAGCCACAAAAAAAAAAAAAAATCAGAAATTGGGAGTTGAGTTTTCCGTCATCATCTTAAGGGTCAATCCGAAGACATGAGCTGAAACTGGGACCAACCTGTACTTAAAAATTCGTGAAACCCTGGGATTGAGTCTTAATGTTCATCTGGTCAGTCTTGATCCTTCACTATGCACAAACCATAACCTCTTGAGCACTCAAGTACGGCAAAAACCTCCTAGGTCCTGGAAATCGTACTTAAAATATCAAGAGTCCTGGTTAGTTGAGAGATGATCTATGTCATGTGAAACTTAAAGTACAGGTAGTCTTCCTTATAATTGGTTCTCACAATATTCGATAATAAACACACCTATATCACCTCAGAAGAAAATCTTCAGCTTAAGATTATTTCTAAATACTATTTTGCTAGGGACTAGCAAAAGATAGGCATGGGGGTATATGTTTGCACCTCAAAACATGCCTGTAATAATGCCTTCTTGTGCTATTTTCTAGCATTAACATTGCATAATAGGATCCTGTAATCGCATTTGTAAAAATGCTTGCATGCATGCATTTAATCAAGAGAAGAAGAGGAGTGGAACAATGGCTTGCATAGTTACATTTTATCTCAAGTGCCTCCTTGCAAATTCCACCTCGTTTTATTTTTTTCTCTCTTGATTTCTTCTTTTCTTCTTCCTGCGGCTGCACTTCTTCTCGCACTAGCTGCATGCATTTACTCCACGTCACTTCTCCCTGCCAACGCCGCTCCCTACAGCTGCAACTCCTGCACCCTCTCCCTGCTGCAGCTGGCACGCCACTCTCTCCTCCTCTATAAGAAGCTGCAGCTTCTTCCTCGCTAGAGAGGCTGCTGCACAGAAAAACAAAAAAAACCCACAGCCACCTCTTCCACCGTCTTCCCCTCCCATACGTCGGCCCTCCGTCGAGGAGGCACCCGGCGAGCAGGGGAACCCACTGTGGTGCTCACCACCACAGTGGGAACACCACCGCCCAGCTCTTCAACGAGCCGGTGGGCGTGGTGTCTTCTTTTCTTTTCGTTTTCGTCTCCACGCCATTGCTGCCACTTCAAGCTCCGAAGCTTGAAGTAGCAGCAGCAGCAGCCAAACCGCGGTGGCGGCAGCAGCAGCAGACCTCCTCGCCTCCTCCGCGACCTTCCCCACAGGCGCTCAGCCCTCCACGCACGCCTGCAGGGCACTCTCCACTTAGTTCTCCGCTCTGACGCCTCCGCCGTTGCACCAACAACCGGCTGCTGCGCGCACTGCAGCGGCTGGCCAACCGTCGTCCTGCTCCCCTGCCAACCTCTGCAACCCTCCGCGACCGACTGCAGACTCCCCGCCGCCCTCTCCGAGCACGCCATCGCCTGCTCTCCTTCCTCGCACCCAGCCTGCAGACGCCTCACCTTCTCCGCGCGAAGATGCGCCTGCATCCGCGACCATCAGACGTCGGCAGCCATCTGCAGACGACTCTGAAAGTTCCCTACTAGGAGGGGGTGACGTAATAGTTGCGGAAATAAAATATATAAAGCAATCTCACAAAATTCAATCGCACAATGTACACAGGTATTTTTAGGTGGAAACCCAAACCGGGTGAAAACCACCACCTAACCCGCTCGAGTTAGGATTTTCCGATCAACCAAGTTGATCAAAATCCACTAAACGAATTACTTTAAACGAGGGTGATTCAACCTCAGTACAACCACGCTACAAGTACGAGGGTAGCGTTCCTCAACCCCTTCTCTCCACGAGAAGGATTTTGTCCCACGAAGGAGACGGGAATTCGCAAAGCGAATACCCAACCAAAATAACAAAGGTAAAATAAAACAACAGGTCCTATAGAGCCAACAAAGTAATTAAGAACCTAGCTTCTATAGGAATAAGGAAACTCCCCTTTGCAAGGAGTGCGTCGACGATGACGCGGGTGCGTGAGCCACGCAACGGTGCAATGTCGCTCTCGTAGACAACGGCGGGAGAGCGGGTGCGCGAAGGGAATGATGCTCTCAAGATGTAGAACTTGAGCTTAGAGAGCAAGAGCTTCTTGGACACAAGAGAGTGGAAGTATGTTGCTTAGGTGTGTCTTGTGTTTTTCTAAGTGTATATCTTGTGTGTTTTTGTGTTGCAAAGGCTCCCCTCTATTTATAGAGGCCTTAGGAAGGCTTTGGAAGGCTTAAGAAAGGTTCTATAGCCGTTGGGTGCAAAGCCCAAGAGAATCAGGCCGAAATCAGGACAATGATTACATTTGACAGGGTTATCAGACGTCTAACTCTGGCATCAGACGTCTGGAAGGCCACTTTAAGACGTCTGATTCCAAGGTCAGACGTCTGATTCTGTGCGGGTTTCCTCCTGACTTGAATCAGATCTAAACAGGGTTCTTGTGCAGGTTGATCAGACGACATACAGGACGTCTGGCACTATGCCTGGACGTCTGGAAACCTACTTTTACTGTGGGAATTGATTTCCAAACAGTGCAACTGCTAGAAAATCTCTGAGAAGAGATTTTGGGTCAGCCGAGGCAAAACGGTCATTTATCAGACGTCTGGACAGTTCTATGGACGTCTGATAAGGCTCTAACGGTCATATCTGGAGTGTTTGCTAAGCCAGCCAACGGTCCACTAACTGGACGTCTGGCAAATCCATCAGACGTCTTCTAAGACGCCTGGTCTAAGGTCTGGACGTCTGATTTCATCAGACAGAACTAACTATGTCCAGCCTAACAGTTATCAGACGTCTGAAACAACAGTCAGACGTCTTAAAATACATTATCAGACGTCTTATTTAGGAATTAGATGTCTGGAAACTCTGTTTGAACCCTATATTGGTTTTCTAAGTGTTCTACAGAAAACCTAAGTATCCTAGGGTTGTGCCGGTGTTCCTAGGACTACTGTTAGGGTTCTTTGAGGCTCTTTAACATAATTTTCTAAGGAAAATAAAGAGCAAGAAAGATAAAGATAAAAGTACATGAAAGGATTAAAAAGAATCTATCCTATTCTTCTTGTCTTCTATCTTCAATCTATCGCTCCACGCGAACCTCCTCTGTTTTCCGTCAAGCTCCTCCAATCCGTCCTGGATGCGAGCTCGAGTTCCGTCTAAACACGTCCACATTTGAAATTGACCTGAAATCTAGGACTCAAATTGCAAATGTTAAATAACACGTGTTTTGTTATCATCAAAACAAATGATCGTGGTGCTCTAGCACCAACAGACTCGACCTCCAGACGTCGGGGGCCTTCTGCAGACGACTTAAACCGCGGCTCTCTCCAGCGTCCGTCCGCTCCCGCCCGCTCTCTCTTCTACTCTCTCTCTTTTTTTTCTCTCTTTTTCTCTCTCTTTTTTTTTACTTACTCACAGCAACACACACACACCTTCACCGACACACACACACCTTTACTCACACATACGCACACCCACACACACACACTTATAGTAACATACATATATATACAATATATATACATATATATATAATATATATATATAGCTACTTATATATATCTATATATATATATATATAGTATTATATATATATATACTTATATACATATATACATACATATATATATATATACATATACACCTATATATATATATATACATATATATCTATATATATCTATATATATATACCTATACATATATATATATATATAAATATATTTACTTATATATATGTATATATACTTTCACGTTATTTACTATACGCTGTATCGCGGGAATATCTACACCAGTTGCTGATATTTTCCGATACACACGTACAAAAAGCGTGGACACATTCATCATCCATCCTCCATCCACACTCCACGCGGCACATAGTCATGTTGGTTGCATCTTTCTAGACGACTACCGACTCGACACGGTGCTACACTCCATCGCCACCTCCACCCCCACCCCTTTATATATATACTACATATAAATATATATCTATAGCTATTATATTTACTTTCTGTCTGTTAGCTTCCTTCTTAGTAAAAAGATAAAAAAATACATAAAAGAGAAAAGATAATCTTTGACTTGCAGGTACTTCGTCTTGCTAGTAGCAAGACCCATTTTTGACCCTGTTTTGGCTCAAAGCCAAGAACCCATTTTTGAGGGTGTGCCTCAAGGACAAGTATTACTAGAAAAAAATCTAAATAAGAAAAAAAACAAAAAAACAGAATAAACGAATGGAAGAGACGCGTTTTAAGGAAAACGTAGAAACTCGACTTAAACCCCACTTCCCTGAGTTCGACCCTGGGCCTAAAAGTGACAAGATAAAATCAATTAGGCCAGGTTAAAAATTTTGTAAAGAGATGGTTAGGTCCGAATTAGGTTAATCACTATACACATTTCAACGATAAAATCCCCATATTAACAACCTATCCGGGCCGACCCATCAATGCCAACGCACACCAGCAGGCTGCCACGTAATCCGCACGAATGAGCAGGCATAGCACAGGTAGCGCCAGCGGAGCATGGGGCGGGCACGTGCTCGGTTGGCGCTAGCCTACAGCGACTCATGAGCTGGACTTACAGCGACACTTACAGCCATCGCTAATTCTTCACGCGCTAGTAAAGCTAGCTATGGGCGTGAGCGAGCATGAGCTATCTACAGCGATGCTTCCAGCGAGGGCCTGGAGGTCACTTATGGTATGATAATAATTTTTGCCTCTTCTCCTCCACTATAAAAGGACCTACACCCCCTCGCTTCCAAGCCATCTCTACCTACTCTACTCCCACCTACTCCCAAGCTCTAGCAAGCCTGCCAATGCTCCATTAGAGCTTGTTCTCAAGCTCCCAAGGCTCCTATTAGTGTAGCAAACCTCTGTCTCACCAAATATTCATCCATCTTCCCATCCCCATTCATAGGTCGCCTTGGAGCTATCCTCTAACCTCCATTCCGGTAGCAGATCATCACCGTCTTCTCACCTCCATTCCAGAGCCACGCCGAAGCTTTCCTCTACCCGACGTCCTCCTGCATCTCACCTCCGTCGTCACGCTCCTTACCTCCTTCGTCCGAGCTTCTGCTAGGCATTGTCATCTTGTTGAACAACTGAATCGGGAGATTTCCTTTTACCCCCCTCTCTTTTTATGCTTTCATAGTTGATTGTAATAGACATTGAAGTGATATCTATGTCATATTTGTTCCATCTCTATTTTGTGATTCATTTTCTTGTCTTCTTATAAAAGTACAAAAAAAATAGCAAAATCCTAAAATACCAAAAAGAAACAAATCGAAGTGCAATTTTCAATTAAAGTAAACATCCCCTCCCTGTGTTCGACCCAGGACACCTTTGGAGTTTCGCTATAAACTTTATTTGACCACGCATTTTGAAGCTACGATCACGGGTTACTTGTAACCCTGATTTCTAAGTCGCGAAACTCGTGCGATCAGGTAACAAGAATTTGACAAAATCGGGAAACTCAAAAACTACTACTTTTGAGATATCAAGTGGAAAATAGCCTTTAAGACCTTAAAGAATCTGAAATGACTATGTCGGATGGACACACTTGAGATTCTCGGGAGCAGATGCTGGAAGATAATTCAGGGGAAGAAGAATCTAGCTTGGATATGAGACAGGAGCAGGAAATGCTCTGAATGGGTTCATTTGAGAACTCCATTCAAGAAACTGAGGAAAGGACTGATATCTCCAAGACTGAGCCACAATCGGATTATCTTGAATCCTAGGAGATACCTCTTGGGCTAGATAACCCAACCGTGATAAGGGAAGCAGATCCAATTGAGGATATGGATCTTGAGGCAAACATTACATGTGACACTACTGATCAATCTAGGCCACTTCCCATTGTAGGTGAACCTGTGCTAGAGCCAACATCTTTTGATCTGCACTCTTCTTTCACCTACATACCTAATTCAAATGTTAGAGATTCTGAGATGACACTTTCTATCCCTGATCCTGACATCCGAAGACTAGAAGCAGCTATGGATGTTTTGACTGAAGAAATGGACATGCTACCTGAGGCAGGAATTACTGAGGAACCCAATGCATATGAGGGTGAAGCTTTGAATAGAATGAGCTGGGGACACACCTACAATCCTAGTCAATCTAATGGATGGCTCAACTCAGATCAGGAAGAGTCAGCTTCCAATGAATCAGAGATGAGTACTGATGAGGATGAAGTAATTTCTAACAAGGATTTCAGTGACCTCCCCACCGATCTACTTTCACGGATACCCCCATATGATCCAGAGCCTGGAGAGGGCATGATCTTTGATGTCAATTATCTTTATGAGGATCCCTATGACTCAGATTCTGGTTATGAGATACATTTTGATCTACTCCCTCAGCAACTTCCTGCTGAATTGTGGGACATGATAAATCAGCTGAATCAACATCATGATCCCCCCTCTGATTATCCTCTATTTTCCACCACTACTCCACACTTACTTATAGCTAGACTTTTTGGAGTAGGGGTGCACAATCATATGGTTCACATCTCCGGACCACTGATTCTGGGAGCATACGAGCACATCTTTCTCTTAATCTTGACTGGCTCCTATGCTATAACTGATACATCTGATTGAGTTTTCTCCCAGCTGGAGGCGTTAGACTTAGCATCTACCCCACATTCTACCATCACCTATGCATACCATTTTTATACATAGCGTATTTTTCTTTTAGCATATTTCCTTTTAGCATATTGCATACTGTTAGGTTGGCCGGTGCTGAACGCTAAACTTCAGGAGTAATTCCAGGTGATTTCTACCAATTTACTCCCTACTGTATTTATTTTCTTTTATATTCATGAGGACATGCAAGAGCTTAGGCATGGGGGGGTAGATAAGACAAAATTGAAAATTTTTATGCTAACATTTAGGAAAACCCCAGAGCTGCCTGTCAAACATACTTCAGGACCTTAAATAAAAGAACAACCAACTCCACCTCCAATGTTCGCATTGGAGCTAAAAATCATCTGCAAAAGCCACTTTCGACTTACCCACTCACCTTTTGTTCTAAATCTAGGGTCAAGCTGAATGTAACCTTAAAGGGAAATTTCATGAAGTACGAATATGAGAGGTTACTTGTTTATAGCATATATACATAGTGCATCCATGAATGAGATTATCTTATTAATAGAATGCATTAGTGATTTTATCCTCTAGTTGATTCCTATAATATGGAATCCAGTACAATTTTTCACACAAACGTAGAATTTGCAATGGATTCACGGTGAAGGCTGATAAACGTCATTAGTCTGTCAAGAAGAAGCAGTGCTTCTTTCCCTGAACCCTTGGATAGTGTTTCGGGAGCAAGGTAGATTTTCCTTGAAAAATATACCAAATAGTGTGAGATGAGAGTAGAGTGTACTGGTGCTCCAAGATTAGTGTAAGAAATCTAGAATCCTAGATAATTAGGTGATGATACTCAGAGATTAGGCATTGTTTTCTCTCTCGGTTCCTACATATACATTTTTGTGTGAAATTTTGAGAGCCACCAAATAAGGCAAATACGTGGAGAGCTAGTTTTCATAAAACTAGGGCTAAGGTAGATGGTTACGACCATTCTTTATGGAATCCTCGGTTGAAGGAGGGTATTGATGTTAAGGTCAGAAATATATCATCCTATCCGTCTCTCCTGGTGCTGTGAATAGTCACTTCCACCAAATAAGCCACCCAATGTCTCTTAAGTACCACCAATCCCTAATAATGCCTCCTCAATAAAGTTCATGAATGTATGCTAGCTTGTGTTGTATTGAAAAGAAAAATTATACATAGAAAAAAGAGGGAAGAAAAAAAAATAAAAATAAATTGAAAAAGAAAAAAATTAGAAAAGGATGAAAAAGCAAAGAAAAAGAGTGTGTGAATATTTAGTGTTTATTTCAGTTGCATTGTGGCAATACCACCAAATAAATTTGAGATCCACCAAATAAGGCCTTAATCTATCTTTCTGTGTTTTTGGCCGCCCGAATACTGGCTGAGGAATTCTGACTTAGTGTTAGGGTTAAGGAACTCAATTAAAGTGTTAATGCCAAGTGAGACCACCAAATACGGATTATACATGAGAATCTGGTGAGATTGTAAGCTCTAAGAAAAGAAAAAAAATAGAGAGTAAGAGAGAATGAATACAAAGGAACCAAAAAAAGAGCATAGTTTTTCTCATCTTTTGCTGAGTTGAGTTACTTGATAATCTGGGAATAATTTAGTTTTGCATTTTCTAGGGACTAGCAAGATTTAGGCATGCGGGTATGATTACGCAGCAATCATAGGTCTTAATTATCCAGAATTAGGCTAGGACTTAGCATAAGTTAGGGTTGTTCATTCATGCATAAGAATTATTTTCATTTTTACTATTCCTCCTATAGCTATGCATAGAATAATGCTATAATATATTAATTAGGTGCATTATATGAATTACAGGAAATAAGAAGCTCAGGAGCTGGATCTGAGACTAGATCTGAAGCTAGATCTAAAGCCAGAGTTGCAGTAGAGCTGGAGCAGAGGACCAAGAATAAGATGTAGTAGACAATAATGTAAGGGGTTGAGGTATGCTACTCTATTAAGTAGGAATAAAGTAGTAAACTACGAAGAACTTAGGTCCATCCTAGCCCTAGGACAGCCTAGAAGCTTCCCCAAGCCTTAGCCACCCTTTGATTCGGTCACTGTACCCTAGGAAGCCCTAAAACACTATTTCCTACCTTTATCTGGACGTTTAGATGAGTTACAAGATGTCTATATGAGTTACAAGATGTCCAGAACACTTAGCCACAACTCGCGCACCTAAAACCAACTTCTGCAGCATTTTAAGACGTCTAGACACTTGGTCTGGACATCCAATTTCTGCAGACAAAGCCTTAATTCTTCCCTGACTCTGATTGAACATCCAGAGAACAAGTTTGGACTTCTGATTTTTCACTATAAGACGTCTAACACTATTATTAGACATTTGGAATTGCACTCTGGTTCTTGTTTCTGAATTCAAGCTTGGATCTTGAATTCCTAGCTCCCTAAACCCAATTCCAACCCCATAGGAACCTAAATTAAGGTACCCTAACCCTAGTACATCACCTCTAGACCTCCCTGAGGACCTAATTAGGCCCTCACTAAACCTAATTGACTTGGATCATAGTCAATTTCATCAGCCTATTCAATTGGACTCATTGAGTCCAATTGAGCCCTGATCTCAGCATACATACTCTAATTAGACTCAATGAGAGTCCAATTGACCTAGACCTAACTTAATTGATTTGTTTTTCTCTTAATTATGGTTTCACACATCCAATTAAACTTGTATCAAGTTTAATTGCATTTTACCTTAATGAATTAGGGTTTACAACCCTAATTTGAGACCTACCTTGACCTAAACACACTAGAACCTAACTTGATCAACCTAACCACCTAGGTTTCGGCCCACACAAACCCACACACACCATCCACATGAAAATACCTAGCCTATAGTTCTGTATAACTCTCTACCATGTGTTGTTGCCTTGGTTTCTAAAAATAGCAACCAAGATGCATTCAATTTTTAGATCCACCAAATGTGGATCCGAAGACCACCGATCCATCCACTCTCTCCCTCTCCCACGAGCTCCCACCATAGGCCTCTCTAGAGAATTCCATAACTCTCTAGAGAGCTTCCCTCAGGTCTATAAAAAGACCTAAGGGGTGGCCATTTGGTCCATCTTGGTCTCTTGGCTTCATTCCACATCCATTACTCCACCTCCATCTCTACGAGCACAACATGGCATCTCCATCACCTCCACGCCAGGCCTAGATCACCTCCAACCTCTCTCCAAGGGCTGGCCTACCCACCATTGGCTGCCCCTCTTTCTCTTCTCACCCATTCGAAGACCATCGGAGCCCACCTCCGTATGCCCTTCATTCTGTTATCTAGATAAGTAGCATAGTTCTTCGTAGATTAATGTTTTATTATTGCTTAGTAGTGTAGCTTCTTACTTCTCTGCCAATGATGCACGCAAAATTCCCTGTAGATTCATGTATGCAGTCGTTTTCTGATAGCTGTTAGCTTTTACATTCCCTGTGCAAGCATTCTGCTACCGATGCTCTACAACTCTATTATCAACATCTTTATATATATATATGTTGAAAATAACCATGTGCCTGATTATCATCTTTTGGTGTGATTAAAGTTGTATGTTTTCAATTTCTGATATTCTAACAACAGCATGTCGTTCATCAATTTGAACTTAGCATAAATCGACATGAGATTTTGAATAAGTAGAGAGAGCGAGATCAATTTCTAATTTGCATTTCCAAAATGACTCCTAGAGATGAACGACCAAGACTCAAGTCTCCTTATTTTATAAATTATTTTGACGAGCATTTTAGTGCACTATACTACGATGAGATCTCTGTTTTCAAAACATGCGAGAGAATTGCCATCTGTCAGCGCGCTTATCTTCTTCTCCCACCACTCTCCTTCAAAACCCACCTCAATGTCAGCCATCCGATCTTACGATCGGACGGCTTACGTGCACATGCCTCGCTATGTTTGTTTGAAAAGTGCGTGGGATCGTGCGTCAGATCATGCGTTTGACTACGGCGCATCCTCACTTTGCCATGTGGTCTGATCTCTGCCCTCTCCTTGTGATCGAATGGCTTGATTTAAATTGCGGCTGCCGTCACATGGATTGCGGCTCGAATGGGCATCTCCAAATCTCACGCACGCGTGCGTGCCAATGTACTACGTGAACCTTTTATTACATATACTTGTTTGTTTGTATTTATGACTATCCAGTCTGGACGGGCGACATGTCACGCTGGTGACTGTTGGATGGAGATCCAACGATCCACGGCATGTGGTGCGATCTTCCTAGATGGGGTGGTGGTGAGGGAGCGGCTGTGATGCTGCCACATGGTGCCATCATGGCCATCTATCTTCTTTTCTTTATATCTGGTGATGTAGACATCCGATCGAGTTGATTTTTGTTCCATTGGACTGTGATCATCGATCCAAATTCAATCATGCAGTTGGATTCTTCATTTGAGGCTCAAATTTTTATCCTTTGGCTCCATGATCTCCATTCTTCTATGGACTACACATGATGGTTTGGTTGTCTGTTCAGAACGATTTCGGAATCGTTGGACTCCCATCGTTGTTTTGATCAGATCAATCCAGTTTGATCTGACATTCATTGCTTTGAATCATCTGCAATTAAAATCATCTCTCTTTTAGGTCATAAAATGAAGATATTATCTATACGACTAATAAACTAGCTATTGTTCAAATTACGATGCCTATAAATGCATTATTCCTATGTTATGCTAGAATCTAGCTTAATTCAGATGATTTAGGTTTCATGATTGCTATGCAAGCAGTAACATGTGCCTAAAGATGAAAATGACACCTCAAAACCCAGAATTGGTATAAAGTTTAATTCAATTGCAAAAGCCAAAATATGTTACGAACATTATGCCATTTCTCGTGGTTTTAGTATTCGTACGAGCAACATGAAGTTTTCTATAGACAAGATTATCATAGTGAAGGCCTTATTGTACAAGTTCATATGTTGCTCCAAAGGTTTCTTGAAGTGATCTATTGAAATGTAATAAGACAACATCATTTTCTAATCTATTTCCTGATTCAATATCACCATCCAAGATGAACATGAAGAAAAAGTTTGGTACCCACAAGGCCAAATGTTTAGTGAAGATAACCATCAAGTTGAACTTTGTCACTGACTGGTCGATCTTTCGCTTTAAAGTCATTTGTAGTTTAATGTGGTGGAAAAATCGACTAATCAATATTTAACAAGAAATAACCACTCGCAGAGGAGTGGGTCGTATCCACAGGGAGGCAATGACGTATTAAAATTCGCACCAATTAAAAACGTTCGTTCGTAGTTAGTTTGGACAAGAATCAAGCCAAGATTGCCTTTAGATTGAGGTTTAATCAAGAAACAATGCTGAAATGGCAATTATGAGAAACTAGAGGATATTTTCCACAATACAGAATCAATAAAATATCATTAAAAAGTGACAATGGAAGAAAATGTAATTTCTAATTAATGGTTTACTGTAGCAAAACAGGGGAATTTTTCCCCTTTGTCTTGCGCGACGAGGAGCGGATGGCCGGGCGCGGGAAGCTCGGAGGAGGTCCCTTGGACAGACGGCTTCGAATCGGTGGTGGCGGCAAGTCGCGCGGCGGCCGGAGGTGGCTGGACGAGCTCCGGTGGAGGTGCTGCAGCCGATGAGCTTGCGCGGCTGTTGGCGTGAGATCTGCTCGCGCGCTGCTGCTGACGGCTCTGCAGGCGCGGGATGACGGGTTTGCAGGCGGTTGAGCTGGTGCGGTTGCAGTTGGAGTTCTGCAGGCGCGGTTACTGCTGCAGGTGCGGGAGGTGGTTGCGGTTGGAGTTCTGTAGCGCGGTTGCTGCTGCAGGCGCGGGAGGTGGGCGCTGTAGGCTAAGGAGGGCGTGCGCGGTCTGGAGGGCGTGGAGATGGCGAAGGCTGATGGTGGGCGCAGTTGCGCTGGAGGCTGGTGGTTGGCGCTGTAGGCGTGGGCGCGCACGGATGAAGGCGCAGGCGCGGGGGTGGTGGTGCGGGCGTGAACGGTGAGGTGGGCGGATGTGGTTGTGCGGGTGCGGGTGGACTTCAGACGGGTACGCAGGCGGGTGATCGCAGGTGAGCGGGTAGCTTCAGACGTCCGGGAAATTTCCCGGACGTCTTAAGTGAATGAGAAGCTGATTGCAGTGACGGTGGTTGCGGCGGTGGTGGTTGGTGACGACGGCGAGGGAGATGCACGCTAAGGTGCTCACGGTAATGCGGGCGAGCTCCGGATGGCGGTGTGGCCTGTCACACCACACGCCCACGGTGGTGGAGACTTGTCGCCATGGTAGAGGCCAGCAGTATGGAGTGGAAGAGAGAAGTTCTCTCTGCACAGTGGTGGGTCGGTGGCGGAGGCCTCCAGATCTCGGCTGCCTCCCTCCTCCTTTTGTAGTGGCCTGCACAAGTTTGAAATCAACCGCCCGACCAGATCCACCACATCTGCTCCCCCTTGAATGGGCCTTCACTGCGGCCGTTCGACGTTGGAGCGGCAACCAGCCGTTCCTGCAAGGAGAAGAGTAAAGAAAATAATGTTAAAATATTAGGGTCATTTATATACAGACCCTCAACTTCTATGTTAATGAAAACAATGTACCTAATTGGTTGTCTAATTAGATGAATGCTATTCTAAGCTAATTCTAAATGCACTTAAGATATGAATGCAATGTATGGATTATGTAATTAAATTAAAACTATGAATTAATCTATTTACATCCTAATTTATGCTAAATAAATGTTAGAATTACCCTAATGTGTAGGCACTTAAATACTTAAATAGCCCACAACTATGGGCTAATCAGTCACGAATAAGTGGGAGGTTGAAGAATTCTATGATAATCACTATTACCCCATACCTTCCCCCCATAAGAGGAGATAATTGAAACCCATTAGGAAGATAACAGATCACATAAAGGTAATGCTCAACATAATGTCAAATGTTGACATACCTGTAAACAAGCAAGTCACTTTCATTGTGAAAAATGGTGGTGTTGGTGACCATGTAGCTAACATTGTAAGGGACATCTACAATTTAAAGAGAGATAAAAGGAAGAAAATATCAGGTTTTGATGCAAAAATGCTTATAGATCACTTTGAGCAATGTAAAAGGAGTGCCCTTGATTTTTTAGATGATTATTCAGTGGATGAAGATCAATGCCTATCATGTTGTATGTGGATGGACCAGGTCTCTGATTGCACCGCAAAAATACACCTGCAATTGTGCCGTCTTGTGCTATTTCCTAGCATTACCAATGCATATTAGGTCTCCATAGTTGCATTGTAAAAATACACGTATGCATGCATTTAATTAAGAGGGGAGGAGAGTGAAATAAAATGGCCTCGCGATTACATTTTTCCTCAAGTGCTGCTTCGCAAAATTTCCATTTTCTATTTCTATTTGACTTTGGAATTCTTCTTCCCGCAGCTACAATGCATGGCAACACCTTCCGCCTCGTGCCATGCTCTGCAACACCATTCCCTGCTCGCCACTCCCTGCCAAGCCATGCATGAGCCATGCACAGCCAGGGCATGGCCATGCATGGCTTCCTCTTCTTTAAAAAGACCACAGCTCCTTTGCAATGAGCTTGGTCCTCCACGCCAAAAGAACCCACAGCAGCTTCTTCTCCTTCCAGGCCACCATCTCCTCCCTCTCCCTCCAAACGTAGGACCTCCTCCTCAGAGGAGACACCCTACAGACAGGAGCACCTCACGGTGGTGCACAACCACCACCGTGAGTCCACCATCGCCCAGCTCATCAATGAGCCTGTGGGCATGGTGGCTCTTTTCTTGTTTCACCATTTGAAGCACCTTCAGCCATTACCGCAGAGCTTCAGCTGTGAAGCTCAACCGGCCACCGCATGCCCTGTAGCAGCTGGTCGAGCTCCACAGTAGTAGCAGCAAGGCGGCAGTAGCGCACGCAAGCCATCGCGTGCGCCTGCAGACGCCCTTGCCTCCCTCTCTGCATGCCCTGTCACACTCTCTCTTCCGCTCGCAATCGGCCACTGCGTGCCTCTGCAGCGGTCGGCCAAGCTTCACCGCACGCCAGCAGCACCCACAAGCCTCCGCGTAAGCAGCAGGTTGCCCTCGCCCTCCACCGCACACGCCAGCAACCCTCTCCGCGAGCTTTGTCATGACATCCCGCCCGCAAGCCACCAGCTAGAGCCACTCCACCGCGCATGCCGAGCCGTCTACACTCACAGCACCAACACCAGGCGGTTGCGCGACTCGCCCGGCCACTGTAGCCACTATTCACGTGTTTCTGCGGAACACTGTGGCTACAGTGGGGTGACCGGTGAGTTTCTCACTTAACCGGTCACCCGGCTCGCTGCAACTGGCCACAGCCCGCGTGCACGTCTCGGCCCGCGTCGCCTGCACCTGCCCACGTACGTCTGCGTGCACCCGCCTCTCCCAGCACCCGCCTCTCCCGCTCCAGCTCTTCAAGCAGTGCGATGCGCTGCGGCCTCTTCTCTCCTCCACGCCAACTCCCCTACGTGCACGCTCCTCTCTGCACACGCACGTGGAAGCCTCAGACGTCTACCCTGAAGCTCAAACGCCTTAAACCTCCAGCCCTCACCTCCAGTAGCGCTCTCTCTCTCTCTCACAACACTCTCTCCCTATCTCTTTACCAATGCTTACACACATACACTCACACTTTCATACACACACACACACACCTATACACTATTATATACATGTATATATATATGTATACATATATATATTGATATATATACATATATTTATATACATATATGTATATATACATATATATATATACTTATATTTAAACATATAGTAGTACCTATATACTTAAGTATTAGTAAACATACATATATATATACATATATCTATATACTTATATATATATATACATATATCTATACATATATTAGTACTTATATAACTATGTATTAGTCTATATACATACATATATATATATATATATATATATATATATATATATATATATATATATATATATACACATCTATATACATATGTATATATATCTATATATACATACATACATACATATATATATATATCTATATATACATACATACATACATATATATATATATATATATACACACATACATATATGCATATCTATCTATATAACTATATATACATATATATATATATTTACATATTTATCTACATATATCTAGATACATATATTACTATATATATATATATTTACATCTATATAGTTATATATACATACTTATACATATATATATATATCTATACATATATCTATCTATACATATATTTACATACCTATATATATACATATATACATATATATATACATATAACTACATATATACCTATATATTTATAACCATATATACATATAGATATATTTACATATATACATACATATATATATATATATTTTCACGTTACTTACCATACGTGGTATCGTGGGAATATCTACACCAGTTGCTGATATTTCCCGATACACGCGTACAAAAAGCGTGTTCGCATTCATCTTCCACCAATCCACCTTACACGCGGCACCTCATCCTATTGGTTGCGTCTTTCTAGATGATGATCGACTCGACACCATGCTACACTCCATCTCCGCCTCCACCCACACCCCTTTATACATATATAGTATATATATATATGTATACTATATTTACTTTATTTCTATTTCTCTTATATACCAATAAAAATATAAAAAAAATATAAAAGAGAAAAGATAATCCTTGACTTGCAGGTACTCCGTCTTGCGAATAGCAAGACCCGTTTTGGAACTCTGATTTGGCTCAAAGCCAAGAAACTAATTTTGAGGGTGTGCCTCAAGAAGAAAGATTATCAGAAAAGAAATCTAAATAGAAAAAAAAAAACCAAAAACACAATAAACGAACGAAAGAGATTCGTTGTAGGAAAGGCGTAGAAACTCAACTTGTAACCCCACTTCCCTGAGTTCGACCCTGGGCCTAAAAGTGACCAAGATAAAATCAAGTAGGATAGGTTAAAAATTTTGTAAAGAGATGGCTAGGTCCGATTTAGGCTAACCACTATACACACTTCAACGATAAAATCACCATATTAACAACCTAATCGTGTCCGACACCAAACCTTTTCTGGCACCGTTGCCGGGGAAGTGCGCCTGCAAGTAAGTTTCTTTTCCATTCCTTTCTTTTTTCTCTTCTCTCTTCACGGGTGTTTTTGTTTATTGCTGTGCAGGTGAACCTGTTACAAGGAGAAGGCAGGCAGACGAAGTCAAAGACGTGAGCAGATCCAAGGCGGGAACAAGAGCATGAAGACGCCGACACTGCATTGGAGCTTCGTACACGTTTCCGAACAAGTAGGTCTTCTTTTCTTAGCAACTTAGGTTAACTTGTCACCTTAATAAAAAAAAAACCTAAAAACTAAAAAAAAAAAATAGAAAAACTTCTTGGGATCTCTTGGGGAAAGTGGATTAAAATTCACTTGTTTGATTGATTGCCTTTACTCCCACCGCCCCAGGATTTCCCGCCTTACTTCGCATAATGAAAATCCAAGAATCTTGATTCTTGAAATTTTCATCGTGTGAAGTATTCTTTGAGGCAAACATAAGAAGATTGATTGCACCCCTCTTTTCCTCATTTATCTGCAATTCGAGATCACCTTTTTGGTGGGGAGACTTGGAATTGAGTTAATTCCATCCCCACCATGACTTTTCAACTTGCCTAAGATTCGATCCTGAACATTTCAACCCCAACAATTTGATTTTCTTTATCTTTTGGTTGAGCCTTGTGTGTGGACATTTTTCTTGGTGATTGGGAGCACTTGAATTGAAGTGCTTTGGCTCCCTTTCACATTAATCTAAAACTGATTCGTGCATCCACACATAGAAATCTCCATTTAAGGAAGCCCATTGCATTTTAACATGCATTAACCAATTGACATTGAAGAAGGGTTTGTTGGGCTTTGAAGAAAACCTGTATTCTCTCAAAAACCTGGAGATTGGTTGAATTGGTAATTTAGAGAAATCCTAAAATCCATACTACTTAAGGCTGAACTCTAAAAACCATTCACCAATTAAAAACTTCAATTCGGGGAGATTTCCCCGTTGCATGCTTGTTTTACACACTTGAAAAATCAATCACTTAGGCATTACCCGTAAACAACGCCCTGCACATTCTAGAAGCACTTGGCCCTAAGGCTCTAACTAAAATTGGTAGTAACTTGACCCTTATTAAGGATTGGAGGTCTAGCTACCTGCGTGTAGCACCTACTTGTTGGTGAGGGTTCCCACGTGCTATCAGGTGTCTAAGACTGGGGAAAATGGCCTTTCAATCTGGCTCGGTGGTTTCGCGGTGCTCGCATTCAGTTCCGTAGTTCGTGATAGTAGGTAACTTAGATCTTTAGGTCTAAGGGCACACTATAGAGGTTAGGAATTTGATTGAATTGATTTTTCATCAAGTGTACCTTTGCGGTGTCATTTCTCTCATCTCTTTTCCCTTTTTATCTCCCCAATTCTTCCTGGATAGTGCATGTTTGTGAGGAGGTCACAAAACCGTGAACTATTTGAATTGCCTGATAAATCTAGAAAAGAAGCCGAATCATCCTCCTCCGCAAACATGGCTGCACGCCCACCCCCAAATCCCGAGGGAGGAAACCACCCTCGGAACCCACCAGGTGGTGGAGACTTAGATCCCATAACCCGCCTCCAAGCCCAAATGGAAATGTATAATGAACAAATTGAAGCCATTCGGGAAACATTGGAGGAAATGCAGAACCCTCCCGAACGGGAGGAGCCTAGGTCTCTTAGCTCCTATCAGAATCTCGCTGCTACAGAGACCATAGGACAAATTCGGGTCCCCATGGGCGGGGAAGACTTTGAACTGAAACTTAACATTATTGGCCTAATAAATTTTCACTTCCATGGTCTTGCAAGTGAAGATCCTTTTCTCCACTTGGAAGACCTAACCCGACTGGCTGAAATGGTTAAACCAAGAAATGTCGGGTTACCTATAGTCCTCATGAAAATGTTCCCATTTTCATTGCGGGATAAAGAGTCGCAGTGGCTACGCACCCTTGGGAGAACCATCCACTCTTGGGAAGAGATGCAAACAGCGTTTCTCAAGAAGTTCTTCCCAATCGGGCGAACCAATGCGCTTCGCCGTGCTATCACTTCATTTACGCAACAAAACGGCGAACAATTTCATGAGGCATGGTAGAGGTATAATGACCTCCTCAGGAAGTGTTCGCACCACGGTCTGCCTAAGTGGCATATAGTCCAGATTTTCTACTATGGGCTAAATGAGACTTTGAAGCAGATTGCAAATGCTTCCTACGGAGGGAATTTCGTGAATAAAGATGAGAATGGAGCATTTGAATTATTTGAAAATATAAGTGAAAACTCAATGAACAATGCTTCCATTGTCACCTTGAATCATACCAGCCATCCCCAAAATGTCCATGAAGTTGACACGGGACCCTCCCATTCATCCACTGATCTCAGCCTTATTGCACAGAAATTGGATGAAGTCTCTGTCGTGCACAAGAAGCTGGATGAGCTTCTGGCCAACCCCGCCCGTTCTATGGCAAACACCCCCACTTCACCACTTCGTCACAATCCCAATTCTTCTAACACTAGGCTTATCCCGAGAAACCCTGTAAGACCTTCCTTACCGAGTGTCTCGCCGAGCGACTCGGTAAGTCATGTGGAACTAGCTTCTGCGAGACAGTATTTTGACACGGATGACGAAGCCTCCGTATGCTCGGACGCGTCTTCTGGGATAGAAGACACTTGTGCCCTGGGGAACAACCCTTTTTCTACCACTTATAACCTAGGGTGGAGAAATCATCCAAATTTCTCATGGTCCAACAACCCGCAGTGCCAAAACCCCGCGGGTGGACCAATGCGACCATCCGCACCCGTCATCCCAAGGGCCCAGTCTAATCCTATGGCGAATCCTCCATCAGGCCCTTGTGTACCACAAACTGAACATGCATCAAGTCCTCTTTACAAATTGATGCGAATGATGACAGAAATGTCAAAGTGCCATGAAGAGAACATGACCTCTCTTCAGGACCAATTGGCGTAGCAGAATGCTGAGATCAGTCAACTACGCATGACGACTCAATCTCAGGGCACTCTTCCCGCCCAACCCGTTCCAAACCCGTGAAACTTCGTACCCCGTGGTCCTCAACCACAGGTACGACCTTCTCAGGGGTAGGTTAATCAAATTCTGCAAGCTTCGAGCATTCCACCGGGATTTCAGGCTAATCTCGCTGTAGCACTGCACTCTTATGTCCCTATTGCGAACCCTCATCCGCCGTATGATCCCACTGGACCTGCATCGTCTAATGCCATCACTACGAGGAGCGGTAAGCAGACTGTCGATCCACCTCGACCTGATCTTGGCCCATCTTTTTCATTCCAAAGAGGACGATACACCCAAATTGGTGCCAGAATCAGTCCCATTCCCTGAGGCTCTACTGAGGGAGCCAAAAGGCAAGAAGAAAGATACACAGGCCATTGATAACCTGCATAATTTGTTTAGGGATGTAGAAGTCAAGGTACCCCTGCTCGAGGCTATCGATCACATACCTACTGTCGCCCGATTTTTCAGAGACTACACAACACCCAGGCGACAGTCAAAGAAAACCAAGAATCCGGTGGTTCTCTTGCCTCAGACGAGTTGTGCTATACTAACAAACCTACCACCGAAGCAGAAAGATCCGGGCACACCGCTTATTTCCTGTAGCATCCAATGCTGCAATTTTAACCGTGCCTTGCTTGATCTAGGATCTTCCATAAATCTCATACTGACCATCATGCTAGAAAAATTTTCCTTAGGAAATCTGAAACCCACCCCTGTCACGTTACAGTTGGCAAATCGTTCTGTCAAAATCCCAAAGGGTGTGGTTGAAGACGTGGTGGTTAGGGTCAACAGTCTTTGCTTTCCTGTTGACTTTCTTGTTTTAGATATGGAAGTTCCTAGCTCACTTTCTAATTGTCCGATCATCCTTGGTCAACCTTTCTTGGCCACAGCCTGCGCCCATATTGACTGCGAGTCGGGCTGTATTGAGATTGCCGTTGGATCTGAGAAGCTCAGGCTTAACATCTTCAAGGCAGCGAAGAACTTTGATTGCGATTGCATCGAGGATGACACATCTGACAAGGACATGGCCATCAGCATGTGTATCAGACCAATCGGGACCTATTCTGACTGCTGCGGATTACCTTAAAACATTGACGATTGCCTGACCAACACATATTGTGACGTTCTCCCATCCCTCCCTTGTCCCATACCTTCTCCTAACCAGACTTCTGACGAGGTTTTCTCCACTTCCCATACCTCGTGGTCTGAGTCATATCCGGGCTACTCACCGCTGGTCCACACTCATGAAGACCGGATTGCCCTTTCTTTCCCACCAAATTAGGCGGAGTTGCATCTCCACACTAGGACCTTGTGCCCATATACTTCTCACTGGGGCTATTCCTTTTTGGATCCATCTATCCAAGAAGCCCCTCTTGGCCAATCTGAGGGCCAATTTCTTTCTCCTGACTTGTTCTCCAACCCGCCTGGGACACTCTGGTCCCAAGAAATGCCAGACCTTTAACCATCCACTCCTGAGCTGAAAGAGTTGCCTAATACACTTAAGTATGTTTTCTTGGGACCAAATGAAATGCTCCCTGTAATCATTAGTTCAAAATTGACCAGGGAGCAAGAGTGCAAACTAACTGAGGTCCTCATAGAACACAAGGCAGCCATTGGATGGTCTTTATCAGACTTATCTGGCATTAGCTCCTCCTACTGCACTCACCGTATATATATGGAGGAGGAGGCTCGACCTTCCCGCGAGATGCAGCGACGTCTCAACCCTAACATGCTGGAGGTCATTAAGAAAGAAATTATTAAGTGGTTGGATGCGGGTATAATCTACCCGACCAGTGATAGCCCTTGAGTGAGTCCGATTCACGTTGTGCCCAAGAAGGCAGGACTCACCATCTGTGTCAATGACAGGGGCGAATCCATCCCTACACGCACTCCTACATCTTGGAGAGTGTGTAGATTATAGGAAAGTCAATGCTGCAACCAAGAAAGATCACTTTCCGCTACCATTCATTGACCAAATCCTAGAGCAGTTAGCGGGAAATAAATTTTTCTATTTCCTGGATGGATTCTCAGGATATAACCAGGTGGCAATTGACCCCTGAGACCAAGAGAAAACCACTTTTACCTACCCCTTCGGCACCTTTGCATTTAGAAGGATGCCGTTCGGACTTTGCAATGCGTTAGCAACTTTCCAGAGATGTATGCTGGCGATATTCCATGACATGGTGGGTGACTTTCTCGAGGTCTTCACGGACGACTTTTCGGTCTTTGGACCATCTTTCGATGAATGTCTTGCCAACCTGAGTCGTATCCTTAGGAGATGTATTGATGTAAACCTCATGCTTTCCTTTGAAAAAAGTCATTTTATGGTGCACGAGGGAATTTTTCTCAGACATATCATCTCCGATAGGGGTATCGAGGTTGACAGAGCTAAGCTCGATGTCATTGCCGATTTACCTGTGCCTGGCTCTGTCAAACAAATCCGCTCCTTCCTGGGACACATCGGTTTCTATAGGAGATTCATCAAAGACTTCTCCAAGATTTCTCGACCCTTAACTCATCTCCTATCGGCCGATGTACCCTTTGATATGGGCCCCAGCTGCATACGAGCATTCATGCAGCTGCGTAATGCTGTCACCAAGGCCCCTGTTCTCCAGCCACCTGATTGGTCCCTCGACTTTGAACTCATGTGTGATGCTTCCGACCTTGCAGTCGGAACCATCCTAGGACAAAGATGCAATAGACACCCCTTTGTGGTGTACTACGCCAGTAAGACGTTGGACGACACCCAGCGTAATTATACTACCACTGAAAAAAAACTACTGGCGGTCATCTTTGGGCTGGAGAAATTCCGCTCTTACCTTCTGGGCTCTCACATTATTGTTTTCACTAATCATGTGACCATTCGCCTTCTCATGCACAAGAAGGATGCCAAGCCTAGACTGATTCGTTGGATCCTTCTGCTCCAGGAATTTGACATTGAGATTCGCGATAAGGCCAGAGCCCAGAATGTTGTGGCTGATCACCTTTCCAAACTGGACCCTGATCATATTGGACTTACTCTGCCGATCAATGAAATTTTTCCTGATGAGGACCTATTGGCAATAAATGTGGCAAGTGGACCGTGGTATGCCGACATTGCCAATTACCTTGCTTCTGGATCCCTTCCACGTGGCTGGCCTAAAAACCAGCGTGAGCATCTCATGGCAGAAGCAAAGTATTATTTCTAGGATAATCCACTTTTTCGAATAGGTGCTGATCAAATCATCCGTCGCTGTATTCCTGACAGCGAGTTCCCCAGTGTGCTATCCTTCTACCACGATCAGGCCTGCGGAGGCCATTTCTCTGGGAGGAAAACTGCAGCCAAGGTGTTGCAGTGCAGTTTCTTTTGGCCCTCCCTTCACCAGGATGCACACAATTATGCCAAGCATTGCACTAGGTGCCAGTCGTTAGGGTCAATGTCATGTCGTGACATGATGCCCTTACAACCCATCCTAGCTACAGAAATCTTCGACATTTGGGGAATTGAATTCATGGGTCCCTTTCCTCCTTCCAACAGCTTCGAATTCATCCTTGACGCCGTTGACTATGTTTCAAAATGGATCGAGGCTATTCCCACTCACCATGTTGACCATATTATATCCACTCACTTTGTCAAAGACCACATCTTTGCGCACTTTGGTATCCCTCGAGCCATTATCTCGGATGGAGGAAGCCACTTTACCCATCTTCTTTTCAGGCACTTCTGAGGAAATATAGAATCCACCATCGTATCGCATCCCCGTATCATGCTCAGACGAACGGCCAGGCAGAGGTGTCGAACTGGAAAATCAAGCAAATTCTTCAGAAAATGGTTCGGCCTGACCGTAAGTATTGGTCCGACAAGCTGATTAATGCACTTTGTGTGTATGGGACCGCCTTCAAGGCTCCCCTTGGTATGTCTCCTTATAGAATTGTTTACGGGAAGCCTTGTCAATTGCCCGTGGAGTTGGAGCACCGCACTTTTTGGCCAGTTCGCCAATGTAATCTCAACCTAGACCTATGTGGTCGAGAAAGGAAACTCCAACTCCAGGAGCTGGAAGAGCTTTGTCGTGAAGCCTATGATTCTGCTTTAACTTTCAAACAACGCACTAAGGCTTTTCTCGATAGCTGTATTCGGCGGAAAGAATTTGAGCCATCTCAGCAAGTTTGGCTCTATAATGCCCGACTCAAATTCTTTTCTAGGAAACTGAAGTCCAAATGGACTGGTCCTTTCTTGGTCTCGAGACCATTTCCCAACGGGGCCGTTGAGATTGAAGATCCCAAATCTGGGCATAAATTTACGGTCAACGGGCAGCGTTTAAAACTCTATATTACTCATGAACCTGCCCTCGTTGGAGAAACCGTTTCCCTACTGGAGGGTAACTAATTCTTTGCCTCATTCTGAGTCCAGTTGGGGACGTTAAATTCAGCGCTCGTTGGGAGGCACCCCAACAACACTCACCATCCACCATCACTTTTCACTTCACTGTCACGATCACTTCACTTTTCACTTCACCACCCACCATCCACCTACCCTACCACCCTGTTGTATACCCTGCACCTCAGCTCTCGTTACCCGATCTTTCGTCCTTCCTCTACCCTACCCTGCATGCATATGAGGACATAGCATCATTTGGCATGGGGGGGTGCATAGGCATCCTTAGGATCTGGGTATTTTAGGGTATCATGCAGTTTCTATAAAAATAAAAAAAAATGGTGTTTAGTAATGATCTAAAGGCTGAAACAAAAATACAATAAGTGTTTATGGATATTCAACCATTGTTTTGAAGACTTTCCAGGCCACAGAAGCTTGATTTGCTCAGGCTCGGCTTAATTCACTGGAGCATTGACAAGATAGATCAGAATCTCTCCTAACTAAGGACGTATTCTTGTACCTAAGACACCAGTACAGGATCCGTTGGTTTGCTTTTACTTGAGAGCTTAAGTAAACTTGGTTCACAGTACACATATCAGGAAAGGCCAGGTGAACATAAGATCCAACCCTAGTGTTCATTAGGGAAGGTGGAGTCCTTACCTATGTTCGCAGGTAGACTTTTTATCCCAGGCTTTAGTCTTGTGTTTAGGAGCGACTCTTTCCACCAAGAAAGAACTCTCCCACTAAAAAGAAAAGTGTGCGCCTCCAAATAATGTTGTAAGAGATATACTGGCATGTGTTTCAAAAAAAAAATGCAAATAAGTCAGTATATCTCGCAAATGTCTGTAAAGTCTCTACCCTAAAAAAGTTCTTTAGGGCAAGTCGCAAATACCTTATTTTTCCTGTGAGCCACAAATATCAGAAAATGGGAGTTGAGTTTTCTGTCATCTTCTTAAGGGTCAATCCGAAAACACGAGCTGAAACTGGGACCAACCTGTACTTAAAAATTCGTGAAACCCTGGGCTTGAGTCTTAATGTTCATCTGGTCAGTCTTGATCCTTCACTAAGCGTAAGCCATAACCTCTTGAGCTCTCAAGTACGGCAAAAACCTCCTAGGTCCTGGAAATCGTACTTAAGGTTTAAATATCAAGAGTCCTGGTTAGTCGAGAGATGATCTTTGTCATGTGAGACTTAAAGTACTGGTAGTTTTCTCTACAATTGGTTCTCACAATATCCAACAAAAAACACACCTATATCACCTCAGAAGAAAATCTTCAGCTTAAGATCATTTCTAAATACTGTTTTGCTAGGGACTAGCAAAAGATAGGCATGGGGGTATGATTGCACCGCAAAAATACACCTGCAATTATGTCGTCTTGTGCTATTTCCTAGCATTACCAATGTATATTAGGTCTCCATAGTCGCAATGTAAAAATACACGCATGCATGAATTTAATTAAGAGGGGAGGAGAGTGAAATAAAATGGCCTCGCGATTACATTTTTCCTCAAGTGCTACTTCGCAAAATTTCCATTTTCTATTTCTATTTGACTTTGAATTCTTCTTCCCATAGCTGCAATGCATGGCAACACCTTCCTCCTCACACCACGCTCTGCAACACCATTCCCTGCTCGCCACTCCCTGCCAAGCCATGCATGAGCCATGCACAGTGAGGGCATGGCCGTGCATGGCTTCCTCTTCTATAAAAAGACCACGGCTCCTTCTTTGCAATGAGCCGGGTCCTCCACGCCAAAAGAACCAACAGCGACTTCTTCTCCTTCCAAGCCACCATCTCCTCCCTCTCCCTCCATACGCAGGACCTCCTCCTCAGAGGAGACACCCTGCGGATTGGAGCACCTCACGGTGGTGCACAACAACCACCGTGAGTCCACCACTGCCCAGCTCATCAAAGAGCTGATGGGCGTGGTGGCACTTTTCTTGTTTCACCATTTGAGACACCTTCAGCCATTACCATAGAGCTTCTGATGTGAAGTTCAACCGGCCACCGTACGCCCTGCAGCAGCTAGCCGAGCTCCACAGCAGTAGCAGTAAGGCGGCAGCAGCGCACATAGGCCACTGCGTGCGCCAACAGATGCCCTTGCCTCCCGCTTCGCGTGCCCTGTCGCGCTCTCTCTTCCGCCCGCAACTGGCCACTGCGCGCCTCTGCAGCGGCCGGCCAAGGTTCACCTCACGCCAGCAGCACCCGCAAGCCTCTGCGCAAGCAGCAGGTCACCCTCTCCCTCCACCTTACATGCCAGCAACCCTCTCCACGTGCTCTGTTGCGACATCCTGCCTGCAAGCCACCAACCGGAGCCACTCCACCGTACGTGCCGAGCCGTCCGCAATCACAGCACCTACACCAGGCGATTGTGCAGCTCGCCCAGCCACTGTAGCCACTGTTCACGCGTTTCTGCGGAACACTGTGGCTACAGTGGGGTGACCGGTGAGTTTCTCACTTAACTGGTCACCCGGCGCGGCGCAACCGGCCGCAGCCCGCGCGCGCATCTCGGCCCGCATCGCCCGCACCTGCCCGCGTACGTCTGCATGCGCCCGCCTCTCCCAGCGCCTGCCTTCGCCCGCTCCAGCTCTTTACGTAGCGCAGTGCGCTGCGGCCTCTTCTCTCCTCTGCGCCAACTCCCCTACGTGAGAGCTCCTCTCTACGTGCACACACACTTGCGCATGCGCGTGGAAGCCTCAAACATCGACCCTGAAGCTCAGATGCCTTAACCCTCCAACCCTTACCTCCAGCAGCTCTCTCTCTCTCTCTCACAACACTCTCTCCCTATCTCTTTACCGATGCTTACACACATACACTCACACTTTCATACACACACACACCTATACACTATTATATACATATATATATATACGTATACATATATATATTGATATATATACATATACCTATATATACATATATGTAATACATACATATATATATATATATATACATACATATATCTATACATATATTAGTACTTATATAACTATGTATTAGTCTATATACATACATATATATATACATATATATATACATCTATATACATATATATATATATATAGATATACATACATATATACATATATATATACATACAAATTTATCTACATATACCTAGATACATATATATATATTTACATCTATATAGTTATATATACATACTTATACATATATATATATATATATCTATACATATACCTATCTATACATATATTTACATACCTATATATATACATATATATATACATATAACTACATATATACCTATATATTTATAACCATATATACATATAGATATATTTACATATATACATACTTATATATATATTTTCACGTTATTTACCAAACGTGGTATCGCTGGAATATCTGCACCAGTTGCTGATATTCCCTGATACACGCGTAGAAAAAGTGTGTTCGCATTTATCTTCCACCAATCCACCTTACACGTGGGACCTCGTCTTGTTGGTTGCGTCTTTCTTGACGACGACTGACTCGACACCGTGCTACACTCCATCTCTGCCTCCACCCCCACCCCTTTATACATCTATAGTATATATATATCTATGCTATATTTACTTTATTTCTATTTCTCTTGTATACCAATAAAAAGATAAAAAAAAGTATAAAAGAGAAAAGATAATCCTTGACTTGTAGGTACTCCGTCTTGCAAATAGCAAGATCCATTTTGGAACTCTGATTTGGCTCAAAGCCAAGAACCTAATTTTGAGGGTGTGCCTCAAGAACAAAGATTATCAGAAAAAAAATCTAAATAGAAAAAAAAAAACCAAAAACATAATAAATGAACAGAAGAGATTCGTTGTATGAAAGGCATAGAAACTCGACTTGTAACCCCACTTCCCTGAGTTCGACCCTGGGCCTAAAAGTGACCAAGATAAAATCAAGTAGGCCAGGATAAAAATTTTGTAAAGAGATGGTTAGGTCCGATTTAGGTTAACCACTGTACACACTTCAACGATAAAATCACCATATTAACAACCTAATCGGGTCCGACACCAGTCTCACTTTGGGATTACAAATTATTTGGAGATGTATCTTTCGACACAACATACAATAAAATAAATATAAGCTTCTATTTGCTACATTTTGTTGGGTAAACCACCATAAGAGAATGGTTATATTTGTAAATGGTCATTTATCGAGTGAATTGAAGGATTCATTTTAAGTGGCTTTTTACTCATTTCATTGATTGATAAACATGCATGAATTTATGATAAAATGCTTATTTATGATAGTTCCTAGGCCTAGTATTACATTTCATAGCATAAATATTACATAACATTCATTGCATTGCATTTAGGATAGTTTGTGTATTTTGTATGGCCAGGAGGCAGTGCGACATCTTTACGGGCTTCGGATGAAGAATTCGACCATATGGAGAGATCCAGAGCAACAATCGCAATCCAACAGCATAGAAATCACCTCAATCCGAGCACTGTGGCATCCACTGCAAGAAAGGAAATGTGGACGATTTAGATGGTGCCATGTGGCACCATCTAAACCGTCCATTTGGAGTGCCAAAGGTCTCCCGATGTCCTTCCAAAGGCCATCCAACAAGCAATCGCAGAAATCACCTCAATCCGAGCACTATGGCATCCTCTACAAGAAAGGAAAGGTGGACGATTTAGATGGTGCCACATGGCACCATCTGGAGCACCCAAGGTCTCCTAGTGTCCTTCCAAAGGCCATCCAACAAGCAATCTCAGCCATTGGATGCAAATCCGATGACTGAGAGCCCTCCTCCACCACGTGCCCACAACGCATCATCTCGATACTTCAGTCAGCATGGTGCATCGGTTGAAGACCCGACCTCTGAGGGAGGGGCATGGGTTTGAGACCCGCAGAGCCCCCCCCCCCCCCAATTCACTAATTAGATGCACACCAATGCAAGCCAACGGACTAGCCACGCGCATGCTAGCACGCATGCCAGCACACATGACAATGAACGGCAGCACAGCAGCGTGCATAAGAGTGATCCGTGCATGTGATGGTGGACCAGTGCAACTCACGTGTGAGAGGGCGTGAGGTGGCTACAACAACACTTGAGTTGGACCTACACCGACATCGTGGAGGTCGCTAATTACCCTGTGTCCATTTTTAGCCCCCTCCCATCCACTATATAAAGACCTACACAGCTCCCTTGCCTAGGCATCTCTACCTTTGCTACACCCACCTACTTTAGATCTCTGGAAGCCCATCAAAGCTCCCTATAGTTCATTCCCAAGTTTCAAAGGTCCCCTACGAGTGTAGTTACCTTGCCCCACCAAATATTCCACCTCCTTCACACCACCTTCATAGGAAGCCTTGGAGCCATCCTCCCACCTATATTTTGGTAGAAGATCATCTCCACCACCTCATCCCCATTCTATGCCTTGGTGAAGCATTCCTCTACCTGGTGTCCTACTTCTCATCCCCATCATCCAGCTTCTCACCTCCTTCATCCAAGCTACTGCCAAGCACCATCATCTTGCCAGATAGTCAATTTAGGTGATTCCTTCTCACCCCTATGTCTTTCTTTATTTTCCACTTGTTCTAATAAGCATTTGAACATCATTTTGATATATCCAATTTGTTTTCTTCTATATTGTGAGCTATCTTGTTTGTCTCTTTATTACAAAAACACAAAAAAACCACAAAACCTTAAAATACCAAAAAGAAACAACACGAAGCATGGATTTCAATGAAAACAAATGTCGCCTCCCTATGTTTGACTTGGGACTCCCTTGGAGTTTTGGTAAATTATATTTTATAACATGTTTTGTGACTATAGCGATGGGTTTCTCCTAACCCCAACTTTCCCTCGTGAAAACCCATTAATCATTTTGGTGTCGTTGCCGTGGAGGCAACATAATTTGCTTTCTTTTTTGCGTTTCTCTACTTTACTTACATATTTTTCTAACCTATCTTTCTTCTTCGATTCACTATCTTGTAGGAACCTGATTAAGGAGCTTAAGGTGGTAGATTGGAGTAAAGTGCGGGTAGAGATATTTGTAAGTTTTCCCCCACATCTCCACCCCACTAGTTTCACTTTCGCCACATCAATAACCAAGACCTATTCTAGTTAGGTGTTCGCATAAACCCTAGGATAGAATCTGTTTGTCTTGTTTTCCACCTACACTCATATCACTCCCGCATATATATAAAATAAAATAAAAAATTATGTTCTGATTGTGGGACAAATCAACATACACACTACATTCACCCACATTTGAGGCACATAACCTTTTGTGATTTTATCTACTCAACAGGGATTCTGACCTATGGAACTGATACACATACAAATCAACACATAACGGAGTAGAAATCAGACTAGGTTAATCATCTTTTGTGTGCCTTAATCGATGGTGCATTTAGGCCAGTGATTGAATTGTTTGGGCCACGCCACCAAATCTAAAAGAAATTCATTCTATAGCTGCCCTGTAGGATTCAATAGTTAGGTTAAGCCAGATACTCCATATTTTCTTGGTCTATAAAGGAAAATACGCCAACATGTGCTTTCAAACTTGGTTTGCCTCTTGAACATTTGGTTTAATGTACCTAATACTTGAATCCTAAAAGCTTCTAAGCAAGATCTGAATCCTAAAACTTACTTCATCCTTAATAATCTTTCTTGAAAACTTTTTGGTTGTACACATACACACATTCTCAAATGAATCAATAAGGGCACAACCCATTAAGGGCCCATCACATTCCAAAAGCACAAATATCCCAAGCCTAACTAAAATAGATTAGAAATTGGCCTTAAGGATTGATTCGCTCTTTGGGGCCTAGATTGAGATTATTCTTGGTTAACCTGCTTATACTGGTATATCTAATGTCTAGCTAGGGGTGTAGCGTCAAACGACCGCAGTTGGGGGTATCAAAGGAATCAGAGGCGCAAGCTAAAGGAAGAACCTTCTCCCCAGCCCTTCCTTCTAATGGGTTGGATTGATCGATTAAAAATAGAGTAAATTGTTTATAATCTTAAGGTAGATTCTAAGAGTCTGTAGATCTTTAGGCTACCCAACCTAAGGACCGGCTTGCATTTTTGTGCTATAGAGCTCCCTTTTCCCATCCTTCTGACTTCCGTCCAGTGTATACTTGGAAAGAGGTCATTGAACCCTCACTTGGAAGGACCTATAGACCATTACCAGAGGCAAAGGTTGAGTTATAGCCAAGCAGATCCCATGGATGATCAACAACCACCTCCCTCGCCCCTTGATTGCGAAAATGCGCGGTTTGTTAATTAGGCAATTTAGTGTTGTTGCAACGTGTAAATCCGCTTTCGCTTTTAAATTTGTAAGACCTAGATAGTGGGGTATCTAGGGTCATCCAAGGAGGCAATATGTTTGCAAAATTCAGGTCTCTTGCTTGGAAATAGAAATCACATTTCTTTTTGGTCTTTTCCACTATATCCTTTTTTTAAGCTTTTGAAATAACAAGCGAAAACACGAGTTGTTGGTGAAAAAGTAAATAACAACTACGATTACTATGCTAATGCCTAAGTGACAAGTAATTCCTCTTCCTAAGCTCACTCTAAGCACGTGGAGGCCTAGAGTAATTAGGGAGAGGGAGTGAAGAGTGCTAGAATTACAACAATCAAAATGAAACTAAAAGAAATTTCAAAGAAGGCAACTAGATTAATGAGAAAGTGTTTTACAGAAAAACCTAGTAGATGAATGCTTCTACTACTAGAGAATTGCAATAAATAAAATAAAACACAAATCCTCTAAATAGATGGTGAAGAAGAGGGCTTCTTGCTCCAAGCTTGGTAGCTCCCAAGCTTGAAAAGAGTCCTCCAACTCCTTCCTTGCTATGCTCCGCCAAGGTGATGTCCTCCAAAGCAAGGCCTAAGGGGGCTCACCCTAAGCTTTCTCCAAGGGTGTACGTCCACCCTAGGTCCTTCTCCTTTGCCTAGCCATCCTCCTTGAAGTAGAAAAGTCCTCCTTGGAGTGGCCCAAGTTGAAGAGAGTGGGGAGAAGAAGGCACCAAAGGGGCTGGTGATGTGCCCCTTTAATCTTCTTCTCTACTCCTTGGCTGTAGGTGTAGGTGGGTATAGGTAGAAAAATACACTAATGGAGGATGCCCTAAAATGGTGGTAGGTGGTGGGTTTATATAGAGTAGGAAGGGGGCTAAGGTGACTCTTGAAATGGAGGGCTAAGATGGGAAGATGGAGGTGGTTGGGGATCCTATGGCTAAGGGCAATTGGCGCCAACCCAAGGGACATCTAGGGGGTGGTTATGGGTGGTGGCACCCCTTAAAGTTGGCGCCAAAATGGCTTCTAGAAGTAGGGCTTAGGTGGCGCCAAGTAGGGTTCTAGAAGGAGGGGTAGGTGGGCGGCTAGGATGGGTTGTAGGGTTAGGTGTATGGTGGATGTGGGGGTGGATGTTGGCGCCAAAAATGGGGGTAGTTAGGGTTAGGTTTTGGTGCCAAAATTGGTGCCTTTTGGTGGTGATGATGGGGTGAAGAGGTGGCTAAGAGGTGGCGCCAACTTGGAGTAGGGTAGCTAGCTTAGGTAGGGCTTAAGTTGGTGGAGCTAGCTAGGGTTGAGTTGAAGGTGGTGGATGGCCAAGGAGCTGGGTGCTAGCTAAGCTAAGCTAAGCTAAGCTAGCTTAGCTAGCTATGGAGTAGAGGAGGAGGTATTGGAGCTATGGTTTGAAGAGAGAAGCTGAGGAGGAGAAGTCTGGAGCTGGCAGCTACTGAAGAGGCTGGCATGGAGCTACTCTAGCTGGCTTAGCTTGCTAGTTCTTTGCTAGCTGCTAAGCCAAGCTAAAGTGAGTTGGCTTCTACCATAATGAGCTGAGGTGAGCTAGGTTTGGTGCTCCCAGGGAGGATCAAGCTGGTTGAGGTAGCTAAGGTAGCTTAGCTCAACTGAGTTGAGCTAAGCTGAGTCCCCGGGAGCTGGACTTGAGCTTCTTGAGCTGGGATGAGTTCTTCTTCAACTGGCTGGAGTTGAGTGGCGCTGGATGTAGCTGGATCTGAGCTGGGATGAACTCCAGTCAACTCAGCTGAGCTAGCTAGAGCTCCCTGTGGACTTGTGAGAGCTAAAATGAGCTAGACTCAACTAGGTTAAGCTGGATCTGAGCTGACTTGAGCTAGGGTGAGCTAAGATGAACTCTCTTGAATTGCCATTCAGCTGTGATTAGTCGAATGGAACTGGGATGAGCTAACCCTAGTTCAAGTAAGCTAGGTTCCAGCTGTGGTGACCTGGATCAAGCTGAGTTCCAGCTAGTCTGAGCTCCTCCTTCACTATTTGCCTTCTTGAGTGCTAGGGTTTTAGGGATCTGTATATCTGTTCATCCTTAACACTCACAAAAACATATAAAAAAGACAATAAAAAATGAAATGCATGCCTAACCTAATTAATGCCTAAATGCAGCCCAAAAACCCATTTGCGAAGTAAAAATCCTAAGAGCTAGATTTGTTTTAATGCATAAGAATGATGATAAACTGACATTTATCACCCCCAAACTAGCAGGAGCTAATTCAGAGGTAGTTAGACCACTTGCAGTAGATGCAGCAATGGTTCCAACGAATAAATGGTCAGGGTACTTGGCCCTTGAAGGATTTTTATGATCCTTCGAATTATGAGGATCGTCCAGGCATTGTAATCCCCGCCAGAGATGTTGAGATCAATCCCCAAGTTTTGAGTTTAATTAAACACTTTCACAGGCTTGGCTCAGAGGACCCATTCCAACATTTGGACGACCTGATCACTCTAGTTCTGACCACCAAATCATTGAACGATGTGCATACATCTGAATAGCCAAAAATGTCTATTAATGCATGTTCTTAGTATCATATTAGCATCATGCATTGTACATATTGCATAACATGCATCATCATGCATTTAGGTCAAATTGTACAAAGTGTATAGTAATTTCTTCTTTTTGGTGGCCAGGGACAGAGCAACTTTTAATCGGAGCCTCAGATCAAAGAACCAAACATACAGATTTGATCAGGTGACGATCGGAGTTCAATGACTCCAACATCGCCCCAATCGGACTTCCGTAGAATCAGATATAATCCGAAGAAGGTTAGAGATCAAGGGCCAAGATGGTGTCAATCCGCACTTCAGATGACAAATACGATCGCACGGATGGGTTTGGATCGATGATCATCGCCTAACGACGTGACAATCAGTCCAATTTGACATCCGTGGCACCATCTACAAGACATAGAAGATGGATGGCCAAGATGGCACCATGTGGCACCATCCCAGCCGCCCAACCAGCCCAAGGAACCATCACTGCCCTCTCTCTCCTCAACTGCGCAAAGGATCTCAATTGTTGGATCAAGATCCAACGACTAAGTGCTCATGCCTAAATGTGTAAACTCGCCTCAAATGTGTGCGTAACGCGTTGGGCGAGCACACGTTCGCAACACGTAGGTCACGAGTTTGAGACCTCACGTGCTCAAAATCAAGGTGCAGGCGCGGAGTGGTCAAATTGGACAGTTGGATGCAGCGCAGATGGTGGATGAAGTGATGACGTGGCACGATTTGAGGGCACTGATCATGCACGTGCAATCGAACGTGCCTTTAAGCGCCCGATCTGACATAGGTGCGCAATGAGGTGCGATAGCTTCTAAGCCGTCTAATCTCATAATCGAATGATTGATATCGCACGAATGTGCGTGAGGCGTTAGGGGCATGGGAGAGGAGGAGACGGTGGATGCGCTTGCACGTCGCCCATGTTCAAGTCTTTAGTGATGGATAAATTCATCACTAAAGACCCTGACATTAATGTTTTGATGATAAAAGACCTAATTGCCCTCAAATCTTCACCTATAAAAGGCCCTATGACCCCCACACTTTCTTCATCCCTTCCTTGATCTCTCTCCCTCTCAAAAGTTCTAAAGAAGCTTGTCCCGCACCCGAGATGCTCCTTTAGAGCCAAAATCAAAGTTTTCTCACCTTCCATCCTAGAAGTGGATCCCACGACAATGATGACGCCCTGCCTCGCTCCTACCTCTCCCCACTTCGTTCTCCTTCTTCCCGCTCTGTCCTTTGTGTTCCTTTTCTTGAGGCCTTGATTAAACCTAGGAAGAGGAAGCCTGTTGATAGTAACGAAGAGCTCTTGAATATATTCAAAAATGTCAAAAGCAACATCCCGCTCCTCAATGCTATCAAATACATATCAGCTTACGCTAAATTTTTAAAGGATTTATGCACACAGAAGCGTAAGTCGAGGGAATCTATTCCTAGGAAGGTGGTACTCTTTGAGTAGGCTAGTTCTATTATCCTGCATCGCCTTCCTCCGAAAAGGAGAGATCCATGTACCCCTTTGATTTCCTGTGCCATTGGAGATTACACCATTGATAGGGCACTTCTTGATCTAGGTGAATCCATTAACCTAATTCCGACTTCTCTTTATGAGAAGTTCGGATTATGTGAACTTCAGCCGACCTCAGTAACACTGTTGTTAGTGGACCGTTCGGTCACAATTCGAGAGGCGTTATTGAGGATGTTATTGTCAAAGTTAAGGACTTCTATTTTCCTGTAGATTTCCTTGTCCTTGACATGGATGTACCTGAGAATTTAAGGAACACGCCCATCATTCTAGGGTGACCATTCCAGGCTACCGCTAAGGCCAATATCAACTATGAGAGTAGTAGCATGAAAATTGCCTTTGGGGATCAAAAATTGAAATTGGATATTTTTAAGGCGATTAACAAATTTAAGGATTGTGGATTTATAGAGGAACTTGAGGAAGATAACGTGAATATTGAGACATGTATGGCTGTTTTTGCAATTGAGAGTTCCTCCTATCTTGATGAATCTGACCCGCAACCCTTTGTGGCAAACTCGCCACATTCTGAAGAGGTTATTGATTTTGTTCACTTTCAACCTCTTCCTCTTGATGAATCTTCATCAGCATCATCCTTACCTTCAATCCAAAACCCACCCCAGCTTAAACTAAAATCATTTTTTGAGAGTTTGAAATATCAATTTTTGGGACCTCAAAAAATGCTCCCTATGATTATCAGTGCTAGATTAACTAAGCAGTAGGAGATTAAATTGATCAAGGTCCTAAAAAAATACAAGGAGGCAATTGGTTGGACCATCCATGACCTTAGGGGGATCGAGAAATATTACTGCAATCATAGAATCTTCATGGAAGGTGAATCCCACCCTTCTCGCTAAATGCAGAGGAGATTAAACCCTAATATGCGAGAAGTGGTCAAGAAGGAAATAATTAAGTGACTCGATGTAGGAATCATTTATCCGATCTCAGATAGTCCTTGGGTAAGTCTTGTGCAAATTATTCCCAAGAAAGCCGGGATTATCGTTGTGACTAATGAGAAAGGAGAATTTGTCACAACTTGTTCAACTTCCTCTTGGAGGGTCTGTATCGATTACAAGAAGCTAAACATAGCCATGAAAAAAGATAATTTCCCTTTGCCCTTCATCGATCAAATCCTTGAAAGACTAGCTGGACAAAAGTACTTATATTTCCTAGATGGTTACTCGGGATACAATCAAGTCCGAATCCATCCCAAGGATCAGGAAAAAACAACTTTCACCTGTCCCTACAAAACCTTTGCTTTCCATAGAATGCCATTTGGCTTATGCAATGCACCAGCGACTTTTCAAAGGTGTATGCTAGCTATATTCTTTGACATGGTGGGAGAGTTTATGGAAGTCTTCAAGGTCAATTTCTCCATTTTCGAAGAATCCTTTGATTCTTGCCTGGCTAATCTTGAAATAATCCTTAAAAGATGCATCAAAGCAAGATTAGTCCTTAGCTAGGAAAAGAGTCATTTCATGACACAAGGCATCATCTTGGGTCATGTAATCTCTGAACTGGGAATTGAAGTTGACAAAGCTAAGGTTGATGCTATCTCCAAAATTCGTCTTCCCACAACTATTAAACAAATTCGATAATTTCTTGGTAACGTAGGATTCTATAGGAGGTTCATTAAGGACTTCTCTAAGGTTGCTCACCCTCTGAGCAACCTTCTCACCATAGTGTTGCCATTTGATTTCAACGAATCATGCCGTAAGGCATTCAATTTTCTTAAAATGGCAATCACTTGTGCTCCGGTGTTGCAACCACCGGTCTGGATAGCCTTATTTGAGATCATGACCGACGCTTCTGATTATGCGGTTGGGGTTATTTTGGGTCAAAAGATTGATAGGAAGCCCTCTGTCATCTACTATGCTAGCAAAACTCTAGATGAGGCCTAGAGGAATTACACTATTAATGGGAAGGAATTGCTAATTGTAGTATTTGCTTTGGAGAAATTCAGGGCTTATCTCTTAGGGTCTCACGTCATAATTTACACCGACCACTCAGCCTTGAGACATCACTTGGTCAAAAAGGATTCCAAACACTGGCTTATCCGATGGATTCTTCTGCTTCAAGAATTCGATCTTGAAATCAATTATAAATCTGGGGCACAGAATGTGGTGGCAGATCATCTTTCAATACTTCTAAGTGATTCTTCTCATCCAGATATTATGATTACTGATACTTTTTTGGATGAAACTATTCTTATAGTATCAGGTGTCTAAACCACGTGGTTTGCAGATATTGTAAATTATCTGGCTGCTAGTCAAATCCCTCAGGATTGGACCAAGCAATAATGAGATAGACTCAAATCTGAGGCTAAATTTTACTTCTGGGTGGACCCTAAACTGTACCACATCAGCTTTGATCAGATCATTTGCCAATGTGTTCTAGAGAATGAATTTCAAAGTATACATGAGTTTTGCCATGCATCTACATGTGGTGGACATTTCTCTGAGAAAGGGACGACTACAAAAATTTTACAATCTAGATTCGATTGGTCGTCTTTATTCAAGGATGCCCAGGAATTCTCGAGGTCGTGTTCCCGATGCCAGGCACTTGGAAGCATAACCAAGAGAGATATGATGCCTCTAAACCTAATTCTTCCAATCGAAATCTTCGACGTTTGGGGCATCGATTTCATGGGACCCTTCCTCGCTTCATTTGGACACCAGTACATTCTCATTGCTGTTGATTACGTGTCCAAGTGGATTGAGGCTATTCCCACCCAAACCAATGACCATAAGGTGGTCATCGATTTTGTCAAGAAGAACATCTTCAGTCAGTTCAAGATTTCGAGGGCCATCATCAGCGATGGTGGTACTCATTTCACTAATGCCTAATTCGGTAGTTTACTGGCAAAATATGAGGTAAATCACAAAATCTCCACACCTTACCACCCCTAAACAAATGGATAGGCCAAGATCTCTAATCGGGAGATCAAAAATATTCTGCAGAAAATGGTTAGACCTGATCGTAAAGATTGGACTCAAAAGCTTGAGGATGCTCTCTGGGTCTATTGTACGGCATACAAAATGCCTATCGGCAAGTCACCGTTTCATCTGGTGTATGGAAAGGAGTTCCATTTACCAGTATAAATTGAACATTAGGCATTCTGGGCGATCAAGCAGTGTAATTTGGATTTGAGTTTAGCTGGAAAGACCAGAAAACTCCAACTATCTAAGTTGGAGGAGCTTAGAAATGACACATTCAAGAATGCCAAGATCTATAAGGCTCGGACCAAATCTCTTCATGACCAATTGATATTCCACAAGAGCTTTGAGCTGAACCAGAAGGTCTAGCTCTTTGATTCTAGACTTAAGCTCTTTTCCAGTAAACTTAGGTCAAAATGGAATGGTCTGTTCATCGTCGATGAAATTTTTCCAAACAGAGCTATTCAGATCCCTGACCCAAGGACAAGTAATTCTTTTAAAGTCAATGGTTGACGTCTGAAGCCTTTTGTTGATTGTATTGTTCCAGAACCCGTCTCAAACATGGTTGCTCTAATCATATTGCGATTTCTTTGGCTGGACTTCACTTAGCTGATGGCATTAAACTCAGCATTTGTACAATTTGACTCAGAACTAACTCGAGCATCATATACAGGTGATATCTTCTTCATTCTACCTTGCTTCTCTTGCATTTTATTTTCAATGAGCACAATACATTAGCTAGGCATGGGGGGTGGATTCATTTCTGAAGCATTTTGTTAGCTTTGTGGAATTTTTGTAAATTCTACTTATTTTTTTTCTTTATTAAAAAAAATAAAAAAAATGAATTAGGAAAGAATAATTAGGCATTAAGATTTTCCAACCCTAGGGAATAATACAGTAGGATCTGAGCAGTTAGACCCTTCAAGTCTTTGGGCTTAATCAACCCGGGTGTCCACTAAAATGTGGATTTGTTTATCGAGTCCTTGCCATTCTAAATTTATTCAATTTGGTTAAATAAGTTGGGGTGATAAGTAAATGACTTATCAACCCACCCTTTGATTTGAGGGGATTTTAAGTCTAAGCATCTACACACTATTTGCACTGACTCGCTTTTCAGTGGTTTTTATGGAAATTAGGAAACTAATGAACCTTCAAGGGTGGTATGGCTGGCAAGTTATCATGGGTAACAACCCATTGGTAGGTTGTCTAGAGCCTAGTCACATGACCATTCTTTTCTTGTTGCCTTTAGGTAAATCTTAGATCAGGGAAGCCACCTACTTAAAGAAAGAAGAGAGAAAAGAAAAAAAGGAGAAAAAAAATATAGAAAAGGAGAAAAGAAAAGAAAAAAAAGAAATAAGCCACACTTCACCATACAAGTATGGCTGGCAAGTTATCGTGGGTAACAACCCATTGGTAGGTTGTCTAGAACCTAGCTCGAGAAATGCACGTATAATTTCAAAACACTTAGAAAGAAGCAGAGAAGTAGAATAAGCTGGGGAGATATACACTGGTTCACCCTTATGTTGACCCCATAAAAATAAAAGTAGGGAGAAAGGTACCAATCGAATAGATATACCTTTAGACAAAATTTCTTTTCAAGGTCACCTAGGGGCATAGAAACCCAAAGTCTGTTCTAATCACCGATTAGTGAGTCTATTACATTTCACACAAAGATGCTTAGAACTTAGGGTTCTCTTCAAGTCTTGGGTAGGTTGAGTGTTCGTAGAAAGATGCTCAGAAACCCTAAACTCAAAAATCCAAAAAAATTAGAAAAGAAGAAAAGAAGAAAAATATCCTTCTTTGAATAAGGCGAGGGCTTGAGGAGGTCTGCATTTTGGCAAACACTCAGGCCCTGATGTAAACACATTTACACTACTTAAGATGTCTATTTATGCATGTTCTTAAGCATAGGATTGCATTTCATGATATAAATATTGCATTACATGCATCATCTTGCATTTAGAATAGTCTGAATAAAATGGAGGTTAATTGTCTCCTTTTATGTGCTTGGACAGGGCAAATATTTTATCAGGACCTCGGATCAAAGATCCAATTGTATGGTTTTGTAATGAGGGCAACGATTGAAGTTCAACGACTCCAAGATCGCCCTAATCAGGCATCCGTAGCATCAGATAGTGACCCGGGAACCCTAGAAGATCAAGGGCCAGGATGGTGTAAATCCGCACTTCAGATGATAAATCCGACCGCATGGATGAATTCGGATCGACGATCGCAGCCCAACGACACAAAAATCAAGTCAATCCAACATCCGTGGCACCATCTACAACTTCCAGAAGATGGACGGCCAAGATAGCGCCACGTGGTGCCATCTCAGCCGCCCAAACGGCCTCCTGCGTCTTGTGAAAGCCCCGCGCCCAATCTCTCTCCACCGTTGGATCTTAATCCAATGGCTATGGGCGCTCGCATTTAAAAACGCCCGCTCGACCATCCGCACCCCATAGCGCAGCGGTCGAGCGCGCTATCGCGAGCGTGGGGCGCGGGTTCGAGCCGTGGCGCGGAGCGGCGGGCACGAGCAATTGGAGTGTCGGATGGAGATCGGACGGCCGCGCAAGCCCGATAGCGCCAACGCGCGATTGGACGCGCAATTGGACTCACAATCAGACGCGCGCAGCGCGGGGGCGCAGACGCATCTTAAGCCGTCCTATCTCACGATCGGACGGCTGAAAAGCACTAGACGTGCGCGGGCGTTGAGGAGCGGGAAGCCGAGGAGGCGCGCGTGGGCGCGGAGGCGACGGCCACGTCAGGGCTTTAGTGACGGATTTATCCGTCACTAAAGACCCCTTATTTATTGTTTTAAAGTTGTAATGTCCATTTTGCCCCCACTCCTTGCAACTATAAAAGGAGACACCCTCCATACGAAATTATCATCCCTTCTTTCTCCTCTCTACTCCTCCAAAGTTGAAAAGAAGCTTGTCCCACACCCGGGATGCTTCCTACGAGATAAAGTCCAATTTTCGTTCCCCTTCGGAAGTGGATCCCGCGACGACGACGGTGTGCTGCTCTGTTCCCGTTCTTCTGCTTCATCCTCCTTCATCCCGCTTCATTCTCCTTCGTCCAGGCGTCGTCCCATCCGGCTCATCCTCCAAGCAATCGTCGAGGAGGATAACTTCTCTCTCCCATTCTTATTTACAGCTTTTCTAGTGTAGAATTTTCCTACTTTATAGTGTAATTGATTTTCCGCTTTCTAGTGTAACTTTTATAAATAATTGAAATATTGAATGCATGTTCTCTTTCTCTCTCTCTCTCTTTTAGTCTGATAGCTCCATTGTAATTATATCGCCTTGCTTAACAAAAATCCAAAAAAGAAAAATATAATTACGAATATAGATCAACATAGCCTCCCTGTGTTCGACCCGGAATTATTTTCGGTATAAATTTTATTTGTTGAACACGAATTCTTCGCTTTTTGAACTACAACGACAGGTTTTCCAAAACCAATCTCGTAAGCGTAGCAATTCGCAAAACACGTTCAACATTTTGGCGCCGTTGCCGGGGAGGCAACGATTTCCGATCTTTTCTTCGCATTTCTTGCACTTTATTTGTTTTCTAACTAGCTTTCTCTTGTGTCTATTGTTTTGCAGAGACCTCCATCAAGGAATTGACAAGTAGTAGACTTGAGTAAAGTGCAGTTGAAGACAACTGTAAGTGCTCCCCCATTCTTTCCCCCTCCATAGATTTCATTCGCCACATTAAATCCAAATCCCAATTAACCTAGGTGTTTGTATAAATCCTAGGAATAGTTTGGTTGTTTGGATTTTCACTCACATTCATTCCACCCTCATTTAAAAAAATAACAAAAAGATAATCTTGTGGGGTAATTTTCAACAAACACACAACACACACCCACATTCAAGGCACTTGATCAACTTGATTTATTTTCTACTCAATCGGGTTCTGATCTATGGAACCGGTACACACAAAGCAACACATAATAGAGTAGAAATCATTCTAGGTTAATCATTTTTGAGTGCGTAACTTAGTGGTGCATTTGTGGCCAGTTGTTTGAGTTGTTTGGGTCGCACCACTTTATTTTAAAACCAACTCATCAAGTAGCTCCTACTTAGGGTTTTCAATCTAGGTATATTCCAGGCACTCCACTTTATTTTTGATTTTAAAGGAAAATAATCTTCACCTATGTTTTACAACTTCGTTTGCCTAGAAACGTGATTGCAATTCACCTAATTTAAAACCCTAAAAGCTACTTAAGTAAGATTTGAACATTAAAATTCACACATTATCAATAATCTTGCTTGAAAACCCTGGTTGTGAACGCACTTACACAAATCTCAATCAATCATTAAGGGCACAACCCATTGTAAGGGCCCATCACATTCCATAAGCACCATAATCCAAGGCCTTAATAAAATTGAGTAGACATTGGCCTTAAGGTTTGATTCGCTCTCCAGGGCCTAGTCTGAGATTATTTTTGATTAACCTACTTGTACTTATTAATCTGATGTCTAGCTAGGGGAGCAGAGTCAAACGATCGCAGCTAGGGGGTACACTAGGAACCGGAGGCGAAAGCCAAAGGAAGAACCTTCTCCCCAGTCCCTCCTAACTGGTTGGATTAAGCAGACGCAAGTAAAGTAAATCACTTACAGTCTTAAGGCTGGTTTTGGGAGTCAGTAGATCCTTAGGCTACCCCACTTAAGGACAGCCTTGTTTTGTTGTGCTGCAGGGTCCATATCCCCAGTCCTTCTGACCTTCTCCTAGTTTATGCTGGGAAGACGGTCATTGAATCCCCGATTGGAAGGACCGTTAGAACATTCTAGGAGGCGCAAGTTAGATTTTGGTCAATTTGATCCCATGGCCGAACAACAGCCTCCTCTGCTTGAAAATCCACAGGAAGAATTTCGAAGGCAGCTGGAACAAATGCAGAGAATGCAGGAATGGTTCCAGAGAATGCAGGGTGCTCAGCCCTTGAAGGATTTTTATGATCCTTCGAATTACGGGGAACGTCCCGGCGTCCAGATTCCAGCCGGTGACGTAGAAATCAAGCCCCAGGTGTTAAGCCTAATTAAACATTATCATGGGCTTGGCTCCGAAGATCCATTTCAGCACTTGGAAGATTTGACCACTTTGGTCCAGACCACCAAGGCTCGAAACGTTAACGAGGAGCAAATGATCATGAGGCTCTTCCCCCACTCTCTTAGGGATAAAGCCGCGCATTGGTATAGGACAATATGAAGACCAATTACAACTTGGAATGAGTTGAAATTGGCCTTTCTGAAGAAATTCTTCCCAGTCGATCGTACCAATGCTTTGAGATGGGCAATCACTACCTTTACCCAACGGCTGGGGGAGCAGTTTCATGTGGCCTGGGAGCGATTCCAGGACTTATTGCGGAGGTGTCCACACCACGAGGTGCCGAAATGGCAACTCGTGCAGATCTTCTATCATGGGTTGAATGAGCAACTTAGAAACCATGTGGATGCTTCTTAAAGAGGCAATTTCCTCAATAAAGATGCAGATAGTGCACATGATTTATTTGAGGAAATGAGTGAAAATTCAATTAATCATGCCTCCATGGATACTTTTAATCGGTCCCAGCAACCTAGATCAAATGTCAATGAAGTCCATGACTCTCATTCATTTGATATGGAATTGATTTGTAATAAACTTGACAAGGTGGACTTGGTTGCTAAAAGAATGGAAGAGTGGATGGCTGGCAAATCTATGAGCAACTCTCAATCCACTCAATCCCAAAATTCAGGATTCCATTCCTCACGAGCTCCTTTTGGACGGGAGTTCGTGAATCAACTCGATGCGACTCAATCTATGAGTCAGCATTTCTCGGAACCCCATGGGTTCCCAACTGGGGCCTTCGATCCCAGTTTTTCTGATCCTTCCCTTTCTTTCTCTTCATCCTCACCCTATGAGGATGTCTGTGCTGTACAAGAGAATGTTAGATCCAACCCCTACTCGAATGCCTATAATCTGGGTTGGAGAAACCACCCTAACTTCTCTTGGAAAAATCCGAGGAAACAGACCCAATTCCAACCCAGCAACTATGCTCCGCAATGTCCAATAGGTCAGGGTCAAGTATATACTTAGTTGCCTCTGAATCAGGTCAATCAGCCAACTTGGAATGCCCGTCAACACGCAAGGCAGGCTGATTTGAACCATCAAATGGTAGAGATGCAAGGATCTATGCTCCAGCTTATGCAGAAAATAAAAAACTCGCTGGACAACTTGTAATCCGGGCTCATTGCTAACTCACGTCAACTCGGATCTCTACCATCTCAACCCGTACCCAACCCGCGAAACATTATAAATTTGGGCAATCAAGCCCAAGGGTACGGAAATCAGAGGGACCCGCACGCACATGCTCAGGTGGTTGAGCAGGGTTCCTCGTCTTCTTCTTCTGCTAATCAACAATTCATGGTCAATCAAGCCCCTCCAATCTTTCCTAACCCTCCCCAAGACCCAAATTCTTATGCTTCTGCAAATTCTGTCACTTTGAGGAGTGGTAAGAAGACTCAGGATCCACAACCACACTATTCTGATCTTTTGAATCCTGAAGAATCTGAGGAGAGAGAGGAGAATTCTAGAGGAGAAATCAAGGCTCAGGAACCTGATTCCAAAAATCTGACTCATGTTCCTTTTCCTGAAGCCTTAGCCAAAGCAAAGAAGAAGAAGTCTGTTGATAGCAATGAGGAGCTTCTGAATTTATTTAAGAATGTTGAGATCAATATTCCGCTCCTTGATGCTATAAAGCACATACCGACTTACGCAAAATTTTTAAAGGAATTATGTACACAAAAGCGTAAGTCGAGAGAATCTGTTCCGAGGAAGGTGGTACTCTCCAAGTAGGCTAGCTCTATTATCCTACACTACCTCCCTTAGAAAAAGAGAGATGCTGGTGCTCCTTTGATTTCTTGCGTTATCGGAGATTACACATTTGATAGAGCACTTTTGGATCTCGGTGCATCCATCAATCTAATTCCTACTTCTCTCTACGAGAAGTTTGGGTGAGGTGAACTTCGGCCAACTTCAGTAATGCTACAGTTAGCGGACCGTTCGGTCACAAACCCACGAGGCGTTATTGAAGATGTTATAGTTAAGGTCAAGGATTTCTATTTTCCTGTAGATTTCCTTGTCCTTGACATGGATGTACCAGATAATCTGAGGAACACGCCCATCATTCTGGGGCGTCCGTTCCTGGCTACCGCAAAGGCCAACATTAATTGTGAAAGCGGTAGTATGGAAATCACCTTTGGGGACCAATGAATGAAATTGGATATTTTTAAGGCGATAAACAAATTTGAGGATTGTGGATTTATTGAGGAACTTGATGAGGATAATGTTAATATTGAAACTTGTTTGACAGTTTCTTCAATTGAAAGTTCCTCTTTCGTTGATGAATTTGACCTGCAACCCTCTGACCTGACATCTTCGGAAGAGGTTACTGATTTTGTTCACTCAAAATCTCTTCCTCTTGTTGAATCTTCAGCATCTACCCTACCATCAATCATTACCCCACCCTAGCTTGAATTGAAACCATTGCCTGAGAATTTAAAAAAGCGATAGTCTACATTCTTTTCTAAATAGCTCGATAACCAAGCAAAACACATTATACAAGTTTATATGCAAGTTGCAATTAGCCATAAATAGAATTAGAGAAAATGAGAATGCAACGGACAATAATTATATTATGAGACTCCTTTTGCAAACTACATGGAAGGTGGAAAAGCAACTTTCAGATGTTTACACGAAAATAGTATTCTTTGAAGTGTAGAGGGAAATAACGGACTACTTACTTCTCAATGTTGTTGATACATCGATTGATGAACCTGATTGGACATTTAGCATATCAAGCATTGGCTTAGCGCAAGACTGTAATGAAGTATATTTTTGCAGCAATGCGAGGGCTACCATTGTGATTGCTGGTTAATGGATTTTTCTGGCATCCTTTGTAAACATATATTTGCCATGTTGAAATTTATAAATCTTTTCACAATTGATGAATCCTATATTCTTCCAACATGGAAGAGCAACATTAAGAAATCAAGTACATATCCTATTTACAAGGTTTCTAGACACAATGATGTTGCCAAGTAGTTACATCTTCTTTGTTCAAAATAATTAATAAGGCATTAAAGTAGGACATTATCAAAGGTAAAGGAATTAATTGAACTTGCCATTCATCAAATTCATGAAATGATCAAGCTCAAAGTTTCTCTTGATGAAGCACCTATTTCACGATCAATCATCGTATCTCCAGTTGTTGGTATTAAGATTAGGGAACCAAAGATAGAGAAGACAAAGGGTAGTGGTAATAGTGGAAGACCAAAATTAGGCAGTAGTCGATTAAGGTCTATCATGGAGCACAAACAATGCAAAGGTCATCAGTGCAAGTTTTGCATGAAGTATAATGTTGGTCATGACTCAAGGAACTGCCCAAAAAAACTTTCTACCACCAAAGGTCCTTCCAAAGAAATTAACTATTATTACCCTTTTTTAATCATTCCAGCATATATTTTTTATGTTTATCTAACTGGTTTATTGAAGCATCTATATTTCTTACTGTAGGTATGTTAATCAATTACATTACATAAGCTCCGGAAGTGAATGACTTGCTATGTAGTATCTTCTTATGCATGTGAAAGTTATATAGTTTTAATCCATTGTATTGGGAAGACATTTTTGTCTACTTTACTCCTCCGTTCATTCATTTGTATTACGTCCTTAACTCAAGGACACATTATGCAATAAAACTTGTTAGAGCCAATTTACAAAATCTATCACCAATTTACACTCTCTATCAGCATATTACAGCATCTGAATATGATGTGTTATTCTTTGTAATATGTCTTTTATACATGTGGCAATGCAACCATCGTTGATATGTTAGGTTATCTTGTAATTATAATAAGTGTCATTGTATTGCAGTATAGTGTGCAAAATAACTGACATATTTTATAAATTTTTGCTTGTTGTATCCATGTCACTCCCTGCGAGGCTAATTATAATTTAATTCACCGATTATTACTTAGATTATTTTATTTTACTTTCCATAACATTATATAAATTACATTTAACTTATTAAATTAGGGAATTATAACTTACTTAAGATTAGCTTAGATAGTTAAATTAAGTTTATAAATAATACTTAGATAAGATGACTAGTATAACTTAGCTCAATAGGTTAATATCCTTAGTTAATTAGAATAGCTTACAATTTATGAATAGGTTTAAGTGCATAGACTAATTGTAAAAGAAAAGAATTTAAAGAATGGCAATTAAGTCCAACTAATGTTGAAAGGATATAGAAATCAATTACAATTGCAAATGATCAAGAATATATAAAGGAAGGCTAAAAAAGATGTTTCAATCATTCACAAATGAAATTCAACTACGGTTTAAGAAAAGTTCTTCAACAATTTAAATCTACGAAAACATTTTTAACCCTAACTCAACTAAGGTCCACATGGCTGAGTCAACAGTCAACACTCGCAAGCCGTACACTCACGTGCCACCCCTCAATGGGCTTAGAATATACTCAAGAATAGATCAATTAGGCATCGCATGGCTACACCGACATAATGGCTCATGGGAGGGCTTCAAACACAATTCCTTTTATATGCCTTCAAGCACCTATCAGTAACTGATGTGGGACTATATATGTCCTTCTTTCCTCAGCAAATCGCAGACATAAGCTAGCAGTGCTGACTTTGCTTCCAACAAGTACCTGTTGTTGCTTATTGGTGATTCACGACTTCATTGACTGATCTAAGTACTTAGATAACATCTTGGAACATTGAAGCACTAATTTGGATCCTTAAATGGCTAAGAAATCGATAGTAGATGCTTGGAGATTCATCTGACATTAATGGCGGTAAATCACCTACAGACTAATCAAATTCCTAACAAACTCAACTAACCTCATTCTTATAGCTTCTAATTTACTCTTAAATACTTCTTAAGTGATCTAGAACACATTCCAAACCTTAAATGACTCAATACATAACTTCTCAAGATCAATGGCAACTAGAGTTTTACTCACCCAGGTCAGAAGTTGACCTTGAGAAAAAGAGTCACTCAGACTAAAATAAGATTACTAACAAGTTCAACTTGACTTCCTAGGCCTTCTAGAACCAAAATCTAAAGGAATTGAACACTTGTATACACTACAAAGGTCGTTGCCTCCACTGATGTGTGGGTTTTGTTTGTTAGATTAAACAAAGAGGCTAACAACCCTACTCAGTGTAGATTTGTGCTCAAAAGAGTGTATAGATGCTTTTTGACCTATTGCTTAGGTGTTGAGATCAATGCATTGATGGCTTTGCCGGAGTGGGAGAGGATGATGGCGATCAGAGGGTAATAGTTGAAAGAATACAAAACGAAGGGTAGGAGAATGATGTGAAGGTGATGTGTTACAACCCAAGCACCTTACTTAAGTAAGGACCTGGGTCAACTCGTCAAATACCTAAGATTTGTTCATCCATGACATACACATAGAATAATAAAGCATTCACAGCATATGACATCACAATAATATGAACAACAAAAGAGAACAAAATTGAAACATTTATTAGAAAAAAAAGTTCATAGCCATCATAATTAGAGATGCAACGAAAAATAACTAAACATGAACTGAAAGACTAATAGGCTACAAAGAAAACAAGAAGAACAATACTAGAACTAGTACTATAACTACAAACTATGGTGCTGCGCTTGGATCGACGCCATCAACTCCTACAGTCATTACGCCTTGCTACAACTTTCCAGGACTTCAATACAAAGTCCACAAGAAATGTCAACCAATGCTGAGTAGAGTACCAAAGCGATAGAAAGAACCATACTAAGCAAGTATAGTAGGAGCAAGAAAAGTTGGTATTGTTCTTATTAATTAAGTTCTTCTAATTTTTTCCCTTGCTACCATTTCATTCAATTACTTATTCAATCTGTTCCTCGGAAGGCACAAGGAGATGTTGTTGTGATATCTTAGATGGTAGATTGCATATGGCCTACCCCCTTGGCTGCAGGGATGGCCCAAATCCACTCTAATGTCTAATTTATTGCCTTGGGGTCCTAGCTAATAGGGTGAAGTGGTGACTATGGTTCGTGCGATAAACATGCAGAGCTACCTTGCACTAACACACAACCAATCCTTTCCACTATAGAGTACGAGAACAAGACAGGTCCAACCTCTCATTACAAGAACACATGCCCAACACCCTGCTACCCAATTGGTCGAAATGGCCTAACAAAGCGAGTTGCAGGGAGCCTAGCTTACTCCCTGAAATAGTCTCTACCCTTAATAGGTATAACCGATCTTGTCCTTGATACCAGGCATGACTATTGACTTTCAACCATTCTTATGAATTCACTAACCAATTTCTATCCATAATTTCTACTCTCATTCATAACTTTCTTATCCATAACTCTAGAATTTATCAGGTAATAAGGTATTACAGGCAATTTCTTTCTCTTTCACGCATCACCATCTTATAATAAACATCCAAATTTTCCTATATTAAAGAGATTACAAAACATCTCGTTCATAGCATTATTTGCCTAATTGAGTTTATTGGGAGGTATTAATCATATTATTATGCAAGCAATTCAATCTTTGAATTAATTGTTCACTCACTTTCAGTGAGTTTAAAATATGTGTTGCAATATAGTTACTAGAGCGACAGAAACATTAAAAATTTATAATCACGAAATGTTTGTTCCAAGGTCGTCTCAGGGAACAAGAAATAAAAAATTCCACTAAACAATCGAATATAACATGAAGCGTAGGGGTTTGATACAAAAAGAATGTATTTATCTTATCAATGTCAAACTCAAAATAGATCAATAAGAACTAAGGCAAAAAAAACGTGTCTTGATTCAAGTAAAGCCTCAACCCAAATCTCAACAAAAAGGTAGCCCACTCTCTTGGGCCAAAGCCAACCAAAGCCTCTCACTTAGTCGAATCCAAAATCAAGTCAGGACCCAGACCCAAATGGACCTACGTAAGTGCAGGTGTGTGCATGCATGCATAAGATAGGGACATGACCCCCTGAGTCTTGAGCGATTGGATAAGGCATGATTTCCTTTTTGTGGCTGAATGCAGGGCCTCACGTAAACGAGGTAGGACTAAGTGTCCTACCTTATCCTTCATTGTTCAACCGCAAGTAGCTGCTGATAAATTGGTTGAGTAATTGGCCGTGGGATTTTGAATCCACGACCCAGATATGAAGCCACAATGAATCCATAGCAGCTGGTGTGGGTTCCTTACCAAACGTTCTTGTTCGTCATTATAGAAAACAATAACTCTGGCCACAACCTGTACTCAATAATACAGCCTCTCAAACATAATTAGAAACACCAAAAGCTCTGGTAGAGCACGTCGAAGTAAAGCCCTAAGCTAATTAGGAGAGAATGTGGATGGAGGGCAGTATTGGAGAAGCTTCGAAAAAGCTCCATCAGTGGTAATGGTAAATGGTGATGGAGGTGGTGTAGGGGTCAGTTAGTGATTGCGCAACAATCATAGGTGTTAATTGACCTAAATTACGCTAGGACATAGCATAAGTTAGAGTAGTTCATACATGCATAAGCATTATTTGCATCTTCACTGTTCTTCCTATAGCTATGCATAGAATAATGCTATAATATACTAATTAGGTGAATTATATAAATTGCAGGAAATAAGAAGCTCAGGAGCTGGATCTGAGGCTGGATTGAAGCAGGACATGTAACCAGAGTTGCAGCAGAGCTGGAGTAGAATACCAAGAATAAGATGTAGTAGACAATAATGTAAGGGGTTAAGGTATGCTATTCTGTTAAGCAGGAATAAAGCAGTAAATTTCGAAGAACATAGGTCCATCCTAGCCCTAAGATAGCCTTGAAGCTTCTCCAAGCCTTAGCCACCCTTAGATTAGGTCACTCTACCCTAGGAAGCCCTAAAATCCTATTTTCAACCTTTATCTGGACGTCCAGATGAGTTACAGGACGTCCATAACCCTTAGCCAAAACCAGTGCACCTAAAACCCACTTTTGTAGCATTTTAAGACATCCGAACACTTGGTCTGGACGTCCAATTTCTACAGATAGAACCTTAACTCTTCCTTGCCTCTATTTGGATGTCTAGACAACAAGTTTGGACATCTGTCTTTTCATTTTAAGACGTCTGACACTATTTTCAGATGTCTAGAACTGCTCTCTATTTCCTATTTTTAAATTCAAGCTTGGATCTTGAATTTCTGGGTCCCTAAAACCAATTCCAACCCCATAGGAACCTAAATTAAGGTACCCTAACACTAGTACATCACCTCTAGACCTCCTTAAGAACCTAATTAGGTTCTCACTAAACCAAATTGGCTTAGATCTTAGTCAATTCCATCAGCCTATTCAGTTGGACTCATTGAGTCCAATTGAGCCCTGATCTCAGCATACATAGTCCAATTGGACTCAGTGAGAGTCCAATTGACCTAGACCTAACTTAATTGAGTTTTTTACTCTCAATTAGGGTTTCACACATCCAATTAAACTTGTATCAAGTTTAATTGCATTTTACCTTAATGAATTAGGGTTTACAACCCTAATTTGAGACCTACCTTGATAGAAACCCACTAGAACCTAACCTAATCAACCTAGCCACATAGGTTTCGACCCACACACACCCACACAGACCATCTACAAGAAAATACCTAGCCTAGAGTTCTCTAGATTCTCTACCATGTGTTGTTGCCTTGGTTGCTAAAAATAGCAACCAAGATACATTCAAACCACCCATCCATCCTCTCTCTCACTCTCCCATGAGTTGCCACCATAGGCTTCTCTAGAGAGCTCCACACTTCTCTAGAGAGTCTCCCCTGGGTCTACTTAAAGGACCTTTGGGTGGTGATTTGCACCCATCTAGCCTTCCATCTAGTTTTAGCATCATTCCACCTCCATTATTCCACCTCCATCTCCACGAGCACACCATGGTGATCGTAGGTGTTTCGCATGTTAGAAATTGCGGTTACAAGTAACCCATCATCGTAGTTGCAAAACACGTCGATCAAATAAAATTTATACTGAAACTCCAAGGGAGTCCCAGGTCGAACAAAGGGAGGCGACGTATTACTTTAGTTGAAAACCGCACTTCGATTTGTTTCTTTTTGGTATTCTAGGGTTTTATTTTTTTTTGTGTTTTTGAAATAAAAGACAACCAATCAAAAGATAGAGATGGAATCAAATGTGATGTATTGCATTAATGTCTAATACAATAATCTACGAAAGCATAAAAAGAGAGGGAGGTGAGAGGAAATCTCCTGAATTGGCTATTCGGCTAGATGACAGTGCCTGGCGGAAGCTCAGATGAAGGAAGTGAGGAGCGGGATGACGAAGGTGAGATGCAGGAGGATGTCAGGTTGAGGAAAGCTTCAGCATGGCTATGGAATGGAGGTGAGAAAACAGAGATGATCTGCTACTGGAATGGAGGTGGGAGGATGGCTCCAAGGTGACCTATAAATGGGGATGGGAAGTTGGTGGAGTATTTGGTGAGGCAGAGGTTTGTTAGACTAATAGGCACCTTGGGAGCTTGAGAGCAAGCTCCAACAAAGTATTGGTAGGCTTGCTAGAGCTTGGGAGTAGGTGGGAGTAGAGTAGGTAGAGATGGCTTGGAAGGTAGGCAGTGTAGGTCCTTTTGTATTGGTGGAGAAGAGGCAAAAAATAGGTATAAGACCATTTGTGACATCTAGGTCATCACTGGAAATGTCGCTGTAAGCAGCTCATGCCCGCTAGCACCCATACTTGGCTTTGCTGGCATGCGATGAATTAGTGATGGCTGCAAGCATCGTCGTAAGTCTGCCAGTCTGTCGCTGAAGATTCACTGCATGCTTAGCAGGCGCTGTGCTGGGCGCTCTCCACACGCTGGTGCTATGTTGTGCGCATGCGTACCTACGTGCGCACGCACGCACCTACGCTGCTGTGGGCGTGAGGTGACACATGCGTGCGCCTGGGTGGCCTGGGCTACGCCACGTGGTGTAATCTGGGTCGTCCATCTTCTTTTCATTGTAGAGGTTACTACAGTGGTCGGATTGAGTCTCTTTTTGCACCGTTTGGCTGCAATCATCGACCCAAATCCATCTGCACGGTCGGATTTTTCATTTGAAGCTTTGAATTATGTCACCTAGTCCCTTGGCCATTGATTTTCCTCAGACTGCAAGTGGTGCTACGGGACTCCAATTGAGGCGATTTTGGAGGTGTTGGACTCCGATTGTTGTCTTGATCAAATCTGTATGGTCGGATCGTCAATCCAAGGCTCCAAAATAAATATCCTTCTCTCCTAACCAAAATATATGCAACTACTCTAATTGCAGAATGATGCATGCTATGCAATGTTTATAACATGAAATGCAAATCTAAGCCTAGGAACATGCATGAATAGGCATTTTACCCTCAATCAATGTGTTTACATCGTACCCGCATCCTATCTTTTGCTAGTCCTTAACAAAATTAAACTATACTCTATGTATAAAAGTAGAATTAAGATTAGATCGCTTAAGCCTAAGTCATTTATTAACAATAGAAAATTTCAACTAAGGTCCTAAACTACAAAAACTCAACAGCACCCGGGTGCCTACCAGAATGCAGACCGCCCAAGTCCTTGCCTTATTTGAAAAGGGAAGATACATTTTTTTTATTATTTTTCTTCTTTTCTAATTTTTTGTATTTTTGAAGTTAGAGAGTTCCGGGATAACTTTTTACGGCTACCCGACTCACCCAAGGCTTGGAAAAGGATTCTAAGTGCTAAGCATCTTGTGAAAATAGTGAAAGACTCACTAGACGGCCGTTAAAACGGACTTCAGGTTTCTATGAACCTAGGTGAACTTGCCTAAAGGTTTATCTTTCCGATCGATAGTTTTCTCCATACTTCTTTTATTTATGGGGTCAACATAAGGGCGAATCCAGTGTATATCTCCCCGATTTATTCTACTTCCCCGCTTCTTCCCTAGGTGTTTTGGGAATTATTGTGCTTTTTTTTTTGTGAGCTGGGTTCTGGACAACCGACCGATGAACTATTACCACCGACAACTTGCCAGCCATACTCCCACGGTGAAGTGTGGTTTTATTTATCTTTTTTTATTTTCTCCTTTTTCTATTTTTTTCTCTATATTTTATTTTCTTTTCTTTTTTTTTTAAGTAGGTGGCTTTCCTGATCTAAGATTTACCTAAAGACATTACAACGAAAATGGTCTTGTGGCTAAGCTCTGGACAATCGGCCGATGAGCTATTACCACCGACAACTTGCCAGCCATACCACCCAAGTCACTCCATTAACTACCCAATTTCCGTAAAAATTGCCGAAAAGTGATTCAGTGCGAATAGTGTGTAGATGCTTAGGCTTAAAATCCCCCAAAATCAGAGGGCAGGTTGACAAGTCGTACAGTTATCATCCCAATTTATTTACTAAATTAAAATGAATTTTAATTGGCGAGGACTCGAGACTAATTCAACATTCTAGAGGACACCCGGGCAAATTAAGCTCGAAGACCTAAATAGTCTAAGTATTCAGGTCCTATTGTATCATTCCTAAAGTTAATAACTTCCAAATGCCTAAGTTCTCTTTTCCTAATTTCTTTCTTTTTTTATCTTTTTCAAATTTTCAATTTTTTTTATATAAGAAACTAAAAGAAATTTACGGAGTTAACAAAATGACTTCAAGAATTGATTATCCATTTACCCATGCCTAAATGATGCAATGTCCTCATTATACAAATAAAGAAATGAAAAGGCGGACTAAATAGAATATCACTTGAATAACATGAGGAATCCGATCAGCTCCGCAGAGAACGTGAAATATAAACACATGCAAAATTTATTGCCTTCGGTAAGGCATAATATACATACAAAGAAGAATTTAAGAATTCACAAGTATAGGTCAGAATCAAAATAAAAATATTGATCTTGAAACCTGCCAGCAAAAGATGTCCACAGACGTGGATCAGATTATGGTGCAGACCCATGCCCCAGGGTCGAGTGGTTCTCAGGTTCTGGATGAAAATCACCCAGAACCGAAGGTTGTTGTGTTTACGGGGTCGGGCCTGTGGTTTAGTGGTGTGCAACCCAAGACCAAAGTGGCAGACAATAAGTAGATTTGGTTCACTAGTTTCATATGTCCACTTAACATTCAACTCAAAAAAATAATCAGTTATTCTTGGCTTGGGTCGCACGTGAAAGATATCATTAGGGTCTGTATAGAAGGTAGGTGGTCTCAGATCAATAGGTACCCTTAGATCCAAAATCAAAGTTCCCTCAGAATTAGCCTCCCAAATTTTTACTTCAACAATTCTATCTTCCAACATCAAGGGCTTAGGCTCCGGGACCTCTAGCATATCATTCACCCCATATGATTCTCCTAAGTCCAGAAATTGTGGCTGAATCAAGATTGACTTGGGCACAATGATCTCAAAAGTCAGCTTTTCGGGGTGCGGATGAGGAATGGTGTCACTGATTGAATCATCAAGTAAATGAGGATTCGAATCTTCCAAGTTAGCCCCAACCAAATCAAAATCTTCAATGACTGGGCCTTCACATGGTTCATCATGCTCCTCAAGCCCATTTGTCTCACTAAAATCATCTTTCTTAAGCTCAAGTGAGACTTCACTAAGAGATTCCTCACCCTTAGATTTAAAGAATCCATGATCCTCATTTATATATGTCTCAAAATCATATGTCATTTCATGGTCCGTGGAGACATATTTTTTGTCATTCCCTGGTTCTAGGATCTTGGGTGAGAAACTTGATTCATCCTCAAAGGGTTGCTCTAGTCCAACCTGGTCATCTCCAATCTCAGAATATGTATCCCCCTTGACAAGCGTTTGAGCAGGTTCAGACATTGGCTTTCCTGAAGGGGGTTCATCTTGAGAATCATCCCAATACTTGACTAGCACAACCACAAATTTCATCCTCAACCTCAACAATTTCCCAAGAAGAAACTCACCTAGGTCCCTATTCCTAACACTTTGGAGCAAATCCAATAAAGAACTATTAAGTTGATCAATCACTTTGATCATAGGCTCCTGTGCATCAGTGCATGGTGTTGGCCGAGCTTCTAACAATTGTATAGTGTTCCTCAAATTAGCTAATGCCCTATCCTAGATCTGGTCCACCTGAACTGACTGGTTCAATTCAGGTTTTGGGTGGGTTTGGGTTAAATCTAGGGGAGTCAAGATGTCAAGGTTCTCGGGTCCCTCCCTGAAAGTAGGTCATTTTAGGTTGTTCAAAGGATGGTGGCAACCTATATTCAGTGGAATACTAGGGAGGGTAGGTATTATAATCATTATATCCTTCCTGATTTTAGATCGAGTTGGTTTGGTCATCAAAGGATGGAGATCCACAATCATTGTAGGTTTGGGAAGGATAGCAATCATAGTCTTGTTGTCCAGGGTTAGGCCCTAGACATTGAGGTCCGTATTCATATCCCCAATCAAAGTCATCCCAGCTAGTGGATGGATAATTACAAGTCAAGTCAGAAAAGTAATCATCTTGGGGATAAGTGGTGGTAGGAGGATAGGATGGGAAATGCGTGTAAGAAGTGGAAGGATACATTGTGGAGTAGCAGGGAAAACAGAATAGAGAAAGGTGCCCTACAGTACAATCAACCAAACTTGTCCTTATGTGGGTAGCCTAAAGACCTAGAGACTCCCAGGACCCATCTTGAGATTATAAACGATTTAGTCTACTTTTATCCAGTCAATCCAACCAGTTAGAAGGAGGGACTAGGGATAAGGACTCTACAGCACAACAAAACAAACCTGTCCTTAAGTGGGATAGCCTAAGGATCTACAGACTCCCAAAACCCGCCTTAAGATTATAAACGATTTACTCTACTTGTGTCTGCTCAATCCAACCAATTAGAAGGAGGGACTGGGGAGAAGGTTCTTCCTTTGGCTTGCACCTCCAGTTCCTAGTGTACCCCCCAGCCGTGGTCATTTGACACTACTCCCCTAGCTAGACATCAGATGGACCAGCAGAAGCATATTAATCGAAAAAAATCTCAGTCTGAGTCCCGAAGAGTGAATCAATCCTTAAGGCCAACGTCTATTAAGTTTTAGTTAGGCTTGGGATGATCGTGCTCTTGGAATGTGATGGGCCCTTTAGATGGGTTATGCCCTTAACGATTAGCTGAAATGTGTGTGTGCGCAACCAAGGTTTGCAAACATGGTTATTGGATGATGTGTCTTTTAGGGTTTAACCTTGTTTAGTAGCTTTTAGGGTTTAATTCTTAGGTTGGTTCAATCAAGGTTTAGTAGAACACTCCAAGTTTTGAAAGCACGGGTTATGATATGTTCCTTTAAAAATCAAAAATAATGTGGAGTGCCTGGTTCAGCCCTAAGAATCAACCTTAAGTGGCAAGCTACATAACGGATCAGTTTTAGATTGAGTGGTGCAGTTCAAATAGCTCAATCAATTGGCCTATTGTACCACTTAGTTAAGGCACACAAGAATGCGAGATTTCTACTCACTTATGTGTATTTAGTTGAAGTGTACTGGGTTCATAGGTCAGATCCCAGTTAAGTGGTAGAATCAAAGTGATTGTGCACCTTAGGATAAGAAGTTGTAGGTGTTAAGTGTACCTTTCAGAAAATCCCACAATCAGATAACACTTTTTTTTTTTATGTGGATGGCGAGGTGAGTGGAGGTGGCAAACAGACAACCAAATCTATCCTAGGGTTTATAAAAAGCACCTAAGTTGATTTGGGTTTGAGTTATTAGGTTATGGAATGACAACTAAGGTAGGGGTGGTGTAGGAGACACTTACAAAACACTCTACCTTCACTTTACTCTGGTCCACCACACTTGGATCTCCATGCTAGGGTACTTGCAAGACAATAGATCAGAGATAAGTAGGGTTAGTGCTATGTAAATGCAAGGAAGTGCAGAAAATAATAAAGTAAATTCCATTGCCTCCCTGGCTATGGCACAAAAATGATCGCAAGCATTTCACGTGTTAGAAATCAGGGTTACAAGTTACCCGTCATTGTAGTTGCAAAACACGTCGATCAGAAAAAATTTATACTGAAACTCTAAGGGAGTCCCGGGTCGAACACAGGGAGGCAACATTTTAATTTAGTTGAAAACTGCACTTCGATTTGATTCCTTGTTGTATTTTAGGGTTCTGTTATTTATTTTGTATTTTTGAAATAAAAGACAAGTAATCACAAGATAGACATGGAATCAAATGTGATGTATTGCATTGATGTCTATTAAAATAATCTACGAAAGCATAAAAGGAGAGGGAGGTGAGGAAATCTCCCGAATTGGCTGTTCGGTGAGATGACCGTGCCTGACGGAAGCTCGGATGAAGGAGGTGAGGAGCAGGACGACGGAGGTGAGATACAGGAGGACGTCAGGTTGAGGAAAGCTTTGGCGTGGCTCCGGAATGGAGGTGAGAAGACGAAGATGATTTGCTACTAGAATGGAGGTGGGAGGACGGCTCCAAGGCAACCTATGAATGGGGATGGGAAGTTGGAGAAGTATTTGGTGAGGCAGAGGTTCACTAGACTAATAGGTGCCTTGGGAGCTTGAGAGCAAGCTCTAACAGAGCGTTGGTAGGCTTGCTAGAGCTTGGGAGTAGGTGGGAGTAGAGTAGGTAGAGATGGCTTGGAAGGGATGGGGTGTAGGTCCTTTTATAGTGGATGAGAAGAGGCAAAAAATAGGTATGAGAATATTAGTGACAACCAGGACGACGCTAGAAACGTTGCTGTAAGCAGCTCATGCCTACTGGAGCCCATAGCTGGCTTTGCTAGCATGCGATGAATTATCAACGGCCATAAGCGTCGCTGTAAGTCTATCAGTCTGTCGCTGAAGATCCGCTACATGCTCTGCTGGTGCTGCATTAGGTGCTCTCCATGCACGCGCACGCTTCACATGTCGACACTGCACTGTGCGCATGCGCATGCTCACCTGCACTACTACACGCGTGCGATGCCGCATGCATGTGCCTAGGTAGCCCTGGCAGCGCCACGTGGTGTAATCTGGGGCGTCCATCTTCTTTCATTGTAGGGGTTGCTACAAAGGTCAGATTGAGTCGATTTTCTCATCGTTAGGCTGTGATCATCGACTCGAATCCATCTGCATGGTCGGATTTTTATTTGAAGCTTCGAATTATGTCACCTAATCCCTTGGCTGTTGATCTTCCTCCGACAGCATATGGTGCTACAGGACTCCGATCGAGGTGATTTCGGAGACGTTGGACTCCGATCGCTGTCTTGATCAGATCCGTATGGTCAGATCATCAATCTGAGGCTCTGAACTAAATATTCTTCTCTCCTGACCACAAAAAGGATGCAATTAACCTAAATTATATACAACTACTCTAAATGCAGAATGATGCATGCCATGCAATGTTTATAACATGAAATGCAAATCTAAGCCTAGGAACATGCATGAAAAGGCATTTTACCCCCAATAAATGTGTTGACATCACATGGCATCACCATCACCTCCACTCTAGGCCTAGATTGCCTCCAACCTCTCTCCAAGTGCCGACCTAAGCACAATTGGCCGCCCTTCCTTCTCCTCTCAACCAAGTCAAAGGCCATTGGAGCCACCTCCGCATGCCCTTATTTCTATTAGCTAAGTAGCATAGTTCTTTGTAGGTTAATGCTTTATTATTACTTAGTAGTTGATGTAAACACATTTACACTACTTAAAATGTCTATTTATGCATGTTCTTAAGCATAGGATTGCATTTCATGATATAAATATTGCATTACATGCATCATCTTGCATTTAGAGTAGTTTGAATAAAATGGAGGTTAATTGTCTCCTTTTATGTGCTTGGACAGGGCAAATATTTTATCGGGGCCTCGGATCAAAGATCCAACCGTATGGATGTGATCAGGGCGACGATTGGAGTTCAACGACTCCAAGATCGCCCTAATCAGGCATCCGTAGCATCAGATAGAGACCGGGGAACCCTAGAAGATCAAGGGCCAGGATGGTGTAAATCCGCACTTCAGATGGCAAATCCGACCACACGGATGAATTCGGATCGACGATCGCAGCTCAACGACACAAAAATCGAGTCAATCCGACATCCGTGGCACCATCTACAACTTCCAGAAGATGGATGGCCAAGATGGCGCCACGTGGCGCCATCTCAGCCGCCCAATCGACCGCATGTGTCTTGTGAAGACCGCGCACCGTCTCCTCTCCGCCGTTGGATCTCGATCCAACGGCTGCGGTCGCTCGCGCTTAAAAGCGTTCGCGCGACCATTCCGTCCGCGTAGCGCAGCGGCGACGCAGCTGCGGGCGAAGCGGAGGTCGCGGGTTCGAGCCGCGGTGAGGGGGTGGAAGGCGCGGGCGAGCGGGCGTGGACGAGCGTCAGATGAAGATCCAACGGCTGCGCGCGCTCAATCAGGATGACGCGCGATTGGACGCCGGGCGTAACGCGCAATCGCACGCGGGCGGCACGCTACGTAGCGGGCGCGGACGCGATCTAAGCCGTCCGATCTCGCAATCGGACGGCTGAGACTACGCGGACGTGCGTAGGCGTTACGCACGCGGCCAGCCGAGCGGGCGCGCGTGGGCGCGGCGGCGACGGCGACGTCGGGGCTTTAGCGACGGTTTTATCCGTCACTAAAGACCCCTTATTTATTATTTTGAAGATGTAATGTCCATTTTGCCCCCACTCCTTGCAACTATAAAAGGAGACCCCCTCCATACGAAATTTTCATCCCTTCCTTCTCCTCTGTACCTCTCCAAAGCTCAACAGAAGCTTGTCCCACACCCGGGATGCTTCTCGCGAGATAAAGTCCAAATTTTCGTCCCCCTTCGGAAGTGGATCCCGCGACGACGATGGCGTGCTGCTTCGTTCCCGTTCTTCTGCTTCGTCCTCCTTCGTCCCGCTTCGTTCTCCTTCGTCCAGGCGTCGTCCCGTCTGGCTCGTCCTCCAAGCGACCGTCGAGGAGGATTCTCTCTCCCTATTCTTTTTACTGCTTTCTAGTATAGATTTACTGCTTTCTAGAGTAGTCTATTCGTCCTCCGAGCGATCGTCGAGGAGGACATTTCTCCCTCCATTCTTTTACTGCTTTCTAGAGTAATTGTTTTATGTTTTCTAGTTGTAACGAACGAACTCTTTTATGATAAATTCCTTGTCTATTCTACATCTCATTTTGATTTCCATGTATAGTATTCTTTCTCTCTTACTCCCTCTCTCTCTTTTATTTGTTGTAGATACTTAGATAGTTTAAATTGAATTTCTTCGTGACAAAATAAAAAGAAACGCGAAGTTTTTAAATCAAACGTCCGCCTCCCTGTGTTCGACCCGGAATTTTAATTTCGGTATAAATTTTATTTGTTGAACACGAATCCTTCGCTTTCGAACTACAACGACAGGTTTTCCAAAACCGAACACGTTAGCGTAGCTTCGTAATCGTTCATCAACATTTTGGCGCCGTTGCCGGGGAGGCAACGATCTTTGATTTCTCTTCGCATTTTGTAACTTACAAATCATTTACCTCACTTTTCTCCTTTCTTATTGTAATTGCAGGTACTCTTTTGAGGCTGGCAAAAGCGGTAGATCGGAGTAAAGTGCTGTGGAAGGTTTTGTAAGTTATCCCCCACCTCCCACCCATTAGATTTTATTTCATCACATAATAATTCAAACATCAATCAACCTAGGTGTTCTTATAAACTCTAAGGTTAGATTGTTTGTTGTTTGACATCCATACTCACTCCAACCCCCACATTAAAAAAAGAAAAAAATAAAAAAAAATCTCACAGAGGTACACAACCTCATCTGATTTTCTAACTCAACCGGTAAACCAATCTTAGGAGCCGGTACACACATCCAAACACATAATCGAGTAGAAATCAGATTGGGTAATCATTTGTGTGCCTAATTAGGTGGTGCATCAGGCCAGTTGTTTGAGTTGTTTGGGCCGCACCACTTCAAATAAAATCAACTCATCAAGTAGCTGCCAATTAGGTTCAACTCTTAGGGATCTACCAGGCACTCCACATTCTTTTTAAACTTTAAAGGAAAATATCTTCACCTGTGCTTGCAAAACCTGGTGTGCCAATGAAACTTGATTGAAAACACCTAAAGTTGAATCCTAAAAGCTACTAAGCAAGATTTGAACCTTAAAATTCACCACATCAAAAATAATCTTGCTTGAAAACCACTGGTTGTGCACGCACACACAAAGCAATCAATCATTAAGGGCACAACCCATTTAAAGGGCCCATCACATTCCAAAGCACATTCAAACCTAGCCCTAAATAAAACAGAGTAGACGTTGGCCTTAAGGATTGGACTCGCTCTTCAGAACTCAGAACGAGATTATTTTCGATTAGTCTGTTTCTACTGTTCAATCTGATGTCTAGCTAGGGGAGCAGAGTCAAACGATCGCGGCTGGGGGGTACACTAGGAACCAGAGGCGCAAGCTGAAGGAAGAACCTTCTCCCCAGTCCCTCCTTCTAACTGGTTGGATTGAACAGACAGAAGTAGATCAAATCGTTCCTTTATCTCAAGACGAGTTTTGGGAGTCTGTAGGTCTGTAGGCTAACCCATTTAAGGACAGGTTTGATTGTTTGTATTGCAGGGCACCTTTCTTCCTCCCGTGTCTCATGAATCCTTCCACATATTTCACGCATTCCCGCTCTTTCCCTCCTGTTGTAAATTATCCTCAACATGACAATTATCCCAACTCGTATTGTAATCGACCATCAGTTAGTTGGGATAATTCGGATTGGGGATACAATTCCGGACCCCCGTGTTTAGGGTCTAACCCTGAACACTTTGATTCTCAATTCTATCCTTCTCAGAGTTGCATCGATTATAGATCGTCCTCCTTTCATGAACAACCTAATGCGATCTACAATCAAGAAGGATACACTGATCCTTACCCATCCTCTGATTTCACTACCTTTAGGTCATCTCCATCTTTTGAACAATCTGAAATGACCTATTATCAGGATGGGTATAACGAATCTCAATTCGTTAATTCCTCTACATTGATGTCAAACCCGCCCAACCCTGAACCAACTCATTTGGTTCAGGTTAATCAGGTTCAAGATAAGGTTCTGGCTAACTTGAGGAATATCATTCAATCTTTAGAAGTTCAGCCAATACCTTGCATTGAGAGATTGGAGCCCCTGATTGAAATGATTGATGATATAAATAAGTCTTTGTTGGATTGGCTCCAAGATGTTAAGGATAAGAACCCGGGTGAGTTTCTACTTGGGAAATTAGCGAAATTGAGGATGAGATTCGTGGTTGCTTTGATTCAATCTTGGAATAATTCCCAGGATGAACTCTCTTCAGGAAAGCCAATGACAGAACCCGCTCAGGCACCTATTGGGGGGGACACGTGTTACGAAGCTGACCAGATTGAATTAAAACAACCAATTAAGGATGATTTGATTTCTTCACCTGAAATCCCTGAGCCGGGTTACGAGGAAACGTATGTCTCCTTGGAACGCAAAGTGACAAATGATTTTGGGACATACATTGATACGGATCCTGATGGTGAAGATTCAAGTTGCGAAGTCTCACACGAGTTTTCAGATCACGATTTTTGTGAGACGATTGGGCCTGAGGAATCTGATAGATCATTTGATAGCCCAATAACTGAGGAAACTGATCTTATTAGGGCACACGATACGGATCCAGAATCGCATTTTCTGGAGGAATTAATTCAATGCCCTGATTATCAGTTACACCCTGTTGAGCTTATTGATGATTCTAATTCTGAGATAATTAAACCCAAGTCAATTTTGATTCTGCCACATCATTTAGACTTGGAGATTCCAGACGAGGTGATGAATATACAAGAGGTCTTAGAATTTAATACACTTAATGAGGAGGATAGTAGCGGGGAAGTTCTAATTTGGGAAGTTAATTTTGGAGGAAATGGAAGATTGAGTCGAAGGGTTCCTTTTAAGCTGAAACCATCAAATCAGAACCCTTACGACATTTGTTTCGAGGATGTTCAACTCAAGCACACATTCAACGATTATCCTTTTGAGCTTCAATTTTCTGTAACCCGACTTTTTGGTCTTGGGTTGCATCCTCAGAAATCGCAGGCCCGATCCCGCTTACATTCTGATTTTAGGTTTTGGGTAATTTTTATCCAGAACCTAAGATATTCTCGATTATGGGTTTTGGGTCTGCACCACAATCTGGTCCACATCTGTGGACCTCTGCTGACAGGTCGGAGGATTCTTCTGTTCATTCTAATTCTGACCTGCACATGTGAATTCTTCATTTCTTTTCTTTGTATAGTGTGCCTAGCTGAAGGCACTAAACTCAGCACATATACAGTTCGTTTTCATTTTCATCTCGGAGCGGACCCGATATCCACGCAATTCAGGTGCTTTCTACGCTTTTCCACTCTGTTTTATGTCTTTTTAATACAATGAGGACATTGCATTAGATAGGCATGGGGGAATGGATATTTATCTTTGAATTCATTCGTCAGCTCCGTAGATTTGTTTTATTTTATATAAAAAAAAAAAAATCAAAATTAGGAAAGAGAATTTGGGTTTAAGAAAATTTTCGATCTTAAGAAATACTATATTATGTTCTGAACACAAAGACCCTTCAGGTCTTTGGACTTAATCAGCCCGTATATCCACTAAAATGTGGATTTGTTTTTCGAGTTCTCGCCAACTTGAATTTTATTTTAATTGGAGTAAATAAGTTTGGGTGATAAGTACACGACTTATCAACCCGCCCTCTGATGTGAGGGAATTTTGAGTCTTAAGCATCTACATACTTTCTTTGCATTGACTCGTTATTTGGCGATTTTAATGGAAATTGGGTAGCTAATGAACCTTCTAGGGTGATATGGCTGGCAAGTTATCGTGGGTAACAGCCCATAGGTAGGTTGTCCAGAGCCCAGTCACTGACCTTTCTCTTTTTGCTGCCTTTAGGTAAATCTTAGACCAGGGAAGCCACCTACTTAAAAAAAAAAAAAAAATCAAAAAGGAGAAAAGAACAAAAAGAAATAAGCGACACTTCACCGCACGAGTATGGCTGGCAAGTTGTTGGTGGTAACAGCTCATCGACCGGTTGTCCAGAACCCAGCTCAGAAAATGCACTAAAAATTCCCAAAACACTCAGGAAGAAGCGGAGAAGTAGAATAAATCGGGGAGATATACACTGGATTCACCCTTGTGTTGACCCCGTTAAAAAATAAAAGTAGGGAGAAAGCTACCGGTTGTAAAGATACACCTTTAGGCGGAATTCTTTTTGAGGTCACCTAGAGGCGTAGAAATCCGAAGTCCGTTCTAATTGCTGGTCAACGAGTCTATCACAATCACAATAAGATGCTTAAAACTTAGGATTCTCATCAAATCTTGGGTGAGTTGAATGGCCGTAGAAAGCCACTCTTAAACCCTAAAAGTTGAAAATCCAAAAAAAAAAAAAAAAAATTAGAAAAGAGTAAAAAGAGAAAAAGAAATGTTTCTTTGAATAAGGCGAGGCTTGAGGCGGTCTGCATTTTGGCTGATACCCGGGCACTGTTGTGCCTTTGAAAGTTCAGTTCCTAAGTAGACAATTTCTTAATGATTGAAAGTGACTCAGGTCCAAATAATCTAACCTAATTCTTTTATAAATAGCATATAGTTTTTGCTAGGGACTAGAAAAAGATAGGCATGGGGGTATGATGTAAACACATTTACACTACTTAAAATGTCTATTTATGCATGTTCTTAAGCATAGGATTGCATTTCATGATATAAATATTTCATTACATGCATCATCTTGCATTTAGAGTAGTTTGAATAAAATGGAGGTTAATTGTCTCCTTTTATGTGCTTGGACAGGGCAAATATTTTATCGGGGCCTCGGATCAAAGATCCAACCGTATGGATGTGATCAGGGCGACGATTGGAGTTCAACGACTCCAAGATCGCCCTAATCAGGCATCCATAGCATCAGATAGAGACCGGGGAACCCTAGAAGATCAAGGGCCAGGATGGTATAAATCCGCACTTCAGATGGCAAATCCGACCACACGGATGAATTCGGATCGACGATCGCAGCCCAACGACACAAAAATCGAGTCAATCCGACATTCGTGGCACCATCTACAACTTCCAGAAGATGGACGGCCAAGATGACGCCACGTGGCGCCATCTCAGCCGCCCAATCGGCCGCATGCGTCTTGTGAAGACCGCGCACCGTCTCCTCTCCGCCGTTGGATCTCGATCCAACGGCTGCGGTCACTCGCGCTTAAAAGCGTCCGCGCGACCATTCCGTCCGCGTAGCGCAGCGGTGACGCAGCTGCGGGCGAAGCGGAGGTCGCGGGTTCGAGCCGCGGTGAGGGGGTGGAAGGCGCGGGCGAGCGGGCGCGGACGAGCGTCAGATGAAGATCCAACGGCTGCGCGCGCTCAATCAGGACGACGCGCGATTGGACGCCGGGCGTAACGCGCAATCGCACGCGGGCGGCGCACTACGCAGCGGGCGCGGACGCGATCTAAGCCATCCGATCTCGCGATCGGACGGCTGAGACTACGCGGACGTGCGTAGGCGTTACGCACGCGGCCAGCCGAGCGGGCGTGCGTGGGCGCGGCGGCGACGGCGACGTCGGGGCTTTAGCAACGGTTTTATCCGTCACTAAAGACCCCTTATTTATTATTTTGAAGATGTAATGTCCATTTTGCACCCACTCCTTGCAACTATAAAAGGAGATCCCCTCCATACGAAATTTTCATCCCTTCCTTCTCGTCTCTACCTCTCCAAAGCTCAAGAGAAGCTTGTCCCACACCCGGGATGCTTCTCGCGAGATAAAGTCCAAATTTTCGTCCCCCTTCGGAAGTGGATCCCGCGACGACGACGGCGTGCTGCTTCGTTCCCATTCTTCTGCTTCGTCCTCCTTCGTCCCGCTTCGTTCTCCTTCGTCCAGGCATCGTCCCGTCCGGCTCGTCCTCCAAGCGACCGTCGAGGAGGATTCTCTCTCCCTATTCTTTTTACTGCTTTCTAGTATAGATTTACTGCTTTCTAGAGTAGTCTATTCGTCCTCCGAGCGATCGTCGAGGAGGACATTTCTCCCTCCATTCTTTTAATGCTTTCTAGAGTAATTGTTTTATGTTTTCTAGTTGTAACGAACGAACTCTTTTATGATAAATTCCTTGTCTATTCTACATCTCATTTTGATTTCCATGTATAGTATTCTTTCTCTCTTACTCCCTCTCTCTCTTTTATTTGTTGTAGATACTTAGATAGTTTAAATTGAATTTCTTCGTGACAAAATAAAAAGAAACGCGAAGTTTTTAAATCAAACGTCCGCCTCCCTGTGTTCGACCCGGAATTTTAATTTCGGTATAAATTTTATTTGTTGAACACGAATCCTTCGCTTTCGAACTACAACGACAGGTTTTCCAAAACCGAACACGTTAGCGTAGCTTCGTAATCGTTCATCAACAGTAGTGTAGCTCCATATTCTCCCTTAATGATGCATGCATAATCCCCCCATAGATTCACGTATGCAGTCGTTTTCTATTAGCTAGTTTATTTCTTTCAAGATTTCCTGTACGAGCTTTCCGCGAGCTTCACTTTGTAGCCACCATTATGTAATCAATGAAATCATCTTTTATATATCTCTATTTCTATGCATGAAAATCACCATGAGTTGATTGCCATATTTCCTTGTGATTAAAGTTGCATGCATGAAATTTGTATTCTTTTGCAACTAAGTATGCATTGTATCAATACAAATTATTGTAAACGGACATGCAATTCTAAATAAGTAGAGTGTGCTAGATCGAATTCAAATCTACATTTTCTAAATGCCTCCCAGAGACTAACGACCAGGACTCAAGTCTTGTTATTTCATAAATTATTTTTGACGAGCATTTTCACGCACTATACTATGACAAGATCTTTATTTTCAAAACATGAGCGAGAATCACTATTTGTCAAATGGTGCCGTCACCGAGGAGGCAATTGAATTGATTGCAATCTTTTGAGCTTTTACTAACAAATATTCCTCAGCTTGTTTGTTGGATGTGTAGGAAAGCAGGAAAAACCAGATCTACACACACATCAGGCATAGAAAAATCATTAGGTGCACCTCTCCTCTTAGATTAGGATTTCTCTTTTTCAAACCCTAGGTTGGATTTCCCTAGCAATTTCATTTTAAAGAAAAAGCCTATTCTTTTCATGAAAAAAAAAGTCTAGGGAGTTAGATTAGGTCTCCATTTGAATCTTAGGTTAGTTTGCTTAAAAAAAAAATAGAGAAAGAAAATTTTTGGAAAAAAGCTTTTCCCATCAAAAAAATTTATTTCAATAGTTTTTTTTAAAAAAATCATTTTGGTGGAAAGTTTGAATTTCGAATTCAAACACCTTTTAAAAGCTTCCCACCATTCTCTGTTTTCCGTCCAGATTTCAAATTTTGATTAAAAATACAATTGCCGAAATATTATTGAGTGAAAAATTTTGAAATTTGGGATATACTTTCATTTTCAAACTCTTTCAAACGTCATCATCCATTTGAATAAATTCAAAGTAGAAAATTTATAAAAATTCCCAAAGTGTAAGGGTGTCAAATTGACCCAGATTTGGAATCTTTCAAAATTCAAAAATAAATTTCGATCAATCCACGAATCTGTTTTCACTAAAAGTGGTGGGGTTTAAAATTGATCTCATTGGCTTTAATTTATATATATTTCCCTAATTTTTGAAGATCATTTGATACTGTTTCAAAATAAAAAATCGACCAGGGGTCAAAATTCCAAATCTGACCCCCTAACGTTTAAAAATCTCTATAAATTCGGTTGAAATATAAAAATTACAAAAAAAATATTCTATGAAAAGATAATTGAAAAAGGAATTTACTTGCTAAATTTCAATTAATTCTGATTCTAATTTTTATCAGAGAATTATTCTTATTTTCGGTGTCTGTTGAAAAAAGAAAAGAAAAAAAACCCTAGAATTGCATGAACCCTAGGTTGCACCTTTAGGGTCAAACTCTAGAGAACACACATTTGGGCTAACCTAGACTTAATCGAGTCTACTGTTTGGCCAGTGAGCTTGGTCACCTTGTGGGCCACTCACTAAACCCCAGTGAAAAAAAAGGGTTAAAATAAATTGTAAAACATAGAATAAACCTGAATTCATTGTCATACTACTGGGTGGTTTCAACCGCTCTAGCCAAACCTGGTGACTAAGTATGCGGGGTAGTGTCAAACGACCGCGGCTCGGTGGTTAACGGAACCGGAGGCGTAAGCCGAAGGAAGAACCTTCCCCTTAGTCCCCTCGTAACTAGACTTGCTTGGTTAGCTTGAGAGGTAGGAATCACTTTCAGTCGGTTGAATGACGAATTTTCTCTTCAAGAATTAGAATTTTAAATGAAAAATCTTGTCATCTGATTATAGGGCCTTAGCCTTGTCTGGTTGGCTGCACCAACCTAGGGGTTGGTTGGTGCATGCGAGGAAGGAGGTCACACTGACCTCGATTGGTTGGACCTTGGGAGCTGCTCCCAAGGAGGCGAGTCACTTCGCTTGGACCATCTTCTCCCCCACCCTTTTCTTACACTCGCTTAGCTGCAATGGCTAACCCTGGATCTGGACCTAATCAGGATCTAGAAGAGCTGAACCCACGAGCTTATTTGAGAGCCCAGGTCACTGAATTAGCTCAACCTTGGGATCAGAACCCATGGTAGCAAAGATGACTTTTTGCTTTGCCTGATCCTTCTTGAGTTATCGAAAAGGTTAACCCATATCCTGTCCCTGGACATTATGACTCGTACTATTCGGCTCCTCAAAGGACCGCATCTTATAACCCAGGATATGGATTTCACACACCTGCATCTCACCCATGGAATATGGGTCGACATGATTCGCCCCCTAGAACCCATGAAGAACTACTAGTGCATATGCGATCCCAGTGTAGAATTCAGAGAGACATAGCTAGCGCTAAGGAAAAGGCCGCAACCTATCTTTACGAAATCTAAGCTATCACTAATTCGAACCAAGGACGAAGTTGGATTCCATATCAAGTAGCTGTGATGGAGCTCCTTCAGGGAACAACAATGATAACAACGCTAACTAGACAAAATCGGGAAACTCAAGAGCTACTGCTTTTGAGATATCAAGTGGAAAATAGCCTTGAAGACCTCGAAGAATCTGAAACGACTATATCGGAAGGACACACAGGAGATTCTCAGGAGTAGATGCTAGAAGATAATTCAGGGGAAGAAGAATCTAGCTTGGATATGAGACAAGAGCAGGAAATGTTCTGAATGGGTTCATCTGAGAACTCCATTCAAGAAACTGAGGAAAGGCCTGATATCTCTAGGACTGAGCCACAATCGGATTATCCTGAATCCTGGGAGATACCTCTTGGGTTAGATAACCCAATCGTGATAAGGGAAGTAGATCCATTTGAGGATATGGATCTTGAGGAAAACATTACATGTGATACTACTGATCAATCTTGGCCACTTACCATTGTAGGTGAACCTATGCTAGAGCCAACAACGTCTGATCTGTACTCTTCTTCTTTCACCTACATACCTAGTTCGGATGTTAGAGATCCTAAGATGGCACTTTCTATCCTTAATCCTGACATCTGAAGACAAGAAGTAGCTATGGATGTTTTGACCGAAGAAATGGATAGGGTACTAGAGGTAGGAATTACTGAGGAACCCAATGCATATGAGGGTGAAGCTTTGCATAGAATGAGCTGGGGACACACCTACAATCCTAGTCAATCTAATGGATGGCTCGACTCAGATCCGGAAGAGTCAACTTCCAATGAATCAAAGATGAGTACTGATGAGGACGAAGTAATTTCTGACGAGGATTTCAGGGACCTCACCACTGATCTTCTACTTTCATGGATACCCCCATTTGATCCAGAGCCTAGAGAGGGCATGATCTTTGATGTCAATTATCGTTATGAGGATCCCTATGACTCAGATTCTAGTTCTAAGATACATTTTGATCTACTCCCTTAGGAACTTCCTGCTGAATTGTGGGACATGATAAATCAGCTGAATCACCATCATGATCCCCCCTCTTATTATCCTCTATTTTCCACCACTACTCCACACTTTCTTATAGCTATACTTTTTGGAGTAGGGGTGCACAATCAGCTGGTTCGCATCTCCGGACCACTGATTCTGGGAGCATATGAGCACATCTTTCTCTTAATCTTGATCGGCTCTCATGCAAGAACTGATACATCTGATTGAGTTTTCACCCAGCTGGAGGCATTAAACTCAGCATCTACTTGGCATCCATCAACTTATACATATCACTCTTATACATAGAATATTTTTCTTTTAGTATATTTCCTTTTCGTATATTGCATACTGTCAGGTTGGTCGGTGCTGAACTTTCGAATTCAAGAGCAATTCCAAATGATTTCTACCCATTTACTCCCTGTTGTACTTATTCTATTTTGTATTCATGCATGAGGACATGCAAGAACTTAGGCATGGGGGGGTAGATATGACAAAACTGAAAATTTTTATGCCAACATTTAGGAAATCCTTGGAGCTGCATGTCAAACGTACTTTAGGACCCTGTTGAATGTAGAAATCTACGCATTCGCAGTTGGATTTGAAAACTCGTCGTCGTAGTTCGAGTGGCGAAGAAATCCGTTCAATAGATAAGATTTATACTGAAAATATGTAAAGAAGTTTCAGGTCGAACACAGGGAGGCTACGTCGATCTCAAAATCCACAATTATATTATTTTTTATGTTTTTGTTTGAAAATGAAATAATCACAATGGAATCAATATGAACAATAAGAGAGAGAGAGGGAGAGAACAATCACTTGGCATTTGAATAATGTTTTTACAACTAAGAAAGTAGGAAATGATTACACTAGAAAGCGGGAAACTATTACAACTAGAAAGTAAGAAATTCTACTCTAGAAAGCGATAAAAGAAGGGAAAGAGATGTTATCCTCCCTGACGAATGCATGGAGGATGAGCTGGACTGAGGCGACGCCTGGAAGATGGAGGACGAGGTGGGAAGAAGGTGGATGAAGTCAGAAGAATGGGAACGAGGCAGCATGTCGTCATCGTCGCGGGATCCACTTCCGAAACGGGGGTGAAAGCTTGGATTTAGCTCTTGAGGAGCATCTCGGGTGTGGGACAAGCTTCTCTTAAGCTTTGGAGAGGAAGAGAGGAGATGGAAGGGATGAAGAAGAAGTGGAGGTCAGAGGGCTATATATAGGTGTAGATTGGACTGGGCAAATGGGTCATTTCATCTCAAATCACTAATTCAAGGCCTTTAGGGATGGATTTATCAATCACTAAAGGTCTGAACATGGCTGACGTACACGCACCTCACGTGCCTCTTGGCTTCTGCACCCAAAATGCCTGCGCACATCTTTCAAATCTTAGCTGTCCGATCGCGAGATCGGACGGCTTAGATTTCTCCTAGCATGCCTTCATCTTCGCCTTCACTGCATGCCCGCATGTGATCGGTCGTGCGTGCTGTGCGTCGGATCACGCGTGCATGCTATTGGCTAATCTGTGTCACCTATAGCCGATCACACAGTGATGATTATTCGCCCACGTGCTGCAGATGTGGAGTCGAACATGCATTGCACGCTCGCGCAACGTACTCGACCGCTGTGCTGCAGCAGTGACATTGTCGAGGTTGTGATTTCAGGCACGAGTGCTTGCGGCCATTGGATCGAGATCCAACGGCCCAGATAGCATGTTGGAAGCCCTTTGGAGATGCAACGTGGTCCTGAGGAGCAATTGGGCAGCTAGGATGGTGCCATGTGACGCTATCTTGGCTGTCCATCTTCTGCGTGTTGTAGATAGTGGCACGGATGTCGGATTGAAGTGATTTTCACGCTGTTAGCCTACGATCATCGATCCGAACCCATCCATGTAGTCAGATTTGTCATCTGAATTATAGATTGACACCATCTTGGCCTTTGATCTTTAGGGTTCCTCGATCTCTATCTGGTGCTACAGATGTCCGATCAGGGCAATCTTGGAGTCGTTGAACTCCAATCATCATCCTGATTAGATCTATATGGTTGGATCTTCGATCCGAGGCCTTGATTAAAAATTGCCCTTTCCCTAACCATAAAAGGAGACAATTATTATACAATTTATACAACTTGACTTAAATGCTTGATTATGCATGTTATGCAATATTTACAATGTATGATTTTAATGTGACAGTAAGAACATGCATTAATAGACATTTTTGGCTATTTAGATGTATGCACATCACACCCCCATGCTTATCTTTTGCTAGTCCCTAGCAAAAACTATATGCTATTTATAAAAGAATTAGATTGGATTACTCAGGCATAAATCATTTTAAACATTAAGAAATTCTTACTTAGGACCTAAACTTTCAAGGACACAACAATGCCCGGGTATCTACCAAAATGCAGACCTCCTCAAGCCCTCACCTTATTCAAAGAAAGATCTCTTTTTCTTCTCTTCTATTTTTTTTTCAGATTTTTGAGTTTAGGGTTACATAGTGGCTTTCTATGGCCACTCAACCCACCCAAGACTTGATGAGAACCCTAAGTTCTAAGCATCTTTTTGTGAATGTGATAGACTCGTTGATCAGCAATTAGAATGGACTTCGGGTTTCTATGCCCCTAAGTGACCTTAAAAAGAGTTCTGCCTAAAGGTGTATCTATACGACCGGTAGCTTTCCCCCTACTTTTATTTTTTATGGGGTCAACATAAGGGTGAATCTAGTATATATCTCCCTGGATTATTCTACTTCTCCTCTTCTTCCTAAGTGTTTTAGGAATTTTTACGTCCATTTCTTGAGTTGGGATCTGGACAACCAACCAATGGGTTGTTACCCATGATAACTTACCAGCCATACTTGTACGGTGAAGTGTGGCTTATTTCTTCTTGTTTCTTTTTCTTTCTTTTCTCCTTTTCTTTTTCTTTTTCTTTTCTTTTTGAACTTTCATTTTCTTTTTAAGTAGGTGGCTTCCCTAGTCTAAGATTTACCTAAAGGCAGCAAGAAAAGAATGGTGTAGTGGCTGGGCTCTAGATAACCTACCTATGGACTGTTACCCATGATAACTTGCCAGCCATACCACCATAGAATGTTCATTAGCTACCTAATTTTCATTAAAATCGTTGAACAATGAGTCGGTGATAAATAGTGTGTAGATGCTTAGACTTAAAGTTCCCTCAAATCAGAGGGCGGGTTGATAAGTCGTGTACTTATCACCCAAACTTATTTGATAAAATTAAAATAGAATTTAGGATGGCAAGGACTTGATAAACAAATCTACATTTTAGTGGATACCCAGGCTGATTAAGCTCAAAGACTTGAAGGGTCTTTGTGTTCAAATCCTACTATAATATTTCCTAAGATTGAAAAGTCATAATACCCAAGTATTCCTTCCTAATTCAAATTTTTTTTTATGTATGTATAAGAAAACAAGTAAAATTTACAAGAATTCCACAGAGATGACAACTTGATTCAGAAATGAATTCACCACCCCCCCAATGCCTAGCCGATGTAATGTCCTCATTGAGAATAAAAGGCATTAAAGGAAGGAAGAATATAGAAGATATCACCTGAATATGATGCTCGGGTCAGCTCTGAGTTAGACTGTACAACTGCTAAGTTTAATGTCGTCAGCTAGGCGAAGTCCAGCCAAAGAGATCACAGCATGATGAGAGCAACCGTGTTTGAGACAGGTTCTGGAACAATACGGTAAATAAAAGGCTTCAGATGCTGACTGTTGACTTTAAATAAATTACCCGTCTTTGGGTCAGAAATCTAAATAGGACCATTTGGAAAAATCTGATCACTGATGAATGGGTCGTTCATTTTGACTTAAGTTTACCGAGAAAGAGCTTAAGTTGAGAATCGAAGAGCCAAACCTTCTGATTCGACTCAAAGCTCTTATGGGATATCAATTGGTCCGAGCTTTGTAGATCTTGGCATTCTCATATGCGTCATTTCGAAGCTCCTCCAACTCAGATAGTTGGAGTTTCCTGGTCTTTCCGGCTAAACCTAAATCCATATTGCACTGCTTGATTTCCCAGAATGGCCTATGTTCAATTTCTACGGGTAAATGGCATGCCTTTCCAAACACCAGATGAAACGGAGACATGCCGACGGGTGTTTTATACTCTTACGGTAGGCCCAAAGAGCATCCTCAAGCTTTTGAGTCCAGTCTTTACGATCAGGCCTAACCGTCTTCTAAAGAATATTATTGATCACCCAATTGGAGATCTCGGCCTATCCATTCGTCTCGGGATGGTAAGGTGTGGAGATTCTATGATTTACCCAATATTTTTCTAATAAATTATGAAATTGGGCATTAGTGAAGTGAGAACCACCATCCCAGATGATGGCCATCGGAATCCCAAACCAGCTTAAGATATTCTTCTTAACGAAATCGATGACCACCTTCTGGTCATTGGTTCGGGTAGGAATAGCCTCGACCACTTGGACACGTAATCAACAATGACCTGAATGTACTGATGTCCAAATGAAGGGAGGAATGGTCCCATGAAATCAATGCCCCAAACGTCAAAAATTTCGATGGGAAGAATCAGGTTTAGGGGCATCATGTCTCTCTTGGTTATGCTCCCAAGTGCCTGCCATTGAGAACACGACCTCGAGAATTCCTGGGCATCCCTGAATAAAGACGGCCAATAGAATCCAGATTGCAAAATTTTTGCAGCCATCTTTCTTCTAGAGAAGTGTCCACCACACGTAGATGCATGGCAGAACTCAAGTATACTCTTGAATTCGTTCTCTGGAATGCATCGGCGAATAATCTGATCAGAGTCGATGCAGTACAGTTCAGGGTCCTCCCAAAAGTAATATTTGGCCTTAGATTTGAGTCTATCCCATTCTTGCTTGGGCCAATCCTAGGGGATTTGACCAACAGCCAAATAATTAATGATGTCAGCAAACCACAAGGTTTGGACACATGAAACTGTAAGGATAGTCTCGTCCAGAAAAGTATCAACAATCGGAATGTCCGGACGAGAAGAATCACTCAAAAGTCTCAACAGATGATCGGCCACCACATTCTGTACCCTGGATTTATCCTTGATTTCATGATCAAATTCTTGAAGCAGAAGAATCCATCGAATAAGTAGGGGTTTGGCATCCTTTTTGGCCAAGAGATGTCTCAAGGCCAAGTGGTTGGTATAAATTATGACATGAGACCCTAAGAGATAAGCCCTGAATTTCTCCAAAGCAAATACTATAGCTAATAATTCCTTCTCAGTAACAGTGTAGTTCCTCTGGGCCTTGTCCAGAGTTTTACTAGCGTAGTAGATGACAAAGGGCTTCCTGTCAATCTTCTAACCCAAAATAGCCCCAAACGCATAATCAGAAGCATCGGTCATGATCTCAAATGGGGCTATCCAAACCAGTGGTTGTAACACCGGAGCACAAGTGACTGCCATTTTAAGAAAATCAAATGCCTTACAGCATGATTCGTTGAAATCAAATGGCATATATTTGGCGAGAAGGTTGCTCAAAGGACGAGCAACCTTGGAAAATTCCTTGATGAACCTCCTATAGAATCCCACATGACCAAGAAATGATCGAATTTGTTTGATAGATGTGGGAGGAGGAAGTTTAGAGATAGCATCAATCTTAGCTTTGTCAACTTTGATACCCCGTTCAGAGATTACATGACCCATGACGATGCCTTCTTCTGTCATGAAATGACTCTTTTCCTAGCTAAGGACCAGTCTTGTTTTGATGCATCTTTTAAGAATAATTTCAAGATTAGCCAAACAAGAATCAAATGATTCTCCAAAAATAGAGAAACCATCCATGAAGACTTCCATAAACTCCATCATGTCAGAGAATATGCCAGCATACACCTTTGAAAAGTCACAGGTGCATTGCATAAGCAGAATGGCATCCTATGGAAAGAAAAGGTTCCATAAGGGCAGGTGAAAGTTGATTTTTCCTGATCTTTGGGATGGATAGGGACTTGGTTGTATCTTGAGTAACCATCGAGGAAACAGAAGTACTTCTGCTTGGCTAGTCTTTCAAGGATTTGATCGATAAAGGGCAAAGGGAAATGATCCTTTTTCGTGGCTGTGTTCAGCTTCCTGTAATCATAACAAACCCTCCAAGAGGAAGCTAAATGAGTTGTTACAGATTCTCCTTTCTCGTTAGTCACAAGGGTAATCTCGGCTTTCTTGGGAACAATTTGCATGGGACTTACCCAAGGACTATTAGAGATCGGATAAATGATTCCTGCATCGAGCCACTTGATAATTTCCTTCTTGACCACTTCTTGCATATTAGGGTTTAATCTCCTCTGCATTTAGCGAGAAGGGCAGGATCCATCTTCCAAAAATATTTTGTGATTACAGTAAGATGGTTCAATTCCCCTAAATCATGAATGGTCCAACCAATTGCCTCCTTATGTTCCTTTAGGACCTTAATCAGTTTAATCTCCTGCTCCTTTGTTAATTTAGCACTGATAATCACAGGGAGCGTCTTATGTGGTCCTAAAAATTGATATTTCAGATTCTCAGGCAATGGTTTCAGTTAAAGCTGGGGCGGATTGATGATTGAAGGTAAGGAAGATGCTGATGAAGACTCATCAAGAGGAAGAGGTTGAGAGTGAACAAAATCAATAACCTCTTCAGAAGGTGGTGGGTTTGCCATAGAAGGTTGCAGGTCCAAATCATCATCAGAGGAGGAACTTTCAAATGCAGAAACCACCATACAAGTTTCAATATTCACGTTATCGTCCTCAAGCTCCTCAATAAATCCACAATCCTCAAATTTGTTAATCGCCTTAAAAATATCCAATTTCATTCTTTGATCCACAAAGATGATTTCCATGCTACCACTCTCACAGTTAATGTTTGCCTTGGCAGTAGCTAGGAACGGATGCCCTAGAATGATGGGCGTGTTCCTTAAATTCTCAGGTACATCCATATCAAGGACAAGAAAATCTATAGGAAAATAGAAATCCTTAACCTTGACAATAGCATCTTCAGTAACACCTCACGGATTTGTGACCGAACGGTCTGTTAACTACAGCATTACTGAAGTCGGCCAAAGTTCACCTAATCTGAACTTCTCGTAAAGAGAAGTTGGAATTAGGTTAATGGATGCACCTAGATCCAGTAGTGCTCTATCGAAGGTGTAATCTCCAATGACACAAGAAATCAAAGGAGCACCTGGATCTCTCTTTTTCTAAGGGATGTGGTGCAGGATAACAGAACTAGCCTGCTTGGAGAGTGCCACCTTCCTTGGAACAGATTCTCTCAACTTACGCTTTTGTGTATATAAATCCTTTAAGAATTTCACATAAGTCGGTATATGTTTGATAGCATTGAGGAGCGGGATATTGATCTCAACATTCTTAAAAATATTCAGAAGCTCCTCATTACTGTCAACATACTTCTTCCTTGATCTATTCAAGGCCTCAGGAAAAGGAACATGAGTCGAATCTTCGGAATCAGGTTCCTGAGCCTTGATTTCTTCTTTGGAGTTCTCCTTTCTCACCTTAGACATTCCAGGATTTAGTAGATCAGAACAGTGCTGTTGTGTATCCTGAGTTTGTTTCCCACTCCTTAAAGTAACTGAATTAGCAGATGCATACGGGTTTGGGTCTTAGGGAGGGTTAGGAAAGATTGGATGGGCTTCATTAGCCAAAAATCTTTGATTTGAAGAGGAAGAAGAAGAGGAAGGACCCTGATCAACCACCTGAGCATGTACTTGTGGGTCCCTCTGATTCCCGTACCCATGGGCTTGATTGCCCGGATTCTGGATATTGCGTGGGTTGGGTATGAGTTGAGATGGCAGAGATCCAGGTTGATGAGAATTAGTAATGAACCCATTTTGCAAGTTGTCTAGCGAGGTTTTCATTTGCTGCATGAGCTGGAACATAGATCTTTGCATTTCTATCATATGTCGGTTCAAATCAGCCTGCCCTGCGGGTTGACGGGCATTCCAAGATGGCTGGTTGACCTGATTCGGGGGCAGGTGAGTGTAAACATGACCCTGACCCATTGGTCTTTGCAGAGCATATTTACTGGGTCAAAATTGGGTCTGCTACCCGGGTTTCTCTAGGAGAAGTTAGGGTGGTTCATCTAACCTAGACTATAAGCATTGGAGTAAGGGTTGTACCTAACATTCTGCTATACAGCATAAACATCCTCATAGGGTGAGGATGGAGAGAGAAAAAGGGACGGATCAGAGAAACTGGATCAAAGGCCCTAGTTTGGAACCTATGGGGTTCCTGATAATGCTGACTCACAGGTTGAGTCGCATCAAGTTGATTCACGAACTCTCATCCAAAAGGAGCTCACAATGAATGGAATCCCAAATTCTAGGATTGAGTGGATCGAGAATTATTCATTGAATTTCCAGCCATCCACTTCTCCATCCCTTTAGTAACCAAGTCCACTTTATCTAGTTTATTGCAAATCAATTCCATATCGAATGAATGGGAGTCGTGGACTTCATTAACATTCGATCTGGGTTGTTGGGATCAGTTAAAAGTATCCATGGAGGAATGGTTGATCGAATTCTCACTCATCTTCTCAAACAAATCATGCATGCTATCTGCATCTTTGTTATGGAAATTGCCTCAGCAAGAAGCGTTCATGTGATTTCTGAGTTGCTTAGTAACCTGTGGTAGAAGATCTGCACAAGTTGCCATTTCGGAACCTCGTGGTGTGGACAACTCCGCAATAAGTCCTGGAATTGCTCTCAGGCAACATGAAACTGCTCCCCTAGCTGCTGGGTGAAGGTAGTAATTGCCCACCTCAAAGCATTAGTACGTGCAAGAGGGAAGAATTTCTTCTGGAAGGCCAATTTTAAATCATTCCAAGTTGCAATTGGCCTTCCTATAGTTCTATACCAATGGGTGGCTTTATCCCTAAGAGAGTGGGGGAAGTGCCTCATGATCATCTGCTCCTCATTCACGTTCCGTGCCTTGGTGGCCTGGGCCAAAGTGGTCAAGTCCTCCAAGTGCTGAAACGAGTCTTCAGAGCCAAGCCCATGGAAATGTTTGATCAGGCTTAACACCTAGGGCTTCATTTCTACGTCTTCAGCAGGAATTTGGAAATCGAGACATTCCCCTTAATTTGAAGGATCGTAAAAATCCTTCAAGGGCTGAGTGCCTTGCATTCTCTGGAACATTCTTACATTCTCTACATTTGTTCCAACTGTCTTTGAATTACCTCCTGTGGATCTTGCAGTAGAGGAGGCTGTTGATCAGCCATAGGATCAATTTGGCCAAAATTCAATCTACTCCTCTTAGAATACTCTAGTGGTCCTTCCAATCGGGGATTCAATGACCTCCTTCCTAACATAAAGTAGGAAAAGGTCAGAAGGACTAGGGATAAGAACCTTGCAGCACAACAAAACAAGCCTGTCCTTAAGTAGGGTAGCGTAAGGATCTACAGACTCTCAGAATCCACCGTAAGATTATAAACAATTTACTCTACTTGCGTCTACTCAATCCAACTAGTTAGAAGGAGGGACTAGGGAGAAGGTTCTTCCTTTGGCTTGCACCTCCGGTTCCTAGTGTACCCCCCAACCGCGGTCGTTTGACGCTACTTCCCTAGCTAGACATTAGATTGATCAGTACAAGCTGGTTAATCTTAAATAATCTCAGACTAGACCCCAAAGAGCGAATCAATCCTTAAGGCCAACGTCTACTTGATTTTATTTAGACTTAGGATTGTAGTGCTTATGGAATGTGGTGGGTCCTTAAAATGGGTTGTGCCCTAAATGATCAACTGAATATGTGTGAGTGCGTGCACAACCAGGGTTTTCAAGTAAGATTATTTGTGATGAGTAGATTTTAAGGTTCAAATCTTGCTTAAGTAGCTTTTAGGGTTTAAAATTAGGTTTAATTCAATCAAGTTTGAGGCAAACCAGGTTTTCAAGCACGGGTGAAGATCACTTTCCTTTTGAAATAAAAAAAAAGTGGAGTGCCTGGTATGAACCTAAATTGAAAACCCTAAGTGGAAAGCTACTTGGTGAGTTGATTTTAGGTTGAGTGGTGCGGCCCAAACAACTCAAATAATTGACCACAATTGCACCACTAAGTTAGGCACACAAAGCGATTGACCTAGACTGATTTCTACTCTTTTATATGTTGAGTTTTGTGTATCAGTTCCACAGATCAGAATCCGGTTGAGTAGATAAGAATCAATTAGGTTATGTGCCATGAATGTGGGTGTATGTTGTGTGTATGTTTGAATTATCCCACAAAAGTATCTTTTTGTTGATTTTTTTCTTTTATATGCGAGGGTGAAATGAATGTGGGTGGAAATCCAAGCAACCAAACTAATCCTAAGATTTATACAACCACCTAGGTTAATTGGAGTTTGAATTAATATTGTGAAATGAAATCTATGGAGGGGGTAAAATGGGGAGCACTTATAGTCGTCTTCAACTGCACTTTACTCCGATCTACCGCTTGACGATTCCTTGATTGAGGTATCTGCAAAACAATAGACAAGAGATAAAGCAAGTTAGAAAATAGTATAATGCGCAAAATAAGGAAAGAAGATAAAAAAATCGTTTCCTCCCCAGCAAAATGTTGAACGCGGAAATCTACGCGTTCGCAGTTGGATTCGAAAACCTGTCATCGCAGTTCGAGTCATGAAGAAATCTGATCAACAGATAAAATTTATACTGAAAATCCATGAAGAAGTTTCGGGTTGACAGGGAGGTTACATCGATCTCAAAATCCACAATTATATTGATTTTTTATTTTTTTGTTCGAAAATGAAATAATCACATTGGAATCGATATAAATAATAAGCGAGAGAGGGGGAGAGAACAATCACTTGTTATTTGAATAATGTTTTACAACTAAGAAAGCGAGAAATGATTACACTAGAAAGCGGGAAATTGCTACAACTAGAAAGTAGGAAATTCTACTCTAGAGAGTGATAAAAGAAGGGAGAGAGATGTTATCCTCCTCGACGAATGCTTAGAGGATGAAAGCTTGAATTTAGCTCTTGAGGAGCATCCCGGGTGTGGGACAAGCTTCTCTTAAGCTTTGGAGAGGAAGAGAGGAGAAGGGATGAAGAAGAAGTGGAGGTCAGAGGGCTATATATAGGAGTATATTGGAGGGGGCAAATGGGTCATTTCATCTCAAATCATTAATTTAGGTCCTTTAGTGATGGATTTATCCGTCACTAAAGGTCTGAACGTGGCCGACGTACACTTGCCGCACGTGCCTCCCCGCCTTCCGCACCCAAAACGCCCATGCACGTCTTTCAAATCTTAACCGTCTGATCGCGAGATCGGACGACCCAGATTTCTCCTCGCGTGCCTTCATCTGTGCCTTCACCGTGTGCCTACGTGCGGTCAAGCGTGTGCGCTACGCGTCAAATCACGCGTGCACGCTATTGGCTGATCCACGCTGCCCGTAGCCGATCACACGGTCATGATTATTCGCCCGCACACTATGGATGCGGAATCGAATGCGCATCGCACGCTCATGCAACGTGCTCAACCGTTGTGCTGCGGCGGTGACTTTGTCGTGATTGTGATTTCAGGCACGCGTGCTTGCGGCCGTTGGATCAAGATCCAACGGCCCAAATTGCACGTTGGAAGTCCTTTGGAGATGCAATGGCGGTACTGAGGGTCGATTGGGTGGCTGGGATGGCGCCATGTGGCGCCATCTTGGCTGCCCATCTTCTACGTGTTGTAGATGGTGCCACGGATGTCGGATTGAGCCGATTTTCATGTCGTTAGGCTGCGATGATCAATCTGAATCCATCCGTGCTGTCAGATTTGTCATCTAAAGTGTGGATTGGCACCATCTTAGCCTTTTATCTTTAGGGTTCCTCGATCTCTATCTGGTGCTACAGATGTCCAATCAGGGCGATCTTGGAGTCGTTGAACTCCAATCATCACCCTGATCAAATTCATATGGTTGGATCTTTGATCTGAGGCCCCGAATAAGAATCACCCTTTCCCTCATCATAAAAGGAGACAATTACTATACAATTTATACAACTTGACCTAAGTGGATGATTATGCATGTTATGCAATATTTACAATGTATGATGCTAATGTGACACTAAGAACATGCATTAGTGGATATTTTTGGCTATTTAGATGTATGCACATCAGACCCTAAATAAAAGAACAACTAACTCCACCTCTAATGTTCGCATTAGAGCTAAAAATCATTCCCAACAGCCATTTCTGACTTACCCGCTCACCTTTTGTTCTAAATCTCAGGTCAAGCTGAATGTAACCCGAAAGGGAAATTTCATGAAGTACGAATATAAGAGGTTACTTGTTTATAGCATATATAGATAGTGCATCCATGAGTAACATTATTTTATTAAGAGAATGCATTAAGGACTTTATCCTCTAGTTGATTCCTATAATCTAGAATCCAGTACAATTTTTCACACACACGTAAAATTTGCAATGGATTCATGGTGAAGGCTGATAAACATCATTAGTCTGTTGAGAAGAAGTAGCACTTCTTTTCCTGAACCCTTGGACAGTGTCTTGGGAGCTAGGTAAATTTTCCTCCAAAAATCCACCAAATAGTGTGAGATGAGAGTAGAGTGTGCTGGTGCTCTAAGATTAGTGCAAGGAATCTGGAATCCTAGATAATTAGGTGATGATACTTAGAGATTAGGCATAGCTTTCGCTCTCGGTTCCTATGTATACATTTTTGTGCGAAATTTTGAGAGCCACCAAATAAGGCAAATACACGAAGAGTGAGTTTTCATAAAACTACGGCTAAGATGGATGGTTACGACCATTCCTCATGGAATCCTCAGCTGAAGGAGGGTATTGATGTCAAGGTCAGAAATACACCGTCCTATTTGTCTCTCCCAGTGCCGTGAGTAGGCACCTCCACCAAATAAACCACCCAATGTCTCATGAGTACCACCAATCCCTAATAATGCCTCCTCAATAAAGTTCATGAATGTATGCTAGCTTGTGTTGTGTTAAAAAAAAATTATACATAGAAAAAAAAAGTAAAAAAGAAAGAGAAAAAAAATTTAGAAAAAGAAGAAAAATCAAAGAAAAAAAGTGTGTGTGAATATTTAGTGTTTATTTTAGTTGCATTGAGGCAATATCACCAAATAAATTTAAGACCCACCAAATATGGCCTTAACCTATTTTTCTGTGTTTCTGACCGCCCGAATACTAGCTGAGGAATTCCAACTTAATGTTAAGGTTAAGAGAACTTAATTGAAGTATTATTGCCAAGTGAGACCACCAAATATGGATCATACGTGAGAATATGGTGACATTGTGAACTCTAAAAAAAAAAAAAGAGTGAGAGAAAGAGAGAATGAATACAAAGGAACTAGAAGAGAGCATAGTTTTTCTCATCTTTCTCTGAGTTGAGTTACTCGATAATCCAGGAATCTAGATTCTAAAATACTAATTTCTATGTAGCACCAAGTGAGAGTGAGCCACCAAATAAACACCTGTATCGCTCAGACATTCTCTACCCAAGCTTAAAGTTGGGGTGGAATTCATAGAATATCTTGAATACCCTGAGGGAAGAAGTCCGCCTATCCCGCTAGAATTTTACTAGGGGGCAAGTGCAGGATTTAGAGGTGAGTCAGGTCTTTCACTCGAATTTGTTGCGAAAGCTTTATAGCTGCACTTTCACATTTGTCTAGATTTCTAGAACATAGGATGAAAACAAAAAGGAGAAAAACCTCTAGGCATACACTTGATAAAATAATCAATCCCTTAGGGACCCTTATGTGAATAATTTATTCTTGCATTTGCTAGGGACTAGCAAGATTTTGGCATGGGGTATGATTATGTAGCAATCGTAGGTCTTAATTGACTTAAATTAGGTTAGGACTTAGCATCAGTTAGGGTAGTTCATGCATGCATAAGCATTATTTGCATCATTACTGTTCTTCCTATAGCTATGCATAGAATAATGCTATAATATACCAATTAGGTGCATTATATAAATTGCTGAAAATAAGAAGCTTAGGAGTTGGATCTGAGATTGGATTTGAAGCTGGACTTGAAGCCAGAGTTGCAAAAGAGGTGGAGCAGAAGACCTAGAATAAGATGTAGTAGACAATAATGTAAGGGGTTCAAGTATGCTATTCTATTAAGTAGGAATAAAGCAGTAAATTACGAAGAACTTAGGTCCATCCTAGCCCAAGGACAACCTATAAGCTTCCCCAAGCCTTAGCCATCCTTAAATTAGGTCACTGTACCCTAGGAAGCCCTAAAACCCTATTTCCAGCCTCTATTTGGACGTCCATATGAGTTACAGGACATCTAGATCCCTTAGTCACAACCCGCGCACCAAAAAACCCACTTCTGCAGCATTTTAAGACATCTAGACACTTGGTTTGGATGTCCAATTTCTGCATATAGAACATTAACCATTCCTTGCCTCTGTTTGGATGTCCAGACAACAAGCTTGGATGTCTTAGTTTTCATTTTAAGATGTCTGACACTATTGTTTGACGTCTGGAACTGCTTTGGTTCCTGTTTTTGAATTCATGCTTGGATCTTGAATTCTTAGGTCCCTAAAACCAATTCCAACCCCATAGGAACCTCAATTAAGGTGCCCTAACCCTAGTATATGACCTCTAAACCTCCCTAAGGACCAAATTAGGACTTCACTAAACCTAATTGACTTGGATCGTAGTCAATTCCATCAACCTATTCAATTGGACTCTTTGAGTCCAACTGAGCCCTGATCTTAGCATACACAATCCAATTGGACTCAGTGAGAGTCCAATCGACCTAGACCTAACTTAATTGAGCTTTTTTACTCTCAATTAGGGTTTCACAGATCCACTTAAACTTGCATCAAGTTTAATTGCATTTTACCTTAATGAATTAGGGTTTACAACCCTAATTTGAGACCTACCTTGACATAAACCTACTAGAACCTAACCTAATCAACATAGCCACATAGGTTTTGACCCACACACATGCACACAGACCATCTACATGAAAATACCTAGCCTAGAGTTCTCTAGAACTCTCTACCATGTGTTGTTGCCTTGGTTGCTAAAAATAGCAATGAAGATGCATTCAATTTTTAGATCCACCAAATGTGGATCAAAAAACCACCCATCCATCCTCTCTCTCACTCTCCCTTGAGCTGCCACCTTAGGCCTCTCTAGAGAGTTCCACACTTCTCTAGAGAGTCTCCCTTGGGTCTACTTAAAGGACCTTTGGGTGGCCATTTGCACCCATCTAGTTTTAGCTTCATTCCACCTACATTACTCCTCCTCCATCTCCACGAGTGCAACATGGCATCACCATCACCTCCACGCCAGGCCTAGATCACCTCCAACCTCTCTTCAAAGGCTGGCCTAAGCACCATTAGGCACCCCTCCTTCTCTCAACCAAGTCAAAGGCCATCGGAGCCAACTCCGAATGCCCTTATTTCTGTTAGCTAAGTAGCATAGTTCTTCGTAGATTAATGCTTTATTACTACTTAGTAGTGTAGCTCCATATTCTCCCCCAACGATGCATGCATAATCCCCCCATAGATTCATGTATGCAGTCATTTTCTGTTAGCTAGTTTATTGCTTTCAAGCTTTCCTGTACAAGCTTTCCGCGAGCTTCACTCTGTAGCCACCATTATGCAATCATTGAAATCATCTTTTGTATATCTCTATTTCTATGTGTAAAAATCACCATGAGCTGATTGCCATATTTCCTTGTGATTAAAGTTGCATGCATAAAATTTGTATTCCTTTGCAACTAAGCATGTCATGCATCAATACGAATTATTGTAAACTGGCATGCATTTATAAATAACTAGAGCAAGCAAGATCGAATTCAAATTTACATTTTCTAAATGCCTCCCAAAGATGAACGGCCGATACTCAAGTCTCAATATTTCATAAATTATTTTTGACGAGTGTTTTCACGCACCATATTACGACGAGATCTTTATTTTCAAAACATGCACGAGAATAGCTATCTGTCAAATGGCACCCTCGTCGGGGAGGAAATGGAATTGAATTTGATCTTTTGATATTTTAGTGACAAATATTCCCCTGCTTGTTTGTTGGATGTGCAGGAAAGTAGGAAAAATGGGATCTGTGCACACATCGAGCGTAGAAAAATCATCAGGTGCACATCTCCTCTTAGATTAGGATTTTCCTTTCTCGAACCCTAGGTTAGATTTCCTTCTAGCAATTTAATTTGAAAAAAAAAGCCTATTTATTTTTGTGAAAAAAAAAATCTAGGTAGTTAAATTAGGTCTCCATTTGAATCTTAGGTTAGTTTGCTTGAAAAAGAAAGAAAAAAAAAATTTGTAAAAGAGCTTTTCCGTTCAAACAATATATATTTCAAAAGTTTTTGAAAAAAAAATTCATTTTGGTAAAAAGTTTGAATTTTGAATTCAAACACCTTTTATAAGCTTTCCCACCATTCTCTGATTTTCGACCAGATTTCAAATTCCGACTTAAAAATTCAATTGTCGAAATATTATTGAGCGAAAAATTTTGAATTTCGGGATATACCTTCACTTTTAAACTATCTTTCAAATGGCACCATTCACGTGATGAAATTCAAAGTATAAAATTTATAAAAATTCATGAAGTGCAAGGGGGTCAAATTGACCCAGATTTGAAAATTTTCAAAATTCAAAAATCAATTTCGAGCAATCCGCGAATCTGTTTTGACTAAAAATGGTAGGGTTTGAAAGATGATCTCATTGGCTTTAATTTACATATTTTTTCCTAATTTTTTAATATCTTTTGGTACTATTTCATAACAAAAAATTGACCAGGGGTCAAATCCAAATTTGACCTCCTGAAATTTAAAAATCTCTATAAATTCGGTTGAAATAATAAAAATTACAAAAAAATATTATAGGAAAATATAATTGAAAAGGAATCTACTTACCAAATTTCAACTTATTCTAATTCCAATTTTTATCAGCGAATTATTCTTATTTTCATGGTCTGCTAAAAAAAAAAGAAAAAAGAACCCTAGAATTGCATGAACTCTAGGTTACACCTTTAGGGTTACACTCTAGAGACCACACATTTGGGCTTACGTAGACTTAGTCAAGTCTAGTGTTTGGCCAGTGAGCGTGGTCACCTTGTGGGCCACTCATCAAACCCCAGTGAAAAAAAGGGCTAAAATAAATTGTAAAACATAGAATAAACCCGAATTCATTGTCGTACTACTGGGTGGTTTCAACTGCTCTTGCCAAACTTGGTGACTAAGTCTGCGAGGTAATGTCAAATAACCGCGGCTAGGGGGTCAACAGAACCAGAGACGTAAGCCGAAGGAAGAACCTTCCCCTTAGTCCCCTCGTAACAAGACTGGCTGGGTTAGCTTGAGAGGCGAGAATCACTTTCAGTTGGTTGAATGATGAATTTTAAATGAAAAATCTGGTCATCTGATCATAAGGACAAATTGATTGATAGGGCCTTAGCCTTGTCTGGTTGGCTTCACCAACCTAGGGGTTTGTTAGTGCATGTGAGGAAGGAGGTCACTTAGACCTCGATTGGTTTGACCTTGGGAGCCGCTCCCAAGGAGGCGAGTCACCTCGCCCAAACCATCTTCTCCCCACCTTTTTCTTCCACTCGCTTAGCTACAATGGCTAACCCTAGTTCTTGACCTAATCAGGATCCAGAAGAGCTGGACCCACGAGCTTATCTGAGAGCCCAGGTCATTGAATCAACTCAACCTTGGGATCAAAACGCAAGGTGGTGAAGATAACTTTTCGCTTTGCCTGATCCTTCTCCTCGAGTTATCGAAATGGTTAACCCATATCCTAACCCTGGTCATTATGACCTGTACTATTAGGCTCCTCAAAGGACCGCATCTTATAACCCAGGATATGGATTTCACACTCCTCACCCATGGAATATGGGTAGACATGATTCACCCCCTGGAACCACTGAAGAACTGCTAGTGCATATGCGATCCCATTACAGAATACAGAGAGCCATAGCTAGCGCTAAGGAAAAGGCCGCAGCCTATCTTTACGAAATCTAAGCTATCACTGATCCGAACCAAAGACGAAGCTGGATTCCATATCAAGTAGTCGTGATGGAGCTCCTTCAGGGAATAGTAGTGATAACAAGGCTAACTAGACAAAATCAGGAAACTCAAGAACTACTGCTTTTGTGATATCAAGCGGAAAATAGCCTTGAAGGCCTCAAAGAATCTAAAACGACTATGTCAAAAGGACACACAGGAGATTCTTAGGAGCGGATGCCAGAAGATAATTCAGGGGAAGAATAATCTAGTTTGGATATGAGACAGGAGCAGGAAATGTTTCGAATGGGTTCATCTGAGAACTCCATTCAAGAAACTGAGGAAAGGACTAATATCTCCAGGACTGAGCCACAATCAGATTATCCTAAATCCTGGAAGATACCTCTTGGGTTAGATAACCCAACCGTGATATGGGAAGTAGATCCATTTGAGGATATGGATCTTGAGGCAAACATTACATGTGACACTACTGATCAATCTAGGCCACTTCCCATTGTAGGTGAACCTGTGCTAGAGCCAACATCTTCTGATCTGCACTCTTCTTCTTTCACCTACATACCTTATTCGAATGTTAGAGATCCTGAGATGACACTTTCTATCCCTGAACCTGACATCCGAGGACCAGAAGTAGCTATGGGTGTTTTGACCGAACAAATGGATATGCTACCTGAGGCAAGAATTACTGAGGAACCCAATGCATATGAGGGTGAAGCTTTGCGTAGAATGAGCTGGGGACACACCTACAATCCTAGTCAATCTAAAGGATGGCTCGACTTAGATCCTGAAGAGTCAACTTCTGATGAATCAGAGATGAGTACTGATGAGGACGAAGTAATTTCTGACGAGGATTTTAATGACCTCCCCACTGATCTTCTACTTTCACAGATACCCCCATATGATCCAGAGCCTAGAGAGGGCATGATCTTTGATGTCAATTAACATTATGAGGATCCCTATGACTCAGATTCTGATTCTGAGATACATTTTGATCTACTCTCTCAGCAACTTGCTGCTGAATTGTGGGACATGATAAATCAGCTGAATCACCATCATGATCCCCCCTCTAATTATCCTCTATTTTCCACCACTACTCCACACTTTCTTATAGCTAGACTTTTTGCAGTAAGGGTGCACAATCAACTGGTTTGCATCTCCGGACCACTGATTCTAGGAGCATATGGGCACATCTTTCTCTTAATCTTGACCAGCTCTCATGCAAGAACTGATACATCTGATTGAGCATTTGCCCAGCTGGAGGCGTTAAACTCAGCATCTACTCTGCATCCATCAACTTGTACATATCACTCTTATACATAGCATATTTTTCTTTTAGCTTATTTCCTTTTCGCATATTGCACACTGTCAGGTTGGCCGGTGCTGAACGTTCAAATTCAGAAGTAATTCCAGGTGATTTCTACCCATTTACTCCATGGTGTACTTATTCTCTTTTGTATTCATGCATGAGGACATGCAAGAACTTAGGCATGGGGGGGTAGATATGACAAAACTGAAAATTTTTATGCCAACATTTAGGAAAACCTCGGAGCTACATGTCAAACGTAGTTTAAGACCCTAAATAAAAAAATAACAGACTCCACCTTCAATATTAGCATTGGTGCTAAAAATCATTTGCAACAACCATTTCTGACTCACTTGCTCACCTTTTTTATCCTCTAGTTGATTCCTGTAATCTGGAATCCAGTATAATTTTTCACACACATGTAGAATTTGCAATGGATTCACGGTGAAGGCCAAAAAATGGCATTAGTCTGTCAAGAAGAAGCAGTGCTTCTTTTCCTGAACCCTTGGATAGTGTTTTGGGAGCAAGGCATATTTTCCTCCAAAAATCCACCAAATAGTGTGAGATGAGAGTAGAGTGTACTGGTGTTCTATGATTAGTGCAAGGAATCCGGAATCCTATATAATTAGGTGATGATACTTAGAGATTAGGCATAGTTTTCACTCTCTGTTCCTGCGTATACATTTTTGCATGAAATTTTGAGATCCACCAAATACAGCAAATATGCGAAGAGCGAGTTTTCATAAAACTATTGCTAAGATGGATGGTTACGACCATTTTTCATGGAATCCTTAGCTGAAGGAGGGTATTGATGTCAAGGTCAGAAGTACACCATCCTATCCCTCTCTCCCGGTGCCGTGAGTAGGCACTTCCGCCAAATAAGCCACCCAATGTCTTTTGAGTACCACCAATCCCTAATAATGCCTCCTCAATAAAGTTCATGAATGTATGCTAGCTTATGTTGTGTTAAAAAAATAATTTACATTAAAAAAAAGTAAAAAAAAGAGAAAAAAATTTAGAAAAAGAAGAAAAAGCAAAGAAAAAAGAGAGTGCGTGAATATTTAGTGTTTATTTTAGTTGCATTGAGGCAATACCTCCAAATAAATTTGAGATCCACTAAATATGTCCTTAACCTATTTCTCTGTGTTTCTGACTGCTCGAATACTGGATGAGGAATTCCAACCTAGTCTTAAGGTTATGAGAACTTAATTAAAGTGTTAATGCCAAGTGAGACCACCAAATATGGATCATACGTGAGAATATGGTGAGATTGTGAGCTCTAAAAGAAAAAAAATAGAGAGAGAGAAAGAGAGAATGAATACAAAGGAGTCAAAAGAGAGCATAGTTTTTCTCGACTTTCTCTGAGTTGAGTTACTCGATAATCCAGGAATCTAGATTCTGAAGTACTAATTTTTATGTAGCACCAAGTGAGAGTGAGCCACCAAATAAACACCCGCATCGCTCAAACATTCTCTACCCAAGATTAAAGCCAGGGTGGAATTCATAGAATATCTTGAATACCCCGAGGGAAGAAGTCCACCTATCCTGCTAGAATTTTACTAGGGGGCAAGTACAAGCTTTAGAGGTGAATCAGGTCGTTCACTCGAATCCGTTGCGAAAGCTACGTTGCTGCACTTTCAAATTTGTCTGGATTTCTAGAAAATAGGATGAAAACAAAAAGGAGAAAAATCTCTAGGCATACACTTGATAAAATAATCAATCCCTTAGGGACCCTTATGTGAATAATTTAGTCTTGCATTTACTAGGGACTAGCAAGATTTAGGCTTGGTGGTATGATTGTGTAGTAATCATAGGTCTTAATTGACCTAAATTAGGTTTGGTCTTAGCATCAGTTTGGGTAGTTCATGCATGCATAAGCATTATTTACATCTTGATTGTTCTTCCTATAGCTATGCATAGAATAATGCTATAATATACTAATTATGTGCATTATATAAATTATAGGAAATAAGAAGCTCAGGAGATGGACCTGAAGCCAGAGTTGCAATAGAGCTGGAGTAGAAGACCTAGAATAAGATGTAGTAGACAATAATGTAAGGGGTTGAGGTATGCTATTTTGTTAAGCAAGAATAAAGTAGTAAATTATGAAGAACTTAGGTCCATCCTAGCTCTAGGACAGCCTAAAAGCTTCCTCAAGCCTTAGCCACCCTTAGATTAGGTCACTGTACCCTAGGAAGCCCTAAAACCCTATTTCCAACCTCTATCTAGACATCCAGATGAGTTACAGGATGTCCAAAACCCTTAGCAACAACCCGCTCACCTAAAACCCACTTCTGCAGCATTTTAAGGCATCCAAACACTTAGTCTGGATGTCCAATTTCTATAGACAAAACCTTAACTCTTCCCTGCCTCTATTTGAACGTCCAGACAACAAGCCTGGTCATCTGACTTTTCATTTTAAGATGTCTGACACTATTGTCAGACGTCTGGAACTTCTCTCTAGTTCCTATTTTTGAATTTAAGCTTGGATCTTGAATTCCTAGGTCCCTAAAATCAATTCCAACCCCATAGGAACCTAAATTAAGGTGCCCTAACCCTAGTACATCACCTCTAGACCTCCCTAAAAACTTAATTGGGTCCTTATTAAACCTAATTGACTTGGATCTTAGTCAATTCCATTAGCCTATTCAATTGGACTCATTGAGTCCAATTGAGCCCTGATCTCATCATACACAGTCCAATTGGACTCAGTGAAAGTCTAATTGACCTAGACATAACTTAATTAAGGTTTTTTATTCTCAATTAGGGTTTCACACATACAATTAAACTTGTATCTAGTTTAATTGCATTTTACCTTAATGAATTAGGGTTTACAACCCTAATTTGACACCTACCTTGACCTAAACCCACTTGAACCTAACCTAATCAACCTAGACACATAGGTTTCGACCCACACACACCCACACACACCATCCACACGAAAATACCTAGCCTAGAGTTCTCTAAAACTCTCTACCTTGTGTTGTTGCCTATGTTCCTAAAAATAGCAACCAAGATGCATTCAATTTTTAGATCCACGAAATGTTGATCTAAAATCCACCCATCCATCCTCACTCTCACTATCCCACGATCTCCAACCATAGGCCTCTCTAGAGAGTTCCACACTTCTCTAGAGAGTCTTCCTTGGGTCTACTTAAAGGACCTTTGGGTGGCCATTTGCACCCATCTAGCCTTCCATCTAGTTTTAGCTTCATTCCACCTACATTACTCCTCCATCTCCACGAGTGCACCATGGCATCACCATCACCTCCACGCCAGGTCTAGTTCACCACCAACCTCTCTTCAAAGGCCAGCCTAAGCACCATTGGGCGCCCCTCCTTCTCCTCTCAACCAAGTCAAAGGCCATTGGAGCCAACTCCGAATGCCTTTATTTCTGTTAGCTAAGTAGCATAGTTCTTCATAGATTAATGCTTTATTACTAATTAGTAGTGTAGCTCCATATTCTCCCCCAATGATGTTTGCATAACCCCCCCATAGATTCTTGTATGTAGTCGTTTTCTGTTAGCTAGTTTATTGCTTTTAAGCTTTCCTGTACAAGCTTTCTGCAAGCTTCACTTTGTAGTCACCATGATGCAAGCAATGAAATCATATTTTATATATCTCTAGGTTTATGTGTGAAAATCACCTTGAGCTGATTGCCATATTTCCTTGTGATTAAAGTTGCATGAGCGAAATTTGTATTCTTTTACAACTAAGCATGTCATGAGTCAATACGAATTATTCTAAACTGGCATGCATTTCTGAATAAGTAGAGCAAGCTAGATTGAATTCAAATCTACATTTCTAAACAACTCCCAGTGATGAATGATCGGGACTCAAGTCTCGTTATTTTATAAATTATTTTTGACGAGCGTTTTCGCACACTATACTATGATGAGATGTCTGTTTTTGAAACATGCGTGAGAACTGCTATCTATCAGTTAGCTTGGGCAAAAGCTTGGCGAGGGTGAAGAGAAGCTTTTGCCCAAGTTAATTTATTGAGGGGAAGATGAAGGAGATGAGATAGTGAAGGTGGCAGTGGTTATCGATGGTTGAAGTCGAGAAAGGAGGTATAATTGATGAATGAAGCTTTAGAGCTCCAGAAACCTAATTATAGAGGAGAGAAGTTAAAGCCCTAAGTTAATTTGAAGAGAGGAAGAGGGGCGGAGCTCATCGGAGGTATGTCGTAGAGGAAGAAGAGGTGTTCGTCGGACGAAGGAAGGAGAATTGGAGCTCGAAGGTTCACAAGAAGCTTTGTGGGAGGAAAAGGAAGGAAAACCCTCTGCCTATTGTATGTGGTAGAGGTTGAGGAAGTAGAAAGAACTTGATCTAAGGTGGTTCATGGCACCAGTGAGAAAGAAGAAGAAGAGGGGTTCATCAACACAATTTCGTATACCTTGTGCGTGGGAAGGTTGAAGCCTTCATATAGAGGTAGATTTCACAACAATTTATCCCAAATTCGCAAGATTTGCTTGCGAATTTGGTGACTTTGAGTCTTGCAAATCTTGGCTTGTAGGAGGAGATTTTTGCCAGATTGGAGCTCAAGATCAGGGTTTCCTAATAGAGATTAATCTCGTGATCAATCCCACCAAGTTTAGTCGGGTTTGATTAAGGTTTGATTACTCAAATCTCCTTGTGAATCTCATTGAGCGTTGGTTGATTTCTACTTCTTATTGCAGCCTTTAGGAAGAAGATGATTGGCTAAAGTCATCGTGACATCAGCCGAGGACTTAGATGCAAGAATATTCAAGATGTAGGGGGGTGTATGTAGTGATCAGAGACTAATGGGCTAAAATGCAAACTTAGTCAAGATGGACTCTGATTGGGCTCAAAATTTATGGGTTACCTAATTTGGACCCAAGTAATCTAATGGTAACCTCAAATTTTGATGTTGATAAACTTTGACTTTGCAATTTATGCTTTAACCTAAATTGTTTCAATTTCTCACCTTTGTCTCTATTTTTAGTCAAAATGGGTTCCTTTGGTAAAAGTGAATGTTCTAATCCTCATAGAATATTTTTCAATGATTTTTAGAAGGTTTAGATTACATTTATTCCCACTAGAACCATTTCAATTGAAGTGAGGTGCTAATTAGGGTTTTTATTTATAAATTGATCTTCAATTCTTAGAAAACACTGATTCAATCATTTTAAGCCCACTTCATGAGAATTTAAGTTCATTTGACCTTTTATTAGGCATAGGATCACCCCTTAGTTAATCTACATTTGTAAATACTCATTAAAATGACATAATTAACTTAATTTCCTTTTTCTTAAATTCAAGGCATACTTGCGTTATGCCCTTTTTCTAATTTTTAAGGAACATTTATCCCTAGAATTTGACTAAATTAGGCCAGTTACGGAAGATGATGGTGTCACCATCATTAATCCAATTAAACAGATAAAATAAGTTATTCATCCATCTATAGCGTCCATATTTACAATACAATATTAATTTATGCAACTTCAATTTAAACATGTTAAGTACCTAGAGATGGTCAATTCTTAGGCATAATAGACTCAAGATGCTTAGTAAGAGTGTGTGGATCAAACTAATTTCAATGATTCTCTAACTATACAAATAATGTCACAAAAGAAAGGAAGAAAAAACAAAACAAGTTGACCTATGCAACTTAGGATCATCGGAGGGTCACGGTGACTCCAGGAAAATATATTGGGAATCCCTCAGACTCTGGGCACTCTTTAGTTGCTTATCCCTAATTAAAACGAGAACATGAATAAATGTAATTAATAAGAAGTTGAGGGGTGAGTTTTCTTACCAAGTTTCCCTCAACTAGAGGGAGAAACCGATAGGAGGATGAGAGGAGAGAAGAGGAGGGGTCATCCATGGCAAGGATGAGGGATGGTCAACATGGTGGTCTAGGGCTGGGCGGAGAAGAGATCGACGAGGGGAAACCCTAAGGGATAGCAGTCGTATGGGCAACAACCGAACTGGTAGACAGAGGAGTAGGGCTACTAGGGATGTTATTTTTTTTTAAATTGAAAGGAAAGCTATTGTACTACGATAGCAATCTGGGAGAGCAATTTATTAATACTAAGAAATATAGAGAGGTCTATAAATTGGATCCTCATCTATGTATGAGGGACCAGCACTCATTGACAATTTGTACACAGCAAACTCGTCTCTCCCGAAAAAGTCTCTCATTCCTCGCTCTCCACACGCACCAGAGAGTCACCGCTGTTGACGTGTTTTGCGAATCGGTATGCTTACGAGATTGGTTTTGGAAAACCTGTCGTTGTAGTTCAAAAAGCGAAGAATTCGTGTTCAACAAATAAAATTTATATCGAAAAGAATTCTGGGTCGAACACAGGGAGTCTACATTGATCTATATTCGCAATTATATTTTTTTAGGGTTTTTGTTAAGCAAGGCGATATAATTATAAGGGAGTTATCAAACTAAGAGAGAGAGAAAGAGAGAGAGAAAGAGAACATGCATTCAATATTTCAATCGTTTATAAAAGTTACACTAGAAATCGAAAAATCAATTACACTATAAAGTAGGAAAAATTCTACACTAGAAAAGCTGTAAATAAGAATGGGAGAGAAGTTATCCTCCTCGACGATTGCTTGGAGGACGAGCCAGACGAAACGACGCCTGGATGAAGGAGAACGAAGCAGGATGAAGGAGGACGAAGCAGAAGAACGGGAACGGAGCAGCACGCCATCGTCGTCGTGGGATTCACTTTCGAAGGGGAACGAAAATTGGACTTTATCTCGCAAGAAGCATCCTGGGTGTGGGACAAGCTTCTTTTGAGCTTTGGAGGGGTAGAGAGGAGAATGAAGGGATGAGAATTTCACATGGAGGGGGTCTCCTTTTATAGTTGCAAGGAGTGGGGGCAAAATGGACATTACAACTTCAAAACAATAAATAAGGGTCTTTAGTGACAGATAAATCCGCCACTAAAGCCCCGATGTGGCCGTCGCCTCCGCGCCCATGCACGTCTCCTCGGCTGCCCGCTCCTCAGCGCTCACGCACGTCCAGCGCTTTTCAGCCGTCCGATCGCGAGATCGGATGGCTTAAGATGCGTCCACGCCCGCGCGCTCCGCGCGTCTGATTGTGCATCCGATTGCGCGTCCAATCACGCATCGGCGCTATCGGGCGCGACAGCCGTCCGATCTCCATCCGACGCTCCAATTACTTGCGCTCGCCGCTCCTCACCACGGCTCGAACCTGCGCCCCGTGCTCGCGATAGCGCGCTCAACCACTGCACTATGGGGCGCGGATGGTCGAGCGGGCGTTTTTAAATGCGAGAGCCCACAACCGTTGGATTAAGATCCAACAGCGGAGAGCGATTGGGCGCGGGCTTTCACAAGACGCAGGTGGCCGTTTGGATGGCTGAGATGGCTCCACGTGGCGCTATCTTGGCCGTCCATCTTCTGGAAGTTGTAGATGGTGCCACTGATGTCGGATTGACTTGATTTTTGTGTCATTGGGCTGCAATCGTCGATTCGAATTCATCCGTGTGGTCGGATTTATCATCTGAAGTGCAGCTTTACACCATCCTGGCCCTTGATCTTCTAGGGTTCCCGGGTCACTATCTGATGCTACGGATGCCTGATTAGGGCAATCTTGGAGTCGTTGAACTCCAATCGTCGCCCTGATCACATCCATATGGTTGGATCCTTGATCTGAGGCCCTGATAAAATATTTGCCCTGTCCAAGTACATAAAAGGAGACAATTAACCTCCATTTTATTCAAACTAGTCTAAATGCAAGATGATGCATGTAATGCAATATTTATATCATGAAATGCAATCCTATGCTTAAGAACATGCATAAATAGACATCTTAAGTAGTGTAAATGTGTTTACATCATACCCCCATGGCTATCTTTTGCTAGTCCCTAGCAAAAACTATATGCTATTTATAAAAGAATTAGGTTAGATTATTTGGACTTAAGTTATTTTTCAATCATTAAGAAATTGTCTACTTAGGAACTGAACCTTCAAAGACACAACAGTGCCCAGGTATCAGAAAAATGCAGACTGCTTCAAGCCCTCGCATTATTAAAAGAAAAATTTCTTTTTCTCTTTTTCTCTCTTCTAATTTTTTTTTATTTTCAAATTTTTGGGTTTAAGAGTGGCTTTCTACGGCCATTCAACTCACCCAAAATTTGATGAGAACCCTAAGCTTTAAGCATCTTATTGTGATTGTGATAGACTCGTTGACCGGCAATTAGAACGAACTTCGGATTTCTATGCCTCTAGGTGACCTAACCAGAATTCTACCTAAAAGTGTATCTTTACAACCGGTAGCTTTCTCCCTACTTTTTTTTAAACGGGGTCAACACAAGGGTGAATCCAGTGTATATCTCCCCGGTTTATTCTACTTCTCCGCTTCTTCCTAAGTGTTTTGGGAATTTTTAGTGCATTTTCTGAGCTGGGTTCTAGACAACCGGTCAATGAGCTGTTACCACCGATAACTTGCCAGCCATACTCGTGCGGCGAAGTGTGGCTTATTTCTTTTTATTCTTTTCTCCCTTTTTTTTTTTTTTGAGAGTAGGTGGCTTCCCTAGTCTAAGATTTACCTAAAGGTAGCAAACTAAGAAAGGTCCAGTGACTGGGCTCTGGACAACCTACCTATGGGCTGTTACCCACGATAACTTGACAGCCATATCACCCTAGAAGGTTCATTAGCTACCCAATTTCCGTTAGAATGGTCGAACAACGAGTCAGTGCAAAGAAAGTGTGTAGATGCTTAACACTCAAAATTTCCTCAAATCAGAGGGCGGGTTGATAAGTCGTGTACTTATCACCCAAACTTATTTATTCCGATTATAACAGAATTAAGATGGCGAGGACTCAAAAACAAATCCACATTTTAGTGGATACCCAGGCTAATTAAGTCCAAAGACCTGAGGGGTCTTTGTGTTCAGATCCTAATGTAAAATTTCTTAGGATTGAAAAGTCCTAATGTCCAACTAATCCTTCCTAACTTTTTTTTTTAAAAATTTTTTTTTTATAAGAAGAGAAACAATTTACATGGATTTCACAAGGCTGACCAAATAATTCAAGAATGAATCCACCCCCCCATGCCTAGCTGATGCAATGTCCTCATTGAAAAAGAGACATGAAAGAAAGGGTAGAATATGAAAGATGTCACCTGGATATGAAGCTCGTATCAGCCTTGTGTCATATGTACAATTGCTGAGTTTAGTGCCGTCAGCTAGGCGAAGTCCAGCCAAAGAAGTCACAGAATGGCTAGAGCAACAGAGTCTGAGACGGGCTCTGGAAGATTACGGTCAACAATAGGCTTTAAACGTTGACCATTGACTTTAAAGGTGTTACCCGTCTTTGGGTCAGAAATTTGAATGGCACCATTAGGAAAAATCTGATCAATTATGAATGGGCCATTCCATTTAGAGCTAAGTTTACCAGGAAAGAGCTTAAGTTTAGAATCAAAAAACCAGACCTTCTGGTTTGGCTCAAAACTCGTGCGGGAAATCAATTGATCATGTAGAGCTTTGGTCCAAGCCTTGTAGATCTTGGCATTCTCATAAGCATCATTTCTAAGCTCCTCCAACTAAGATAGTTGGAGTTTCCTGGTCTTTCCAGCTAGATTCAGATCTAAATTGCATTGTTTGATTGCCCAGAATGCCCTGTGTTCAATCTCTACGGGTAGATGGCACGCCTTTCCATACACCAAACAGAATGGAGACATGCCGATGGGCATTTTATACGCCGTACAGTACGCCCAAAGAGCATCCTCAAGCTTTTGAGTCCAATCCTTACGATCAGGCCTAACCGTTTTTTGCAGAATGTTCTTGATCTCTCGATTGGAGATCTCGGCTTGTCCATTCGTTTGGGGATGGTAAGGTGTGGAAATTTGATGATTAACCCTGTATTTGGCCAATAAATTTTGGAATTGGGCATTAGTAAAATGAGTGCCACCATCACTGATGATAGCCCTCGGAATCCCGAACCTACTGAAGATATTTTTCTTGACAAAATTGATGACCACCTTGTGGTCATTGGTTTGGGTGGGAATTGCCTCAATCCATTTGGACACATAATCAACAGCAACAAGAATGTATTGATGTCCAAATGAAGGGATAAAGGGTCCCATGAAATCGATGCCCCAAACATTGAAAATTTCTACAGGAAGAATAGGGTTTAGGGGCATCATGTCTCTCTTAGTTATGTTCCCGAGTGACTGACATCGAGAACATGACCTTGAGAAGTCCTGGGCATCCTTGAATAAAGATGGCCAATAGAATCCAGATTGCAAGATTTTTGCAGCCGTCTTTCTTCCGGAGAAATGTCCACCACACCTAGATGCATGGCAGAACTCGAGTATACTGTTGAATTCATTCTCCGATATGCATCGGCGAATAATCTGATCAGAGCCAATGCGATACAGTTCAGGGTCCTCCCAAAAGTAGTATTTGGCCTCAGATTTGAGTCTATCCTGTTGTTGCTTGGTCCAATCCTGGGGGATTTGACCAACGGCCAAATAGTTAACAATGTCAGCAAACCATGGGGAGTGGACACCTAAACCTGCAAGAATGGTTTCGTCCGGAAAAGTGTCAGCAATCAGAATGTCCAGACAAGAAGAATCACCTAGGAGTCTTGACAAATGATCCGCTAACACATTTTGTACCCTGGCTTTATCCTTGATTTCAAGATCAAATTCTTGAAGAAGAAGAATCCAAAGAATAAGCCGAGGTTTAGCATCCTTTTTAGCCAAGAGATGTCTCAAGGCCGAGTGGTCGGTATAACCAATAACATGAGACCCCAAGAGATAAGCCCTGGATTTTTCCAAAGCAAATACTACAGCTAGTAATTCCTTTTCAGTAACAGTGTAATTCCTCTGGGCTTCATCCAGAGTTTTACTAGCGTAGTAAATGACAGAGGGCTTTCGGTCAATTTTCTGACCCAGGACAGCCCCGACCACGTAATCAGAAGCATCGGTCATGATCTCAAATGGGGCTGTCCAAATTGGTGGTTGCAAAATTGGAGCACAGGTGACTGCCATTTTCAGAAAATCAAATGCCTTTCGGCATGATTCGTCAAAAACAAACGACGTTTCTTGGGCAAGAAGATTGCTCAAAGGACAAGCAACCTTCGAGAAATCCTTGATGAATCTTCGATAAAATCCCTCATGGCCAAGAAATGATCTGATTTGTTCAACAGATATGGGATGAGGAAGATTAGCGAGAGCATCAACCTTAGCTTTGTCAACTTCAATTCCCCGTTCAGAGATTACATGACCCAAAACGATGCCTTCTTGGGTCATGAAATGACTCTTTTCCCAGCTAAGGACCAGTCGTGTCTTGATACATCGCTTAAGAATCATTTCTAAATTAGCCAAACAAGAGTCAAATGATTCTCCGAAAACAGAGAAATCATCCATGAAGACTTCCATAAACTCTCCCACCATGTCGGAAAATATGGCTAGCATACACCTTTGAAAAGTCGCAGGTGCATTGCATAACCCAAAAGGCATCCTACGAAAAGCAAAGGTTCCGTAGGGACAGGTGAAAGTAGTTTTCTCCTGATCCTCGGGATGGATAGGAACTTGATTATATCCCGAATAGCCATCAAGAAAACAGAAGCACTTCTGCCCAGCTAATTTTTCCAAGATTTGATCAATGAAGGGCAGGGGAAAATGATCATTTTTAGTGGTTGTGTTCAGCTTCCTGTAATCAATACAAACTCTCCAAGAGGAAGCTGAACGAGTTGTGACAGATTCACCTCTCTCATTAGTCACAACAGTAATCCCGGCTTTCTTTGGAACAATCTGAACGGGACTTACCCAGGGACTGTCAGAGATTGGATAAATAATTCCTGCATCGAGCCACTTGATGATTTCCTTTTTGACCACTTCTCGCATATTTGGATTCAATCTCCTCTGCATCTAGCAAGAAGGGCGGGATCCATCTTCCAAAAATATTCTATGATTACAGTAAGATGGCTCGATCCCCCTGAGGTCATGAATGGTCCAACCAATTGCCTCCTTATGTTCCTTTAGAACCTTAATCAATTTAATCTCTTGCTCCTTTGTCAATTTAGCACTAATAATCACAGGGAGCGTATTCTGCGGTCCTAAAAATTGATATTTTAAATTCTCAGGCAATGGTTTCAATTCATGCTGGGGTGGGGTAGTGATTGATGGTAGGGTAGATGCTGAAGATTCAACAAGAGGAAGAGGTTTTGAGTGGACAAAATCAGTAACCTCTTCCGAAGATGTCAGGTCAGAGGGTTGCGGGTCAAATTCATCAACGAAAGAGGAACTTTCAATTGAAGAAACTGTCAAACAAGTTTCAATATTAACATTATCCTCATCAAGTTCCTCAATAAATCCACAATCCTCAAATTTGTTTATCGCCTTAAAAATATCTAATTTCATTCATTGGTCCCCAAAGGCGATTTCCATACTACCGCTTTCACAATTAATGTTGGCATTTACGGTAGCCAGGAACGGACGCCCCAGAATGATGGGCGTGTTCCTCAGATTATCTGGTACATCCATGTCAAGGACAAGGAAATCTACAGGAAAATAGAAATCCTTGACCTTAACTATAACATCTTCAATAACACCTCGCGGGTTTGTGACCGAATGGTCCACTAACTGTAGCGTTACTGAAGTTGGCCGAAGTTCACCTCACCCAAACTTCTCGTAGAGAGAAGTAGGAATTAGGTTGATGGATGCACCGAGATCCAAAAGTGCTCTATCAAATGTGTAATCTCCGATAACGCAAGAAATCAAAGGAGCACCAGGATCTCTCTTTTTCTGAGGGAGGTAGTGCAGGATAACAGACCTAGCCTGCTCAGAGAGTACCACCTTCCTCGGAATAGATTCTCTCGACTTACGCTTTTGTGTACATAATTCCTTTAAAAATTTGCGTAAGCCGATATGTGCTTGATAGCATCAAGGAGCAGAATACTGATCTCAACATTCTTAAATAAATTCAGAAGCTCCTCATTGCTATCAACAGACTTCTTCTTCTTTGCTTTGGCTAAGGCTTCAGGAAAAGGAACATGAGTCAGATTTTTGGAATCAGGTTCCTGAGCCTTGATTTCTCCTCTAGAATTCTCCTCTCTCTCCTCAGATTCTTCAGGATTCAAAAGATCAAAATAGTGTGGTTGTGGATCCTGAGTCTTCTTACCACTCCTCAAAGTGACAGAATTTGCAGAAGCGTAAGAATTTGGGTCTTGGGGAGGGTTAGGAAAGATTGGAGGAGCTTGATTGACCATGAATTGTTGATTAGCAGAAGAAGAAGACGAGGAACCCTGCTCAACCACCTGAGCATGTGCGTGCGGGTCCCTCTGATTTTCGTACCCTTGGGCTTGATTGCCCGAATTTATAATGTTTCGCGGGTTGGGTACGGGTTGGGATGGTAGAGATCCGGGTTGACGAGAGTTAGCAATGAGCCCGGATTGCAAGTTGTCCAGCGAGTTTTTCATTTGCTGCATAAGCTGGAGCATAGATCCTTGCATCTCTACCATTTGACAGTTCAAATCAGCCTGCCCTGCGGGTTGACGGGCATTCCAAGTTGGCTGATTGACCTGATTCAGAGGCAACTGAGTATATACTTGACCCTGACCCATTGGACGTTGCGGAGCATAGTTGCTCGGTCGGAATTGGGTCTGTTGCCTCAGATTTTTCCAATAGAAGTTAGGGTGGTTTCTCCAACCCGGATTATAGGCATTCGAGTAGGGGTTGGATCTAACATTCTCTTGTACAGCACAAACATCCTCATAGGGTGAGGATGGAGAGAAAGAAAGGGAAGGATCAGAAAAACTGGGATCAAAGGCCCCAGTTGGGAACCCATGGGGTTCCGAGAAATGCTGACTCATAGATTGAGTCGCATCGAGTTAATTCACGAACTCCCGTCCAGAAGGAGCTCGTGAGGAATGGAATCCCAAATTTTGGGATTGAGTGGATTGAGAGTTGCTCATAGATTTGCCAGCCATCCACTCTTCCATTCTTTTAGCAACCAAGTCCACCTTATCAAGTTTATTACAAATCAATTCCATATCAAATGAATGAGAGTCATGGACTTCATTGACATTTGATCTAGGTTGCTGGGACCGGTTAAAAGTATCCATGGAGGCATGATTAATTGAATTTTCACTCATTTCCTCAAATAAATCATGTGCACTATCTGCATCTTTATTGAGGAAATTGCCTCCGCATGAAGCATCCACATGGTTTCTAAGTTGCTCATTCAACCCATGATAGAAGATCTGCACAAGTTGCCATTTCGGCACCTCGTGGTGTGGACACCTCCGCAATAAGTCCTAGAATCGCTCCGAGGCCACATGAAACTGCTCCCCTGGCCGCTGGGTAAAGGTAGTGATTGCCCGTCTCAAAGCATTGGTACGACCGACTGGGAAGAATTTCTTCAGAAAGGCCGATTTCAACTCATTCCAAGTTGTAATTGGTCTTCCTATTGTCCTATACCAATGCGTGGCTTTATCCCTAAGAGAGTGGGGGAAGAGCCTCATGATCATTTGCTCCTCGTTAACGTTTCGAGCCTTGGTGGTCTGGACCAAAGTGGTCAAATCTTCCAAGTGCTGAAACGGATCTTCGGAGCCAAGCCCATGATAATGTTTAATCAGGCTTAACACCTGGGGCTTGATTTCTCCATCACCGGCTGGAATCTGGACGTCGGGATGTTCCCTATAATTCGAAGGATCATAAAAATCCTTCAAGGGCTGAGTGCCCTGCATTCTCTGGAACCATTCCTGCATTCTCTGCATTTGTTCCAGCTACCTTCGAAATTCTTCTGTGGATTTTCAAGCAGAGGAGGCTGTTGTTCGGCCATGGGATCAAATTGACCAAAATCTAACTTGCGCCTCCTAGAATGTTCTAATGGTCCTTCCAATCGGGGATTCAATGACCGTCTTCCCAGCATAAACTAGGAGGTCGGAAGGACTGGGGATATGGACCCTGCAGCACAACAAAACAAGGCTGTCCTTAAGTGGGGTAGCCTAAGGATCTACTGACTCCCAAAACCAGCCTTAAGACTGTAAGTGATTTACTCTACTTGCGTCTGTTTAATCCAACCAGTTAGAAGGAGGGACTGAGGAGAAGGTTCTTCCTTTGGCTTTCGCCTTCGGTTCCTAGTGTACCCCCCAGCCGCGATCGTTTGACTCTACTCCCCTAGCTAGACATCAGATTAATCAGTACAAGTAGGTTAATCAAAAATAATCTCAGACTAGGTCCTGGAGAGCGAATCAAACCTTAAGGCCAATGTCTACTCAATTTTATTAAGGCCTGGGATTATGGTGCTTATGGAATGTGATGGGCCCTTACAATGGGTTGTTCCCTTAATGATTGATTGAGATTTGTGTAAGTGCATGCACAACCAGGGTTTTCAGGCAAGATTATTGATAATGTGTGAATTTTAGTGTTCAAATCTTGCTTAAGTAGCTTTTAGGGTTTTAAATTAGGTGAATTGCAATCAAGTTTCTAGGCAAACCAAGTTGTAAAACACGGGTGAAGATTGTTTTCCTTTAAAATCAGAAAGAAAGTGGAGTGCCTAGAATATACCTAGATTGAAAACCCTAAGGAGAAGCTACTTGATGAGTTGGTTTTAAAATAAAGTGGTGCGGCCCAAACAACTCAAATAACTGGCCACAAGTGCACCACTAAGTTAGGCACTCAAAGATGATTAACCTAGAATGATTTCTACTCTGTTATGTGTTGCTTTGTGTGTACCGATTCCACAGATCAGAACCCGGTTGAGTAGAAAACAAATCAAGTTGATCAAGTGCCTTGAATGTGGGTGTGTGTTGTGTGTTTGTTGAATATTACCCCACAAGATTATCTTTTTGTTATTTTTTTATAAATGAGGGTGGAATGAATGTCCGTGAAAATCCAAACAACCAAACTATTCCTAGGATTTATGCAAACACCTAGGTTAATTGGGATTTGGATTTAATGTGGCGAATGAAATCTATGGAGGGGGAAAGAATGGGGGAGCACTTACAGTTGTCTTCAACTGCACTTTACTCCAGTCTACCGCTTGTTGATTCCTTGATGGAGGTCTCTGCAAAACAATAGACACAAGAGAAAGCTAGTTAGAAAACAAACAAAGTGCAAGAAATGCGAAGAAAAGATCGGAAATCGTTGCCTCCCTGGCAACGGCGCCAAAATGTTGCACGTGTTTTGCGAATCGCTGCGCTTACGAGATTGGTTTTGGAAAACCTGTCGTTGTAGTTCAAAAAGCGAAGAATTCGTGTTGAACAAATAAAATTTATACTGAAAAGAATTCCGGGTCGAACACAGGGAGGCTACGTTAATCTATATTCGCAATTATATTTTTTTAGGGTTTTTGTTAAGCAAGGCGATATAATTACAAGGGAGTTATCAAACTAAGAGAGAGAGAGAGAGAGAGAGAGAGAAAGAGAGAGAGAGAGAAAGAGAACATGCATTCAATATTTCAATTGTTTATAAAAGTTACACTAGAAATCGGAAAATCAATTACACTATAAAGCAGGAAAAATTCTACACTAGAAAAGCTATAAATAAGAATAGGAGAGAGAAGTTATCCTCCTCAACGAATACTTGGAGGACAAGCCGGACGGGACGATGCCTGGATGAAGGAGAATGAAGCAGGACAAAGGAGGACGAAGTAGAAGAACGGGAACGGAGCAGCACGCTGTCGTCGTCGCGAGATCCACTTTCGAAGGGGAACGAAAATTGGACTTTATCTCGCAAGAAGCATCCCGGGTGTGGGACAAGCTTATTTTGAGCTTTGGAGGGGTAGAGAGGAGAAAGAAGGGATGAGAATTTCGTATGGAGGGGGTCTCCTTTTATAGTTGCAAGGAGTGGGGGCAAAATGGACATTACAACTTCAAAACAATAAATAAGGGGTCTTTAGTGACAGATAAATCCGTCTCTAAAGCCCCGACGTGGCCATCGCCTCCGCGCCCACGTGCACCTCCTCGGCTGCCTGCTCCTCAATGCCCGCGCACGTCTAGCATTTTTTCAGCCGTCCGATCGCGAGATCGGACGGCTTAAGATGCGTCCACGCCCGCGTGCTGCGCGCGTCTGATTGTGCGTCCGATTGCGCGTCCAATCGCGCGTCGGCGCTATTGGGCGCGCGCAGCCGTCCGATCTCCATCCGACGCTCCAATTACTCGCGCTCGCCGCTCCTCGCCACGGCTCGAACCCGCGCCCCGCGCTCGCGATAGCGCGCTCGACCGCTGCGCTATGGGGCGCAGATGGTCAAGCGGGTGTTTTTAAATGCGAGCGCCCACAGCCGTTGGATTAAGATCCAACGGCGGAGAGCAATTGGGCGCGGGGCTTTCACAAGACGCAGGCGGCCGTTTGGGCGGCTGAGATGGCACCACGTGGTGCTATCTTGGCCATCCATTTTCTGGAAGTTGTAGATGGTGCCACGGATGTCGGATTGACTTGATTTTTGTGTCGTTGGGCTGCGATCGTCGATCCGAATTCATCTGTGCGATCAGATTTATCATATGAAGTGTGGATTTACACCATCCTGGCCCTTGATCTTCTAGGGTTCCCGGGTCACTATCTGATGCTACGGATGCCTGATTAGGGCGATCTTGGAGTCGTTGAACTCCAATCGTCGCCCTGATCACATCTATACGGTTGGATCTTTGATACGAGGCCTTGATAAAATATTTTCCCTATCCAAGCACATAAAAGGAGACAATTAACGTCCATTTTATTCAAACTATTCTAAATGCAAGATGATGCATGTCATGCAATATTTATTTCATGAAATGCAATCCTATGCTTAAGAACATGCATAAATAGACATATTAAGTAGTGTAAATGTGTTTACATCAACCGCCATGCGTAAATGTGGCTTCCCAGTTATCCCAAACCCCTGCCATAAAGCTTCCCATGATGGAAGAGGCTCATTACAGATTTTTCTCCAAATTGTGTTAGTGACCAAACAAGAGGAAAACAAATGATTCAAACTGTTAGTGTGCATCCCACAGAGATGGCATTCATGTAGAGCTATCCCCATCCTCCTATGCCTAAGGTCTCCAGTTATCAGGCCATCCTTTCGACATAGCCAAAGGAATATTTGTACCTTGAGAGGGACCTACAATAGCCATAGTTTCTTATCAATAAAATCACCTACCATACCACTGTTGGAACTCCTAATTTTTCCATAGGCTTGTTGCATCATATAGATGCCATCCCATGCATAAGTATCCTCCACACCGGGTCTTGGACAACTGGTCTGCAGGTCTAAAATCAGGCTAACTGGGATGTTGTTTGCTATCAGTGCTGAAGGAGAGGCCATCTGGTGACGATCTGCCGATCCCCCGTTGTCTGCCTAGCATGTGGAGGACACAGGCATAAGAGAGATGCTTGCACTAAGATTAGAGGGGGTCTTAGTAAGACGTCGGCCTGGCACCCTAGGTCGATGCTTAATGCTCGACCACCGCCACTGCCAAATAGCTACAAGGGGTTTTCCATCGACGTTGAAGTTCCTATGTATGAGGATACAAAGATCTTCGAGCTTATGCTTAGAGGGGCATTTATCAGGGAGATGATGGCTAGCAATCCGTCAATAGGCCGCAATAAAAACTTGGTAAAATCCCTTGCACTCATAGTTGAAGGTTGGAAGGTCTCTACCCTTTCCCCTACGAAATTTATTCTTTTCGATTTGGGTATGATGGATGTGGAGTGACTTCGATTTAAATCCTCTAGTTTTGAGAATTTAACTATGATCTGGAGGCTCGTCTCACCTTTTGATGGAGCCTTGCCAGATCGACCACCTCAAAGGGTTGGCTCTCGATCTAGGTCTCTAGAAATCAGTGGTCTGCTACTGCACCTTAGATCGCAAAGTGTGGTAGCATTTGTTCTGGCTAGATATGTGACTGTGGCAGAGGATGTAGAGATAGGTTTGAGGGAAGGGGATGGTAGAGCGCTATATGTTAATGTGGAGGTCCTCAGAGGAGGATCGCTACTAGAGAAGATCATACTCAGATGCGGTGGGAGTTCATGGCTCCTGAGGCTAAAACTTAGGGAGGTAGTGAATGAGATCCATGACCAGAAGATGCAGTGAACCTATGTGGAGATTGTTAGAGAGGAGCCCTCATTGGAGCAGGCAAGGAGAGGCACACCTGAGGAGGCACCCGAGCTAAAGAAGAGGAAAGATCATCATTACAATGAGAGGGAAGAGGAGGATATGGTTGTGATGGGGCATGATCAAACTGTTCAAGAGGAAGAACAATCTGTGGGGGTACTGCAAGTTATTCCAGTAAACATGATGGTACAAACTTCCTCTTTCATTACTGACAAAGATCTGACATATGGGCCTGGAGCCTCATCAAACCAACCCTGGGGAGATCCCCCTATAAGCTAAGGCAAAGAAGAAAGATTTTGGCGACCAAGGAGGTGGATGAAAATTCCATTGCTCTAATAATTCAAGCTGAACGCATGCCTCAAGCAAACATAGGGTATTCTCAAAATGGGAGATGAGAGTTCTCACCTGGATTGTGCATGGGTTGCATGATAAAATTAGAAGGGCCTCACTTATGAGATATCTAAGAGAATGGGATACTGAATGTGCTCTCATTCAAGAAATGCACATTGAATGTGAAAATGGTCCCTTGTGGAATGATTTGAAGAAGAATGGATATGCTGGCTGTGTGGTAGTAAAAGCAAATGGAAGAGCTGGAGGGATGGCTTTTTGGTGGAAGGAGGCATGCTTAGATGTGCTTGAGGTCTTTAAATCTAGGCATGCTATCTTTTGCAGATGTAAGATGATCCAAGGGGAGATGGAATGTTTAATCACAAGTGTGTATGGCCCGTGTGCTGCGAGCAATCAGTCTGAATTGTGGGAGGACTTGATAGATCTAGCGAGACACTCACAGGGACTGCCATGATTAGTCGGGGGTGACTTCAACTGCACCTTGACAGAGTCGAGCAAATTGAGTGGATTTCTGGACAATGTTTCTCTTGGATTTCAGCTAACAGTACAAGAATTGGGATTGATTGAATTTCCTACTGCTGGGGTGGATTTTACATGGAGAAGTGGGAATGGTTTGTGCTCCAAACTAGACAAATTCTTCAGGGATGCGGAGCTACTAGAAAAATTCCATTTATCCTCGGTGGTAGGATTGGAGCATCCCTTCTCAGATCATATGCCGCTGGTCTGTGACAGTGGTGACAACATCCATGTTGGGTATTATTTTAAACTCAAAATGTCTTGGCTTATAGAGTAGGGATTTCGTGAAATGATTGAATCTTGGTGGAGATCCAACCAAGCTGAAGGCACTACAACTGTCAAATTGGCTGCTAAGTTGGCATCTATAAATTCCATGCTGAAGGAATATGGCTCCACAGTGGTTGTACTGAGGAACCAAATATGTAATGAAGCTCTGGCGGGAATACAACAGCTGGATGTAAAGGAGGAGATTACCTGTCTGACTGAGCAGGAGTTGCTGGATAGGAAAAACTGGCAGGATATAGTGGCTGAGGAAGACTTAAAAAGAGAAATGGATTGGTGTGAGCACTCACAACAACTTTGGCTCAAAGTGGGGAATGCCAATACCAAATTTTTCCATTTGGCAGCCAGTGCACGAAGAAGATATAATCTTATCTCCTCCATTGTTGTGGATGGTCAGGAAACTTTGTCTATACCTAAAATCAAAGCTGCTGCCATTAGATACTTCAGAGACAATTCTCGGGTAGCAGGAAGGGGGGTGTGGAAGATGGTAGGGTCAGTTTTTCCCCATCTCTCTATGCAGCAGGCTAGCAACTTGGTGACTCCCATTTCTGAAAAGGTCATGGAAGCACTGAATGATCTGAATAATGAAGGTTCGCCAGGTCCAGACAGAATATAGGTCTTCTTCTACAAAGAATTTTGGACTATGATGAAGGAGGAGGTGATGGAAGTAGTTGGTGTCGTGGCAATATCTATGGGAAATATTCAAGAGAAGGGGGTTTCCTCCTTTGTGGCTACAATGGATGAAAAGGTGCACCACCATTGCTTCATTCTCACCCTTGATTAATGGTAGGCCTTGTGGGACATGGATTCAGCCTGAATGTGGTGTTAGGTAGGGATGCCCACTTGCTCCACTTGTGTTCAACTTCATGGTTGACACTTTAGCGAGCTATGCTTACTGATTGTTAGAGGTTGGTATCATCAGAGGATATTCCATCTCCAACAGGAATGCCTTGGCTCCTATTTCGCAGTATGTTGATGATACAGTTTTCTTTGTAGAAGGGAATGAACAAGAAGCACAGGCATTGCTCCACATGGTACAGATATTTGGGGAAATATCTGGTCTGAAATTGAATGGTGATAAATCTTCTTTGGTGTGTTTTGGGCTAATTAATGATGAGCAAATGGCCATCTCCTCAATATTAGGTACCCCCCCGATTACTTTCCCAATCAGATATTTGGGCTTGCTTCTGAAATGTACTAAACTTAAGAAGAGCGACTAGCATGTTTTATTTGATAAAATCTCTGTCAAGCAACAAGGATGGAACAACAAATATCTCTCTAAAGGGGCAGACTTACTCTTTTGAATTTGGTGATAACCTCTATCCCTATTTTTTCTTCTCTATGTTTAAAGCACCCAAGTCCATTTGGAAGTGTATTGATGTGATGCGGAAACGCTTCTTCTGGAAGGGTGCAAATCATGAAGGTGCATTTCTTCAATCAGTGAAATGGGATAGTCTTTGTATGCCAAAAGATCAAGGTGGCATGGGAATAAAACCTCTTAAAGAGTTCAATGATGCTTTGTTGCTTAAGTGGGCCATCAAATTGCTTAATGATGAGAATAAGAATTGGGTGAATCTTATTAAAGAAAACTATGGTAGTTCGCATAGTTCTTTGGACCATCTCCAATCACTCAAGCCATCTTTTTTCTGGAAATCTGTGATACAAGCCATGGAGAACAACTGGAAGATGTTTCAACCTATCTTAGGTGTTGGGCGCTACTTTAAGTTCTAGCAAGAGGAATGGTCTTCTTTGGGTCAACTAAAGGAAGTATATCCAAGAGCTTATGCAACTAACATGAATAAAGGGGACCCATCTTGCAGGTTCTGGTCTGAGGGAAATGTGGCCTGGCGGATTGGTGGGGGTGAATGTAGTAGAGAAGGCACAAGAGCATGGGAGGAAAAGACTCGCCTAGAGCAAGACTTGATGGCTTTTAGGCCGCTGCCTGGTATTGAAGATAGATATAGCTGGGATGGAATTTTCACTCCTGCAAGAGCATACTAAAAGATCATGAGGCACTCCTACTGAATGGAGGCTGATGCGGTAGGGAAAAAGCTATGGTTACTGAAGATTCCAATTAAAGTCCATATTTTTCTTTGGCTATGTAGGAGGGATGGATTGGTGACAGGTGATCTCAGACATAGAAGATTGGGTGCTGTGTTACAATCCTGCCTGCTATGTGGTTTACCAACCAGTAGTTCCACTCATATTTTTTCTTCATGTGTAGTCACTGATGCCGTGTGGAGAAGAGTATGCAAGGAACCTCTTCCCATGTGGGACGATCTACGGAAAAAAATTTTGTTGCATGATAAACTGCCTTGTCATATGGCTACAGTCATGTGGTGCGTTTGGAGAGCGACAAATGATTTTTTATTTTAGGAGAGGCCAGTATGTGTGGATCAAATTTTAAATGTATGCTGGTCTCTCATACATATGTGGGGCTCTACGCTGTAATCATGTCTTTATAGTGATTAATAAAATGCTCTCCTGGATTGCTATCGTTGCACGATAGCTTTCCTTATTGTTTCAAAAAAAAAAGTTGAGGGGTAAAAATGAAATTAACCACTCCCAGTAAAAAGGATATCTCACAATGTTGGGTATGTCTCGACATGGTTCCAACAATGGGTGGCTCATCAAAAATGAATTTCAAATGAGTTCTAAACAAATCAATCAATGAAGGCTACAATCAGGGACCAAAACATAACAGAAACTTATAATTTTTCTTCTATAATTGTTTCAACACATAAATCCCCCAATCATATTCCTCCTCATGCCCTCCTCACTTTTTCGCATGGCATTGTTCACACCATGCACGACACTCACAAGGGGAGCCTCCCCGCCGACACTTCGCCCCTAACTCCAACCACAGCAGCCCCTCATCAACAACCCTCCTTCTGGCGACCCTCACATCGACCTCCGACCCTCTTCATTCTAACCTTTCTCCTCCTTGACATGCACTCACGCACATGCATACAGGAGCTTTCCCCATCAGCGACCTGTCTCCGCCAATGACCACGGCCCCTTTGCCTTTGTTGTCCAAGCTCTGGTTTGAGAGCTAAGCATCCAAAATTCACACACATAGAGTTGTCATGATGGCATCTAAGACCGTGAAAACATAGAGAATAAGAGATTGATTCTGAATCCTCTTTAGTCCAATGATTTCTACGGGGTAGCTCTTGAAAGGGTGAAGGATGTGCCACTCACCTAGAAAAAGGATATGGAGTATTATATTAGTAAGAAAAATGAGGAGAAAAATTTTAAAAAAGAAAAAGAATAAATAATACACCCTGCAGTCAAGCATCTCGGTACAAATGGGTGCTTATGCAGTTTTATTTATTAAATAAAGCATCTCGATACAAATGGATGATGTCCTTTCCTCCATCAAATAAAAGAACATCTCACTACATATGGGTGTTTTATCCTATAGAAAAGAGTTAAAAAATATGGAGATAAAAAGTTGGAATAAGTGACCCACTGGTCCACCGGGGAGATATACACAAATGGTGTTGACCTCAGGATAGAAAACTGGTGAGGAGAAAGCAACCAAATTTGAGTAAGGCCAAGCCAAAGGCTTGAATTGGAATAACCTGGATTGGAAATAATGTCTTAAGATCTGGATTTTTGTAACTTTGGATGCCTTCAGGACAATTCTACTCATGAGCACAGATGCTTTAAAATCATGCTACTGAACCTTTGCATTGGGCAGTCAAGCTTAAGAAATCGGGTTTTGAAGACTAGCAGTTGAGGCCTAAAGGAGACAGATTGACAAAACCCTAGGTCTATAAGTTTCTCCTTGGTGCTGTGGGTAGGTTGGTTAGGGATTTTACCAACTCTGAGTTTGGTTAATAAAGGTTATCTTATTAATTTGCAAAAACTCAGGATGATAAAAATTAGATTTCACAAACCTAAGGATTAATTTAAGTCTGTTGAATTTTTGAGTTAAAATTTAAATTCCAATCTTGGAGTTTTATTTTCTTAAAACATCTTGACCTATCAGTTTCTAGGGTTGAGAACCAATGCAGAGAATAAGTAGGTTTTCTGAATTCTAATCTTAAGGAAATTTCTGTCAAAGATTCTGTTTTTAACAAATACATATTTTGAGAAGTGTTTAAGTTGTTGAGTCTTAAGTAAAGAAATTCCTCCAAATGCTCTACATATTTTTGGATATTTACTTAAAATATAAAAATATAAAAATTATGAATATTGAAAAAATTCTAACCTAAGCATTTCTCTATTTAGAGTTATTTTTAATAATTTAAACACCCTAGTGCATAAATCATCATATTTCTTGGTTAATTTTGCTAGGGACTAGCAAAACTTTGGCTTGGGGGTATGATAAGAGACTCATCATGGCTCTTAAATATCCCAAATTAACTAGTTTTCCTAGTTAATTAGCTAGGAATATGTTTATTTAGGATTAAATATAATATAAGGGATAATATATTAAAGGACCATAAAATAAGTTAATAATACTAAATTAAATGTCAATCAATGTTATTAACAACTTAATTAATAATTTGGACTCAAATTATAAATATTTAGCTATCTAATTAATATTTAATTTTATATTATAAATATTTAATGCTAAGTACGTAATAACTTAAGTAACTTCATTAATTAAATAAATAAGCTAAAAAGGCCAAAAACATAAATTCAAGGTATATATATAATATTTACCTAATTTATAATCATATATAAAATGTTGAACAAGAATTAAACTAAAATAAGCATTGAAAACCTTAGTTTACGTTTTAGTCCAGATACATCCCCCTCTACCTTCACCATCACCTATAAATAGCTACCCATCCCTCCGATTTGAGCGGTTAGCTCCCTACCCTCTTCCCCCAATTGTAGCTAACTGATAGGCTATTCCCTCTTACTCTGCCGACCTACCTCCACTACCACGCACTTCCTCTGATCATTTCCACCATTCGCCGAGCTCCGCCGTCCTCCACTGGGCCTCTGATCAAGGCGACGACTCTAGACTTCACTTCCACTCCACAATTTCACCCGCTGTACTTCTTCCTCCTCTCTGATTTCCTCCTCCTTTACGATCGTCGACGGAGATATCTCTGCCTTCCTTCATCCAGGTAACAGTATGATAGGTAAGTTAGAGTAGTTAGTTTAGTTAATTAGGTAGTTTAGTTAGGTTAGATGTTAATTTCTTCTGCCATCTTCTTCAACTCCGATGAGTTCTTTGAGCTCGCATGGAGCAACTTTTCATCTTTTTAATTCATTGATCACACTCCACATTCTTCCACGATCATTTCTAACTCATTGGTTTCATGATTGTATCACCTGCACGCCTAAACCATCACACCTTCACCTGAGGTCTCCGCTGTCCATGGCGGAGGCCAACTACGTAATTCACACTCAATTGGGGCCCTCCATTGCCTTGTCATCACATAAGGGCCCCGATCATTGCATTAATTTGATCAATAGCATACTACACAGTAAACACCCAATTTCATCCAACCTCCTGAGCACGGTATCAATGGCAGCTCAGGAGGAGTTAAATCACCTAATTACCTACTCGCAGAGCATCGCTAGGCTCTTATGAGCCTTCACCCTCACTCAATTGAGTGAGAGGATTGTCTCTGAGTTCAAGCAGACTCAGATTATGTTTTTACCAAATTCGAAGCACATCTTCTAAATTAATTGCCAATTGTTTTAATCATTGTACTCCTGAGGTTTTTTCTGACCTTAGGAGTCTTTTAAGACTGCTCCAGATCAGTTTCATGGAGTTTTGAGCTCCAGGTGATCATTTCTGAGTTCGTTGGAGCTCCGGTGAGCTCCAGTGATTCCTTTTTAGAGCTTTAGTCATTAGAACCACTAGTGAAGCTCCAGAACACTTAAATGAAGTCTAAGAATTAGATTTTTGTGTTTAAGCTTGTGTTTAATCGATTCTATCTCACTGTTAAACCTTGTCTTCTCCAACTCCAGCAGAGTTGGAGTGGCTAATTCTTTGAGGATTTAAGCTATTAAATAGGTTCGAAAGCATCAGTAGAAGCTAAGGAAGCTGCTTCAGGTCTTGATTAGGTTTGGAAACTTCTAATTTTCTCTTTCGAACTCACCACCATAAGATCCCAGGCGGTGAATTCTGAGAGCACCTTTAGGCTCATTAAAACACGATTTTTATTTGTGTATTAGATTCCTGAGGTAGACATCTGAAGAGCTCTCGATCGAGCTTTAGAACGCTTGATTTGGTCCAGCAAGTCAGTTGGAATTCGTGATTGAAGTCTGGTCGGGAAGGGTGAAGTACAGTCCCACCTCGGGAGTTTAGAGGTGCACACCTTAGTATAACATGAATTTGCGCTGACGCCACTTCAGTCATCAGTGTGGGGCGCAAAGAGAAGCTTGTATGCTGGTGCGTGCGTGTGCACGTGACTGTATAGGTGTGTGTGTGTGTGCACCTGTGGGCATGTGTGCGTTTGGGCTCGAGTGAGAGCTAGATGTTGGGCCTGGGAGGTCGAGTATGGTGCATGTCATGAAAAAAAAAAATCCGCAATTAAATCAAATGAGGCCCAGTGCTAGTAGGGTCTAGTCCCACCCATCTTGGGTTCTATGCATCCCCGAACGCACTGGACCGTCTATTAAAAACTAACTTTTGTATTTGAGGGTAAATGATGGGTTTAAAATCACAAAATTTAGCTAAGTGTGGAGACTTATATGCACAATTAAGAGAAGAGGTTAAGGAAAAATATGTTAAGGGAATAAAAGGAGAAAGGAAAGAAGGATTAAGGACTAAGGCTAAATGAAGGAAATGAAGAAAGAGAAAGTCAGATGTCATAAGTGCTATTACACTTCTAGTTTTTTTTAAGATGTCCATTAATATTTTTAGACGTCTGATTTGTACTTCTATTGTTATATCATGTTCTCTTTCATTATTTTTGAACTTTAAATGATGTAATAAGGCATTTGTAATCATTTGTTTAGCATTTTCTTGCCTTAATCTTTTGTAATTAGCCATAATTGATGTAATAAACATGTTTACTTAGTTCTAAATGACAAATTTCATGTGTAAATGTGTTTTCTCTTAATGGAATATTGCATGCTTTTATTGTCAAATATTTTGTGCAATTATTCATGTGTTTTAAGTATTGTTAATTATAATCTAATTAATTAATTGATTCTTAATTATTCTTAGAGATTTATTGGTGAATTAAGATTAAGTTATGTCTCACAGTGAATGACTTAGACTCAACCAATTAAAAAGAACTTAAAAATCTAAAATGTTAGGTTAACTTGACCCTATACTACATTTCTGACATAAAATCAAGTTAACCTAAGTTACATTCTTATGCAATTAATTAAGTATAATTAACTTAATTAGCTGTGTTGAGATTTAAACGATCATTTTAATGGCGCCGTTGCCGGAGAGGTAACTGTAATTTATATTCGCCATTATTTGTAAATAATTCTTTTTACTAATTAGCTTTGTTTTGTTTTGTTTCTGTCTTCTTTTCAAGGAATCTTTGCAGGTATTCTCAGGAAAGGAGGCGGGTTTTTCTATTTCTGTTTTCATATTCCCATTATACATACCATTGTGAGTATTTCTTTCTTAGTCTATAGTGTAGTTTGTATTGTTGCATTTAGTTAGAGAAATTAAAAAAATATATACAAAAAATACTTATTCTATCTGACTAGCAGCAACATGTTAGGCATTCACTTTTAGGAGTTCACTTTCCTGCTAGTATTTCCGCAATCTGACTCAGGATTTTCTACTCTATTATCTTGCATCAACAGGAAAATACGCACAGAAACCTGCGTAGATCCCTATCTTTGGAATTTAAGCAAGACCACATATTTTGATTGAAAAGATATAAAAAGCGATCACATTTACTTCTTTCTATCATTTTTAACAAAAAATTAACTAAAAAGAGGATTTTTAAAACTCGTGACATATATCTGTTTGCAGATTACTTGAGAGTTTTATCGTACACATATGTTTCATGCTATCATGCATACAGTGCGATCACTATAGTCACATCAGTCTGATTTTTCTACCTCTCCTCTTTGCACTTCTTAGGGCTTTGGTCGAAGATCAACAAGTCCGTCTCACTACTAGAGCCCCGAGGAGCCAGTAGTGAGCGGTCTGGATCCTAAACCTTAGACCTTTGAGCCTTAAGGATACGCACCTATGGAGACATGATCTAAGATGCGTATTTAGATTGATACTGTATTTATTTGGGTCAAATCTATTTTCTGCATATTCTAGGATTCTTCTTTTCCTTTGAAAAGAAGAAAAAACCTATTTTTCACGCACTATTTCTGGGGTCTTGTTTGCCATTGTTTTATTGTAGCAGTGTGAGTGTGCCTTTGCACATTCTTTTGGTTTATGCACAAGAGGCAATCCCTGAAGCCACCTCTCATGACTCTGTTGACAAGTATCCCTAGACCGGTTGCACTGAAGCAACCAATTATTTTTCGTTTGATACATTTGCTTTTTCTACATTTGATCCTATGGACCAAATGTAGAATCAGAATACCGAGATCTCTTCTTCTTATGGTTAGGGGGAGATGCCACCTTTTGATATCTATGAGGTGCTCCTAAACCAGAATTTACAAATGCTTGAGCAGAACCGTCAAAACAATCTGTTGATGGCTACTCTTCAAAATTTGCAAAACCTACAAACCCGTCCTCCTCGACCTGAGGTGGGTTTTGATCCCTCTGATTTCCCGAATCCACCACATCCTAGGCCTCTACTCCGAGATTACTATAATCCATCCAATGCACAAGTGAAGCCTAATGTTAGGATTCCCAATGAAGAAAATGACCTAGAATTAAAGCCAAACATTATAGGCCTTATCGCACACTTTCACGGGTTTGCATCCGAGGATCCATTTCAGGACATCAAAGATTTAAAAAATCTATCATAGACTCTTGGTCCTAGAAATCAGAATTAGGATATCCTACTTATGAAGATGTTCTCCTTTAGCCTTAAGGATAAGGCTACCTACTGGTACAGAATGATCGCGCAACCTATATCTACTTGGAAGGAACTAGAATCTACATTTTTGAAGAAATTCTTCAATATAGGTCGCACCAACTCAGTAAGGCGAGCCATCACTAATTTTACTCAGAATCAAGGAGAACCAATTCATGAAGCGTGGGAATACTTTCATGAATTACAAACGAAATGCCCACATCACGACATCCCTCGCTGGCAACTCATGCATATCTTTTATTATGGATTACAAGAAGGCATTCGCAATCTGGTCGATGCCTCTTGTGGAAGGAACTTTTTGAATCCCGACACAGAATCTGCCTCAAAGCTATTTGAAGGGATGGCGGAAAATTTGATCAACAACGCATCAATGTTGCAATTCACGTGAGGAAACCTGCATCAAAGTTCGCATCCAAACTTGCATCAGAAGGGCATTCACGATATCGAGAATTCATCCAGTTCTAAGGATTTTGAGATAATTGTAGAGAAATTGGACAAAGAAGTCAATATCGTAGTGAAGCATCTTGATGAGGTTCGAAACACAATGAAGATTCTTACGCCACTACTCGCTATGCAAAATCCCGCACATTTACATGTTTCACAAATTTTGACAGGGAGCGAAATTATGAATAATATGGATTCTAGAGATCCATCTTCCTTGGGTTTTCTATCTACTCCTACACCAACCCAAGGAGGGACCTTTGTCCCACAATCTTTCCCACCTCTTTGCCTACTTCTTGTTTTTATGGAAAACACGCCAAATCCTTATGATTTGAACTCCATCGAAGGATTTGTACCAAGATCAAACCCATATTCGAATACCTATAATCCTAGATGGCACAATCACCCTAATTTCTCTTGGTCTAACCATTCACAAAGATCGTCATATCCAACTCAGACTAGGCAAAACCCACCTACGTTGTCGTTTCAGCAATCAAACACGAGGCCATTTCACGTGGGTTCGTAAACTATGTAGGGCCAATAGAGACTCACTGCTCAATTAGGTTTTGAGAGCTGTGACTGAGAGCAAGCGACAGAATGCAGAATGCCGAAGCTCTTGCTGAAGTCCAACGACAATGTTCGGCAGAACTGACTGACCTTAGGGGCCAAATCATGCAGTTAGCTGAGTCTCGTCAGCTGGGGTCCCTTCCATCCTAGCCAGTTCCAAACCCTAGGGATATCTAGCAGAGATTTCACCTAGGAGGTCAAAATCCAAATCAAGGACAAGTTCACTTCCTTAACCAAATACCCTTGAATCATAATCCACCCTCTGTACCTCCCAATTATGAGTTTCTAAATCAACAGCAATCTTTTTCGACTCAAGGCGACCAGCCTTTACTCTCTAATCTTCCTTTCCAGAATCAAGTAGCTGCATCTTCACCAACTTCTTCTTCACATGTGGGTATTAACTCTTTTACAACCCACCGTGGGACTTCCACTAGGGATGCAGTAGATCCACGAAACCTATCCTAAGACCCTAATACATCTAGAATTGCCCCTGTTTCTACACTTGTAAGAGGTGACGCACCCAATCCCACGAATCCTGCTAATTCGCGAGATCAGGGTAATACCTTAGTAGAGTAGGAAATCCAAGTCCCATTCCCAGAAGCTTTAAAGAAATCTAGGAAACAAAGACAACCTGTTACATTAGATGAAGACTTGATTAAAATTTTTGAATAGGTACATATTAATATCCCACTCCTAGATGCTATCAAGCACATTCCGACTTACGTAAAATTTCTCAAGGAGTTGTGTACTCCTAAGTGTAAGCCGAGGAAAGGAAGCACTATAGTACTCTCTGAGCAAGTGAGCTTTATTATTTCCAGTATGCTTCCTTCGAAAAAGAAAGACCCAGGTTCTCCATTTATTTCCTGTACAATTTTGGATCAGTGCTTTGATAGATCCCTTCTAGATTTAGAAGCATCCATCAATCTCATTCCTTCTTCTTTAGTAGAACATTTCCAAATAGAAAATCTTAAGTATACCAATGTGACTTTACAATTAGCTGATAGATCTATTAAGTCACCAAAAGGAATGTTGGAGGATATAATTGTAAGAGTTCAAGAATTTTATTTTCCTGTGGATTTTATTCTACTTGATATGAAAGAACCCAAATGCATTAGAGATACCCCGATTATTCTAGGGAGAGTCTTTTTGGCTACTGTGAAGGCCAACATAGATTGTGAATCTAGAAAGATTGAGTTAAATTTGGGGAGAAGAAAATTAAATTGGACATATTTAGAGCTTCTCAAGGATTAGATTGCAAATGGATTGAAGAGATTAGATCTATTTCTGTTCTTGAGGTTGACCCTAGCTCTTTACAACTAGAAAACACATCTTTTGATATCTTGTACCCTCAAGAAGAAAACCCGCTATCTCAGAATCTATACTTGATCTTAAATCTAAATCACACAATTCATTTCAACCACTTTATGCAATCGAAAATCCCATCCCAAGTTCTGCAGATCCAACTCCTGTTATTGAATTGAAGCCATTGCCTGATACTCTTAAATATGTCTATCTTCAACCTGATTAAACATATCCTATAATCATCAATTCCCATCTTGATCGCATAGCAATCATAGGTCCTAATCAACCTAAATAATGTCTGAACCTATCTTAAATTGTGGATATTGCACTCATATCTTGCATATCATACATTGCATCAGTCTATTTAGAATGAGATGAGATATCCTGCTAGTTAATGTTTTTTTTATTGCTATCTACAGAAAATAAAGTGATCAAGGATGGAGATAGTGGAATAAAGCAATAAAGGAAGAAGAAGACTGATCCAGATAAGAGGAGTGAGGAGGATAGCCTTATCCCTACCCTTAGAGACCCTAGGACAGCCTCCCCAAACCCAAAACAACCACCATTATGGCACCTTAGCCTCAAAACCCAAACATGGATAGCACTATCCATGTTCCTATCCCTCTCCCAAACATTTAGGAACCAAAACCAACCTTAGAAAACACAAAACCCACTCTCCAGCACCTTTTAAGACGTCCAGACATCTGGCTGGACGTCTGATTTCTGCAGAATAACAATCCAGGAAGCCAAAACTCATACTGACACAGAATTGGACGTCTAATTTACTGTCAAGACGTCCAATTTTGTAGTATAAGACGTCTGACCACTATCCTGGATGTCTGATATTGCTGTCTGGTTCCTGATTTTGGGTGTTGGAAGCCCTAACTTGCCTATTTTGACTTAGGAACCCCACCGGACATCCTAGGAAACCTAGGTAGAGACGTCCTAAGCCTAGTCCACTATCCATAGCCCTACTTGTCCTATCCCTAACCCAATTGAACCATCCCATACCTAATTGGATGCATCTACAGTTGATTGGGTGCACCTGAGCCCAATTAGATCCACCCAGGATCTAATTAACTCATACCTATTAGGGTTACCCTCGCCTAATCACATGCACACATCTAATTAGACTTGACCTAGACCTAATTAGGTTCACTCCTACCCAATTAGACTTTTCCTAAGCCTAATTAGGTCCACACCCACTTAATCTAGATTGACCCAACCTATTTAGCACCTAATCCTACCAAAACCCACAACCTAGCCCTACGAAAAACACACACCCACACACACATGCACACCTTCCCATTTTACTCCCACCAAACCCATGCACAGTCTCTTGGAAACCCTAAAAACTTGTGTCAAACCTAGATCCATGAATTGTGGCATTTGCTATTTTTGGAGCCACCAAAAGTGGCAACCAAATGGAGCCTTCCATAAGGGCAAAGAGAGAGCTACGAAATTGGACCATCTCTCCATACACTCTCCCATCCATACTCTCCACTCTAAACTTGCTTCCACCCTCCAAAACCTGAAGGCCGTCCTCCTCATCCTCCTCCAAGGCTCCATGGACGGCTAGCTAGAGAAGCTTCTCTCCAAAGCTTCAAGGATAGCCATTGGTAGAGAAAGGGAGCAACACCCTCCTCTCTCCACTTGGGTGCACTAGCCCTCATCTTCTTCTTCTTGGACGGCAATGAAGGCTCACCCATAGCCTCTTGTGGCCGGCCATCTCTTTTGGTAGGTGTGTAGACGGGTTTGCATACCCAAGGTCTAGCCTACACCCTCACACAAGGCCGATGACCCTAGTGGCAACTTTCTGGCGTGAGGGATTTTCTTCTATTTATATGCTTTCTAGTGTAGATGATGTGTGATAAATTTCTATGCATAGATGATGTTTTTGTGATTGATTGTCCTCATGTTTGCTTGCTTCTATGACACTTTGGTTTGTTTACACCATGCACGGCCACCATGGCCTCATTTAGATGCACATGGTCACTTAGGTTTTTGCTAGTTTATCTAGATCTAGGTTTCAATTCGCTTTTTGAAATAAAAAAGAAAATCAAAAACACCAAAGACAAAAATAGTAGCTTAGGTTAGATTTAGGTTATAAAAGCCGATCCAAATCTCGATTCGTTTTCACGCCTCCCAGAGACGAATGACCGGGACTCAAGTTCTAAAAAGAATAAAGATCTACGAGAGTTTCATTATCACAAATATCTTTGGCGAGTGGTTTTTGCAACTATACTACAATTTCCAATGATTTCAAAATACGCGAATGCCACGCCCGTCAAATGGGGCCATTGCCGGGGAGGTAACACGTGAGTTTAGATTTGGATTTGCTTAACTTCTGTTTATTTTGATTGTAGGGTGTCAAGATGAGGATCTACGCACACATCGACCCGTGGTGAAGACCGTAGGTATCTTCTTCGTCCTCTAGTTTATTGCTCCCTTAGGTTAGAAAAAAAGAAAAAAAAATATCTATATATAAATTCAAATTCAAAATTTCAGATCTGAATTAAAAAAAAAAATCATTTTCTTTGGTGTGTGTTTTAAGTTGGAGACTATTTAAACACACCAAAATCATATTTGAAAATTCGGCCAGAAAATATTGACGATTTTCAAAATTTTATTGCTGTGAAATTTGGAGTCCAAAAATCTTGGGATTCGGTCTGATATTAGGTTTTCAAACTAGCTTTCCAGCGCCAACTTTTATTTGGAAAAATTATCACTAGAAAAATTTTAAAAATTCGTACAATGGAAGAGGGTCAGAACAGTCTGCGCTCTGATTTTTTATAAATTTAGACGTTAATTCTGTCCTTTACATAAATCATATATCTTTGAAATTTGTGGGGTTGGAAAGCCACTGAAACCTAGTTTTTTCTATGAATTTTAAAGAAGTTTTGGATTTTTTATGATACTGTTTCAAACTGAGCTTCTCGCAGGGGGTCCATTTGGTCTATTTGACCCCCTTGAAGATAAAAATTCGTGAAAAATTGCACGAAATAGTAAAAATATTGAAAAAATATTCCCTGAAAAACCTATTGAAAAATTAAGATCTCTACTAAATTTCATAATATTTTTATTCAGTTATTGATTTGGGCAGTGATTTCAAGTCAGACTAAGGTCTGACTGCAGATTTTAGAAGAAGAACAAACCCTAGGTAATTCACATTAGGGTTTAAATTTAGAGACTCAAAACAAACCTTTTTGAGCCTGATTTGGGTGTGATTGCATGAGAATGGATTTGATGTGAAGACTATCTCTTATCTTTATTCGCATCTTCTCTCAAATATCCATGAACCCATATCATTCTTTTGACCCTCGGGGTCCTCCATCTCCCAACCCAACCATGATTTCGACTCCTCCTGGTTGGGAGACTCATCCTAACCAGCTGAGATATGATTATCCTTATCCCCCAGCTTATTTAGAACATGAATCTCATGGATCTGACCCTTATCTAGATCAGAACCAATTGAAAGCCATAGTTGCTGAATTCCGGGAATATAACAAGGACTATACAAATCAATGTGCCAAGCTTTTGGAGCAAATTAGACAATCTCAGGCACAATCTCAATCTTATCACTCCTCCCAGGGACAAGAGACTTGGAACAACCAGCCTAGTGGGTCTAGTGACCCATATTTTGGAACCACTAGCTATTCTACTGATTCTTGCTACCATGGGGAGGCATCCTGGACTCAACCAACTCAAAAGGCACCTTTGGACCTAATCCATGATTTGGGTAGATCAATTAATGAATGCACTATTTCTGATACACCTGTACCTGATGAGATATCTCTAATGAATTGGAATAATGGATCACAAGTACAGGACAACATAACAGGTTCTCAATCAACTCCCTCTATAGTCAGCCCCACTCAGGGTGATACACCTATTGATTCATATCCAAATTTGTATAACCCTGAGTGGAGAAACGATCCTAATATTTCATGGCCACCACAGAGATCGACTCAGACTGAACATCAATCTAGGCCAGCCCAATACTCCACTCAATCCACTTTAGGGAAACCATCTAGTCCAGCCCAACCCACAACCACCCTTGAAGATATCATGAACATTTTGTTGGACTTTGACAAGAAAAATGAAGAAAGGCTGACTAAGTTGGAAAATCATGTGAAATCTCAAGGGGATCAAATCAAGAGACTTCAAGAATCACTTTATCCCCGAATGCAAATGCCTTTTCACTCCTATTCTCCACCTATTCTTTCGACCCCTCCAATCTATCAAACATGCCCTTGTGCGGGGGTCACATCTATGGCCTCTAAAAGGAAGAGAAAGGCTAAGAGCCCACCCAAACGACCTGATTTGGGCTCAACCAAAAATCATAAGACCAAACCCACATCCAGCTCTGACTCACACTCAAGGGACAAAAAGAAGAAAAAGGCCTCTAAAGTTGATTTGACCTATTTACCCTTTCCTGAAGCCTTAAAGAAAGAGTCACAAAAGAAACAAATGACTTGCACAGCTAAAGAGGTGGTTTTATCAGCTAACATAAGTGCATTTGTTTCTGGCACTATACCACCCAAAATGACTGACCCTGGAAAACCCTTCATATCTTATGCCATAAAGGGATTCACCTTCAACAAAGCCCTTGTGGATCTAGGGTCTTCCATTAGCTTGATTCCTACTGCCCTTTTTGACCGCACCAAACTTGGAGATCTGCACCACACACCTGTCACCATTAGAATGGCAGATGGCTCCATCAAACTACCGAAGGGGGTAGTTCAGGATGTGATTATTAAAGTGCAAGGTCTTAGCTTTCCAGTCGATTTTATTGTCTTGGACATGAATATATCAGAGAAGCTAAGTAATTCACCCATTATTCTGGGTCGACCTTTCTTGGCTACGGCCAATGCACGGATTGACTGTTACTCAGGATGTATGGAGGTGAGTAGTGGCAATGAGAAGATTCACTTTGATATGTATGCAGCCACTAAGGAAACAAAGTCAGGGTACTTTCTAGATGACATGGAAAGTGAGTCGGAGGGTAATTCGGAAGAAACTATGGCAATTGACACCTGGGTAGAACCACACGACCCGAATCAACAATCCACTAGATCACATAAGTCACCCTCCCTACCAGATCAAATCATTGATAGTATGGTTGACTATCTTGATCGACCTAGCCCAATTCAAACCCATGCCCCTTGCAATGAATCCCAGATTACTCAATTGATCAAAATGATTCATGAAATAAAAGAAGCTAGTGCAAGAGAATATGATGATATAAGGAAAGAGCTTCATAGAATCCAGGATGAGCAATAAAAACCAGAAATGTTTGAATCTGGGTCAGGTGTGTCACAACCGATTCACGATTCCGTGGTGGTCATGTCGGATTTTGTTAATCAAACACCTGAGGTGGATGATATTGATAACCCTATGGAAGCTGAGAATGGAGATTTATTTGAGAATCTTGATCTTGATATAGGGCCTGAGTACCAATCATTTCATTTTGAGGAACCAAACATTAAGGGACCTGAATATAATTTTGTTGTATTTGAGAATACCCATGGAGACATTGATGAATTAATTCAAATGATCTCATACACGGAGCAACAAAATCAAAAAGACTGTAACAACTCCTCAATCAATGATTTAGCCCATTCCACTTTCATGGAGGGACTCACTACTAAATCTAATGCCCAACTTCATCCAAGTGAGAAGAAGGAAATATCCCCTTATGAAATAGATATTCAAGAAATTGAAAGATTATTGGGAATAACATATGATGAGTTATCAGAGGAAGCTAGGAATTTTGGGGAATCATGTGATAATTGGGAATTGGCATTGGACAATTTGGAAGAGATAAAAGAAGAAGATGAGACCCAAACATCTTTGGTAGAGACAGAGACTGATCAATGGACCTTGATTTCCAGATCTGACCACACTACGTGGGTCATGCCTTCCATTCATAACCATTATCAGGACCCATATGATTTCACCCCACACAACTCCACCCATACCCCTACCACCCACATTCTCCATCACCTCTTCTGGATACCTTCACCTTCATTCCTTCCAGGCACCCGTATTTATCTGTCTTTCTTCTGTAGCATCTGGCTGTAGATAATCCCAAGCCCCATCTACATATTTTCCCGATTATTTGGAGTTGGAATTCATGGACAGCTAGTTCGCATTTGCGATCCGCTGTTGGCGAATGAGACTAAAATTCTTATCATTTTACTCGCCATTCTCAATACTGTATTGGTATATCCTTTTTGAGCTTTCGCCCAGCTGAAGGCGTTAAACTCAGCACATATAGATACCATTCGCCCCACATTCCACCATCATTTTTATACATAGCATATTTTTGTTTTAGCATATTTCCTTTTATATTGCATATTAACAGGTTGGCCGGTGCTGAATATAATTTCAGGAGCAATTACAGGTGATTTCTACCCATTCTCTCCCAGTAGCATTTATTTTCTTTTACATTTATGCATGAGGACATGCAAGAACTTAGGCATGGGGGGGTAGATACAGAAAAACTGAAAAAATTTTATGCCAACACTTAGGAAAACCTCGGAGCTGCATGCAAAACGTACTTTAGGACCTTAAATAAAAGAACAACCGACTCCACCTCCAATGCTCTCATTGGAGCTAGAAATCGTTCGCAACAACCAATTCCAACTCACCCGCTCACCTTTTGTTCTAAATTTAGGGTCAAGCTGATTGTAACCTGATACGGGAAATTCACGAAGTACAAATTATATGAGGTTACATGTTTATAGCATATGTAGACATTGCATTCATGAATAAGATTATTTTATTAAGAGAATGCATTAGGGATTTTATCCTTTTGTTGATTCCTGTAATCTGGAATCCAGTACAACTTTTCACACACACGTAGAATTTGCAATGGATTCACGGTGAAGGCTGATAAACATCTTCAGTCTGTCGAGAAGAAGCAGTGCTTCTTTTCCTGAACCCCTGGACAGAGTTTTGGGAGTCAGGCTGATTTTCTTCCAAAAAAAAATCCACCAAATAGTGTGAGATGAGAGTAGAGTGTACTGGTGCTCTAAGATTAGTGCAAGGAATCTGGAATCTTAGATAATTAGGTGATGATACTTAGAGATTAGGCATAGTTTTTGCTCTCGGTTCCAGCGTATACATTTTTGTGTGAAATATTGAGAGCCCTCGAATAAGGCAAATACGCAAAGAGCGAGTTTTCATAAAACTAGGGCTAAGGTGGATGGTTACGACCATTCTTTATGGAATCCTCGGCTGAAGGAGGGTATTGATGTCAAGGTTAGAAATGCACCGTCCTATCCATCTGTCCCAATGCCATGAGTAGGCACTTCCAACAAATAAGCCACCCAATGTCTCTTGAGTACCACCAATCCCCAATAATGCCTCCTTAATAAAGTTCATGGATGTATGCCAGTTGTGTAATGCTAAAAAAAAAAAATTAAAAAAAAAATGAGAAAAGAAAAAGAAAAAGAATAATGAAAAGAAAGAAAAACTGAAAAAGAAAAAAATTTAGAAAAAGAAGAAAAAGAAAAGAAAAGAATGAATATTTAGTGTTTATTTCATCGAGGCAATACCACCAAATAAAATTGAGCTCCACTAAATATGGACTTAACCTATTTTTCTTGTGTTTCTGACCACCCGAATACTGGTTGGGGAACCCCGACTTAGTGTTAGGGTTATGAGAACTCAATTAAAGTGTTAATGCCTAGTGAGACCACCAAATACAAATCCTATGTGTGAATCTGGTGAGGTTGTGAGCTCTAAGAAAAAGAAAGAAAAAGAAAAAGAGAGAATGAATACAAAGGAACCAAAAGAGAGCATAGTTTTTCTCGTCTTGCTCTGAGTGGAGTTACTTAATAATTTAGGAATCTAAATTCTATAGTACTAATCTCTATGTAGCACCAGTCGAGAGTGAGCCATCAAATATATAATCTTTTCACTTTAAGATCCTCTACCTAAGCTTAAAGACGGGTGGAATTCATAGAATATCTTGAATACCCCGAGGGAAGAAGTCAGCCTATCCCGCTAGAATTTTTACTAGGGGTCAAAGTACAGGCTTTAGGGGTGAATCAGGTCTTTCACTCGAATCCGTTGCAAAAGCTACGTAGCTACCTTTCACATTTGTCTGGATTTCTAGAACATAGGATGAAAACAAAAAGGAGAAAAATCTCTAAGCATACACTTGATAAAATAATCAATCCTTAGGTACCCTTATGTGAATAATTTAGTCTTGCATTTGCTAGGGTCTAGCAAATTTTAGGCATGGGGGTATGATTGCACAGCAATCATAGGTCCTAATCAACCTAAATAATGTCTGAACCTATCTTAAATTGTGGATATTGCACTCATATCTTGCATATCATACATTGCATCAGTCTATTTAGAATGAGATGAGATATCTTGCTAGTTAATGTTTTTTTTATTGCTATCTACAGATAATAAAGTGATCAAGGATGGAGATAGTGGAATAAAGCAATAAAGGAAGAAGAAGACTGATCCAGATAAGAGGAGTGAGGAGGATAGCCTTATCCCTACCCTTAGAGACCCTAGGACAGCCTCCCCAAACCCAAAACAACCACCATTATGGCACCTTAGCCTCAAAACCCAAACATGGATAGCACTATCCATGTTCCTATCCCTCTCCCAAACACTTAGGAACCAAAACCAACCTTAGAAAACACAAAACCCACTCTCCAGCACCTTTTAAGATGTCCAGACATCTGGCTGGACGTCTGATTTCTGCAGAATAACAATCCAGGAAGCCAAAACTCATACTGACACAGAATTGGATGTCTAATTTAGTGTCAAGACATCCAATTTTGTAGTATAAGACGTCTGACCACTATCCTGGATGTCTGATACTGCTGTCTGGTTCCTGATTTTGGGTGTTGGAAGCCCTAGCTTGCCTATTTTGACCTAGGAACCCCACCGGACATCCTAGGAAACCTAAGTAGAGACCTCCTAAGCCTAGTCCACTATCCATAGCCCTACTTGTCCTATCCCTAACCCAATTGAACCATCCCATACCTAATTGGATGCATCTACAGTTGATTGGGTGCACCTGAGCCCAATTAGATCCACCCAAGATCTAATTAACTCATACCTATTAGGGTTACCCTAGCCTAATCACATGCACACATCTAATTAGACTTGACCTAGACATAATTAGGTTCACTCCTACCCAATTAGACTTTCCTAAGCCTAATTAGGTCCACACCCACTTAATCTAGATTGACCCAACCTATTTAGCACCTAATCCTACCAAAACCCACAACCTAGCCCTACGAAAAACACACACCCACACACACACGCACACCTTCCCATTTTACTCCCACCAAACCCATGCACACTCTCTTGGAAACCCTAAAAACTTGTGTCAAACCTAGATCCAAAAATTGTGGCATGTGCTATTTTTGGAGCCACCAAAAGTGGCAACCAAATGGAGCCTTCCATAAGGGCAAAGAGAGAGCTACGAAATTGGACCATCTCTCCATACACTCTCCCATCCATACTCTCCACTCTAAACTTGCTTCCACCCTCCAAAACCTGAAGGTCGTCCTCCTCATCCTCCTCCAAGGCTCCATGGACGGCTAGCTAGAGAAGCTTCTCTCCAAAGCTTCAAGGATAGCCATTGGTAGAGAAAGGGAGCAACACCCTCCTCTCTCCACTTGGGTGCACTAGCCCTCATCTTCTTCTTCTTGGACGGCAATGAAGGCTCACCCATAGCCTCTTGTGGCCGGCCATCTCTTTTGGTAGGTGTGTAGACGGGTTTGCATACCCAAGGTCTAGCCTACACCCTCACACAAGGCCGATGACCCTAGTGGCAACTTTCCGGCGTGAGGGATTTTCTTCTATTTATATGCTTTCTAGTGTAGATGATGTGTGATAAATTTCTATGCATAGATGATGTTTTTGTGATTGATTGTCCTCATGTTTGCTTGCTTATATGACACTTTGGTTCTTTCACACCATGCACGGCCACCATGGCCTCATTTAGATGCACATAGTCACTTAGGTTTTTGCTAGTTTATCTAGATCTAGGTTTCAATTCTCTTTTCGAAATAAAAAAGAAAATCAAAAACACAAAAGACAAAAATAGTAGCTTAGGTTAGATTTAGGTTTTAAAAGCCGATCCAAATCTCGATTCGTTTTCACGCCTCCCAGAGACGGACGACCAGGACTCAAGTTCTATAAAGAATAAAGATCTACGAGAGTTTTGTTATCACAAATATCTTTGATGAGTGGTTTTTGCAACTATACTACGATTTCCAACGATTTCAAAATACGCGAATGCCACGCTCGTCACATCTATCTAAATCACATGAATCAAAATTGATCAAGGTTTTGCGAGATCATAAGATGGCAATTGGGTGGACTCTACACGACCTTACTAGGATTAGCCCCAATTACTGTACTCATTGTATCTATATAGAAGATGGGGAACAACCTTCAAGAGAAGCTCGAAGATGACTAAATCCAAATTTGAAAGAGGTAGTAAAGAAAGAAATAATTAAATGGCTAGATGCTGACATTATATATCCTATATTCGATAGCCCTTGGGTGAGTCCAATTCAAGTGGTACCTAAAAAGGCAAGACTCACCATAATCAAGATCGAATATGGAGAAACCATTCCCACGCGAATTGCGAATTCGTGGCAGGTTTGCATCGACTATCGTAAGCTCAACACGGTTATAAAGAAGGATCATTTTCCTTGAGAGACTAGCTGGTAACAGGTTCTTCTGCTTTTTGGATGGTTACTTTGGAAATAATCAGGCCGCAATCCATCCCGAAGATCAAGAGAAAATGATTTTCACCTGGCCTATCGAAACCTTTGCTTTTCGAAGAATGCCATTCGGACTTTGCAACACACCCATGACATTTTAGCATTGCATGTTAGCCATTTTTACCGAGATGGTAGGTGAATATATGGAGGTTTCTATGGATGATTTTTCAGTCTTCGGGGAAACTTTTAATATTTGTCTGGATAATTTGTTGAAGATTCTCAAAAGATGTATTGAAGTGAATCTTGTCCTTAACTGGGAGAAGAGCCATTTTATGGTTCTAGAGGGCATTGTACTTGGACATCTCATATCTGAGCAAGGTATCCAAGTAGATCAAGCCAAGATCAATCAAATCTCAAATCTTCCAATTCCTGACTCGATCGAGGGTATCCAATCTTTTCTCAGGCATGTTGGTTTTTACAGAAGATTCATTCTAGACTTTTCAAAAATTGCCCGACCACTCACAAACCTCCTCACAAAAGACATGACTTTTGAGATGAGTGAGGAGTGTATATCTGCATTTGAGACATTGAGTGACAAAGTTATACAGGCTCCTACCCTGCAACCTCCTAATTGGAATTTACCATTTGAAATCATGTGTGACGCATCTGATTACGTAGTTTGAGCTGCTTTGGGACAGAACATTGAGAAAAATCCTGTAGTGATTTACTATGCTAGTAAATCCTTAAATGAAGCACAAAGGAATTATACGGTTATTGAGAAGGATAGTATTTGGATTAGAAAAGTTCAGATCATACATCCTTGGATGTAAAATTATCGTGTACTCCGATCACTCAGCAATCAGACACCTTCTTTCTAGAAAGGACACGAAACCTAGGTTGATTAGATGGATCTTGTTTAACATGCAAAATTGGTGTTTTAAGATTGATACGTTGTAGTACAGACCAAATCGCTCATCAATAAATACAATTTATAGCTCGAAAGGAATCTAAGGTCGAATGCAGGAAGCTAGTGTTGCAATAAATCTCAAAAATTGCAATTCTATCACAGGATAGCAATATATGATGAAATTTCTAAACTCTGTATATAAGAACCAATGTTGATAGAGCAAAAAGATTAGGAAAAAATGGTGATTTGAATCACGAATTAACCTAATTACAATAATATCAAATATCTCAACAGTATCAATCAACTTAAATCCAAATAGGATAAGTGCACAGTGCACTCCCTTCAGAGATCAGACAATGGTACTCTCAACCAGACGGCTTAATCGTTCAACTGCTACAGTGCCAAGTGATAGAAACCGTTTTCACGCATTTGGAAAGTCATCGGAATCATAGTCTAGTCGCAAAAAAATGTTTGTCAAAAATTAAGTTTGTAAAAATAACGAGACTTGAGTCCCGGTCGTTCGTCTCTGGGAGGCGTTTGTTTTACTTTTGAAATCGATCTTTTTGCCGTTCTACTTTGTTTAGAATCGCATGCCAGTTCGTGATTATTACGTATTTAGGTACAACATGCTTAGTTGCAAGAATATTAGGAGTTAGAAACAGGAAACTTTAATCACGCAAATATGATAGCAACCAATAAGCTCATGGTGATTTCACAACATGGAGATATATATATAAAAGCATTTTTCATTCATTCAATGGGAGAGTTGTTTGCAACAAAAACTCTAGAGGAAATCTTGTACAGAAATGCTTGGAATTTAAATCTAGCTACCAGAAAACGACTGCATACAAGAATCAGTGGGGGATTTTGCATGCATCATTGGGGGAGAATAAAGACTACTCTACTAAGAAGTAATAAAAAGAAACAGAACTACTAAGAGCGTAAACTAAATCTAGCAGAACAAAAGGGCATTCAAGGGTGGTCCCCGATGGCCTTGGAGTGGTCGGAAGAAGAATGAGGGGCTGCGAATATAGCTTAGGCTGACCCTTGGAGAGAGGGAGGAATGATCCAGCATCTCGGCATGATGTCCTCCATGATGGTGGTGAGCTCGTGGAGGTGGAGTAGCTAACCTAAGTGAAGGTGGGTGTGTATGGAGCTAATGAGGTGAATGGTGCCAATGAATCCAAGGGATGTGAATGGCACCAATGGAGTGAATTTGCCAAGGAAGTGAATGGAAGCCAAGGGATGTGAATGGGTGCAAATGGCCACCCATGGGGTCTTTTTATAGATCGAATGGCTTCTCTCTAGGGAGGTGTGGAACTCTCTAGGGAGAGTCCAAGAGTGGCTGACCACATGTGGGTGGAGGTGGTTTTTGAGATTCAAAAATTGTGGATATCAATTTGAATGCTTCTTGGTTGCTAAATTTGGCAACCAAGAGGTGGCGCCATCTCAAGAGATATCTAGAGAATTCTAGAGAAGTGTGTGCGTGAATGGATGTGTGTGTGTGTATGTGGTCGTGCTCTACATGGCTAGGTGGCTTAGGGTAGGTCCTAAGGGGTTTGTGCAGGTGTAGGTCTTGATTTTAGGGTTGCAAACCTTAATTGCTAAGGTGAAATTGCAATTAAACTTAACGTAAGTTTAATTGAATGAGTGTGAACCTAATTGAGAGTGAAATAACTCAATTAGGATAGGTTTAGGTTAATTGCACACTCACAAAGTCAAATTGAACTTGTGTGGGTTGAGATCTAAGCTCAATTGGACTCAATGAGTCTAATTGACTTAGGTGAAGGTAATTGACTTTGACCTAAGTCAATTAGGTTTGGTGAGGACCTAATTAGGTCCTTAGGTAGGTCTAGAGGTGGTGTACCGAGGTTAGGACACCTTAATTTAGGTTCCAATGGGGTTGGGATTAGGTCTAGGGAGCTAGAGATCCAAGATCAAGACTTGAATCTCAAAACAGGGACTGGAGACCAGTATCAGATGTCCAATAATAGGATCAGATGACTTATACTCAGAAATCAGAAGTCCAGACTTCAGTTCTGGATATCCAATTTGAGTCAGGGGAAATCAAGGTTCTGTTTTGGGTACTCTGCAGAAATTGGACATCTGACAAAGTGTATGGACGTCCAATAACACTGCAAAAGTGGGTTTAAGGTGTGCAGGAGATGGCTAAGGGTCCTGGATGTCCTATAACTTATCTGGACGTCCAGATAAGGGTTGGAACTAGGGTTATAAGGCTTCCTAGGGTGTTGTGACCTAATCTAAGGGTGGCTAAGGCTTGGGGAAGTCTTTAGGCTATCCTAGGGCTAGGATGGACCTATGCTCTTCACATTTTACTACTTTATTTCTACTTAATAAAATAGCAAACTTTTAACCCCCTTATATTATTGTTCCTATATCTAAACTAAGCCCTCTGCTCCAGCTTTGCTGCAACTCTCGTTATTCCTGATCCAGCTTCAGATCCTGCTCCAGATCTGCTTATTGCTTGCAATCGAGATAATGCATTTAATCGGCACATTATAACATTATTTTATGCATAGCTAAAGGAAAGCAGTAAAGATGCAGATAATGCGTATGCATGCATGAATTTCCCTAACTTATGCTAAGTTCTAGCCTAATCTAGGTCAATAAAGTCCTATGATTGCTGCGCAATCATACCCCCATGCCTAAATCTTGCTAATGCCTAGCAAATGCAAGACTAAATTATTTACAGCAGGGGTCCCTAAGGGGCTGATTATTTTTTCAAGTGTATGCCTAGGGATTTGTCTGCTTTTTATTTTCATCCTATGCTCTAGAAATCCAGACAATCGTGAAAGTGCAGCTATGTAGCTTTTGCAATGGATTTGAGTGAAAACTAATATACCTCTAAAGCTTGTACTTGACCCCTAGTAAAAATTCTAGTGGGATAGGCGGACTTCTTCCCTCGGGGTACTCAAGATATTCTATGAATTCCACCCCGGCTTTAGGCTTAGGTAGAGAATCTCTGTGGGAAAGGATTATATATTTGGTGGCTCACCCTCACTTGGTGCTACATAGAGACTAGTAGTACAGAATCTAGATTCCCGGATCACTAAGTAACTCAACTCAGAGAAAGACGAGATGAACTATGCTCCCTTTTGATTCCTTTGTATTCATTCTCTCTTCTTTTTCTTAGAGCTCACTATCTCACTAGATTCACACATATGATCTGTATTTGGTGGTCTCACTAGGCATTAACACTTTAATTGAGTTCTCATAACCCTAACACTAAATCAGGATTCCTCAACCAGTATTCAGGCGATCGGAAACACAAGGAAAATAGGTTAAGGCCATATTTGGTGGATCTCAATTTTATTTGGTGGTATTGCCTCGATGAAATAAACACTAAATATTCTTTCTTTTCTTTGCTTTTTCTTCTTTTTCTAATTTTTTTTTTCAGTTTTTCTTTCTTTTCATCTTTTTTTTTTCAACATAACACAACTAGCATACATCCATGAACTTTATTGAGGAGGCATTATTAGGGATTGGTGGTACTCAAGAGACATTAGGTGGCTTATTTGGTGGAACTGCCTACTCACAGCACCAGGAAAGACGGATAGGATGGTGTATTTCTGACCTTGGCATTAATACCCTCCTTCAGCCAAGGATTCCGTAAAGAATGGTCGTAACCATCCACCTTAGCCCTACTTTTATGAGAACTCGCTCTCTGCGTATTTGCCTTATTTGGTGGCTCTCAAAATTTTGCACAAAAATGTATACGTGGGAACCGAGATTGAAAACTATGTCTAATCTCAGAGTATTATCACCTAATTATCTAGGATTCCAGATTCCTTGCACTAATCTTAGAGCACCAGTACACTCTACTCTCATCTCACACTATTTGGTGGATTTTTGGAAGAAAACCTGCCTGACTCCCAAAACACTATCCAAGGGTTCAGGAAAAGAAGTACTGGTTCTTCTCGACAGACTAAAGGTGTTTATCAGCCTTCACCATGAATCCATTGCAAATTCTACATGTGTGTGAAAAGTTGTACTGGATTCCAGATTACAGAAATCAACTAAAGGATAAAATCCCCAATGCATTCTCTTAATAAAATAATCTTATTCATGAATGCAATATGTATATATGCTATGAACAATTAACCTCGTATAATTTGTACTTCGTGAATTTCCTGTATCGAGTTACAATCAGCTTGACCCTAAATTTAGAACAAAAGGTGAGCGGGTGAGTTGGAAGTGGCTGTTGCGAACGATTTCTAGCTCCAATGCTTGCATTGGAGGTGGAGTCGGTTGTTCTTTTATTTAGGGTCCTAAAGTACATTTTACATGTAGCTCCGAGGTTTTCCTAAGTGTAGGCAAAAAATTTTTCAGTTTTTCTGTATCTACCCCCCCATGCCTAAGTTCTTGCATGTCCTCATGCATGAATATAAAAGAAAATAAATCTGATAGAGGATGAGTGGGTAGAAGTCACCTGTAATTGCTCCTGAAATTATATTCAGCACTAGCCAACCTATTAACATGCATTATACAAAAGGGAAATATGCTAAAACAAAATATGCTATGTATAAAAATGGTTATATATAAATGATGGTGGAATGTGGAGTGAATGGTATTTATACGTGCTGAGTTTAATGCCTCTAGCTAGGTGAGCACTCAATCACACGTCCTCACTAAGATGAACAGTCTCGTCAGGTGGAGAAGGTTCCTGGGCCAAAAATGGCTTGAGGCACTGGCCATTTACCGTGAATATATGCCTAGATTTTAGGTCCTTGATCTGGACTACCCCGTTAGGATATGGCAGCATCACAACATATGGGCCAGTCCACTTGGACTCGAGCTTCCCCACAAACAGTTTTAGCCATGAATCAAACAACTAGACTCGCTGGTTGGGCATGAATACTTTCCTCCAAATGTGGCAGTCATGAAAGGCCTTGGTCTTGTCCTTGTATATTAATGCATTCTCATAGGCCTCCCGCCGGATTTCTTCTAATTCGCTGAGCTGGAGTTTTCGTTCTCGACCTCCTGCATCGAGGTCAAGGTTACATTTTCGCACTGCCCGAAAGGCATGGTGTTCCAGCTCTACAGGAAGGTGACAGGCCTTGCCATATACCATGCGATATGGTGACATTCCGAGTGGGGCCTTGTATGCGGTTCGATATGCCCAGAATGCATCGATTAATTTGTTGGACCAATCCAAACCATCTTCTGAAGAATCAGCTTGATTTGATGCTTAGACACTTCATCCTACCCATTGGTTTGCGGGTGATATAGGGTGGCTATGCGGTGATATACCCCGTATTTCTTTAATAACGACCTGAAATGAGCATGGATGAAGTGGCTTCCCCTGTCACTAATCAGAGTGTAGGGTATTCCAAATCTCGCGAAAATATTTTTCTGTACGAAAGAAATGACGATCTTGTGGTCAGCTCATCTCGTCGGGATGGCCTCGACCCATTTCAAGACATAATCAATGGCTAGCAATATGTACTCGAAGCCATGCGAGTTTGGAAAAGGGCCCATAAAATCTATGCCCTAGACGTCGAACACTACTACGACCATGATGGGTTGGAGTGGTATCATGTCTCTCCTGGTCATAGAACCGATCGACTGACAACGTTTGCAGTGTTGGGCGTAATCGTGTGTATCTCTGAAGATGGTCGGCCAGAAAAATCCCGATTGTAAAATTTTTGCTGTGGTTTTTCGTCCTAAGAAGTGACCACCACACACATCATTGTGGCAGAAAGATAACACACTGGGGATCTCAACGTCTGGGATGCATCTGCGAATAATCTGATCCGCTCCAATGCGGAAGAGCAATGGGTCATCCCAGAGGTAGTATTTGGCCTCTGCAATGAATTTGAGTTTCTGGTCCTTGGATAGGTTCGTGGGAATTTTTCCTGTGGCAAGGTAGTTCGCGAAATCCGCATACCAGGGGAACTCGACAGAATGAATTGCCAAAAGAGATTCATCCAGAAATTGTTCATGGATAGGCAAAGAATAAGGAATGTCGTCTGGGTCCAATCTAGATAGGTGATCCGCCACAACATCTTATTTTCTGGCTTTGTTGCGGATTTCGATATCAAATTCCTGCAATAGAAGTATCCATCTAATGAGCCGTGGTTTGGCATCCTTCTTTGCCAACAAATGCCGGAGGGCGGAGTGGTTAGTGAAGATGATGACCTTGGACCCTAATAAATATGATCTGAATTTCTCCAACCCGAATACTACTGTTAGTAGTTATTTTTTGGTGACAGTGTAGTTACGTTGAACCTCATTCAGTATCTTGCTAGCATAGTATATGACAAAGGGCTGTTTCTCCCGACGCTGGCCTAAAACAGCACCGACGGCAAAATCAGAAGTGTCGCACATCATTTTGAAATCAAGCGACCAATCAGGTGGTTGGAGAATTGGGGAGTCAGAAACAACACTTCACAAAGTCTCGAAGGCGCTGAGACACAAGGTATCAAATTCAAATGGGACATCGGTAACCAGGAGATTCGTCAAAGGCCACGCAATTTTTGAGAAATCACGTATAAATCTCCGATAGAAGCCGACATGACCCAAGAATGACCTGATCTGCTTGACCAAGCTAGGTGGCAGTAAGTGGGAGATAATCTCTGATTTAGCCCAGTCGACCTCGAGTCCATTTTTAGAGATCCTGTGCCCTAGTACTATGCCATCCCTCACCATGAATGGCTTTTCTCCCAGGATAGTACTAGGTTTACCTCAATACACCATTTCAGGATCTTGGTGAGGTTATCATGACAAGATGCGAAATCATCTCCGAAAACGGAGAAGTCATCCATGAATACCTCCACATAGTCCCCAATCATGTCAGAGAAGATGGCCATCATACATCACTGAAATGTTGCTGGTGCATTGCAGAGGCCAAAGGGCATCCGCTTGAAGGCGAATGTTCCAAAGGGGCATGTGAATGTGGTCTTGTCTTGATCTTCCGGGCTAATCGCTACCTGATTATACCCGGAGTATCCATCCAGAAAGCAGAAGAAACTGCATTCGGCTAACCGTTCCAATATATGGCCAATGAACGGCAAAGGAAAGTGATCCTTTTGGGTAGTCGTGTTCAGTTTCCTGTAGTCAATGCAGACCCGCCAAGATGTCGCAGTGCGGGTCGGGATGGATTCGCCCTTATCATTTTTCATGACGGTGAGTCCTGCTTTCTTGGGCACTATCAGAATCAGACTCACCCACTGGCTGTCTGAGATTGGATATACAATGCCTGCATCCACCCATTTGATGATCTCCTTCTTAACAACCTCCAGCATATTCGGGTTAAGCCATCTTTGAGGTCATCTCGAAGGTTTCACCCCCTCATCCGTGTAAATGTGATGAGTGAATACAAGGGGCGAATACTGCGGAGATCAGCAATACTCCACCTGATAGCAGCCCTATGGTCTTGAAGCATAGAAATCAATTGATGCTCCTGTTCTTGGGTTAAGTGGGCATTGATAATGATTGGATATGTCTCACTTTTGCCCAAGAACACATACTTAAGTGAGTCTGGTAAGGGCTTCAATTCAATCACCGGTAGGTCAGAATTAGATATGAGAGTGGGAGGAGTAGAATCGAGGGTGGGAATCTGTTGATCCATGTGCACATGAATTCCCACTGATTCGCTACCTGCAAAATCGGTTGTAACTGAGTTAACGGAAAACCCGTTAGCTGTAGTCACGTCTTTTTGCAATAACAGGGGCGATTCAGTAATATAAGGATCAGGATAGCTGGATTCAGGGGTCTTGTGGTCAGAAGCACACCCTAAACAGTCAAATCCTTGGGGAGATATGTGTAATGCAGTGGTTTCAATCCCGTGTGGATCAAGGTTTGAGAACCCTGATAGTGTAGACGAATGAGACATTGGGTCGTCACAAAGGAGCCCAATGTTACCACAGTAAGCCGAATCTTCGTCTTCACCATCCTCCTCTATTCGATCACAGTCGAAGTTCTTTGCTACCCTGATATGTCTAGTCAAAGTCGCTCATTGCCTAGGGCAATTTCCATACACCTGGATGCACAATCGATGTTCGCTCGATCTATCGCCAGAAATGGGTGACCCAAAATAATTGGTGCATCTCGGAGATTAGGAGGAACTTCCATATCGAGAATGAAAAAATCTGCGGGAAAGTAGAACCCACGGACTTTCACGATCACGTTCTCAACCACCCCCCTCGATGTTTTGACTGATCTGTCAGCCAGCTGAATTGTAACTGAGGTGGCTTTCAACTCCCCCAATCAAAATCGATCAAATATAGCGGTGGGAGTTAAGTTGATGGACGAACCCAAATCTAGAAGGGCCCGATCAAATGGAGAATCCTGCAAGAAGCAAGATATGAGTGGGGTACTAGGGTCTTTCTTCTTCGACAAGAAGTCGGCTAGAATCACGGCACTAGCCTCTTTCGACAATACCGCCTGTCGTCCAATTCTCGGTTGTCGCTTCGGGGTACAGTAGTCCTTGAAGAACCTAGCGACAATGGGAATGTATTGATTTCTTCGAGGAGGGGGACCTGAATATGTACTTCCTTAAACATCGATTTCAAGTCCTCAAAATTATGTGTCCTTTTTCTATACTACATTTTGTGTCAGAGCCTCAGGAAAAGGGACTGGAATCTCAGGGTTAACTGGCCTCTTATCCTTATCTACCATAGGTGCTCTTGAGATGATGGAGTAGAATTCACCTGCGGCAAGGGGTGGGAAAAATCAGAACCCGCCTGCCTAGTTGGTGGGTCGAATGTCTTCCTTCCGCTTCGCAAAGAAACAGCATGTGCATCGGCTTGCTATCCATGAGGTGGTGAGGGAGGGGAAGGGGTAAAATACGTAGGATTCTGCAAAGGCGGCTGGCCGTGCGCATAACCAGGTGGTGCAAGAGGCGCCTATAGTATCACGTGTGCTTGTCCCTACGGTGCCTGAAACCTAGGCGGGGCACCCTGGTTCTGCACATATTGAGGATTCGGGACAGGCTGGGAAGGCAAGGCTCCCTGAGTCCTATGTTCCTGCAATAGCTGGTTCTGCGTGTTTTGTATGGTCTAAATCTGATTAGCCATCGCCTTCATAATCTGCAAGCTATCTTGTGTAGACTTCCTCATCGATTCTTGCAGCTCCTCTTTCAGTGCCTCCAAATGGTCAGCCCACTTTGGAGGGTGGTTGGAAGCTTGGTGCAGTGGCTGGTATAACGAGTGGGGTTGCTGCTGCTGAGGCGGGAATGGCTGCTGCCTAGGGTACGTGTTTTGCGCATTCCCATATTGCCTGGTCTAGTAGTGTGGATCTTGATGTGGTCTCTGTGAATTACCAGACTAGGAGAAGTTCGGATGCTGGCGCCAACCAGGGTTATACGTCTCTGAGTATGGGTTATTACGCCCGTATCCTTGGATAGCGCTGACGTCCTCGTAGGCCGAAGATATCTGAGACGTATATTCGTCAAAGGGATACGCATTATAATCTGCGGGTGGTGCATAACCCTGGCCGTAAGGTGCCAGATTTGGATTATTCACGAGATCCTGATATGTGGGATCTCGTAAATACGAAGAAGATGTATCTCAAGTGAGTAGATTAACTCGAGCGGGTGGGGCTCGGGGTGCATAGGAGGGTTGTGAGGTAGCAGAGCTCAAGTTAGATTGACCCTGACTAATCTGGTCAATCTTCTTCTCGATTAAGTTTATTCTATCTAGCAGCTTGACGATGATATCCATGTTGGCTCGAATAGACTCAGTGTGAGCCTCGTGGACACCAACTCACTATTGACCAGGCTGCTGGAACTAGTTCATAGATGCGGCATTCATCGAGTTCTCCGCTAATGATTCAAACAACTCAAATGCACTGTTCTCATCTTTTGCGGGAAAATTCCCGCCACTAGATGCATCGGCCAGATACCGGTGTGTGTCATCTAGCCCATGGTAAAAAATCTAAGCTAAGTGCCATCTGGGTATACCATGATGCAGGAATTTTCGGAGAAGGTTGTGGAATCTGTCCCATGGTTCATGTAATTTCTCAGCACCCTGGGAGAAAGTCGTGATTGCACGCCGCATTACATTTGTTCGACCAATTGGGAAGAACTTTTGCAGGAATTCACGTCGTAATTCCGGCCAGGTTCCAATTGGCTTCCCAATAGTCTTGAACCAGTATGAAGCTTTATCCCTCAGAGAGAATGGGAAAAGCTTCATCAGAACAATCCCAAGATCAATATTCCTAGGTTGGATCATTTCAGCGAGTCAACTCAGGTCCTCGAGGTGCTGGAACGGATCTTCGCTTGAGTTCCCATAGAAATGAGTGCTAATCAACCCAATTACATTGGGCTTGAGCTCAAATGCGTCTCCGCCTGCAGGAATCCTGACAAGAGGTGCAATGATTTGTGCGGCTAGGTCATAGAAATCCCATAGTTGTTCTCCTCACGGCGGGTGCTGCATCCTGTCTAGTGCCATCAGAATGCGATCCATGCTCTGCTAATGCCACTCCTCAGATTCAGCGACCCAGGCTTCCAAACGAGCCATCGGGTCCAGATTCTCGATGTCCTGACCCGATCTTGGTCCAGGTCCAGGATTTGCCATGGTGGCTCTTGGAGTAGAGGAAATGGGGGGAGAAGATGGTACGGGTGAGGTGACTCGCCTCCTTGGGAGTGGCTCCCAAGGTCCAACCAAGTGAGGTCGAAGTGACCTCCTTCCGTGCATACACCACCCAACCCTTGGTTTGGTGTAGCCACGCAGGACAAGGCTAAGGCCCTGTCAATCAAATGGTCCTTATAGATCAGGTGACCAGATTTTTCGATAGGGATTTGAATTCTTGAAGATAAGTTCATCGTACAACCGACTGAAAGTGAATCCCGCCTATCAAGCTAACCCAACCAGTCTGGTTACGAGGGGACTAAGGGGAAGGTTCTTCCTTTGGCTTACGCCTCTAGTTCCGTTGACCCTCGAGTCGTAGTCGTTTGACACTACCCTGCAGACTTAGCCAACAGGTTTGGCAAAAGAGATTAAAAACACCCAGTAGTACGACAACGAACTCGGGTTGATTTCGTGTTTTAAAATTAGTTTTAACCTGTTTTCTTCAGTGGGGTTTGTGGTGAGTGGCCCACAAGGTGACCAAACTCACCGACTAACTAGACTTGATTAAGTCTAGGTTATCCCAAAGTGTGGTCTCTAGTTGTAACCCTAAAGGTTCAACCTAAGTTGCATGCACTTCTAGGGTTTTTCTTTTTTTTTATTTCAGCAGACCACAAAAGTAATGTTGGTTCTCTGATAATAATTCGAATCCAATTAATTTGAAATTTTGCGAGTAGATTCCTTTTTGAATTAGCTTTCCAGAGAATATTTTTTTGGAATTATTTACTATTTCAACCGAATTTTTAAAGAATTTTGAATATCAGGGGGTCAGATTTGGAAATTTGACCCCTGGTTGGTTTTCATTTTGAAATAGTATCAAACGACCTTCAAAAATTTGGGAAAAATATGGAAAATAAAGCCAATGAGATCATCTTTCAAACCCCACCATTTTTTGTCAAAACAAATTCGCATATTGCTCAGAATCTCTTTTTGAAATTTGAAAAATTTTGAATCTGGGTTAGTCTTACCCCAGTACACTTCGAAAATTTTTAAAAATTGTATACTTGTAAGTTTTTCAAAATAATGGTGGCGTTTGAAAGATGGTTTGAAAATGAAAGCTTAGCTCAAATTTTAGAATTTTTCACTTAATATTTTTTCAGCAATCAAATTTTTCAATCGAGCTTGAAATCTGGCCGAAAATCAGGTGATGGTGGAAAAGCTTTTTAAAGAGGTTTGAATTTGAAATTTAAGCTTCCCACCAAAATAATGCATTTTTTTTTACAAAGAACTTTTTAAAAGATTCAAAGAAGATATCTTTTATTTTTCTTTTTCCAGCTAACCTAGATTCAAAAGGAAACATAATCTAGATTTTTTTTTCTAAATTTTTCCTTTTTTGATTTTTTTTTTAACGAAAATGAGAAAAATCTTTCTCTTTTTTTTTCACCAAAGAAATTGCAGGGAGTAGATCTAGTCCTAGGGTTCAGAAAATAAACGTAATCTAAGAGAATGTGGTGTGCACCTGATTTCTTTTCTGCGCTCGTTGTGTGTGCAAGTCCCACTTTTCTTCCGTGTTGTCCTACACATCAAAAACAAAGTAGAGGCAAGTTCGTCAGTGATAGATTAAAAGATCGAAATCAAGAAAATGTTGCCTCCCTGGCAATGGTGCCAATTGACGGAAAGGCATTTTCATGCATTTTGAACAAAAGGGCATTCAAGAGTGGTCCCTGATGGCCTTGGAGTGGTCGGAAGAAGAATGAGGGGCGGCCAATATAGCTTAGGCTGACCCTTGGAGAGAGGGAGGAGTGATCCAGCATCCCAGCATGATGTCCTCCATGATGGTGGTGAGCTTGTGGAGGAGAAGTAGCTAACCTAAGTGAAGGTGAGCGTGTATGGAGCTAATGAGGTGAGTGGTGCCAATGAAGCCAAGATATGTGAATGGCACCAATGGAGTGAATTTGCCAAGGAAGTGAATGGAAGCCAAGGGATGTGAATGGGTGCAAATGGCCACCCATGGGGTCTTTTTATAGACCCAATGGCTTCTCTATAGAGAGGTGTGGAACTCTCTAGAGAGAGTCCAAGAGTGGCCGACCACACGTGGGTGGAGGTGGTTTTTGAGATCCAAAAATTATGGATCTCAATTTGAATGCCTCTTGGTTGCTAAATTTGGCAACCAAGAGGTGGCGCCATCTCAAGAGATCTCTAGAGAATTCTAAAGAAGTGTGTGCGTGAATGGGTGTGTGTGTGTGTGTATGTGGTCGTGCTCTACATGTTTATGTTGCTTAGGGTAGGTCCTAAGGGGTTTATGCAGGTGTAGGTCTTGATTTTAGGGTTGCAAACCCTAATTGCTAAGGTGAAAATGCAATTAAACTTAACCTAAGTTTAATTGAATGAGTGTGAACCTAATTGAGAGTGAAATAACTCAATTAGGTTAGGTTTATGTCAATTGTACTCTCACTAAGTCCAACTGAACTTGTGTGGGTTGAGATCTAAGCTCAATTGGACTCAATGAGTCCAATTGACTTAGGTGAAGATAATTGACTTTGATCTAAGTCAATTAGGTTTGGTGAGGACTTAATTAGGTCCTTAGGTAGGTCTAGAGGTGGTGTACCAGGGTTAGGACACCTTAATTTAGGTTCCTATGGGGTTGGGATTAGGTCTATGGAGCTAGAGATACAGGATCAAGACTTGAATCTCAAAACAAGGACTGGAGACCAGTATCATGCGCCCAATAATAGGATCAAATGACTTATACTCAAAAATCAGAAGTCCAGACTACAGTTCTGGATGTCCAATTTGAATCAGAGGGAAATCAAGGTTCTGTTTTGGGTACTTTGCAAAAATTGGATGTCTGACAAGGTGTCTGGACATCCAATAACACTGAAGAAGTGGGTTTAAGGTGTGCGGGAGATGGCTAAGGGTCTTGGACGTCCTATAACTTATCTGGACGTCCAGATAAGGGTTGGAACTTGGGTTTAAGGCTTCCTAGGGTGTTGTGACCTAATCTAAGGGTGGCTAAGGCTTGGGGAAGTCTCTAGGCTATCCTAGGGCTAGGATGGACCTATGCTCTTCACATTTTACTGCTTTATTTCTACTTAATAGAATAGCAAACTTTTAACCCCCTTACATTATTGTTCCTATATCTAAACTAAGCCTTCTGCTCCAGCTTTACTGCAACTCTCGTTATTCCTGATCCAGCTTCAGATCCTGCTCCAGATCTACTTATTGCCTGCAATCGACATAATGCACTTAATCAACACATTATAACATTATTTTATGCATATCTAAAGGAAAGCAATAAAAATGCAGATAATGCATATGCATGCATGAATTTCCCTAACTTATGCTAAGTTCTAGCCTAATCTCGGTCAATTAAGACCTATGATTGCTGCACAATCACCAAGAGGGTACCCTTCCCCTTCCTTCTCTTTCTCTCTTCTTCTGCCTCCTTAAGCTCAAGAGAAGGCACAACATAGATGTCAACAAAAACACTAGTAGAGGCAAGGGCCTCCCTCAGAAATCACTAAGTGTCGAGAGGTGGCAAGAAAAGCAAAACCCCCTCCCCTCTCTCTCATTTCTTCTTCTTTTCACTTTCTTTCTCTTCTCTCTGTGACAATCGGATCCGGGTATATGGGTAAATGGTTCAGAGCCCAGACCCACATGGCGTGGCAGCGAGCAAGGGCATGTGTGGGAACGTGCGAGGGGACCTTACCCCATGATAACTAAGGCGATTAAGCTGAAGCGGAAGAACAACTTAAGTTGTGCAGGGACTTCAACAATGTCCAAGGTGGGACTATTGAAAGAGCGATCTTCGTTTTCGTTTAAAACTTTATCATAAAATGATGTATCATTGTATTTAATCGCGTGGTAGAAAATCACTTTTCAAACACATTTTAATTGTCAGAATCTAACCATGAATAGTTAGGTCGTCTCCACAGGGAGGAAATATCCTATTTAAATTAATAAATAGTGTCTTGTTTATTCGGGAAACTCAATAGATATGCATGCTACATCGTGCTTTTCTTTTTCTCACATAAATTTGCAATACAGATAACTAATCAAGAAGATGAGGGTGCATATGCAAAATTACCATAATATAATATTCTAAATAATGACCTTGGTAATAACAAACAATGTTAATATTAATCTCCTAACTAATAACACTATAATTAATATCCCATATTATATGTCATTCAGAAGGAGAAATCAATTATATGTAATTTCGAATAAAGCAAGGGGTGTCCATGCAAATTATGCAGCAATATATTAATTCAGAAAATAAATGAATAGTAACTTGACAATGGCATTTTCTGTAAATTTTAATGGTGGAGGAAACAGAGCATTTGCTCTCTCTCCTCCTCTCGAGAGAGAAAGCACCGGCAGGGCTGTCGCGAGGCTCAGGCGGACGGCGAGTACGAAGGCTATCTGATGGAGGCAGCGGCGTTGGAAGAGACGACTGGCCGGTGGAGGAGATTAGGACCGGAGAAGGCTGCTGCTGTGGCTGCTTTCCTGCTGTGAAGGTGCTAGAGGTTGCGGTGCGCACCGGCGGGTGCGGGTGGCGGTGTGCGCCTGCAGTGAGGTGCCTAGTGGTGGAGCGTGCAAGCGCGCGCCTGGCATGGAGAGGCGAAACGGCACTCTGCAGTTGGCACCTGTGGGTGCACTGCTGGACGTGCGCCTGCGGGGAGGCTTGGTGCGGGCGCGGTGATGGTGCAGCGCCTGAAGGTGTAGGCACGCTGCAGTGGGTGTTTGGCGGGCGCTGCTGGTGATGGGGTGCGGCGTCTGCAGATGGCGCTAAAGGGAGGTGAGCGGTTGCGGTGAGGCATGATGGCGCTCTGCAGGGAGCTGGAGCGGCAGGAGGAAGGCGAGCGCTGTGCTTGCAGGAAGGAGGGGGCACGCTGGAAGTTGGCGTGCTGAGGCGCACAGCACCCTTAGGCACTGCTGGAGGTTGCGGCGTGCACCGACGGGCGTGGGTGGTGATGTGTGTGCTATGCGGGAGAGGCACGCAGTGGGGAGTCGGCCGACGGGCATGCGCAAGGTGGTGTGGTTGGGTGCACTGAGTACACAATGCATGCGATGGAGGAGCAGTGGAGAAGATAGAGCCTTTCCCCGCAAGGGGGGGAAAAATTCCTCCCAGTCCACGTCGCCTCCTCTCTTTTTAACTCTTCCCTCTCTCCACGTGCGCCAATCAAGGGATTTGCAAATCCCTTTTCTATTTTTGGCTGGCGAGCATTGGAGACAGCCGGAGGAAAGGGAGAAGTTCCTCCGATTGTTGGGGAAATTTGCTCCCCAACCCTTGCTCTTTCTGAGTATACTACCTGCACATAAAAACAACAAAATCATTACATATTAAGTTATAGAATGTTATAAACGTAAATCATGATGCGTACAATTCTTCTACAACTTAATTGCAATTATTAACACACCTACAAGGTACGATTAAAGGTACTTAGGCTTAATATTAGTCCATTAAAATGAACTCATCAACTATCCCACTCGCTTTGTTAGTGTGAAGTTGCGGGGGACACTTCCTTCCAATTGGCGAGGGTGCTGCAACTGAGGCCTCCAACTAAAGTTCTGGAAGGAGTTCTGGGGTGCATCCATGTCTCCTGATGCTGAGACCTGGAGCTGCAGAATCGAGAGCGTGATGAAAGCTCACTTGAAGAAGCTGCAACAATGGCAGTGAAGGTCCTGAACATGAAATCCAAAGAACGGTCTTTCAACCCTATTAAACCAGCTCAGTAGCGTTGCCGAAGGATGACAAACTTGATTGTGGCCATGCGATGGTGTTCTGCGGGGTGAGGAGGTCGTATGACCTCAAAACATGGGTGCAGTGACCGTGTAGTTTGGTGGTGCTATAGAGCAAGCAAACCCTTGAATTTCTTAAGGTGTTTGCTCGCAAGGATGAAATGAAGCTTTTGGGACAGTTGGCGAGGCTTATGGTGTGGTGTAGCGGACAGAGAGCCTCATCAGTGTGGTTACCAGAGGCGGAGAAGATGGAGATGGATATGAGTGGTTTCCAGTTGTGTATGTGTTGTGAGTGTGGGAGAGAGAAGTAGAGGGAAATAGGAAGACATAGAGGTCCTCAGGAGTGGAGGAGATAGGCATAAGGCTCCAGTTGTGGCTGACCAAAGCCGGAGAAGACGGCAAAGAGGTGACGACTGAGGTAGAAGAATGCCCTCCCTTTGACCAGGGAGGTGTGTGAGGATGAGGGGAAGAAGATAGGCCATCCAATTTGATGGTTGGATGACTGGAAGAGGGGGATCGAAGGTGTTCGCCGAATTAAGATCTAAAGGAGGCCGGAGAAGGAAGAGAAGAGGGTTTCTCGAGCCAAGACTTGCTAAGGACCTCGGGTTCATGCCCCTTCTCCTTTTATAGGCCATGGGAAGAGGTTTAAGGCCTGGAGACCAAGTTTCCAAGCTTGGAAAGCTCGTCGGTGAAGGATACCCACATCTCTCATGCATTCGCATGAGAAATTGGGAAGGAATTGGAGCCTACAAATAGGTTTGATTTGAAGGCAATTACTTGATGAATCTCCCTTTCAATTTTTGAGAGGGATTTGTCAAGTATTCGCCACGCTCGTTCCAATCAAAGCTCGTCGAAGTAGGATTCCTTCAGGAAAATGGTGGGAGGACCGATTTGCAAAATGTGACAACAAAAATAGTGGGCTTTTTGTAATAAATTAAAAAGCTGAGGTGTTATTTGTGATAAAAAGAGTCAGGCTTGGACTAAATTGCAAACTAGATCAAGGCATTCTTTGATTGGGTCCAAATTTTGATACAAACCTAATTTGGACCTAAGGAATCCAATGGTGAAGCTGGATTTTGTTTTTTACCTAGTTTGATTAGGTAATTTATGCAAAAACCCAAATTAGGGTAATAGTCTATCTATGACTCTATTTTGGGTCAAAATGGATTTTGATGGTCAATTCAGGGATGCCAAGCCATAGAGAATATTTTTAAATAAATTTTAGAGGGTTTATGTGAATTTTATCTTGACCATAACCTCAGTTAATTAAGCGGGTCTATTTTTAGGGTTTCAGATGTCCATTAATTCTTGAAATGCACGAAAACCCATTTCAATTTGCATGAACCCGCTTATTAGACTTTAATGAATAATGACCTTTAATAAACCCCTAGCATACCCCATGGTTATTATATATTTGTGGTGAGATGGAAAAATTAGAGAAATAACCTTGCTTTCATCTTTCTTTTCAAAACAACTCTTCCTGCTTTAGAGACCTTTTAACTGATATATAGGAGCTTTTATTCACTTTATATGACAAAATTGAGCTAGTTATGGCTCGTGATGGAGTTCCCATCATGCTGACGAGAGGCTCATCATGACTTCTAATTACCCCTAATTAACTAGTTTCCCTAGTTAATTAGCTAGGAATATTCATATATAAGGGTTAATTATAGAATAAGGGGCATAGCAATAATGGACCTAAAAATAAGTTAAAAATGCTAAATTATAAGTCAATTAATATTATTAATAACTTAATTAATAAATGGGCTCAAAGTACCATTAATTAGTTACCTAATTAATATCATATTTAACTTAAGAATAACTTAAGAACTAAGTCTTTAATAACTTAAGTAAATAATTTAAAATAAATGTAAATAAATGGGTCAAAAATGTAAATACAAGGTACTTATATAATATTTAGATAATTTATAAATATATATAAAAAGTTAGAAAAGAAAATAATTTAAATTAACCTTAAAAACCTCTGTTTGCATTTTGGTGACTATATTTTATTACAATCGAGTCCTTTTCATTTCATCTAGGTCCATATCTTTCCTTTCAAATACGTCCCCATGTGCATCATCATCTTCTTCTTCATTTCTACTTCAGCCGCTTGAACAGCTGACATTCAGCGATCATGCTACTCTCCGATGACCGTCCATCCTTCCTCAGAACACCTTTGCGAAGCTCTTGGAGCTTGCATTCACCACCCCAACTCCATCCACTGGTCTGAATTATTCATAAATCCTAATTAGGTCATGGCATTAACCACACTGGCCTCGGCGATGACGCCAAAGGTTAAGCTACACCTAGACACAAACCCGTCCGGATTCAAGCCCCTTAGCCATTGCTGAACACTATAAATACCCCTGAACCCCTACGATTTGAACTTGATCAGCTCCCTTCCCCTCTCCACCTCACCATAGCTGGTCAGTAGGTTCTTCCACAACTCCGACGTCTTTGTTCTACGAGGGTACGCTACCTCTCTCACCTCCTTTTCCTCTCTATCGCCCTGCCAATGGCGACTGAGCGCCCCACTCTCCCTCTAATCTCCGCTTCGATCAGCTGGAGCTTCTCTTCTCACCCAATCTAGATTTCGATCCCATTCTCACCCTGCCAACGATGAGATCCCTCACCTCCTTCATCAGGTAAGTAGAGCTAACTCTTAGGAGTAGATTTAGCTGGGTAATTAGGTAGGATTAGGTTAGTTTAGCTTAGTTATAGTAGCTTCTCCTCTAGCTTTGGTGAAGCCAAATTCGGCTTCGACAAACTTCTATTCACCTTTCCGAGTACCTGATCATTTTCCTCTCCTCTTCATGATTCACTTACACTTCTTTCCCTCCAATTTAGCACCTATATCACCTAGACCATCTCACCATCACCGGTAACCTCCACTATCCACAGTAGAGGTCTTCCGACGTAAATCACCTCCAATGAGGCCCTTCATCACCTTTCCATCATCTAAGGGCCTTGATGCTATACCTAATTAGTTTAATTAGCTCGTAATAAGTAAACACCTAATTCTATTCCAACTTTCAAGTTCTCTGTCAATGGAGAGCTCGAAAGAGTTACTCCACCTAATTAACCCCCCAAAGAGCATCGCAAGGTTCTATTGAGCGTTAGCCCTCACTCTATTGAGTGAGACGACTGACTCTAAGTTCATGCGAACTCAGAGATTAAGTTTTCTAAATTCCCTAATAAATCCTTAATTCCATCATCAATTGGACAAATTGATGAGCTCCTAAGGTTTGTTTAGACCTCAAGAAGCTTTCCATACCTGTAATGGTCTATTTCTTTGCTATTCGCTCTATGTTAGTTGAATTTTGGACTCATTGGAGCTCCGGCGAGTAAATTTTCCACTTCAGCGCTTGATAAGCTTTGAGGAGCTCCAGACTGTCTCTGTAGAGTGCAAGGATCATGTCTCAGTGATTAATTTGTTGTCTAAACTTCTAGAGCTCGATTTTGATCTCCGTCCTCTCCAACTTCGGTGGAGTTGGAGAGACCTCTCCGTTAGGTTTTAAGCCTGAGTTTTAGGTTTAGAAGCAAGAGTAAAACCTGTATACTTCATCCTTGATCTCTGATTCCTTTCAGAGTCTATGGTTTGTTCTACCGAACAAACCCATTTTAGCGCTCAGGTGATGAAGCCTGAAACCCTAACAAACTTAATCAAACCCTATTTTTAATGTTAAGGATCAATTTCTGAGGCAGAATGGAGTCGATTTAGGATTTGAATTTGATCTGAGGGAGTTCAATTTGGAAAGTCAACTCCAGGGTGGTTTTAGTCAACTCTATGTCTGAATTGATAATTTAATGGTTGGTTTAGGTTTTGATGAGTTAGAATCACTTCTAAGTTGTTATAAAGCATAATCAAATCAAACTGAGTAAGTTTTATTAAGGAAGTGGGCTAATTTAGTTGTTGTTCAGTTTGGGTCATTTAGAATCCAAAACTGAGTTTCCTTTGTTCTTGGCGAATTTTGGATGCCATTGCTACCCAAATTAGATCATAATAACCTGCAGAGGCTGTTCGATATGTTCTGATAAGTTCTTAGCTCTCCACTGACTTATTCAGAGCTTAATTCCAAGCTTTAGAGCTTTAGTACGAAGCTCTGAAGCCTATCTTTCTTCCTGTTGCTGTTTAGAGTCCCCTTCTTCATGCTTTAGGAGTAGAATTCTATCCTGAAGAAATCCAGAACCTCTTTTGGTTGTCAAACGCATGTCTATAGGTCATATGACCTAAAGTTGCTCCTAAAAGCCATGAATGGCCCTGTGAACCCTTCTTTTTCATCCTTCAAATTGAAGGGCCAATTCAGATCTGAACACAAAATTGGTGTTACAATCCTGTAGAGCATTTGATTAGCTCTCCATTGAGCCTTTGCTCGATCAGATTGGATAGCAGAGCTGGTCGGAATTGTCAGCTGAAGTCTGGCCGATATCAGATAGAACCTGGGGAACATAGTCCCCCCTCGGTAAGTTGCTGACGAAAGCCTTAGTATAATATGAAAAGTGTGTACAACACTTCAGTTGTCAGCATAGGGCGCGAAATGAAATGATCATATTGGGTGTGGGTGTGTGTGTTGCACGTGCTTGCGCATGGGGGTGTGTGTGTGTGCCTGTGGGCGTGAGCATGGGCTCGTGAATGGGTAAGTGGACCTGGGAGGCCGGGTACTATGCATGAGCTTTAAATGAAAATTAAACCACCTAAGAAAACCTAGGCTCGGACCCAGTAGGGTCTAGTCCTACCCTCTAGGGGGTGCCGTGTATCCCCGATTGGTCTGAGCCACCAATAAGAAAACTAATTTTTTATAATTGAAGGCTAAATGAGCTTAAGAATGCTAAAATTGGCTAAGTGTGGAATTCATTAAGCACAGTAAGGAGAAGAGGTTAAGCTAAAGAAATGGCTAAGGGAACAAAGGAAGAGAGTAAGAAAAATATAGAAGAGAGAGAAAGCAACGATGCAGCAATAAAGAATAAAAGTAAAGAAGAAATAGAGAGGGCTGAAGATTAAGAAGAAAGGAGATGGAAATATCAGACATCCATTTTTGAAATTAGAAATCCAATCTTTCTTTTTAAGTCATCCAACATTTATCATCAGACATTTGATGTGCCTTTATTTTGCACTTTCATGTTCTTTTATTGTTGTTTTGACTATTAAATGTTGTAAAAGGAAAATGTATTCCTTGTATATCATTTTCTTGCCTTAATCTCTTATAATTAGAAATAATTGATGCAATAAACATGTTTACATGATTTTTAATGTTAGAAATCACATGTGTAAATGTGTTTCTTTCTAATGGAATGTTTCATGTGCTAATTTGATCTATCTCATATGCAATTATTCATATACTTCAAGTATTATAATTATAATCTGATTGATTAAGTAGTTAGTAATTAATGCTTAGGAATTAATGATAAATTAATCTTACTATTATGCCTCCTAGTGAACAACCTGGACTCAACCAGTTAAAAAGAAATAAAAATCTAAAATGTTAGGTTAACTTGACCCTATACTACTCTCACGACATTAATTCGAGTTAACCTAAGTTACATTCTTACTAATTAATTAAGCTTAAATAACCTAATTAACTGTGTTAAGAATCTAATCATCATATACCCCCATGCCTAGCTTTTGCTAGTCCCTTAGTAAAATTTTATGAATCGAACTAGTTATCTAGGTCGGATGTAACTGTCAGGATGCCCTACTAAGTGGCATCTCTAGAAATTAGATCTTAATACCAACAATAGGCCTAGAGGTACTCAAGTACCATCCCAGATCCAGACTTGACTAGCTTTCGCCTCAGTTTGCTGCGAAGGTTTTTAAGGCCTGCAGGAACTAAACTAAGGTTCGCTGTATCCAGCAGTTAAAGCACCCGTGCTTGAAACATGGTTAGTCCAAGTTCAGCTTGCTAGTGCATTTTGTAAGAGAGAGATATAGAAGGAGAATTTGATTTGTGGAGAGCTTTCTCTCTCTTTTCCTTTTCATTATATTTTTTCTTAGATCCATTTTCGAATTAGCCCTAAACACATTCTGTATCAGATTCCTTGTTCCCACCATCAATCCTCTCAAGGTCCTTGGCAATCGATGCTTCGAGATAACACTGCCCATGGCAACCCCCAGAACCCTGGCTTTTGAGATTTTGGGATAATCCCACCCATGGCGTTCTGTAGCTAAATCCAGACCCTGGCTTTCGACATTTCGTGATAATGCCACCCATGGCATCTGAACCAGCACAAGGTGCTTGCATGCCCCCGGTAGGATATTTAGATATCCTAGGAGACAAGCACCGAGGAGACAATATGTTATTGCACATCTTCGACGGAAATTTCCCACCTCTCTATGCTGGGAACTCATCCAAATCAACTGGTGTTTTCGAGCTGCTCCTAATCTATATCTTAGGACCATTTTCAAAACTGATTAAATGCCCTTTGGCATGATTTTATTATTTAAAGCACAATGAACCAGACTATGTGCGATTTAGGGTGCTTAAGTTACCGAGTCCCATAAACCAGAGGTCAGTTAACGAGGCCGAATACTACCTAAGCCTTTGACCTAATACATAAGCTTTGCATTTTTCCCAACCTCTTGAGGACTAATCCGGATCGTGACAAGTGCGTGAGTGTTTAAATCCAATCATATCCAAGAGGCCTAAGGTCGATATTCGCCACTAACCCCTTAAGTTTTAGCCTTTCAGGTCTTAATTCATCATTCGATCCAACCTAGAAGTTAGGTACGTTCCATATGACTTTGAAGGGACTCCATTTCTTCTATCTTTTTTCTCCTTTCTTTTCTTTTCAATTTTTTCTTCCTTCCTTCTTTCAAAATGGCTCTCCTTTTTCCTCAATCCTCCTTTCTTTTATGATGAAATATATAATTTTTTTGATGAAACCCTTTTTGTGAATTGATTTTCATGGCATTTTGCACTTTCATACCCCCCCATGACTACGTTTTGCAATGTCCTCATTGCAAATTAGGTGGGTTCGAGTTCAACTTAGATCATACATTAGAATATGTTCAAAGGGTGGGTGGACAAGTCGGGATGATTGTTGTAGATAATTTCAAGCTCTGATACAAGTACCAGAGGTGGATTCAGCTGTTCTAATGGACGAACCCTAAATTCCAATATGAGTTTAGCAAAGAGATGTGTCAAAAGGGTTTCAGGTTTTTCAAGAAAATGACGGGTTTCCTCCCGTTAAGCATTGAGTTTAACTCCATCAGCCGAGCACAATATGCTCAGGGAGAATGGATATCAAAAGATACCTCAGCCAAGTCCGTATCAGCGAGCTCAATGAACGGCTTGAGTTGCTGGCCATTCACATTGAAAGGTTCAGAATCAAGGCTGGGTTGACTGATTTCGACGGCTCCATTTCCAAAGATTGGTTTTACAAAGAATGGTCTAGTCCACTTCGATCTGAGTTTACCTAGGAAGAGTTTGAGCTTGCCATCAAAGAGTAAGACTTTCTAACCAGGGTGGAAAGATTTTCGCACAATGTGCCTATCATGGAAGGCTTTGACCCATTCTTTGTAGATACACGAGTTCTCATACCCATCATTGCATAGTTCCTTTGTCTCACTCAATTGCAACCAACGATGTATTCTAGCTTTCATCAGATCCAGATGGCACTTCCATACTGCCCAATAGGCCTTATGCTCCATCTCTATGGGAAGGTGACATGCCTTTCCGTACACTAATCTAAAGGGAGACATGCCTAATTAGGTCTTGTAGGTGGTCCTATAGGCTACAAAGCTTCCAGAAGGTAAGTAGACAAGTCCTTCCTATCAGGCCGAATAGTGACTTGAAGGATCTTCTTGACATCTCGATTCAATAGTTCTGCCAATCCATTAGTCTGGGGGTGGTAAGGAGTTGAGATACGATGCGTCATCCCGTACTTTTTCATCAGGTACTGGAAGTGCACATTGTTGAAATGAGACCCGCCATCGCTGATGATGGCCATTGTTGAAATCTGGTAAACATGTTCTCCTAGATGAATCGGAGGATAACTTTATGATAACTAGTTCTCATGCGGACAGCTTCGATCCATTTGGAGACATAATCAACAGCAAGTAGAATGTATTTGAAGCCATTGCATTTGGGAAAAGGTCCCATGAAATTGATTCCCCATACGACAAAGATTTCGCACACAATTATCGGGTTCAATGGAATCATATCGCGTGGGCCCATGTTGTCGAGGGTCTGACAACGAGTGCATTCCCTAAATATGTTTGTGCATCTTTGAACAACATGGGCCAGAAGAACCCACACTGGAGAATTTTCACTATGGTTTTACGCCCAGAGAAATGGCCATCGCAGGCCTGGTCGTGATAGAATGAGATCACGTCATTGACCTTGTCGTCAGGAATGCATCTCTGGATCACCTGATCGTTGCCAATGTGGAAGAGATACGATTCCTCCCAAATATACTACTTGGCCTCGAAAAGCAGCTTGTCCCACCTAGAATTCGCGCAATCTAGCAGGACTTTCCCCGTAACCAAGTAGTTCACTATATCAGCAAACCAGGGGAGACCGTGAATGGCAAGTAAATGTTCGTCCGAAAAATGCTTTGTGATTAGTCCAGATGGGTCAATGACTGAAGAAGGAAGACAGGACAAATGGTCAGCTACCACATTCTATTTTCTCACCTTATCGTCAATCTCGAGATCAAATTCTTGCAATAGTAAGATCCAACGGATTAGTCGTGGTTTCGCATCCTTCTTTGCGAGTAAGTGCCTCACAGCTGTGTGATCTGAGTATATGATGACACGAGACCCCAGAAGATAAGATTTAAATTTCTCTAAGCCAAATACTACAGCCAGTAGATCTTTCTTAGTAAATATATAGTTACGCTGAGCCTCATCCAATGTCTTGCTGGCGTAGTAGATGACCACGGGTTTCTCGTCGACTTTCTACCCAGGCACCACACCCACTGCGTAGTCAGATGCATTGCACATGATCTCAAAGGGTAGAGACCAGCTAGGGGATTGTAGGATTGGTGCTTGAGTAACCTGATCATGTAGTCTCTCAAATGTGTGAGTGCACTCATCGGTGATCTTGAAAGGGACATCATTTGAGAGAAGATTAGTCAGGGGGCATGCAATTTTTGAGAAATAAGGAATGAAACGGTGGTAAAAATTGATGTGCCCTAGAAAAGAATGGATGTCCTTGACCGAGCTAGGCATGGGTAGCTTGGAAATCAAATTAACCTTAGCTCGATCAACCTGGATGCCTTTTTCAGAGATGAGGTGACCCAGAACATTTCCCTCAGGTGCCATCAAGTGGCTCTTTTCCTAGGAAACAACCAGATTCACGTCGATACAATGCCTAAGGATTTAGACCAAGTGCAGGAGGCAATCATCAAAAGATTCCCCAAATACTGAAAAGTCATCCATGAAGACTTCAAGGTATTCACCTACCATATCGAAGATTATGTCAAGCATGCACCGCTGAAAGGTAGTGGGTGCATTGCAAAGATCGAAAGGCATGCTACAGAATGTGTATGTTCCGTAGGGGCAGGTGAAGATGGTCTTCTTTTGGTCATCAGGATGGATTGCTACCTAGTTGTAACCGAAGTACCAGTCCAAAAAGTAGAAGTATCGGTTTCCTATTAGTTTCTCAAGTATCTGATCAATGAACGGTAGTGGGAAACAATCCTTCTTCATGGAAGCATTTACTCTTCGGTAATCAATACAGACTCTTCACGAGTTAGCTATACGGGTCAGTATAATCTCTCTGATTTTAGTTGTAATGACGGTGAGTCCTATCATTTTGGGCACAACCTGGATTGGACTCACCCAACGACTGTCGGAGATCGGGTAGATGATCCCTGCATCTAACCACTTGATGATCTCCTTTTTCACGACCTCCTGCAGATTATGATTTAGATGTCTCTGCATTTCACGGGATGGTCATGAGCCCTCTTTGGTGTAGATGTGATGCATGCAATAAGAGGGGTTGATGCCAATCAGGTCATCGAGAGTCCACCCAATGGCTCTCCGATGTTGTTGGAGGACAGAAATCAAGCGGGTTTCCTGATCAAAGGTAAGACGGGAATTGATAATCATAGGAAAGGTCTGATCAGAACCCAAGAAGACATATTTGAGATGGTCAGGGAGGGGTTTCAACTCCATGACTGGATTTTCAGCAGTAGCAGGTGGTTCACGGTGAGGTTCAAGAGTAAGGATAGGAACTAAAGGTATCTCTAAGTCTGGTTCAGGCTCCTCTAGGTGTGGGGTTTGATCCTTTTGTGGTTGAATATCAGGGATAAGTGAGTTTTCTTCAACAAAGGGCTCTTCAACCATGGATTCGATATCGCAAATTTGCTCGATAACCCAATAATTAATTCCTTTCTAGGCCTTAAAGATGTCGATCTTTAGTATCTTGTTCCCAAATTTTAACTCAATTTTTCCCACTTCACAATTGATATTTGCCCTAGCTATGGCCAGAAAAGGTCTCCCCAAAATGATCAGTGTGTTCTTCAAATTCTCAGGAGCATCCATGTCCAAAACTATAAAGTCCACAGGGAAGTAGAAATCACGTACCCTAACCATGACATCCTCGAGAATTCTTTTAGGTGACTTAACAGATTGATTAGCCAACTGTAATGTCACCTCTGTCGATTTAAGCTCAGATTCTTCAAGGTGGTCAACTAGGGATGTAGGTGTTAAGTTTATGGAGGCTCCTAGATCTAATAATGCATGATTAAATTGAATATCATTGATTGTACAAGAGATAAGAGGGATACCGAGATCTTTTGCCTTAGGCGGGAGTTTACTCAAAATGATGGAGTTGGCTTACTCCAACCGTATGATTAGATTCCTGCCTTTGGTTCGTGGCATATGTTTTGGTATACATATATCTTTTAGGAATCTTGCATAAGTTGGTACGTGGCAAATTGCATCCATCAATGGAATGTTTATTTGGACATGCTCAAAGAGCTTGACCAGGTCCTCCTTAAGAGCCACGGGTTTGGGTTTTTTCTTTCCCATGGTAAAGGCCTCGGGAAATGGGACCTTAGTTGGTTCCTTTAGAATTGGCTCAGGTTCTTTATCAGGGATCGGGGCATCCTGGATGACCAATCTAGGGTTAGGGCCTAAATCTCAAGCGAGTTGTGGCTAGGAAAAGGTGGGTCCTGTGTTGCTTTGCCACTACAGGCAATGACGGAATTTATTCTTGCCTGATTCTGGTTTGAGCTAGGGAGGATTGGTTTCTACTGTTGAAATCCAGAATAAGAGATTGAAGCACCCACCCTGTCAAGGGATGTAGAAGGGGCCTGATAGACAAAGTGGGCTTGGACCTGATTTGGATTCATAACACGCCTCTAGTTCGGCACGTTGTTTGGATTCAACAGAGGCTAAAAAGGGAGTGCACCTGGCTGGCGAGCACTTACCAGCTGGGCTAATTGATTTCGCAACTCAGAGATCTCTTCTTTATGTTATTTTTGCATGTCAACCAAGTTCTAGAGAAACAAAGATGTTTGATCTTCTTTAGGTGGTCCAATTTGGAAGTTTTGATTGGGCCTTGGTTGAATGGGTTGATAGGGATGTGGGTTTTGTGGTCAAGGTTGGAATTGAGGTCATGGATGTGGGTTATTTCCCAACCACACGAAGTTTGGATGATTACACCATCCAAGGTTGTAGGCATTTGAGAGGGGATTGTTCTGGATGACGTGGAGATCCTCGCAGGTCTAAGGATCACCAGAATAATTAGAGTACGAGGGTTCAAAGTTCCCCCAACTGTGGTAGGCTGGCTCGAAGTTTCCTTCGAGGCCATAATCAGATGGGGGTGGATACGCATCCATCCCCGAAGAATGGTAGATATTGTGTACAGTTTCCCTACCTGAGGGCGATGGTGTATATGTGCTTTGTGATGTAGAGGTGGTCTTGTGTAGATGTCGAGTGATGTCGTCCACCTTCTTCTCAATGATGAAGACTTATCCAATTAACTGGCTACCAACTCCAAGTCAACAGATGTGGAAAGGCCTCGAGATTCATGTACCCCCCATTTGTTTGTTAATGCATGGGTGGACGTCCGATCATACGCACATAGTGACTCATTGTTCAGGGAGTTCTCGCATATGTTCTTGAGAATCCCCCAAATCTAGTCTTCATGCTGACCCATGATGCTGCAACCACAGGTTGCATTGACAAATAGCTTGATATCATCATGAAGCCCATGGTAAAAGGATTGGACTTGTGCCCACTTCAGGACTCCATGATGGGGGTAATTGTCCATGAGGTACAATAAACGATCCCATGCCTCGTGTAGAGATTCTCCCACTCCTTGGGAAACGTGAGTGATTTGGTGCCGCATAGTATTTGTACGACCAATGGGATAGAAATTTTGCAGCAAGGCGGTTTGAAGTTCTTCCCATGTGTTGATCGCGTGTGGATAAGTTTGAAACCAATAGGTAGCTTTGTCAGCCAAAGAGGAGAAGATCATTAAGAGCAAGCCGTCTAGATTCTACATGTCTGCCACAAAGGTGTGGGCCAGATGCTCAGATTCTTGATGTGTTGGAAAGGACCCTCGGAGTTCAAGCCATGAAATTTTGGAGTCATGTGAAGCATACTAGGCTTAAGCTCCACCTCGAGTCCTCCCATGGGGATATTGATTTGTGGTTTGACATCCACTGTCGCGGGATTGTAGTGATCTCTCATTTGAGGATGCAACGGTGGGTTCATGAAGGCATTGATCTGATCTCTGAAATCAAAGAATTGTTGTGGTTTAAAGTTAGGTTGTTCTAGTTGATCCATGGTTGTGATTGGAGGTTCAAGCGTAGAATCAGAGGAAATGTCAATATGGTTAGGTTGTTGCACAAACATGGAGGTCGAGGCCTTGCCTCGACGAGAGTGAATAACTAATGTAGGCTTCAAGGTTGGTCTTAAGGACCTCCTCTTGTACATACACTGATGGAGAAGATGAGAGATAGAATGTTAGATGGACCCAATCGAGGCACCCAAAGTTTTTTGGATGGCTATAGAGGTTCGGGGTGGATGATATCCCTGGATCAGAAAGTCATCCATCTGTGAATTACCTTGGTAGCTAGGAAGGGAGAGTCCAGCAAAGACCCCTACATGGTAGAGCATCCCCATGAGTTATAGGGTTTCCCCGACCCGACCTTCCTTGTCATTGAGGGTCCAAGTAGACCAGAATGGTGACTTGACCTCTTAAGTCTACCAATTTTAAGTTAAGAGAAAGGTGCTTATGATTCCACTTGAACTTTAAGATACTTTTGTGCAAGGTGACCTAATTTGATGATTGGTTAACCCCACAAGGTGGGTCAACTACACCTATTTATCCTTTGAGATTATTAGGTCCTACTTTGAGGATTCAAGTGAGATTTAGAGCTTGATTTGAGGGTTTTCCTGATTAGGTAGATTCAATCAAGGCTTAGGCACACATTGTTTGGAAAGGTTGATTCTTCTTTTTAAGCAAATGTGTTTCTAAAACCTTGAGATGGAAACCCTAGTTGGCTCTAATTGATCCAATTAATTGAATCCAAATGTGGTACCTAGGGCTCAAGCAAAAAGGTGATAGCCCTAGATACCTTAAACCTAAGTAGGTGCAAGAGTTATGGTTAGCGTTTGTCTACTCAAAGAGTCAAATCAAATCAAATCAGGTAACTTATGATGATTGATTCTAAGAATGGAATGTAAGTTGATCCAAATTGATTTTTCTCTTTTCTTTTAGCTTTTCAGAATCAAGGGCTTAATGAGGATGAAAATGAGATTACCTACCCTTGGAGTAGTTGTTGTGCGGTTGATCTTACTGCTTGGCTAAATTCCCTGCACAGATCACAACAAAATAGGTAGAGTAAGTTAGTATCAAATAAGATATTGCAATCAAGAGATCAAATTATGCATTGCTCCTCGGCAATAGCACCAAAATGTTCAACATGCAAAATAGGTGTTTTAAGATTGATACGTTGTAGTACAGACCAAATCACTCGTCAACAAATACAATTTATACCTTGAAAGGAATCCGAGGTCAAATGCAAGGAGCAAGTGTTGCAATAAATCTCAAAAATTGCAATTCTATCATAGGAGAGCAATATATGATGAAATTTCTAAACTCAAATAATATGTATATAAGAACCAATGTTAATAGAGCAAAAAGATTAAGGAAAAATGGTGATTTGAATCACCAATTACTCTAATTACAATAATATCAAATACTTCAACAGTATTAATCAACATAAATCCATGTAGGATAAGTGCACAGTGCACTCCCTTCAGAGATCAGATGATGGAGCTCTCAATCAGATGGCTTAATGGTGGTCGGGCCCAGATAGGGGTGTTAATATGGTGATTTTATTGTTATAATGTGTATAGTGGTTAACCTAAATCGAGCCTAACCATCTCTTTACAAAATTTTTTACTTGGCCTACTTTATTTTACCTTGGTAACTTTTAGGCCCAGGGTCGAACTCAGGGAAATGGGATTAGAAGTCAAGTTTCTACACCTTTCCTACAATGAATCTCTTCCATTCGTTTATTGTGTTTTTGGTGTTTTTCTATTTAGATTTTTTTCTGATAATCTTTGTCCTTGAGGCACACCCTCAAAATTAGGTTCTTGGCTTTGAGCCAAATCAGGGTTCCAAAACGGGTCTTGCTATTCGCAAGACGGAGTACTTGCAAGTCAAGGATTATCTTTTCTCTTTTATATTTTTTTTTATCCTTTTATTGGTATACAAGAGAAATAGAAATAAAGTAAATATAGTATATATATATGTATATATTATATATGTATAAAGGGGTGGGGGTGGAGGCGGAGATGGAGTGTAGCACGGTGTCGAGTTGGTCGTCGTCTAGAAAGACGCAACCAACAGGATGAGGTGCCGTGTGGAGTGTAGGATGGATGGTGGAAGATGTGTGTGACCACACTTTTGTACGCGTGTATCAGGGAATATCAGCAACTGGTGCAGGTATTCCCGCGATACAACGTATGGTAAGTAATGTGAAAAAATATATATATATATGTATATATGTAAATATATCTATATGTATATATGGTTATAAATATATAGGTATATATGTAGTTATATGTGTATATATATGTATAAATGTATATATATATAAGTATATATATATATATGTATGTAACTATATATATATTTAGATATATGTATAGATATATATATATGTTTGTATATGTATGTATATAATACTATATAGATGTGTGTATATATATATGTATATATGGTTATATAGATATATATGTATATATGTATGTATATTTGTATATATATATATATATATGTATAAGTAGCTGTGTATATATGTATATATATATATATATGTGTCTATATTTATGCTTAGTTGTATAGGTAATAATAAATATATATAGATATATGTATATATATATATAAGTATATAGATATATATATATATATGTTTGTATGTATACTAATACTTTAAGTATATAGATACTAGTATATGTATAGATATAAGTATATATATATATATGTATATAAATATATACTGATATAAATATATATATGTATATATATATAAGTATATAATAGTGTATAGGTGAGAGTGTATGTGTGCGAGAGCGTGAGTGTCTGTGTGTATGTGTATTTGCAAAGAGAGAGAGAGTGTGTCCTATGAGAGAGAGAAAGAAAGAGCTGCTGGAGTGAAGGCTGGGAGAGTTAAGCCGTCTGCGCGCGAAGAGGTGCTGTTTGATGATCCACGCGCGTTCACAGGCGCGTAGGCGCACTGGAGGGAAGTGGGCGTGGAGAGGACCATAGCGCACAATGCTGCGTGGAGAGCTGGAGCGGGTGCACGCAGACATACGCGAGTGAAGATGTGGGCGGGAGCGGGCGCTGGCAGAGGACCGCACGCAGACTTGCGGGCGGGCATTGGAGTGGGACGCGGGGTGGGACGCACGCGTGGGTGAAGGCCGGTTGCGGCATGCCGGGTGACCGGATAAGTGAGAAACTTACCGGTCACCCCACTGTAGCCACAGTGTTCCGCAGAAACGCGTGAACAGTGGCTACAGTGGCCGGGCAAGCCGCGCAACCAGGTGCGGACGGTGATGTGAGTGCGGGCGGCTTGCGGCTGGTGCACACATGGAAGGGATGCGCCGGCTGGTTGCTGGTGCGGAGAGGTGGGCGTACTCGAATAAGCAGAAGGCGAGGGTGCCTGCAAGTGCATGTGGAAGGCCTGCGTGCGCTGCTGCCACCTTGCTGCAGCTGCTGTGGGGCTTGGCCGGCTACTGCAGGGGCGTGCAGTGGCCGGTTGAGCTTCACAGCTTGAAGCTTTGCAGTAATGGCGAAAGGGCTTCAAACGAAGAAATAGGGAATGAACCACCACGCCCACCGGCTCTTTGATGAGCTGGGTGGTGGTGGACTCACGGTGGTGGTTGTGCACCACCTGCCCGCAGAGTGTCTCCTCAAAGGAGGAGGGCCTGCGTATGGAGGAAGAGGGAGGAGATGGCCTGGAGAAGAAGAGAAGCTGCTGTGTGTTTTTTTTGGTGGAGGACCAGACTCTTGTGCAAAGGATGAGCCGTGCTCTTTTTAAAGAAGAAGAAATCATGCACAGCCATGCCCTGGCTATGCATGCTTTGTGCATTGCTTGGCAAGGAGAGGCTGGGCATGCAGCTGCAGGGCAAGGTGTGAAGAAGAAGCCATTCCTTGTAGCCGCGGGAAGCATTTCAAAGTCAAAAAAAATTAAAATAAAAAGTTGGTGAATTTTGCGAAGCAGCAATTGAGAAAAAATGTCAATTGCAAGGCCATTTATTTCACTCTCCTCCCCTTTCAATTAAATGCATGCATTCATGCATTTTCATAAATGCGACTATGGAAACCTAATATGCACTAGTAATGCTAGGATATAGCACAAGATGGCACAATTGCAGGTGTATTTTTGCGGTGCAATCATACCCCCATGACTATCTTTTGCTAGTCCCTAGCAAAACATTTTTTTTGTATTGTATTTAGAAATGATCTTTAGCTGAAGGTTTTCTCCTAAGGCAACATAGGTGTGTTTATTGTTGGATATTGTGAGAACCAATTGTAGAGAAGACTACCTATATTTTAAGTCTCACATGACATAGATCATCTCTCGACTAACCAGGACTCTTGATATTTAAACCTTAAGTACGATTTCCAGGACCCAGGAGGTTTTTGCCGTACTCGAGAGCTCAAGAGGTTATGGCTTGTGCTTAGTGAAGAATCAAGATTGACCAGCTGAACATTAAGACTCAAGCCCAGGGTTTCACGAATTTTTAAATACAGGTTGGTTGCAGTTTCAGCTCATGTCTTTGGATTGACCCTTAAAAAGATGATGGAAACTCAACTCCCATTTTCTGGTATTTGTGGCTCAAAGAAAAGAAGGTATTTGTAACTTGCCCTGAAGAACTTCTTGTAGGGCAAAGACTTTACAGATATTTGTGAGATATACTGACTTATTTGCATCTTTTTTTTTTTTGAAACACGTGTCAGTATATCTCTTACAACATTATTTGGAGGAGCACACTTTTTTCTTTTTGGTGGGAGAGTTCCTTTTTGGTGGAAAGAGTCGCTCCTAAACACAAGACTAAATCCTAGGATAAAAAGTCTACCTGCACGCACAGGTAAGGACTCCACCTTCCCTAATGAACACTAGGATTGGATCTTATGTTCACCTGGTCTTTCCTGATATGTGTAGTGTGAACCAAGTTTACTTAAGCTCTCGAGTAAAAGCAAACCAACGAATCCTGTACTGGTGTCTCAGGTACAAGAATACGTCCTTAGCTAGGAGAGATTCCGATCTATCTTGTCAATGCTCAAGTGAATTAAGCCGAGCCTGAGCGAATCAAGCTTCTGTGGCCTGGAAGGTCTTCAAAACAGAGGTTGAATATCCATAAACACTTATTGTATTTTTTTTTCAGCCTTCAGATCATTACTAAACACTATTTTTTTTTTTACATATTTATAAATAGGTGGAAACTGCATGATACCATAAAATACCAGATCCTAAGGATGCCTATCCACCCCCCCATGCCAAACGATGCTATGTCCTCATATGCATGTAGGGTAGGGCAGAGGAAGGACGAAAGATCGGGTAACGAGAGCTGAAGTGCAGGGTATACAGCAGGGTGGTAGGGTGGGTGGATGGTCGGTGGTGAAGAAAAAGTGAAGTGAGCGTGATAGTGACGTGAAAAGTGATGGTGGATGGTGAGTGTTGTTGGGGTGCCTCCCAAAGAGCGCTGAATTTAATGTCCCCAGCTGGACTCAGAATGAGGCAAAGAATTAGTTACCCTCCAGCAGGGCAACGGTTTCTCCAATGGGGGCAGGTTCATGAGTCAGATAGGGTTTCAAACGCTGCCCGTTGACCGTAAATTTATGCCCAGATTTGGGATCTTCGATCTCGACAGCCCCATTGGGAAATGGTCTTGAGACCAGGAAAGGACCAGTCCATTTGGACTTCAATTTTCCAGGAAAGAATTTGAGTCAGGCATTATAGAGCCAAACTTGCTGAGATGGCTCAAATTCTTTCCGCCGAATACGGCTGTCGTGAAAAGCCTTAGTGCGTTGTTTGAAAGTTAAAGCAGAATCATAGGCTTCACGACGGAGCTCTTCCATCTCCTAGATTTGGAGTTTCCTTTCTCGACCACACAGGTCTGGGTCGAGGTTACATTGGCGAACCACCCAATAAGTGCGGTGCTCCAACTCCATGGGCAAATGACAAGGCTTCCCATAAATGATTCTATACGGAGACATACCAAGGGGAGCCTTGAAGGCGGTCCGATACGGCCAAAGTGCGTCAATCAGCTTGTCGGGCCAATCCTTACGGTCAGGTCGAACCGTTTTCTGGAGAATCTGCTTGATTTGCCGGTTCAACACCTTTGCTTGGCTATTCGTCTGAGGATGATACGGGGATGCGATACGATGGTGGACTTCGTATTTTCTCAGAAGTGCCCGAAAAGAAGCATGGGTAAAGTGGCTTCCTCCATCTGAGATAATGGCTCGAGGGATCCCAAAGCGTGCAAAGATGTGGTCTTTGACAAATCGGGTGGATATAATATGGTCAGCACAGCGCACGAGAATAGCCTCGATCCATTTCGAAACATAGTCAACGGCCACGAGGATGAATTCGAAACCGTTGGAAGGAGGAAAGGGACCCATGAAATCAATTCCCCAGATGTCAAAGATTTCTACAGCAAGGATGGGTTGTAAGGGCATCATGTCATGACGTGACATTGACCCTAACGACTGGCACCTAGTGCAATGCTTGCCATAATTATGTGCATCCTGGTGAAGGGAGGGCCAAAAGAAATCGCACTGCAACACCTTGGCTGCAGGTTTCCTCCCAGAGAAATGGCCTCCACAGGCCTGATCGTGGCAGAAGGACAGCACACTGGGGAACTCGTTGTCAGGAATACAGCGACAAATGATTTGATTAGCACCTAGCTGAAAAAGAAGTGGATTATCCCAAAAATAATACTTTGCTTCTACCATGAGACGCTCGCATTGGTTTTTAGGCCAGCCACGTGGAAGGGATCCAGAAGCAAGGTAATTGGCAATGTTGGCATACCACGGTCCACTTGCCACATTAATTGCCAATAGGTGCTCATCAGGAAAAATTTCATTGATCAGCAGAGTAAGTTCAATATGGTCAAGGTCCAATCTGGAAAGGTGATCAGCCACAACATTCTGGGCTCCGGCCTTATCGCGAATCTCAATGTCAAATTCCTGGAGCAGAAGGATCCAATGAATCAGTCTAGGCTTGGCATCCTTCTTGTGCATGAGATGGCGAATGGCCGCGTGATCAGTGAAAACAATAACGTGTGAGCCCAGAAGGTAAGAGCGGAATTTCTCCAGCCAAAAGACAACCGCCAGTAGATCTTTCTCAGTGGTAGTATAATTACGCTGGGCCTCGTCCAATGTCTTACTGGCGTAGTACACCACGAAGGGGTGTCTATCGCGTCTTTGTCCCAGGATGGCTCCGACTGCAAGGTTGGAAGCATCACACATGAGTTCAAAGTCAAGGGACCAATCAGGTGGCTGGAGAACAGGGGCCTTGGTGACAGCATTATGCAGCTGTGTGAATGCTCGTATGCAGTCAGGGCCCATATCAAAGGGTATGTCGATCGATAGGAGATGAGTTAACGGTCAAGAAATCTTGGAGAAGTCTTTGATAAATCTCCTATAGAAACCGACGTGTCCTAGGAAGGAGCGGATTTGCTTGACAGAGCCAGGTATAGGTAAATAAGCAATTACATTGAGCTTAGCTCTGTCAACCTCGATACCCCTATCGGAGATGATATGCCCGAGAATAATTCCCTTATGCACCGTAAAATGACTTTTTTCCCAAGAAAGCACGAGGTTTACATCAATATATCTCCTAAGGATACGAGTCAGGTTGGCAAGACAGTCATCGAAAGATGGTCCAAAGATCGAAAAGTCATCCATGAAGACCTCGAGAAAGTCACCCACCATGTCATGGAATATCACCAGCATACATCTCTGGAAAGTTGTTGGTGCGTTACAAAGTCCAAACTGCATCCTTCTAAATGCAAAGGTGCCGAAGGGGCAAGTAAAAGTGGTTTTCTCTTGGTCTCGGGGTCAATTGCCACCTGGTTATATCCTGAGAATCCATCCAGGAAACAGAAAAATTTATTTCCCGCTAGCCTCTCTAGGATTTGGTCAATGAAAGATAGCGGAAAGTGATCTTTCTTAGTTGTAGCATTGAGTTTCTTATAATCTACACACACTCTCCAAGATGTAGGAGTGCATGTAGGGATGGATTTGCCCCTGTCATTGACACGGATGGTGAGTCCTGCCTTCTTGGGCACAACGTGAATCGGACTCACCCAGGGGTTGTCGCTGATCGGATAGATTATACCCGCATCCAGCCACTTAATGATTTCTTTCTTAATGACGTCCCGCATGTTAGGGTTGAGACGTCACTGCATCTTGCTGGAAGGTTGAGCCTCCTCCTCCGTACATATACGGTGAGTGAAGTAGGAGGGACTAATGACAGATAAGCCTGATAAAGACCATCCAATGGCTGCCTTGTGTTCTATGAGGACCTTCATTAGTTTGCACTCTTGCACCCTGGTCAATTTTGAACTGATGATTATGGGAGCATTTCATTTGGTCCTAAGAAAACATATTTAAGTGTACTAGGCAGCTCTTTCAGCTCGGGAGTGGATGGTGAAAGATTTGGCATTTCTTGGGATGAGAGTGTCCCAGGCGGATCGGAGAACAGGTCAGGAGGAAGAAATTGGCCCTCAGATTGGCGAAGAAGAGGGGCTTCTTGGATAGATGGATCCAAAAGGGAATAGCCCCAGTGAGTAGGATGTGGGCTCAAGGTCCCAGTGTGGAGTTGCAAATCCACCTGATATGGCGGGAAAGAAGAGCAATCCGGTCTCCAAGAGTGTGGACCGGCGGTGAGTAGCTCGGATATGACTCAGACCACTAGGTATGGGATGTGGAGAAGACCTCGTCAGAAGTCTGGTCAGGAGAAGGTACAGGAATAGGGAGGGATGGGGGAACATCACAATATGTGTCTGTCAGGCAATCGTCAATGTTTACAGGTAATCCATAGCAGTCAGAATAGGTCCCAATTAGTCCGATACACGCGCTGACGGCCATGTCCTCGTCAGACGTGTCATCCTCGATGCAATCGCAATCAAAGTTCTTGGCTGCCTTGAAGATGTTAAGCCTGAGCTTTTCAGATCCAACGACAATCTCAATACAGCCCGACTCGCAGTCGATATGGGCGCGGGCTGTGGCCAAGAAAGGTCGACCAAGGATGATCGGACAATCAGAAAGTTAGCTGGGAACTTCCATATCTAAAACAAGAAAGTCAACAGGAAAACAGAGACTGTTGACCCTAACCACCACGTCTTTCACCACACCCTTTGGGATCTTGACAGAACGATCTGCCAACTGTAACGTGACAGGGGTAGGTTTCAGATTTCCCAAAGAAAGTTTTTTGAGAATGATGGTTCGTATAAGATTTATGGAAGATCCTAGATCAAGCAGGGCACGGTTAAAATTGCAGCCTTGGATGTTACAGGAAATAAGCGGTGTACCGGGATCTTTCTGCTTCGGTGGTAGATTTGACGGTATAGCACAACTCACATGAGGTGAGAGAACCATCGGATTCTTAGTTTTCTTTGACTATCGCCTGGGTGTTGCGTAGTCCTTGAAAAATCGGGCGACAGTAGGTATGTGGTCAATAGCCCCAAGCAGGGGTACCTTAATTTCAACATCCTTGAACAAATTGCACAGGTTATCAAAGGCCTGCGTATCTTTCTTTTTGCCTTTTGGCTCCCTCAGTAGAGCCTCAAGGAATGCGACTGATTCTGGCACCAATTTGGGTGTATCGTCCTCTTGCGAATGCGGTGCGCATCCCCAATGAGAGGGCGATGAAGAAGATGGGCCAGGATCAGGTCAAGGCGGATCGATGGTCTGCTTACCACTCGTCATAGTGATAGCATTGACGATGCGGGTCCAGTGGGATCATATGGCGGAGGAGGGTTCGCAATAGGGACATAAGAGTGTAGTGCTGCAGTGGGATTAGCCTGAAATCCCAGTGGAATGCTCAGAGCCTGTAGAATCTGATTAACCTGCCCCTGAGAAGGTCATACCTGTGGTTGAGGACCACGGGGTACGAAATTTCGTGGGTTTAGAATAGGTTGGGCGGGAAGAGTTCCCGGAGATCGAGTCACCATGCGTAGTTGACTGATCTCAGCATTCTGCTGCGTCAATTGGTGCTGAAGAGAGGTCATGTTCTCTTCATGGCGCTTTGACATTTCTGTCATCATTCACATCAATTTATCAAGAGGACTTGATGCGTGTTCTGTTTGCGGTACGCAAGGGCCTGATGGCGGATTCACCATAGGATTAGACTGGGCCCTTGGGATAACGGGTGCGGAAGGTCGCATTGGTCCGCCCGTGGGGTTTTGGCGCTGCAGGTTGTTGGACCATGCAAATTTTGGATGATTTCGCCACCCTGGGTTATAAGTGGCAGAGAACGGGTTGTTCCCCAGGGCGCAAGCATCTTCTATGCCAGAAGACGCTTCCGCATGTAAATATGCATCCGAGCACACGGAGGCTTGGTCCTCCGTGTCAAAATACTGGCTTAAAAAAGCCAGATCCACATGACTTACCAAGACGCTCGATGCGACACTCGGTAAGGATGGTCTTACGGGGTTTCTCGGGATAAGCCTGGTGTTGGAAGAATTGGGATTGTGACGAAGTGGTGAGGTGGGGGTGTTTGCCATAGAACGGGTGGGGTTGGCCAGAAGCTCATCCAACTTCTTGTGCACGATGGAGACTTCATCCAATTTTTGTGCGATAAGGCTGAGATGAGTGGATGAATGGGAGGGTCACGTGTCAACATCGTGGACATTTCGAGGCTGGCTGCTACGATTAAAGGCGATAATGGAGGCATTGTTCATTGAGTTTTCGCTCATATTTTCAAATAATTTGAATGCTCCATTCTTGTCTTTATTCATAAAATTCCCTTCGCAGGAAGCATCTGCAATTTGCTTCAAAGTCTCATTTAGCCCATAGTAGAAAATCTGGGCTATATGCCACTTAGGCAGACCGTGGTGCGGACACTTCCTGAGGAGGTCGTTATACCTCTCCCATGCCTCATGAAATTGTTCGCCGTTTTATTGCGTAAATGAAGTGATAGCACGGCGAAGCGCATTGGTTCGCCCGATTGGGAAGAACTTCTTGAGAAATGCTGTTTGCATCTCTTCCCAAGAGTGGATGGTTCTCCCAAGGGTGCGTAACTACTGCGATGCTTTATCCCGCAATGGAAACGGGAACATTTTCATGAGGACTATAGGTAACCCGATATTTCTAGGTTTAACAGTTTCAGCCAATCGGGTTAGGTCTTCCAAGTGGAGAAAAGGATCTTCACTTGCAAGACCATGGAAGTGAAAATTTATTAGGCCAATTATGTTAGGCTTCAGTTCAAAGTCGTCCCCGCCCATGGGGACCCGAATTTGTCCTATGGTCTCTGTAGCAACGGGATTCTGATAAGAGCTAAGAGACCTAGGCTCCTCCCGTTCAGGAGGGTTTTGCATTTCCTCCAATGTTTCCCTAATGGCTTCAACTTGCTCATTATACATTTCCATTTGGGCTTGGAGGCAGGTTACGGGATCTATGGCTCCACCACCTGGTGGGTTTTGAGGGTGGTTTCCTCCCTTGGGATTTGGGGGTGGGCGTGAAACCATGTTTGTGGAGGAGGAGGATGATTCAGCTTCTTTCCTAAATTTATCAGACAATTCATATAGTTCAGGGTTTTGTGACCTCCTCCCAAACATGCACTACCGCAGGAAGAATTGTGGAGATAAGAAGGAAAAGGAGATGAGAGAAATGACGCTGCAAAGGTACACTTGATGACAAATCAATACATTCAAATTCCTAACCTCTACAGTGTGCCCTTAGACCTAAAGATCTAAGTTACCTACTATCATGAACTACGGAACCAAATGCGAGCACCGCGGAACCACCGGGCCAGATTGAAAGGCCATTTGCCCCAGTCTTAACACCCAATAGCACGAGGGAACCCTCACCAGCACGTAGACACTACACGCAAGTAGTTAGACCTCCAATCCTTAATAAGGGTCAAGTTACTACCAGTTTTAGTTAGAGGTTTAGGATCAAGTGCTTTTGGAATGTGAAGGGCGTTGTTTACGGGTAATGCCCAAGTGATTGATTTTTCGAAGTGTGTAAAACAAGCATGCAATGGGGAAATCTCCCTGAATTGAAGTTTTAATTGGTGAATGATTTTTAGAATTCAGCCTTAAAGTAGTATGGATTTTAGGATTTCGCTGAAATACCAATTCAGCCAATCTCCGGGTTTTGCAAGAATACAAGTATTCTTCTAAGCCCAACAAACCCTTCTTCAATATCAGTTGGTTAATGCATGCTAAAATGCACTGGGCTTCCCTAATTGGAGATTTCTATGTGTGGATGCACGAATCAGTTTTAGATTAGTGTGAAAGGGAGCCAAAGCACTTCAATTCAAGTGCTCCCAATCACCAAAAAGATGTCCACACACAAGGCTCAACCAAAAGATAAGGAAAATCAAATTGTTGAGGTTGAAGTATTCGGGATCGAATCTTAGGCAAGTTGAAAAGTTGTGGTGGGGTTGGAATTAACTCAATTCCAAGTCTCCCCATCAAAAATGTGATCCCAAATTTGCAGATAAGTGAGGCAAAAGAGGGGTGCAATCAATCTTTTTATGTTTGCCTCAAAGAATACTTCACACGGCGAAAAATTCAAGAATCAAGATTCTTGGATTTTCGCTATGTGAAGTAAGGCGGGAAATCCTGGGGCGGTGGGAGTAAAGGCAGTCAATCAAACAAGTGAATTTTAATCCACTTGCCCCAAGAGATCCCAAGAAGTTTTTCTAGTTTTTAGTTTTTTTTTTTATTAAGGTGACAAGTTAAACTAAGTTGCTAAGAAAAGAAGACCTACTTGTTCGGCAACGTGTGCGAAGCTCCAATGCGGTGTTGGCGTCTTCACGCTCTCATTCCCGCCTTGGATCTGCTCACGTCCTCGACTTCGTCTGCCTGCCTTCTCCTTGCAACAGGTTCACCTGCACAGCAATAAACAAAAACACCCGTGAAGAGAAGGGTGTGAGAAGAAAAAAATTAAAGGAATGGAGTAAAAACTTACTTGAAGGTGCACTTCCCCAGCAACGGCGCCAGAAAAGATGGTGGTCGGGCCAGGATAGGGGTGTAAATATGGTGATTTTATCATTATAATGTGTACCGTGGTTAACCTAAATCGAGCGTAACCATCTCTTTACAAAATTTTTATCAAGACTACTTGATTTTATCTTGGTCACTTTTAGGCCTAGGGTCGAACTCAGGGAAGTGGGATTAGAAGTCAAGTTTCTACGCCTTTCCTACAATGAATCTCTTCCGTTCGTTTATTGTGTTTTTGGTGTTTTTCTATTTAGATTTTTTTCTGATAATCTTTGTCCTTGAGGCACACCCTCAAAATTAGGTTCTTGGATTTGAGACAAATCGGGGTTCCAAAATAGGTCTTGCTATTCGCAAGTCGAAGTACCTACAAGTCAAGGATTATTTTTTCTCTTTTATATTTTTTTTAATCTTTTTATTGGTATACAAGAGATATAGAAATAAAGTAAATATAGTATATATATATGTATATATTATATATGTATAAAGGGGTGGGGGTGGAGGCGGAGATGGAGTGTAGCACGGTGTCGAGTCGATCGTCGTCTAGAAAGACGCAATCAACAGGACGAGGAGCCGCGTGGAGTGTAGGATGGATGGTAGATGTGTGTGACCATGCTTTTTGTACGCGTGTATCGTGGAATATCAACAACTGGTGTAGATATTCCCGTGATACAATGTATGGTAAGTAATGTGAAAATATATATATATGTATATATGTAAATATATCTATATGTATATATGGTTATAAATATATAGGTATATATGTAGTTATATGTGTATATATATGTATAAATATATATATATAAGTATATATATATGTATGTAACTATATGTATAGACAGATATATGTATAGATATATATATATATGTATGTATATGTATGTATATAATACTATATAGATGTGTATATATATATACGTATACATAAATATATATGTATATATAGTTATATAGATATATATGTATATATGTATGTATATTTGCATATATATATATATATATATATGTATAAGTAGGTGTGCATATATGTACATATATATATATGTATCTATATTTATTCTTAGTTATATAGGTAATAATATATATATATAGATATATGTATATATAAATATATATAAGTATATAGATATATATATATGTATGTATGTATACTAATACTTTAAGTATATAGATACTAGTATATGTATAGATATAAGTATATATATATGTATATAAATATATATAGATATAAACATATATATGTATATATATAAGTATATAATAGTGTATAGGTGAGAGTGTGTGTGTGTATGTGTATTTGCAGAGAGAGAGAGTCTGCTGTGAGAGAGAGAGAGAGAGAGCTGCTGGAGTGAAGGCTGGGAGAGTTAAGCCATTTGCGTGAGAAGAGGTGTCGTCTGATGATCCACTCGCGCACGCAGGTGCGTAGGCACGCTGAGAGGCGCGCGCGGAGGGAAGTGGGCCCGGAGAGGACTGCAGCGCGGAGAGCTGGAGCGGGCGCACGCAAACGTATGCGGTTGAAGATGCAGGCGAGAGTGGGCGCTGGCAAAGGACCGCACGCAGACGCGCGGGCGAGCGCTAGAGTGGGACGTGGGCTGGGACGCGCACACGGGCAAAGGCTGGTTGCGGTGTGCCGGGTGACCAAATAAGTGAGAAACTTACCGGTCACCCCACTATAGCCACAATGTTCTGCAGAAACGCGTGAATAGTGGCTACAGTGGCCAGGCAAGCCGCGCAACTGGGTACGGACGGTGCTGTGAGTGCGGGTGGCTTGCGACTGGCATGCGCTGGCTGGCGCACGCGTGGAAGGGATGCGCTGGCTAGTTGCAGGTGCGGAGAGGCGGGCGTACGCGAAGAAGTGGAAGGTGAGGGCGCCTGCAAGTGCGCACGGAAGGCCTGCGTGCGCTGCTGCCGCCTTGCTGCTGCTACTGTGGGGCTTGGCTAGCTGCTGCAGGGGTGTGCAGTGGCCGGTTGAGCTTCACAGCTTGAAGCTTTGTGGTAATGGCAGAAGGGCTTCAAACGAAGAAACAAGGAAAGAACCACCACGCCCACCGGCTCTTTGATGAGCTGGGTGGTGGTGGACTCACGGTGGTGGTTGTGCACCACCGTGAGGTACTCCTACCCGCAGAGTGTCTCCTCAGAGGAGGAGGGCCTGCATATGGAGGGAGTGGGAGGAGATGGCCTGGAGAAGAAGAGAAGCTGCTATGTGCTTTTTTTGGTGGAGGACCAGGCTCTTGTGCAAAGGAGGAGCCGTGCTCTTTTTAAAGAAGAAGAAAGCATGCACAACCATGCCCTGGTTGTGCATGCTTTGTGCATGGCTTAGCAGGGAGAGGATGGGCATGCAGCTGCAAGGCAAGGTGCGAAGAAGAAGCCATTCCTTGCAGCCGCGGGAAGCATTTCAAAGTCAAATAAAATTAAAATAAAAAGATGGTGAATTTTGCAAAGCAGCACTTGAGAAAAAATGTTAATTGCAAGGCCATTTATTTCACTCTCCTCCCCTCTCAATTAAATGCATGCAAGCATGTATTTTCACAAATGCGACTATGGAAACCTAATATGCACTGGTAATGCTAGGAAATAGCATAAGACGGCACAATTGCAGGTGTATTTTTGCGGTGCAATCACTTAACTATCCAATTGCTACAGTGCCAAGAGGACACCCTTCCCCTTCCTTCTTTTTCCCTCTTCTTCTTTTGCCTCCTTAAGCTCAAGAGAAGGCACAACATAGAGCTCAGCACCAACACCAGCAGTGGCAAGGGCCTCCCTCAGAAATCACTAAGTGTAGAGAGGTGGCAAGCAGAACAAAAGTCCCCCCCTCTCTCTCTTTTCTTCTTCCTTTCCCTTTCTTTCTCTTCTCTCAGCGACAATCGGATCCAGGTATACGGGTAAACGGTTCAGAGCCCAGACCCGCGTGGCATGGCCACGGGTGAGGGCATGCATGGGCACATGCGAGGGGACCTCACCCTGTGCTAACTAAGGCGATTAAGCTGAAGCCCAAAAACAACTTAAGTCACGCAGGCACTTTAGCAATGTCCGAGGTGGGACTATCCCACCCACTTCCTTTGTGTCAAGCTGTGAAGGAGACTTCCTTCCAATTGGAGAGGGCACTACAACTGAGGCCTCCAATTAAGGTTCTAGAAGGAGTCCTGGGGTGGGTTCGCATCTCCTGATGCTGAGACCTAGAGCTGTAGACTCAAGAGCATGATGAAAGCTCGCTTGAAGTAGCTGCAGCAATTGCAGCGAAGGTCCTGAACCTGAAATCCAAAGAATGGTCTTTCAACCCTATTAAACTAGCTCAATAGCATCGTCGAATGACGACAAAATTGATGGTGGTCGTGTGGTGGTGTTCTGCGGGGTGTGGAGGTTGTATGACCTTAAAACGTGGGTGTGGTAAGTGTGGAGTTTGGTGGTGCTATAGAGCAAGTAAACCCCTCAATTTCTTGAGGGGTTTTTCTCACGAGGATGAGACAAAGCTTTTGGGATAGGTGGAGAGGCTTATGGTCTGGTGTAGCAAACGGAGAGCCTCGTCGAAGTGGTTGCCAGAGGTGAAGACGGAGATGGATATGAGTGGTTGGCGGTTGTGTATGTGTTGTGAGTGTGGGAGACAGAAGTAGAGGAAAATAGGAAGACGTAGAGGGCCTTAGGAGTGGAGGAGATAGGTGGAAGGCTCCGGTTGTGGCTGATCGGAGCTGGAGAAGACGGAGATGACAGCAAAGCGGCGACGATGATTGAGGTAGAAGAACGCCCTCCCTTTGACTGGGTAGGTGTGTGAGGACGAGGGGAAGAAGATAGGCCGTCCAATTTGATGGTTGGATGGCTGGAAGAGGGTGATAGAAGGTGGTCACTGGAGTAAGATCTGAAGGAGGTCAGAGAGGGAAGAGAAGAGGGTTTCTCGAGCCAAGACTTGCTAAGGAGCTCGGGTTCTTGCCCCTTCCCCTTTTATAGGCCATGGGAAGAGGTTTAAGGCTTGGAGACCAAGCTTCCAAACTTGGTAAGCTCACTGGCGAAGGATACCCAACCTTCTCATGCATTCACATGAGAGATTGGGAAAGAATTGGAGCCTACGAATAGGTTTGATTTGAAGGTAATTATTTGATGAATCTCCTTTTCAATTTTTAAGAGGGATTTGTCAAGTAATCGCACGCTCTTGCTAATCAAAGCTCGCTGGAGTAGGATTCCTTCCCAAAAATGGTGGAAGGATCTATTTGCAAAAAGTGACGGCAAAGATAGGGGGCTTTCTGTAATAAATTCAAAAGCTGAGGGGTTATTTGTGATAAAAAGAGTCAGACTTAGACTAAATTGCAAACTACGTCAAGGCAATCTCTGATTGGGTCCAAATTTTGATAAAAACCTACTTTGGACCTAAGGAATCCAATGGTGAAGCTGGATTTTGGTTTTCATCTAGTTTTTCTGGGTAATTTATGCAAAAACTCAAATTAAGGTAATAGTCTATCTGTGACTCTATTTTAGGTCAAAACGGGTTCTGATGGTCAATTCAAGGATGACAAACCCTAGAGAATATTTTTCTATGAATTTTATAGGGTTTATGTGAATTTAATCTTGACCAGAACCTCAGTTAATTAAGCGGGTCTGTTTTCAAGATTTTAGATGTCCATTAATTTTTGAAATGCGTGAAAACCCATTTTTGTTTGCATGAACCCACTTATTAGACTTTAATGACTAAATGACCTTTAATAAACCCTTAGCATACCCCATGTTTATTCTGTATTTCTGATGAGAAGGCAAAATTATAGAAATAACCCTAGTTTCATCTTTTCTTCTCAAACAACTCTTCCTGCTCTAGAGACCTTCTGAGTGATATGTAGCAGCTTTTATTGACTTTATAAGACCAAATTGAGCTAGTTATGGTTCATGATGGTGTTCCCTTTAGATATTGCTTTTGTAAGAATTTGACCTAGAAATTTATGATAAGGAGAGACGACAGAATGTAGTTGCCAACCATCTTTCCCGCCTTCCTTCTAAGAATATCGAATCATCTCCTCCAATCACAGAACATTTCCCTGATGAACATCTCTTGACTGTAACATCTGATCTTCCTTGGTATGCAGATATCGTCAATTATTTGGTTGCACATCAATTTTTGGGAATCGCAAATCACGACTCAGATCAGAAGTCAAATACTATTTCCGAGAAGATTCGTATCTTTTTTGACTCTGTAATGATCAAATCATCAAGCATTGTGTTTCCTCTTCTGAGATTGATTCTATTCTATCCTTTTGTCATGACCAGGTTTGTGGTGGTCATTTCTCTAGTTGTAAGACCACTGTAAAAGTTTTGCAATGCAGGTTTTATTGGCCTACTTTATTTGCAGATTCACAAATGTATTGTAAGGCATGTAGTTGCTACCAATCTCTTGGTAGCATGACACGTAAAGGCATTGTGCCTCTAAACCTAATTGTTGTCTGTGAAATCTTTGATATTTGGGGCATAGATTTCATGGGTCCATTCCCATCCTCTTCTAGCTTCGAGTATATTTTACTTGCAGTTGATTATGTATCCCGTTGGATCAAAGTCGTACCCACACGAACAAATGATCACAGAGTTGTCATTCCTTTCATACAAAGTCATATTATCACTCGTTTTGGGGTACCACATGCCATCATTTCTGACGGACGATCCCATTTCAACAACTCTCAATTTAGGAACTTACGTAGAAAATATAGGGTTACACATCGCATTACTACACCTTATCATCCCCAAACCAATGGGCAAACCGAGGTCTCTAATCGGGAGATCAAAAAGATCCTTCAAATGACAATCTGACCTAATAGGAGGGATTGGTCTTCCTATTTAGATGAGGCTTTGTGGGCTTATATGACTACTCACAAAACACCAATAGGCAAGTCACTATATAGACTTGTTTACAGGAAACCCTGCCATCTTCATGTAAAAATTGAACACAAGGCCTATTGGGAAATTAAAGCCTGTAATATTGACCTCACGAAGGCTAGTGATCACCATAGGTTGTAGCTTAGCAAACTTGAGGAACTCCAACATGATTCCTATGAGAGTTCAAAGCTGTATAAGAAAAAGCTAAAAGCCTTCCATGATAGACACATTTCGCGCAAGTCTTTCGTATCTGGTCAGAACGTGTTGCTCTTTGATGCCCGTCTTAATCTCTTCCTTGGTAAACTTAGATCTAAATGGACAAGCCCATTTATAGTTGTTAGAGTCTTCGACAACGGAGCTGTCAAAATCATTGAACCCAACAAAGATTAACCCTTCAAAGTCAATGGTCAACATCTTAAACCTTTCTTAGAAACTCATGCTTTGGGTCTTGTTGGAGACTGCTACACGCTCCAGTAATCCACTAGGGTTTACACCTACCTGAAGGTGTAAAACTTAGCATCTACCTATACACACATTGTATATAGCTATTTCCTACTTTTACACACTTTCCTCTACACATACACTTGAGTCTGTTCTAATTTATCACTTGTTTATCACTGATTACCTTCACTTAGTTTGATTGACCACTCTGACTTAGGTCAGAATAGAAATCGTCTGCACAGAGATCTTTGATCTCCTCTATCTCACTCCTTCCGTCACCCTACACTAATTGAAGTGTAAATCTTTTTCCACCCTTCTTACAATGAGGACATTGTAATATTTTGGCTTGGGGGATGTGAAGTGAAAATTTTATTCTAAGTGTATTTGTAGATAAAAGTAAAAATATACAAAATAAAAAATAGAAAAGTTAAAAATACCCTAAAAATTTGAAAATTTTTGAAAAATTCATAAAAATGCAAAATTTTATAAAAGCATAAAAAATAAATATACAAATACAAAAATTAAAAATACATAAAATTATAAAAAATAATACGGGGTATAACTTTTCTTAAGAAGAAAAAGAAGAAGACATAAAAACATATATATACTTATTTATATTAGTAAAGCTTAATTTTTCTTTTAATTCAGAAATCAAAAATATATATATTTTTTAAGTAATATTTATAAGAGCATTGAATCATTACTTGGACTTTTACTTAAATACCCTTTTCAAAACACGTTTTCGTTTTGCAAAATTTTGAACAGGATTTCTTTTGAGATAGGGTCTAAAACCCTAAGGATTTGTTCTTTTGTTCTTAACCCTGAAATAAAGTAACTAAGATGTATTATGGTTTTAAGACTTAAATTTTGGAATTAAATTGTAACTTTCTTAGTCAATTGTACTAAGTTTAATCCTTTTGCTTTTTTAAAATCTATGTTTATCGCCAAGTTGAGTGAAAAGGCTAGATGCCTAGAGTTAATTAAATAAAGAGTTGGTGGAATTCTTAGCCATAAGGTCTATCAGGCTATAGGTAGCTTAATCAACTCGGGACATTTAGCTAGACTTGGCGAGTTGTGTCATAATTGATCCTGCAGGAGGATACTAATAGTTTAAGGGACCTGAGAGTGAATGGCTTTGTTGTCCAAGCTCTAGTTTGAGAGCTAAGTAACCTAAGTGTCCCAAATTCACACACATAGAGTTGTCTTGTTAGCATATGAGATCGCAAAAACATAGAGATTAAGAAATCGATTCTGAATCCTCTTTAGTCCAAGGATTTCCACGGGGCGGCTCTTGAAAGGGTGAAGGATGTGCCACTCACCTAAACAACGGATATGGAGTATTATATTAGTAAGAAAAATTAAAAGGAGGAGAAAAATAAAAAAAGAAAAGGAATAAATAATACATCCTGTAGTTAAGCATCTCGATACAAATGGATGTTATCCTTTCCTCTATTAAATAAAAGAACACCTCGCTACATATGGGTGTTTTATCCTATAGAAAAGAGTTGAAAAAAAATATGAAGATAAAAATTAGGAACAGGAGACCTAGTGGTCCACCAGGGAGATATACACAAAAAGTGTTGACCTTAGGATAGAAAACTGGTGAGAAGAAAGCAACCAAATCTGAGTAAGGCCAAGCCAAAGGCTTGAATTGGAATAACTTGGATTGGAAATTGATGTCCTAAGATCTAGTTTTTGCAACTTTGGATGCCTTTAGGACAATTCTACTCACGAGCACGGATGCTTTAAAATCATAGCTACTGAACCTTTGCATTGGGTAGTGAAGCCTAAGAAATTTGGTTTTGAGGACTAGCAGTTGAAGCCTAAAGGAGACAAATTGACAAAACCCTAGGTCTTGAAGTTTGTCCTTGGTGCTGTGGGCTGGCTGGTTAGGGATTTTACGAACTCTGAGTTTGGTTAATAAAGGGTATCTAGTTAATTTGCAAAAACTCAGGATGATAAAAATCAGATTTCATAAACCTAAGGATTAATTTAAGTCTGCTGAATTTTTGAGTTAAAATTTAAATTCCAATCTTGGAGTTTTGTTTTCTTAAAACATCTTGACCTCTTAGTTTCTAGGGTTGAGAACCAATATAGAGAATAAGCGGGTTTTCTGAATTCTAATCTTAAGGAAATTTCTGTCAAAGATTCTGTTTTAACAAATATGTATTTTGAGAAGTGTTTAAGTTGTTGAGTCTTAAGTAAAGAGATTCCAGCATATGCTTTGCATATTTATGGATATTTACTTAAAATATTAAAATATAAAAATTTTGAATATTGAAAAAAATTAGGACCTAAGCATTGCTCTATTTAGAGTTACTTTTTAATTATTTAAACACCCTGGTGCTTAAATCATCATATTTCCTGGTTAATTTTTCTAGGGACTAGCAAAACTTTGGCTTGGGAGTATGATCAAAGACTCATCATGGCTCTTAAATATCCCTAATTAACTAATTTCCTTATTTAATTAGTTAGGAATATGTTTATTTAGGGTTTAATTATAATATAAGGGACAATATACTAAAGGACCATTAAATAAGTTAATAACGTTAAATTAAATATCAATCAATGTTATTAATAAGTTAAATAATAATTTGGACTCAAATTATAAATATTTAGCTACCTAATTAATATTTAATTTAACATTATAAATATTTAACACTAAGTATGTAATAACTTAAGTATGCTAATTAATTAAATAAATATGCTAAAATGGTCAACAACGTAAATTCAATGTATATATATAATATTTATCTAATTTATAATCATATATAAAATGTTGAAATAGAATTAAATTAAAATAAGCATTGAAAGCCTCAATTTACATTTTAATCCTTAGGTTTCTATTTCCATTGAGTCCTTTTATTTAGTTTAGGTCCTTAAGTTTTCTTACGTATAGGTCCTTGTGAGCACAGTGCCTTCTTCCTCCTTTCTTCTCCATCTTCATCTGCACGGACGGCTCCTGTACGTCGGTGTTCATGCAGCTTGATCGTGTTTTAACAGTTAGTTACGTCGTAGTATAGGTGACCAAGCGTTGTCAACAAATAAAAATTTATTACTCGAAAACCTAAGTATCCGTGATCGAAAACAGGGAGTAATTGGAATTTATTACTAATCTCAAGAATGTAATTGAACCCTTAATTACTCAAAACTTAATTCAAAATATATATATGTATGAGTTTAAAAGTTAATTGTGGCAAAACTTAAAAAGATGTTTTCTCCTATCTGCTTCTTGTTCTTCTTCTGACTTCTGATTTTCCTTTGTTCTTCTTTTCTTCTTTGGCCATGTGCTTCTTCCTTCTTGTTTCTTCCCTGCATCTTCTTTCTCTACTCTTGCCCTTCTTCTTTTCTCTGTCTTCTGCCTTGCCTCTCTTCTGCAGTGTCTTTCTTCTTTTTCCCTTCAGGTCTTCTTCTTCTTCTTTCCTTGGCTCAGCTTGCTTCTCCTCTTTGTCTACCCCTTGATCTCTCTCTTCTTTCTCTTGGCCTACCACACTTCTGCTTCAGGGTGTCCTTCTTCTTCTTCGCTTGCAGCGGCTAAGTCCCTGCTTCCTTCTTTTGCTGCTTCTTCCTTAGCGTCCTCTTCCTGCACAAGCACCATGCAACAAAACCTATTCCCCTACCCTTCCCGTGCGTCTCTCTCTCTGAATCTCTCTTTGGTATGCTCTCCCAGAGCCAGCTAATCGGGTCGGGTCACGTGCCCTGGTCTAGGTGCACCAGCGTGGGCGTGGTGTGCGAGGAGTGCTCAGGAGGATAGTCGAGTCGGGTTACCAGGTTTGATGGATGAAATCGCAGACGAGGCGTGTATAGTTGAGGATGGACCTCACCCCAGTGATTTGTAGGTGAAGAGGCAATATCACAAAATCAATTTAAAATAGTCAAGCACCTCACGACTTATCGAGGTGGGACTAATGTTCCACCGCTTTTGCTCGTGTGCCCGCAGGAGATCTTCCTTCCAATTGCAGCAGCTGCAAGCCTCGCAGCGCCAATTGCTGGAACAGCTAACTGTGCGAGACCTCCTTGAACCTACTGGACCTGGAATCCTGAAGCGCTTCAGCCTGGAGTGAGATTGCAACCTCCTCGAGCCGTCGCTAATGGCGGCTAGTGCTCATACCCTGCACGACAGAAAAAGGGCCTTGCGGCTCTATCAGACCATAGGAGGACCTTCGCCGTGTCACGGCGAAGGTGAGGCGGTAGGTGGTAGGCCGCGAAGCGGCCTAGGCGTTCATGCCTAGGTCGTTGTGTGGTCGGATGGATGGGTTAGGCTGGGGGGCGGTTGTGGTGGTGTAGACGGTCAGTGGATGAGTGGAGGATGTTCAGTGGAGTGTGGCGGAGGTTGTGAGGTGGGTGGCGAGATGTGTGGAGGTGCGGAGTGACGGATGCGTCTCGTCGGAGAGTGGCCGGAGATGGGGAAGATGGCGGTGGACCATGGCTGTCGAGGGGCATTTTGTGAAATAGGTTGAGGGGAATTGAAGAGGGGATAAAGACGAATAGTTCTAACCTAATTAAGTGGACGAAGGGGGAGAAAGGGCGGCTGGCAGTACCTGCTGTCGTCGCAGAAGAAGGCATCCAGTGGAGGAAGACGGCAGCGATGACGGGCTTGGGATGCACGCACGAGAGATTGGGTTCAAATCATAGATCAGGACCACGCTCAGATGGAAGGGAATTCCTTAGAGAATCTCCCTTCCAAATCTAGGAGATCTCTGAGGAATCAGGGAGTATTCCCCCTCTATTCCTTGCCGGAGTAGGATTTCTCCCCATTAATGGCGGAGGAACCTGTTTGTAAGAGTGGCGAGGAAGCTAGGGGGGTTTGTGTAATGATTTTCAAAAGATAGGGGCTAAAATGTAATTGGGTGTACTAATTTGCAAAGTAGGTCAAGATGACCTCCCCTTAGGTCCAAATTTTGGTACAAATGTAATTTGGACCTAGGGAATCCAATGGTGAAGTTGGATTTTAGGTTTGACCATGTTTGACTAGATATTTTGCATAAAAACCCAAATTAGGTTAATTGATGAGCTAAGACCCTAATCTAGGTCAAACTAGGTTCCAAAGGCCAAATTGAATGTTCTAAACCCTAAAGGATATTTTTCCATGAATTTTAGAGGGTTTAATTGATTTTTATCCTGACCAAAACCTTGTTGAATTAAGCGGGTCAGTTTTAGGGTTACAAGATGTCATTTAATTCCTGGTTTGCACATAAACCCATTTCTAATTAAACCAACCCACTTTTTATCCTATTAAGACCATTTGACCTATGTTCTACCTCTGGGAAATCCCGTTTATGTACTACAATGGTAAATTAGCAGTTTTAACCTTTATTTCATGTTTTCTTCTCAAAACACTTATTCCTTCAATTAAGCCCTCTTCTAAGTTATGTAAGAGCTTTTATTCTCTTTCTTGCATCAAAATGAGCTAGTTAGGGCTCATGATGAGGCTCTCATCAGTCGGTGACAACATCACTTCATCACTTACTATCATGCGCCTGACCGCCACCGCCGCTGCCGCCATTTCTCCGCTCACCACCTTCTTGTCATTCAACGATTTAGATGAACCTAAAATCCTATTTAGGTCTTGGAGTTATGCTCAGGATGCAGATGGTTACCTTGCACCTAAACTCTTTCCCATCCAAATACATCCCCCTCTACGTTCACCATCACCTATAAATAGCTACCCTTCCCTCTGATTTGAGCGGTTAGCTCCCTACCCTCTTCCCCCAACTGTAGCTAACTGATAAGCTATTCCCTCCTACTCCGGTGACCTACCTCCACTACCACGTAGTTCCTCCAATCATTTCCACCATTCTTCAAGCTCCGCTGTCCTCTACCGTGCCTCTGATCAAGGTGACAACTCCGAACTTCGCTTCCACTCCGCAAATTTGCCTGCCAGACTTCTTCCTCCTTCCCTCTGATTTCCTCCTCCGTTGCAACTGTCGACGGAGATATCTCTACCTTCCTTCATCCAGGTAACAGTAGGATAGGTAAGTTAGAGTAGTTAGTTTAGTTAATTAGGTAGCTTACTTAGGCTAGATGTTACTTTCTTCTGTCATCTTTTTCAGCTCCGACGAGTTCTTTGAGCTCGTTTGGTGCATCTTTTCATCTTTTTAATTCATTTATCACACTCCACATACTTCCACGATCATTTCTAACTCATTGGTTTCATGATTGTATCACCTACATGCCTAAACCATCACACCTTCATCAGAGACCTCCGCTATCCTTGGTGTCAGTCAATGGCATAATTCACACTCAATTGGGGTAAGGCCCCGATCATTGCATTAATTTAATAAATAACATACTACACAGTAAACACCCAATTTCATCCAACCTCTTGAGCTCGCTGTCACTGGCGGCTCAGGAGGAGTTAAATCACCTAATTACCTACTCATACAGCATCACTAGGCTCTTATGAGCCTTAACCCTCATGCAATTGAGTGAGAGAATTGTCTCTGAGTTCAAGCGAACTCAAATTATGTTTTTACTGAATTCAAAGCATATCTTCTAAATTAATCGCCAATTATTTTAATCATTGTACTCCTGAGGTTTTTTGTGACATCAAGACTCTTTTAAGACTATTTTAGTTCAATTTCATGGTCCAGGTGATCATTTCTGAGTTTGTTGGAGCTCCAGCGAGCTCCGATGATTGCTGTTTAGAGCTTTAGTCACCAAAACCACTGTGAACCTCCAGAACACTTAAATGAAGTCTCAGGATCAGACTTTTGTGCTTAAACTTGTGTTTAATCGATTCTATCTCACTGTCGAACTTTGCCTTCTCCAAACCAGGGAGAGTTGGAGTGGCTAATTCTTTGAGGATTTAAGCTATTAAATAGGTTCAAAAGCATCAGTAGAAGCTATGGAAGCTGCTTCAGGTCTTGGTTAGGTCTAGAAACTTCTAATTTTCTCTTCCGAACTCACCACCATCAGATCCCAGGCAGTGATGTCTGAGAGCACCTTTAGTTTCATTAAAACATGATTTTTTTGTGCGTATTAGATTCCTGAGGTAGAGAATTTGAAGAGCTCTCAATCAAGCTTTAGAACGCTCAATTTGGCACAGCCAGTCAGTTGGAATTTGTGATTGAAGTCTGGTTTGGAAGGGTGAAGTCTAGTCCCACCTCAGGAGTTTAGAGGCACACACCTTAGTATATCATGAATTTGCACTGACGCCTCTTCGATCGTCAACGCAATGCGCAAAATGAAGCTTGTGTGCGGGCATCTGCACGTGCCTATGCAGGTGTGTTTGTGTGTGTGCCTGTGGGCATGTGTGCATGTGGGCTCGAGTGCGAGCGAGATTGTTGGGCCTGGGAGGTCGGGTTCTGTGCATGCCATGAGAAAAATAAAAAAATCCACAATTAAATCAAATGAGTCCCAGTGCTAGTAGGGTCTGGTCCCACCCATCTTAGGTTCTGTGTATCCTTGAACACAGTGGATCGCCCATTAAAAATTAACTTTTGTATTTGATGGTAAATGATGGGTTAAAATCACAAAATTTGGCTAAGTATGGAGACTTATATGCACAGTTAAGAGAAGAGGTTAAGGAAAAATATGTTAAGGGAATAAAATGAGAAAGGAAAGAAGGATTAAGGCTAAATGAAGGAAATGAAGAAAGAGAAAATCAGATGTCATAAGTGCTATTACACTTCTAATTTTTTTTAAGATGTCCATTAATATTTTTAGACATCTAATTTGTACTTCTATTGTTTTATCATATTCTCTTTCATTATTTTAAACTTTAAATGATGTAATAAGGCATTTGTAATCATTTGTTTAGCATTTTCTTGCCTTAATCTTCTGTACTTTGCCATAATTGATGTAATAAACATGTTTACTTAGTTCTAAATGACAAATTTCATGTGTAAATGTGTTTTCTCTTAATGAAATATTGCATGCTTTTATTGTCAAATATTTTATGCAATTATTCATGTGTTTTAAGTATTGTTAATTATAATCTCATTAATTAATTGACTCTTAATTATTCTTAGAGGTTTAATGGTGAATTAGAATTAAGTTATGCCTCCCAATGAACGACCTGGACTCAACTAGTTAAAAAGAACTTAAAAATCTAAAATGTTAGGTTAACTTGACCCTATACTACATTTCTGACCTAAAATCAAGTTAGCCTAAGTTACATTCTTATGTAATTAATTAAGTCTAATTAACTTAATTAGCTGTGTTGAGAATTAAATGATCAGTAGACTCGAAACATGTCTAACCTACAACGATGGGTTTGATTTGACACGTTCATTCTAGACTCACGTTTGGATTTGAATTTCAATACATAACTTGATGTGGAGTTAGTTTGTATTAGTTAAAGTCTATTACTAGCTATTTGGTGGAATGATGAGGTCTCCAGATTTAGAGGTCACTGGAGCAGCAGTGGTGTAGGTGATGATGATCGACAGAACACTATGCTCCATGAAATTGCAAAAGAAATAACTCAGAAGATTCCTTGTGACCTCAGGAAGGTGAAGAACACCTCAAATTGAATCAAAGAGTTATTGTGAAGGTGTTACGAAGTCAAAATAGATGAAAAGAAAGGATGAGGTGGATGGTGTGGTTGGATAGTGGATTCTTGAAATAATCTTAGCCAAAATGGCCCTTTGAATATGGCGATGGTGGACAAAGGGACTATTGAGTGTAAGAAGCTTGAAGGAACTCATCGGAGACAAGGCTGAGCTCCAGTGAGTCTTGAATTTGGGCGTATTGTGAATAGTGGTTAATTTTGATGAATAAGAAGGTGATTTATCATCGTAAGGAGGTAGAGAAGATGTGTAGTGGCTCAATTGCATGGTGGAATGGCTGCACCATCGAAATTGGTGATGGCCGACAATAGAGAAGATAATATGAAATTGAAAGATTAATCCAACTAAATCTATGAATTTGAGAGCTAGACTTACACTATAGAAGTGGGTGAGAAGCATGGAGGCCTGACGTGGAGGAAATGGTAAGAGGGGCTCCTTTGATTGCTTGCTGGAGACAGAGAGAAAGAGACATTGTGAGAGAAGCAACTCTGGCAAATCGAAATGATGCAAGGAAGGAGGTGGGGCGTGCTCCGCTGATGGTAGCATGAGTGTTGAGAAAGACGAGGTAAGAGAGGTAGCCACTCCGCCGAAGTGTGCTTGAGAGGGGGTGAGAGAGGCACTGGAGATTGAGACGAATAGCCTAATATCGAAGCATAATTTAAGAAGAGGGAAGGGGCTCGATCGGCAAATCTGAAAGTCTGAGGGGCTATTTATAGCAACCGACGAAGTCTAGAAGGGAAGAACTTCACCGAAAATGCATCCAAGTGCGAAGAAACGATCATTTTCTCCAACGACGGTGATGTGCCCATTAGATGTGATTAAACGGCTAAGCAGCATCGTTAGATGTGAAGAGGTTACGAGATGACTTGCCGACCATGGAAATGGAAGATAGCCCTAGGATTAGTCAGCATCGGAGAAGACGGAGATGGATAGTCATCGGCCGTCAACTTGAGGAAGAAGACAACTATTCATAGGGACCTTTTTGTTAATTCAAAGTGACTAAAATGAAATGTTCATAGGGACTAAAATGCAAATGCCCTTGTTAGTGGTGCAAATAAAATTATTTTGCCATCAACCTTTTATGGGAGACTATATGAACATCATGGAACTCAGTTATGTGGTCAAATTGTAATTTTGTCCCAAGATTTGATATATAAATTAATGCTCAACTTAGGGCTTTAAATATTAAACTTAACCTTAATTAAATATTAAGTTTATTAGTAAGGTTTTAAATAATTTAATTTATGATTTTGAGCCCTTTATTGAATCTCAGATAAATAAGGCATTTTCTTGGCAATAAAAAGGCTTAACTGATAGGTATTTTAAGCTCATGCCTTTTATTAACTATGTACATACTTAACCCTTATTATATGATATTTAATACTAATTAACTAGGTAACTAGCTATTTTAAGTGAATTATGATCTATGATGAGTGCATCATCAACCATCTCTTGTAATTTACTGTGTTACATATTGGAAGAAGTTCAATATTAAAATGTATTATAAAGATACATTTTGAAAGCATCAGAACAAAGCTACACTATAATGTCATTGTATTACAATAACTACAATGAAAATAATCCACATTAATACTAATAGTAAAGTCTGGCAAACAACGTTTGAAGTTGTATTACTTCATTTTGCTTCAGCAACATCATTAATCCATATGCGTATAAAATGTAATACAGTCTCACACAAAATGAAATGTAATACAAAAATGTTGTATTACATTAAGTAATAAGTATACAATATTTTATGTGAAAATGCCTATTATGCAGGTTCCTTAGCAATTTAATTGCATCTAGATTCTAAATAATGCATAAGATCCATCATCTTGCATTTAGAGTAAGTAGTGTAAACTATACATTAATTTACCTCTTATGATGGCCAAGGCACAAGGCAACATACATCCAAGCTTCAAATGACAAATTCAATCATACAGATGGATTCAAGGTGACGATTGTAGTCCAACACTATAAAAATCAAGCCAATCAGACTCCAGTAGCCTCTATTACAAGGAAAAGAAGATGGATGGCTTAGATGGTGCCACATGGTACCATCAGAGCTGTCGTAAATGCCTGCAGCCCCTCCTCAACCGTGCCATGTCATTCTTGGCCATTGGATCTCAATCTAACGGCTGAGATGAACTCGCAGATGCCCCCTCCACATCTTTGAATACGTTGGATCTCCATCAAATGGCTAACCTCTCGCCACGCCACCAATCAACAACCCATCATCCTAGCTATTGGACCACAATCCAACAACTCAAATGCAGCCTCATCACGCCCACTGACCATGAAGAGGAAATCTTTACATGGCCCACAACCATTGGATCTCAATCCAACGATCTGTATTCAACCTTAGCTGTAGCAGCCCAACAGTGCACACGCACCCTTCTCAAACTCATGATGCAAGTGCGAGTTGCGATGCATTGCGTGCTCCTTAATGAAAATGGATAGATAGATGACAAGCTGACGGAAGAGATTTGGCCATGTCAGCTGATATCGTGCCTCACCTCCTCAGCTCGGGTGAGGGATTAAATTAGCACTGTTCAGTCAAGATTAGGTGACGTTGTTTGATACGTCACTTTACTCAACCCAGTAATTAAGTTAATTTTACTTAATTAAGAGTAGAAAAAGTCACTTAGATTAACTCTAAATTTGTGTCGGCTGTGTAGTATAGGGTCGAATTAACCTAATATTTTAGAAATTTTTATTGGTTGAGTCCAGGTCGTTCGCTGGGAGGTATAATTCATTCTAAAATCACCAATTACCTTTTATTTTCTTAAGTTTAGGAGGTATATTAAGTTAATTTTAAGAACATGAATTTTGCCAAAATATTTAAACTTTAAGAATATACAAAATTCCATATGAAAACACATTTACTCAAATGATGTACTTTATTAATAGGTAAACATGTTAATTTTCCAATTTTATTTCAAAGAAATTAAGACAATAAGAGTTCTTTTATTAAAGCATGCCTTATTACAATTAAGACAAATTCAAAGAAATTAAAGAAATAAAACTTCATTTCTTCAGCCTCTCTCTTCTTCTTTCTTTCTTCCTTTCTCTCTTTCTCCTTTTCTGTTCCTGCCTTCTTCTTCTGTTCCTTAGTACGTGTTCTCCTTTCTTTCCTTAGATCTATTAGCACTTCACTTAACCTTAGCTTTTCCTTTGATCCTTCAGCTGAATCGGGTTTTTTTTTACTTTTTAACCAAAAATTATTTTATTTGCGGTGATGTCCTTTCGAGGATACACAGCACCCTGAGACCAGTGTGCGACCAGACCCTCCTCGATCCTTGCCTGATTTCAATTAGGTTCGATTTCGATTTATTTCATTTGAGCCATAGTTTCGAGCTAATCCGGCTCAACCCAGCCTCCCTAGCCTCGCCTTCCCAGGGCCACACTCTCTCATGCCCACTCAGGCACACACCTGCAGGCACACATTCCTGCGCACACAACATGCTGAAATAGGTTCAAATGTTCAGATGCTCAGTTCGCACCCAGCGCTTGATGACTGGGAAGCTTACAGGACAAATTACTTTTGTTCCCATGCGCGCGCTCAAAGCTAACTGATGTGGGACTATGTTCCCCCCTTCCAGACCCAACTTCAACTGATCATAACTCCCTACTCAGAGCTCCAAATCAAGTGATTTAAGGCTTGTTGGAAAACTTTATGGTTACTCTATAGGATTGCAGAGTCAATTTTAAGATAAGAGGATGTTCTCCTCTTCAAATTGATGAGTGAAATGAAGGGGTTCCTATGGGTTAAAATGCCTTGAATTGGTTTTTATGTCTATAGAGTCCTCAGATGGACTTATCTCTCTTAACTAAAGGTCTGAATAGTGTCTATAGGTAACTCCGCAGCTATAGGTGTAGGTCTTGAAGCTCTTAAAGATTCAGGCAACACAGAGAAGCTTCAAGCTTCTCTATAAGCTTCAGAGAATGAAATTTCATATTAAAATAGGTAGACAGACACATAAGAACATATCTGAACGATTAAAACAAATTCTAAGGGTTGTAACAGATTGATCTGGGCAGGATTCATGTTCAAATTTCATCAAAATACCACTGTTGTCAGTTTGAGTTCAAAAATAACCCAAACTTACAGAGTTTGAACTTTCACCAAATCATTCACCTGAGCTCAGTTTAATCTCTCAAACTTTCCAATAGAATCTCAGGAACAACTCAAACTCCTTAATTTTTCAGTTCAGGCTCAAAACCAGAATCTTCTTCCCAAGTTTGATTGAAAAGCCTCAAAAATTTGACTTTATGATTAAAGCCTTTTCCTAAGGAATTAAAGCCTAAAATAAGATCTTCTCAACCTCAGAAACTTGCTCAGCCTCTTTAATAGATGTTCTAGCCCTAGAAATTAGGGTTAAAAACTCGCCGCCTGAGCTCCTAAACCACTTTGTTCATCAGAAGAATCTAAGAGTTGTTACAGTAGAATGAGGTCATGAATAGCTTCAATGCACTGCACTAAAGATTCTAGGTTCCTTAAATGCTACTTAGACCTTTCTGTCAGACTTCTCCAACTCCGCCGGAGTTGGAGAAGATGAAACTAAATCTACAGCTCTAGTGGCTAAATCTTCAATTAAACATCTACAAATTAATCAGTGACCGTTAAATCATTGATCTAGAGCTTCTCACTAAGTTTCACAGGTTGAAGAACAAAAATGACTCACCAGAGCTCGTCGGAGCTCCGGTGAATCCAAAAAATGTGAAAATTGTGTACATATTGTTTAAACTTGCCATTTTTTATCTAAAAAGGTTCTTGAGGTTGCAAGGAACCTCAAGAACTCAATTAATTCTTCATTATCTTGTTAGAATTAAGATTTGACAATAAATTCATTTCTTTAAGAATCTGATTTGGATTAGGCTCAGGACTTGTTTTACCACTCAATTGAGTGGTTAAAACAAGTCAACAAGTATTAGCAGTCATAATTATATAGTTAATTAAGGATTGGAATTGCTCTTGAGCCGCCATGGATAGCGAGCTCAGGAGCTTAATTAAAATTGGGCGTTTAATTTATATGTGGTAATTCTACATATTATAGTATCGATTAGGGTACTTAAGTGGTGAATAGATGATGGAGAACCCTATGAAGGCGGATCTAAGCCCACTACTGTCGCCATGGATAGTGATAGTAGTCGGTGTAGATGAAAGGTGAATTAGGCGATTAGATGATCAATTAAGTGGATTAGAAATGGTCATGAGAGATAAAGAAAGGTGGACAGTGAGTTAAAAAGACAAGATTAAGGCTCTGGCAAGCTTAAGGAGTTCGTCGGAGTCGGAGAAGATGAACATTGAAATTCTAAAATTACTCTAATCTAACAACTATCTAACTAACTAAGCCATCCTACTCCTACTCCCACTCCTAATCTACTGTTACCTGGATGAAGGGGTTAATAGGGTTCCACCGAAAGCTCATGGCGGACAAAGAAATCAGAGGGTGAAAAGAAGAATCTCCAGTTGGCTGATGTGCGGTGAAGCGGAGGACTCCTTGGTCGGCGCCAGTGTCCAGAGACATGGCAGACCACGGCAGATCTCTTCGGCTAGTCAAAATGGATGGAGGAAGTCGGAAAGTGAAATGGAAAGTCACCGGAGTTTCAGACGAATAGCCTATTGCGTTGGCTTAGTGTTAGAAGAGGGAAGGGAGCCAACTTGCTAGAAATCGGAGGGGTGAGGGGGTATTTATAGTAGTTGGCAGCAAAGAAAGTGGCGGGGTCTGGCCAAAAAAGGAGCTTGAGGGGCTTAACCTCCGGCATCCTCTCCAACGACGGTGAGGTTATCTCCCACTGGAAATTAGGATTTCCAGTTAATCCAAACCAGTGGATGAAGAGGAGGTGGTGAGCGCAAGCTGCAAGAGCTTGGACAAAGAAGATTGATGTCAGCAGGGTGGTAATCGTGCAATGGTGTGACTCTCCGTCGCCAGCCGTTCATTCAGCTGAAGAAGAAGAAGAAAAGGGACTTAAATGTAATAAAACTTATGGACCTATGTGAGAAATAAGGGCCCGATTGCAATAAGTTTTAAGGACCAAAATGTAAACTCAGGTTTTGAAGGTTTATTTTAACTTAAATCCTTTTCAACTTTTTATATATGTAAGTAAATAAGGTAATTATTATGTTTTCACCTTGAATTTACATTTTTGACCTTTTTAGGTTAATTAATTAGATTAAGTCAAATTACTTAAGTTATTATATACTTATGTTTGCATTATGTTTAAGTTACTTAACTTATTAATTAAGGGAATGATTAATAGGATTTCAAGTCCAATTATTAATTAAATTGTTAATAATGTTAATTGGATGATAAAATGTCATTTTAAGTTTTTTTAAGGTCCTTTACTAAATATCCCTTATTTAATAATTAACCCTTATATATTCATAACCTTAAATAATTAACTAGGAAGACTAGTTAATTAGGGATAATTAGAGACCATGATGAGTCTCTCATCATCATCTTCTATATGTGGAACCACAGATGCGCAAGGCATTGAACCCGTGATCACACAAGCAATCATACACACTCGAGGCACGATCAGAAGCATTTCTAGTGCACGATCTCTACCCTTCATCAGCAATTCGACAGCTCTGCTTCCTCCTCACTTTGCAAGTGTGATGCGTAGCATGTATGCATGCCCGCTATGCTCATTAGCTAGTTATTTGCGTAGGCACCTGATACATGCGCATTCATTCATGATAAAATGCCTACTTATGTTAGTTCCTAAGCTTGACATTGCAGGTAGCATTTTAAATAATGCATAACATTCATCATTTTGCATTTAGGGTGATTTGTACAAACTGTATATTGATTCATGCATTATTATGGCCAAGGAATAGGGTGAGATATTTTGACACTTCAAATGAAAAATCCAACCGTGTGGATGAATCCGAAGTGACGATCACAGCCTGGCAATGTGGAAATCATCTTGATCCGAGCACCGTAGCATCCTTTGCAAGCAAAGAAAGGTGGACGGTCTAGATGGTGCCACGTGACACCATCCAAATCGCCCAACATGACCCAGATACCCTCCAAGGCACCTAAAGTGGATATCCTAGCCGTCGGATCTCAATCCAATGACTAAGAAACTATCAACCATTACTCAACTCGAAAGGGGGAAGGCCTGATGAAATCTCAATCATTGGATCTTCATCTAATGGTCAAGAACCAAGAAGGCAGCAGCTCTTGGCATGACAATCCAGTGCCTTGCCTCATTGGTTGCGCTCCCATCTCCCAACGGAGAGGTGTGGGTTCGAGCAGTGATCCGCCATAGCCTCTTCGTTGCCAGTGAAATTGGATTGCTCAATCTCGATCGAGCAGTCAGGGCTCAAACAAGCGGATGGATGCTCACGCCATATGCGCATTCACACGCGACAACCAAGCACACTTCGATGAGCAATCCTAGTGCTTCATCCATGATCAAGCAGCTAACATTCTCTCCTGCCAATGAATGCGCGATTCAAATGTAAACACACGATGAGCGCGCGATCCACATAGTCCACCCACGATCCAAAGGTGCGATCTTCCTACAATCTCTGCCCTCCATTAGCGATCCAAAGACCACCGAGCGAGGAGCAGCTACTACAGTGCCATCCAGCTACTGTGCGCGAGGTGCGTGTGCACGTGCGCTACGCTGCACGCAACTGTGCACAGGCAATGCACCGCGGCGCATGTCTTGCGCATTGCAATTGGTGCATGGTAGTGGCAAATCCCTCCCTTACACCTATATAAGCCCACCTACACCTCTCCTTTGGCCTTCATCTCTACCTAGCTATTTCCCACCTACCCAAGAGCTCCAAGAAGTTTACCAAGCTCCCAAGAGCTCATTCACAAGCTCCATGGCCTCCAATTAGTGTAATACTCCCCTACTCCACCAAATATTCAACCTTACCCTTACCCCTTTCATAGGAGATCACAGAGCCATCCCCTCTCCTCCATTCAAGTAGACAATCACCTCTACCTCCTCATCACCATTCCCACAGCTCGATCAAGATGCCCTCTACTCAGATTCCTCCTACACCTCATCTCCTCCATCCAAGCCGCCACCAAGTGTCGTCATCTTGCTAAACATCCGCTTTAGGAGATTCCTTCTCATCTTCATTCTCTTGTTATTTTGTTTAGCATATTTCTACTTAGTGTAGTAAACAACATTTTGATATATCAGATTTGCTTCATTTCTCTACTCTCCATCTCTTTATTTATCCTTGCCCGAAGATTATCTTGGTTATTTCTTCATTAAGAAAATACAAAAAAAAGCACAAAACCCCAAAAATGCCAAAAAAAATAAAGTGAAATGCAAATCTCAAGGAAACAAATGTCACCTCCCCGAGTTCGACCCAGGACTCCCGTTCGAGTTTCGGTAAATTTTGTTTAATAGCGAGTTTTGCGACAATGATAACGGGTTTTCTTGAAACCTTAACTTTTCTTCTCAAAAATGCCCTAATCAGCGCCATGTGTGTTGTGTGCCCTACACACAAGTATTGAGTACCTTACACAGCCATTGACCCTTTTTACCTCTCCTCACCACTATATAAGGCCATGCTTCCTTCCCTTTGCAAATCTTCACTTCCTATGCTTTCCACACCTACACTAGAGCTCTAGAAGCCTCCCAAAGCTCCAAAGAGCTTATCCCCAACCCCTTAGCTCACCTATTAGCGTAGGTAATCCTCCCTCTATCAAAATTCATCCTGCTCCTCACCAGCTTCATAGGAGACCTAAAGGTCATCCTCCCATCCCCAATCAGGAAGTTGATCACCTCCACCTCCTCAACCCCATTCCATTAGCTTGGTTAAGCATCCCTCTACTTGATTTCCTCCTACACCTCATCTTCGTCCTCCTACTTCGCATCTTCCTCATCCAGCCGTCACCAAGCGCTGTCGTCTCACCAAACAACCACTTTGGGAGACTATTCTCACCCCTTTCTCTCTATTATTTTATTTGTTATTATTTTTGATTCGTTTAACTTATAATAAACTTAAGGTTTGCAATATATCAGTTCTCTCTCTCCCTCTCTTTATTTTTTTTGCTTAGATTAACTTTGACCCAATATTCTACCTATATAACGTACCAAAAAAATATAAAGCTGAAAAGCACCAAAAGCAAATAGACCCTAACGTGGATTCGAAATCAAACTTCGCCTCCTTGTGTTTAACCCAGGACTCAGTCTAGCTTAATTTATCTAATAAGAGAAATTTTACACATAATACGATGAGGGTTTTTCTTTCTCAAAACCCTAATCCATTTTCTTTGTAGAATCTCCACTCATCATTTTGGTGCCATTACCTCCCCAACAATGAACTTCGATTTTTCCCATGTTCTTCCCACATTTACTGAACTTTTACCTTACTTCTCCCCATTTTACTGTGATTGTAGGTCCTCCTCTGAGATAGGCCAAAGTAGTAGAGTGGAGTAAAGTGTTGCTGAAGGTTTTGTAAGTGTTTCACCCCCTCCCCACCCACTAGATTTGTTTCTCCATATGAATAACTCAAATCCGAATCGACCTAGGAGCTTTTATAAATCATAGGAGAGATTTTGGTGTTTGTTTGCCACATCCACTCATCCCAACCACCTATTTATAAAAAAATACCAAAAAAAACTCTTCTCTGATTGTAGGACTTAACTAAAATATACACACATTAAAACCCACAGACCTAAGGCGTAGCTTCCCTGATTTAGTCACTAATCATCATTCTGACCTATGGACCTGGTACACTAGAATCAACTACACACATAAGTAAATATTTTCTGTGTGTCATGGTTTGGAAAGGCTAATTGTTGGATTTGTTTAGACCATACAACTTTAGTTTAAAATTGATTCATTTAGTAGCTCCATAGGATTCAATTTTTAGGGCTACACCAGGTACTCCACATTATTTTTTATCTTTAAAGAAATATATATATACATTGGTAATTTCAAAACTTGGTTTGCCTCACTAAACCCTGATTGAATATACCTACTATTTAAATCCTAAAAGATACTAAGCAAAATTTGAACCCTAAAATACACCTCATCCATAATAATCTTGCTTGAAAACCCTAGTTGTGTGTGCACACACACAATAATTGATCATTAAGGGAACAATCTATTTAAGGTCCCATCACATTCCAAAGCACTACTATCCCAAGCCTGATTAAAATTGAGTAGATGTTGGCCCTAGGATTCATTGAATCCATTTTAGGGTGCAATTTAGGCCGTGATTTGAATTAGTGACTTTTTTTTTTGAAAGGAACTAAGTTAAGGGGCCTGATTATCAAACAACTTAAGAGAGCAGGGGTTTGGCATAATTAGTGGCCTTCAGGATATGCTCCCCTTGCTACACTAGCCCAACTTAAATAGCTTTCGGATTAAGGGCAACACAAATTTCAATTAATTTTAGAGTTACTGTTTTGAAGCATAGGTCCTTAGGCTACCCAATCTAAGGATAGGTTTGTATTTTTGTGTTTCAGGGCGTTATCTTTTTGTTCTTCCAACTTCCTTCTAGTGCATTCTTGGAAGGAGGTCATTGAACCCTAGATTGGAAGGACCACTAGACCATTCAAGGAGGCGAAGGTTGATTTATAGCCAAGCAGATGGCATTGCTGATAACCGACAACCACTTCCTTCACCTCCCAACCAGGAGGAGCTGATTTAGAGGTAGCTGAAATAATTGCAGCGGATGCAAGAATAGTTCCAGCACATGAATGGTCAGGGCCCTCAACCCTTGAAGGATTTTTATGATCTTTCAAATTACGAGGATCATCTCGGTGTTATGATCCCCGCTGGAGATGTTGAGTCCAAGCTTGGCTCCAAGGATCTATTCCAACATTTGGAAGATCTGACCATTTTGATTCAAACCACCAAATCATGGAATGTGAAAGAAGAACAGAACATCATGAGGTTTTTCCCCCACTCACTCAGGGATAAGGCCACACATAGGTGCCGAGCTATAGGAAGACCGATAGCTACATGGACAAAATTAAAATTGGCCTTCCTGAAGAAATTCTTCCAAATTGGATGGGACTAATGCTTTGCGACGGGCAATTACCACTTTCATCCAACTGCCAGGGGAACTACTTCATGGTGCCTGGGAGCGATTCCGAAATCTATTGTGGAAGTGTCCATACCACCAGGTGCCTAATTGGAAACTCATGCAGATTTTCTATCACAGGTTAACGGATCAACTCCGTAATCTCATGGGCACTTCTTGCAGAGGCAATTTCCTCAACAATGATGTAGATCGAGGATACGATTTGGTCAAGGAAATGAGAAAAACACTAGAAACCATGCCTCCATGGACACCTTCAATTGATCCCAACAACCCAGATCAAATGCCAATGAGATTCAAGTTGATTCTCACAATTTTGAAATGGAATTGATTTGTAATAAACTAGCTAAGGTTGATTTAGTTGCAAAGCGAACGGAAGAGTGGATGGCTGGAAATTCTAGAAACACTTCTAGATCCACTCAATCCCAGATTTCAAGATTCCATTCCTTATTTGCTCCCACGGGACGGGAGTTTGTGAACCAACTTAGAGTCAGCTAAACCTACGAGCCAACACTTCTCGGAACCCTATGGGTCCCAATTTGGGGCCTTTGATCCCAATTTTTCTGGTCATTCCTTCTCACCATCCTCACCTTACGAGGATGTGTAAGTGATGAGGTGTAGCTCATCATAGCTAAAATGCCAAACTTAAGCTAGAAACGAGGTTAAACACTATCTAATTAACACAATAAATGTGTTAAGTGTGGGATTTGAGGAAAATGACCTAAAACATAAAAAATGTGTTCAAAATGCATAGTTAGATCCATTAATATTCTCTTCATAAATGCTCATTAATTATCCAATTACCATTTGAACACATTTCTGTCCTCAAAAGTTCAAATCAAGGGTAAAATTAACTTCTAATATGTTCAATTATCATGCCATAAAAACTTGGGTACATTTGGACATTATTAAAACCTTGCATTAATTAATGACTTTACACTTAGATCCTTAGGCATTCATAGTTCTTAAGCATGAAACTAGCAGGGGCATACTTGCAAGCTGTTAGGGACCTATTTGTTAAAATTTAGGGACCGCTCTATTTGGATTCTTTTCATTTATGGGTTTTCTCATAAATTCTCTACCCCTTCGATATAAGCCCTCTTAGGCAAAAATCCCCACACACTTGCTGCTTCACAAGGCACTGTAGCTCATGAAGAACACGAGCTACAGTTGCCATCTAGTCTTTGGCCCGTAGATCCAACAATGGATCCTTCACCATCCTTCTTGCACCTTTGCGCGGACAATTGTAGCCTCCTCTAGATCCCATCTGACGATGGAGATTTGGTTTGGAACTCCCATGCACCCATCCCCTTCAAATCCACCGTCCAAACCCTTTGTGCCTAATCTCACCTTTCCAGTCACCATAATCACTTTTGTGCCTACTTAAACACTACCTACAAGCTCATGCAATGCCATCAACTCCCTTCCCTTGATCTTGATCATCATCTACCCCTCTAGCATACTTCCTTCTTTCCTCGATGGTTGGTGATAGAGGCCATTGCTCTCCCTCCGTTCATCACCTTCAGCCGCCAGCTGTTGGTCCTTAGGAGTCTCCTTTCACTGGAGGTTTCTCCCATTTCTTCCTCTTCAGTCATTGGTTGTAGATCCCAGAGAGTCACCTTCTTCCTTTAGATAGATTTCCTACTTTCATAGATTAGGTTTTACTACTTTGATAGCTAGAATTACTAATTCTTAGTTTAGTTTAGATTAGTTAGAGTAGTAACCACTAGTTGATCTAATATGAATTAGATTAGTTAAGAGTAGTTTAGTGTAGATTCGATCACACCCTTTTTGATCAATTCAGATCAAAGAGGTGTTTTTCCATCTCTGTTCCAATCCATGAATCTCCCTCTTCACTTCACGATCCACATTCACTGACTTACCCATCATTTTAGTCTCCCGATCACTCTTTCATTTGTGCTGATTTGGATCTGAAGCTCTCTAGCTATCAGATCCAAACCACGTTGGAAATCACTTGAGGGTGATCTCATTCATCTCATTAGATCACAATCACCCTCACTGCACTTTGATTTGTGCTTATTTGATCGTTTGGATCTGGTTTGAGTTTTGGGGATTGAATGAGAATTTTCTGATGGAATCATGTATTAATTAGATTTAAATGATCGGATTGAGCTAATATTTGTTTGATTGGATTAATGGTGTTGGGCATGAACTATTTTTATTAGATTTGCACTAAGAATAGTGTTTATGCCCAATTTTTCATTCAAGACTTTCAGTTTTTTTCTTCAATGATAGCTAGAGCTAAGGAAAATCAGTTGCACTGATTTGAAACTCTAGTAATGATTCAATTGCTATTTGGGAATTGCTTAATCTTCCTTAGCACTAATTAATGGTGTACAGGAAGGATAGGTGATTATATCACCTTACTGATTCAAAATCAAGAGCCTATTAAGGCAGCATTGTTTCTATATTCAGAATAATTTCAATTTGGTGAGTTTTGGATTTGAGATGTTTAAACAAAAAATATTTCCAGAATTACTATGAAGTATTTGTGATTGTGTAAAGTGGATTTAATCGAGTGCATTCAGACCTAAGAATTGCAGCAGCTGTTGCTCTGTTCTTGGATGTAAATGGCTTTTCAGTAGGATTGTGACTTATGATTTTAAATGGATTTTGGATGAACTATTTTTCTAGGTTGAATGGCCATAGATCTGGTTTTTCAGATTTGAGGATGATCTTCTAGAGCATCAAATCAGGCTTTAAAGCCTGATTCAGTCCATTGTCTGTTCAGCAGGGCAATCATGTTGTAGTAGCAGTTGGAGTAGTTCTAAGTGTACTTCAAGAGCTAATTTGAGTGTTGTAGGTGTCTTGTACTAATAGAACTTCACATAACAAGCATTCATGTACACTACATTGAGTTAAATTTTAGATTGAATAGCATCTTGAGTGTTTTAAGTCTATTGTCAGTAACATGAATTGGTTTAACTGTCCAAAATGTGATGTTAATGAAATTTGAGTGAAAATCATGTTTATTGGATCATAATCATTCCATGTATCTTTCTGGATGACACTAATGACTAGCAACTCTAACTAAATATGTGGCCTTAGATTCTTTGAGTGAAATTCATTTTAGGTCTAATTTGGATGAGATTTGTAAATAAATAAAAATTATAAAAAAATCATAAAAAAATAAAATAAACATGTCCTAAGTAAGATCAGGTATTTGTTTAGGTGTATGCAAAGTTTTAAAGTATTCCAAACCCTTGGGTTGGTAGAACATACCAATTGATGGTTCGATCTACTTTGAAATTCATTAAAAGAACCAAGTTCAAAAATCACAAAAGTAAATTCTTCTCATCTCATCCCACCTTCTCTCTCTCTTTTCTCCTATCTCTATTATACACAAAAATACCATAAAAATCTGAAATATTTCAAAAATTACATAAAAATACCATGTGTATATAGTATTTATACTTGTAAATATAATTTAATACTAAACTAAAATGTAAATAGTAATTTATATAACTTAAATGTACATAAATAACTTATCTATTTATTATATATATTTAAATAACTATTTACGATGTGTTAAACTATATGTACTGTAATTGTATAATTATCTATTTATTTGTTTATATTATATGTACATATACTTAAGTAAATACAAATAGTTAAGTATATATGTATAATCATATTTATAACTATATATTTATTAAAATAATTATTACATATTGTATTATACCTATATGTTTATTTATTTATATATTTATTTTATATATTTATTTTATATATTTATATTATTAAGTAAATTAAGTAAATTATTAAGTTAGAATAAAATAAATAAGTAAATTAATTTATTACTAAAGTAACTTATACTGTACACTTATATATATTAATTTTAATTATTTTCATCCTATTTCTAATATATTTATACTATATAATAATATTTATAACCAATGTTTACATATATCTATTTATAACATGTATTTAAATGTATATAAATTAAAATAAATGTTCTAAAATAAACTAAAAATGTATAATAAATACTTTAATGTGTTAATTAACTATTTATAAAGTCAATTGAATGATTAACTTATCAATTTTTACATTAATTAAGGATTTAAGATCTAAACCAACGTATACAAAGTCTTAACTTTAATTAATTTTTATATAATTAAATAGCTTATTTTTGTAAATTAATTATATAATCATGTATCATTATTAAGGGCATTCCGAATATATAATTTATTGTAAAATCGGATTTAATTTGGGCCCCCAAATCAAGGGCCAAACTTAGCTTCACAACATGCGTGCGCGTGCCTAATATGCCGCAGGACTTAGTGCCACAACGGTAACTCATAAGTGGCCGCTGTGATATAAATTGAATCACACTAGTAGCCTATGTAGTCGTCAAGCACTCGACGCAAAAACCATTAACCTCTCCCATATACCCCTAAGCATAATGGATACTATTGAGCATATGGGCTGGGAGCTCGGTAGGCCTGTGTGGGCTCGATTTGGTTGAGCTGGATATGGCTCCAGACTGCACACTGTAAAACACCTAAATAAGAACTAGGACCAGCTTAGTAGTTGTCTGGTCTCACCCATATGGGTGCTATGTATCCCATGAAAAGCCGATTCGCCCACTAAAAATCAAACTTTGGTCAAAGGCTAAGAGAAAGGGTCCAAGCTCGAAATCCAACTCAGTGTTGAAGTGTTATGAGTGCAAGAAGAGATGAGATGTGGCTAAGTGTTATGATATGTGAGTGTGCTGTGTAAGTTATTTATGTATAATATATACAGTATAAATATATTTTATAGTAGTACATGTATAATAAACAACATAAATAAAATGTATGCATATGTATGTACTATATACATATATAAGTACAAATAGAGTAGTGTATACATACTGTTTGAGCCTTGTACATATATATTTTTCGAAGGCTTTAGTAACATCTTCATCCGTCACTGTAGGCATATATTTATGTTATTAAATATAGTTCTTTTGCCTTATGTTTTGTACATACTTTTACTAAGGTTATAGCGACACTTATATACGTTACTATATATATGGTATATGTTACTAAAGTTATTAGGGAATGTATATTTATAATAGTATATATATTAATAGTCATTTTTGTACCAATACTTAGGCATTATTTAGGATAGTTGTATATAACTAACATAGAGTGATTTTACTTAGTTTTTGATGCATGTTTAGCTATAAATATGTTTAAGGCATTGTAGTTAGAATTAATTGATTCTTTTCTACATAATTAACTCATTCATTCATTCTTTGATTAATTGATTAATTTTGTAAATATAATTGACATTTTTGGGACATAGAGAGATGTATATCAATAGCTGCCTCCTAGTGAATAATTTAGAATAAATCAGTAAAAATTATTTAAACAAATAAAATGACTCGACATCTGTTTGCATTGTGACATACTATAACAACGACACCATTAAAATCATTATTTTTATGCAACACGATTTGTCGTATGTCAGTAAGCTATACAGAAGAACACTAGGCCTAACTCGTATTCCAACACTTATAACCTGGGTTGAAGAAATCACCCTAACTTCTCCTAGAAGAATCAGAGGCAATTCACCCAAGCTTGACCTAGCAACTATGCACCATAGAGACCTATGGGTTAGGCTCATGTATACACCCAACTACCCCCTAATTAGGTCAACTAGCCCACTTGGAATGCCCAACAGCCCGCAAGGAAAGTTGATTTGAACTGAAAGATAGTGGAGATGCAAGGATCTATGGTTTAACTTATGCAACAGATGAAACCCTCACCGGACAAATTGCAATTCAAGCTTATTGCTAACAACTAGCAACCCTAATCTCTATCATCTCAACCCATACCCAACTCGAGAAATGTCTAAAGTAAGGGTAATAGAGCCCAAGGGTATGGGAATCAGAGGAACCCACACGCAAATGCTTAGGTGGTTAAGCAGGGTCCTTCCTCATGGATATCTAGCTAACTAAACCCCTCCTATCTTTCCAAACCCTCCCCAAGACCCAAACGCGTATGTGTCTGCAAATTCTATTATCTTGAGTAGGAAGCAAACCCAGGACCCAGCAAACAAAACACTAGTGAGCCTGAGGATAAGATGGAAAATAATGAAGAAGATATTGAGGCTCAAGAACCTAAGAAAAATGATCCCACCCATATCCCATTCCCTAAAGCCCTACTGAAATCCAAGAAGAAACTTATAGATAGCAACAAGGAGCTTCTGAATGTATTTAAAAAGTGTAGAGATCAACATTCCACTCCTCGATGCTATAAAGCACATTTTGGCTTACGTTGAGTTTTTAAAGGATTATGCACCCAGAGGCCTAAGATGAAGGAACCCACCCTGAGGAAGGTAACACTCTCCGAGTAGGCTAGTTCTATTATCCTACATCCCCTTCCTCAGAAAAGAGAGACTCGATTGTTGGAACCTAGTTCCACTTCTCTTTTATGTTTTGGTGTTAACAAAACTATTTTAAATCTAATGGGTTTAGGAAGTGTTATTTTCAGGGAAATCACATGATTAAAACAAATGTGGATTATGATAAGTGGATGAAGATTTTATTTATGTTTATTTGTTATAATCTAGAAATGTGTGTCTCCTAAACAAGAAAAGTTGATTTAGGAAGTAAAATCAAAATAGAGATAATTGGGTATCAAACTCACATATAATTATTCGTTTGAAAAGTTAAAATCATTTCTTAGTTATTTTAACAGTTTAATTGAGTTTGAAAAGCACTAAAATTGATTAAAAGAGTTAATTCGAGGTACTTGTAGCAAGTACCAATACTGTCCATAAGTACCAATACCTGCAAGGCACAGGTTCGAGCCATAGCATCAAACTATGAACAACTACCAATACTCATCACGAGTACTGGTATCAGCTGCTCACAGTTTTGGGCACTGGTGGTGCCTAGACCTTACAAGTACCAGTACTTGTCTCTAGTACTGGTACATGTAGGTCACAGTCCTTGACTCATCTCAAACTTGTGAGTCACAAGTACCGGTACACATGATAAGTACCAGTACCTACTGACTTAGTTGGTACTCAACTGTAAGCACTAAGTATTGGAACCTATGATGAGTATCGGTACCTAGGCTCTGTTGTGCTGGCTGCTGAGTAACTATGAGTAGCTAGTACCTGTACCACAACTTTAGTACCAGTACCAACTAACCGTTGTGCCAAATCTGAACGACTATTTTTGTGATTAATCTTAACTCTAACCTTCTAATTACCCCCCTAATGGCTAGGGGCGTCACAGAGTTGCTTAGTGATCTATAAAAAGACCCTTAAGAGCTATCTTTAGAATATACAAGAATAAGAAATAGTTCTTGCTTCTAGAATTCAACTCTCTCCTTTCTAAGCTGCACGAGTGATAGTGCTGGTTGCTTTAAGCCTTCAAGAGGATCTCTAAATTGTGACAAGTTCTTTTGGTGCTTTTTAGTTCTCATCAAATCATTTTTGCACATTATTTTTTAGGCTATATCTTACTATTAAATATTTCTAAGATATTCTTGTTAAAGACTTAGGATTTTGGTTGTAAGTGTTTATATTTCTTACTTACACCTGTAATATCTTGTTCTTATTTGTTCTTGTAATTGGGTTGAGGTAACCCACTAATTGTCTCATATTTAGTAAATTGATTCCCTCCAGGTTGAGTGAATCGAGTTAAAAATCCTAAGTTGGGAGACTTACGTAGTGGAGTGCCCAAGTGAGGGGAACCACTATATATTTGGTGTTCTATTTCTGTCGCTTGAATTATTTGCAAATTTTTTTAATCACACTATTCATTCCCCCTTCTAGTGTGATTGTATTCTTAAGATCCTACAGGTGGTATCAGAGCGAGGTTATGAGAAGACACAACAACTCAACTCGCAAATGGCATCATCAACCAAGAGCACTGAAGGCCAATCATCCACACGTCCTCCCTACTTCGATGGGACGGACTATGGATGTTGGAGAAAGCGTATGCAAGTATTCCTCAAGTCCATGGATGAGGATGCTTGGACACTTATTCAAGCAAGATATTCAAATCTGGAGCCACAAGGAGTAGAGTGGACTGCAGATAAGAAGAAAATGATTATTAGCAATGCGGAGGCAATGAATGCACTTTATTGTGCATTATCCAAGGAAGAGTTCAGCCATATCTTGGCTTGCGAGCCCATATACGAGATATGGAACATGCTGCAATCACATATGAAGGAACTAATAAGGTAAAAGAAACTCGCATCTCTATTCTAACAGAAAGTTATGATTATTTCAGGATGGAGAAAGGCGAGATGATCAAGGCTATGTACACAAGATTTGGGGAAATCGTCAACCCCATGAACCTTGGAGTGAAGTTCACAGAAGAACAACTTATAAGAAAGATCTTGAGATCTCTTGGAAGTGATTAGTCTCTGAAATCCACAGCGATTCAAGAGGCAAAGGATCTTTCAATCATTCCTCTTAACAATCTGATTAGAAGCCTCATGGCCTACGAGGTTCAACTAGAGAACATGAAGAAAAATGAGGACAAACCCGTAAGCAAGAAGAAAGGGTGCACTTTCAAAGTCTTAAGGTAAGATTCAGACCTTGACGAATCCAACTCTGACGAAGAAGAGCTTGCTCTTTTAACAAGGAGATTTCAATGATTCATTCGAAAGCAAGGTAAAAGAGTGAATAAGTTTTCAAATGACGTAGTTTGTTTCAAATGCAAGAAAAAGGGACATGTATGAAAGGATTGCCTATTGATCAAGAAGAAAAAGGAAGAAAAGAAGAGAAAGAAATTGACTGGAGGAAGAAGAACTCAAGAAAGGCATATAAAGCGACTTGGGACGACAGTGATTCCAACATTGAATCCTCTTCTGAAGAATATGAGGAAAATGAAGTCGCCCATCTATGTTTGATGGCAAATGATGACAACTCAGAAAATGAGTCCAATTAAACTTGTGCTGGTTGAGATTTGAGCTCAACTGGACTCTATGAGTCCAATTGACTAGGTGAAGTGTGATTGACTTGATCTAAGTCAATTGGGCTTAATGAGAACCTAAATATTCTTAGGAGGGTCTTAGGGTGGTGTACTAGGCTTAGGGTACCTTAATTTAGGGTATTTAGGGTGTAGAATTGGGTTTCAGGACCTAGGAAATCAAAATCCAAGCTTAATTTCCAAAATAGTGTCTGGAGAGGGGTATCAGACATCCAATTAGAGTATCAGATGACTTATACTCAAAAAATAGGAGTCCAAACTTCTTGTCTGGATGTCCAATCAGAGATCAAGGTGGATTCTATCTTGGAATTCTCCAGAAAATGGACTTCTGACAACTTGTCTGGATGTCCAATAACATTGTAGAGTTGGGTTCTAGGTCTATTGGTTGTGCCTAAGGGTTTTGGATGTCTAATAACTTATCTGGTCAACTAAATAAGGGCTAGAACTAGGGTTTTGAGGTATCGTAGGTTAAGGTAACCTAATCTAAGGGTGGCTAAGGCTTAGGATGGTCTTTAGGGCTATCCTGGGGCTAGGATTGGTCCTAAGTTCTTTATAATTTAAACTCTACATTAAATTATACTAAGTAGAGTAGCATACCTCAACCCTACATTACTTTCGTACTTTATTCCTAAGTATTTTGCTCCAGCTCTATTGCAGTACCAACTTCTCTTTATTCTTCAGATCCAGCTTCAGATCTTCTTATTACCTGCAAACCATATAATGCACTTAATCAGCTCATTATAACATTATTCTATGCATAGCTAAAATAAAGTAGTAAAGATGTAAAGTATGCTCATGAATGCAAGGGTTACACTAAGTTAAGGTAGGTTCTAACTTAATTTAGGTCATTTAAGACCTATGATTGTTGAACAATCATACCCTCATGCCTAAATCTTGCTAGTCCCTAGCAAATGCAAAACTAAGTTATCTACAACTGGGTCCCTAAAAGATTGATTATTATCAAGTGTATGACTATAGATTCTTTCCTTTTCATTTTCATCCTAAAATCAAGAAATTCAGACAATTGTGAAAGTGTAGCTATGTAGCTTTTGTAATTGATTTGAGTGAAAAACCTAATTTACCTTGACTGATTGCACAGCAATCATAGGTCTTAATTGACCTAGATTAGGCTAGGACTTAGCATAAGTTAGGGTAATTCATGCATGCATAAGCATTATCTGCATCTTTACTACTTTACTTTAGCTATGGATAAAATAATGTTATAATGTGCTGATTAAATGCATTATGTCGATTGCAGGCAATAAACTGATCAGGAGCTAGATCTGGAGCTAGATCTGGAGTGGGATCTGAAGCTGGATTAAGAATAATGGGTGTTGTAGTAGAGCTGGAGTAGAAGACTTAGATTAAATGTAGGAATAATGATGTAAGGGAGTTAAGGTTTGCTATTCTATTAAGTAGGAATAAAGCAGTAAAATGTGAAGAGATTAGGTCCATCCTAGCCCTAAGATAGCCTAGAGACTTCCCTAAGCCTTAGCCACCCTTAGATTAGGTCACAACACCCTAAGAAGACCCAAAACCCTAGTTCCAACCCTTATCTAGAAGTCTAGATGAATTATAGACATCCAAAACCCTTAGCCAACTCCCGCACACCTTAAACCTACTTCTACAATGTTATTGGATGTCCAGACACTTGGTCATATTTCTAATTTCAGTAGAATACCCAAAACAGAACCTTGAATCCTTCCTGACTCTGATTGGACATCCAGACAACAGGTCTGAACTTCTGATTTTTGAGTATAAGACGTCTGACACTATTATTAGACGTCTGATATTATTATTAGACATCCAGACAACAAGTCTGGACTTCTCGATCTTTTAAAATATCACTGACAAATCTCTCTCTACTTTGTTTTGGATGTGTAGGACAACACGGAAGAAAACGGGATCTGCGCACACAACGAGCACAGCAAAGAAAAAATCAGGTTCACATCATCTCTTCTTTAGATTTGGATTTTCTTTTGAACCCTAGGAGTAGATTTACTTTCTACAACTTATTTTCAAAAAAAAAAATATTCATTTTCATAAATAAAAAAATTTAGATTAGGTTTCTTTCTGAATCCTACGGTAGTTTGAAAAAAGAAAAGAAGAAAGAAAAAAAGAATATATATTTGTGAAAATCCCTTGAAAAAAAAATATCTTTTTGAAAAAAATATTTTGCAAAAGTTTTCAAAAAAAAAGAACACTTTTGGTGGAAGGCTTGGATTTCAAACCTAAATCCTTTTCAAAAGCCTTTCCACCATCTTCTGATTTTCGGCCAGATTTCAACTCTGATTTAAAAGTTCAATTTTTGAAAAATTAGTGAGCAAAAAATTCTGAAATTTGGGCCAAACCTTCATTTTCAAACCATCTTTCAAACACCACCATTATTTTGAAAATATTCCAAGCATAAAATTTTGAAAAATTCACGAAGTGCACGAGGGTCAGACTGACCCAGATTTGAGATTTTTCAAATTTCAAAAAGCAATTTCGAGCAATCTACGAATTTGTTTTGACTAAATATGGCAAGCTTTGAAATATGATATCAGTGGCTTTATTTTCCACATTTTTCCTGAATTTTTGAAGGTCAATTAATACTGCTTCAATGTGAAAAACTGATCAGGGGTCAAAAATTTCAGATCTGACCACCTGACATTCAAAAATTCCTAAAAATTCGGTTGAAATAGTAAAAATTCCAAAAAAATATTCTATCGAAAGCTAATTGAAAAAGGAATCTACTCACAAAATTTCAAGTTAATTGGATTCCAATTGTTGTGAAAGAACGAACCTTACTTTTGTGGTCAGCTGAAACAAAACAAACCCTAGAAGTACATGAACCTTAGGGTTAAATCTTTTGGGTTACAACTTAGAGACCACACTTGGGCTAACCTAGACTTAATGAAGCATAGAACTTAGCTAGTGAGTTTGGTCACCTTGTGGGCCACTCACCAAAAGAAAACCCCAATTGAAGAAAATGGGCTAAAATCAATTTTAAAACACGAATTAAACCTGAATTTGTTGTCGTACTAATGGGTGATTTCAACCTCTTGGCTGGGTTAGTCAAGAGGCGGGAATCGCTTTTAGTCAGTTGTACGATGAATTTTCTTCAGGAATTAGAACGTAAAATGAAAAATCTGGTCACCGGATTCATAAGGACCATCTGATTGATAGGGCCTTAGCCTTGTTTGGGTTGGCTACACCAACCCAAGGGTTGGGTGGTGTATGCAAGGAAGGAGGTCACTTAGACCTCAATTGGTTGGACCTTGGGAGCCACTCCCTAGGAGGCGAGTCACCTCGCTAGGACCATCTTCTCCCCCCACTTCTATCTCCCATAGCCATAATGGCTAACCCTGGATCTGGATATAATCAGGATCCAGAAAAGCTGGACCCACGAGCTTATCTGAGAGCCTGGGTCACTGAATCAGCTCAACCTAGGGATCAGAACCCAAGGTGGTGAATATGACTTTTCGCTTCGCCTGATCCTTCTCCTCGGGTTACTGAAAAGGTTAACCCATATCCTAACCCTGGATATTATGACCCATACCAGTTGGTCCCTCAAAGGACTGCATCTTATAACCCAGGATATGGATTTCATACTCCTGCTTCTCACCAACGGAATATGGGTAGACCTGATTCACCCCCTGGAACCCCTGAAGAGCTACTAGTGCATATGCGACTGCATTAAAGAATATAGAGAGCTATAGCTAGCGCTAAGGAAAAGGCCGCATCTTATCTACACGAAATCCAAGCAATCACTGAGCCGAACCATAGACAAAGCTAGATTCCGCATCAACAAGCTGTGATGGAGGTCCTTCGGGAAATAGCAGAGATAACAAGGCTAATTGGACAAAATCAGGAAGCTCAAGAACTACTACTTTTGAGATATCGAGTGGAAAATAGCCTTGAAGACCTCGAAGAATCTGAAACGACTACTCCAGAAGAACACACAGAAGATTCTCGGGAGTAGATGCTGGAAGATCACTTAGGGGAAGAAGAATCTAGATTGGATATGAGATAGGAGCAGGAAGTATACCGAATGGGTTCGTTCGAGAACTCCATTCAAGAAACTGAGGAGGAAAGGACTGATATCTCCAGGACCAAGCCACAATCGGATTATCCTAAATCCTGGGAGATACCTCATGGGTTAGAAAACCCAACTGAGATAAGGGAAGTAGATCTAGTCGAGGATATGGATCTTGAGGCAAACATTACATTTGACACTACTGATCAATCTAGGCCACTTCCCATTGTAGGTGAACCTGTGCTAGAGCCAACATCTTCTGGTCTGCACTCTTCTTCTTTCACCTACATACCTAATTCGGATGTTAGAGATTCTGAGATGACACTTTTTATCTGATTGCACCACAAAAATACACCTGCAATAGTGCCTTCTTGTGCTATTTCCTAGCATTACCTATGCATATTAGGGTTCCATAATCACATTTGTAAAAAATACATGCATTCATGCATTTAATTAAGAAGGGAGGAGAATGAAATAAATGGCCTCGCAATTCGCATTTTCTTCAAGTGCTACTTCGCAATATTCCCATCTTTATTTTTTTTTCCATTAGATTTGGAAATCTCTTCCCACGGCTGCACCTTTCTTCCTCGCGCGCCATTCCCTGCAGCTACCCTTCCCTGCGGCTACCTCTCCCTGCCAAGGCCATGCATGAGCCATGCACAGCCAGGGCATGGCCATGCATGGCTTCTTCCTCTATAAAAGGCCATGACTTCTTCACCTTCAAAACCAGCTTGGTCCCAGCCGAAAAAAAAACCACACTAGCACTTCTTCTCCAGTCCACCACCCTCTCCTCCCTCTCCCTCCATATGCCGACCCTCCTCGAAGACACCCGGCGGGAAGGATCCCTCACTATGGTGCACACCACCATAGTGAGACCACCACCGCCCAGCTCTTCAAAGAGCCAGTGGGCGTGGTGGCTCTTTTCTAGTTTTTGTCCATTCCAGCACCTTCAGCCATGGCCACAAGCTTCAAGGTCTGAAGCTCGGAGCTCGGCGGCGGCAGCAGCAGCAGCCCCAGCCCCTTCCGCGCGCGCTTGTAGGCGCCCCAGCCCCTTCCGCACGTGCCTGCAGACCTTTCCTCCTTCCACTTTCTCCACCCTGTCGCTCTCTCTTCCGCCCACAATCGGCCACCGCACGTCACTGCAATGGCCGGCCGAGCGCTTCCCCGCACCCTTGCCAGCACCTGCAAGCCTCCGTGCAAGCTGCAGGTGCCCTTGCCTCCCTCTCCGCGTGCTTTGTCGTGAGCTTCTCCGTGCTCACAATTGGCCAGCGCAGACCCTCTTCCTCGCGCGCCAGCTCGCTTGCGCCAGCCGCGATCAGGCCACACTCACACCACCTACAGCTCCCGGTCGCGCGACTCGCCCGACCACTATAGCCACTGTTCACGCGAGTCTGCGTGACACTGTGGCTACAGTGGGGTGACCGGTGAGCTTCTCAATTAACCGATCACTCGGTGTACCGCGATTGCCGTTCGCCCGTGCGCACGCCTGCCCGCGCGTCTCCGCCCACGTCGCCCGCACACGCCCGCGTGTCTGCGTCGCCCACACCCGTCTGCGTCGCACGCTCCCTTTCCCCGCTTCTACGAGTGCCCATTCCAGCCACTCTGTGCAACGTTGGGTCCTCTCCGCTCCAACTCTCCTGCATGAGCGCTCCTCTCTGTGCGAATACGCACCTGTGCACATGTGTAGGACTCCAGACGACGCGTTGAAGCTCCAGACGACCTAACGTAACCCTCCAGCAGTGCGGCTGCTCTCTCTCTCCCGCTCTCTCTCTCTCTCACACAACACTCTCTTCACCGACACTCACACACATTCACTCACACTTCCATACACACACACACACACCTAGACACTATTACATACATATATATATATACGTATACATATATATATTGATATATATATATACATATATTTATATACATATACATATATATATACATACTTATATTTATACATATAGTAGTACCCATATACTTATGTATTAGTATACATACATATATATATATATATATATATCTATATACTTATATATATACATATACATATACATATATATACATATATCTACATACTTATATATATATATATATATATATATATACACACACACATATACATACTGATATATATATACATATTTATATACATATATATATATATAAATATACATATATCTATATATATACTACTACCTATATAACTAAGTATCGATACATATATATATATACACACCTACTTATATATACATACATATATACATATATATATCTATATAACTATACATATATACATATATATATATATCTAGCTACATATATCTATATATACATATATTACTATATACTTATACACATATATACCTCTATATAGTTATATATACATACACATACCTATATATATATACATATACATATATTTATATATAACTACATATATATATACCTATATATTTATAACCCTATATATATATAGATATATTTACATACATATATATATATATTTTCACATTATTTGCCATACATGGTATCACGGGAATATTTGCACCAGTTGCTGATATTCCTCGATACACGCGTACAAAAAGTGTGGTTACATACATCTTCCACCATCCATCCCACACTCCACATAGCACCTAGTCCTGTCGGTTGCATCTTTCTAGACGACGACCGACTCGACACCGTGCTACACTCCATCTTCGCCTCCACCCCCACCCCTTTATACGTATATAATATATACCTATATATATATACTATATGTACTTTATTTCTGTTTCTCTTTCATGCCAATAAAAAGATAAAAAAATATTTAAAAGAGAAAAAATAATCCTTGACTTGCAGGTACCTTGTCTTGCGAATAGCAAGAGCCATTTTGAAAACCTGTTTTGGCTCAAAGCCAAGAACTCAATTTTAAGGGTGTGCCTCAAGGACAAAGATTACCAGAAAAAAAAAATCTAAATAAGAAAAACACAATAAATGAATGAAAGAGACTCGTTGTAGGAAAGGCGTAGAAACTCGACTTGTAACCCCACTTCCCTGAGTTCGACCTTGGGCCTAAAAGTGATAAGATAAAATCAAGTAGGACAGGTTAAAAATTTTGTAAAGAGATGGTTAGGTCCGATTTAGGTTAACCACTATACACACTTCAACGATAAAATCACCATATTAACAACCTATTCAGGTTTGACACCACACCTTTTCTGGCGCCGTTGCCGGGGAAGTGCACCTTTAAGTAAGTTTCTATTCCATTCCTTTCAATTTTTCTCTTCTCTCTTCACGGGTATGTCTGTTTTTGGTGTGCAGGTGAACCTGTTGCAAGGAAATGGCAGGCAAATGAAGTTGAAGATGTGAGCAGATCCAAGGCGGGAACGAGAGCGTGAAGACGCCGACACCGCATTGGAGCTTCGTACACGTTGCTGAACAAGTAGGTCATCTCTTCTTAGTAACTAGGGTTAACTTGTTGATGGTTGTGCGGTTGTTATGTTTGTTGGTAATAATTGTTGATTATGTCGTTGTAGTATAGGGTGTATAATATAACATTAAGGATGTCGTATAGTGGTGAGTATGGGTGAGTTCCAGTCATTACAACCATTATTATCATTTGCTTATTTATCTAATTTTTACTGGTTTTATTCCAGGTCGTTCACTGGGAGGCAATTTATTGAATTTAATTCGGTCACTCTTTGATTATCTCAAAATTGTCTTCTTATTCAAAAAAAAGAAACTTTACATTTTATTAAAGAATGAATGAATGTGTGTTTTATTTACCTAATTACTAAGAAATGCTTGCAAAAATACTAACTATGAACAAGCATCAAACAATCTATTATTATACTCTAAACTATGTATTTACAAGTTATCCTATTAGTACTATCATAATAGTATATAATACATTAGAATGCAATGGTGTAGAAATTTAACTTATTAGTCTGTTATGTACAGTAACATATACAGCAGTTTCAGTGACAGATATAAGCGTCGCTAAATCTCAGAAAACACTATATACAACCTAAAGAGGCAAAACTGAGATCTTTAGCGACGTTTATAGTGTCGCTTTATTCTGTTAGTAATTATATAGATTTACTTATACGTATGTATACTACTTATTCTTTGTTTCTCTTTCTTTCTTCATTAAGTCTCTGTTCTTTGTATTCTTAACTCCTGTTCTTCTTGTGTTCATATTTCTGTTTTAAGTATTCATCTTCTTCTTTCTCTTTTTATTACTCTTGTTCTTTTCTCTGTTGTTCTTGTACTCTTTTCTCTTTTTTTTTTTCGTGTTAACTCTTTGTTCTTCTCTTTGTTAACTCTTCTGTCTTAGCATATTTCAGAGGCTGCGGTGGGGAGGGGATTAGGCTAATATCATTAGTTTAAAACGTGTTTAGTTTGCGGGCACGCTTTTCGAGGGATACACAGCACCCTAAGGGTGGGACCAGACCTCTACTAAGCGCGCCCTAATCTCAGATCAGGTGGCTTAATTATGTCTTTAATCTCAGCGCCAGGCCTCAGCCCAACGCCATATGCTCGCACACGCTCGGGCCCCCGGCCACACACACGCGTCACATACTAATCGCAAATCAGACAGAGTACTCAGACCGGAGCTCATTGGGTAATCGGGTAAAGGCAGTGTTTCGGGCGCCCGGCGCCCGTGACGACTGGCCTATAGGAATCACAAATCACATTTATGTGGCTGCGCTTGACTTGCAGCACACGATGTGGTGCTATTCCAGCGCCACATCGTGCACTGGAAATCAGGCGCAGCTGCGTCTGATCGTGCTTTTGGCCCTCGATTTGGGGGCCATAAATTATTAAATAAAATAAAATAAAATATGGTTAATAAAGTATTTACATAGTACTACATAATTGATTAATTAATTTTGAATTTTAAATATGTTTACTATACAAATAAATTCGCTAAACTAGGCTGATTGTACAGGTTGATTTAGGTGATTAAATAGTTAATTACTTATAAAATAGTTAGTAAATGGTCTAATTGACCTTATACAGATTTAATTTACATACTTAAGTATTTTATACATATTTTTCTTGTATATTTACGAATTTATTTCTATTTTATTTAAGCTAAACTAGCTGTTCTGAGTGTTTTAAATAAAACTAAGTTACAGTAAGCTATACTAGGTATAATTGTACTTTAACTAACTTAAATTACTTACTATATATGTTAACCTAAGTCTATAGATTTATTTACTTAATTATAGCTCTAAATTATTAATTTAGCTAATTTATTCTACAATACAGCTACTGAATATGTACATATGAATCTGTATATATACATATACATATATCAGTAAATACATACATAATAGTTCAGTATTTATACATATATTTACATAGATTACATATGTATATAGATTTATGTACAAGTTTATACAGTATTTACAGTATATCTATGTATGTCTACGTACATAATCAGGCTGTATATTATAGTTATAATAGTATGGATATGTATATTTACAGTGTGAAATTAAGTATGTATAATTAGGTTTTAGTAGGAATTTAGGGAATGAGGGTTAATTAAGTTTTTATTTCATTTTAAACAGCAGCTAAGCTACTGTCAGAGAAGATGGAGAGGGAAGAGAATGTGCTGCTCAGGGTGTTTTAGCAGTGTCAGTGGCTTAAGCCACTGTCAAATGGGCTAACTGCTGCTGCAGTTAGTCCATTTGAAGAGGGGGAAAGTATTCACAGAGAAGAGGAGAATTTAGAGAAGAGGGGAATGTTGCTGCAGTTTGCAGCATTTTACTGTATAACTGGGAATAAGAGAAAATTCAGAACAAACTAAAAATTAAAGAGTTGAAATCCAAATCTGATAAGGGTATAAATCTCACGAAAATCACATAAGAATTCAGTTCAAATACCCACAAGGAAAAGCCCTTATCAAAAGCATCATTTCAGATCAAAACACAAATGGCATTGAGTTAGTCTTCCTAATGCCATAGACAGCATGAAGGAAGACTTAACTCAATCAATTAAAACCAAAAACATACAATCCCAGTTTCTTGCAACCTTAAGGAGTATGGAAAACTCCTTAGGTTAGAGAATCACCATACAAAAATAATTATCAAACAGGTGGTGTATGGCAGTTCTGAAATGACAAATCAGAAAAAGAATGCATTAAAGGAATTTATAAAAGCTAGCGAATGCATTCAGATCAAGGCAGAAGCAAATTCATGAAAGGCTCTTCTGATTTGTTCTCTGTCACCAGAGAACTTCTCAGAATCCTTGCCCTCAAGGAAAACCAAAATCCCTTCAATTTGTCAGATCTGTCAAGACATTTCAGAAAGCAAAATCTCTTCAAAACCCATGTTAAAGTGAATCTGACAAACTGAGGCAATCAATCTAAAATAAAAGGGGCTTTTGTGAACACAAATGGGGTGAGTGAGAAGCCCCAAATGGTGCTTGTGACGCCAATTTCAGATCTGAGGCAGTACACCATCAGATCTGGAATTGGGTCCGGATGTGTGGGTGATTGGTGAAAAATTCGTCGTTAAAAGGAAAAAAAAAACAATAATCAGAATCTGGATGATGGGAAAAACAAAACATGAAGAGGGAGATAAATTGAATAGTGAACAGATGATTCTTCCCCTCTGATCTGGACTGATCAGAGGAGGTGAGGGAGGGGATCTAATACTAATTCTACTCCTAAGACTAATCTAACTACAGCTAACATTAAACGCTAACGATTAAAACTAAATCTATTCTAAACTACTGCAAACTAAATCTAACACTACTTGTGCAGAATTAAAAACTAAACTAAAAGGAAGAATGGGACCTATGGGTCCTTAGCCGGCGGCTAAGGAGGAAGAAAGGAGGAGGGTGACTCCAGCGGAGGGAAGAGTCTGCTAGTGAGACTCCAGGGTCGTCCTCAGGTGCTACGAGGTCCTTAGCGACGAGGAGGGTCGAGAGCAGGCGATGATTCCACAGCCGGTGGCTGTGAAATCAGGGTCTAGGTGAGGAGGAGAGACTGGAGTGGAAGAATTGATCGCTAAGAGATGTAGGAGGGAGCGATCCCCCGCGCGCGACACCACTGAGGTGCTTAAATAGCAGCTCAGTGACTGAGATCACCGCAAGGGTGAGGTTAATCAGAATCAGGCCGGCGGTGAGGATGAGATGGGTAGAGCGCGCGGCGAGTCAAGAGAGAGATCTGACCGTCAGATGAGATCTGGGAAGAGAGGTGAACGCACGCACCGAATCGCGCGAAGGTTCCATTTGAATCCAGCCGCAGATCGAGATCAAAAGTGCGATGGACGGTCGAGAATGGCTGTGTTCTTCGCGCGCTACAGTGCGCGTGAAGAACTCAGCTTCTCGCTGAAATAAAGGGGAAATTTGCAGACGGACCCTTAGAAGAAGGGGTAGAAGAATAGCGTGCAGGTCCAAAAGTGAGAAGAATAGCAGCTGGAAGGGCCCTGCAGTCTTACAAAAGGGTCCCTGCGGCTTGCAAATAGGTCCAAAAAGGAGTTTTGAAGGGTAGACATGTAATGCATGAAGGACCTAATTGTAATCTATTTATTTCTAAGCCTAAATGATGTCCAATTGCTTTCAAATTTTTACATGTGCTTAATTGAACATTTACGACATTGATTTTACTTCTGATTTGGCTTTTCAAACTTGTTTATGTGTTCAATTGATGCATGGATCATCATTTGTTCTTTAGTTTTCAGAATATCTCATTTTTGTGACCTAATTAGGAGATTTTAACACATATTAAAAGTTTTAGGTCTTTTCTTTAATTCCCACACTTAACCCTTTTTATATGTTAATTTGATATTGTTTTGCTTAGTGTCTAGCTTAATTTCAGCCTTTTAGCCATGATGAGTAGCCACTCATCATACCCCCATGCTTACGTTTTGCTAGTCCCTTAGCAAACAATCTATTGAAGTGTAAGGAAATTTAAGTATGAACAAGGTAAGTGTGTAAAGATATCTTTTTCTTCTTTCAAAAATTTTTAAGTGTTTATGATGATGGTCTTTAAGCTGAAACATTTTCCAATACCAACTGTGTTTTTGGACATTGTGAGAACCTGGTTACTGAGGATAACCTACCAGAACTCGAGGCTTAAATGACATAGACCATCTCTCAACCAACAAGGACTCTTGATATTTAAACCTTAAGTCGAATTCCAGGACTCAGGAGATTTTTACAGAGACTCAGAATGCTATGAAGTTATGGCTGTGCTTTGTGATAAGTCAGGACTAACCAGGTGAATTCTAAGGCTCAATCCCGGGGTTTCACTTCTTTTTAAGTCCAGGTTGGTCCTAACTTCAGCTCATGTTTTCGGATGACTCTCAAAAATTGATGGTATTCAAACCCAACCCTTATTGTATTTGTGGCTCAGAGAAGATTTTTTTGGTGGAAAAATAGTGTATTTATTTTGAACCCTGAAAACATTTTTGGTGGAAGAGTTGTTTTTCAGACTTTTTGGAGAACATACTTAACTTCTTTTTTTTTTTTTTTTTTTTTTTTTTTTTTTTTTGAACAGTATGTCTCCAAAACTTATTTGGTAGAGCGCACTGTATTTGGTGGGTGGATTTCTTTTGTGGAAAGAGCTTCTCCTAGACACAAAACTAAAGATTAGGACAAAGAGTCTACCTGCACGCACAGGTAAGGACTCCACCTTCCCTAATGAACACAAGGGTTGAGGTTTAGGTTCAAGTGGTCTTTCCTGACATTGTGTAGTGTAAGCCAAGGTTACTTAGACTCCTAAGTCAAAGCAAACCAACGAATCCTGTACTGGTGACTTAGGTACAAGAATTGTCGTAAAGTTAGGAGAGACTGTGGTCTATCTTGTCAAGGCTCGAAGTGTATTAAGCCTAAGCTTGTATCAAGCTCCTATGGCCCGGTAGGTCAAACCAGTAATGGTTGAATGTCCATAGACACTTATTCTATTTTTTGTTTTCAGCTATAAGATCACTTATCTTTTCTTTTTTCTTTTTCTCCCTCCTCTCTTGAAATGAATATCCTCCTTTGACAAATAAAGTACATGTCCCTTATTGTATTTTTGGAATTTTTCTGATTTGTTATTTTTTTTGTATTTTTAGCTTTGTAATTTTTTTCAAAAAATTTTTTCAAAATTTTTCAATTTTTTTTTTTTTTTTTTTTGAAGTATATAATTTTTTGATAATACTATATGTACTATAGTTGTGTCTACAATTGCATTTTGGTTTAAATGATTTACCATTTACACCCCCCCATGCTTAAATGTTTCAATGTCCTCATTGAATGAAAGGGTGGATGCAAATGCATGCTCTGCTTTTCACTATCCTAGGCTGGGTGATGGAAGGAAGTCGGAATGAGGAGATAAAATCTCTGTGCGGACGATTTTAAGTCTGATCTAAGATCAGAGTGAACAGTCGGGCTAGGAAGTGAAATGCATGACATGTGTGCAATGAATGTATGCTCAGAATGCAAGGGTAGACACTATATGCAAATAAAGGTAAGAGTAAGAAAAGTGTAAAACAGCTATATACAAGGGTAGGTGTTGCTAAGTTTAACGCCTTCAGCTAGGCGAAAACTTACATGGTAATTCAAAATGTAGGAGCGAAATGGTGGAATTGACAAGTCTGAGATCCTGCGGCTCAATGAAAGGTTTCAGTCTTTGTCCATTAACAATAAAGGGTTCAGATTTGTCAAGTTCAGTGATCTCAACGGCTCCATTATCAAATAATCTCAAGATTTTGAAAGGTCCAATCCATTTTGATCTTAACTTCCCAGGAAAGAGTTTCAGTCTAGAGTCGAAGAGAAGGACTTTTTTACCAGGGTGAAAAGATTTCCTAAGAATGTGACGGTCATGGAAGGCCTTAAGTTTGTCCTTATACATCCTTGAGCTTTCATAAGATTCATTCCTTAATTCATCGAGCTCAGACATTTGTAATTTCCTAAGATCACCGGCCTTCTCTAAGTCTAAGTTACACTTTCTGATGGCCCAATAGGCTTTGTGCTCTAATTCGACAGGAAGATGACAGTGTTTCCCGTACACAAGTCTAAAAGGAGACATGCCTAAAGGGGTTTTGTGGGCTGTCCTATATGCCCACAACGCATCAGAAAGGCGGGAAGACCAATCCTTTCTATCAGGTCGGATGGTAGTCTGTAAAATCTTTTTGATCTCCCGATTAGATAATTCAGCAAGTCCATTGGTTTGAGGGTGATAAGATGTAGCAATCCTATGTGACACCCCATACTTTTGCAGTAGGGACTGAAAATGTGTGTTTCTAAAATGAGACCCTCCATCACTAATGATGGCTTTAGGTACCCCGAATCTAGAGAAGATGAAATCTTGAACAAATTGTGTCACAACTCTATGATCATTAGTCCTTGAGGGGATGGCTTCAATCCATTTTGAAACATACTCAACTGCCAACAATATGTACTCGAAGCCATAAGATTTAGGAAAAGGTCCCATGAAGTCAATGCCCCAAATGTCAAAGATTTCGCACACCATGATCGGATTCAGGGGCATCATGTCTCGGCGGCCAATACTACCAAGAGACTGACAGCGTGAACATGCCCTGCTATATTCGTGTGCATCCTTGAAGATTGTGGGCCAATAGAAACCACTCTGCAAAATCTTTGCAGCGGTCTTTTTGCCAGAGAAGTGACCGCCGCACGCCTGGTCATGGCAGAATGATAAGATGCTTCTAATCTCCTTATCAGGGACGCACTTCCTAAAGATCTGGTCTTTACAATGCTTGAAAAGCCAAGGTTCTTCCCAGTAATAGTGCTTGGCCTCGGATCTAAGTCTGTCTTTTTGATGTCGGACCCAATTAGTGGGGATGAGTCCAGAAGCCAGGTAGTTGACAATGTCAGCATACCAGGGAAGATCAGAATGAATGACCAGCAATTGCTCGTCAGGGAAGTGGTCAGAGATGGGTAAAGAAGGAGAAATCGCTTCAGAAGGAAGGCGGGATAAGTGGTCAGCTACCACATTCTGCTTTCCAGCCTTATCACGAATCTCTAAATCAAATTCCTGTAAAAGTAGGATCCATCTAATCAGACGAGATTTCGCGTCCTTCTTGGCGAGAAGATATCGAATTGCCGTGTGGTCAGTGTAGACTATAATGTGGGAACCTAAAAGATAAGGTCTGAATTTTTCCAGTGCATATACTACAGCTAGCAATTCCTTTTCCGTGACGGTGTAATTCCTCTGAGCTTCATCCAAGGTCTTGCTAGCGTAATAGATGACTGTGGGTTTCCCGTCCAATTTTTGACCAAGGACAGCTCCTACTGCATAATTAGAGGCATCACACATGATCTCAAAAGGGTGAGACCAATTCGGGGGTTGCAGTATGGGTGCCTTGGTAATCAGATCACGAAGTGTCGTATAGGCACGAACACAATCGTCAGAGATCTGGAAGTCTACGTCTTTAGAGAGGAGAGTAGTGAGAGGTCGGGCTATTTTCGAGAAATCCGCTATAAAGCGGCGATAAAAACCAACATGCCCGAGGAAAGATCGAATTTGCTTAACCGACGAAGGTAGTGGTAAATCAGAAATCAACTTTACCTTCGCGCGGTCAACCTCAATTCCTCTCTCAGAAATAAGGTGACCTAATACAAGTCCTTCAGTTACCATGAAATGAGATTTCTCCCAGGAAAGTACCAGATTCACATTAATGCATCTTTGTAGGACCTTGGTCAGGTGGTCTAGACATGCATCAAATGTGCTCCCGAAGACCGAGAAGTCATCCATGAAGACTTCTAAACAATCGCCTACTAAGTCAGAAAAGATTGCAAACATACACCGCTGGAATGTAGCAGGTGCGTTGCACAATCCAAAAGGCATCCTACGGAATGCAAAGGTTCCGTAGGTGCAGGTGAATGTTGTTTTCTCCTGATCATCGGGGTGAATTGCCACCTGATTATATCCTGAATAGCCATCCAAAAAGCAGAAAAATCTATTCCCTGCCACTCTTTCCAGTATTTGATCAATGAAGGGCAAAGGGAAATGATCTTTCTTCGTGGCTTGGTTGAGTTTTCGGTAATCTATACATACTCGCCACGAACTAGCAATGCGTGTAGGGATGACTTCTCCAGAATCAGTGGTGATGATGGTAAGTCCGGCCTTTTTTGGCACAACCTGAACAGGACTTACCCATCTACTGTCAGAAATTGGGTAGATAATTCCATTGTCCAGCCATTTAATCATTTCACTTTTTATCACCTCTTGTAATGTAGGATTTAATCTATGCTGGGGCTGTCTAGTAGGTCTAGATCCTTCTTCAGTGAAAATCCTATGTGTGCAATAAGAAGGACTGATGCCAGTAAGGTCAGAAAGGCTCCATCCTATAGCCTGCCTATGTGCTCTTAGGACAGATAAGAGTCGTGACTCTTGATCAGAAGAAAGGGAAGAGTTAACAATCACCGGATAGGTCTGATCAGGTCCTAAGAAAACATATTTGAGAGAGTCAGGAAGAGGTTTGAGTTCAACAGGCACAGGATCAGAAGGAGCAGGTGTGAAAGTTTCAGGAGATCCTAGAGATACTAATGGAATGGGAGGAAGGTCCTCAGTCTCTAAATTTGGTATCTCAGTGGAAGTCACGTCAGAGTCCAAAGAGTGTTGAGGTTCTAAATTTAATGAATTGATCAAGGTGTCCTCAACCAATTGATCCAATGAATCCAGGGAGAAGATTTCTTCAATTAAACTACAGGTCGGTCCTCTTTGGGCCTGAAAAATATCAATTTTTATTTTCTGATCTCCAAACTTTAATTCTATAAGGCCCTCCTCACAATTGATGTTTGCCTTGGCCGTAGCCAAGAAAGGTCTTCCTAAAATGATAGGTGTATTCTGGATATCTTCAGGTACTTCCATGTCAAGGACTATAAAGTCTACAGGGAAGTAAAAATCCTTGACCCGCACTATGACATCTTCCAACACTCCCTGAGGTGTCTTAACTGATCTGTCAGCTAATTGCAGGGACACCTTGGTTGGCTTCAAATTGCCAACCTCAAAATGTGTCAGTAGAGAGGTTGGGATAAGATTGATGGAAGCACCTAGGTCAAGTAGTGCTCTATTGAATGTGGTGTTACCAATCATGCAGGATAAGAGAGGGGTGCCTGGGTCTTTCATCTTAGTTGGGAGGGTACTAGAGATGATGGAACTAGCTTGTTCCGAGAGAATGATTGGACTACTCCCTTTTTGAATTCTTGCTTTACGCTTAGGTGTACATAGGTCTTTTAAAAACTTAGCGTAAAGAGGGATGTGGCGGATTGCATCCAACAAGGGGATGTTTATGTGGACTTGCTCAAAAAGCTTAAGCAAATCCTCCTCAGGTGCCACACAGGTCTTTTTCTTTCCTTTCTCCTTCTTCTTTAAAGCTTCAGGAAAAGGTACTGGAGTTGTGAGAGGTTCAGTTATAGGTAGAGGAGAAGTAGGAAGTGGAGGAGCAGAACTAGAAGTGGTAGGTGTTGGAAGAGGTGGATCTAGTGTGCATTTACCACTCCTAGTGACTATGGCATTTAGTTCAGCTCTAGAGGTAGATGGTAAATCATTGTTAGGTAGCAGAGGTGGTTGCGTTTGTGCAAGAGAAGAATTTGAGTCAGTGAAGAATTCAGTGTTGTGCACTGCTTGTGAAATGTCATGTGTTTGGTTTTGCAGTGTTGGTCTAGGTTGGACATACCTTTGAGCAGGTATGTTCCTAGGGTTGGGTTGTGCTTGGGATGGGAGTGAATGTGGTTGACGGGACTCCGTCAAGTGTGATAGCTGGGCTCTCATCTCAGCTAAGGCCGCGTCCTGTCTCTGCTGCATAGCAATATTCTGTTGTTGCATATCAGCAAGAGCTTTCATGATAGACCCCAACTGGTCATCTCGTGTAGGCCCAGATTGAGAGTATTGGGTGGGCCTGGGTTGGGGTTGCTGGTAGGTACGCGGTGGATATCCGTGTGATTGTGGAGGTGGTGCTCGGATCGGGTTGTGCAATGGTGGTGCAGAAGGTTGTTGAAAAGGAGGTCTTTGTGAATTTCCCGACCACGAGAAATTTGGATGATTACGCCATCCAGGGTTATAGGTTTGTGTGAAAGGATCATTGTGAATGGCATGAAGCTCCTCCGAAGCTCCAGAAGGTGCAGGGAAGTCAGTGAAGGGAGGAACAAAGGTTCCTCCAACCGGTGAAGGATATGGAAATGGAAAATCCGGTAATGCAGTTTGTGTCACAGAAAGGTTATTCACAGTTTCCCTCCCTGTGGGAAACTGAGAAGAAGTGTTTTGTGCTGGTGACTGAGAAGAAGAAGATGGGTGTTTTGAGAGAAATTTCCATACTTCATCTACTTTCTTCTCGATTAAGCCCACTTTATCCAGTTGACTAGCCACTATCTCTAAGTCTTTGCTACTGGATTGGGCTTCATGTACCCCCGTGTGTGAGTGGGAATGTGAGGACTTTCTATTAAACACGCTCATTGAAGAATTGTTAATAGAGTTTTCGGCCATGCCTTCAAAGAGCTCAAAGGCTGAGTCCTCGTCCCGACACAGGAAATTGCCTCCACAAGCGGCATCTACAAAATTCCGTGTGTCATCATGGAGCCCATGGTAGAAGATCTGGACCTGTTGCCAGCGTGGGACACCATGGTGGGGACATTTTCTCAAAAGCTCATGGAATCTCTCCCAAGCCTCGTGCATAGGTTCTCCTAAATTCTGGGTGAAGGTGGTGATGGCACGCCTTAAGGCATTAGTGCGGCCTACAGGAAAGTACTTCTTTAAGAACTCATGTTCTAAAGAAGCCCAGGAATCTATAGGTGTAGTCCGTGCAAGTGTTCTAAACCAAAAGGCTGCCTTATCTTTTAATGAAAAGGAGAACATTTTCATCAAAAGCGTGTGCTGATCATGTCCTTGCGGACCCAAAGTTTGGGCAAGATTCTTCAGCTCCTCTAAATGCTGAAAAGGGTCCTCAGAAGCAAGTCCATGGAAGTGAGGAATGAGTGCTATAATGTTCGGCTTCAGTTCAGCAGCACGACCCCCATTGGGATAACGTACCACAGGCATTGGTTGGGCAACTGCGGGATTATAGTAATCTCGTAGTTGAGGTCTACGGGGTTGGGGTGGTGCCTGAGGATTTCTAGGTTGAAGTGGTTGTGGTTGGGGGTTAGCTAATAGATTTACAGCTTGAGCAAGCTGTTGCACCTGTTGGGTTAAGGTATTCATTTGTAGTTGTGTATCGAAAAGGTGCTGAAGATGAGGCATAGGTCCTCTCTCCGGGGGTGGATTAGGATGATTAGGATAAGGTGGAGGTTGGAACCTAGGGATAGGTGGTTGCTGTGGTAGAGGATGTGCAACTAAGTCTGGAGGAAGTTCTTCAAAATCCTCAAAGTGTGAAGAATCAAGATCATCCTCTTGGCGAGGGGGATTGTGGAAAGTATTTTGAGACTCAGGAGGTAAGGGATTAGAAGTGGAAGGCAAAGAAGATGATACAGTAGCTTGGGTAGCAGTACCCAAGGGGAGTACAAGTTCTGGGTTTTGGGATCTCCTACCTTCCATTGAGTTGATTTTTTTGAAATCCCGTTTACTCTAATTCGATCCAACTCAATGGGAAAAATTTTTAACGTTCACAATAAAACAGAAGAATCCCAATAAAATCTCAATTCAAGAAGACCAATCAATCGAAATGAATCGGAGAAAATTTTTCCTAGAGGCTGCTACGCAAAGTATGTTATACGCAAACAATTGTTTCAAGCAATTGTACGTATCCTAAGATAAACCTAGCGAAGTGCAGACCTCTAAAATCCACTGGGAATCTGGATAAGACTGAGCGTGCGGATCCAGATCCTGTGGTTGCAGAAAGATGAGGTAGAAACCCGTGTATTGTGGCCTTAAGTGATCGTGCTGTGTGCACGATAACATTCAACACAAGGCGATTAAAATCTCAAACATGGTTTCACCCAATTTTGCTATCTCCTTTTTGATTTAATTAAAGTGATTAAAATATGTTTTCTATGCTGCTCATTTCACTTTTTACTAAATTCAGAACAAGTAGTGGTCTTCTTTAATTTTAAGTCAAATGCAAATATGGCAGGAGTTAGAGTTAGGTAAGAAATGCGTACCTGACTCCAGCAATCTTCTAATGCAGATTTGACTTGAATTAAAATCTAGCAGGAATGAAATGCAATCCTAAAAATGGATGCCTGAGGTTATGCTGCTGCTAGATAAGTATGAGGTCTTTTTGATTTTTTTTTTTTTTTCTTTCTTTTTGAAAAATTTTATATGCAATTCAAAAGTAAGGAAAGAAATTAAGAAGAGAAAGAAATAGAGTCCAGATAGTCCAGAATTATTACAAAAATTGTGTGAGAACAAGCTCTCACAACTTATGACTAACAATTGATCCTAATCAATAAACCTAAAACTATCTATACTAAAACTAATACTAAAATCCTACAGCGACTTCGAGGCAAAACTCCACCAGGAAGACGGATCTGGAGCGCAGCGACTCCACCAGGAAGACGACACTCCTCCTCAAGTGCTGTGGAAAAAACAAATGATTAGTAAAAGAATAAAGGAATGTATACACAATTAATTCACTGGAAAATAAAAGCAATTATAATGAATGAATGAAGAATTTCTATATACAAAAGAATGAAAAGAAAATTTTGGTGCAAAGAGCGTTGCCTCCCCGGCAACGGCGCCAAAATAATGATGGTTGTGCGGTTGTTATGTTTGTTGGTAATAATTGTTGATTATGTCGTTGTAGTATAGGGTGTATAATATAACATTAAGGATGTCGTATAGTGGTGAGTATGGGTGAGTTCCAGTCATTACAACCATTATTATCATTTGCTTATTTATCTAATTTTTACTGGTTTTGTTCCAGGTCGTTCACTGGGAGGCAATTTATTGAATTTAATTCGGTCACTCTTTGATTATCTCAAAATTGTCTTCTTATTCAAAAAAAAGAAACTTTACATTTTATTAAAGAATGAATGAATGTGTGTTTTATTTACCTAATTACTAAGAAATGCTTGCAAAAATACTAACTATGAACAAGCATCAAACAATCTATTATTATACTCTAAACTATGTATTTACAAGTTATCCTATTAGTACTATCATAATAGTATATAATACATTAGAATGCAATGGTGTAGAAATTTAACTTATTAGTCTGTTATGTACAGTAACATATACAGCAGTTTCAGTGACAGATATAAGCGTCGCTAAATCTCAGAAAACACTATATACAACCTAAAGAGGCAAAACTGAGATCTTTAGCGACGTTTATAGTGTCGCTTTATTCTGTTAGTAATTATATAGATTTACTTATACGTATGTATACTACTTATTCTTTGTTTCTCTTTCTTTCTTCATTAAGTCTCTGTTCTTTGTATTCTTAACTCCTGTTCTTCTTGTGTTCATATTTCTGTTTTAAGTATTCATCTTCTTCTTTCTCTTTTTATTACTCTTGTTCTTTTCTCTGTTGTTCTTGTACTCTTTTCTCTTTTTTTTTTTCGTGTTAACTCTTTGTTCTTCTCTTTGTTAACTCTTCTGTCTTAGCATATTTCAGAGGCTGCGGTGGGGAGGGGATTAGGCTAATATCATTAGTTTAAAACGTGTTTAGTTTGCGGGCACGCTTTTCGAGGGATACACAGCACCCTAAGGGTGGGACCAGACCTTTACTAAGAGCGCCCTAATCTCAGATCAGGTGGCTTAATTATGTCTTTAATCTCAGCGCCAGGCCTCAGCCCAACGCCATATGCTCGCACACGCTCGGGCCCCCGGCCACACACACGCGTCACATACTAATCGCAAATCAGACAGAGTACTCAGACCGGAGCTCATTGGGTAATCGGGTAAAGGCAGTGTTTCGGGCGCCCGGCGCCCGTGACGACTGGCCTATAGGAATCACAAATCACATTTATGTGGCTGCGCTTGACTTGCAGCACACGATGTGGTGCTATTCCAGCGCCACATCGTGCGCTGGAAATCAGGCGCAGCTGCGTCTGATCGTGCTTTTGGCCCTCGATTTGGGGGCCATAAATTATTAAATAAAATAAAATAAAATATGGTTAATAAAGTATTTACATAGTACTACATAATTGATTAATTAATTTTGAATTTTAAATATGTTTACTATACAAATAAATTCGCTAAACTAGGCTGATTGTACAGGTTGATTTAGGTGATTAAATAGTTAATTACTTATAAAATAGTTAGTAAATGGTCTAATTGACCTTATACAGATTTAATTTACATACTTAAGTATTTTATACATATTTTTCTTGTATATTTACGAATTTATTTCTATTTTATTTAAGCTAAACTAGCTGTTCTGAGTGTTTTAAATAAAACTAAGTTACAGTAAGCTATACTAGGTATAATTGTACTTTAACTAACTTAAATTACTTACTATATATGTTAACCTAAGTCTATAGATTTATTTACTTAATTATAGCTCTAAATTATTAATTTAGCTAATTTATTCTACAATACAGCTACTGAATATGTACATATGAATCTGTATATATACATATACATATATCAGTAAATACATACATAATAGTTCAGTATTTATACATATATTTACATAGATTACATATGTATATAGATTTATGTACAAGTTTATACAGTATTTACAGTATATCTATGTATGTCTACGTACATAATCAGGCTGTATATTATAGTTATAATAGTATGGATATGTATATTTACAGTGTGAAATTAAGTATGTATAATTAGGTTTTAGTAGGAATTTAGGGAATGAGGGTTAATTAAGTTTTTATTTCATTTTAAACAGCAGCTAAGCTACTGTCAGAGAAGATGGAGAGGGAAGAGAATGTGCTGCTCAGGGTGTTTTAGCAGTGTCAGTGGCTTAAGCCACTGTCAAATGGGCTAACTGCTGCTGCAGTTAGTCCATTTGAAGAGGGGGAAAGTATTCACAGAGAAGAGGAGAATTTAGAGAAGAGGGGAATGTTGCTGCAGTTTGCAGCATTTTACTGTATAACTGGGAATAAGAGAAAATTCAGAACAAACTAAAAATTAAAGAGTTGAAATCCAAATCTGATAAGGGTATAAATCTCACGAAAATCACATAAGAATTCAGTTCAAATACCCACAAGGAAAAGCCCTTATCAAAAGCATCATTTCAGATCAAAACACAAATGGCATTGAGTTAGTCTTCCTAATGCCATAGACAGCATGAAGGAAGACTTAACTCAATCAATTAAAACCAAAAACATACAATCCCAGTTTCTTGCAACCTTAAGGAGTATGGAAAACTCCTTAGGTTAGAGAATCACCATACAAAAATAATTATCAAACAGGTGGTGTATGGCAGTTCTGAAATGACAAATCAGAAAAAGAATGCATTAAAGGAATTTATAAAAGCTAGCGAATGCATTCAGATCAAGGCAGAAGCAAATTCATGAAAGGCTCTTCTGATTTGTTCTCTGTCACCAGAGAACTTCTCAGAATCCTTGCCCTCAAGGAAAACCAAAATCCCTTCAATTTGTCAGATCTGTCAAGACATTTCAGAAAGCAAAATCTCTTCAAAACCCATGTTAAAGTGAATCTGACAAACTGAGGCAATCAATCTAAAATAAAAGGGGCTTTTGTGAACACAAATGGGGTGAGTGAGAAGCCCCAAATGGTGCTTGTGACGCCAATTTCAGATCTGAGGCAGTACACCATCAGATCTGGAATTGGGTCCGGATGTGTGGGTGATTGGTGAAAAATTCGTCGTTAAAAGGAAAAAAAAAACAATAATCAGAATCTGGATGATGGGAAAAACAAAACATGAAGAGGGAGATAAATTGAATAGTGAACAGATGATTCTTCCCCTCTGATCTGGACTGATCAGAGGAGGTGAGGGAGGGGATCTAATACTAATTCTACTCCTAAGACTAATCTAACTACAGCTAACATTAAACGCTAACGATTAAAACTAAATCTATTCTAAACTACTGCAAACTAAATCTAACACTACTTGTGCAGAATTAAAAACTAAACTAAAAGGAAGAATGGGACCTATGGGTCCTTAGCCGGCGGCTAAGGAGGAAGAAAGGAGGAGGGTGACTCCAGCGGAGGGAAGAGTCTGCTAGTGAGACTCCAGGGTCGTCCTCAGGTGCTACGAGGTCCTTAGCGACGAGGAGGGTCGAGAGCAGGCGATGATTCCACAGCCGGTGGCTGTGAAATCAGGGTCTAGGTGAGGAGGAGAGACTGGAGTGGAAGAATTGATCGCTAAGAGATGTAGGAGGGAGCGATCCCCCGCGCGCGACACCACTGAGGTGCTTAAATAGCAGCTCAGTGACTGAGATCACCGCAAGGGTGAGGTTAATCAGAATCAGGCCGGCGGTGAGGATGAGATGGGTAGAGCGCGCGGCGAGTCAAGAGAGAGATCTGACCGTCAGATGAGATCTGGGAAGAGAGGTGAACGCACGCACCGAATCGCGCGAAGGTTCCATTTGAATCCAGCCGCAGATCGAGATCAAAAGTGCGATGGACGGTCGAGAATGGCTGTGTTCTTCGCGCGCTACAGTGCGCGTGAAGAACTCAGCTTCTCGCTGAAATAAAGGGGAAATTTGCAGACGGACCCTTAGAAGAAGGGGTAGAAGAATAGCGTGCAGGTCCAAAAGTGAGAAGAATAGCAGCTGGAAGGGCCCTGCAGTCTTACAAAAGGGTCCCTGCGGCTTGCAAATAGGTCCAAAAAGGAGTTTTGAAGGGTAGACATGTAATGCATGAAGGACCTAATTGTAATCTATTTATTTCTAAGCCTAAATGATGTCCAATTGCTTTCAAATTTTTACATGTGCTTAATTGAACATTTACGACATTGATTTTACTTCTGATTTGGCTTTTCAAACTTGTTTATGTGTTCAATTGATGCATGGATCATCATTTGTTCTTTAGTTTTCAGAATATCTCATTTTTGTGACCTAATTAGGAGATTTTAACACATTAAAAGTTTTAGGTCTTTTCTTTAATTCCCACACTTAACCCTTTTTATATGTTAATTTGATATTGTTTTGCTTAGTGTCTAGCTTAATTTTAGCCTTTTAGCCATGATGAGTAGCCACTCATCACTTGTCACCTTAATAAAAAGAAAAAACTAAAAACTAGAAAAACTTCTTGGGATCTCTTGGGGCAAGTGGGTTAAAAATTCACTTGTTTGATTGATTGTCTTCACTCCCACCGCCCCGGGATTTCCCGCCCTACTTCGCATAGCAAAAATCCGAGAATCTTGATTCTTGAATTTTTCGCCGTGTGAAGTATTCTTTGAGGCAATTACAAAAGGATTGATTGCACCCCTCTTTTGCCTCACTTATCTACAATTCGGGATCACATTTTTGGTGGGGAGACTTGCAATTGAGTCGATTCCAACCCCACCACGACTTTTCAACTTGCATAAGATTCGATCCCGAATACTTCAACCCCAATTATTTGATTTTATTTATCTTTTGGTTGAAGCCTCGTGTGTGGAAATCATCCTGGTGATTGGGAGCACTTGAATTGAAGTGCTTTGGCTCCCTTTCACACTAATTTAAAACTGATTCGTGCATCCACACATAGAAATCTCCATTTAGGGTAGCACATTGCATTTTAGCATGCATTAACTAACTAATATTGAAGAAGGGTTTGTTGGGCTTAGAAAGAAAACCTGTATTCTCTCAAAAACCTGGAGATTGGTTGAATTGGTAATTTAGAGAAATCCTAAAATTCATACTACTTAAGGCTGAACTCTATAAACCATTCACCAATAAAAACTTCAATTCGGGGAGATTTCCTCGTTGCATGCTTGTTTTACACACTCTGAAAATCAATCACTTGGGCATTACCCGTAAGCAATGCCCTTTACATTCCAAAAGCACTTGACCCTAAGCCTCTAACTAAAACTGGTAGTAACTTGACCCTTATTAAGGATTGGAGGTCTAACTACCTACGTGTAGCGTCTACGTGCTGGTGAGAGTTCCCGTGTGCTATCAGGTGTCTAAGGCTAGGGCAAACGGCCTTTCAATCTGGCCCGGTGGTTCCACGGTGCTCGCATTCGGTTCTGTAGTTCGTGATAGCAGGTAACTTAGATCTTTAGGTCTAAGGCCACACTGTAGAGGTTAGGAATTGGATTGAATTGATTTGTCATCAAGTGTACCTTTGCGGCATCATTTCTCTCATCTCTTTTCCCTTCTCATCTCCCCAATTCTTCCTGTGGTAGTGCATGTTTGGGAGGAGGTCACAAAACCCTGAACTGATTGAATTGCCTGATAAATCTAGAAAAGAAGCCGAATCGTCCTCCTCCTCCACAAACATGGCTACACGCCCACCCCCAAATCCCGAGGGAGGAAACCACCCTCAGAACCCACCAGGTGGTGGAGCCTTAGATCCCATAACCCGCCTCCAAGCCTAAATGGAAATGTATAATGAGCAAATGGAAGCCATTCGGGAAACATTGGAGGAAATGCAGAACCCTCCCGAATGGGAGGAGCCTAGGTCTCTTAGCTTATATCAGAATCCTGCTGCTATAGAGACCATAGGACAAATTTGGGTCGCCATGGGCAGGGACGACTTTGAACTGAAACCTAACATAATTGGCCTAATAAATTTTCTCTTCCATGGTCTTGCAAGTGAAGATCCCTTTCTCCACTTGGAAGACTTAACCCAACTGGCTAAAACGGTTAAACCAAGAAATGTTGAGTTACCTATAGTCCTCATAAAAAAGTTTCCGTTTCCATTGCGGGATAAAGTGTCGCAGTGGTTATGCACCCTTTGGAGAACCATCTATTCTTGGGAAGAGATGCGAACAGCATTTCTCAAGAAGTTCTTCCCAATCGGGTGAACCAATGCGCTTCGCCATGCTATCACTTCATTTACTCAACAAAACGGCGAACAATTTCATGAGGCATGGGAGAGGTATAACGACCTCCTCAGGAAGTGTTCGCACCACAGTTTGCCTAAGTGGCATATAGCCCAGATTTTCTACTATGGGCTAAATGAGACTTTGAAGCAGATTGCAGACGCTTCCTGCAGAGGGAACTTTATGAATAAAGACGAGAACGGAGCATTTGAATTGTTTGAAAATTTGAGTGAAAACTCAATGAACAATGCTTCCATTGTCTCCTTTAATCATACCAGCCAGCCTCGAAATATCCACAAAGTTGACACGGGACCCTCCCATTCATCCACTGATCTAAGCCTTATTGCACAAAAACTGGATGAAGTCTCCGTCGTGTACAAGAAGCTGGACAAGCTTCTGGCCAACCCCGCCCGATCTATGGCAAACACCCCCACTTCACCACTTCGTCACAATCCCACTTCTTCCAACACCAGGCTTATCTCGAGAAACCCCGTAAGACCTTCCTTACTGAGTGTCGCGTCGAGCGACTCGGTAAGTCATGTGGAACTGGCTTCTATGAACCAGTATTTCAACATGGAGGACCAAGCCTCCGTGTGCTCAGGCACATATTTACACGCAGACACATCTTCTGGCATAGAAGACGCTTGCGCCCTGGGGAACAACCCGTTCTCTGCCACGTATAACCCAGTGTGGCGTAATCATCTGAACTTCACATGGTCCAACAACCCACAGTGCCAAAACCCCGCGGGTGGACCAATGCAACTGTCTGCCCCCGTCATCCCAAGGGCCCAGTCTAATCCTGTGGCGAATCTGCCATCAGGCCCTTGCGTACCACAAACAGAACACGCATCAAGTCCTCTTGATAAATTGATGCGAATGATGACGAAAATGTCAAAGCGCCATGAAGAGAACATGACCTCTCTTCAGCACCAATTGGCGCAGCAGAATGCTGAGATCAGTCAACTACGCATGGCGACTTGATCTCAGGGCACTCTTCCCGCCCAACCTGTTCCAAACCCGCGAAACTTCATACCCCATGGTCCTCAACCACAGGTACAACCTTCCTAGGGGCAGGTTATTCAAATTCTGCAAGCTCCAAGCATTCCACTGGGATTTCAGGCTAATCCCGCTGCAGCATCTCACTCTTATGTCCCTATTGCGAACCCTCCGCCATATGATCCCACTGGACCCACATCGTCCAATGCTATCACTACGAGGAGCGGTAAGCAGACCGTTGATCCGCCTCGACCTGATCCTGGCCCGTCTTCTTCTTCATCGCCCTCTCATTCAGGATGCGCACCGCATTAGCGAGAGGACGATACACCCAAATTATTGCCAAAATTAGTCCTATCCCTGAGGCTCTACTGAGGGAGCCAAAAGGAAAAAAGAAAGATATGCAAGCCTTTGATAACCTACGTAATTTGTTCAGGGATGTAGAAATCAAAGTACCCCTGCTCAAGGATATCGACCACATACCAACTGTCGTCCGATTTTTCAAAGAACAACACCCAGGCGACAGTCAAAGAAAACTAAGAATCCGATGGTTCTCTCGCCTCATGCAAGTTGTGCTATGCTGTCAAACCTACCACCGAAGTAGAAAGATCTGGGCACACCGCTGATTTCCTGTAGCATCCAAGGCTACAGTTTTAACCGTGCCCAGCTTGATCTAGGATCTTCCATCAATCTTATATCGACCATCATGCTCAAAAAATTTTCTTTAGGAAATCTGAAACCCACCCCTGTCACGTTATAGTTGGCAGATCATTCTGTCAAAATCCCGAAGGGTGTGGTGGAAGACGTGGTGGTTAGGGTCAACAGTCTCTGTTTTCATGTTGACTTTCTTGTTTTAGATATGGAAGTTCCTAGTTCACTTTCTGATTGTCCGATCATCCTCGATCGACCTGTCTTACCACATCTCGTGCCCTTATCGACTGCGAGTCGGGCTGTATTGAGATTGCCGTTGGATCTGAAAAGCTCAAGCTTAACATCTTCAAGGCATCCAAGAACTTTGATTGCGATTGTATCAAGGATGACACGTCTGATGAGGACATGATTGTCAGTGCGTGTATCAGACTAATTGGGACCTATTCTGACTGCTGCAGATTACCTGTAAACACTGAAGACTGCCTGATCAGTACATATTGTGACGTTCCCCAATCCCTCCCTATTCCTGTAACTTCTGACTAGACTTCTGATGAGGTTTTCTCCGCTTCCCATACCTCGTGGTCTGAGTCATATCCAGGCTGCTCACCACTGGTCCACACTCTTAAAGACCGGATTGCCCTTTCTTTCCCACCAAATCAGGTGGATTTGCAACTCCACACTGGGACCTTGAGCCCATATCCTACTCACTGGGGCTTTTCCCTTTTGGATCCATCTATCTAAAGAGCCCCTCTTCTTGGCCAATCTAAGGGCCAACTTCTTCTTCCTGATCTGTTTGCTGATCTGCCTAGGACACTCTCGTCCCAAGAAATGCCAAATCTCTCACCATCCACCATCACTTTTCACGCCACTATCACGATCTCTTCACTTTTCACTTCACCACCCACCATCCACCCACCCTACCACCCTGCTGTATACCCTGCACCTCAACTCTCGTTACCTGATCTTCCGTCCTTTCTCTACCTTTCCCTACATGCATATGAGGACATAGCATTGTTTGGCATGGGGGGGTGGATAGGCATCCGTAGGATGTGGGTATTTTATGGTATCATGCAGTTTCAACCTATTTATAAATATGCAAGAAAAAGAAAAAAAATATATATATAATAATAATAATAAAAATGGTGTTTAGTAATGATCTGAAAGCTGAAACAAAAATACAATAAGTGTTTATGGATATTCAACCTCTATTTTGAAGACTTTCCAGGCCACAGAAGCTTGATTCGCTCAGGCTCGAGCTTAATTCACTTGAGCATTGACAAAATATATTGGAATCTCTCCTAACTAAGGATGTATTATTGTACCTGAGACACCAGTACAGGATCCGTTGGTTTTCTTTTACTTGAGAGGTTAAGTAAACATGGTTCACACTACACATATCAGGAAAGACCAGGTGAACATAAGATCCAACCCTAGTGTTCATTAGGGAAGGTGGAGTCCTTACCTGTAAGCGCAGGTAGACTTTTATCGCAGGTTTTAGTCTTGCGTTTAAGACAAACTCTTTCCAACAAAAAGAAACTCTCCCACCAAAAAGAAAAGTGTGCTCCTTCAAAAAAATGTTGCAAGAGATATACTGACACGTGTTTCAAAAAAAAAATGCAAATAAGTTAGTATATCTCACAAATGTCTGTAAAGTCTTCGCCCAACAAGAAGTTCTTCAGGGTAGGTTACAAATACCTTGTTTTCCTTTGAGCCACAAAAATCAGAAAATGGGAGTTGAGTTTTTCGTCATCTTCTTAAGGGTCAATCCGAAAACACGAGCTGAAACTGGGACGAACCTGTACTTAAAGATTCATGAAACCCTGGGCTTGAGTCTTAAAGTTCATCTGGTCAGTCTTGATCCTTCACTAAGCACAAGCCATAACCTCTTGAGCTCTCGAGTATGGCAAAAACCTCTTGGATCCTGGAAATCGTACTTAAAGTTTAAATATCAAGAGTCCTGGTTAGTCGAGAGATGATCTATGTCATGTGAGCCTTAAAGTACTGGTAGTCTTCTCTACAATTGGTTCTCACAATATCAAACAATAAACACACCTATGCTTCCTCGGAAGAAAATCTTCAGCTTAAGATCATTTCTAAATACTACAAAAAATGTTTTGCTAGGGACTAGCAAAAGATAGGCATGGGGGTATGATTGCACCGCAAAAATACACCTGCAATAGTGCCTTCTTGTGCTATTTCCAAGCACTACCTATGCATATTAGGGTTCCATAATCGCATTTGTAAAAAATACATGCATGCATGCATTTAATTAAGAAGGGAGGAGAATGAAATAAATGGCCTCGCAATTCGCATTTTCTTCAAGTGCTACTTCGCAATATTCCCATATTTATTTTTATTTCCATTAGATTTGGAAATCTCTTCTCGCGGCTGCACCTTTCTTCCTCGCGCGCCATTCCCTGCAGCTGCCCTTCCCTGCGACTGCCTCTCCCTACCAAGGCCATGCATGAGCCATGCACAGCCAGGGCATGGTCGTGCATGGCTTCTTCCTCTATAAAAGGCCACGACTTCTTCAAAACCAGTCTGGTCCCATCTGAAAGAAAAACCACACCAGCACTCCTTCTCCAGGCCACCACCCTCTCCTCCCTCTCCCTCCATATGCCGGTCCTCCTCGGAGACACCTGGCGGGCAGGAGCCCTCATTGTGGTGCACACCACCATAGTGAGACTACCACTGCCCAGCTCTTCAAAGAGCCGGTGGGCGTGGTGGCTCTTTTCTAGTGTTTTTCCATTCTAGCACCTTCAGCCATGGCCGCAAGTTTCAAGGTCTGAAGCTCGGAGCTCGGCGGCAGTAGCCCCAGCCCCTTCCGCACGCGCCTGCAGGCGCCCCAGCCCCTTCTGCGTACGCCTGTAGACCTCTCTGCCTTCCGCTTTCTCTACCCTATCGCTCTCTCTTCTGCCTGCAACCGGCCACCACGCATCACTGCAGTGGCCGGCCAAGCACTTCCCCGCACCCCTGCCAGCACCTGCAAGCCTCCGTGCAAGCTGCAGGCACCCTCGCCTCCCTCTTCGCGCTCTCTGTCACGAGCTTCTCCGCTCTCGCAACCGGCTGGCGCAGACCCTCTTCCTCGTGCGCCAGCTGCGAGCTGGCCACACTCACACGACCTGTAGCTCCCAGTCACGTGGCTCACCCAACCACTGTAGCCACTGTTCACCCGAGTTTACGCGACACTGTGGCTACAGTGGGGTGACCGGTGAGCTTCTCACTTAACCGGTCACCCAGCGCGTCGCGACCGCAGTTCGCCCGTGCACGCGCCTGCCCGCGCGTCTCCGCCCACGTAGTCCGTGCATGCCTACGTGTCTACGTCGCCCGTACCCATCTGCATTGCGCGCTCCCTTCACCCACGCCTGCGAGCGCCCGTTCCAGCCACTCCATGCAACGCTGGGCGCTGGGCGCTGGGCCCTCTCCGCTCCAACTCTCCTGCATGCGTGCTCCTCTTTGCACGGACACGCGCCTGCACGCACGTAGGACTCCAGACGGCGCGTTGAAGCTCCAGACGACCTAACATAACCCTCCAGTAATGCGGCTACTCTCTCTCTCCCGCTCTCTCTCTCTCTCTCACTCTCTCTCACAACACTCACTTCACCGACGCTCACACACATTCACTCACACTTCCATACACACACACACACCTACACACTATTACATACATATATATATATATATACGTATACATATATATATTGATATATATATATATACATATACATATATATATAAATATCTATGTACTTATATATATATATATTTATACATATATCTATACATATATTTGTACTTATATAACTACGTATTAGTCTATATACATACATATACATATATATACTTATATATATATATATATATATAGACATATACATACTGATATATATATATATATAAATATACATATATCTGTATATATACTACTACCTATATAACTAAGTATAGATACATATATATATATACACACTTACTTATATATACATACATATATACATATATATATCTATATAACTATACATATATACATATATATATATATATCTAGCTACATATATCTATATATATATATATATTACTATATACTTATACATACATATATACCTCTATATAGTTATATATACATACACATACCTATATATATATACATATACATATATTTATATATAACTACATATATATATACCTATATATTTATAACCCTATATATATATATAGATATATTTACATACATATATATATATTTTCACATTATTTACCATACGTGGTATCGTGGGAATATCTGCACCAGTTGGTGATATTCCCCGATACATGCGTACAAAAAGCATGGTTACATACATCTTCCACCATCAATCCCACACTCCACGCGGCACCTAGTCCTGTCAGTTGCATCTTTCTAGACGATGACCGACTCGACACCGTGCTACACTCCATCTCCGCCTCCACCCCCACCCCTTTATACATATATAATATATACCTATATATATATATACTATATGTACTTCATTTCTGCTTCTCTTTCATGCCAATAAAAAGATAAAAAAATATATAAAAGAGAAAAGATAATCCTTGACTTGCAAGTACCCCATCCTGCAAATAGCAAGACCCGTTTTGGAACACTGTTTTGGCTCAAAGGTAAGAACTCATTTTTGAGGGTGTGCCTCAAGGACAAAGGTTACCAGAAAAAAAAATCTAAATAAGAAAAACACCAAAAACACAATAAATGAACGAAAAAGACTCGTTGTAGGAAAGGCGTAGAAACTTGACTTGTAACCCCACTTCCTTGAGTTCAACCCTGGGCCTAAAAGTGATAAGATAAAATCAAGTAGGCCAGGTTAAAAATTTTGTAAAGAGATGGTTAGGTCTGATTTAGATTAACCACTATACACACTTCAACGATAAAATCACCATATTAACAACCTATTCGGGTCCGACACCACTATCCCTAATGCTAACATCCGAAGACCAAAAGTAGCTATGGATGTTTTGACCAAAGAAATAAATATGCTATCTGAGGTAGGAATTACTGAGGAACGCAATGCATATGAGGGTGAAGCTTTGAGCAGAATGATCTGGGGACGCACCTGTCATCCTAGTCAATGGCTCGACCCCGAGCTTGAAGAGTCAGGCTCCGATGAATCAGAGATGAGTACTGATGAGGACAAAGTAGTTTCTGACGAGGATTTCAGTAACCTCCCTGCAGATCTTCTACTTTCACGGATACCCCCATATGATCCAGAGCCTGGAGAGGGCATGATCTTTAATGTCAACTATCGTTATGAAGACCCCTATGACTCAGACTCTAGTTCTGAGATACATGTTGATCTACTCCCTCAGCAACTTCCTGCTAAATTGTGGGACATGATAAATCAGCTCAATCAACATCATGATCCCCCCACTGATTATCCTCTATTTTCCACCACCACTCCACAGTTTCTTATAGCTAGACTTTTTAGACTAGGGGTGCACAATCAGCTGGTTTGCATCTTTGGACCACTGATTCTGGGAGCATACGAGCACATCTTTCTCTTAATCTTGACCGACTCCAATGCTAGAACTGATACATTGATTGAGTTTTCGCCCAGCTGGAGGCGTTAAACTCAGCATCTACCTCACATTCTACCATCACCTTATACATAACCATTTTTATACATATCATATTTCTCTTTAAGCATATTTCCTTTCTGCATATTGCATATTGACAGGTTGGCCGATACTGAATGTATAATTTCAGGAGCAATTACAGGTGATTTCTACCCATTCTCTCCCTGCTACATTCATTTTCTTTTATATTCATGCATGAGGACATGCAAGAACTTAGGCATGGGGGGGCAGATACAACAAAACTAAAAAATTTTATGCCACCATTTAGGAAAGCCTTGGAGCTGCATGTCAAACGTACTTTAGGACCCTAAATAAAAGAACCAACTCCACCTCCAATGCTCGCATTGGAGCTAGAAATCATTCGCAACAGCCAATTTCGACTCACCCACTCACCTCTTGTTCTAAATTTAGGGCCAAGCTGAATGTAACCCGAAAGGGAAATTTTATGAAGTACAAATTATATGAGGTTACTTGTTTATAGCATATATACATATTGCATTCATGAATAAGATTATTTTATGAAGAGAATGCATTAGTGATTTTATCCTCTAGTTGATTCCTATAATCTGGAATCCAGTACAACTTTTCACACACATGTAAAATTTGCATTGGATTCACGGTGAAGGCTGATAAATGTCTTTAGTCTGTCAAGAAGAAATAGTGCTTCTTTTCCTGAACCCCTGGATAGTGTTTTGGGAGTCAGGTAGATTTTCCTCCAAAAATCCACCAAATATTGTGAGATGAGAGTAGAGTGTACTGGTGCTCGAAGATTAGTACGAGGAATCTGGAATCCTAGATAATTAGGTGACGATACTCTGAGATAAGGCATAGTTTTCACTCTCGGTTCCTACGTATACATTTTTGTGCGAAATATTGAGAGCCACCAAATAAGGCAAATATGCGGAGAGTAAGTTTTCATAAAACTAGGGCTAAGGTGGATGGTTATGACCATTCTTTACGGAATCCTCTGTTGAAGGAGGGTATTGATGGCAAGGTCAGAAATACACCATCCTATCTGTCTCTCCCGGTGCTGTGAGTAGGCACTTCCACCAAATAAGCCACCCAATGTCTCTTGAGTACCACCAATCCCTAATAATGCCTCCTCAATAAAGTTCATGGATGTGTTGTGTTGAAAAAAAATGATGAAAAAAAAGTGAAAAGAAAGAAAAATTGAAAAAATTAGAAAAAGAAGAAAAAGTAAAGAAAAATAGAGTGAATATTTAGTTCAGTTGCATTGAGGCAATACCACCAAATAAATTTGAGATCCACCAAATATGGCCTTAACCTATTTTTTTGTGTTTCTAACCGCCTGAATACTGGCTGAGGAATTCCGACTTACTGTTAGGGTTATGAGAACTCAATTAACGTGTTAATGCCAAGTGAGACCACCAAATACAGATTGTATATGTGAATCTTGTGAGGTTGTGAGCTCTAAGAAAAAGAAGGAAAAGAAAAAGAAAAAGAGAAATAGAGAATGAATACAAAGGAATCAGAAGAAAGCATAATTTTTCTCATCTTTCTCTAAGTTGAGTTGCTTAGTAGTCTGGGAATCTAGATTCTGTAGTACTAGTCTCTATGTAGCACCAAGTGAGAGTGAGCCACCAAATATATAATCTTTTCCCTCGGAGATTCTCTACCTAAGCCTAAAGCTGGGGTGGAATTCATAGAATATTTTGAATACCCCAAGGGAAGAAGTTCACCTATCCCACTACAATTTTTACTAGGGGTCAAGTATAGGCTTTAGAGGTGTATTAGTTTTTCGCTCGAATCCGTTGCAAAAGCTACATAGCTGCACTTTCATGATTGTCTGGATTTCTAGAGCATAGGATGAAAATAAAAAGGAGAAAAATCTCTAGGCATACACTTGATAAAATAATCACTCCCTTAGGGACCCTTGATGTAATAATTTAGTCTTGCATTTGCTGGGGACTAGCAAGATTTAGGCATGGGGGAATGATTGCATAGCAATCATAGGTTTTAATTGACCTAGATTAGGCTAGGACTTAAGGGTAATTCATGCATGCATAAGCATTATCTGTATTTTTACTGCTTTACTTTAGCTATTCCTAAAATAATGTTATAATGTGCTAATTAAGTGCATTATGTCAATTGTCGGCAATAAGCTGATCAGGAGCTAGACCTGGAGCTGGATCTGGAGCATGATTTGAAGTTGGATCAGGAATAACGGGTGTTGTAGCAGAGGTGGAGCAGAAGACTTAAATTAGATGTAGGAATAATGATGTAAGGGAGTTAAGTTTGCTATTCTATTAAGTAGGAATAAAGCAGTAAAATGTGAAGAGCTTAGGTCCATCCTAGCCCTAGGATAGCCTAGAGACTTCCCCAAACCTTAACCATCCTTAGATTAGGTCACAACACCCTAGGAAGGCCCAAAACCCTAGTTCCAACTGTTATCTGGACGTCCAGATGAATTATAGGATGTCTAGAACCCTTAGCCAACTCTCGCACACCTTAAACCCACTTCTGTAGTGTTATTGAACGTACAGACACTTGGTCAGATGTCTAATTTCTGTAGAATACCCAAAACAGAACCTTGAATCCTTCCTGACTCTGATTGGACATCCAGACAACAAGTCTGGACTTCTGATTTTTGAGTATAAGACGTTTGACACTATTATTAGACGTCTGATACTGGTCTCCAGTTCTTGTTTTGAGATTCAAGCCTTGATCTTGGATCTCTAGGTCCTAAACCCAATTCCAACCCCATAGGAACCTAAATTAAGGTGCCCTAACCCTAGTACATCACCTCTAGACCTCCCTAAGGACCTAATTAGGTCCTCACTAAACCTAATTGACTTGGATCTTAGTCAATTCCATCAGCCTATTCAATTGGACTCATTGAGTCTAATTGAGCCCTGATCTCAGCACACACTGTCCAATTGGACTCAGTGAGAGTCCAATTGACCTAGACCTAAATTAATTGAGTTGTTTTACTCTCAATTAAGTTTCCACACACCCAATTAAACTTGTATTAAGTTTAATTGCACTTTACCTTAGTGAATTAGTGTTTATAACCCTAATTTGAGATATACCTTGACCTAAACCCACTAGAACCTAACTTGATCAACCTAGCCACCTAAGTTTCAACCCACACACACCCACACACACCCACACACACCATCCACACGAAAATACCTAGCCTAGAGTTCTCTAAAACTCTCTACCATGTGTGGTTGCCTTGGTTGCCAAAATTAGCAACCAAGAGCCATTCAATTTTTAGATCCAGATTTGGCCGATCTAAAAACCACCATCCATCCTCTCTCTCTCACTTTCCCACGACCTCCCACCATAGGCCTCTCTAGAGAATTCCATAATTCTCTAGAGAGCTTCCCTTAGGTCTATAAAAAGACCTAAGGGGTGGCCATTTGCACCCATTCACTTCCTTGGCTCCATTCACATCCATTGACTCCCATCAACTTTTTGGCCATACTTGCTTGGCTCCATCCACCTCCACTTAGGCTAGCCACCACCATCTCCACTCCATCTCCACGAGCTGAGCACCACCATGAAGGACACCATGCCAGGATGCTGGATCACTCCTCCAACCTCTCTCCAAGGGTCAGCCTAAGCTCCATTGGCTGCCCCTCTTTCTCCTCTCCACCACTCCAAGGCCATTGGAGCCCACCTCCGAATGCCCTCACTTCTGATAGATTAGTAGCTAGCCCTTTACATTTACTGCTTTTATTTACTGCTTAGTAGTGTAGCCTTTATTCTCCCCTAATGATGCATGCAAAATCCTCCCCTAGATTCTTGTATGCGATCGCTTTTTGATAGCTAGCTTTACATTTTTAAGCATTCATGTACAAGCTTTCCTCTACAAGTTCATGTTGTAAACACTTTCCAAATGAATGAATGAAAAATATATTTTCTATATATATATGTCTATGTGTTGAGAATCACCATGAGCTCATTGCAATATCTTTTGTGTGATTAATGTTGCATGTTTTCAATTCCTGTATACTTGCAACTAAGCATGTCGTACTTCAATACGTAATAATCATAAATCGACATGTGATTTTAAACAAAGTAGAGTGGTAAAAGATTGAATTCAAACGTAAAACAAATGCCTCCCAGAGACGAACGACCGTGACTCAAAGTCTCGTTATCTTTTATTAAATATCTTTGTTTCATCGTATTGCACACTATACTACGACTTTTTCCTATCAAGAACGTGCTGTATGCATAACAAACATTGACCCCTGGTAAAATTCTAACGGGATAGGCAAACTTCTTCACTCAAAGTCTTCAAGATTTCCTATGAATTCTGATAGAGGATCTATGAAATATGTGTAATATGTATGACTATCTATGCGCATAAACACTTAAACACAATGTTAGTGATAACAAAAAGATTTGCACAAATAATCAAATCATAGAAAATTCACAAGATGTATAGTGGTTCCCCTCCCTTGGGTACTCCACTACCTAAGCCTCCTAGCTTAGGGTTTTTAACCCGATTCTCTCAACCCCAAGAGAATCAATTTACTAACCGAGGTAATTAACGAGTTACCCCAACCCAAGTACAATAACGGGTTTGTTACAACCCAACGAGCAAATGCTCAAATACAAAAGAAGTACAGGTGTAAGAAAGACTAATCTTACAAATAAACCTAAGCCTCTCAACAATATATAGAATAATATTACCGATTTGAGAGCATAGAAAGAATGTGATTTACTTCGTAGATGCATAACAAAAATGCGTCGTTGAGCTTGCAAGAATACTATGAGAGTGGATGGCAAGCTTCTTTCTCTCTCGTGAATATGGTGGGAATTTGAAATTATAGCTCTAGGATTTTCTCTTCTCTTTTCTTGTGTCTCTTGTATGCAAACAAAGAGTCCTAAGGTCATTTTATAGAGTTTAGGACCTAGGATACTAATCTACTAGATGTTGGGAATTAATTCCCAATGTTCACATTGTTGGAATTAATTTTCTAGCCGTTCAGTTTTGAGCCAAAGGCTACCTGGTACCGGTACTAAAGTACCTGTATCGATACTAGCAGCTTACTGCCACCAGTACAAGAGTCATGGTACCGGTACTCATCATGGGTACCGGTACTTGTGACTCCTAGGTTTGGAATTCCTTGGGCATAGTAACCTACCTGTACCGATATTCATCATGGGCACGGGTACTTGTAAGGTTCAAGCTAGAATTAAGCCTTCAACCTATGGCCAACCTGTACCGGTACTCATGGTTAGTACCGGTATTTGTTGTTCATAGTTTGTGACGAAGTCTCAAACTTGTGCCTTGTAAATACCAGTACTGATGAATTGTACCGGTACTTGCTTACAAGTACCTATTTTAAGGATTTTAATTTATTATGTTCTTTGAAAACAAATGCCATATAAATCCTAATTTATCTCTAATTGATTTTACGATCTATGTTTTGATTCTTTGTTAAAAGGAATACAATTTATAAAAATAAAATCTAAACTAAAGACACTAAGGTCGAAGATGATCTTCTTCTCCTTGACTCTTCCTTGTCATCTTGCCTCCTTCTTATCATCATCTTCTCTTTCTCATCATCATGCCTCCATCACTTCCTGTTTTCCTTGATCTTCACATAAATTTGAAAAGCACTCAATTGCAAACATTAATCCATAATAATTTTGTTAACATCAAACAAGATGTGGAACAAGGTTCCAACAATCTCCTCCTTTTTGGTGTTAACAAAACTATCTTGCAAATAGATAATTAAAAAAAATTTAACAATGTTATATGAAGGGAAATTTTTCATTTTAACCCTCCCCCTCAATATAAGCTCCCCTTGAAAACATTATTATTTTCCCTTTATTTTTCTCCCCCTTTTTGTCAATCACAAAAAAATGAAGAAATATCGTACCATAAAGTTTACTAATAGTAAAATGATGAATGTGAGTACCAAGCTCCATTAGGCCATCGTTCTTGGTCTTCATTCAACCTATAGAAAGGTTGCAATATTCCGTTGTATGCCTTGAACACCCACTGATCAATTTGATCAATTCTTGCAAAATAAATGTTTTTTCTAGGTACCCATTTTATTTTGGGTCCTGAAACGTCGGTTTTGTTTTGTTATAACGTTGTAGTAAAGCCGGTTATGACCAACACTTCAAATATAAATTTTTTTACTCGGAAAATAAAAGAGTTCCCGAGGTCGAACTCAGGGAGCAAGTTGTATTCTAGAGATATACATGTTTCTTTTACAAAATAAAGACAGAGAGAGGGAAAGAATTTGTTGTTTTCTCTTTGTTCTGCAGAGGGGATGCTCTTCTTTCTCTCTTTCTTTAGATCTCTTTCTTTCTTTTTGTTCTGCAGAGGTGCTTCTTCCTGCTGTTCCTGCTTTGGTGGTTATCTTCTTTCTTCAGAGCTCCTTGTTCTTCTTCTTCGTTCTGCAGAGGTGATGCTCCTCTTCAGATCTCTTTCTTCTTCTTCCTTGGTTTCTGTCTTGACCTCTCTTCTTCTTTTTCTGCAATTGTGGTGACCCTTTCTCTGTTCCCTTTTCCTCTTTATGGCTGCAGAGCTTCTGCCTTCAGCTACTAAGTCTTCCTTTCTTCTTCTTCTGCTTTGGCCGTTGCTCTTCCTTCTTCTTCAGCCTGCCTTCTTTCCTGCTCTGGCTGCTGACCTTCCGTCGTCTGACCCGGTACTTAGACGACTTAACTACGCATTTGCTACAGTGCAGCTCCTTCTTCTTCCGCGGGTCTTCTTCTTCGCCTGTGCCTGCACACTTCAGAGTTTTTTTTTTTTTTCGTCAGAGGCAAAACCTACTCTACCCCCCTCCCCCGCGTCTCTCTTTCTCTCTGAAACCACTCTTAGGAAAGCTCTCCCAGAGCTACCGGGTAATCGGGTTCGGGTCACGCCCGGGTCCAGGCCCACCGGCGTGCGTGGTGGGCGAGGAGTGCAGGTCAGTCTAAGTCGGGTCGGGTCAGGTCCGCGGGGCGTGAGCGCGGACGAGACCGGGTAACCAGGCGGGTGTAAGGGGACCTCACCCCGTGTACTGAGGCAATAAGGCCAGTGCACGAAATCAATTTAAACAGTGGAACGGGTGTGAGGCTTACCGATGTGGGACTAAACGCAGACCGTTCCTCGCGTGCGCCTGCTGGGAGACCGCGGCCTGGCTTCTGCAGCTGCGGCTTCTATTTGCATAGGTTGCTGGCTGGCTGCCTTCGCAATACTCCCTGTACTCCGCAGCAGCTGGAGACCTGGAGTCCTCAAGCCTGGAGCGCGGGAGAAGCTGCTTCAATGTGCGTTAATGGCGGTCGAACCTCTAAACCTGTCGGACACGAATATGGCCTCGCGGCCTGATCAAACCACTGGGGAACCTTCGCCGTGGCACGGCGAAGGTGAGGAGCTGCGCGGCAGGCCGCAAGGAGGTGTCTGGCGGCAGCCCTGGGTCGGACTGCAACCGGAGGAATGGGTTTGTTCGGGGGAATGTTACGGAGGTGTGGAGTGGCAGTGGAGGGGTGGGGGGTGCTCAGTGTGATGAAGCGGAGGTTCGGTGAGGGTCGGCGAGCCGTGTGGGTTGCTGAGGTGATGGGAGCGGCTCGCCGGAGGGTGGTCGGAGGCGAAGGGGGTGAAGGTGGTCAGGGTCGGTAGAGGGCTTAATTGAATAAATTGAAAGCGGGGAAAGAAAGAGGAGGAGAAGGGGAGTAGCTCTAGCTTACTTGCAGGGACGAAGGGGGAGGAACAGGGCGACAGTCGTATCGACTGTCGCCGGAGAAGACGATGCTCAGGGAAAGGGGCGGCGGCGAGCAGAGAGCCGGAGAGGCGCCAGCTGGGTGCGGCGTGGCGCGGGAAGAGCAGGGGAGGAAATCTCTGCTGCTGGTATTGCGGCAGAGCGAAGAGGTGGAGGGGGAGGAAACCGCCGGAGCTGGTGAGCGTCTGCCGGAGAAAGAAGAGAAGGAAGTTGGGGATTTTCTCCGTCAGATCCAGGCTGCTCTGGTCGGTGGAGCAGCGGGGGGTATTTATAGGGATGAAACAGGGAGGAAGGCGGAGGGAGACGACGTGTCTCCCTCGCCGGAGAATGGTCGGAAACACGAACCCATACCGTCCGTGCGTTCGCACGGCCGGTATGGTGGGCTACAATGACCAGGGGGGTGCCCCTGCGACGGCTGACGACGCAGGGCACCCCCGGTTTACTTGCTAGGTCTCCCACCTCACCCTGCGCGGCGCCATGCTCCGCGCAAGGTCGCCGGAGCATGGTGCTGGCAGGTTTTTGCAGGAGGGACCTGATTGCAAAGAACGAAGGAGAGTTAGGGGCCAAAATGCGAGGGTTCAAAAGTTGAGGGCCAAAGAGTAAATATATGAGGACCAAAGTGTAAAGTCGGTCAAGGAGGTTTCTTCTTAGGCTCAAGTTTTTATACATGACTAATTAGGACCTAAGGAATCTGATGGTGAATTTCATTTTCATATTAAACCTTGTTTGACCGGTCAATTTGCGCAAAAACCCAAATTAAGTTATTAATTGGGCATGGTTCTCAATGTAGGTCAAAATGGGTTCTAAAGGCCAAATTGAAGGTTCTAAACCCTAGAGATTATTTTTCTATGAATTTTAGAGGGTTTATTCTATTTTTACTTTGCCTCGAACCTTGTGAATTGAAGTGGGTTGTTCTAGGGTTACAGATTTATCATTTAGTTTCTTGGAATTGCTGTAGCCCTTGCTAGATCATTTCATCCCACTTTTATTCTTATTAAGCTGCTTTGACCTATGTTTGGGCCCTGAATTACCCTGTATGCAGATTATACTGGTGAAATTGCATTTTTACCCCTTATGACTTGTTTTCTCCTTAAACTCAGAATTCTCTGAGTTAAGCCTTTCCTTGAGTTATGTAGGAGCTTTTATCCTTTGTATTGGGTCAAAATGAGCTAGTTATGGCTCATGATGAGGTTCTCATCATGTCCTTGATGGTTAGTACCTTTCAAATCCTTAGGTTTATAGATCACTTTAGTGTTAGATCTATAATTCTTATGATTCTTTTCCTTTTGATAAATCCATGCATGTCTAGGTGCATGTGATTTATTTTGTGTATTCTTTCTAATTTTAAGCCTTGCTTTTAGATCATCACAAAATTCTGTAGTTAACCTAGTTGTTTTTAAATTATTTAAAATTCCCTCAAAATGTTCAAAAATGTCCTCTAGTTCTACTATTTTTGCATGCAATTGTGAGTTAGTCTCTTTTGACATTTCTAATTCTATTTCTAAACATGACTTTTCTGATTCTAATGTTTGGTAATTATTCTTTAAAACCTTATTTTCTTTTTTAAATGACCTGGCTTTATGATATAGCTCTTCATATTCTTCTAATAATTCTTCAAATGAAAAATCAGGGTTTACTTCATTGTCCGTATCTTCTGAAGTTGCCACCAAGCAAAGATGTGTGACCTTGTCTTCGGATTCTGATTCGCTGGAGTCGGTGTCCATGTTGGAGTCGCTATCATCCCATGTCGCTTTAAACGCTTTCTTTTTCTTCTTCTTCTGGAGTTCCTTTATTTCTTTCCTATTGCCCTCCTTCTTGTTTATGGGGCAATCCTTTCGTAGGTGACCCTTTCTCTTGCATTCGTAGCAAACAATATCAGATGAAATTTTATTCACTTTCTTACCTTGCTTTTGAAGAAATTTCTGGAACTTTCTTGTGAGTATCTTCATCTCTTCATCTTTAGATTCTGAGGTGCTTGAATCCGAGTCCTCCTTGATTACTCTAAAAGCAATGCTCTTCTTCTTGTTTGTCGCCTTCTCCTCGTTCTTCTTCATATTCTTCAATTGGACTTCATATGCCATGAGGCTTCCAATTAGATCATTCAAGGAGAGAGTAGAAAGGTCTTTCGCCTCTTGGATGGCTATGGTCTTTGGAGACCAATCACTTGTAAGTGATCTTAAAACCTTTCATACAAGCTGCTCTTCTTTCAGCTTGATTCCAAGATTCTTCATGGGGTTCACGATCTCTCCAAGCCTTGCGTACATCCCTTTGATTGTTTCACCTTTCTGCATCCTGAAACAGTCATAGCTTTCTGTTAGAATAGAAATATGTGTTTCTTTAACCTTACTTGTACCTTCATAGGTGACTTGCAATGTGTTCCATATCTCGTATGCGGACTTGCATGTGAAGATACTGTTAAACTCTTCCCTTGATAATGCACAATAAAGTGCATTCATCGCTTTCGCATTTCATGCGATCCTTTTCTTTTATTCTATAGTCCAGACAACACCTTCCTGTGGCTCCGGATCCATGTACTTCTCTTGGATAAGCATCCATGAGTCCTCATCCATGGCCTTGAGGAAGATTTGCATCCTCCTCTTCCAGTATCCATAGTCCGTCCCGTCGAAGTAGGGAGGATGTGTGGATGACTATCCTTTGGTGCGCTTGATTGGAGATGCCATTGCGAAAGAGAATTATTACTTCTTTTCGCAACCGGCTCTGATACCACTTGTAGGGGATCTGCGGAAATATGTGTAATATGTATGGTTATCTATGTGCACAAACACTTAAACACAATGTTAGTAATAACAAAAAGATTTACACATATAATCAAACCATAGAAAATGCATAAGATGTATAGTGGTTCCCCTCCCTTGGGTACTCCACTACCTAAGCCTCCCAGCTTAGGGTTTTTAACCCAATTCTCTCAACCTCGAGAGAATCAATTTACTAACCGAGGTAATTAACGGGTTACCTCAACCCAAGTACAATAACGGGTTTGTTACAATCCAACGAGCAAATGCTCAAATACAAAAGAAGTACAGGTGTAAGAAAGACTAATCTTACAACTAAAACCTAAGCCTCTCAACAATATATAGAATAACATTACCGATTTGAGAGCCTAGAAAGAACGTGATTTACTTCGTAGATGCACAACAAAAATTCGTCATTGAGCTTGCAAGAATACTATGAGAGTGGATGGCAAGCATCTCCTTTCCCTCTTGTGAATATGGTGGGAATTTGAAATTCTAGCTCTAGGATTTTCTCTTCTCTTTTCTTGTGTCTCTTGTATGCAAACAAAGAGTCCTAAGGTCATTTTATAGAGTTTAGGACATAGGATACTCATCTACTAGACGTTGGGATTTAATTTCCAACGTTCACATTGTTGGAATTAATTTTCTAGCCGTTCAGTTTTGAGCCAACGACTACCTGGTACCGGTACTAAAGTACCTATACCGATACTAGCAGCTAACTGCCACCAGTACAAGAGTCTTGGTACCGGTACTCATCATGGGTACCAGTACTTGTGACTCCCAGGTTTGGAATTCCTTGGGTACAGTAACCTACCTATACCGGTACTCATCATGGGAACCAGTACTTGTAAGGTTTAGGCCAGAATTAAGCCTTCAACTTGTGGCCAACCTGTATCGGTACTCATGGTTAGTACCGGTACTTGTTGTTCATAGTTTGAGATGAATTCTTAAACCTGTGCCTTGCAAATACCAGTACTGATGAATAGTACCGGTACTTGCTTACAAGTACTTGTTTTAAGGATTTTAATTCATTACGTTCTTTGAAAACGAATGCCATATAAATCCTAATTTATCACTAATTGATTTTGCGATCTAAGTTATGATTCTTTGTTAAGAGGCATACAATCTATGAAAATAAAATCTAAACTAAAGAAACTAAGGTCGAAGATGATCTTCTTCTCCTCTACTCTTCCTTGTCATCTTGCCTCCTTCTTATCATCATCTTCTCTTTCTCATCATCATGCCTCCATCACTTCTTGTTTGCCTTGATCTTTACCTAAATATGAAAAGCACTCAATTGCAAACATTAATCCATAATAATTTTGTTAACACCAAAACAAGATATGGAAGAAGGTTGCAACAACTTCCACCCTGGCTTTAAGCTTGGGTAGAGACTATCTAAGGAAAATAGGTGTTTATTTGGTAGCTCACTCTCATTTGGTGCTACATAGAGATTATTATTGCAGAATCTAGATTCCCAAATTGTTAACTGAATCAACCCAGAGAAAAGAGAGAAAAATGCTGCTCTCTTTGGTTACTTTGTTTTCACCTTCTCTTTTTTTCCTTTTCTTTTCTCTCTTTTCTTTTTGAGCTCACAATCTCATCGGATTTATGCATATAATCTATATTTGGTGCTCTCACATGGCATTAACACCTTAATAAAGTTCCAATAACCCTAACACTAAGTGTGAATTCCTCAGCCAGTATTCAGGCAATTAGAATATAGAAAGGTAGGTTAAGACCATATGTGGTGGATCGTAATTATGGTGGGTAATGCTATCTCAATGCTATTAAAATAAATACGAAGGCACTCATACTCTTATCTCTTTTTTTTTTTTTGCTTTTTCTTTTCTTTTAATTTTTTCTTCTCTTTCTTTATATATTTTTCAATTTTTTTTCTTTTTTTTTTCTCTCTTTTCTTTTTTTCTAATAAAATTTTTTCACACAACTCAATACATCACATGGCATATGCAAATTTTATTTTGGAGGCATTATTAAGGATTGGTGGTGTTTGAGAGATATCAGGTGGCATATTTGGTGGAAGTGCTTACTCTGGACACTGGGGAAAGATGGATAGGATGATGTTTTCTTGGCCTTGACGTCAATACCGTCCTTCAATCGAGAATTCCATAACGAATGGTCATAACCATCCACCGTAGTCCTAGTTTTATTAGAACTCGATCTCCACATATTTGCCTTATTTAGTGGCTCTCAAGAATTCACATAGTTAGTTATACGTGGGAACCAGGAGCGAAACTGTGCCTAACTCCGAGTATTACCACTTAATTATCCAAAATTCCAGATTCCTTGTACTAATCTTAGAGCACTAGTAACATTCTACTCTCATCTCACACTATTTGGTGGATTTTCTTTTTTTTAGAAGATTTTCCCAACTCCCAAAACACTATATAGGGGCTCTGGAAAAGAAGCACTACTTTTTCTTGATCGATTAAAGACGGTTATCAGTCTTCATAGTGAATCCTTTGCAAAATCTACGTGTGAGTGTGAAAATTGTACTAGATTCCAGATTACAGGAATCAACTAGAGGCTAAAAATCCCTAATGCGTCCTCTTGATAAAAATCTTATTCATGAATTCAACATGTATATGTGCTCTATACAATTAACCTCCTTTAATTTGTACTTTAATGAAATTCTCTTATCGGGTTACATTCAGCTTGGTCCTTAATTCAGGACAAGGGTGAGTGAACGAGTTGGAGGTGGCTGTTGCAAACGATTTCTAGTAGCAATGCAGGCATTGGAGGTGGAGTTAGTTGTTCTTAAATTAGGACCTTAAAGTACATATAACATGCTGTTTCAAGGTTTTCCTAAATGTTGGGCATAAAAATTTTTTATTTTTGTTGTATCTAACCCTCCATGCCTAAGTTCTTGCATGTCCTCATGCATGAATATAAAAGAAATAAAGCATGACAGGGAGTAAGTAGGTAGAAATCACCTCAAATTGCTCCCGAATTTTCGTTCAGCACCGGCCAACCTGATGATATGCAATATGCAGAAAAACATGCTAAAAGAAAATATGCTATGTATAGAAATGTATTAAATGTTGTTTATAAATGCTGAGTTTAATGCCTCCAGCTAGATGAAAACTCAATGACATGTCCTCGATAAAATGAATGATTTTGTCAGTAGGAGGAGGTTCTTAGGCTATAAATGGCTTGAGGTGCTGGCCATTTACTGTAGAAACATGCCCAGATTTTGGATCCATGATTTGGACCACCCCATTAGGATATGGGTGAATCACGATATACGGGACAGTCCACTTAGACTTGATCTTCCCCGCAAAGAATTTTAGGCATGAATCGAATAACCAGACTTGCTGGTTGGGAGTGAAGTCCTTTCTCCAGATGTGGTAGTCATGAAAGGCCTTGGTTTTGTCTTTATAGATTTATGCGTTCTCACAGGCCTCCTATTGGATTTCTTCTAATTCACTAAGCTGGAGCTTCCTTTCCTTACCTCCTGGATCGAGGTTAAGATTGCATTTTTGCACCGCCCAAAAGGCTCGGTGTTCTAGTGCAACAAGAAGGTGACAGGCCTTACCATACACCATACGATATGGCGACATTCTAAGTGGGGCCTTGTAAGCAGTCCGATATGCCCAAAGTGCATCGGTTAATTTATCGGACTAATCCTTCCTATCTGGACTAACCATTTTCTAGATAATTAGTTTGATTTGAAGGTTAGACACCTCAGCTTGCTCATTAGTCCGCGGATGATACGGGGTGGTTATATGGTGTACCCCGTATTTCTTTAGTAATGACCTATAGTGGATGTGGATGAAGTGGCTTCCCCCATCGCTAATCAAGGAGCAGGGAACACCGAATCTTGCAAAAATGTATTCCCATATGAAAGAAATGACGGTCTTGTGATCAGCCCATCTAGCTGAGATGGCATCTAATAAGTCAATTTTTGCTTTCATTATTTCTCATAAAGAATGTTGTGTTGAAGTATGCTAGTGGTGGAAAACCACTAATCAAAATAATAAAAATAACCACTCAATTAGGAGCGGGTCGTATCCACAGAGAGGCAATGGCCTATTTAAAACTTGCTACTATTGAAATCAAATGTTCACTATTTGCTTCTCCCAAAAATCTAGCTAAAATCCCATTTAGATTAAGAAATCAATGTGAGATAAAATTGGAATCATATTTATGAGAAAGATGAAGGATATGATTTTAAATTTAACATAATAAAATATTCATAAAACAAAAATCCCCTCTTGCAAATCTATCACTAGCAAACATTTGCTCACTAATATAGTATAACATTTAACTTAGGTGAGACTAATAAGATGGAGGAAGACATATAAAAAGAATGCAGGAGAAATAGAGAAGAGTAGAGGGTCAGGCCAGCAAATGCCATAATATATCTTCCAATACTTAACTCAAAAAATGAAGTTGTCAATGGCATGTAAATGTATAACTAATTGAATGGTTCCTGTAGCAAAATAGGGGAGAAACTTTCCCTTAGGCGTGCACACGGAGCAAGGGATGGCCGGAGGGGAGGAACTTGCCCGAGGTCAAGTGGAGAAAGGGCTTTGGAGAGGTGGCGGCATTGAGTTGCGAGGTGGCCTGAGCCTGTTGGACAGAGGAGAGAAGCGACGGTGGTGGCTGTCGCTACTGCTTTAGTGCACGGAGGTGCGGTGCTGCTGAAGGGTGCACATGCATGCATGGAGGCATTGCATGTAAGGGGAGCTGGCAGAGGATGCACGCGGGGAGTCGTGGTTGCATGCCGGCACTAGTGGCGTTGCAGCTGCATGTGCACAGTGCTGTGGTGGCAGTTCTTAGTGTGCATAGATGCCAGTGATGGCAATGCGCTGCTACTGTTGAAGTCGAAGGAGAGGCATGTGCGGAGAGGAGTAGAGGGTGCGCTGGGGATGAGCAAGGAGGCACTCACAGGAGGTTGCGCGTTGCTGCAAGCGTGGACGCACTGCTAGCCGTGCATGGAATGAAAGATGCGGGCGTGCTGCTGGCTGTGGCGATGTTGAAGGTGCAACTAGAGGACAAGCGCTACTGCGTCTGTGAGTGGAGTTGCTGCGAGGAGGATGTGAGCAATGCTGATGGTGCACGTGATGCACGGGAGATGTGCTCGGGCAGTAGAGGAGTGATGGCGTGGACAAAGGTACGGACTTTGGACATCCGGGAAAGTTCCTGGACGTCTTAAGTGAGCGGGAAGGTACACAGTGGCAGTTGTCGGGGGAGGTGATCTGGTGATTGTAATACGGAGATTTGTGATGGCAGTGCATGCTGTCACCCCGCACGCCCATGGTGGCAAAGCTTCGCCATGGTTGAGGCTGGTGTTTGTCAAGCAGATGAGAACAAGTTTTCTGCATGGTGAGGAGTGGGGATGGAGGCACTCAAGGTAAGTTGCCGAGCTCATCAGCTTGGCGTGATGGCCTGTCACTTCACCGGCCCACAGTGTGGCGAGGCTCGATCATGGAGACCATAGTGATGGGCGAATGCACGGTGGTTCAAGGCTCTACAGACGACGATGCGAGCTGTCACCCCGCACGTCCACAATGGTGGAGCTCTCGCCGCGGTAGAGGCCCACAGTGTGGAATTCAAGAGCTCTGAGCTCTGCACGATGGTGAAGTGGGATGATGACCTGCGGTGAATGGTAGTCATTCCTCCTCCTTTGTAGCTGTGGCTACAAGGATTTGAAATCCAAACAGGCGGGAGATGATCCACTCTTTCCATCAGGTGAATGCTGGCAGCTATGAAGATTGAATGGGCGTAGGAGGAGGAAGTGGAGCGGTTACCTGTGGAAGAAGGAGAAGATTAATAAAATAAAATTTTAGGATTATTTATGCATAAGTTCTATGTTAATTAAAACAATGCATGCAATGCCTAATTACATGCCGTTCTAAGTCAATTCCAAATGCCTTTAATTATGAATGCAATGCATGAATTCCGTAATTAAGTCAAAAATATAAATTAATCTATTTACATCCTAATTCATGCTAAATAAATGGATGTGTGACCTTAATATTTAGGCATTTAGACATTCAATTAGCTCACAAATATGAGCTTATCAAATGCCCCATGCCCAATTTTTGCTAATCCCTAGTAAATCCAAGCAATAACCTGGCACTCCAGGTAGACTAGCCAACCCAATCGATCTTCCTTTAGAAACATGTTAAGTTCAAACTTTAGACCTAAGGTTCCCAAGTAGTTGCTAAGTTACAGACTAAGTCAGCTAAAGATGAGTTGCAGGCACAAGTTTCCCTGATTTCTAACTCTGACCTAGGGTTTATGTGTCGCAGAGATTAAAGCATCCATGCATGTGCATTGGTCTGAATTATTTCAGGTTGGTTTGATTGCCAACCTAGAAAGAGAGAGAGTCTTTTTTTTTTTGTAATATAAATATTTTTGTTTGATTCCTCTAAGTTCAACCTTGGATTAGCTATAAACATGGTTTGTGTCGAATTCATTATCCCCATCACCAAACCTTGAAGGGTGCCTGGCTTTTGATGCTTCGAGATAGCACCACCCATGGCGACCCCAAGAAGCCCTAGAAATCGACACTTCGAGATAGTATTGCCCATGGATTTCTTAAGCGAATTCAAGCCTGTGGCAATCGGCAGTTCGAGATAGGGCCGCCCATGGTACCTGAACCACAAAATGAGCTTACATGCCCCCAGTAGGATGGACATCCTAAGAGACAAGTGCCGAGGAGGTGACATGTTATCGTCGCATCCTCAAGTTGAGTATATACTCCACCTCTCCTTTGGCAGGAACTCTTCCAATCAAATTGTGTTTTCAAGCTTCTCCTAAGTCAGAACTAAGAAAACCAAATTTTCTTCAAGAAAATGAATTAGGGTGATCACTATTTACACAAGAGCAAGTGTGTGTGAAATGTCGATGCTTAGGTTATGAGGACCCACAAATCAAAAGGTAGAAAAAGACACCAAGTACTACCCAGCTTTTAACTCAATCCCTAGCTTTCCTTCCTCTTGAGGAATGGTTTGCAACTTAATTCCTACTAAAGTTTTTAAGTCCACAAAGGACCCTAAGGGTCTAAAGCTAGTAGCTCAACTTAGCTTCTAAAGTCAGACACCTAGAGTCAACTTAGTCTAACCTAAAGTTTTGGTCTTATGCCAAAGAATGTAGGGCCCAACCAGTTAATCTCAATGCAAAATGTCTTTTCTTTTTTTAATGCAAATGTATGCAATGTAGAATGCTTTAACTAAATGCATGAATGCACTATGTATAAATTCTATGTATATCCCCAAGTACACCCCCCCATGCCTAAAATCTGCAATGTCCCCATTGCATAGAAGAAATTACCTGGGTCAAAAATGGGCTGTCATTGTTTTGTTAGGAGCCAACTTGCCAAAGAACCTACAAATCAAGTTCAAGGATCACAGGAATAGGCCCTAAAAATGAGCAAATGCTGGCCTAGAAAATAGCTAACATAGGATGTTGGCGAGCTGATGATGAATCCCGATAGCAAATGCTCACCAACTATGATGGGAATGAAATCTTCCCAGGTCACCAGAGGAGGTTCTAATGGATATACAGGAATAGAAACCTTTAAAAGGGTAGGAGGAGGATGACAAGGATCCTCCAAAAGAAATGGGGAAGGAAAAGTGTAAAGATATACCCCTGGAGTAATGGACTGACCATAGAAAGCATCAATCCATACCCAGTATCCCATTACAAGAGATATTAGTCAGTTAAGCTCCCCGGTCAAAATGGTAGTTAGCAAAACCATAAGCCATGGATTATCTAGGGTGGCTAAGAGATGTGAATACATCTAAATAGCCAAAAATGTCTATTAATGCAAGTTCTTAGTGTCATATTAGCATCATACGTTATAAATATTGCATAACATGCATAATCATGCATTTAGGTCAAATTGTATAAATTTATAGTAATTGTCTCCTTTTATGGTCAAGGATAGGGCAACTTTTAATCGGGGCCTTGGATAGAAGATCCAACCATACAAATCTGATCAGGGCGACGATTAGAGTTCAACGACTCCAAGATTGCCCTGATCGGACATCCATAGCACTAGATATAGATTGAGGCAGCCTAAAGATCAAGGGTAAAGATGGTTCCAAACCATACTTCAGACAATAAATCCGACAGCATGGATGGGTATGGATCGATGATCGCGGCCTAACGGCACAAAAATTTGCTCAATTCAACATTCGTGGCACCTTCTACATGTCACAGAAGATGGACGGCCATGAAGCTACCCAAGTTGGCCGCAGCACCACTCTCCATCTTCCGAAGGCGTGGTTAGGCGAGATCTGGGCCATCGGATCTTGATCCAATAGCCGTGAAGCGCACATGCTTAAATCGTAAGCGCGACAAAGTAGAGCTACTAGCGCAGCTATCGAGCGGCGTTGTGCGAGAGTGGGGCGTGCGTTTGACTCGCCATCTGCAGCACGCGAGCAGTTAATCTCGGCTACACAATCGGTGGTGGACAGCCTAGATTGCCCAATCGGGCGCACGTGCGATCAAATGCATAGTGCGCACGCCTGATCTTGAGATTGGACAACTTTAAGCGCAGATGAAGGTACGGGGGAGGATGACTTTAAGACGTCCGATCTTGAGATCGGACAACTGAGATTTTGAAGACGTGGGAGATCATTAAGTGCATGGTAGGGGAGGAGGAGGGCGCGTGCGCAAAGCTGTGGCAACGTAGGGTCTTTAGTGATGCTTAAATCCGTCATTAAAGACCCCTCATTTAATGTTTTAGTTATGAAATGACCAAATTGTCCCTATCCTTGCTACTATAAAAGGGGACCCTTACCCTACAAAATCTTCATTCCTTCCTTCATCTCTCTCCCTCTCCAAAGCTCAAGAAAAGCTTGTCCCATACCTGGGATGCTATTCTAGAGCCAAATCCAATTTTCTCACCCCTGTTCCGGAGTGGATCCCGTGACGTCGATGACATGCTACCCCATTCCCGCTTCTTCCTGCTTCATCCTCCTTTTTCCCGCTCCGTCCTCCGTCTTCCAGGTGTCACTCCGTCTGGCTCGTCTTACAAGCATTCGTCAAGGAGGATAACATCTCTCTCCCTTCTTTTTAATCGCTTTCTAGAATATAATTTTCCCCTTTGTAGTTGTAATCATTTCCTTCTTTCTAGTTGTAAAAATATTTTTATTATATCATGTGATTGTTCTCTCTCTCTCTTTCGCTCTCTCTTATTGTTTATTTTAATTCCATTATAATTATTTCATTTTCAAATAAAACACAAAAAAAAATAATCGTGGATTTAAGATCGACGTAGCCTCCCTGTGTTCGACCCGGAATTCTTAGAGTTTCGGTATAAATTTATTTGTTGATGGATTTCTTCACAAATCGAACTACAATGACAGGTTTTTCGAAACCAACTTTGATCGCGTAGTTTTCCGCTCAAAACATTTTGCACCGTTGCCGAGGAGGCAACGATTTTCAATTTTCTTTCCGCATTTCACTAACTTTATTATTTTCTAAATTGCTTTATTTCTCGTCTATTGTTTTGTAGGTACCTTCATAGGGATTCTTCAAGCGGTAGATCAGAGTAAAGTGTAGTTGAAGACAACTGTAAGTGCTTCCCATTCTTCCCCCACCGTAGATTCCATTTCACAACATTAATTCAAACTCCAATTAACCTAGGTGTTTGCATAAATCCTAGGGTTAGTTTGGTTGCTTGGATATCCACTCACATTCTTCTCACCCGCATATAAAAAATCAACAAAAAGATATTTCTTATGGGGTAAATCAACATACACACTACATACACCCACATTCAAGGCACATAACCTAATTGATTTTCATCTACTCAACCAGATTCTGATCTGTGGAACTGGTACACGCAAATTAACATATAAAAGAGTTGAAATCAGTCTACGTTAATCATTTTTTGTCCCTAACTCAATGGTGTAATCTTGGCCAATTGTTTGAGTTGTTTGGGCCCACAACTTAACTTAAAATCAACTCATCAAGTAGCTTCCCCTTAGGGTTTTCAATTTAGGTCAATACCAGGCACTCCACTTTACTTTTTGATTTCAAATGGAAAGAGATCTTCACCCACGCTTGAAAACCTGGTTTGCCTCGAACTTGATTGAATTAAACCTAATTCCAAACCCTAAAAGCTACTTAAGAAAGATTCGAACCTTAAAATCTACTCATAAAAAATAATCTTGCTTGAAAACCCTGGTTGTGCATGCTAACGAGTCGATTCTTTGCTTTTAAAGCCATTTGTCACGTAAAATGATGCATCATTTGCAGTTCTATGTGGTGGAAAAATCGACTAATCAATAATTAATATAACCACTCAATTAGGAGTGAGTTGTGTCCACAGGGAGGCAATGATGCAATAAAATCTCGATTATTTTGTATTCTTTCAATCAAGTGCGAAATCCATAATCAAATACGACATGAAATGTGGTGGAAAGAAGATGCACAATAACTCAAAAATATAAAGGTATATGTGCAATTTTTCCTCACTAAAATATTCAATAAATATGTGATGATTTTATGTAATTTCCAATTGACATGTATTAGAGAAAATTTATGCACATTTTAATCCCAAAACCAATGTTAAAACATGTGAATATCAATAACCACGTAATTATCAGAAGGCATGAGTATGTAGTCATAATTTCATCATAATAAAATAATCATAAATTAAAATTGATTTTGGTGGCAATGGCATTCAAAAGTAAATTTTAATTAACGTAAAAACAGGGGATTTTACCTCTCTCCTCCTTGCATATGGGAGAGAGGTTCAATCGAGGAGTTACTCCAAGAGGTTGGCTGAAGCGAGGCCTTCGCGGTGGTGGCAGCGGTGCGTTGTGAGATGGCCGGAGCTAGCTTGCCGGAGGAGAGGAGTGGCGGCGATGGAGAAGCCTACTATTGGCCGCACATGCTGGTGAAGGTGCACGCGGGTGCAGAGGGTGCTGCAGGCGCACGGAGGCGTGGGCGTTGGGCACTCTGCAGAGCGTGTAGGCACGCGTGGGCATGGTGGTGGCACCGACTGTAGGTGCTGCACGGGGTGATGGCGTGGGTGCATGCAGCGGCTGAGGCGTTGCAGGGTGCGCATGGGTGCTACAATGGGGGCGGGTGGAGGTGCGGGTTCTGCAGAGGCTGAGGCACTGCAGGGTGTGCGCGGGTGGTCCTGTTGGCGCCACTACAGGTGCTGCAGATGATGGCGCAGGTGCGTGCAGGTGCTAAGGCGAGGAGACGCGGGCGTACGATGGTTGGGTTGGAGGCAGGGTGCGCTGGAGAAGGAAGTGAAGTCATGCGGTGGGTTGCTGGGCTGGAGGCACGTGGTGGGTGTGATGGAGCGGGGGGAAGCTGCTGGTGCGTGTGCTGGCCGAGGTGTGGGCGTGCACACGTAGGTGGCTGGTGCTGCAATGATGAAGTGAGGGTGTGCGTTGGCTGAGTTGAGGGTGAAGGCGCGGTAGGCAGATGCTGATGGCTGGAACTGAAGTGAGAGCGTGCACGGTGGTGTCTGATGGAGTGGTGGTAGGCGCTCCTGGCTGGGAGTGGGCGTGAGTTGCTGTCTAAGATGAAGAGTTGTAGAGACTCTTTGGCGGTGTGGGTTGTCACCCCACATGCCTACGGTGATGAGTCATTCTGCCACGGTGAGGCTGGTGGTATGGAATGGAAGTGGAGGAAGGTCCTCTCAACACAATGAGGAGCAAAGGATGGTGGCCTCCAGAGCATGGCAGCTCTCCCTCCTTTTGTGGCCACGGCCATCATTTCAATTTCAAAATGCCGTAGCATAAATGTGATGTGCAGGAGGAGGCGGAGCCAAAGCCAAAGGAGTTACCTATGCAAAGGAGAAAAAAGAATAAAAGAATAAAATATTATCGTTATTTATACATAAGCCCTTAACTTCTATGTTAAATTAAAACAATGCTTGCAATGCAGCTAATTGGTTAACTAATTAAATGAATGCAATTCTAAGTTAATTCTAAATGCATTTAGTTATGAATGCAATGCATGAATTATGTAATTAAATCAGAAATATGAATTAATCTATTTACATCCTAATGCATGCTAAATAAATGTTAGAATTAACTTAATGTCTAGTCACTTAAATACTTAAATAGCCCACAAATATGGGCTAATCAAATACCTCCATGCCTAGTTTTTGCTAGTCCCGAGAAAATCCAAGCAAAACCTAGCACTCCAAGTAGACTAGCCAACCCAATCGAACTTCCTTTACAAACATATTAAGTTTAGACTTTAGACCTAAGGTTCTCAAGTAGTTGCTAAGTTACAGACTAGGTCGGCTAAATACAGGTTGCAGGCACAAGTTTCCCTGATTTCTGACTCTACCCTAAGGTTTATTGATCCCTGAGATTAAAGCATCCATGCATGTTCGTTGGTCTGAGTTATTTGAGTTAAAGGAAAAATGATTCTTTTTTTTTTTAATTCCTCTAAGTCTATCCTCGAATCTGCTATCAACACGGTCTGTGTCGGATTCATTGTCCCAATCACTGTACCTCGAAGGGTGCCTGGCTTTCGATGCTTTGAGATAGCACCGCCCATAACGACCCCAAGAACTCCTGGCAATCGACACTTTAAGATAGTATCGCCCATGGATTTCTTAAGCGAATTCAGGCCTGTGGCAATCGGCATTTCGAGATAGGGCCGCCCATGGTACCTGTACCGCACAATGCGCTTACATGCCACCAGTAGGATGGATATCCTAAGAGACAAGCGTCGAGGAGGTAATATGTTATCATCGCATCCTCAAGGTGAGTATATACTCCACCTCTCCTGCTGCGGGAACTCTTCCAATCAAATTGTGCTTTCAAGCCTCTCCTAAGTCAAAACTAAGAGAACCAAATCTCTTTTAAGAAAGGAATTAAGTTGATTACTTAGTTACACCAGACCAAGTGTGTGAAATTTGGATGCTTGGGTTACAAGGACCCGTAAACCAAAAGGTAGAACAAGACTCCAGGTACCACCCCACCTTTTAACTCAACCTTAGCTTTCCTTCCTCAACCGCTTGAGGAATGGTCCACAACTTAACTCCTACTTAAGTTTTTAAGTCCACAAAGGACCCTAAAGGTCTAAAACTAGTAGCTCACTTAGCTTCTAAAGTTCTACCCTAGAATCAACTTAGTCTAATCTAGAGTTCTGATTTGCTTAAGAATGCAGGACCTAGCCAGTTAAGCTAAAAACTCTTCTTTTTTTTATTATTTTATTTTATTTTATTATATATATATATATTTTAAATAAAAAATGCAATATGCATGAATGAATGCAAAATGTAGACATGATATAAACAAAATGCCTTAGGTCCTCTCCCCTATGCCTAGTCGAAAGAATGTGATTGGAAACAAAAATAGTTAAAGGAAGATATTACCTGAGGTGGAGAATGGTAGGAGCTAAGGCTCCTCAAGAGTGACCTCGTCAACAAGATGGCCATCCAAAGTAATGTATGGTTTTAACCGTTGACTGTTGACGATAAAGGGAGTTGCTGAAGAGGAAGGGCTTTTAATCTCCACAGCTCCATGCGGAAACACTTTAGTGATTATGTAAGGTCCATCCCAAAGAGATTTTAACTTCCCAGGAAAAAGCTTAAGTTTGGAATTGAAAAGCCAGACTTGTTGGTTGAGCTCAAAGGTCTTTCGAAGTATATACTTATCATGCAAAACCTTAGTTATTTCTTTATAAGCTTGAGAGGTGTCACAAGCATCATTCCTTAGCTCCTCAAGCTCACTTAATTCCAGAAGTCGTGCCTTACCCATCTTCTCTAAATCCATGTTAACGCTTCGAATAGCCCAAAGTGCCTTATGTTCCAACTCAACAGGTAAATGGCATGCTTTCCCATACACAATCAAAAAGGGAGAAGTACCCAAAGGGGTCTTATAGGCCGTTCGATATGCCCATAAAGCATCATCGAGCTTTTGGGACTAGTCTTTCCTATCAGGTCTAACGGTCTTTTCCAAAATATTTTTTATCTCCCTATTCGACACTTCAACCTGGCCACTCGTCTGAGGATGGTAATGGGTAGTGACCTTGTGAGTCACTCCCAAACTCCTGATTAGTCGATTGAAGTGGTGGTTTCGGAAATGAGGTCCCCCATCACTTATAATGGTCTTGGGGCATCCAAAATGAGATATGATATTGGCCTTCACAAATTTCAAAACCACAAAGTGGTCATTTGTGTGAGTAGGAATGGCCTCTATCCATTTAGAGACATAATCAAGTGGCACCAAGATATATTCATAACCATGGGACGACGGGAAGGGGCCCATAAAGTCAATTCCCCACACATAAAAAATTTCAACAGATTGAATAGGGTGTTGAGGCATTTCATTCCTCTTCGTAATCGTTCCAGTCCGTTGGCATCTAATACAGGCCTTAACAAAATTATGGGAATCATTAAATAAGGAAGGCGACCAAAAATCAGACTGGAGAACCTTAAAAGTAGTTTTCTTAGCACCAAAGTGTCCTCCACAATGAAGTTCATGGTAAAAGCTTAGCACACTTTGTTGGTCCTCTTCAGGTACACAATGTCTCAATACTTGGTCTTGTCCAATTCTAAATAATTCTGGCTCTTCCCAATGAAAATATCTTGCTTGGGAAATGAATCTCTTTCCTTTATGCTCATCCAAAGAGCCAGGAGTTTGTCCAGTGACCAAGTAATTTACGGTATCTGCATACCAAGGTAAAGTTGGTGTTACCGCCATTAAATTTCATCGGGAAATGTCTCGCAAATGTCTCCAAAAAGAAAGTCATTAAGTGGAAGGAGAGATAGGTGGTTAGCAACAACATTTTCTACTCCTTTCTTTTCACGTATCTCCAAGTCAAATTCTTGAAGGAGTAGGATCCACCTAATGAGACGTGACTTAGAATCTTTCTTAGCAATGAGATGTTTCACTGCCTCATGATCAGAAAAAATAACCACCTTAGATCCAAGCAGATAAGACATAAACTTCTCCAGAGCAAAAACTATAGCAAGTAATTCTTTTTCAGTGATGGTGTAGTTTTGCTGAGGTTCAGTTAAAGTCTTGCTGGCATAATGCAGCACATGAGGTCTTCCCTCAACCCTTTTTCCAAGGACTACTCCTACTGTATAATCCGAAGCATCACACATCAGCTCAAATGGGAGTGTCCAATCAGGAGCTTGGAGAATAGGCGCAGAGATCAAGGCCTCCTTCAGAGTTTGAAAGGCCTCGACACACTTTGAATCAAAATTGAAGGAAGATTCCTTCGCCAACAAGTCACAAAGTGGCCTAGAAATTTTACTAAAATTTTTAATAAAGTGCCTATAAAAGCTGGCATGGCCCAGAAAGGATCTAATCTGTTTGACGTTCGTTGGCAATGGAAGTTTGGAAATAGAATCAATCTTGGCTTTATCTACTTCCAAACCTCGCTTGGATACAACATGCCCAAGTACAATTCCTTTCTGTACCATGAAATGACTTTTCTCCCAGCTAAGGACTAAACCAGTCTCCTTACATCGCTTCAACACATTCTCCAGGTGTAGGAGACACCGGTCGAAAGATGAGCCATAAATGGAGAAGTCATCCATAAACACTTCAACACACTCGTCAATCATGTTCGAAAAAATAGACATCATACACCGCTAGAAGGTTGTAGGGGCATTACATTATCCAAACGGCATACGCCTGAATGCAAAAGTACCTTAAGGACTCATGAATGTCACCTTCTCCTGGTCATCAGGAAAGACTGCCACCTGGTTGTGCCCATAATATCTATCGAGAAAGCAATAGTACTTATTCCCTGCTAATTTCTCAAGAATTTGATCAATAAAAGGCAAGGGAAAGTGATCCTTCTGGGTAGCAGTGTTCAGCTTGTGGTAATCAGACCCTCCATCCAGTTGAGGGTCTAGTGACAACTTGCTCACCTTGGTCGTTGAATTCCACAGTAAAGCCTGCCTTTTTTGGCACCACATGAATAGGACTTACCCATTTACTATCTGCAATAGGATATATGATCCCAGCGTCCAACCACTTCAAGATTTCCTTTTTGACCAACTCCCTCATATTAGGGTTCAGACGTCTCTGCATGTCCCTAAATGGCTTGATGGAATCATCAGTATTAATGTGGTGCATGCAGAGTGTAGAGTCTATACCCTTAATGTCAGCAATGCCCCAAGCAATAGCTTCCTTGTGCCTAGACAAGCATTTAATCAGGGCTCCCTCCTGTGCTTCAGATAGCATAGCCAAAATGATAACGGGGAGCGTATCATTGGCACCTAGGAAAATGTACTTGAGAGTGTTAGGGAGGGGTTTCAACTCAAGGTTGGGGGCTTGTATGGCTGAGGGTTTCATAATAGATGAAGCCATCTCAGGTAGCAGATCTACCTTAGGCAGAGATGATTGGGGAAGAGACTCAGCATAAACACTCAGCAATTCCTCAAGTTCTAGTATATCCCCTTCACATTTCTTCACATTCCTGCAAGAGATGGGAATGCTCATTTAACATGACATGCTGAAGGGGGTCATCACATAACATTGCAGGGGTTGCCTCTTCAATCAGGTCATCTATCCCCTCAACTTGAGAACAATCCTCAAGTCTGGCTTGTTTGTAAGCATCAAACACATTAAGTCGGATTTTCCTGTTCCCAAAGCCCATTTTCAATGCCCCAGTATTGCAATTGATTGAAGCATGCGAAGTTGTAAGGGGCAGCCCAAAATGATGGAGGGTTTGGTTGGCTTGTTGGTAGGGTCAGTGTCCAAAACTAAGAAGTCAATGGGAAAGAAGAAATCCTCCACTCTTATGAGGACATCTTCCAAAATTCCCCATGGTGTCATAAGTGATCGATCAGCAACTTGAAGGATTATAGGGCTAGGCTTCAGATTGCCTCCCCCAAGTTGTACATACACGTAGCTCGAAAGGATGTTCACCCCTCACCTAGATCAAGTAGAGCCTCATCAATTTGTAAGTCACCAATAACTACTAAGATATATGGGGCTCCTGGGTCCTTAAGTTTCAGGGGTGTGCCATGTTGAACAATTGAGCTAACAGAATCAGGCAGGACAACTTTTGATTGGACCTGTTTTCTAGATTGCTGCTTTTTCATGCACAAGTCCTTTAAGAAGTGGGCATAAGACGGAATCTGCCTGATAGCTTCAAGCAAAGGCAGGTTATTCTACACTTGCTTGAAAGTTTCCATGATCTCATCCGTCTTATCTTTGGCTCTAGATGAGCCAGCAGAAGTCTACCCAGAGGTGGATAAGCACTCTGGAAAGGGCACTCTCGATCTCTGGATGGAAGGGTTGTCATGTCGAGTAAGGGGTGGAATGGGGGCAACTTCTTCCGGTGAGGTGATTTCAAGTGGAGAAGATTTAGGCAAGTCTTCTCTGGTGGGGGTGAAAGTCGAGGTGGATGGTTTTTTAGGGGGTGAGACTATAGGAGCATCAGGTTTGGAAATTTCTTTCCCACTCCTCAAAATAGTCACCAGCTGAGCATGCTCCCTAAAGACAATCCCTTTTACTTTAGGATTCTCCTCAGTAGCACTGGGGAGCTTCCCAGTTTCCCTCTATCTAACAGCCTCAACAAGGTGTCCTATTTGTGATTTCATCTCATGTATAGCCTTGTCATGAGATTGGATGATGTCACTTTGACTTTCTTGCATAGTTTTCAACATCGTCTTCAATTCATCCATCTCAGAGGTCTTAGGTTGGGCAAAGGTCTGAGGTTGGTTCATTTGATGGTTTTGAAAGGATTGTGGTTTATAATTCCCTGAATTTGAGACATTTCCTTGTCTCCATGAAAAGTTTGGGTGGTTCCTCCATCCCTCATTATAAGTGTTGGAGAAAGGGCCATTACGAGGTCTAGGACGGAACCCTTGAGCCGCATTCCACAGTGGTGTGTGTATTACCCTAGCAAACTGAGCATTCGAAAGCTTGGGATGTGGAGGTGTTAGATACGAATGGACTCGGGTTCTACATAAGCCTTTCCATGTTTTGATTCAATAATTGAATTTGATAGGCTAAATTCTGGGTGTTCCTTGCCTCATTCGTCTCCAACTTTCTTTGCATGAGAGTGGGCTTTCTATCCATGTAGGAAGAATTGAAGTGAATAGAAGTCTTACTCAAAGTATCAAAAAGGTTCCAAGCTTCATCCTCAGTCATAGATAGAAAGGTTCCTGCATAGGCACCATCCACAATTTGCCTATGTGAATTATTAAGTCCGATGTAGAACCTTTCAACCAGTTGCCATTTAGGCACTTGGTGATGTAGGAAAAGTCTCAGCAAGTCGTTAAGGCGCTCCCACGCATCATGGAAAGCTTCCCCATCCTTTTGAACAAAACTCATAATTTCCCTCCTAAAGTGATTAGTTTTGTTCATGGGGAAGTGCTTCTTCAAAAACTCCTTCAGGGCATCCCAAGTGTTAATATTATCAAGGGTGTGATACCAATACTTGGCTTTGTCCTTAAGGGAGAAGGGAAAGGGGGTTCGCATTTGAGCGTCATCAGTAACACCCTGCAGCTTCACTATGGAACAGACCTCGGTGAGTTCCTCTATATGCCTATAAGGGTCTTCCCTAGCAGTACCATAAAAGGAGGGCAGCAAGGATATAGTACTACTTTTGATCTCATAAGGATTGTCCTCTCTAGGTCTACGTAGTGCAGGGCCAGCTTGATTGGTTGGAATGAAATATTCCTTAAGGCTCCTTTGACCGGCCATTTCTACCCTTGGAAGGTTTCTTCTTAAGATTCTTTCAGGTTCAGGATCAAACATAAGTTGTCTCCTAAGAGAATGCCTACCAAGCATGCACTACAAACACAATTCAAAAGGATTTGTTTGGTCTTTACAAATTTAGGCTTTTGACTTCAGTTCAAATTGTCGGTGACAAAGCAAGTTGCCCAATCAATTACACACCTATTGTCAACCTTCGAAATGCCTAAAAAAACAGTTGGAGCTTAGGTGTTCTTCCCTAAATCTCAAATGGTAAAGCAAATCCAAAGATGGAAGATCGAGGGATGCAAGTAGTCCTAAGCCTTCTTTTGAAGCTGTGCTTTTGTGGTGCTTCTTAACTACCCCCAAAAATCCATGACAGGGTATCCCCCTCTTTGGATTTACAAAACCTTTGATCTCAAGTTCCGAACACTTCAGAATCCAACAGTAGGAGGGCTCTTGTCCTAGTCGTTCCAAGACTTAGGAGTGTCTAAATGCATGCCGTGGTGCAAAAGATATAAGTGTGCATACACTGCAAAAAGAATTTGAATTTTGAATCGCACACCACGTTTGAAAATCAAGTCCATGATTTTTAGATGTCCCTCCTTTAATTAGTTCCTTTTCAAGAATATATATGACCACTTGTTAGATCTATTCAAGACAAATTATGTGGTCTTCGAATTAAGTCCAAATGCAATGCGTGATCAAGAATAGGATGTAAAGTAAGAGAATGCGTACCTTGCTTCCAGCAATCAATGATGCGAGAATGCACGCAATGCAGAGAAATAAATCTAGAGACTGCTCATACAGACCTAAATGGTTCGTCCTAGGGGCAGGCAGCTCATTTTTTTTTATTTTATTTTATTTTTTAGCTACTTATGCATAAGCAAATAAAGGGTAAACAATCCACAAAATAAATTAAAAACCTAAATCTAAAGAAAAGGGAACAAGCTCCCAAAAATCAGCCCTGATTACTACAAGGGCGAGAAAATAGAAATAAAACTTATGAAATGGGAAATTTCCTATAGAGGCAGAATCAAGGTCTCCTTCTTCCCCGTGTGTAAGCATCGCTCAAGGTTGACGTCTTCTCCCTGATGTGCCTGTCGCCTCTCTTAAATTCCTCGCACAGAAAAAAATAATAAATGGTCAGATCACTGTGTAATGAGAAATAATCAGAAATGAAATCAGGTGAAATTATTGTGTCTGTTGCCTCCCCAACAACGGCACCATTTGACGAGTCGATTCTTCACTTTTAAAGTCATTTGTCACATAAAATGATGCGTCGTTTGTAGTTCTATGTGGTGGAAAAATCGACTAATCAACAATTAATATAACCACTCAATTAGGAGTAGGTCGTGTCCACAGGGAGGCAATGATGCAATAAAATCTCGATTATTTCATATTTTTTCAATCAAGTACGAAATCCATAATCAAATTTGACATGAAATGCGATGGAAAGAAGATGCACAATAACTGAAAAATATAAGGGTATATGTGCAATTTTTCCTCACTGAAATATTTAATAAATATGTGATGATTTTATGTAATTTCCAATTGACATGTATTAGAGAAAATTTGTGCACATTTTAATCCCAAAACCAATGTTAAAACATGTGAATATCAATAACCACGCAATTATTAGAAAGCATGAGTATGCAGTCACAATTTCACCATAATAAAATAATCATAAATTAAAATTGATTTTGGTGGCAATGACATTCAAATGCAAATTTTAATTAACATAAAAACAGGGGATTTTACCTTTCTCCTCCTTGCGCATGGGAGAGACGTTCAATCGAGGAGTTACTCCTACAAGAGGTTGGCTGAAGTGAGGCCTTCGCGGTGGTGGTAGCAGTGCGTCATAAGATGGCCGGAGCTGGCTTGCCGGAGGAGAGGAGTGGCGACGGTGGAGAAGCCTACTGCTGTTGAACGTTTACGAACCTACGCTAACGTGTTCGGTTTTGAAAAACCTGTCGTTGTAGTTCGAAAGCGAAGAATTCGTGTTCAACAAATAAAATTTATACCGAAATTAAAATTCCGGGTCGAACACAGGGAGGCGGACGTTTGATTTAAAAACTACGCATTTCTTTTTATTTGTTACGGAATAATTCAATTTAGAACTATCTAATTATTTACAATAAATAGAAGAGAGAGAGAGTAAGAGAGAAAGAGAATATTACACAGAGAAATCAAAATGAGATGTAGAATAAACAAGGAATTTTTGCATTGAAGAGATTGTTCATTACAACTAGAAAGCATAAAATAATTACTCTAGAAAGCAAAAAAAGAATGGAGGGAGAAATGTCCTCGACGGTTGCTTAGAGGATGAGTAGATTAATCTAGAAAGCAGTAAATCTATACTAGAAAGCGGTAAAAAGAATAGGGAGAGAGAAATCCTCCTCGACGGTTGCTTGGAGGATGAGCCGGACGGGACGATGCCTGGACGAAGGAGAACGAAGCGGGACGAAGGAGGACGAAGCAGAAGAACGGGAACGACACGCCGTCATCGTCGTGGGATCCACTTCCGAAGAGGAACGAAAATTGGACTTTATCTTGCGAGAAGCATCCCAGGTGTGGGACAAGCTTCTCTTGAGCTTTGGAGGGGTAGAGAGGAGAAAGAAGGGATGAGAATTTCGTATGGAGGGGGTCTCCTTTTATAGTTGCAAGGAGTAGGGGCAAAATGGACATTACATCTTCAAAATAATAAATAAGGGGTCTTTAGTGACGGATAAATCCGTCACTAAAGACCCAACATGGCTGTCGCCGCCGCCCCCACGCGCGCCTCCTCGGTTGCCCGCTCCTCAACGCTCGCGCACGTCCAACGCTTTTCAGTCGTCCGATCGCGAGATCGGACGGCTTAAATCGCGTCCGCGCCTGCTGCAACCCGCCCTCCTACGCATGCGATCGTGCGTTACGCGGGGCGTCCAATCGCATGTTGGCGCTATCGGGCACCCGCGACCGCACGATCTCCATCTGATGCTCCACGCGCCTCAATTACTCGCGCCTCCAATCCCCTCACCGCGGCTCGAACCCATGCCCCGCGCTCGCGTAAGTGTGCTCGACCGCTGCGCTGCGGGGCGTGGATGGTCGAGCGCACGTTTTAAGCGCCGGGCGGCCACAGCCGTTGGATCTCCATCTGACGGTGGAGAGGGATCGGGCGGGGGTCTTCACAAAATGCCAGCGGCAGTTTGGGCAGCTGAGGTGGCGCCACGTGGCGCCATCTTGGCCGTCCATCTTCTGGAAGTTGTAGATGGTGCCACGGATGTCGGATTGACTGAATTTTTGTGTCGTTGGGCTGCGATCGTCGATCTGAATTCATCCGTGTAGTCGGATTTGTCATTTGAAGTGTGGATTTACACCATCCTGACCCTTTATCTTCTAGGGTTCCCCGGTCTCTATCTGATGCTACGGATGCCTGATTAGGGCGATCTTGGAGTCGTTGAACTCCAATCGTCGCCCTGATCATATCCATACGATTGGATCTTTGATCTGAGGCCCCGATAAAATGTTTGCCCTGTCCAAGCACATAAAAGGAGACAATTAACCTCCATTTTATTCAAACTACTCTAAATGCGAGGTGATGCATGTTATGCAATATTTATATCATGAAATGCAATCCTATGCTTAAGAACATGCATAAATAGGCATTTTAAGTAGTGTAAATGTATTTACATCTTCACCATAATAAAATAATCATAAATTAAAATTGATTTTGGTGGAAATGACATTCAAATGTAAATTTTAATTAACATAAAAATAGGGGATTTTACCTTTCTCCTCCTTGCGCATGGGAGAGAGGTTCAATCGAGGAGTTACTCCTACAAGAGGTTGGCTGAAGCGAGGCCTTCGCGGTGGTGGTAGCAGTGCGTCATAAGATGGCCAGAGCTGGCTTGCCGGAGGAGAGGAGTGGCGACAGTGGAGAAGCCTACTGCTAGCCGTGCTTGCTGGTGAAGGCATGCGTGGGTGCAGAGGGCGGTGCAGGCATGCGGAGGGGCGGAGGCGTGGGCGCGAGGTGCTCTGCAGAGTGCGTAGGCACGTGTGGTGGTGCTAGTTGCATGTGCTGCACATTGTGATGGCGCAGGCGCATGCAGTGGCTGAGGCGCTGTAGGGTATGCTGGGTGGTCCTGTTCGCGCTGCTGCAGGTGCTGCAGATGATGGCGCAGGTGCTAAGGCGAGGAGACGCAGGCGTACGGTGGCTGGGCTGGAGGCAGGGTGCACTGGAGATGGAAGTAAGGGCGCGTGGTGGGTTGCTGGGCTGGAGGCCTATGGTGGGTCTGATGGAGCGGGGGGAAGCTGCTAGTGCGTGCATTGGCTAAGGTGTGGGCGCGCGTGCATAGGTGGCTGGTGCTGCAGTGATGAAGTGAGGGCGTGTGTTGGCTAAGTTGACGGTGAAGGCATGGTGGGCAGATGGCTTATGGCTGGAACTGAAGTGAGATCACGCACGGTGGTGTCTGATGGAGCGGTGGCAGGCGCTCTTGGCTGGGAGTGGGCGTGAGTTGCTGGCTAAGATGAAGAGTTGCAGAGACTCTTTGGCGGTGTGGGCTGTCACCCCACATGCCCACGGTGATGAGTTGTTCTATTGCGGTGAGGCCGGTGGTATGGAATGGAAGAGGAGGAAGGTCCTCTCAACACAGTGAGGAGCAAAGGATGGTGGCCTCCAGAGCATGGCAGCTCTCCCTCCTTTTGCAGCCACGGCCATCATTTCAAATTCAAAATGCTCTAGCATAAATGTGATGCGCAAGAGGAGGCGGAGTCGAAGCTGGCGGAGTTACCTGTGCAAAGGAGAAAAAAGAATAAAATAATAAAATATTATGGTTATTTATACATAAGCCCTTAACTTCTATGCTAAATTAAAACATTGCATGCAATGTACCTAATTGGTTAACTAATTAAGTGAATGCAATTCTAAGTTAATTCTAAATGCATTTAGTTATGAATACAATGCATGAATTATGTAATTAAATGAGAAATATGAATTAATCTATTTAGATTCTAATGCATGCTAAATAAATGTTAGAATTAACTTAATGTCTAGGCACTTAAATACTTAAATAGCCCATATTTGTGGATTAACTTAATCACACGCACTTACACATACTCAATTGATCATTAAGGGAACAACCCATCTTAAGGGCCCACCACATTCCATAAGCACTACAATCCCATGCCTAAATAAAATCTAGATGTTGGCTTAAACGACTGATTCACTCTTCGGGGCCTGATGTGCATACATATAAATAGCCAAAAATGTCTATTAATGCATGTTCTTAGTGTCATATTTGCATCATTATTGTAAATATTGCATAACATGCATAATCAAGCAATTAGGTCAAGTTGTATAAATTGTATAGTAATTGTCTCCTTTTACGGTTAAGGACAGGGTGATTTTTAATCAGGGACTCAGATCGAAGATCCAACCGTACAGATCTGATCAGAGTGATGATTGGAGTTCAAAGACTCCAAGATCGCCCTGATCGGACATCCGTAGCACCAGATAGAGATTGAGGAAGCCTAAAGATCAACGGCCAAGATGGTGCCAATCCACACTTTAGACGACAAATCCAACCACACGAATGGGTTTGGATTGATGATCGCAGCCTAACAGCGTGAAAATCGACTCAATCCGACATCCGTGGCACCTTCTACATGTAATAGAAGATGGATGGCCACGATGGCACCACGTGGCACCATCACAGCTGCCTAAATCAGCTGTAGCACCGCTCCCCATCTTCTGAAGGTGTGGCGAGGCATGATCTAGGCCATTGGATCTTGATCCAATGGTCGTGAAGCACGTGCACTTAAATCATAAGCGCGACAAAGAACCGCCGCTAACATAGTTGTTGAGTGGCGTTGCGCGAGTGCACGACACGAGTTCGACTCGCCACCCGCAGTGCGCGAGTGTTTAATCATGGCCGCGTGATCGGCTACAGGTGTCTTGGATCATCCAATCACGTGCACGCGTGATCAAACGTGTTGGCACATGCCTAATCGCAAGCGGGCTCACGATTAAGCGTAGATGAAGGTGTGCGTGAGGAGAAATCTGAACCGTCTGATGTTGCGATTGGATGGCTAAGATTTGAAGGACATGAGCATGCATTTTGAGCACAGATTTGGAGGACATGAGCACGTCAGCCACAATCAGACCTTTAGTGACGGATAAATCTGTCACTAAAGACCTGATTTTAGTGCTTTAAGCTTGAAGTGACAATTTTGCCCTCAATTCCTACAACTATAAAAGGAGACTCGACCTCCACTTATTCATTCCTTCCTTCACCTCTCTCCCTCTCCAAAGCTAAAGAAAAGCTTGTCCCACACCTGGGATGCTATTCTAGAGCCAAAATCCATTTTTTTCACCCCCATTCCGGAAGTGGATCCCGTGACGACAGCGACATGCTGCCTCATTCCCGCCTCCTGCTTGGTCCTCCTTCTTCCCAATCTGTCCCCCATCTTCCAGGCGTTGTCCCGTCCGGCTCATCCTCCAAGCAGTTGTCAAGTAGGATAACCTCTCTCTATCTTCTCTTTTACTACCTTCTAGAATAGATTTCCTGCTTTTTAGCGTAGATTTCCTACTTTCTAGTGTAATGGATAGTTGTAATCATAATGAACATCAACTTGTGATAATGAATTCCATGTTTATTGTATCTCTTTTGTCTTTATTTATAATATTCTTGCTCTGTCTTCTATTCTTTATTCTTTAAGTAGATAGCTAGTTTAGATTTAATTCGACTAGCTAATTTGCTTCGTAACAATTTAACAAACACAATTTTAAATTGAACGTCTACCTCCCGGTGTTTAACCTGAAATTCTTAGAGTTTCGGCATAAATTTATCTATTGACGGATTTCTTCGCAAATCGAACTACAACAACAGGTTTTCCGAAACCAACTTCGATCGTGTAGTTTTCCGCTCTCAACATTTTGGCATCGTTTCTAGGGAGGCAACAATTTTCGATTTTCGTTCCACATTTTGTGTAGTTATATAGACACATCCATTTAGGTTAAAATGCCCATTCATGCATGTTCCTAGGCTTCGATTTGCATTTCATGTTATAAATATTGCAAAGCATGCATCATTCCGCATTTTGAATAATTGTATATATTTTAGGTTAATTAGGTCCTTTTTATGGACAGGAAGGAAGGAGATTTATTTTAGGGTCTCGGATGGATGATCAGACTAGACGGATTTGATCAGGATGATGATCAGAGTCTAACGGCTCTGAAATCATCCAGATCGAAGCCCGTAACATCATATGAAGCCCGAGGAAGATCAACGGCCAAGGGGCAATGTGACATCCTTACGGATTTTGGATGAAAATTCCAACCATACAAATGGATCTGGAGCAACGATCGCAATCCGGCAATGCAGAAATCAATTCGATCCGAGCACGGTGGCACCCTCTGCAAAGGCATAAAGATGGACGGCCCAAGTCATGCCACGTGGTGCAACCCAGGCCACCTACACACACACATACACCACATTGCATGCACAGAAGTGTGGGCGTGCTCGTGTGAGTGGAGGCATGTGCGCACCCAAGCGCCGTGGCGTGTGCAACAGCATAGTGCGCAGCGCGCACGTGCACGCAATAGCGGTTGCAGGCGCAAGCGCAGCTGGCGTGGGCGCATAGCGCATATGTACGTGCAACACGATGCGTAATGCGCGAGCCAGCGGGAGTATTGAATGCGTGGATCTTCAGCGATGGCTGTAGCGACGTTCACGGCCATTACTAATGACCCAGATACGAATTTGTTCTTCCTCTTCCACTATAAAAGGACCTACCCACCACCATTCCAATCCATCTCTCCCTTTTTCCTCTCACCACCTCTAACGCTCTAGAGAGAGCTTGTCCCAAGCCCAGGATGCTCCTCTAGAGTAGAAAATCAAATAGTTTTCCCTCTCCTCATCCCCATTCATGGAGCATCCTGTGGCCGTCCTCTTACTGCCCTTCAGGAAGAAGATCATCTCCATGGCGCCGTCCTGCCCCATCCTCCGGCTCCATCCTCCTTCATCCCACTCCTCGCCACCTTCCTTCGGGCGACATAAGAGCGAGTCGTCCTCCGAGCAACCGTCGAGGGGGATTTCTCTCACCTCTTTTTATCTTTTTATGCTTTCGTAGTGTAGTTTTCCTGCTTTTGTAGTTGTAACAGACAGTTCTTGATGAATAGATGATTGTTTCTATCTCTCTCTCTCCCTCTTATATTTTTGCAAGTAGATAAAGTTTTCATCGACCTAATCGCTTGCTTGTTAAAAATACCAAAAAAATTAGAAAAGACAAAAACAACCAAAAAGAAACAAATCGAAGCACGATTTTCACTTAAGGTAAGCGTCACCTCCCTGTGTTTGACCTTGGATTCCCTTGGAGTTGCGGTATAAATTTTATCTGATTGATGTGTTTTGCAACTATGACGATGGGTTACTTGTAACCCCAATTTCTAACATGCGAAACACGTGCGACCATTTTGGCACCGTTGCCGAGGAGGCAACGAAATTACTTTATTGTTTATTGCATTTCTTTGCATTTACATGGCACTAACCCTACTTGTCTTTGATCTTGTGTCTTGCGGGTGCCATGGCATTGAGATCCAAGTGCTGTAAATCGGAGTAAAGTGCTGGTAGAGTGTTTTGTAAGTGTCCCCCACACCACCCCCACCTTAATTTTCATTCCATAACCTAATAACTCAAACCCAAATCAACTTAGGTGCTTTTTATAAACCCTAGGATAGATTTGGTTATTTGTTTGCCACCTCCACTACCTTGCCATCCACATAAAAAAAATAGTGTTATCTCTTGTGGGATTTTCTGAAAGCTACACACTTAGGACCCACAACTTCTTACCCTAAGGAAGACAATCACATCGATTCTACCACTTAACCGAGATCTGACCTGTGAACCCGGTACACTTAATTCAACACACAAATAAGTGAGTAGAAATCTGAATAGGTCAAACATTTCTATGTGCCTTAACTAAGTGGTGCGAATAGGCCAATTGATTGATTTGTTTGGACTGCACCACTCAAATTAAAAGCGATTCATCAGTAGCTTGCCACTTAGGGTTGATTCTTACGGCTAAACCAGGCACTCCACATTATTTTTTATTTTTAAAGGAACATATCATCACCCATGTTTTCAAAACATGGAGTGTTCTACTAAACCTTAATTGAACCAACCTAAGAATTAAACCCTAAAAGCTACTAAACAAGGTTAAACCCTAAAAGACACATCATCAAATAACCTTATTTGCAAACCTTGGTTGTCCACGCACATATATTTTAACTGATCATTAAGGACACAACCCATCTAAAGGGCCCATCACATTCCAAGAGCACGATCATCCCAAGCCTAACTAAAACTGAGTAGACGTTGAACTTAAGGATTGATTCGCTCTTCGGGACTCAGACTGAGATTTTTTTCGATTAATCTACTTTTGCTAGTCCATCTGATGTCTAGCTAGGGGAGTAGCATCAAATGATCGCAACTGGGGGGTACACTAGGAACTAGAGGTGCAAGCCAAAGGAAGAACCTTCTCCCCAATCCCTCCTAACTGGTTGGATTGACCGGATAAAAATAGACTAAATCATTTATAATCTCAAGATGGGTCCAGGGAGTCTGTTGTCTTTAGGCTACCCACATGAGGATAGGGTTGATTGATTGTACTGCAGGGCACCTTTCTCTCTTCTGATTTCCCTCCTTACTTCACCATGTATCCTTCCACTTCTTACATGCATTTCCCATCCTATCCTCCTACCACCACGTATCCCCAAGATGATTACTATTCTGACTTGACTTGTAATTACCCATCCACTAGTCGGGATGACTTTGATTAGGGATATGATTCTGGACCTCATTGTCCAGGGCCTAACCCTTGACAACAAGACTATGATTACTATTCTTCCCAGAGCTACAATGATTATAGATCTCCATCCTTTGATGATCAACCTAACCAGATCTACAACCATGAAGGATATGTTGATTATAACACTTACCCTCCCCAGAATTATGCTGAATTTAGGTCGCCACCAACCTTTAAACTACCAGAAACAACCTACTATCGTGGAGGGACCTGAGAACCTTAACATCTTGACTCCCTTAGATTTAACCTGAACCCACCCAAACCTAAACCGAACCAGTCGGTTCAAGTGAACCAAATCCAGGATAGGTGTTAGCTAATTTGAGGAACACTATACAATCATTAGAAGCTCAGCCAACACCATGCACTGAAGCACTAGAGCCTATGATTAAAATGATTGATGAACTTAATAGGTCTCTATTGGATTTGCTCCAAAGTGTTAGGGATAGGGACCTGGGTGAGTTTCTTCTTGGGAAATTATCGAGGTTGAGGATCAAATTTGTGGTTGCCCTAGTCAAATCTTGGGATGATTCTCAAGATGAACCCACTTCAGGAAAGCCAATGTCAGAACCCACTCAGGCGCCTGTCAGGGGGGATAAATTTTTTGAAATCGGGGATGACCAGGTTGGACTAGAGCAACCCATTGAGGATGAATCGATTGATTCACCAAAGATCCCCAAGCCAGGGAGCGAGGAAAACTATGTCTCTTTGAGCCAGGAAATGACAATCGTTTGAGAATTCTGTGGGTAAAGAATCTCTTAGTGAAGTCTCACTTGAGCGTAAGGAAGATGATTTTAGTGAGACAAACGGGCTTGAGGAATCTGATAAACCCTTTGATAGCCCAATTATTGAAGATTTGGTTTTGGTTGGGGCTAACTTGGAGGATTCGAATCCTCATTTACTAGAAGATTCAATCAATAAACCCATTCCTCAACCACACCCCAAAGGGATTGATTTTGATTTGGAAATTATTGTACCCAAGTCAATTTTGATTTGGAAATCATTATACCCAAGTCAATTTTGAGTCAGCCACGATTTCTACACTTGGGTAAATCTTATGGGGTGGATGGTATGCTAGAGGTCCCGGAACCTGAGCACTTGATGTTGGAGGATAGGAATGTTGAAATGGAAGTTTGGGAGGTTAATTTTGAGGAAAAATAGGTTTGGATCCAAGGGTTCCTATTGACCTAAAACCACCAACTTTTTACCAGGACCCTTACGATATCTTTCACGTGCAACCCAAGCTCGAAATAATTGATTATTTTTCTAAGTTAGATGTTAAGTGGACAACCGCACCTATTGAACCATCTTTACCCGTTGTCCGACATTTTAGTCTTGGGTTGCACACCACTAAACTGCAGGCCCGGCCCCAAAAACATAACAACCTTTGGTTCTGGGTGATTTTCATCCAGAACCTGAGAACCACTCGACCCTGGGGCATGGGTCTGCATCATAATCTGGTCCACGTCTGTGGACATCTTCTGTTGGTAGGTCTAAGAATCAATATTTTTATTTTGATTATGACCCGCACTTGTGAATTCTCAATTTCTTCCTTGTATGTATTTTATGCCTAGCTGAAGGTATTAAATTTAGCATGTCTTTATATTTCACATTCTATGCGGAGCTGACCGGATTCCTCACAATATTCAGGTGATATTTTGTTTACTCTGCCCTTTTCATGTCCTTATTTTTACAATGAGGACATTGCATCATTTAGGCATGGGGGGGCAGATACTTAATTCTGAAATCATTTTGTTAACTCCGTAGAATTTCTTTTAGTTTCTTTAAAAAAAAGAAGAAAAAAAGAGGAAAAAAAATTGAAATTTCAAAAAGGTAAAAGAAAAAGAAGAATTAGGAGAAGAAAACTTAGGCATCTAGAAGTTATTACCTTTAGGAAATGATACGATAGGACCTAAACACTTAGACTCTTCAGGTCTTCAGGCTTAATTAGCCTCGGTGTCCACTCGAATGTAGACTTAGTCTTGAGTCCATGCCAATTCAAATTCATTTTTAATTTGGTTAATAAATTCAGACGATAAGTATGTGACATATCAACCTGCCTTCTGATTTGGGGGAACTTTAAGCATAAGCATCTACACACATTTTTTTTCACTAACTCACTTTTCGGTGGTTTCTTCAAAAATTGGGTAGCTAATGAACTATCTAGGGTGGTATGGCTGGCAAGTTGTCGGTGGTAGCAACTCATCAGTCGATTGTCCAGAGCCTAGTCATAAGACCATTTCATTGTACTACCTTTAGGTAAATCTTAGATCAGGGAAGCCACCTACTTAAAGAAAAATAAAAAAAACAAACAAGCAAAAATAAAAAGAAAGAAAAATAGTAAAAGGAGAAAAAAATAAAAAAAAAACAAAACCACACTTCATCGTACGAGTATCGCTGGCAAGTTGTCGGTGGTAACAACTCATCGGCTGGTTGTCCAAAACCCAGCTCACAAAAAAATGCATAATAATTCCCAAAACACTTAGGGAAGAAGTGGGGAAGTAGAATAAACCGGGGAGATATACACTGGGTTCGCTCTTGTGTTGACCTCATAAATAAAAGTAGGGAGAAAGCTACCAATCATAAAGGTAAACCTTCAGGCAAGGTCACCTAGGGTCATAGAAACCCGAACTCCATCTTAACGGCCATTTTGTGAGTCTTTCACTATTTTCACAAGATGCTTAGCACTTAGAATCCTTTTCAAGTCTTGGGTGGGTCAGGTAGCCATAAAAGGTTATCCCAGAACTCTCAAACTCCAAAAGTACAAAAGAATTAGAAAAGAAGAAAAATAATAAAAAAATGTATCTTCCCTTTTCAAATAAGGCGAGGACTTGGGTGGTCTGCATTCTGGCAGGAACCCAGGTATTATTGAGTTTTCGTAGTTTAGGACCTTAGTTGAAGATTAATGGCCAGGGGGCAATGCGACATCCTTACAGGTTTCGGATGAAAAATCCGATCGTACGGATGGATCTGGAGGAATGATCGTAGTCCGGCAACATAGAAATCAATTCGATCCAAGCACGGAGGCACCCTCTATACAGGAATGAAGATGGACAGCCCAGGTCATGCCACATGGCGCAACGCAGGCCGCCCACACACACACGCACCGCCGCACATGCGCAGCTGCGTGGGTGCTCCCACGCACGCGGAGGCACGTGCACACCCAAGTACCACGGTGAACGCAGCTGCGTACATGCGTGCAATAGCGGCAGCGGCAGCAGGCGCTGCAGCGGGCACGAGCGCAGCTGGCATGGACGCATAGCTCGTGCGCACGTGCAATACGGCACGTGATGCGAGAGCCAGTGGGAGTATTGAATGGCGCGGATCTTCAGCAATGGCTGTAGCGGCGTTTACGGCCATCACTAATGACCCAGATATGAATTTGTTCTTCCTCCACTATAAAAAGACCTACCCACCACCATTCCAATCCATCTCTTCCTTTCTTCCTCTCACCACCTCTAAGGCTCTAGAGAGTGCTTGTCCCAAGCCTGGGATGCTCCTTTAGAGTAGGAAATCAAATAGTTTTCCCTCCCCTCATCCCCATTTGTGGAGCATCTCATGGCCATCCTCTCACCGCCCTTCAGGAAGAAGATCCTCGCTGCGACACTGTCCAGCCCCATCCTCCGTCATCCGGCTCCATCCTCCTTCGTCTCGCTCCTCACCACCTTCCTTCGAGTGACGTCAGATCGAGTCATCCTCTAAGCAACCGTCGAGGGGGATTTCTCTTACCTCTTTCTATCTTTTTATGCTTTCGTAGTGTAGTTTTCCTGCTTTCGTAGTTGTAACAAACAGTTCTTGATGAATAGATGATTATTTCTCTCTCTCTCCCTCTCCCTCTTATATTTTTTCAAGTAGATAAAGTTTTCATTGACCTAATCTCTTTCTTGCTAAAAATACCAAAAAAAATTAGAAAAGAGAAAAATGACCAAAATGAAACAAATCAAAGCATGGTTTTCACTTAAAGTAAACGTCACCTCCCTGTGTTTGACCCAGGACTCCCTTGGAGTTGTGGTATAAATTTTATCTGATCGACATGTTTTGCAACTACGACGATGGGTTACTTGTAACCCTGTTTTCTAACACACGAAACATTTGCGACCACACACTTTATTGGTTTCTAACTTGCTTTATTTCTTGTCTATTGTTTTGTAGGTACCTTGATAGGGAATTTTCAAGCGATCGATTGGAGTAAAGTCCAGTTGAAGAAAACTGTAAGTGCTCCCCATTCTTCCTCCTCCATGGATTCTATTTCACCACATTAATTCAAACTCCAATTAACCCAGCTGTTTGTATAAATCCTACGGTTAGTTTAGTTGTTTGGATTTCCACTCACATTCATCTCACCCGCATATAAAAAATCAACAAAAAGATATTTCTTGTGGGGTAAATCAACATACACACTACATACACCCAAATTCAAGGCACTTAACCTAATTGATCTTCATCTACTCAACTGGATTTTGATCTGTGGAACCGGTACACGCAAAACAACATATAAAAGAGTAGAAATCAGTCTAGGTTAACCATTTTGTGTGCCTAACTCAATGGTGCAATTTAGGTCAATTGTTTGAGTTGTTTGAGCTGCACAACTTCAACTAAAAGCAACTCATCAAGTAGCTGCCACATAGGTTCAACTTTTAGAGATTTACTAGGCATTCCACATTCTTTTAAGTTTCAAAGGAAAACATCTTCAGCTGTGCTTTTAAAACCTGGTGTGCCAACTGCACTTGATTGAATGTACCTAAAGTTGAATCCTAAAAGCTACTAAGCAAGTTTTGAACCCTAAAATTCACCGCATCCGAAAATAGTCTTGCTTGAAAACCACTGGTTGTGCACGCACACACATATCAATCAATCATTAAGGGCACAACTCAGATAAAGGGCCCATCACATTCCAAAGCACATTCAAATCTAACCTTAATTAAAATAGAGTAGATGTTGGCCTTAAGGATTGGACTCGCTCTTCGGAGCCCAGACTGAGATTATTTTCGATTAGTTTGTTTCTACTGTTCAATCTGATGTCTAGCTAGGGGAGCAGAATCAAATAATCGTAGCTGGGGGGTACACTAGGAACCCGAGGCACAAGCCAAAGGAAGAACCTTCTCCCCAGTCCCTCCCTCTAACTGGTTGGATTGATAGAAAAGAAGTAGACCAAATCGATTCTTTATCTCAAGATGGGTTCTGGGAGTCTATAGGTCTTTAGGCTAACCCACTTAAGGATAGGTTTGTTTGTTTGTATTATAGGTCACCTTTCTTCTTCTCGTTCTGTCATGGATCCTTCCACATTCCACACGCTTTCCCATTCCTATCCTCCTAATACATCTTATTCTCAAAATGATTATTATTCCAACTAGACTTATTCTCATCCATCTTCTAGTTGGGATATTCTTGATTGGGAATACAATTCTGGACCTTCATGTTTAGGGCTTAACCCTGGACACCACGATTTTGATTCTTATCCTTCTTCAAGCTACACTGATGTTAGATCATCGCCCTCATTTGAACAACCTAATATGATCTACAATCAAGAAGGGTACACTGATCCTTACTCGTTCCCAGAATAAACTGCCTTTAGGTCATCACCACCTTGTGAGCAACCTAAAATGACCTATTATCAGGAAGGGTATCAAATCCTCAATTCGTTAACTTTCCTGCACTGAACCCAAACCCACCACACCCTGAACCAAACCATGTGGTTCAGGTTAACTAGGTCCAAGAAAATGCATTGGCTAACTTGAGGAACACCATACAATCTTTAGAAGCTCAGCCAACACCTTACACTGAAGAATTGGAGCCCCTAATTGAAATGATTGATGATCTGTACAAGTATCTGTTGGATTGGCTCTAGGATGTTAAGGATAAGGGCCTAGGTGAGTTTTTACTTGGGAAATTATCAAAATTGAGGATGAGATTTGCACTTGCTTTAGTTCTATCTTGGGAAGATTCCCAAGATGAACCCCCGTAAGGAGAGCTAATGTTAGAACCCCGTTGACATGGCTAGATCGTGTTTTAACAGATATCTCGTTGTAATATAGATGAACTCTCCGTGAAAACAAATAAAAAATCATAACTCGAAAATCAAAGTATCTGAGGTCGAACACAGGAAGCAATTTGAGTATTCCAAAACTTGAGAACACAACTTTTAATAAAAAATAATGACTAGTTCAACAAAAATGACAGGATAGTGTTATGGAAAGAGTGCTCAAAAGGAATTGGACATCTGGTATTGCATCAGACGTCTTAAAATTGGCCTTCAGAATCTTCTCTTTTGTCTTTGCTTTGCTCTGCTGCAGCTATGGTTTATTGTTTCTCCTTTTCTTTTTCTTCCTTAGCTGCTCCTGCTCCTCTTCTTTTTCCTTTGCTTTCTCTCTTCTTGATTCTCTTCCTGCAGCTAAGTCCTGGCCTTGTCTCCTCTTTAGTTGCCTTCTTCTTTTTCTTCCTCTTCTTCCTTTGCTTTATTTCTTCTCCTCTTTATCTGCCCCTTGATCTCTCTCTTCTTCTTCCTTCTCTTGGTCTGTCGCTCCTCTACTACAGTGTGTCATTCTTCTTCTTCTTCGCTTGCGGTGGCTAAGTCCTGCTTCCTTTTCTTGCTGCGCTCCTTCCACCCTTAGTGTCCTCTTCTTGCACAAGCACACCACACAACAAAACCTATTCCCCTACCCTCCCCGTGCATCTCTCTCTGTGTATCTCTCTTCGGTATGCTCTCCCAGAGCCAGATTATCGGGTCGGTCGCACACCCGGGTCCAGGCGCACCGGCATGGGTGCGGTGTGCAAGGAGTGCACGGAGGGGTTAATCGAATCTGGGTGCCAGGTCCGCGGGTTATATGTCACGGACGAGGCGTGATAGGTGAGGCGAGGGACCTCACCACAATGAATTCGAGGCAAACAGCAGCGAGAACAAAATCTACTTAAACTACTCAAAAAGGTTACCACTTACCGAGGCGGGAATAAAAGTCCCACCTACCTCTACTGACACCTGCAGGAGAGCGACTTCACAATCGGCGCAGCTGCAGGTCTCACGGCACTTGCTACCAGGCTGGACTCACTCTCACCCTCAATCCGCGCACTATGGAAGCCTGGGACCTAACGATTCTGGCCTGGAGCTGGAGAACAATGGAGCTTAAGTCGTCGCTAATGGCGGCTGGGAGCTCAACCCTGCACGACATGAAAGGAGCCTTGTGGCTCTATCTGACCACAAAAGGACCTTCGCCGTGTCACAGCGAAGGTGAGGCGATCGGTGGGAGGCTACGGGGCAGCCTAGGCGTGCGTGCCTTGGTCACTCTGTTGCCGGATTTATGGGTTAGTTCGGGGGAAGCGTGGAGTGCATGTGGCGACCTGTGGATGGGTGGCAGATGTTTAGTGGACAGTGGTGGTTGTGAGGTTGGTGGCGAGACGTGTGGAGGTGTGGAGTGACGAAGGCGTCTTGCCAGACGGTGTCGGAGATGGGGAAGATGTGGGCGAACAGTGGCAGTCGAGGGGTGTTTTGTGAAATAGAATGAGGGAAAGGAAAGAGTGGAAGATGAGGAGCTTATCTAAGTACTTGGAGCGAAGGGGAGGTATAGGAGATGGATGACGCATTTGTGCCGTCGTCGGAGAAGATGGCCCTAAGGGGGAGATAACGGCAACGAGGAGGATAGGAAGGTGTGCATTAGTGTGGCGTGACGCGGAAGAACGAGGCGAAGTGAACCATACTGCTGTATGGCAGCAGAGCGACGAGAGGGTGGAGGAAGAATCGCTGGAGCTTGTGGGCTACTTGGTCGGAGAGAGGGGAGGTGAGGTCTGGGGGAGTCTGCGACCAAAATAAGATTGAGAGATTCGCAAAGGACCAGGGATCCTTTTATAGTTGCTGGCCGAGCTTCTGGTGCGTGGAGGGCAAGCCTTCTACCACCGACTTCTCACCAGAGAAGGAAGGTAGTTGGAGATCCAAATCTCTCGTGTGTTTGCACAAGAGATTGGATGCAAATCAAAGATTGCAATTGAGCTCAGATGGAAGGGAATTCCTCAGAGAATCTCCCTTCCAAATCTGGGCGGAGATCTCTGAGGAATCAGGGAGTATTCCCCCTCCATTCCTCGCTAGAGAAGGATTCCTCCCCATTAATGGTGGAGGGACCTGTTTGTAAGAGTGGCGAGGAAGTTAGGGGGATTTGTGTAATGGTTTTCAAAAGATAGGGGCCAAAATATATTTGGGTGTACTAATTTGCAAAGTAGGTCAAGATGACCTCCCCTTAGGTCCAAATTTTGCTACAAACTTAATTTGGTCCTAAGGAATCAAATGGTGAAGTTGGATTTTAGGTTTTACCATGTTTGATTGGACTTTTTGCATAAAAACCCAAATTTGGTCAATTAATGAGTTAGGACCCTAATCTTGGTCAAAATAGGTTCCAAAGGTCAAATTGAAGGTTCTAAATCCTTGCGGATATTTTTCCATGAATTTTAGAGGGTTTATTTGATTTTTATCCTGACCAGAACCCTGTTGAATTAAGCGGGTCTATTTTAGGGTTATAAGATGTCATTTAATTCCTGGATTGCACATGAACTCATTTCTGATTGAACCAACCCGCTTTTTATCTTATTCAGACCATTTGTCCTATGTTTTGCCTCTGAGAAATCCTGTTTATGTACTGCAATGGTAAAATTGTAGTTTTAACCTTTATTTCATGTTTTCTTCACAGAACACTTATTCCTTGAATTAAGCCCTTCTCTAGGTTATGTAGGAGCTCTTATTCTTTTTCTTAGGTCAAAATGAGCTAGTTAGGGCTCATGATGAGGCTCTCATCATAACCCCGTGCTTAGCTTTTGCTAGTCCCTTAACAAAATTTTAAGGTTTTAACTTTGTTCTAGACCCTGAGTGTCTGTTATCAGTTATGATAAGTGCTTTCCTTTTTTCTTTTGTGATTAGGTTAGAATGCCGACAATAGGCCTAGAGGTACTCAAGTACCAACCAAAATCCGGACTTGACCCACTTTAGCCTTAGTCTTCTGCAAAGGCTTTTAAGGCCCATAGAACCTATCCTAGGGTTTATTGGACTCCGCAGTTAAAGCACTCGTGCTTGAGACATTTTTAGCCTAGGTTCAAATTGCAGTGCATTTTTGTAAGAGAGAGACAGAGGATTTATTTGTTTGGAGAGCTTTCTCTCTCTTTTCTTTTTATTTCTAACTTTAGATTGGCTCCTCAACACGGTCTATATCAGCTTCCTCATCCCCATCATCAATCCTCAAGGGTCCCTAGCAATCGATGATTCGTGATAGCACCGCCCATGGCAACCCCCAGAACCCTGGATTTCGAGATTTTGAGATAATCTCGCCCATGGCATTTCATAGCCGAATTCAGACCCTGGTAATCGATATTTCACGATAATGCCGCCCATGGTATATGAACCAGCAGAGTGCTTACATGCCCATGGTAGGATATTTCAATATCCTAAGAGACAAGCATCGAGGAGATGATATGTTGTTATGCATCTTTGAGGGGAATTTCCCACCTCTCCACGCCGGGAACTTGTCTAAATCAACTTGTGTTGATCGACCGCTCCTAATCTAGGTGACTTTTCAGAACATTGAAAATGCTTTTTGCATGATTTTGATATTTATGCACACTGAACCAGACTGTGTGAATTGGGTGCTTAAGTTACCGAACCCCGCAAACCAAAGGTCAGTTAACGAGGCTGAATACTTCCTAAGCCTTAGACCTAATACTTAAGCTTCGCATTTTCCCCAACCTCTTGACGATTATCCAGATCTTAGCGGATACGTGAATTTTTAAGCCAAAGAATCTAGCCCAAGAGGCCTAGGATCAGCATTCTTGCTAATCTCTTTTTATGTCTCCTTAGCACTTTTCTTTTATTTTTCTCTTTTCTTGATCTGGTCTAGAACTTCAGTTAATCCCTTAATCTTTTACTAATGACCACCTTTTTTTTTCATTTTGTGCTCCTTTTTTAGCATTTTGCTCTTTTCCTCCTCTCATTTTGTATAGCCAAAAAATTATCTCTCCCCCCTCCTCAGTTCTTTTTTCTTTTCCATGATTTTTTTTTTGAGATGAAACCTTTTCTTGATATGAATTTTCCTGACATTTTACACTTTTATACCCCCCCATGCCTAAGATTTGCAATGTCCCCATTGTAAATTAGGTGGGTTCGATTTCAGCTTAGTTCATGCATTAGGACAGGTGTTTGGTGGGCGAACGGGTCAAAGTGACTGTTGCGGATGATTTCTAATCTTGGGTAGGGGTACTTGAGCTAGAGTCGGCTGTTCTAATGGATGAACCCTAAGGTGCAATATGAATTCTGCGTAAAAATGTCAAAAAAGGTTTCGGGTTTTTCAAAGAGTGACAGGTTGCCTCCCGTTAAGCGCTGAGTTTTACGCCATCGGCTGAGCGCAATGAGCTCATGGAGAATGGAGGGTAAAGATGACTCAGCCAAATTTGTATTGGTCATGTCAATGAATGGTTTGAGTCTCTAACCGTTCATAATAAAGGGTTCGGAATTGTGGCTGAGTGGCTGATTTCAATGGCTCCATTTCCAAAGATCTGTCGGACTAGGTAGGGTCCAACCCACTTAGATCGTAGCTTTCCTGGGAATAATTTGAGTCAGGCGTCAAAGAGTAAAACCTTTTGACCAGGATGAAAGATCGTTCTAGAAATGTGTTTGTCATGAAAAGCTTTAACCTGTTCTCTGTAAATTCGTGAGTTCTCATATGCATCGCGGCATAATTCATCGATCTCACTTATTTGAAGCCTTCTGTGGGTTCCAGCCTTAGAAAGATCTAAATTGCAATTCCGTACTGCCCAATAGGCTTTATGCTCCAATTCGACGGGGAGGTGACATGCCTTCCCGTACACTAGTTTGAAGGGAGACATACCTAAATGGGTCCTGTGGGCGGTCCTACAGGCCCACAATGCTTCCAGAAGTCGAGAAGACCAATCTTTCCTATTAGGTCGAACAGTAACCTGAAGGATTTTCTTGATCTCTCAGTTTGATAGCTCGGCTAGATCATTAGTTTGGGGGTGGTAAGGAGTAGAGATTCGATGCGACACCCCGTATTTGGTCATCAGTGACCTGAACTGAGCATTTGTAAAATGGGTCCCTTCGTTGGAAATTATTGCTCGTGGAATCTCGAACCTTGAGAAGATGTTTTGGTGAATGAATTTGATAACAACCTTATGATTATTGGCTCAGGTCAGAATGGCTTCTATCCCCTTGGGCACGTAGTCAATGGCGAGTAAGATATATTCGAAGCCATCCGAGATGGGGAAGGGTCCCATAAAATCGATCCCCCAAATGTCAAAAATTTCTCTTACCACGATTGGCTGTAGAGGCATCATGTCTTGATGGCTCATGTTGGCCAAGGTCTGGCAACGGGTACATGCCTTACAGTGATCATATGCATCCTTGAAAATTGTGGGCCAGTAAAAGCCACACTGGAGTACTTTTGATGAGGTTTTATGTCCTGAGAAATGTCCACTGCATACCTGGTCATGGCAAAAGGAGAGTATGTCTTTGATTTCTACTTCCGCGACACACCGTCGAATTATTTGATCAGCACCAATGAGGAATAGATACAGGTCTTCCCACAGGTAATACTTGGCATCGGAACGCAATTTGTCCTTCTTGGCCTTCAGCCAATCGGACAGGATCTGATGTGATGCCAGGTAATTCACTATATTTGCGAACCATGGAAGCCTTATATTGATAGTCAGGAGGTGCTCATCAGGAAAGTGTTCTGTGATGGGTCCGAAAGGGTCAATTATTTTAGAAGGAAGGCGTGACAAGTGATCAGCTACCACATTTTGCTTTCCCACTTTGTCATGACTCTCAAGGTCAAATTCTTGCAACAACAAGATCCATCGGATTAATCGAGATTTCGCATCCTTCTTTGCAAGGAGATGCCTCACAGCTGTGTGATCCGTGTATTATGATAACACGGGAACCCAGAAGGTATGATCTGAATTTTTCTAGGGCAAATACTACAGCTAGCAGCTCTTTCTCAGTAACCATGTAGTTATGCTGAGCCTCGTCCAGTGTTTTACTAGTGTAGTAAATGACGACGAGTTTCCCGTCAATTTTCTGCCCCAAAACCACACCTACAGCGAAGTCAGATGCATCGCACATGATCTCAAAGGGTTGAGACCAATCAGGGGACTGTAGGATCGGGGCTTGGGTGACTCAGTCACGAAGGATCTCAAATTCTTGAGTGCATTCCTTGGAAATTTTGGAAGGCACAACCTTGGAGAGAAGAGTAGTTAGGGGGCACGTGATTTTTGAAAAATCAGAGATAAATCGATAGTAAAATTGACGTGCCCAAAAAAAGATCTGATGTCCTTAATTGAGCTAGGCATAGGGATCTTGGAAATCAGGTTAACCTTAGCTCAATCGACTTAGATGCCTTTCTCCAAGATTAGATGTCCCAGTACAATTCCCTCAGGCACCATGAAATGGCTCTTTTCCCAGGAAAGAACCAAATTCACACCGATGCATTGCCATAGTGTTTGGACCAAGTGTTGGAGGCAATTGTCAAATGTTGCTCCAAAAACTGAAAAGTCATCCATGAAGACTTCCAGATAATCACCTACCATATCAAAGAATATGGCAAGCATGCACCACTGAAAGGTTGCAGGTACATTGCAGAGATCGAAAGGCATCCTTCAAAATGCGTACGTCTCGAAGGGGCAGGTGAACGTGGTCTTTTCTTGGTCTTCTGGATGGATTGCCACCTGGTTGTAGCCGGAGTACCTGTCAAGAAAGTAGAAGAACCTATTTCCTGCTAGTTTCTCGAGGATCAAATCAATAAACGGTAGTGCGAAATGGTCCTTCTTCGTGGAGGAATTGAGTCTTCTGTAATCAATGCAAACTCTTCACAAGTTAGCTTTTCGGGTAGGAATGACCTCTCTGATTTCAGTCGTGATGATGGTGAGTCCAGCCTTCTTAGGCACAACCTATATTGGACTCACCCAACGACTGTCAGAGATCAGGTGGATGATCCCTACATCTAGCCACTTGATGATCTCTTTTTTCACGACCTCCTGCAGGTTAGGGTTTAAACGTCTCTGCATCTCTCGTGAAGGTCGTGCACCCTCTTCTGTGTAGATTCGATGTGTGTAGTACGAGGGGATTATGCCAGTCAAGTCATCGAGAGTCCATCCAATGGCTCTACGATGTTGCTGGAGAACAGTAATCAGATGGGATTCCTGATTAGGTATGAGTTGGGAGTTGATAATCATAGGAAATGTCTGATTGGAACCCAAAAAGATGTACTTCAGATGCTCGGGAAGGGGCTTGAGTTCCATGATAGGATTATCAGCAACAGTGGGTGGTTCGGGGTTTGTATCAGGAACAAGGGTCGGAGTGATGGGTATGTCTAGGTCAGGTTCGCACTCCTTTGTTTGCGGGTTTTGATCTTCTAATGATTGATCAGGGATAATCAAGTTGTCCTCTGTATGAGATTCATCAACCACGACTCTGATATCACATATTTGCTCTATAACCCTGCAATTAACCCTTGTTGGGCCTTAAAGATGTCAATCTTCAGAGTTTGATTCCCAAATTTTAATTCTATTTGGCCCTCTTCACAGTTTATGTTGGCCCTAGCAGTGGCCAAAAAAGGTCTCCCTAATATGATTGGTGTGTCCCTTGGGTTCTCAGGTGCATCCATATCCAGAACTATGAAATCCACTGGGAAGTAGAAATCCCGTACCCTAATAATGACATCCTCGAGTATTCCTTTAGGTGACTTGATGGATTGATCGGCTAACTACAATGTCACCTCAGTCGGTTTAAGTTCGAACTCTTCAAGGTGGTCAAGGAGGGATGTAGGTATTAGATTTATGGAGGCACCTAGATCTAGTAAGGCTCTGTCAAATTGGGTTTCACCAATTTTACAAGAAATCAGGGGGGTTCTTGGGTCTTTAGCCTTTGGTGGGAGTTTACTCAAGATGACAGAGCTGGCATGCTCTGACAGTACGATCGGATTCCTACTCTTGGTTTGCGGCTTACGTTTAGGTGTACATACGTCTTTCAGGAATCTTGCATAAGCTGGTATGTGGCAAATTGCATCCATCAAGGGGATGTTTATCTGGACCTGTTCAAAGAGCTTCACTAGATCCTCCTCAGGAGCCACGGGTTTGGTTATCCTTTTTCCTTTGGTGAAAACCTCAGGAAATGGAATCCTAGTTGGTTCCTCTAGAATAGGTCCAGGTTCTTGATCTGGGACAGGGGTATCCTGGATAACTATCCTAGGGTTTTGGCTACTACTAGGCTTGGAGTGGTTTGGATAATGTGGGTCTTGGGTTGCTTTACCACTACGAGTTGTTACAGAGTTTAATCCTACCTGGTTTTGGTTTGGGTTTGGTAAGAGGGGTGGCTGCTGCTGAAATCCTGCATAAGATGTCGAAGCTTCCATCCTGTCTGGTGATGGATTAGCAGGGGCCTGATAAATCAAATGTGTGTGGCCTGAATTTGGGTTCATAACGTGCCTCTGGGTCGGCACGTTATTTGGGTTTGGCAGAGGTTGCGAAGGAAGGGTGCCAAGTTGGCAGGAATTTGCCATCTGGGCTAGTTGGTTGCGAACCTCTGTGATCTCGTCCTTGTGTTTATTTTGCATTGCCTCATTCGTCTTTTGAATGTTAGCCAGTGCTTGAAGGATAAGAGTCATTTGATCCTGGTTTGTCCTGGATTGATAGGTGGGATTGGGCTGAGGCTGAGGCGGCTGATATGGATGAGGGGCTTGTGGAAGGGCTGATAAGGTGGTCTTTGAGTCTGAGAATTTCCCATCCACTAAAAGTTGGGATGATTTCACCATCCAAGGTTGTAGGTATTGGAGAATAGGTCATTCTGGATGGCATTGAGGTCCTCACAGGTCTGAGGAACCTCAGGAAAGTTAGAATACGAGGGTTCAGAGTTCCCCTAACTCGAATAGAATGGATCGGAGGTCACTCTGGTTCGAGAGTCAGACGGGGTGGATACGGGTCCATCCCCTGAGAAGATTGGTGATAGATGTTTTGCACAGTTTCCCTAGCCAGAGGTGGCCGTGCAAAAGAGTTCTGCACAGAGGTGGCTCGCTGTAGATGCCGAGTTAGCTCGACCACCTTCTTCTCTATGATAGAAACCTTGTCCAACCGACTGGTTGTCAGTTCCAAGTCTACGAATGTGGACAGGTCCTGCGTCTCATGTGCCCCTCTCAGATTTTTCTATGCGTGGGCATTCGTCTTGTCGAATAATCCCATGGAGTCATTATTGATCGAGTTCTCGCACATGTTTTCAAGAATCTCCCACACTGTGTCCTCATGTTGACCCATGATGATTCCTCAGCATGTTGCATTGACGAATAATCGAATGTCTTCACGGAGTCCTTGGTAAAAAGACTGGACTTGTTCCCATTTAGGAACTCTATGATGGGGGCACTTTTGCATGAGATCTAAGAATCGGTTCCATGCTTCGTGAAGAGGTTCTCCCATTTGTTGAGTGAAATGGGTGACCTAGTGGCGCAAGGCATTCGTCCGGCCAACGGGAAAGAACTTTTTCAAAAATTTGGACTGAAGTTCATCCCATGTGTTGATCGGACGAGTCTGAGTTTGATACTAATGGGCAGCCTTGTCAAGGAGGGAGAAAGAAAACATTTTCATGAGTAGAATATCCCGATTTTGTGGATCTGACCCGAAGGTCTGGGCCAGATGCTTGAGTTGTTTAATGTGTTGGAATTGATCCTCGGAGTTAAGCCCATGAAACTTTGGTATGGCGTGAATCATATTGGGCTTGAGTTTAGAATCAGAACCTCCAACCGGGATTCAGACTCAAGGCTCGATTGCCACCGGAGTGGGATTATAGTGGTCTCTCATCATTGGTCGCTGCGGTGGGTTTACAAAGTTTTGGAAGAGATCAATTAGGTACTGAAGCTAGTGCTCAAGGTTGTTCTCTTCTTCAATGGGTTGTGCCTTGATGGAAGAAGAAGCAGAACTTGGTTCTAAATCAGATGAAAGGTTTATGTGGTGAGGTTGATGCACAAACAAGGGTGTTGAGGCTTGGCCTTGGTGAGAATGAATTTCTAAAGGAGGTCTTAAGGATGGTCTTAAGGACCTCCTACCGAACATGCACCGAAGGATGTGATGAGATTAGAAGGTGCTGGACCCAATCGAGACACCCAAAAATCATTGGGTGACTATAGAGGTTCGGGGTGGATGGTACCCCTTAGTCAGAAAGGTCGTCCACTTGAGAAGTACCTAGGTAGCCAGAGAGGGAGAGTCCCGCAAAGACCCCTACACGGTAGAGCATCCCCACAAGTTATAGGGTTTCTCCCACCTGACCTCTCTTGTCCCTGATATTCCAGGTAGACCAGAATGGGGACCTTGACCTCTTAAGTCTACCTTTTTTACTTTAAGATCAAGGTGCTTAGGGTTCCACTTGAACTTTTAGGTCTTTCGAGTGAAAAAAGTGACCTAATTTTAAGGTTGGTTGACCCAAAGGATCAACTTCACCTCCTGTTCCTTTGAGAGCTTCTAGGTCATTTCTTTTAGGGTTCAAATGGATTAAGAGCCTGATTTGCTTAGGGTTTCTCTTGTATAGATCTTTTCAAACAAGGCTTAGGCACACCTCATTTTGAAATTTTTTTGCTTCTTTGTTTAAGAGAAGATGTGTCTCTAAAAAACCCTAGCTTTGCAATCCTTAGGTTGGCTTTAGTTAGTCCAATTTAGTTTCCTCAAAAATTGGTATCTAGGGCTCAATCAAGAAAGTTTTGCCCTAGTTACCTTAGTTGGATGTGCAGTTCAAGATGTGTTGAAATGAAAATCAGGCAACTTCGATGAATTACTAAGTATGAAACAGATAGCCTTAGGTTGATTTTTCTTTATTTTTTTTTTCTTTTGAGGGGATTAAGAGAGAGGGCTAATGAAAGTTACCTGTTCCTTGGTGTGGTTGTTGTGCGGCTGCTCTCTCTTTTTTATCTTTTTTTCTACTTTCCCTAAAACAAGCACAACAAAGGAGAGGAATTAAGTTAGTATTGGATCAGAAGTTGTGATCAAAAGCTTCAGAAGTGCCCGTTACTCCCTGGCAACGGTGCCAAAATGTTGACGTAGCTAGATCGTGTTTTAACAGATATCTCGTTGTAATATAGATGAACTCTCCGCGAAAACAAAAACAAAACTATAACTCAAAAATCAAAGTATCCAAGGTCAAACACAGGGAGCAATTTGAGTATTCCAAAACTTGAGAACACAACTTTTAATAAAAAGTAATGACTAGTTCAACAAAAATGATAGGATAATGTTATGGAAAGAGTGCTCAAAAAGAATTGGACGTCTGATATTGCATCAGACGTCTTAAAATTGGCCTTCAGAATCTTCTCTTCTGTCTTTGCTTTGCTTTGTTGCAGCTATGGTTTATTGTTTCTCCTTTTCTTTTTCTTCCTTAGCTGCTCCTGCTCCTCTTCTTTTTCCTTTGCTTTCTCTCTTCTTGATTCTCTTCCTACAGCTAAGTCCTGGCCTTGTCTCCTCTTTAGTTGCCTTCTTTTTCATCCTCTTCTTCCTTTTCTTTCTTTCTTCTCCTCTTTGTCTGCCCCTTGATCTCTCTCTTCTTCTTCCTTCTCTTGGTTTGCCGTACCTCTACTACAGTGTGTCTTTCTTCTTCTTCTCCTTCGCTTGCGGTGGCTAAGTCCTACTTCCTTCTCTTGCTACTCTCCTTCCTCCCTTAGTGTCCTCTTCCTGCACAAGCACACCACGCAACAAAACCTATTCCCCTACCCTCCCCGCACATCTCTCTCTCTATGTATCTCTCTTCGGTACACTCTCCCAGAGCCGGGTTATTGGGTTGGTCACACGCTCGGGTCCAGGCGCACCGGCGTGGGTGTGGTGCGCGAGGAGTGCACGGAGGGGTTAGTCGGATCCAGGTGCCTATTCCACGGGTTATATGTCACGGACGAGGCGTGATATGTGAGGCGAGGGACCTCACTCCAGTGAATTCGAGGCAAATAGCAGAGAGCACAAAATCTACTTAAATCACTCAAAAATGTTACGACTTACCGTGGTGGGACTAAAAGTCCCACCTGCCTCTACTGACACCTGTAGGAGAGCGACTTCACAATCGACGTAGTTACAGGTCTCGCGGCACTTGCTACCAGGCTGGACTCACTCTCACCCTCAATCCGCGCAGTCTGGAAGCCTGGGACTTGACGATTGTGGCCTGGAGCTGGAGAACAATCGAGCTCGAGTCGTTGCTAATGGCGGCCGAGAGCTCGACCCTGCACGACACAAAAGGAGCCTTGCAGCTCTATCAGACAACAGGAGAACCTTCACCGTGTCACACGAAGGTGAGGCGATCAGTGGCAGGCCGCCGAGCTGCCTAGGCGTGCGTGCCTAGGTCGCTCTGTGGCCGGATTTATGGGTTAGGTCGAGGGAAGCATGTAGTGCGTGTGGCAACATGTGGATGGGTGGAAGATGTTCATTGGACTATGGCGGTGGTTGTGAGGTTGTTGGCAGGATGTGTGGAGGTGTGGAGTGACGAATGCGTCTTGCCGGAGGGTGGCCGGAGATGGGGAAGATGCAGGCGGACAGTGGCAGTCGAGGGGTGTTTTGTGAAATAGATTGAGGGAAAGGAAAGAGTGGAAGACGAGGAGCTTATCTGGAGTACTTGGAGCGAAGGGGAGGCAGAGGAGATGGACGGCGCGTTTGTACTGTCGTCGGAGAAGATGGCCCTGAGTGGGAAATAACGGCAACGAGGAGGAGGACAGGAAGGCGTGCGTTGGTGCGGCGCGACGCGGAAGAATGAGGTGAAGTGAACCCTGTTGTTGGTATGGCAGTAGAGCGATGAGCGGGAGGAGGAAGAATCGTCGAAGCTTGCGGGCTACTTGGCTGGAGAGAGGGGAGATGAAGTCTGGGGGAGTCTGCGGCCAAAACAAGCTTGAGAGATTCGCAGAGGACCGGGGAATATTTTATAGTTGCTAGCTGAGCTTCTGGTGCATGGAGGGCAAGCCTTCTACCACCAACTTCTCACCGGAGAAGGAAGGTAGTTGGAGATCCAAATCTCTCGTGCGTTCGCACAAGAGATTGGATGCAAATCAAATATTGCAATTGAGCTCAGATGGAAGGGAATTCCTCAGAGAATCTCCCTTCCAAATCTATGTGGAGATCTCCGAGGAATCAGGGAGTATTCCCCCTCCATTCCTTGCTGGAGAAGGATTCCTCCACATTAATGATGGAGGGACCTGTTTGTAAGAGTGGCGAGGAAGTTACGGGGGTTTGTGTAATGATTTTCAAAAGATAGGGGCCAAAATGTAATTGGGTGCACTGATTTGCAAAGTAGGTCAAGATGACCTCCCCTTAGGTCTAAATTTTGATACAAATCTAATTTGGACCTAAGGAATCCAATGGTGAAGTTGGATTTTATGTTTGACCACGTTTGACTGAACTTTTTGCACAAAAACCCAAATTAGGTCAATTAATGAGCTAGGACCCTAATCTAGGTCAAAATAGGTTCCAAAGTTCAAATTGAAGGTTATAAACCCTACGAGATATTTTTCCATAAATTTTAGAGGGTTTATTTGATTTTTATCTTGACCATAACCCTGTTGAATTAAGCAAGTCTATTTTAGGGTTACAAGATGTCATTTAATTCATGGATTGCACATGAACCCATTTCTAATTGAACCAACCCACTTTATATCTTATTTAGACCATTTGGCCTATGTTTTGCCTCTGAGAAATCCCATTTATGTATTGCAATGCTAAAATTACAGTTTTAACCTTTATTTCATGTTTTCTTCGTAGAACACTTATTCTTTGAATTAAGCCCTTCTCTAGGTTATGTAGGTGCTCTTATTTTTTTTCTTAGGTCAAAATGAGCTAGTTAAGGCTCATGATGAGGCTCTCATCAAACCCGCTCAAGCACTGTTGAGGGGGATACGTGTTACGAGATCGAGTTTGACCAAGTTGTTCTAGAGCAATGAAATAGGGATGATTTGATTTCTTCATCAGAGATCCTTGAGCCAGGGTATGGGGAAACGTATGTCCTTTTGGATTAATAAGATATTGATAATTTTGAGACATACATTAATATGGATTCAGATTTCTTTGATTCCAAAAGGTGAAGAATCATTATGTGAAGTCTCACATGAGTTTACAGAACACGATTTTAGTGAGACAACTGGGCTAGAGGAATTCAATAAATCGTTTGATAGCCTTAAAATTGAGGAATTTGATCCTGTTGGGGTTCGCATGGCAGATTCAGATCTTGTTTTGAAGGATTCAATTCATAACCTTGATCCTCAATCACACCCCATAGAGTTTATTGATGATTTTGATTTTGAAATCACTAAACCCAAGTCCATTCTAGTTCAGTCACATCTTTTAGACTTAGAAAATTCAAATGGGGTAATTGGTTGGGCAAGTTTCGTATGTTAGATATCGAGGTACAAGTAACCCGTTGTCGTAGTTGCAAAACATGTTGATCAGATAAAATTTATACCGAAACTCCAAGGTAGTCCCAGGTCGAGCACAGGGTGGTGATGTTTACTTTAAGTGAAAATCGTGCTTCAATTTGTTTCTTTTTGGAGTTTTAGGGTTTTATTTTTGTTTGTGTTTTTGAAATAAAAGACAAGCAATCACAAGGTAGAGATGGAATCAAATGTGATGTATTGCATTAATGTCTATTACAATTAACTATGAAAGCATAAAAAGAGAGGGGGGTAAGAGGAAATTTCCTGAATCGATTGTTCTGCGAGACGATGGTGCCTGGTGGAAGCACCAACGAAGGAGGTGAGGAGCAGGATGACGGAGGTGAGGTGCAGGAGGACATCGAGTTGAGGAAAGCTTCAGCATGGCTCTGGAATGGAGGTGAGAAGACGGAGATGATCTACTATCGGAATGGAGGTGGGAGGATGGCTCCAAGGTGACCTATGAATGGAGATGGGAAGTTGGAGGAGTATTTGGTGGGGCAGAGGTTCGCTAGACTAATAGGCGCCTTGGGAGCTTGAGAGCAAGCTCTAATAGAGCGTTGGTAGGCTTGCTAGAGCTTAGGAGTAGGTGGGAGTAGGGTAGGTAGAGATGGCTTGGAAGGGAGGGGGTGTAGGTCCTTTCATAGTGGAGGAGAAGAGGCAAAAATAGGTATGGGACCATTAGTGACATCCAAGCTGTCGGTGTAGGCAGCTCGTGTTTGCTCATGCCCACAGCTGGCTTTGGTGTCGTGCGAAGAATTAGCGACGGCTATAAGAGTCACTGTAACCCCAAGTCATGCGTCGCTGTAGGTCTAGCTCACGCATAGCGGCGCTACGTTCCCCCGCCTTTGCCACGCACGTGAGCTGTGCTGCGCTATGTGCATGCACACCTACGCATGTGCGGTGGCGCGTGCGTGCGCTGGGCAACCTGGACTGCGCCACGTGGTGTAGTCTGGGTCGTCCATCTTCTTCTTGTTGTAGGGGCTGCTACAAAGGTCAGGTTGAGTCGATTTTTGCTCCATTAGGCTGCGATTGTCGACTCGAATCCATCCGTGCAGTTGGATTTGTCATTTAAAGCTTCGAATTATTTCTCCTAGTCCCTTGGCCGTTGATCTTCCTCATATTGCATATGGTGCTACGGGACTTCGATCGAGGTGATTTCAGAGGCGTTGGACTCCGATCATCATCATGATAAGATCCATACGGTTAGATCATCAATCTGACTCTCCGAAATAAATATCCTTCTCTCCTAACCATAAAAAGGATGCAATTAACCTAAATTATATACAACTACTCTAAATGTAGAATGATGGAGGCTATACAATATTTATAACATGAAATGCAAATCTAAGCCTAGGAACATGCATGAATAGGCATTTTACCCTCAATAAATGTGTTTACATCATACCCCCATGCCTATATTTTGCTAGTCCCTAGCAAAATTAAACTATATGTTATGTATAAAAGCAGAATTAGTATTAGATCGCTTAGGCCTAAGTCGTTTATTAACAATAGAAAATTTTAACTACGTTCCTAAACTAGGAAAACTCAACAGTACTCGGGTGCCTGCCAGAATGTAGACTGCCCAAGTCCTCGCCTTATTTGAAAAGAGAAGATACATTTTTTATTTTTCTTCTTTTCTAATTTTTCTTTTCTGTACTTTTGGAGTTTAAGAGTTTCGGGAATACTTTTTACAGCTACCCGACCCGTCCAAGACTCGAAAAGGACTCTAAGTGCTAAGCATCTTGTGTAAATAGTGAAAAACTCACTAGGTGGTCGTGAAAACGAACTTCGGGTTTCTACGACCCTAGGTGACCTTCCCTAAAGGTTTATCTTTTTGAATAGTACCTTTCTCCCTACTTCTTTTATTTATGGGGTCAACACAAGGGCAAACCTAGTGTATATCTCCTCAATTTATTCTACTTCCTCATTTCTTCCCTAAGTGTTTTGGGAATTATTGTGCATTTTTCTGTGGGCTAGGTTCTAGACAATCAGCTGATGAGCTATTACCACCAACAACTTGCTAGCCATACTCGTGCGGTGAAGTGTGCTTTTATTTTTTTTATTTTCTCCTTTTACTAAATTTTTCTCTATGTTTTCTTCTTCTTTTTCTTTTTAAGAGTGGGTGGCTTTCCAGATCTGAGATTTACTAAAGGCAGTACAATGAAAATGGTCTTGTGGCTGGGCTCTGGACAACTGGCCGATGAGTTGTTACCACTGACAACTTACCACCTATTGCAGACCCATGCTTCAGGGTCTAGTGGTTCTCAGGTTTTGGATGAAAATCACCCAAAAATCGAGGGTTGTTAAGCTTGTGGGGCTGAGCCTGCAGTTTAGTGGTGTGCAACCCAAGACCAAAGTGTCGAACAACAGGTAAAGATGGTTCAATAGGTGCGGTTGTCCACTTAACATCTACCTCAGAAAAATAATCAGTTATTTCAGGCTTGGATCGCACATGAAAGATATCATAAGGGTCCTGGTAGAAAGTAGGTGGTTTCAAGTCAATAGGTACCCTTAGATCCAAAATCAAAGTTCCCTCAGAATTAGCCTCCCAAATTTTTATTTCAACAATTCTATCTTCCAACATCAAGGGCTCAGGCTTCGGGACCTCTAGCATATCATTTACCCCATATGATTCTCCCAAGTCCAGAAATCATGGCTAAATCAACATTGACTTGGGCACAATGATCTCATAAGTCAGCTCTTTGAGGTGCAGATGAGGAATAGGGTCACTGATTGAATCATCAAGCAATTGAAGATTCGAATCTTCCAAGTTAGCCCCAACAAAATCAAAATCTTCAAAGATTGGGCTATGAAATGGTTCGTTATGCTCCTTGAGCCCATTTGTCTCACTAAAATCATTTTCCTTATGTTCAAGTGAGACTTCATCTAAAGATTCTTCATCCTCAGAGTTAAAGAATTGATGATCCTCCTTTATATATGTCTCAAAATTATAAATCATTTCATGATCCAAGGAAACATAATTTCCTTCATTTCCTAACTTGGGGATCTTGGGTGAATCAATCGGTTCATCCTCAAAGGGTTGATCTAGACCAATCTGGTCATCTTCAATCTCCGAATATGCATCCCCCCCGATAGGCACCTGAGCGGGTTCAGACATTAGCTCTCTTGAAGAGGGTTCATCTTGAGAATCATCCCAAGATTGGACTAGTTCAACCACAAATTTCATCCTCAACCTTGGCAATTTCCCAAGAAGAAACTCACCTAGGTCCCTATCCCTAACACTTTGGAGCAAATCCAATAAAGAACTTTAAGTACATCAATCCTTTTGATCATAGGCTCTAGAGCTTCAGTGCATGGTGTTGGTTGTGCTTCTAAAGATTGTATAGTGTTTATCAAATTAGCCAACACCCTATCCTAGATCTGGTTCACCTGAACTGACTGGTTCATTTCAGGTTTGGGTTAAATCTAGGGGAGTCAAGATGTCGAGGTTCTCGAGTCCCTCCCTGAAAGTAGGTCATTCTAGGTTGTTCAAAGGATGGTGGTGACCTAAATTCAGCATAATTCTAGGGAGGGTAAGTGTTATAATCATTATATCCTTCTTGATTGTAGATCGAGTTGGCTTGGTCATCAAAGGATGGAGATCCGTAATCATTGTAGGTTTGGGAAGGATAGTAATCACAGTCTTGTTGTCCAGGGTTAGGCCCTGGACATTGAGGTCCAGATTCGTATCCCCAATCAAAGTCATCCCAACTAGTGGATGGATCATTACAAGTTAAGTTGGGATAGTAATCATCTTAGGGATAAGTGTTGGCAGGAGGATAGGATTGGAAATGTGTGTAAGATGTGGAAGGGTACATGATGAAGTAAGGAGGGAAATCAAAAGAGAAAGAAGGAGCCTTGCAATACAAAAATACAAACCTGTCCGTAGGTTAGGTGGCCTAAAGGTCTATAGTCTCTTAGAACCCATCCTAAGATTACGGACGATTTACTCTACTTATGTCCAGGCAATCCAACTAGTTAGAAGGAGGGACTGGGGAGAAGGTCCTTCCTTTGGCTTGCACCTCCGATTCTTAGTGTACCCCCCAACCGCAGTAGTTTGACGCTACTCCCCTAGCTAGACATCGGATTGACTAGTATAAGTAGGTTAATCATGAATAATCTCAATCTGGATCCCGATGAGCGAACCAGTCCTTAGCACCAACTTCTAATCAATTTTAGTTAGGCTTGGGACAATAGTGCTTTAGGAATGTGATGGGCCCCTTAGATGGGTTGTGCCCTTATTGATCAATTTCAAATGTGTCTGCATGCACAACCAGGGTTTGCAAACAAGGTTATTTAATGATGTGTCTTTTAGGGTTCAACCTTGTTTAGTAGCTTTTAGGGTTTAATCTTTAGGTATATTCAATCAAGGTTCAGTAGAACACTCCAAGTTTTGAAAGCACTGGTGTAGATATATTCCTCTAAAATTCAGAAATAAAATTTGGAGTGCCTGGTTCAGTCCTAAAAATCAACCCTAAGTGGCAAGCTACTTAATGAATTGCTTTTATCTTAAGTGGTGCGGCCCAAATAGTTCAATCAATTGGCCTATTGCACTACTTAGTTAAGGCACACATAAATGTTTGACCTATTCAGATTTCTACTCACTTATTTGTGCTAAATTAAGTGTACCGGGTGCACAGGTTAGATCCCGGTTAAGTGGTAGAATTGATGTGATTGTGCACCTTAGTGTGAGAAGTTGTGGGTGTTCAGGTGTGTCGCTTTTAGAAAATCCCACAATCAGATAACACCTTTTTTATTTTTTATTTTTTATTTATGTGGATGGCGAGGTGAGTGGAGGTGGCAAACAAACAACCAAATCTATCCTAGGGTTTATAAAATGCACCTAAGTTGATTTGGGTTGGAGTTATTAGGTTATGGAATGAAAACTAAGGTGAGGGTGGTGTGGGGGACACTTACAAAACACTCTACCTACACTTTACTTTGGTATACCGCACTTGGATCTCCATTCTACGGTACCCGCAAGATAGTAGATTAGAGATAAGCAGGGTTAGTGTTATGTAAATGCAAAGAAGCGCAGAAAACGAAAAAGTAAATTCCGTTGCCTCCCCAGCAATGGTGCCAAAATGGTCGGGCGTGTTTCGCGTGTTAGAAATCGGGGTTACAAGTAACCCATCATTGTAGTTGCAAAACACGTCGATCAGATAAAATTTATACTGAAACTCTAAGGGAGTCCCGGGTCGAACACAGGGAGGCGACGTTTACTTTAAGTGAAAACCGCGCTTCGATTTGTTTCTTTTTGGACTTTTAGGGTTTTGTTATTTTTTGTGTTTTTGAAATAAAAAACAAGCAATCACAAGAGAGATATGGAATCAAATGTGATGTACTGCATTAATGTCTATTACAATTAACTATGAAAGCATAAAAAGAGAGGGGGGCGAGAGGAGATCTCCCAAATCAGCTGTTCGGCGAGACGACGGTGCCTGGCGAAAGCTCGGACAAAGGAGGTGAGGAGAGGGATGATGGAGGTGAGGTGTAGGAGGATGTCGGATTGAGGAAAGCTTTGGCGTGGCTTCGTAATGGAGGTGAGAAGACGAAGATGATCTGCTACCGGAATGGAGGTGGGAGGATAGCTCCAAGGCGACCTATGTAGGGGAATGGGAAGTTGGAGTATTTGGTGGGGTAGAGGTTTGCTAGACTAATAGGGACTTTGGGAGCTTGAGAGAAAGCTCTAACAAAGCGTTGGTAGGCTTACTAGAGCTTGGGAGTAGGTGGGAGTAGAGTAGGTAGAGATGGCTTGGAAGGGAGGGGGTGTAGGTCCTTTTATAGTAGAGGAGAAGAGGCAAAAATAGGTATGGGACCATTAGTGACACCAAGGCCATCGGTGGAAGCATCGTTGTAGGCAGCTCATGCCTACTCATGCCTACAACTGGATATGTTGGTGCACAAAGAATTAGCGACGGCTGTAAGCGTTGCTGTAAGTCTAGCTCATGCGTCGCTGTAGGTCCAGCTCACGCATAGCTGGCACTGCGCTCCCTCGCCTTTGCTGTGTGCGCACGTCCACGCGCTGGCACTGCGCAGTGCTGCGCTATGCACATGCATGCCACGTGCGCGTGCGCACCCGTGCTACTACAGGCGTGCGTTGGCCCATGCATGCACTGGGCAGCCTGGGCTGCACCACATGGTGTAGTCTGGGCTGTCCATCTTCTTATTGTAGGGGCTGCTACAGAGGTCGAATTGAGTCAATTTTCACGCTATTAGGCTGCGATCATTAACCCGAATCCATCCGCGTGGTCAGGTTTGTCATTTGAAGCTCCGATTTATGTCTCCTAGTCCCTTGGCCGTTGATCTTCCGCGGACTGCATATGGTGCTCTAGGACTCTGATCGAGGCAATTTCAGAGGCATTAGACTCCGATCATCGTCTTGATCAGATCCATATGGTTGGATCTTCAATCCGAGGCTCCGAAATAATCATCCTTCTCTCTTAACCACAAAAAGGATGCAATTAACCTAAATTGTATACAACTACTGTAAATGTAGAATGATGCATGTATGCAATATTTATAACATGAAATGCAAATCTAAGCTTGGGAACATGCATGAATAGGCATTTTACCCTCAATAAATGTGTTTACATCAGTAATTAATATGCAGGAGGTCCCAAAATTTGAAATCCTGATTGCGGAGGATAGAAAGTGGAAAATGATGATATGGGAAGTAAATTCCAGATGAAGCGAAAGATTGAGTCTAAGGGTTCCAATTTGTCTAAAACCACCTTTCTATCAAGACCCTTATGACATCTTCTCAGAGGATGTTCAACCCAAGCAAACATTCATTGATTATCCTTTTGAGCTTGATCTCTCTGTTATCCGACTTTTTTGTCTTAGGTTTCAACCTCACGAATCGCAGGCTCAACCCCGCTTACGTACTGATCTCACGTTCTGGGTAATTTTCATCCAGAACCTTAGATATACTCAACCATGGGGTACGGGTCTGCATCACAATCTAGTCCACATCTGTGGACATCTGTTGGCAGGTCTTGAGGAGAATCCTTTTATTCTGATTCTGACCTGCACCTATGAATTCCCTATTTCTTCTTTATTTGTATAGTGTGCCTAGCTAAAGGCACGAATTTCAGCACATATATAGGTTCTTTTCATCTCGGAATAGACCCGCTATTCATGCAATTCAGGTGCTTTCTACTCTACTCCACTCTGTTCATTCCTCTTTAATACAATGAGGACATTGCAGTAGATAGGCATGGGGGGTGGATATTCATCTCTGAATCATCTTGTTAGCTTCGTTGATTCTTTTTATTTTCTCTTTATTTTTTGAAAAAAAAAATTGAATTAGGAAAGAATACTTGGGCATTAGAACTTTTCAATCTTAGGAAATATTACAGTAGGATCTGAACACTAAGACCCTTTAAGTCTTTGGGCTTAATCAGGCCGGGTATCCACTAAAATGTGGATTTGTTTATCGAGTCCTCGTCATCCTGAATTCTATTTTAATTTTATTAAATAATTTTGGGTGATAAGTACACAACTTATCAACACGCCTTCTGATTTGAGGGAACTTTAAGTCTAAGCATCTACACACTATTCGTCACTGACTCGTTGTTCGACAGTTTTAATGGAAATTGGGTAGCTAACAAACTTTCTAGGGTGGTATGGCTGGTAAGTTATCGTGGGTAATAGCCCATAGGTAGGTTGTCTAGAGCCTAGCCATTGGACCATTCTTTTCCTGCTACCCTTAAGTAAATCTTAGACCAGGGAAGCCACCTACCTAAAAAAAAAAGAAAAGAAAAGAAAAAGAAAGTCCAAAAAGAGAAAAGAAAAAGAAAAAGAAACGGAGAAAAAGAAAATAAAAGAAATAAGCCACACTTCATCGCACGAGTATGGTTGCCAAGTTATTGTAGGTAACAGCCCATTGGTAGGTTGTCAGAACTCAGCTCAAGAAATGCATGTCAAATTCCTAAAACACTTAGGAAGAAGCGGAGAAGAATAAGCCGAGGAGATAAACACTAGATTTCACCCTTGTGTTGACCCCATAAAAAGAAAAGTAGGGAGAAAGCTACTGGTTGTATAGATACACCTTTAGGCAAAATTCTTTTTAAGGTCACCTAGGGGCGTAGAAACTCGAAGTTCGTTCAGATTGCCGATCAATGAGTCTATCACTTTCACAAAAAGATGCTTAGAACTTAGGGTTCTCCTCAAGTCTTGGGTGGGTTGAGTGGCTGTAGAAAGCCACTTTGTAACCCTAAACTCAAAAATCCAAAAAAATTAGAAAAGAAGAAAAAGGGGAAAAAGTGATCTTTCTTTGAATAAGGCGAGGGCTTGAGGTAGTCTGCATTTTGGCAGATACCTAGGCACTGTTGTGTCTTTCAAAGTTCTGGTCCTAAGTAAAAATTTCTTAATATTGAAAATGACCTGTGCTCGAGTAATCCAACCCTAATTCTTTTATAAATAGCATATAGTTTTTGCCATGGACTAGCAAAAGATAGGCATGGGGGTGTGATGTGCATACATCTAAATAGCCAAAAATGTCTATTAATGCATGTTCTTAGTGTCATATTTGCATCATACATTGTAAATATTACATAACATGCATAATCATGCATTTAGATCAAGTTGTATAAATTGTATAGTAATTATCTCCTTTTATGGTCAAGGATAGGGCGATTTTTAATCAGGACCTTGGATCAAAGATCCAACTATACGGATCTGATCATGGCGACGATTGGAATTCAACGACTCCAAGATCACCCTAATAAGACATCCGTAGCACCAGATAGAGACCGACGAAGCCTAAAGATCAAGGGCCAAGATGGTGCCAATCCACACTTTAAGCAACAAATCCAACTGCATGGATGGGTTTAGATCAATGATCGCAGCCTAACGGCGTGAAAATCAACTCAATCAAACATTTGTGGCACATTGTACATGTCACAAAAGATGGACGACCACAATGGCACCACGTGGCACCATCACAGCCACCCAAATCTGCCGCAGCACCACTCCCCATCTTCTAAAGGAACGGTGAGGGGTGATATGGGCCTTTGGATCTTGATCCAACAGTCGTGATGTGCGTACACTTAAATCGTAAGCTCGACAAAGAGCCGCCGCTAGCACAGTGGTCGAACGGCGTTGTGCAAGTGTGCGATGCACATTCGACTTCCCATCCACAGCGTGCGAGCATTTAATCGCAACTGTGTGATCGACTACGTGCAGCTCGGATCATCCAATCGCACACACGTGGGATCAAATCCGTTGGCACACGCCCAATCGCATACGGGTGCGCGGTTAAGCGCAGATGAAGGTGCGAGAGAGGAGAAATCTGAGCATAAGATTTGATGGACATGAGCGTGCGTTTTGAGCATAGCAGGCGGGGAGGCATGAACGGTGCATGCACGTCGACCACGATAAGACCTTTAGTGATGGATAAATTCATCACCAAAGACCTGATTTTAATGCTTTAAGTTTGAAATGACAACTTTGCCCTCAATTCCTACAACTATAAAAGGAGACCCGACCTCCACTTCTTCTTCATCCCTTCCTTCACCTCTCTCCCTCTCCAAATCTCAAGAAAAGCGTGTCCCACAATCGGGATGCTATTCTAGAGCCAAAATCTAATTTTCTCACCCCCATTCCATAAATGGATCCCACGACGATGACGACGTGCTGCCTCATTCCCACTTCTTCTTGCTTCGTCCTCCTTCTTCCCACTCCATCCCCCGTCTTTGAAGCGTCGTCCCGTCCGGCTTGTCCTCCAAGCAATCATCAAGGAGGATAACCTCTCTCTATCTTCTCTTTTACTACCTTCTAGAATAGATTTCCCACTTTCTAGTGTAGATTTCCTGCTTTCTAGTGTAATGGATAGTTGTAATAGTAATGAACATCAACTTGTGATAAAGAATTCCATGTTTATTCTATCTTACTTTTGTCTTTATTTGCAATATTCTCTCTCTATCTTCTATTATTTATTCTTTAAGTAGATAGTTTAGATTTAATTCGACTAGCTAATTTGCTTCGTGACAATTTAACAATGCGGTGTTAAATCGAACGTCTGTCTCCCTGTGTTCGACCAGGAATTCTTAGAGTTTCGGTATAAATTTACCTGTTGACAGATTTCTTTGCAAATAGAACTACAACGATGGGCTTTTTCGAAACCAACTTTGATCGCGTAGTTTTCTGCTCTCAACAGGGCTCAATCAGAGATTGTTTACCATTTTGTTAGGCTGGATCGGTATTAAGAGTGTCGCATTGTAGTACAGCCAAAAAAACATTCAAAACATATACAATTTTATTACTTGAATTTAAAGTTCGAGGTCGAACACAGGGAGCAAATGAAATTCACGCACTAATCTCCACAATAAATGTAAATTGAACACATAATACTACTCAAAATCTATTTAGGGTTGTAAAGCAAGAGTATATGAAGAATAGAAATAATTGTAAATAAAACAATAGAGAGCTTATGAAAAATTGGACGTCTGATTACAAAATCATATGTCTTAAAGGTTCTTTGCTACAGTGCTTTCCTTTCCTCTTTTCTCTGATTTCTCTTGCCTTCTGTCTTAAGCTTCTTCTTCTTCAGCTTCTTCTTCGTTCTTTCTTCTCTTTCTTCATATTCAGCCTTTTCTTCTTCTTTCTCTGTCATTGGCTCCTTTCTTCTTGGGTCCTTAGCTTCTTCCTCCTTCCTCTTCTCTGGATTTGGCTAAGTGTGGAGCGAAGCTTTCCAAGGCAAAACCCCCTTTCCCCTACATAGTGTTCCTCTCTTTCTCTCTCGTCTATTTTAGGTTCGCTCTCCTAGAGCCATAATCGGTTCGGGTAATCGAACCTAACAGAGACCTGAATTCAGGCTCACCAGCGTGGGTGGTGAGCGAGGAGTGAGTCAATTGGGTAATCGGGTTGTGGCCAGGTCCACGTGGGCAGTGTCGTGGATGAGGTCATGAGAGGGGGGAGAGGGACCTCACCCTGTGAGTTCAAGGTGATAAGCCTCTAGTAGAAATAACTTTATGCAGCCACGCTTGCTTGTCCAGTTTCGAGGTAGGACTAAATGTCCCACCTTCTTCTACGTGCCACAGCAGCAGGTGTCCTCTTCAATTCACGAAGCTACAAGGGCTTTTGGCTCCAATTGGGAACCTGAGCGCATTCGTGCCTCAAATTCGCTTGACCTGGGCATTTCACCTGGAGCACAACAAGCGAGCTTCAAGCTCTTCATCCATGGCAACCGGTGGTCGAGTACCTGTAAACATGAGAATGGCCTTGCGGCCACATCAAAATGTCCAGGGAGCTCCGCCGAGGCAAGGCGAGTGTACTACGGTGGTTGGATTGGAGTGGGGATGGCAGTGGTGGCATGGCTAGGGTTCTCTGTGGCCGTGTGAGTGGGTGTGTTTGGGGGGATGTTAGGGCGGTTAATGGAGTGAATGAAGTGGGGGATTATGATCAGTTAGTTGAGGCATAGGTCATAGGGTGGTTGGTGAGGCGGATGGAGGTGCGGAGCGGCGGGGGCACCTCACCGGAGGGATCGCCGGAGGTGGGGGAGGTGATGGTGATCAGTGGCGTCGAGGGGTGTTTTTGAGAAATAAAGAGAGGGAACGGGAGCAGAAGAGAGAGAGAGTATAATACCAACCTCTAATGGACGAAAGGAATAGGGGAGACGTCGGGGCTGGTATGGCTGACGCCAGAGACGAAGATCTCTATTGATCAGGCGGCGGCGAAGGCGAGGGTAGAGGCGATGTTGGGGCTGGTATGGACGACGCGGATGAATGGGAGGAAGATAACCCAACCACTGGTATTGTGGTTGGATGACGAGAGAGAGAGGGAGGAGCCACCGGAGCTTGCGTAGGTGTTGCGGCCAGCAAGGAGAGAAGAATGTGGGGGATTCCATCCCAATCTCAAGCTTCGGAGATGCAGTTGAACCTCAGGCGTCTTAAATAGGCCTCTAGGGAAGGATTTGAGCTTGGAAGCCAAGCTTCCAAGCAAGGTATGGCTACCAGAGATGGAAGCTTCAAAAAGACCCAAATCTCTTATGTGGTCGCATGAGAGATTGGGTACAAATCAAGGATCACTAATGGGTTCAGACTGGAGGATATTACTCAGAGAATCTCCCTTCCAATTTTGGGAGGGATTCTCTGAGCAATCAAGGAGAATCCTTCTTCTAAAGTTTGTTGGAGTAGGATTTCCTCGCTATATTGGCGGAGGGACCTATTTGCAAGGATGATGAAGAAGATAGGGGGCCAAATGCAAGGGCTTTTGAAAGATTGGGGTAGAAATGCAATCATACTGGACCTTTTTGCAAAGTAGGTCAAGATGAGTTCCCCTTAGGTCCAAATTTTGGTACAAACCTAATTTGGACCTAAAAAATCCAATGGTGAAGTTGGATTTTGGGTTTGACCCCGTTGGCTAGGCAATTTATGTGAAAACCTAATTTAGGGCAAATGTTTGTCAGTGAAGCTTTTCTAGGTCAAAATGGATTCCAATGGCCAAATTGAAAGTTCTAAACCCTAGAGAATATTTTTATATGATTTTTAGAGGGTTTAAGTGAATTTTATTCTGACCAGAACCTTAGTTAATCAAGTGGGTCTGTTTTAGGGTTTCAAGAAGTCATTTAATTCACGGGGTACACACAAACCCTTTTCTGTCTAATTCAACCCACTTTTTATCTTGTTAAGACCTTTTGACCAGATTTTTACCCTTGAGAAAACCCGTTGTTATACTGCAATGGTAAAATTGTAGTTTAAACCCTTATTTCTTGCTTTTCTCTCAGAAAGGTTATTCAGTGAATTGTGACCTCCAATTGGGTATGTAGGAGCTTTCATTCTCTTCTTTGGGTCAAAATGAGCTAGTTAGGGCTCATGATGGTGTTCCCATCCTACTCCCATGCCTAGCTTTTGCTAGTCCCTTAGCAAAATTTTAAGGTTCTAACTTTGATTCTAGACCATGGGTTCCTTTGATGTTCAAAAACTATGATGAATGCTTTCTTCTATGGATTAGGATAGAATGCTAATAGTAGGCCTAGAGGTACTCATGTACCAACCAAGATCTAGACCTGACCGGCTCTAGCCTTATCCGCTATGAAGGTTTTCAAGGCCCACAGGAACTAATCTAAGGTTCGTTGGAATCCGCGGTTAAAGCACCCGTGCTTGTAGCATATTTTAGCCTTGGTTCAGTTTACAGTGCATTTTTGTAAGAGAGAGACAGAAGAATTTTCTTTGTTTGGAGAGTTTTCTCTCTATTTCCCTTTTATTTCTAGCTTCGAATTGACTTCTCAACACGATCAGTAACGGATTCCTAGTCCCAATCATCAATCCTTGAAGGGTCCCTGGTAGTCGATGCTTCGGGATAGCACCGCCCATGGCAACCCCCAGAACCCTAGCTTTCAAGATTTCGAGATAATCTCACCCATGGCATTCTGTAGCTAAATCTAAACCCTGATCGACATTTTGGGATAATGCTGGCCATGGCATTTGAACCAGCATAGGGTGCTTACATGCCCCCAGTAGGTTATGTAAACATCCTAGGAGACAAGCACCGAGGAGACGATATGTTATTGCGCATCTTCGAGGGGAATTTCCCACCTCTCCGTGCCGGGAAGTCATCTAAATCAACTTGTGTTGATTGGCCACTCCAAATCTAGGCGACCTTTTCAAAACAGTTTAAATGCATTTGCGTGATTTTGATACTTATGCACACTGAACCAGACTGTGTGTGGATTGGGGTGCTTAGGTTACCGAGTCTTGCAAACTAGAGGTCAGTTAACGAGGTCGAATACTCACTAAGCCTTCGACCTAATACTTAAGCTTCACATTTTCCCCAACCTCTTGAGGACTATCAAGATCTTAGTGGATACTTGAGTTTTTAAGCCTAGGAGTATAGCCTAAGAGGCCTAAGATCAGCGTTCCTATTAATCTCTTTTGTGTTTTATTGGCACTTTTTTCCCTTCATTTTCTTTTTCTTGATATGGTCTAGAACTCAGTTAATCCCTTAATTTCTTACTAATGACTATTGATGAGAACCTCATCATGAGCCATAACTAGCTCATTTTGACCCAATACAAAGGATAAAAGCTCCTACATATCTCAAGGAAAGGCTTAACTCAGAGAATTCTGAGTTTGAGAAGAAAACCAGTCATAAGGGGTAAAAGTGCAATTTTACCAGTATAATCTGCATACAGGGTAATTCTGGGCCCAAACACAGGTCAAAACAGCTTAATAAGAATAAAAGTGGGATGAGATGATCTAGCAAGGGCTACAGCAATTCCAAGAGACTAAATCTGTAACCCTAAAACAACCCACTTCAATTCACAAGGTTCGAGGCAAAGTAAAAATAGAATAAACCCTCTAAAATTCATAGAAAAATAATCTCTAGGGTTTAGAACCTTCAATTTGGCCTTTAGAACCCATTTTGACCTACATTGAGAACCATGCCCAATTAATAACTTAATTTGGGTTTTTGCGCAAATTGACCGGTCGAACAAGGTTTAAGATGAAAATAAAATTCACCATCAGATTCCTTAGGTCCTAATTAGTCATGTATAAAAACTTGAGCCTAAGAAGAAACCCCCTTGACCGACTTTACACTTTGGTCCTCATATATTTACTCTTTGGCCCTCAACTTTTGAACCCTCGCATTTTGGCCCCTAACTCTCCTTCGTTCTTTGCAATCAGGTCCCTCCTGCAAAACCCTGCCAGCACCATGCTCCGGCGACCTTGCGCGGAGCATGGCGCCGCGCAGGGTGAGGTAGGGGACCTGGCAAGTAAACCGGGGGTGCCCTGCGTCGTCAGCCGTCGCAGGAGCACCCCCCTGGTCATTGTAGGCCACCATACCGGCCGTGCGAACGCACGGACGGTATGGGTTCATGTTCCGACCATTCTCCGGCGAGGGAGACACGTCGTCTCCCTCCGCCTTCCTCCCTGCTTCATCCCTATAAATACCCCCCGCCGCTCCACCGACGAGGGCAGCTTGGATCTGACGGAGAAATCCCCAACTTCCTTCTCTTCTTTCTCCGGCAGACGCTCACTAGCTCCGGCGGCTTCCTCCCCCTTCACCTCTTCGCTCTGCCGCAATACCAGCAGCAGAGACTTCCTCCCCTGCTCTTCCCGCGCCACGCCGCACCCAGCTGGCGCCTCTCCGGCTCTCTGCTCGCCGCCGCCCCTCTCCCTGAGCACCGTCTTCTCCGGCGACAGTCGATACGACTGTCGCCCTATTCCTCCCCCTTCGTCCCTGCAAGTAAGCTAGAGTTACTCCCCTTCTCCTCCTCTTTCTTTCCCCGCTTTCAATTTAGTCAATTAAGCCCTCTACCGACCCTGTTCACCCTCACCCTCTTCGCCTCCGACCACCCTCCGGCGAGCCGCTCCCATCACCTCAGCGACCCACACGGCTCGCCGACCACCGCAGAACCTCCGCCTCCTCACCCTGATCCTCTTCCGCCCCTCCACTTTCCACCAAACACCCTCTGCAGATCCACCGAACACACCCACTTCTTCGCTCACAGTTTGACCTAGGACGACCTGTTGGCTCCATCACGCCCTCTGCAGACCCCCTGACCACCTTCGCCGTGCCACGGCGAAGGTCCCCCGCCTGTCTGATTTGGCCGAGAGGCCGTTCTTCTGTGACCAGGTGACTCGCCCGCCGTCGCCATTACTGCGCAGGCAGAGCTGCTTCACCTGCAGGTGCAGGCACGCCTTCGCCCAGGTTTGACTCCCAGGTTGCGCATGGACTCTCCGCGAAACGTCCCAGGTTCACAGATGGGGCGAAGGCCGCGCGGGAAGCCACGATCGCCCACTGCTCCATCCGCGACGCGCGCTCAATTGGGGTGGGACATTTAGTCCCACCTCGGAACTTTTCGGAGGCGCGCGGACGCATAAAGGCAAAAAGTGCCTTATGCTGTTTGCCTCCTGACCACGGGGTGAGGTCCCTCTCACCCGACCCGGCCTCGTCCGTGACCACGCTCCGCGGACCTGGCCCGACCCGATTAGACCGACCTGCACTCCTCGCCCACCACCGCACGCCGGTGGGCCTGGACCCGGGCCTGACCCGAACCCGATTACCCGGTAGCTCTGGGAGAGCTGTCCCAAGAGTGGTTTCAGAGAGAAAGAGAGACGCGGGGGGGGGGAGGGTAGAGTAGGTTTTGCCTCTTGACGAAAAAACTCTGAAGTGTGCAGGCCAAAGAAGAAGAAGAGAGGTCAAGGCAGAAAACCAAAGAAGAAGAAGAAGACCCGCGGAAGAAGAAGTGCAGGCGAAGAAGAAGGAGCTGCACTGTAGCAAATGCATAGTTAAGTCGTCTAAGCACCGGGTCAGACGACGGAAAGTCAGCAGCCAGAGCAGGAAAGAAGGCAGGCTGAAGAAGAAGGAAGAGCAACGGCCAAAGCAGAAAATGAAGGAAGGAAGACTTAGTAGCTGAAGGCAGAAGCTCTGCAGCCATAAAGAAGAAGAAGAGAGGTCAAGGCAGAAAACCAAAGAAGAAGAAGAACCAGGAGCTCTGAAGAAAGAAGAACATCACCAACGCAGGAACAGCAGGAAGAAGAAGAAGAGCATCACCATTACAGAAGAAGAATATCACCTCTGCAGAACAGAGAAAAGAAGGAGATCTAAAGAAAGAGAGAAAGAAGAGCATCCCCCTCTGCAGAACAAAGAGAAAACAAAAAATTCTTTCCCTCTCTCTTTCTTTTTGTAAAAGAAACATGTATATCTCTAGAATACGACTTGCTCCCTGAGTTCGACCTCGGGAACTCTTTCATTTTTCCGAGTAAAAAAATTTATATTTGAAATGTTGGTAATAACCGGCTTTACTACAACGTTATAACAAAACCCTCAAACCCGGTTGCCGCTTTACGTTTTCATTTTGGCGCCGTTGCCGGGGAGCAACGGCCATTCTAGAGGTAAACATTCCTGTATCTTTTAATTTCTGATAATCTCCTTTCTTTTGTGCAGCTACAGGAACTCAAGAAGACAAGCAACCACACAACCACTCCGAAGACAGGTAAATCTTTTCTCTCACTATTAACCCCTACACTCTAAAGAGGAAGAAAAGAAAAGAACAAAGCAATATAGGGCTAACCTGACTTCCATACTTAGTAACCATAAAAAGTTGCATGTTTTCAACTCATCACTCCTGCACACTATTAAGGGTATTTAAGGGCTAACACATTCTTGCTTGAGCCCTAATTGCCCAACAAAGAGTTAAATGGACCAAGTAGAGCCAACATAAGGTCAAACATTAGGATTTCAGTAGAGACACACCCCTTAATCAAGAATTGAGGAAATCCAAAAGAGGTGTGCCCAAGCCATTGATTGAAAATAATTAACAAGAAAAATCCTAAACAATTGGCTCTCTCTAAACACTTGAACCCTAAAAGACAGGACTTAAAAGCTCTTAAAGAAAACAATAGGTAAAGTTGACCCCTTTGGGTTAACCAACCTTAAATTAGGTCACTCTTTGCACTTAAAAAGACTAAAGTTCAAGTGAAACCTTAAGCACCCTGATCTTAAAATTGGTAGACTTAAGAGGTCAAGATCCCCATTCTGGTCTACCTGGAACCGCAGTGACAAGAGAGGTCGGGTGGGGGAAACCCTGTAACCCGTGGGGACGCTCTACCGTGTAGGGGTCTTCGCGGGACTCTCCCTCTCTGGCTGCCCAGGTAATTCTCAGGTGGACGATCTTTCTGATCAAGGGGTCCATCTGCCCCGCACCTCTATAGTCACCCAACACATTTTTGGGTGTCTTGATTGGGTCCAGCACCTTCTAAACTTACCTCTCCCAACTGTGCATGTACGGAAGGAGGTCTCTAAGACCACCCTTAAGACCTCCATTAGAAATTCGCTCTCGTCAAGGCCAAGCCTCGACGCCCATATTTGTGCAGCAACACCCTCACATTATTCTCTCTTCTGATTCAGAACCAAGTTCTTCTTCTTCCCCCATCATGGCTCAGCCAGTTGAGGAAGAAAATAATCTGGAACACCAGCTCCAGCAACTCAATGACCTCTTCCAAAACTTCGTACACCCACCACAGCGTCCTATGATGCGGGACCACTACAATCCTGCTGCGGTGGCCATTGAGCCTCGAGTTAGAATCCCGATTGGAGGACCTGATTCCGAACTAAAGCCCAACATGATTCATGCTATACCTAAATTCCATGGGCTTAAATCTGAAGATCCCTTCCAGCACATCAAACAGCTAAAGCATCTGGCCCACACTTTTGGATCAGATGCGCAAAATCGGGATATTCTTCTCATGAAGATGTTCTCCTTTTCTCTTATGGACAAGGCCGCCCATTGGTATCAAACTCAGACCCGGCCGATCAACACTTGGGAAGAACTTCAATCCGAGTTTTTGAAAAAGTTCTTTCCCGTTGGTCGGACCAACGCCTTGCGCCATCAGATTACACACTTCACTCAACAATCAGGAGAACCTCTCCATGAGGCATGGGATCGTTTTCAGGATCTCATGAGGAAGTGCCCCCATCACGGAGTTCCTAAATGGGAACAAGTCCAATCTTTTTACCAGGGACTCCGTGAGGACATCCGCCTTTTCGTCAATGCAACCTGCGGAGGAAACATCATGGGTCAACATGAAGACACCGTATGGGAGATTCTCGAAAACATGTGCGAGAACTCCATCAACAATGACTCCATGGGATTATTCGACAGGACGAATACCCGCGCAGCGACGAATCTTAAGGGAGCACATGAGACACAGGACCTGTCTGCATCAGTCGACCTGGAATTAATGGCCAGTCGATTGGACAAGGTCTCAATCATTGAAAAGAAGGTGGATGAGCTGACTCAGCACTTGCAGCGAGCCACCTCTGCGCGTAACCCCTTTGCACAACCTCCTTCCACACAGGAGACTGTGCAAAACATCCTCCACCGATCCTCCCTTGGGATGGATCCATATCCATCCCCATCTGATTCTTGGACTGGAAGATCATCCGATCCTTTCTTCACCAGCCGGGGGAACTCCATTCCTCCTTTCCCTGATTCTCAGGAGGTTCCTCAGACCTACGAGGACCTCAACGCCATCCAGAACGACCCATTCTCCAACACTTACAACCCTGGATGGCGAAACCATCCCAATTTTCAGTGGGCGGGAAATTCCCAAACCCAGAGACCACCTTTTCAGTCCCGCCCACAGCCCTCTCATCACTACCAGCCGCCTCAGCCTCGGCCCAACCCTACTTATCCATCAGGGCCAAATCAAGATCAAATGTCCTTAATCCTCCAGACTCTGGCTGACATTCAAAAATCGAATGCGGCTATTCAAAAACAGCACAAGGACGAGCTTACTGAAGTTAAAACTCAACTGGCCCAGTTGGCAAATTCTCGCCAGCCAGGCACACTCCCTTCCCAACCTCTTCCTAACCCAAATAACGTGCCAACCCAGAAGCGCGTTATGAATCCAAATTTAGGCCACGCTCAATGGATTTATCAGGCCCCTACTGCCCCATCTCCAGACGAGATGGAAGCCTCAACTTCGCGTGCGGGATTTCAGCAGCAGCCACCCCTCCTACCTAACCCAAGCCAAAATCAGGCCGGATTAAATTCTGTAACAACACGTAGTGGTAAGACAACTCAGGACCCGCATTATCCAAACCACTCCCAGCCTGATAACCATGACCCTAGGATAGTTAGCCAAGGTACCGCTGTTCCAGACCCACAACCTGGACCTATCCTAGAGGAACCAACCAAGATCCCGTTTCCCGAGGCCCTGACCAAGGGAAAGAAGACCACCAAACCCGTGGCCCCTGAGGAGGACCTGGTCAAGCTCTTTGAGCAGGTCCACATAAACATCCCCTTGATGGATGCAATCCGCCACGTACCAGCTTACGCACGATTTCTAAAGAATATATGTACACCCCAGCGTAAGCCGCGAACCAAGGGAGGGAGCCCAATTGTTCTGTCAGAGCAAGCCCGCTCTGTAATCCTTAGTAGACTCCCACCCAAGGCAAAAGATCCTGGAACTCCCCTGATCTCCTGTAAGATAGGTGGTACCCAATTTGATAGAGCATTGTTAGACTTAGGTGCATCTATAAATCTGATACCCACATCCTTACTTGACCATCTGGAAGAATCTGAGCTGAAACCAACCGAGGTGACATTACAATTAGCAGATCGATCTATAAAGTCACCAAAAGGGATTCTCGAGGATGTTATCGTGAGAGTGCGGGATTTCTATTTTCCAGTGGACTTTATAGTCTTAGACATGGATGCACCTGAGAACCCTAGGGATACACCAATCATTCTAGGGAGACCTTTCTTGGCTACTGCTAGAGCCAACATCAGCTGTGAGGAGGGCCAAATAGAGCTTAAGTTTGGAGATCAAACACTGAAAATTGATATATTTAAGGCCCAACAAGGAATTAATTGCGGCGTCATCGAGCAAATTTGTGACATCAAGACTTTGGTTGATGAATCACACCTCCAGAATGACTTGAGTATGCCTCATCAACCACAGAAGGATCTTGACCCGCAAACAGAGGAGTCAAATCCAGATGTGAACAACCCAGTAACTCCCACCCTTGAACCTCACATCTATACTGAACCACCCGCTGCTGCTGAAAACCCCACCCTCGAACTGAAACCCCTTCCTGCTCATTTGAAATACATCTTTTTGGGTTCTAATCAGACCCTTCCTGTGATCATCAATTCCAACCTCAGTCCTGAACAGGAAACCAGTCTGATTGTTGTCCTCCAGCAACATCGAAGAGCCATCGGATGGACTCTCGATGATTTGACTGGAATAAGTCCCTCTTATTGTACTCATCATATCTATTCAGAAGAGGGCACACGACCTTCTCGTGAAATGCAGAGATGCTTAAACCCCAATCTGCAGGAGGTCGTGAAAAAGGAGATCATCAAGTGGTTAGATGCTGGGATCATCTACCCGATCTCCGATAGTCGTTGGGTGAGCCCAATTCAGGTCGTGCCTAAGAAGGCAGGACTCACCACTATAACGACTGAGACCGGAGAAATCATTCCTACCCGATTAGCCAACTCGTGGAGAGTCTGTATAGATTACCGTCGACTCAATTCCTCCACGAAGAAGGATCATTTCCCACTACCCTTCATTGATCAAATTCTCGAAAAACTAGCGGGAAATAGGTTCTTCTGCTTTCTTGACGGGTACTCCGGTTATAACCAGGTGGCAATCCATCCTGAGGACCAAGAAAAGACCACGTTCACCTGCCCCTTCGGAACATACGCTTTCCGAAGGATGCCTTTCGGTCTTTGCAATGCACCCGCTACTTTTCAGCGATGCATGCTTGCCATATTCTCAGATATGGTAGGTGATTATCTGGAAGTCTTCATGGATGACTTTTCAGTTTTCGGAGCATCATTCGACGATTGCCTCCAACACTTGGTCCAGATACTCAGGCGGTGCATCGACGTGAATTTGGTTCTTTCCTGGGAGAAGAGCCATTTCATGGTGCCTGAGGGAATTGTCCTGGGACACTCAATTTCGGAGAAAGGTATCCAAGTGGATCGAGCTAAGGTTAATCTGATTTCTCACCTTCCTATGCCTAGCTCGATCAGGGACATCCGATCCTTTTTAGGGCATGTCGGTTTTTATCGACGATTTATCCCTGATTTTTCAAAAATCGCACGCCCCCTGACCACTCTTCTCTCCAAGGATGTTCCCTTCGAAATCTCCAAGGAATGCACTCAAGCATTTGAAATCCTGCGTGACCGAGTCACCCAAGCCCCGATCCTACAGTCCCCTGATTGGTCTCAACCCTTTGAGATCATGTGTGATGCATCCGACTTCGCTGTAGGAGCGGTTTTGGGGCAGAAAAATGACAAGAAACCTGTGGTCATTTACTACGCCAGCAAAACACTCGATGAGGCTCAGCGTAACTATACAGTTACTGAGAAAGAGCTGCTAGCTGTAGTATTTGCCCTAGAGAAGTTCAGATCGTACCTTCTGGGTTCCCATGTCATCATATACTCGGATCACACGGCTGTGAGGCATCTCCTTGCAAAGAAGGACGCGAAACCTCGATTGATCCGATGGATCTTGCTGTTGCAAGAATTTGACCTCGAGATTCGCGATAAAGCGGGAAAACAAAACGTGGTAGCTGATCACTTGTCCCGTCTTCCTTCTGAAATAATAGACCCATCCGGACCCATCACTGAGCATTTTCCCGATGAGCACCTGCTGACTATTGGTACTAGCCTTCCATGGTTTGCTAATATTGTAAATTACTTGGCATCTCATCAGACCCCGTCCGATTGGCCGAAGGCCAAGAAAGACAAATTACGCTCCGATGCCAAGTATTACATTTGGGAAGACCCGTACCTCTTCCGCATAGGTGCCGATCAGATCATCCGGAGATGTGTCCCGGAAGGGGAAGTCAACAATATCCTCTCTTTCTGCCATGACCAGGCATGCGGTGGCCATTTTGCCGGGCATAAAACCGCATCAAAAGTCCTCCAGTGCGGCTTTTACTGGCCCACACTGTTCAAAGACGCATACAGTCATTGCAAGGCATGCAGTCGTTGCCAGACTTTGGGCAACATGAGCCATCGCGACATGATGCCTATGCAACCAATTCTAGTATGCGAAATCTTTGATGTTTGGGGGATTGATTTTATGGGCCCCTTTCCTGTTTCGGATGGTTTCGAATACATTCTGTTGGCTGTGGACTACGTGTCCAAATGGATCGAAGCCATACCGACCCGAACCTGTGATCACAAAATCGTTCTCAAATTCATTCATCAACACATTTTCTCAAGGTTCGGGATTCCTCGTGCAATAATCTCTGATGGGGGAACCCATTTCACAAATGCTCAGTTTAGGTCACTGATGACCAAATACGGGGTGTCTCACCGAATCTCTACTCCTTACCACCCCCAAACTAATGGTCTAGCTGAGCTGTCTAATCGGGAGATCAAGAAAATCCTGCAAGTCACTGTTCGACCTGACAGGAAGGACTGGTCGTCCCGACTTCCGGAAGCATTGTGGGCCTATAGGACCGCCCACAAGACCCAATTGGGCATGTCTCCCTTTAGATTGGTGTACGGAAAGGCATGCCACCTTCCCGTCGAACTGGAGCATAAAGCCTATTGGGCAGTACGGAACTGTAATCTGGATCTTTCTAAGGCTGGGACCCACAGAAAACTCCAAATCAGCGAGATCGATGAATTACGCATAGACGCGTACGAGAACTCGCAAATCTACAAGGAGCGGGTTAAAGCCTTCCACGACAAACACATCTCGAGAAAGATCTTTCATCCTGGTCAAAAGGTCCTACTCTTTGATGCCCGACTCAAACTCTTCCCAGGAAAACTGAGATCTAAGTGGGTCGGACCATATTTGGTCCGACAGGTTTTTGGAAATGGAGCAATCGAAATCAGTCCACTCAGCCACGATTCTGAACCTTTCATCGTGAACGGTCAGAGACTCAAGCCGTTCATTGATGTAACTTCTACTGATTTGGCTGAGGCATCTTATATCCTCCGTTCCCCTTGAGCTTATTGCGCCCAGCCGATGGCGTAAAACTCAGCGCTTAACGGGAGGCAGCCCGTCATTCTCTTTGAAAACCTGAAACTTGTTCTGACACCTTTCAGCACTCGAAGTTCACCCTTGTAGACAGTCGACCCCAACTCAGATGTTTGCATCTGGGATTTGAAATCGTCCGCAAAAATTCAACCCGACCCATTCACTCATCCAAATTTCTGTCTTAAGGAATGAACTAAGACCCCCTAGGTTACAATGAGGACATTGCAAATCTTAGGCATGGGGGGGTAGGAAAGTGCAAAAACTTGTAAGAAAATGTTTCAAACAAAAAATTCACATATGCCAAAAATACCATAAAAATTAAAAATTTTTTCGAAAAAGAATAAGAGGAAAAGAGGAGAAGGAAAATTTTGTGAAGGAGAAAAGAAACAAAATGAAAAAGGAGCACAAAATTATGAGAAAAAGTGATTGTCATTAGTAAGGAACTAAGGAATTAACCTAAGTTCTAGACCTCATTCAAAAAAATAACTGAAAAGTGCACAATGAGATTAGTAAGAATGCAAACCTTAGGCATTCTTGAATAGACTCTTAGTACCCATTAAGATCTGGACACTCCTCAAGAGGTTGAGGAAAATGAAAAGCTGAAGTATTAGGTCCAAGGCTTAGGAAGTATTCGGCCTCGTTAACTAATTTTTGGTTTACGGGACTCAGTAACCTAAGCACCCTAATCTCACACACAGCCTGGTTCAGTAAGCGTAAAAATCAGAATCACGCAGAAGCGTCGCAAAAATCTGAAAAGAACACCTAGAATAGGAGCGGCCGATCAACACAAGTTGATTTGGACGAGTTCCCAGCGCAGAGAGGCGGGAAATCCCCTCGAAGACGCGTAACAAAATATCATCTCCTCGGTGCTTGTCTCTTAGGATATTTACATATCCTACGGGGGGCATGTAAGCACTCTGCTGGTTCAGATTCCATGGATGGCATTATCTCGAAGTGTCAATTGCCAGGGTCTGGATTCGGCCACGGAATACCATGGATGGGATTATCTCGAAATCTCAATAGCCAGGGTTCCGGGGGTTGCCATGGGCGGTGCTATCTCGAAGCATCGATCGCCAGGAACCCTTGAGGATTGATGATGGGAGCAAGGAATCTGATACAGACCGTGTTGAAAAGCCAATCCTAGGCTAGAACTAAAAAGAAAAAGAGAGAGAAAACTCTCCAAACAGAAAAACTTTCTATCTCTCTCTTACAAAACGCACTGCGAACTGAGCCAGGGCTAAAATCATTTCAAGCACGGGTGCTTTAACCACGAAGTCCAATAAACCTTAGGTTAGTTCTTGCAGGCCTTAAAAACCTTTGCTAAAAGACTGAGGCTAAGGCTAGACAGATTTGGATCTTGATTGGTACTAGAGTACCTTTTAGGCCTATGGTCAGCATTCTAACCTAATCTATGCTCAAATAAAAAAGGCACTTATCTAAAACCATTAAAAACTTCATGGTCTAGAACAAGGGTTCAAACCTTAAGTTTTTGCTAAGGGACTAGCAAAAGCTAGGCATGGGGGTATGATGAGAACCTCATCATGAGCCATAACTAGCTCATTTTGACCCAATACAAAGGATAAAAGCTCCTACATATCTCAAGGAAAGGCTTAACTCAGAGAATTCTGAGTTTGAGAAGAAAACCAGTCATAAGGGGTAAAAGTGCAATTTTACCAGTATAATCTGCATACAGGGTAATTCTGGGCCCAAACACAGGTCAAAACAGCTTAATAAGAATAAAAGTGGGATGAGATGATCTAGCAAGGGCTACAGCAATTCCAAGAGACTAAATCTGTAACCCTAAAACAACCCACTTCAATTCACAAGGTTCGAGGCAAAGTAAAAATAGAATAAACCCTCTAAAATTCATAGAAAAATAATCTCTAGGGTTTAGAACCTTCAATTTGGCCTTTAGAACCCATTTTGACCTACATTGAGAACCATGCCCAATTAATAACTTAATTTGGGTTTTTGCGCAAATTGACCGGTCGAACAAGGTTTAAGATGAAAATAAAATTCACCATCAGATTCCTTAGGTCCTAATTAGTCATGTATAAAAACTTGAGCCTAAGAAGAAACCCCCTTGACCGACTTTACACTTTGGTCCTCATATATTTACTCTTTGGCCCTCAACTTTTGAACCCTCGCATTTTGGCCCCTAACTCTCCTTCGTTCTTTGCAATCAGGTCCCTCCTGCAAAACCCTGCCAGCACCATGCTCCGGCGACCTTGCGCGGAGCATGGCGCCGCGCAGGGTGAGGTAGGGGACCTGGCAAGTAAACCGGGGGTGCCCTGCGTCGTCAGCCTTCGCAGGAGCACCCCCCTGGTCATTGTAGGCCACCATACCGGCCGTGCGAACACACGGACGGTATGGGTTCATGTTCCGACCATTCTCCGGCGAGGGAGACACGTCGTCTCCCTCCGCCTTCCTCCCTGCTTCATCCCTATAAATACCCCCCGCCGCTCCACCGACGAGGGCAGCTTGGATCTGACGGAGAAATCCCCAACTTCCTTCTCTTCTTTCTCCGGCAGACGCTCACCAGCTCCGGCGGCTTCCTCCCCCTTCACCTCTTCGCTCTGCCGCAATACCAGCAGCAGAGACTTCCTCCCCTGCTCTTCCCGCGCCATGCCGCACCCAGCTGGCGCCTCTCCGGCTCTCTGCTCGCCGCCGCCCCTCTCCCTGAGCACCGTCTTCTCCGGCGACAGTCGATACGACTGTCGCCCTATTCCTCCCCCTTCGTCCCTGCAAGTAAGCTAGAGTTACTCCCCTTCTCCTCCTCTTTCTTTCCCCGCTTTCAATTTAGTCAATTAAGCCCTCTACCGACCCTGTTCACCCTCACCCTCTTCGCCTCCGACCACCCTCCGGCGAGCCGCTCCCACCACCTCAGCGACCCACACGGCTCGCCGACCACCGCAGAACCTCCGCCTCCTCACCCTGATCCTCTTCCGCCCCTCCACTTTCCACCAAACACCCTCTGCAGATCCACCGAACACACCCACTTCTTCGCTCACAGTTTGACCTAGGACGACCTGTTGGCTCCATCACGCCCCCTGCAGACCCCCTGACCACCTTCGCCGTGCCACGGCGAAGGTCCCCCGCCTGTCTGATTTGGCCGAGAGGCCGTTCTTCTGTGACCAGGTGACTCGCCCGCCGTCGCCATTACTGCGCAGGCAGAGCTGCTTCACCTGCAGGTGCAGGCACGCCTTCGCCCAGGTTTGACTCCCAGGTTGCGCATGGACTCTCCGCGAAACGTCCCAGGTTCACAGATGGGGCGAAGGCCGCGCGGGAAGCCACGATCGCCCACTGCTCCATCCGCGACGCGCGCTCAATTGGGGTGGGACATTTAGTCCCACCTCGGAGCTTTTCGGAGGCGCGTGGACGCATAAAGGCAAAAAGTGCCTTATGCTGTTTGCCTCCTGACCACGGGGTGAGGTCCCTCTCACCCGACCCGGCCTCGTCCGTGACCACGCTCCGCGGACCTGGCCCGACCCGATTAGACCGACCTGCACTCCTCGCCCACCACCGCACGCCGGTGGGCCTGGACCCGGGCCTGACCCGAACCCGATTACCCGGTAGCTCTGGGAGAGCTGTCCCAAGAGTGGTTTCAGAGAGAAAGAGAGACGCGGGGGGGGGGAGGGTAGAGTAGGTTTTGCCTCTTGACGAAAAAACTCTGAAGTGTGCAGGCCAAAGAAGAAGAAGAGAGGTCAAGGCAGAAAACCAAAGAAGAAGAAGAAGACCCGCGGAAGAAGAAGTGCAGGCGAAGAAGAAGGAGCTGCACTGTAGCAAATGCATAGTTAAGTCGTCTAAGCACCGGGTCAGACGACGGAAAGTCAGCAGCCAGAGCAGGAAAGAAGGTAGGCTGAAGAAGAAGGAAGAGCAACGGCCAAAGCAGAAAATGAAGGAAGGAAGACTTAGTAGCTGAAGGCAGAAGCTCTGCAGCCATAAAGAAGAAGAAGAGAGGTCAAGGCAGAAAACCAAAGAAGAAGAAGAACCAGGAGCTCTGAAGAAAGAAGAACATCACCAACGCAGGAACAGCAGGAAGAAGAAGAAGAGCATCACCATTACAGAAGAAGAATATCACCTCTGCAGAACAGAGAAAAGAAGGAGATCTAAAGAAAGAGAGAAAGAAGAGCATCCCCCTCTGCAGAACAAAGAGAAAACAAAAAATTCTTTCCCTCTCTCTTTCTTTTTGTAAAAGAAACATGTATATCTCTAGAATACGACTTGCTCCCTGAGTTCGACCTCGGGAACTCTTTCATTTTTCCGAGTAAAAAAATTTATATTTGAAATGTTGGTAATAACCGGCTTTACTACAACGTTATAACAAAACCCTCAAACCCGGTTGCCGCTTTACGTTTTCAACTATCTCTTTTCTTTTCAACCTGTGTTCCTTTTTGACATTTTTCACTTTTTCCCTTTTTCTCCTCAAGTTTGTATGGCCTCAAAATTTTCTTTTCTCGTCCATTTTTTTGTTCTTTTTCACAATTTTCTATTTTTCTGGTATCTTTAGAATATATGATCTTTTTATGAGAACCCTTTTGAATTTTGATTTTTGTATGTTTGCACTTTACCACCGCCCCATGCCTAAGTTTTGCGATGTCCTTATTGTAAATGGAGGGTGTGAAACAAATTTGGGTTCAGGAATTTTAGAACAGGCTTATTGGGTGAGCAAATGGACCAGGAATGATTGTTGCAGATGATTTCAAGCTCTGGCACGTGTACCAGGGGTGGGATTGACTACTCTAAAAACCCAACTCAGGGTGCAATAGACGTGAAGTCCAAAAGGATAGTCAAAAGAATCTTGGGTTTTTTGGAATGATGGGTTGCCTCCTGTTAAGCGCTAAATTCAACGCCTTCAGCCGAGCGGGATATGGTATGGAGAGGGAGTGGTCATATCAGTTGAGTTTTGTAGAACAAGCACCTTGATCAAGAGCCTGGTTGGTCCAACTAGGTGCTTGTTCAGATCAACAGGCTGATGATGCAACCCAAACCCAATCAGTCTGGTGGGTTGATAAGTGTAGATTAAGAAGTATGGAACCCACCACATACTATGGAGCTCGGAATGATATGGAAGTGTGAATCCAGGGTTTGGCTGAGTCGAATCAGCTTGGTCAGAGTAGGGATCCTCAAAATAATCAGTGGATGATGCAGAAACCCTACAGGAGTGATCAGAGAATGATGGGGCGTGATTTGTGGTTTTATCAATGTCCGAAACTCAATAAAGGTATGGAGGCGAATCAACTGTAATCAACTCAGTAAGAGGGGAATCAGAATAGAAATTGAGTCCGATTGTGGGTCGGGGTTGATGGGTTCTGTATATGTAGAGGAGGTGGCATCAATAAGAATTGTTTATGAGGGCTTCTCTAAAAAGGAACTAAAGGTGGGTTCATTTAAAGAGGCCTTATAGTGGCTATCAAATTCAAAAGTGAATGCTTGAAGAGTGCTTATAGGATGAAGAAAATCTAGGTCAAGAAAAGATTCGAATTCTGGGCTGTAGTCACTCTCGGTACTTTTTGGTTTTGATTCCTAAGGATCGAAAATGATTCCATCTCAGTGGAACCTGAATTTAAATCATTGATCTCAGGATCATGGACCTTAGAGTAGGAGTTAAAGAATGAGTCATGTGAGCTGAGGTCGTAGATTGGCTTGTAGTTGTCAGGAAACAAAGGTTCTCCAAAATCATGGTAAGATTTGAAATCGTCGGAGAAATTGTGAGAATCAAGTTCTGAATCAGATTTGAGATCAGAGGTTCCACCATAGAATAAATCACGAGAAGTAGACTTAGCAACCTAACTTAGGTCTAGCTTATTTGTAGATTCTGAGAGTAAAAAGGTGTCCTCATAGGGTCTAGGCTCAGGTTTTTGGCTTGTGGGGAAGACCTAATCAAGATCCCACTCTTCCAACTCGATTTCTGTATCGTAGATTCACATGACTTCCAAAAAATCAATATGTATCTCTGAGGATGCTGGAGAGGGACATTCATCAAACAAAGGCATAGAATCATAATCTTCATTTAAACTTTGATCTTCGTCATATGGGGCCTTGCAATCTTCCCAATAAGTTTCAAATCCTGATTCTAGGCTGAGGATGTGGATTGAATTGCTAGAATCTAGGTCAGAGTTACCTTCGAGGGTTACCTAATCAGAATAAGGGGTGGGATTTACAGCCTCGAGAGGTTTTGTTTTCATCTCATCATTACAAGAGTCTCGGCATTCTATGCTTGGTGAACCAGGATTTTGGTTTTCTAGGGATGGCTCAAAATCGTGTTCTCCTGCAATTGGGACTTCCCAACCTAATTCAAGATCAGGTGTGTTCTATTCCATCTAGGTTGGAAATCCATGATTGCGCAGCATTCATAGGTCTTAATTGACCGAGATTAAGCTAGGACCTAGCATAAGTTAGGGTTATTCATGCATGCATATGCATTATCTACATCTTTACAGCTTTTCTTTAGCTATGCATAAAATAATGTTATAATGTGCTGATTAAGTGCATTATGTCTACTACAGGGAATAAGCTGATCAGGAGCTGGATCTGGATCTGAAGCTGGAACAGGAATAACGGGAGTTGCAGCAGACTTGGAGCAGAAGGCTTAGATTAGATGTAGGAGTAATAATGTACGGGAGTTAAAGGTTTTCTATTCTATTAAGTATAAATAAAGCAGTAAAATGTGAAGATATTAGATCCATCCTAGCCCTAAGATAGCCTAGAGACCTCCCTAAGCCTTAGCCACCCTTAGATTACGTCACAATGCCCTAGGAAGCCCTAAAACCCTAGTTCCAACCCTTATCTAGATGTCCAGATAAGTTATAGGATGTCAAGGACACCTAGCCATCTCCCGTACACCTCAAACCCACTTCTACAGTGTTATTGGATGTCCAGACACTTTTCAGACGTCCAATTTCTGCAGAATACCCAAAACAGAACCTTGATTTCCCCCTAACTCAGATTGTACGTCTAGAACTAAAGTCTGGATTTCTGATTTTTCGAGAATAAGTTGTCTGATCACATCTTGGATGTCTGGTACCAGTCTCCAATCCCTGTTTTGAGATTCAAGTCTTGATCTTAGATCTTTGTCTCCCTAGACATAATCCCAACCCCATAGGAACCTAAATTAAGGTATCCTAACCTTAGTACATCACCTCTAGACCTACCTAAGCACCTAATTAGGTCCTCACCAAACCCAATTGACTTAGATCAGAGTCAAATTACCTTCACCTAAGTCAATTGGACTCATTGAGTCAAATTGAGATTAGATCTCAACCCACACAAGTTCAATTGGACTTAGTGAGAGTCCAATTGACCTAAACCCAACCTAATTGAGTTATTTCACTCTCAATTAGGTTCACACTCATCCAATTAAACTTAGGTTAAGTTTAATTGCATTTTCCCCTTATCAATCAGTGTTTGTAACCCTAATTCAAGACCTACACCTACCCAAACCCCTTAGGACCTAACCTAAACCTCTTGGACACCTAGAGCATGACCACACACACACACACACACGCCCATTCACGCACACAAACTTCTCTGGAGTTCTCTAGAACTCTCTTGAAGTGGTGCCACCTCTTGGTTGCCAAATTTAGCAACCAAGAGGCATTCAAATTGTGATCCAAAATTTTTGGATCTCAAAGACCACTTCTATCCTCTCTTGGGTGGCCACCCCTAGACTCTCTCTAGAGAGTTCCACACCTCTCTAGAGAGAAGCCCTTGGGTCTATAAAATGACCCCATGGGTAGCCAAGTGACCCCATTCACTTCCATGGCACTTCACACTCTTAGCTCCATTGGTTCCATTCATGCCCACTTCCACCTAGGTTAGCCACTCCACCTCGACGAGCTCACTACCACCATCATGGAGGACATCATGCTAGGATGCTGGATCAATCCTCCCTCTCTCCAAGGGTCAGCCTAAGCTACGTTGGCCACCCCTTATTCTCCTCCCGACCACTCCAAGGCCATCGGGGACTACCCCTAAATGTCCTTCTATTCTACTAGATTTAGTTTATGCTCTTCATAATGTTATTGCTTTTACTATCGCTTAATAGCATAGTCTTACTTCTACCCCGATGATGCATGCAAAATTTCCCCATTGATTCTTGTATGCAGTCATTTTCTGGTAGCTAGATTTTCATTTCAAGAATTTATGTACAAGCTTTCCTCTAAAGTTCTTGTTGCAAACAACTCTCCAATGGAATGAACGAAAATGCATTTATATATATATATATATCTCTATATGTTTGAAATCACCATGGGCTTAAAAATTGTCATTCTTTTTGTGTGATTAAAGTTGCCTGCTTTTCATTATCATCTATTGCAACTAAGCATGTCGTATCTAAGTACGTAACAATCATAAATCGCCATGCGATTTCTAAACAAAGTAGAGCAGCAAAAAGATCGATTTCAAAAGTAAAACAAATGCCTCCCAGAGACGAACGACTGGGACTCAAGTCTCGTTATTTTTACAAACTCAATTTTTGACGAACAATTTTTGCGCTTATACTACGATTTAGACGACTTTCAAAATGCGAGAGAATAGTTTCCATCAAATGGCACCATTGCCGGGGAGGCAACGTCATCTTCTATGATTTCGATCTTTTAAAACATCGCTGGCACATTTCTCTCTACTTTGTTTTTGATGTGCAGGAGAAATGGGAAAAGAACGAGATTTGCGCACACAACGAGCACGGCAAAGGAACAATCCAGGTGCACGTCATCATTCTCTTTAGATTAGGTTTTTCTTCTTGAACCTTAGGAGTAAATTTAGTTTCTGCAATTTCCTTTGAAAAATTATTTGAAAAAAAAAAGATTTTACTCATTTTTGTGAAAAAAGAAAAAAAATCAAAAAGGAAAAATTTTGAAAAAAAAACTAGATTAGGTTTCCTTTCGAATCTAGGTTAGTTTGAAAGAAAAAAAAAAAGAGATTTCTTTGAATCCTTTGAAAATTTCTTTTTGAAAGAAAAAATGTGCAAAAGTTTTGAAAAGAAAAAAACATTTTCTTTTTGGTGGAAAGCTTAGATTTCAAGTTCAAACCCCTTTAAAAGCTTTTCTACCATCTTCTGATTTTCAACCAGATTTTATGTTTGAATTAAAAATTCAATTGCTAAAAAATTAGTAAGCAAAAAATTATGAAATTCATGCCAAATTTTCATTCTCAAACCACCTTTCAAACGCCACCATTTTATTGAAAAGATTCCAAGCATACAATGTTTAAAAATTCATGAAGTGCACGGGGGTCAGATTAACCCAAATTCAAAATTTTTTAAATTTCAAAAAGCGATTCCGAGCAATCCGCAAATCGATTTTGACTAAAAATGGTGTGGTTTGAAAGCTGGTCTCATTGGCTTTATTTTCAATGTTTATTCCAAATTTTGGAAGGTTACTTGATACTGTTTCAAAGTGAAAAGCCGAACAGGGGTCAAAATTTCAAATCTGACCCCCTGATATTCAAAAATCCCTAAAAATTTGATTGAAGCAGTAAAAATCTGAAAAAATATTCTCTGAAAAGATAATTAAAAAGGGAATCTACTCGTAAAATTTCAAGTTAATTGGATTCCAATTATTATCAGAGAACGAGCATTACTTTCGTGATCTGCTAAAATAGGAAAACAAAAAACCCTTGAAGCGCATGAAACTTAGGTTGAATCTTTAGGGTTACAACTTAGAGACCACACTATGGGCTAACCTAGACTTAATCAAGTCTAGTTAGCCAGTGAGCTTGGTCACCTTGTGGGCCACTCACCACAAACCCCACTGAAAAAAATGGGTTAAAAATTAATTTTAAAACACGAAATCAACCTGAGTTCGTTGTCATGCTACTAGGTGTTTTTAACCTCTCTTGCCAAACCTGCTGACTAAGTCTGCGAGGCAGTGTGAAACGACCGCAGCTTGGGGGTTAACGGAACCGGAGGTGTAAGCCAAAGGAAGAACCTTCCGCTTAGCCCTATCGTAACCAGACTGGTTAGGTTAACTTGAGAGGCGGGAATCACTTTCAGTCAGTTGAACAACGAACTTCTCTTCTGGAATTCAAACTTATAACAAAAAATCTGGTCACTCGATCCATAAGGACCATTTGATCGACAAGGCCTTAGCCTTGTCCTACTTGGCTACACCAACCCAGGGGTTGGGTGGTGTATGCAAGGAAGGAGGTCGCTTAGACCTCAACTTATTGGACCTTGGGAGCCGCTCCCAAGGAGGCAAGTAACTTCTTCTATCTGCTGAGCTGCGATGGCTAACACTGGATCTGGACCTAATTAGGATCCAGAAGAGCTGGACCCACGAGCTTATCTAAGAGCTCGGGTCACTGAATCAGCTCAACCTTGGGAACAGAACCCAAGGTGGCGAAGATGACTTTTCGCTTCACTTGATCCTTCTCCTTAGGTTATCGAAATGGTTAACCCATATCCTAACCTTGGATATTATGACCCATACCAGTCATTCCCTTGAAGGACCACATCTTATAACCCAGGATATGCTTTTCATACTCCTGCTTCTCACCCATGGAACATTGGTAGACCTGATTGACCCCCTGGAACCCCTGAAGAGCTACCAGTGCATATGCGGTCGCATTACAAAATACAGAGATCTATAGAGAGCGCTAAGGAAAGGGCCGCATCCTATCTACATGAAATCCAGGCTATCATTGAGCTGAACCAAAGACAAAGCTGGATTCCGCAACAACAAGCTATGATGGAGCTTCTTCGGGAAACAGCAGAGATAACAAGGCTAATGAGACAAAATCAGGAAACTCAAGAACTACTACTTTTGAGATATCAAGTGGAAAATAGCCTTGAAGACCTCGAGGAATCCGAAATGATTACGTCAGAAAAACACATAGAAGATTCTCGGGAGCAGATACTGGAAGATCACTCAGGGAAAAAAGAATCTAGCGTGGATATGAGATAGGAGCAGGAAGTATGCCAAATGGGTTCATCTGAAATTGAGGAGGAAAGGATTGATATCTCCAGGACTGAGCCGCAATCAGATTATCCTGAATCCTAGGAGACACCTCTTGGGTTAGATAACCCAATCGAGACAAAGGAAGTAGATCCAATTGAGAATATGGATCTTGAGGCAAGCATTACATGCGACACTACTAATCGGCCTAAGCCACTTCCCATTGTAGGTGAACCTATGCTGGAGCCAACATCTTTTGATCTGCACGCTTCTTCTTTCACCTACATCCCTAATTCGAATGCTAGAGATTTTGAGATGACACTTTCTATCCCCGAGACTGACATCCAAAGACTAGAAATAGCTATGGATGCTGGAATTACTGAGGAACCCAATGCATATGAGGGTGAAGCTTTGAGCAAAATGAGCTAGGGATGCACCTATCATCCTAGTCAATCTAATAGATTGCTCGACTCTGAGCCTGAGGAGACAGCCTCTGATGAATCAGAGATGGGTACTGACGAGGATGAAGTAATTTCTAATGAGGATTTCAGTGACCTCCCCACAGATCTTCTACTTTCACGGATACCCCCATATGACCCAAAGCCTGGAGAGGGCATGATAGTTGATGTCAATTATCATTATATGGATCCCTATGACTCAGATTCTGGTTCTGAGATACATTTTGATCTACTCCCTCAGCAACTTCTGCTGGATTGTGGGACATGATAAATTAGCTGAATCAACATCATGATCCCCCCTCTGATTATCCTCTATTCTCCACCACTACTCCACACTTTCTTATAGCTAGAATTTTTGGAGTAGGGGTGCACAATCAGCTGGCTCGCATCTTCGGACCACTGATCTTTGGAGCATATGAGCACATCTTTCTCCTAATCTTGGCCAGCTCCTATGCTAGAAATGACACATCTGATTGAGTTTTTGCCCAGCTGGAGGCGTTAAACTCAGCACATATAGATAGCATATCCCACATTTCACCATCATTTATACATAACCATTTATATAGAGCATATTTTTCTTTTAGCATATTTCCTTTGCATATATTGCATGCTAACAGGTTGGCCGATGCTGAATGTATATTTTCAGGAGCAATTCTAGGTGACTTTTACCCACTCAACCTCTGTCGAATTTATTTTCTTTTATATTCATGCATGAGGACATGCAAGAACTTAGGCATGGGGGGGTGGGGGGTAGATACAACAAAACTGAAAAATTTTATGCCAACATTTAGGAAAACCTCGGAGCTGCATGTAAAATGTACTTTAGGACCCTAAATAAAAGAACAACCGATCGCACCTCCAGTGCTCGCATTGGAGCTAGAAATCGTCCGCAACAGTTACTTTCAACTCACTCGCTCACCTCTTGTTCTAAATTTAGGGTCAAGCTGATTGTAACCCGATACAGGAATTTCATGAAGTACAAATTATACGAGGTTGCTTATTTATAGCATATATACATATTGCATTCATGAATAAGATTATTTTATTAAGAGAATGCATTAGGGATTTAATCCTCTAGTTGATTCCTGTAATTTGGAATCCAGCACAACTTTTCACACACACATGTAGAATTTCCAATGGATTCATAGTGAAGGCTGATAAACGTCTTCAGTCTGTCAAGAAGAAGCAACGCTTCTTTTCCTGAACCCCTGGACAGTGTTTTGGGAGTCAGGCTGATTTTCTTCTAGAAATCCACCAAATAGTGTGAGAAGAAGAGTAGAGTGTATTGGCGCTCTAAGATTAGTGCAAGGAATCAGGAATCCTAGATAATTAGGTTATGATACTCAGAGATTAGGCATAGTTTCCGATCTTGATTCATGCATATGCATTTATGTGAGAAATACTGAGAGCCACCAAACAAGGCAAATACACGGAGAGCGAGCTTTCATAAAACTAAGGCTAAGTTGGATGGTTATGACCATTCTTTACGAAATCCTTGGCTGAAGGAGGGTATTGATACCAAGGTCAGAAATACATTGTCCTATCCATCCCTCCTGGTGCCGTGAGTAGGCACTTCCACCAAATAAGCCACCCAATGTCTCTTGAGTACCTCCAATCCCTAATAATGCCTCCTCAATAAAGTTCTTGGATGTGTTACGTTGAAAAAAAAAAAAGAGAAAAAGAGAAGATTAAAAAAAAGAAGAAAAATTGAAAAAAATTGGAAAAAGAAGAAAAAGCAAAGAAAAAAAAAGTAAATACTTAGTTCAGTTGCATGAGGCAATACCACCAAATAAAATTGAGATCCACCAAATATGGCCTTAACCTATTTTTCTTGTATTTCTGACCGCCCGAATACTGGCTAAGGAATTCTGACTTAGTGTTAGAGTTATGAGAACTGAATTAAAGTGTTAATGCCTAGTGAGACCACCAAATAATATGTGAATCTGGTAAGGTTGTGTGCTCTAAGAAGAAGAAAGAAAAGAAAAAGAGTAAGAGAGAATAGATACAAAGGAATCAAAAGGGAGCATAGTTTTCCTCGTCTTTCTCTGAGTTGAGTTACTTAGTAATCCGGGAATCTAGATTCTGTAGTACTAGTCTCTATGTAGCACCAAGTTAGAGTGAGCCACCAAATATATAATCTTAGCCCTCAAAGATTCTCTACCTAAGCCTAAAGCCAAGGTGGAATTCATAGAATATCTTGAATACCTCGAGGGAAGTCCGCCTATCCAGCTAGAATTTTTACTAGGGGTCAAGTACAGGCTTTCGAGGTGAATCAGTTTTTCACTCGAATCCGTTGCAAAAGCTACATAGCCACACTTTTACAATTGTCTGGATTTCTAGAGCATAGGATGAAAACAAAAAGGAGAAAAATCTCTACGCATACACTTGATAAAATAATCATTCCCTTAAGGACCTTTGATGTAAATAATTTAGCCTTGCATTTGCTAGGGACTAGCAAGATTTAGGCATGGGGGTATGATTGCGCAGCAATCATAGGTCTTAATTGACCTAGATTAAGCTAGGACTTAGCATAAGTTAGGGTTATTCATGCATGCATACGCATTATCTGCATCTTTATTGCTTTTCTTTAGCTATGCATAAAATAATGTTATAATGTGCTGATTAAGTGCATTATGTCTACTGCAGGGAATAAGCTGATCAGGAGCTGGATCTGAAGTTGGAACAGGAATAACGGGAGTTGCAGCAGACTTGGAGCAGAAGGCTTAGTTTAGATGTAGGAATAATAATGTACGAGAGTTAAAGGTTTTCTATTCTATTAAGTAGAAATAAAGCAGTAAAATGTGAAGATCTTAGATCCATCCTAGTCATAAGATAGCCTAGAGACCTCCCCAAGCCTTAGCCACCCTTAGATTACGTCACAATACCCTAGGAAGCCCTAAAACCCTAGTTCCAACCCTTATCTAGATGTCCAGATAAGTTATAGGATGTCAAGAACCCCTAGCCATCTCCCGCACACCTCAAACCCACTTCTACAGTGTTATTGGATGTCCAGACACTTTGTCAGACGTCCAATTTCTGCAGAATACCCGAAACAGAACCTTGATTTCCCCCTGACTCAGATTGTACGTCTAGAACTGAAGTCTGGACTTCTGATTTTTTGAGAATAAGTTGTCTGATCACATCTTGGATATCTGGTATCGGTCTCCAATCCCTGTTTTGAGATTCAAGTCTTGATCTTAGATCTTTGGCTCCCTAGACATAATCCCAACCCCATAAGAACCTAAATTAAGGTATCCTAACCCTAGTACATCACCTCTAGACCTACCTAAGCACCTAATTAGGTCCTCACCAAACCCAATTGACTTATATCAGAGTCAAATTACCTTCACCTAAGTCAATTGGACTCATTGAGTCAAATTGAGATTAGATCTCAACCCACACAAGTTCAATTGGACTTAGTGAGAGTCCAATTGACCTAAACCCAACCTAATTGAGTTATTTCACTCTCAATTAGGTTCACACTCATCCAATTAAACTTAGGTTAAGTTTAATTGCATTTTCCCCTTATCAATCAGTGTTTGTAACCCTAATTCAAGACTTACACCTACCCAAACCCCTTAGGACCTAACCTAAACCTCTTGGACACCTAGAGCACGACCACACACACAGACACACAACCATTCATGCACACAAACTTCTCTGGAGTTCTCTAGAACTCTCTTGAAGTGGTGCCACCTCTTGGTTGCCAAATTTAGCAACCAAGAGGCATTCAAATTGAGATCCAAAATTTTTGGATCTCAAAGACCACTTCTATCCTCTCTTGGGCGGCCACCCCTGGACTCTCTCTAGAGAGCTCCACACCTCTCTAGAGAGAAGCCCTTGGGTCTATAAAATGACCCCATGGGTAGCCAAGTGACCCCATTCACTTCCATGGCACTTCACACTCTTAGCTCCATTGGTTCCATTCATGCCCACTTCCACCTAGGTTAGCCACTCCACCTCGACGAGCTCACTACCACCATCATGGAGGACATCATGCTAGGATGCTGGATCAATCCTCCCTCTCTCCAAGGGTCAGCCTAAGCTACGTTGGCCACCCCTTATTCTCCTCTCGACCACTCCAAGGCCATCGAGGACCACCCTTGAGTGCCTTTCCATTCTGCTAGATTTAGTTTATGCTCTTCATAATGTTATTGCTTTTTATTACTGCTTAATAGCGTAGTCTTACTTCTTCCCCAATGTTGCATGCAAAATCCTCCCATTGATTCTTGTATGCAGTCATTTTCTAGTAGCTAGATTTCCATTTCAAGCATTTATGTACAAGATTTCCTCTAAAGTTCTTGTTGCAAAAAACTCTCCAGTGGAATGAATGAAAATGCATATATATATATATATCTCTCTCTATATGTTTGAAATCACCATGAGCTTAATAATTGTCATTCCTTTTGTGTGATTAAAGTTGCCTGCTTTTCATTATCATTTATTGCAACTAAGCATGTAGTATCTAAATACGTAAAAATCATAAACCACCATGTGATTTCTAAACAAAGTAGAGTGGCAAAAAGATATATTTCAAAAGTAAAACAAACATCCCCCAGAGACGAATGACCGTGACTCAAGTCTCGTTATTTTTACAAACTCAATTTTTTACGAACAATTTTTGCGTGACTATACTACGAGTCCGACGACTTTCAAAACGTGCGAGAATGGTTTTCGTCAATCCAAAACAACCTTGTGCCTCAAACCCAGGATTTGGGAAGTTATGTTGATCCTTAATCTTAGTCCAAGATGTTTCATTAACTGTTTGGGGCATGTATGGGTATTTTTTATCAATAACTTGTTTCAACAATCTCATCATTTCTTCTCATTTTTCAAGATCATCTTGGTGTTTTACCCAAAGTACAAGATTTGTCATGCATTGGAGGAATTCATAGTTATGCAATTTTTCTATCTCAGTGTATCCTGTTATGAGAATGTCTCGGGTTGATCCCTTTGTTGCTTCTGTTAATAACAATTGGTCACAGTTTATGATGAAGGTTGTTGTTGTTGGTACACTAATTTAAATGTCTTCTACTGATTTTGAGGTTTTGTACTCAATCTAACAAAATTCAAGGGCATCCTCAACCATTCTATCTCTCATGGATCTTTATGATTCAGGTTTCTTGAATGGTCTTCCTAAGTAACCAAGCTGCATTTTTTAATCAGATGGTGGAATCAAAATTCAAGTTTATATCGAAGTGATTTGATTTGAAAGAGAATCCCACTAAAAATATGTGTGTGTGCTCTAAAGAGAAGGGATGAGGGACTGGATGTGATGTTGACCCAATCAAGGCACCCAAAGATTTTTTGATGACTATAGAGGTTCGGGGCAGATGATACCCTTGGATCAGAAAGTCATCCACCTGGGAATTACCTAGGCAGCCAAAGAGGAAGAGTCCCGCAAAGACCCCTACACGATAGAGTGCCCCCACGGGTTATAGGGTTTCCCCCACCCGACCTCTCTTGCCACTAAGGGTCGAGGTAGACCAAAATGGATAACTTGACCTATTAAGTCTACTAGTTTTATATCATAATTTGTGCCTTTGATTTCACTTGAATTAGTAGTTGTTTTGATTTGTGACCTAATTTGGAGGTTGGTTGGCCTATAATGTAGTGCAACTTCACTTGACCTTCCTTAAAGATGGTAGACTGACTCCAGGTCAAGACCTAGAGATCACCTTGATTTGACTCCCAGGTTATTAGGTCCATGGATTTTAGGGTTCAAGTGAGTTTAGAGCCTATGTTTAGAGTTTCTCTTGATTAGATCTTTTCAATCAAGGGCTTGGTTAGCACACAAATGTGGGCGGGTTTATTTCCATTTGTGCAGGCAAGTGTGAACTAGCACTCCAAAACCTTAATGTAGAAACCCTGATTGGCTTTGTTTTCCAGTCCTCTTTGATTTAAAAAATGTTCTTCCTTGGACTTCAAACAAGAAGTGCGTAGTCCAAGAAGATTTAGAAATTAAGCGTAATCCCTAATAGGCACAGGAATTTTGTTGTAGGATCTCTAAAAATTGCTTCAACTTCAATGAGATTTGAAAAAATTAGCAAATTAGGAAACTTTTCTTTTGAAATGATAATTACTATGAAAAAGAAGGTAATTGATTCCTAATTGATTACTTCCTTTTTGTCTTCCTAGGATTATGAGGTTGATTAGGGAAGAATCGAGAAGTTACCTGCCCTGGAGTGGTTGATTTGCATAGGAGATCGCCTCTTGAAGTACCTTGCACAATCACAACAAAGTAAATAAGGCAAGTTAGTGCTCAAATATAGTCAAATAATGCAGAGAATAGTGGTGAATTGCACGTTTCTCCTCGGCAATGGCGCCAAAATGTTTTGTCATGGTGAATTAGTATTAAGAGTGTCACATTGTAGTACAACCGAAAAAGCGTTCAAAACAAATACAATTTTATTACTCAAATTTAAAGTCCGAGGTCGAATACAGGGAGCAAATGGAATTTACACACTAATCTCAACAATATATTGCAAATTGAACACATAATACAACTCAAAATCTAATTAGGGTTGTAAAGCATGAGTATATGAAGAATAGAAATAATTGTAAATAAAACAATAGAGCTTTTGAAAAAATGGACATCTGATTACAAAATCAGACGTCTTAAAGGTTCTGTGCTACAGTTTCTTCCTTTCCTCTTTTCTCTGATTTCTCTCACCTTTTGCCTTAAGCTTCTTCTTCTTCAGCTTCTTCTCCCTTCTTCTCTTTCTTTGGCTTCATCCTTTTCTTCTTCTTTCTCTGTCGTGTTCTTCTTTCTTCTCTGGTCCTTAGTTTCTTCCTCCTTCTTCTTCTCTGAATTTGGCCAAGTGTGGAGTGAAGCTTTCCAAGGCAAAACCCCCCTTCCCCTACGTAGTGTTCCTCTCTCTCTCTTCTCTATTTCAGGTTTGCTCTCCCAGAGCCACAACCGGTTTGGCTAATTAAGCCAAACAGAGACCTGGGTCCAGGCTCACCAGCGTGGGTGGTGAGCGAGGAGTGAGTTGGCCAGGTAAATGGGTCATGGCCAGGTCCGTGTGGGCAGTGCCACAGATGAGGCCGTGAGAGGGGGAGAGAGGGACCTCACCCCGTGAGATCAAGGTGATAAGCCTCTAGCAAAAATTCCTTTTATGCAGCCACGCTCGCTCGTCTAGTTCTGAGGTTGGACTAAATGTCCCACCTACTTCCGTGCACCGCAGCAGCTGGTGTCCTCTTCAATTCACGAAGCTGCAAGTGCTTTTGGCTCTAATTGGGAACCTGAGCATGTTCGTGCCTCAAATCCATGTCACATGGGCCTTTCGCCCAGAGCAACAACAACTGGAGCATAGCACGTGAGCTTCAAGCTCTTCATCCATGGTAGCTGGTGGTCCGGTACGTGTCAACATGAGAACGTTCTTTCAGCCATGTCAAAACATCTAGGGAGCTTCGCCGAGGCATGGCGAGTGTACAACGGTGGTTGGCGTGGCATGGGGATGGCTGTGGTAACGTGGCTAGGGTTCTCCGTGGTCGTGTGAGTGGGTGTGTTTGGGCAAATGTTAGGGCAGTTAATGGAGTCAATGAAGTGGGGGATTATGATCAGTGAGTCGAGGCGGAGGTCGTAGGGTGGTTGGCGAGGTGGATGGAGGTGCAGAGCGGTGGGGACACCTTGCCGAAGGGATCGCTGGGGGTGGAGAAGGTGATGGTGATTAGTGGTGTCGAGGGGTGTTTTTGAGAAATAAAGAGAGGGAACGGGAGTAGAAGAGAGACAGAGTATAGTACCTACCTCTAACGGATGAAAGGGACAGGAGAGACGTCGAGGCTAGTATGGCTGATGCCAGAGACGAAGATCTCCATAGATCAGGCGGTGGCGAAGGCGAGGGCAGAGGTGACGTCGGGGCTGGTATGGCCGATGCGGATGAATGGGAGGAAGACAACCCAACCACTGGTATTGTGGTTGGGCAACAAGAGAGAGAGGGTGGAGCCGCCAGAGCTTACGAAGGTGTTGCAGCCAGCAAGGAGAGAAGAATGTGGGAGATTCCGGCCCAATCTCAAGCTGGGGAGATGCAGTTGAACCTCGAGAGTCTTAAATAGGCCTCTAGGGAAGGATTTGTGCTTGAAAGGCAAGCTTCCAAGCAACGTATGGCTACCGGAGATGGAAGCTTCAAAAAGACCCAAATCTTTCATGCGTTCACATGAGAGATTGGGTACAAATCAAGGATCACTGAGGGGTTCAAACTGGAGGAGATTACTCAGAGAATCTCCCTTCCAATTTTAGGAGGGATTCTCTGAGCAATCAAGGAGAATCCTCCTTCTAAAGTTTGCTGGAGTAGGATTTCCTCGCTATATTGGCAGAGGGACCTATTTGCAAGGATGATGAAGAACCTAGGGGGCCAAATGCAAGGGTTTTTGAAAGATTGGGGTAGAAATGCAATCAGACTGGACCTTTTTGCAAAGTATGTCAAGATGAGTTTCCCTTTGGTCCAAATTTTGGTATAAACCTAATTTGGACCTAAGGAATCCAATGGTGAAGTTGGATTTTGGGTTTGATCCCTTTTGATTGGACAATTTGTGCAAAAACCCAATTTAGGGTAAATGTTTGTCTCAGACCCCTTTCTAGGTCAAAATGGGTTCCAATGGCTAAATTGAAAGTTCAAACCTAGAGAATATTTTTATATGATTTTTAGCTGGTATAAGTGAATTTTATCCAGACCAAAATCTTTGTTAATCAAGCAGGTCTATTTTAGGGTTTCAAGAAGTCATTTAATTCATAGGGTACACACAAACCCTTTTCTATCTAATTCAACCAACTTTTTACCTTGTTAAGACCTTTTGACCTATGTTTGGCCCTTGAGAAAACCCATTGTTGTACTGCAATGGTAAAATTGTAGTTTTACCCCTTGTTTCTTGCTTTTCTCTTAGAAAGGTTATTTAGTGAATTGTGACCTCCAGTTGGATATGTAGGAGCTTTTACTCTCTTCTTTGGGTCCAAATGAGCTAGTTAGGGCTCATGATGGTGTTCCCATCATTTACAAATAACCTATTTGTACCAATTAATCTGATGTCTAGCTAGGGGAGTAGTGTCAAACGACCGCAGCTGGGGGGTACAATAGGAACTGGAGGCACAAGTTGAAATAAGAACCTTCTCCCTAGTCCCTCCTAACTGGTTGGATTGATTGGACATAAGAAGAGTAAGTCATTTATAATCTTAAGGCATACTCTGAGAATCTGTTGATCCTTAGGCTGCCCTATTTAAGGACAGGCTTGTTGTGTTGTGATTAGCCCATATTTTTGGGCTATTTAAATGTGTAAATGCCTAGATATTAAGATATCCTTAACAGTTAGCTAGCATATATTAGGATGTAAATAAATTACTTCATATTTTTCTAGCTTAATTGCATAATTCATTCATTGCATGCATTTAGAATTAACTTAGAATTTCATGCATTTGACTAGTTAATCAATTAGGGAATTACTTGCATTGTTTTAATTTAACATAGAAGTTAAGGGTTTGTGCATAAATAATCATAATATTTTATTATTTTCTTATTCTCTTCCTCCACAGGTAACGGCTGCTTCTTCTCCTCGCGCAACCATTCATGCACAGCTGCAGGCATTCATTGGCCATGAAGAGCATATGATCCTGCCTCTTTGTTTTCAAATTAATCACCTGCAGCTACAAAGGGAGGAGGAGACGACCATGCAACAGGAGACACCGCCCAACTCCACCACTGTGTACTCCACTCCACCAATGTGGTCTGCAAGGCCGAGGTCCACAACATCGTGGGCCGGTGAGGTGACAGCTCACCGCACTAATCCAGTGAGCTTGGTCATCACTATGCAACTACCAGATCTCCCTCCCTGTCCATGCACCTCCAACACCATCCTCTTCTTCTTCTTCTTCTTCTTCCTCTTCCTCTTCCTCTATTTTTAGAACAAAATCATCTCTACGTCCTCCTTGCTGCACCACTGCCCGACAGACGCAGCAACGTGCAACCTCCTGCCCGTGCTCCCTCACCATTCCACACTACATGCCATCCAGCTCCATCACGGCAGGCGCGCACACGCCCTTACTACGTGCACCGACCTCCACACTCCTGTCCCTAGCACACTCCCACCACCATCCATTAGCGCACCCACTTGCCTCCTGCGCGTGTGCACACTCCCTGCATGCACCGTCGATGCTCACAGCAGCAGTGGTCGCACATCCTCCAGCCCACCGGCCCTCGCCTCTTGCCGCACGCTCAAAGCATGCGCTACTTCAACAGCTCTGCCTGCATGTAGAGTGCGTGTCCTCCAGCACCTCTAGAAGTCGTCGGAACCCACCTTCACCATAGCTTCGTCCGGTCGGCTCCAGCTGCCTCGCGTTTCACAATGACCGCCATCGCAAAGCCCTCGGTCTAGAGATCTTCCTCCATGCTTTGCATTTTTGGCCATTCCCTCATCATGCACGAACATGGGAAAGAAATCCCTTGTTTTTGCACAGTGAAACTTGCATTAGTTATTACCATCATATGCCATTGCCATTTCATTTTTCTAATTTCATTATTATGGTGATTTTATGAGAACCCCCTTCATTGTTTAGCTTATTAAGCAAATCAATTTCTTAACCTTAATTTAAGTGGGTTTTCATTCAATTCTTGGAAGAATTTTGATATAGGAGAAGTTTAATTTGTAATTACATTTAAGTGATATTGTGAGGATTTTATTCTTATTTTATTATGGTACACATTACATTGAATCCCCTCCTATTTGGCTTAAATGCAATTTTAGCTTACACCTTTATTTAAACTCATATCTACGCTATTTTTTGACACAATTTCTTGAGGAAATCATTTGTGAACAATAATTTTTAATTATCGTGAGTTTTAAATAGGTCATTGCCTCCCTGTGGACATGACCCGCTCTCCTATAAGTGGTTTAATTTTAATTCTAATTGTTTTGATTAGTCGATTTTCCACCACTTAGAAATACAATGATAAATCTTCTTAATCATCATTTTCGAAAGCAAAAAATGACTCGTCAAATGGCGCCGTTGCCGTGGAGGCAACGAGCCTATTAAACTTGCATTCATTTATTTATTAGTTCACACATTATTTTTGAGGTGTATTTAACTTCGATTTTTTTGGTGCGAGGTACTCATATCTGCTTGACGAGTTGTTGCACCAACCTCAGCTACATCGAGGTGGACCTTGTTTCCACATCTCAAAGGGCACAGGGAGCCCCATTTCTGAAAGTAGGAGCTTGACGCACTATGGTGGGCCTTGTCTCCACCACCGAAGGAGGACATCTGGAGTGATCATCTTCATCTCCGTTGATTTTTTTCAGTAGATAGAATTCAGGTTTTAGAACTTAATTTTCCTTGCACATTTGGTTTGAGACCCTTGTTCTAGGGTACATTTTAGGGATTTGTTTCCTGACTTTCTTTTAGGCCAGTGTTGGGTAACATTTTGGGAGCCTGTTCCCTTTTCTTTAGATCTAGGTTTTCTTTTGTGGATTGATTTTATTTTTTTATTTTTTTCCTTATGCAAAGTAGCTAAACAAAAACAAAAAAAAAAACATGAGCTGCCTGCCTTAGGACGACCATTTAGGTGTGAATGAGCAGCCTCTAGATTTATTTTGCTTGCATTTGCATGCATCTTGCATTGCTAATTGCTGGAGGAAAGGTACGTCCTCCTTCTTTGCATTCTATATTATTCACGCATGTGCATTTGGATTTAATTGCAAGACCACCTAATTGAATTGAAAAGATCTAACAAGTGGTCACATATTTTCTTGAAAAAGGACTTTAAGTTATGGAGGAACACTAAAATTAAGGACTTGAATTGAGACATTGTGCTGTGGTTCAAAATTCAAAACTCAAAATTTTTACGGTGTATCCACACTTGTATCTCTTGTACCATGACACACATTTAGACACTCCTAGTTCTTGGAACTACTAGGACAAGAGCCCTTCTACCATTGGATTCTGAAGTGTTCGGAACTTGAGATCAAAGGTTTTGTAAATCCAAAGAGGGGGATACCCTATCATTAATTTTTGGGGGTAGTTAAGAAGCACCACGAAAGCACAATTTCAAAGGAAGGCTTAGGCCTACTTGCATCCCTCGATCTTCCATCTTTTGAGTTGCTCTACCATTTGAGATTTAGGGAAGAACACCTAAGCTCCAACTAGGTCTTTTTAGGCATTTTGACGGTGGACGACAGGCACGTAATTGATTAGGCAACTTGCTTTGTCACCTACAAGTTGAATTAAAGCCAAAAGCCTAAATTGAAAAGACCTAACAAGTCCTTTTGAATTGTGCTTGTAGTGCATGCTTGGTAGGCGATCTCTTAGGAGACAACTTGTGTTTGATCCTGAACCTGAAAGAATCTTAAGAAGGAACCTCCCAAGGGAAGAAATGGCTAGTCAAAGGAGCCTTAAGGAATATTTCATTCCAACCAATCAAGCTGGCCCTGCACTACGTAGACCTGGAGAGGACAATCCTTATGAGATCAAAAGTAGTACCATATCCTTGTTGCCTTCCTTTTATGGTACTGCTAGGGAAGACCCTTATAGGCATATAGAGGAATTCACCGAGGTCTGTTCCACAGTGAAGCTACAGGGCATTACTGATGATGCTCAAATGCGGACCCTCTTTCCTTTCTCCTACAAGGACAAAGCCAAGTATTGGTATCATACCCTTGATGATATTAACACTTGGGATGCCCTGAAGGAGTTTATGAAGAAGTACTTCCCCATGAGCAAAACAAATCTCTTTAGGAGGGAAATTATGAGTTTTGTTCAAAAGGATGGGGAAGCTTACCATGATGCGTGGGAGTGCTTTAATGACCTGTTGAGACTTTGCCCACATCACCAGGTGCCAAAGTAGCAACTGGTTGAAAGGTTCTACATCGGACTTAATGATTCACACAGGCAGACTATGGATGGTGCATGTGCAGGAACCTTTCTATCTAAGATTGAGGATTAAGGTTGGAACCTTTTTGATACTTTGAGTGAGAATTCTATTCACTTGAATTTTGCCTATATGGATAGAAAACCCACTCTCATGCAAAGAAAGTTGGAGGTGAATGAGGCAAGGGACACCTAGAATTTAGCCTATTATATTCAATTGTTGAATCAAAACATCGAAAGGCTTATGTCGAGCCTGAGTCAATTCGTATCTAACAACTTCACATCCCAAGCTTCTGAATCCTCCATTTGCCAAGGCAATACACACGACACTATGGATTGCCACTTGGCCTCCCATTTCCCTGATCTTTTACAGGCCGATCTGAATGCCGCTCAAGGGTTCCGTCCTAGATCTTGTTGACGAGCATGGAAATCGCGTAGTTTGAAATCGTTGGAAATCGTAGTATAGTCGCAAAAACCACTCGTCAAAGATATTTGTGATAACGAAACTCGCATAGATCTTTGTTCTTTTTAGAACTTGAGTCCTGGTCGTTCGTCTCTGGGAGGCGTGAAAACGAATTGAGATTTGTATTGGCTTTTATAACCTAAATCTAACCTAAGCTACTATTTTTGTATTTTTGTGTTTTTGATTTTTTATTTTGAAAAGTGAATTGAAACCTAGATCTAGATAAACTAGTAAAAACCTAAGTGACTATTGATTAGCCCATAGTTGTGGGCTATTTAAGTATTTAAGTGCCTACACATTAGGTAAATTCTAACATTTATTTGGTATAAATTAGGATGTAAATAGATTAATTCATAGTTTAATTTAATTACATAATCCTTGCATTGCATTCATATTTTAAGTGCATTTCGAATTAGCTTAGAATGACATTTATCTAATTAGATAACCAATTAGGTACATTGTTTTTATTAACATAAAAGTTGAGGGTTTGTATATAAATGACCCTAATATTTTAACGTTATTTTCTTTATTCTTCTTCTTGTAGGAACGGATGGCTGCCGCTCCAACGCCGAATGGCCGTAGTGAAGAACCCATTCAAGGGAGAGCGGATGTGGTGGATCTAGTTGGGCGGATGATTTCAAATGTGTGCAGGCCACTACAAAAGGAGGAGGGAGGCAGCAGAGCTTGGGAGGCCTCCACCACCGACCCACCACTGTTCAGAGAGACCTTCTCTCTTCCACTCCATACTGCCGGCCTCTACTATGGCGGCGAGTCCCCACCACCGTGGGTGTGTGGTGTGACAGGCCACACCGCCATCCGGAGCTCGCCCGCATCACTGTGAGCACCTTAGCGTGCATCTCCCTCGCCGTCGTCACCAACCACCACCGCCGCAACAACTGTCAACCACCCTTTCAGAAACATAAGACGTCCGGGAAATTTCCTGGACGTCTGAAGCTACCCGCTCACCTCCAATAGCCCACGCCTTCCTCAGCCTGCAGCACTCTCCAACCGCACCCGCTCTCCACTCGCCTGCAGAACTTCACCCGCACCCACTCCCACGCTTGTTGACTAGCGCACACCTTCGCCCGCGCGCCCGCCACCAGCAGCAGCCACCCGCGCATAGCTGTAGAACTCCAACCGCCCTTCCCCGTGCCTGCAGACAAGCGCCATTCACCCGCGCCTGCAGAGCCCTTTGCCCCCGCACCCGCCAGCAGCAGCAGCCACCCCCGCACCTGCAGACCCACACAACCGAGCACGCCTCCGCCCGTGCCTGCAGCCTCCTCCGCCCGCGCCTACAGAGCCGCCAGCAGCAGCGTGCGGCAGTTCTCACGCCAACAGGCCGCGCACGCTCACTGGCTGCAGTACCTCCGCCGGAGCTCGTTCGGCCACCTCCGACCATCGCACGACTCGCCGCCACCACTGATTCGAAGCCCTTGGTCCAAGGGACCTCCTCCAAGCTTCCCGCGCCCGGCCATCCGCTCCTCGTCGCACAAGACAAAGGTGAAAATTCCCCTGTTTTGCTACAGTAAACCATCAATTAGAAATTACATTTTCTGCCATTGTCACTTTTTAATCATATTTTATTGATTCTGCATTGCGGAAAATATCCTCTAGTTTCTCAGAATTGCTATTTCAGCATTGTTTCTTGCTTAAACCTTAATCTGAAGGCAATTTTAGCTTGATTCTTGTTCAAACTAACTTCGAACAAACATTTTTAACTGGTGCGAATTTTAATACGTCATTGCCTCCCTGTGGATTCGACTCGCTCCTCTACGAGTGGTTATTTTTTCTTAAATATTGATTAGTCGATTTTTCCACCACATTAAACTGCAAACGACTTTAAAGCGAAAGATCGACTACTCAAATGGCGCCGTTGCCGGGGAGGCAACAGACGCAATAATTTCGCCTAATTTTATTTTGATTATTTGTCAATTGCACAGAGATTTGACCATTTATTATTTTCTTTTCTGTGCGAGAAAATTTGTGCAAGAATCAGCCACTATGAGAGGCGATCCTAGACGTCGCCAGAGGAGAATTGGACAAGCAATTTTGAAAGGAGGAGAAGGACGAGGATGCGACGGACACCATTGTATTTAGTCGCTAGTTTGATTAGACTAGAATTAAGACTGTAGACTTAATTTTTCATTGTAGATAGTTTGAAACCCTTGTTCTGCACATATTTTGAGGGGTCTGTTCCCCGATTTTGTTTCGGGCCCGTGTTGGGTAATTTTTGGGAGTCCGTTCCCTTTTCTTTAGATTTAGGTTTTTTTTATTACTTTTATTTGCTTGTGCATAAGTGGTTCTAAAAAAAAAATTAAAAAAAAATGAGCTGCCTGCCCTAGGACGAACCATTTAGGTCTGTATGAGCAGCCTATAGATTTACTTCTCTGCATTGCGTGCATTCTTGCATCGTAGATCGCTGGAGGCAAGTTACGCATTCTCTTACTTTGCATCCTATTTTTGATCACGTATTGCATTTGGGATTTAATGCGAAGACCACCTAATCTGTACTGAATAAATCTAACAAGTGGTCACATTTTTTTTAGAAAAAGGACTAATTAAAGGAATGACATTTTAAAAACCAAGGATTTGATTTTCAAAGTTGGCGTGCGATTCAAAGTTCAAAATCTTTTACAGTGTATGCACACTTATTTCACTTGCACCACGGCACGCTTCTAGACACTCCTTAGGTTTGGAAATAGTAGGACAAGAGCCCTCCTTTCGTTGGATTCTGAAGTGTTCGGAACTTGAGATTAAAGGTTTTGCAAGTCCAAAGAGGGAGATACCTTGTCACGGATTTTTGGGGGTAGTTGAGAAGCACCGCGAAAGCACAGCTTCAAAGGAAGGCTTAAGCCTACTTGCATCCCTCGATCTTCCGTCTTTGGATTTACTTGACCATTTGAGATTTTGGGAAGAATACCTAAGTTCCAACTAGGTCTTCTTAGGCGAGCCGTAGGTTGACAATAGGCGCGTAATTGATTGGGCAACTTGTTTTGTCACCTACAATTTGAACTAAAGTCAAAAGCCTAAATCTGTAAAGACCCAACAAGTCCGTTTGAATTGTGTTTGTAGTGCATGCTTGGTAGGCGTTCTCTTAGGAGACAACTTGTATTTGATCCTGAACCTGAAAGAATCCTAAGAAAAGACCTCCCAAGGGTAGAAATGGCCGGTCAAAGGAGCCTTAAGGAATATTTCATCCCAACCAATCAAGCTGGCCCAGCACTACGTAGACCTGGAGGGGACAATCCATATGAGATCAAAAGTAGTACCTTATCCTTACTACCCTCCTTTTATGGTACTACTAGGGAAGACCCTTACAGGCATATCGAGGAATTCACCGAGGTCTGTTCCACGGTGAAGCTGCAGGGCGTTACTGATGACGCTCAAATGCGGACCCTCTTTCCCTTCTCCCTAAAGGACAAAGCCAAGTATTGGTTTCACACCCTTGATAATATAAATACTTGGGATGCCCTGAAGAAGGAGTTTTTGAGGAAGTACTTCCCCATGAGCAAAACAAATCACTTTAGGAGGGAAATTATGAGTTTTGTTCAAAAGGATGGGGAAGCATTCCATGATGCGTGGGAGCGCTTTAACGATTTGCTGAGACTTTGCCCACATCACCAGGTGCCTAAATGGCAACTGGTTGAAAGGTTCTACACCGGACTTAATGATTCGCATAGGCAAACTGTGGATGGTGCCTGTGCAGGAACCTTTCTATCTAAGACTAAGGATGAAGCTTGGAACTTATTTGATACTTTGAGTGAGAATTCTATTCACTTGAATTCTGCCTACATGGATAGAAAGCCCACTCTCATGCAAAGAAAGTTGGAGGCGAATGAAGTAAGGGACACCCAGAATTTAGCCTATCAAATTCAATTATTAAATCAAAACATGGAAAGGCTTATGTCGAACCTGAGTTCATTCGTACCTAACACCTCCACATCCCAAGCTTCCGAATGCGTAATTTGTCAAGGCAATACACATGCCACTGTGGATTGCCACTTGGCCTCCTAATTCCCTGAGCTTGTACAAGCGGATTTGAATGCCGCTCAAGGGTTCCGTCCAAGACCTCGTAATGATCCTTTCTCCAACACTTATAATGAGGGATGGAGGAACCACCCAAACTTTTCATGGAGACAAGGAAATGTCTCAAATTCAGGGAATTACAAACCACAATCCTTTCAAAACCATCAAATGAACCAACCTCAGACCTTTGCCCAACCTAAAACCTTTGAGATGGATGAATTGAAGGCGATGTTGAAAACTATACAAGAAAGTCAAAGTGCCATCATCCAATCTCATGACAAGGCTATACATGAGATGAAATCACAAATTGGACACCTTGTTGAGGCCGTTAGACAAAGGGAGACTGGGAAGTTTCCCAGTGCTGCTGAGGAAAATCCTAAAGGAAAAGGGATTGCCTTTAGGGAGCATGCTCAGGCGGTGACTATTCTGAGGAGTGGGAAAGAAATTTTCAAACCCAATGCTCCTATAGTCTCAACCCCTAAAAAACCATCCACCTAGACTTTCACCCCCACCAAAGAAGATTTGCCCAAATCTTCTCCACTTGAAATCACCTCACCGGAAGAAGTTGCCCCCGTTCCACCCTTTACTCGACATGACAACCCTTCCACCCAGAGATTGAGAGTGCCTTTTCCAGAGCGCTTATCTGCCTCTGGGCAGACTTCTGCTGGCTCATCTGGAGCCAAAGATAAGACGGATGAGATTATGGAAACTTTCAATCAAGTGCAGATTAACCTACCTTTGCTTGAAGCTATCAGGCAGATTCCGTCTTATGCCCACTTCTTAAAGGACCTTTGCACGAAAAAGAGGCAATCTAGAAAATAGGTCCAATCAAAAGTTGTCCTGCCTGATTCTGTTAGCTCAATTGTTCAACATGGCACACCGCCGAAACTTAAGGACGCAGGAGCCCCATACATCTCTGTAGTTATTGGTGACTTACAAATTGATGAGGCTCTACTTGATTTGGGTGCAGGGGTGAACATCCTTCCAAGCTACGTGTATGAACAACTTGGGGGAGGCAATCTGAAGCCTAGCCCTGTAATCCTTCAAGTTGCTGATCGATCACTTAAGACACCACGGGGAATTTTGGAAGATGTCCTCGTAAGAGTGGAGGATTTCTTCTTTCCCGTTGACTTCTTAGTTTTGGACACTGACCCTACCAACAAGCCAACCAAACTCTCCATCATTTTGGGCTGCCCCTTCCTTGCAACTTCCCATGCTTTAATTAATTGCAATACTGGGCCACTGAAAATGGGCTTTGGGAACAGGAAAATCTGGCTTAATGTGTTTGATGCTTACAAACAAGCCGAACTTGAGGATTGTTCTCAAGTTGAGGTGATAGATGACCTGATTGAAGAGGCAACGCCTGCAATGTTATGTGATGACCCCCTTCAGCATGTCATGCTAAATGAGCATTCCCATCTCTTGGAGGAATGTGAAGGGGATATACTAGAACTAGAGGAATTGCTAGGAGTTTCTGCTGAGTCTCTTCCCCCATCATTTTCACCGAAGGTAGATTTGCTACCTGAGATGGGGACATCTATTATGAAACCCTCAACCATACAAGCCCCCAACCTTGAGTTGAAACCCCTCCCGGACACTCTCAAGTATGTTTTCCTAGGTGCCAATGATACGCTCCCCGTTATCATCTCGGCTGTGCTGTCTGAGGCACAGGAGGGAGCCTTGGTTGAATGCCTGTCTAGGCACAAGGAAGCTATTGCTTGGAGCATTGCTGACATTAAGGGTATAGACTCTTTGCATGCACCACATTTATACTGATGATTCCATCAAGTCTTTTAGGGACATGCAGATACGTCTGAACCCTAATATGAGGGAGGTTGTGAAAAAGGAAATCCTTAAGTGGTTGGACGCTGGGATCATATATCCCATTGCTGATAGTAAATGGGTCAGTCCCATTCATGTGGTGCCAAAGAAGGCAGGCTTTACTGTGGAACTCAACGACCATGGTGAACAAGTTGTCACTAGACCCTCAACTGGATGGAGGGTCTGTATTGATTACCGCAAGCTGAACACCGCTACCAAGAAGGATCACTTTCCTTTGCCTTTTATTGATCAAATTCTCGAAAAATTGGCAGGGAATAAGTATTATTGCTTTCTCGATGGATATTCTGGGTACAATCAGGTGGCAGTCTTTCCTGATGACTAGGAAAAGACGACATTGACGAGTCCTTACGGTACTTTTGCATTCAGGCATATGTCGTTTGGATTATGTAATGCCCCTGCAACTTTCCAGCGGTGTATGATGTCTATCTTTTCGGACATGACTGACGAGTGTGTCGAAGTATTTATGGATGACTTCTCCATTTATGGCTCGTCTTTCGACCAGTGTCTCCTGCACCTGGAGAATGTGTTGAAACGATGTAAGGAGACTGGTTTAGTCCTCAGCTGGGAGAAAAGTCACTTCATGGTACAGAAAGGAATTGTACTTGGGCATGTTGTATACAAGCAAGGTTTGGAAGTAGATAAAGCCAAGATTGATTCTATTTCCCAACTTCCATTGCCTACGAATGTCAAACATATTAGATCCTTTCTGGGTCATGCTGGCTTTTACAGGCACTTTATTAAAAATTTTAGTAAGATTTCTAGGCCACTTTGTGACTTGTTGGCGAAGGAATCTTCCTTCTGTTTTGATTCAAAGTGTGCCGAGGCCTTTCAAACTCTAAAGGAGGCCTTGATCTCTGCGCCTGTTCTCCAAGCTCTTGATTGGACACTCCCATTTGAGCTTATGTGTGATGCTTCGGATTATGCAGTGGGAGCAGTCCTTGGACAAAGGGTTGAGGGAAGACCTCATGTGCTACATTATGCAAGCAAGACTTTAACTGAACCTCAGCAAAACTACACCGTCACTGAAAAAGAATTACTTGCTGTAGTTTTTGCTCTGGAGAAGTTTAGGTCTTATTTACTTGGGTCTAAGGTGGTTATTTTTACTGATCATGCAGCAGTGAAACATCTCATTGCTAAGAAAGATTCTAAGCCACGTTTGATTAGGTGAATCTTACTCCTTCAAGAATTTGACTTGGAAATATGTGAAAAGAAAGGAGTAGAAAATGTTGTGGCTGACCACCTGTCTCGCCTTCCTCTTAATGACTCTCTTTCTGAAGACATTCGCGAGACATTTCTCGATGAAACTCTGATGGCGGTAACACCAACTTTACCTTGGTATGCAGACATTGTAAATTACTCGGTCACTGGACAAACTCCTGGCTCTTGGGATGAGCAGAAAAGAAAGAGATTCATTTCTCAAGCAAGATATTTTCATTGGGAAGAGCCAGAATTATTTAGAATTGGACAAGACCAAGTATTGAGACGTTGTGTGCCTGAGGAGGAACAACAAAGTGTGCTGAGTTTTTGCCATGAACTTCATTGTGGAGGACACTTTGGTGCTAAGAAAACTGCTTTTAAGGTTCTCCAGTCCGATTTTTGGTGGCCTTCCTTAATTAAGGATTCTCATATTTTTGTTAAGGCCTGTATTAGATGTCAACGGACTGGAACGATTGGGAAGAAAAATGAAATGCCTCAACATCCTATTCAATCTGTTGAAATTTTTGATGTGTGGGGAATTGACTTTATGGGTCCCTTCCCGTCGTCCCATGGTTTTGAATATATCTTGGTGGCAGTTGATTATGTCTCTAAATGGATAGAGGCCATTCCTACGCGCACAAATGACCACTCTGTGGTTTTGAAATTTGTGAAGGCCAATATCATATCCCGTTTCGGCTGCCCCAAGACTATTATAAGTGATGGCGGACCTCATTTCCGAAACCACCACTTCAATCGGTTAATTAAGAGTTTGGGAGTGACTCACAAGGTTTCTACCCCTCACCACCCTCAGACAAGTGGCCAGGTTGAAGTATCAAATAGGGAGATAAAAAATATTTTGGAAAAGACCGTTAGACCTAATAGGAAAGATTGGTTCCAAAAGCTCGATGATGCTTTGTGGGCTTATCGAACGGCCTATATGACCCCTTTGGGTACTTCTCCCTTTCGGATTGTGTATGGAAAAGCATGCCATTTACCTGTTGAGTTGGAACATAAAGCACTTTGGGCTATTCGAAGTGTTAACATGGATTTAGAGAAGGCAAGTAAGGCACGATTTCTAGAATTAAGTGAGCTTGAGGAGCTGAGGAATGATGCTTATGACACCTCTCAAGCTTATAAAGAAAGAACTAAGGTCTTGCATGACAAGTTTATTCTTCGAAAGACCTTTGAACCCAACCAACAAGTCTGGCTTTTCAATTCCAGACTTAAGCTTTTTCCTAGGAAGTAAAAATCTCGTTGGGATGGGCCTTACATAATCACCAAAGTATTCCCCCATGGAGCTGTGGAGATCAAAAATCCTTCCTCTTCAACAACTCCCTTTATCATCAACGGTCAACGGTTAAAACCCTACATAACTTTAGACGGCCATCTGGTTGACGAAGTCACTCTTGAGGAGCCTTAGCTCCTACCATTCTCCGCCTCAGGTAATATCTTCCTTTAGCTATTTTTGTTTTCAATGAGGACATTGTTTGAACCAGGCATGGGGGAGAGGACCTGAGGCATTTTGTTTATAGCATATATATAAAAAAAAAAAGAAAAAAAAGAAAAAGGGAGAAAATGAAAAAAAAAAGTTTTGAGCTTAACTGGCTAAGTCCTACATTCTTAAGCAAATCAGAGCTCTAGCATAGACTAAATTAATTCTAGGGTCAAACTTTAGAAGCTAAATGAGTTGCTAGCGTTAGACCTTTAGGGTCCTTTGTGGACTTGAAAACTTAAGTAGGAGTTAAGTTGCAGACCATTCCTCAAGAGTTGAGGAAGGGAAGCTAGGGTTTGAGTTAGAAGGTGGGGTAGTACCTGGAGTCTTATTCTACCTTTTGGTTTATGGGTCCTTGTAACCCAAGCATCCAAATTTCACACACTTGGTCTGGTAATCAACTTAATTTCTATCTTTCTGAAAAGAGATTTGGTTCTCTTAGTTTTGACTTAAGAGAGGCTTGAAAACACATTTTGATTGGAAGAGTTCCCACCGCAGGAGAGGTAGAGTATATACTCACCTTGAGGATGCGATGATAACATATTACCTCCTCGGCGCTTGTCTCTTAGGATATCCATCCTACTGGGGGCATGTAAGCGCATTGCGTGGTTCAGGTACCATGGGCGGCCCTATCTCGAAGTGCCGATTGCCATAGGCCTGAATTCGCTTAAGAAATCCATGGGCGATACTATCTCGAAGTGTCGATTGCCAGGAGTTCTTGGGGTCATTATGGGCGGTGCTATCTCGAAGCATATTAAGCCAGGCACCCTTCGAGGTATGGTAATGGGGACAATGAATCCGACACAGACCGTGTTGATAGCTGATCTGAGGTTAGACTTAGAAGAATAAAAAAAAAAAAAGTATATATATATATAAAAAAAAAAATCCTTTAACTCAAATAACTCAGACCAATACATAGACACGGATGCTTTAATCTCAGGGATCAATAAACTTTAGGGTAGAGTCAGAAATCAGGGAAACTTGTTCCTGCAACTTGTCTTTAGCCTACCTAGTCTGTAACTACTTAGGAACCTTGGGTCTAGAGCCTGAACTTAATATGCTTCCGATGGAAGAATAAGTGAGTTGACTAGCCTACTTGGAGTACTAGATTTTGCTTAATTTGCTAGGGACTAGCGAAAACTAGGCATGGGGGTATTTGATTAGCCCATAGTTGTGGGTTATTTAAGTATTTAAGTGCCTACACATTAGGTTAATTCTAACATTTATTTAGTATAAATTAGGATGTAAATAGATTAATTCATAGTTTTAATTTAATTACATAATCCATGCATTGCATTCATATTTTAAGTGCATTTAGAATTAGCTTAGAATGACATTTATCTAATTAGATAACCAATTAGGTACATTATTTTTATTAACATAAAAGTTGAGGGTCTGTATATAAATGACCCTAATATTTTAAAAAAATTTTCTTTATTCTTCTTCTTGTAGGAATGGATGGCTGCCGCTCCAACGCCGAACGGCCGCAGTGAAGAACCCATTCAAGGGAGAGCGGATGTGGTGGATCTGGTCGGGCAGATGATTTTAAATGTGTGCAGGCCACTACAAAAGGAGGAGGGAGGCAGCCGAGCTCGGGAGGCCTCCACCACCGACCCACCACTATGCAGAGAGACCTTCTCTCTTCCACTCCATACTGCCGGCCTCTACTATGGCGACGATTCTCCACCACCGTGGGCGTGTGGTGTGATAGGACACACTGCCATCCGGAGCTCGCCCGCATCACCGTGAGCACCTTAGCGTGCATCTCCCTCGCCGTCGTCACCAACCACCAACGCCGCAACAACCGTCAACCACCCTTTCAGTAACTTAAGACGTCCAGGAAATTTCCCGGACGTCTGAAGCTACCCGCTCACCTCCAACAGCCCACACCTTCCTCTGCCTGCAGCACTCTCCAACTGCACCTGCTCTCCACGCGCCTGCAGCTCACGCCATCCCCACACGCTCACCAGCTGTAGCACCCTCTTCCCCGCGCCTGCAGAACTTCACCCGCACCTGCTCCCGCCCCTGTAGACCAGCGCACACCTTCGCCCGGGCGCCCGCCACCAGCAGTAGCCACCCGCGCACAGCTGCAGAACTCCAACCGCCCTTCCCCGCGCCTGCAGACAAGCGCCATTCACCCACGCCTGCAGAGCCCTTCGCCCCCGCGCCCGCCAGCAGCAGCAGCCACCCTCGCACTTGCAGACCCACACAACCGCGCACGCCTCCGCCCGCGCCTGCAGCTTGTGCACCCACTCCCGCGCCTGCAGCCTCCTCCGCCCGCGCCTGCAGAGCCGCCAGCAGCAGCGCGCGGCAGTTCTCACGCCAACAGGCCACGCATGCTCACTGGCTACCACACCTCCGCCGGAGCTCGTCCGGCCACCTCCGGCAGCCGTGCGACTCGCCGCCACCACCGATTCGAAGCCCTTGGTCCAAGGGACCTCCTCCAAGTTTCCCAGGCCCAGCCATCCACTCCTCATCGCACAAGACAAAGGAGAAAAATTCCCTTGTTTTGCTACAGTAAATCGTCAATTAGAAATTACATTTTCTGCCATTGTCACTTTTAAATCATATTTTATTGATTCTGCATTGCGGAAAATATCCTCTAATTTCTCAGAATTGCTATTTCAGCATTGTTTCTTGCTTAAACCTTAATCTGAAGGCAATTTTAGCTTGATTCTTGTTCAAACTAACTTCGAATAAACATTTTTAACTGGTGCAAATTTTAATACGTCATTGCCTCCCTGTGGATTCGACCCACTCCTCTGCGAGTGGTTATTTTTTCTTAAATATTGATTAGTCAATTTTTCCACCACATTAACTATGTGCATCTAAATGAGGCCATGGTGACTGTGCATGGTGTGAACAAACCAAAGTGTCAAGCAAACATGAGGACAATCAATCACAGAAACATCATGAAATTATTCTTGCATAAAAAATTATCACACATCATCTATACTAGAAAGCATATAAATAGAAGAAAATCCCTTATGCCAGAAAGTTGCCACTAGGGCCATCGGCCTTGTGTGAGGGTGTAGGCTAGACCTTGGGTATGAAAACCCATCTACACGCCTACCAAAAGAGATGGCCAGCGAAAAGAGGCTATGGGTGAGCCTTCATGGTCGTCCAAGAAGAAGAAGAAGATGGGGGTGAGTGCACCCATGTGGAGAGAGGAGGGTGTTGCTCCCTTTCTCTACCAATGGCCGTCCTTGAAGCTTTGGAGAGAAGCTTCTCTAGCTAGCCGTCCATGGAGCCTTGGAGGAGGATGAGGAGGACGGCCTTAAGGTTTTGGAGGGTGGAAGCCAGTTTTAGAGTAGAGAGTATGGATGGGAGAGTGTATGGAGATGGTCCAATTTCGTAGCTCTCTCTTTGCCCTTATGGAAGGCTCCATTTGGTTGGCACTTTTGGTGGCTCCAAAAATAGCCAATGCCACAATTTTTAGATCTAGGTTTGACACAACTTTTTAGGGTTTCCAAGAGAGTGTGCATGGGTTTGGTGGGAGTAAAATGGGAAGGTGTGCATGTGTGTGTGGGTGTGTGTTTTTCGTAGGGTTAGGTTGTGGGTTTTGGTAGGATTGGTTGCTAAATAGGTTGGGTCAATCTAGATTAAGTGGGTGTGGATCTAATTAGGCTTAGGAAAGTCTAATTGGGTAGGAGTGAACCTAATTAGGTCTAGGTCAAGTCTAATTAGATGTGTGCATGTGATTAGGCTTGGGTAACCCAAATAGGTATGAGTTAATTAGATCCTGGGTGGATTTAATTAGGCTCGGGTGCACCTGATCAATTGTAGATGCACCCAATTAGGTATGGGATGGTTCAATTGGGTTAGGCATGGGACAAGTAGGGCTATGGATAGTGGACTAGGCTTAGGAAGTCTCTACATAGGTTTCCTAGGGTGTCCGGTGGGGTTCTTAAGTCAAAATAGGCAAGCTAGGGCTTCCAACACCAAAATCAGGAACCAAAGAACAGTATCAGACATCCAGGATAGTGGTCAGATGTCTTATACTACAAAATTCAAAGTCTGGATACTAAATTAGACGTCCAATTCTATGTTAGTATGAGTTTTGGCTTCGTGGATTGTTATTCTGCAGAAATCAAACATCCAGCCAGGTGTCTAGACATCCTAAAAGGTGCTGGAGAGTGGGTTTTAGGTTTTCTAAGGTTGGTTTTGGTTCGTAAGTGTTTGGGAGAGGGATAGGGTGGATAAGAACATGGATAGTGCTATCCATGTTTGGATTTTGAGGCTAAGGTGCCCTAATGGAGGTTGTTTTGGTTTTGGGAAGGCTATCCTAGGGTTTCTAAGGGTAGGGATAAGGCTATCCTCCTCACTCCTCTTATCTGGATCAGTCTTCTTCTTCCTTTATTTCTTTATTCCACTATCTCCATTCTGGATCACTTTATTATCTACAAATAGCAATAAAAACCATTAACTAGTAGGATATCTCATCTTATTCTAAATAGACTGATGCAATGCATGATATGCAAGATATAAGTGTAATATCCACAAATTAAGCTAGGTTCAGGTATTATTTAGGTTGATTAGGACCGTAATTGCACAGCAAAAATACACCAACAATTGTGTCATCTTGTGCTATTTCCTAGCATTGCCAGTGCATATTAGGTAGCCATAGTCGCATTTGGGAAAATACACGCATACATGCATTTATTTGAGAGGGGAGGAGAGTGAATAAAATGGCCTTATAATTAACTAATTCTTCAAGTGCTTCCTTGCAAAATTTCCATCCTTATTTTTTATTTCTATTCGGCCTTGAATTTCTCCGCACGGCTATAGGGTATGGCAGCCTCCTCTTTACTTCATTCTCTGCAACAAGCTCTCCCTGTAGCCGCATGCACAGCCATGCACAGCTAGGGAATGGCTGTGCATGCCTCTTTCCTCTTTAAAAAGAGCTCAGCCTTCTTCCTTGCAGGGGATCCTGGTCCACACAAAAAAAAAGAACACACACAGCAGCTTCTTCTCCAGGCCATCTCCTCCCCTCTCCCCTCCAAACGTAGCCTCTCTTCTTCTTGAAGAGCCACGTTGCGGGTAGGAGCAGCTCACAGTGGTGCACAACCACCACTATGAGTCCCACCACCACCCAGCTCATCAAAGAGCCGGTGGGCGTGGTGGTTCACTGCTCTGATTTCGTCGTTCCAAGCATCTCCGCCATTGCCACAAAGTCGAGCTTTGAAGCTCAACCGTAGCTGCAGCAAGGAACCGGCCGACGCTTGCCCGCGCGCGGGCCTCCGCACACGCCAACGCTGGCGCAACTCTTTCCGCATGCGCCAGCAGGTCGCCCTCGCCCCTCTCCACGCTCGCCAGCAGCCGGTGTAGTCTTTCCTCGCGTGCGCCAGCTTGCTTAGCGATGCCCACACACACGGAACTGCCAACACCCGGTTGCGCGAGCCGAGCACGTACTGTAGCCACTATTCACACGTTTCAGCGGAACACTGTGGCTATAGTGCGGTGACCAGTAAGTTTCTCACTTATCCAGTCACCAGGTGCTTTCACTCCACGCCACGACCGTCTATTGCCCGTCCGCGAGGTCATTAAGAAGGAAATTATTAATTGGCTGGATGCGGGTATAATCTACCCGATCAGTGATAGCCCCTGGGTGAGTCCAATTCACATTGTGCCCAAAAAGGCAGGACTCACCATCCGTGTCAATGACGGGCGAATCCATCCCTAAACGCACTACTACATCTTGGAGAGTGTGTGTAGATTATAGGAAACTCAATGCTGCAACTAAGAAACATCACTTTCTGCAACCTTTCATTGACCAAATCCTAGAGCGGTTAGCGAGAAATAAAATTTTCTATTTCCTAGATGGATTCTCAGGATATAAGTAGGTGGCAATTGACGCTCGGGACCAAGAGAAAACCACTTTTACCTGCCCCTTTGGTACCTTTGCATTTAGAAGAATGTTGTTCGGACTTTGTAACGCACCAACAACTTTCTAGAGATGTATGCTAGCAATATTTCATGACATCTTGGGTGACCTTTTCGAGGTCTTCATGGATGACTTTCGGTCTTTGGACCATCTTTCGATGCTTGCCAACCTGACCCGTATCCTTAGGAGATGTATTGATGTAAACCTCATGCTTTTCTGGGAAAAAAGTCATTTTATGGTACACGAGGGAATTGTTCTCGGACATATCATCTTCGATAGGGGTATCAAGGTTGACAGAGCTAAGCTTGATGTAATTGCTGATTTACCTGTGCCTGGCTCTGTCAAACAAATTCGCTCCTTCCTGGGACACGTCGATTTCTATAGGAGATTCATCAAAGATTTCTCCAAGATTTCTTGACCTTTAACTCATCTCCTATTAACCGACGTACCCTTTGATATGGGCCTCGATTGCATACGAGCATTCACGTAGCTGCGTAATGCTATCACCAAGGCCCCCATTCTCCATCCACCTGATTGGTCCCTCGACTTTGAACTCATGTGTGACGCTTCCGACCTTGTAGTCAGAGCCATCCTGGGACAAAGACGCGATGGACACCCCTTCGTGGTGTACTACGCCAGTAAGACGTTGGACGAGGCCTAGCGTAATTATACTACCACTGAGAAAGAACTATTGGCGGTCATCTTTGGGCTGGAGAAATTCCGCTCTTACCTTCTGGGCTCACATGTTATTGTTTTCACTGATCACGCGGCCATTCGCCATCTCATGCACAAGAAGGATGCCAAGCCTAGACTGATTCGTTGGATCCTTCTGCTCTAGGAATTTGACATTGAGATCCGCGATAAGGCCAGGGCCCAAAATGTTGTGGCTGATCATCTTTCCAGACTGGACCCTGACCATATTAAACTTACTCTACCGATTAATGAGACTTTTCCCGATGAGCACCTATTGGCAATTAATGTGGCAAGTGGACCTTGGTATGCCGACATTGCTAATTACCTTGCTTCTGTATCCCTTCCACGTGGCTGGCCTAAAAACCAGCACGAGCATCTCATGGCAGAAGCAAAGTATTATTTCTGGGATAATCCACTTCTTTTCCGAATAGGTGCTGATCAAATCATCTGTCGCTGTATTCCTGACAGCGAATTTCCTAGTGTGCTATCCTTCTGCCATGATCAGGCTTGCAAAGGCCATTTCTCTGGGAGGAAAACTATGGCCAAGGTGATGCAGTGCGATTTCTTTTGGCCCTCCCTTCACCAGGATGAACACAATTATGCCAAGCATTGCACTAGGTGCTAGTTGTTAGGGTCAATGTCACGTCGTGACAAGATGCCCTTGCAACCCATCCTAGCTGTAGAAATCTTCGACATTTGAGGAATTGATTTCATGGGTCCCTTTCCTCCTTCCAACGGTTTCGAATTTATCCCTGTGGCTGTTGATTATGTTTCGAAATGGATCAAGGCTATTCCCACGTGCCGTGCTGACCATGTTATATCCACTCGATTTGTCAAAGACCACATCTTTGCGTGCTTTGGGATCCCTCGTGCCATTATCTCAGATGGAGGAAGCCACTTTACCTATGCGTCTTTTCGGGCACTTCTGAGGAAATACGGAGTCCAACTTCGTATCGCATCCCCGTATCATCCTCAGTCGAACTGCCAGGCAGATGTGTCGAACAGGAAAATCAAGCAAATTCTCCAGAAAACGATTCGGCCTGACCGTAAGGACTGGTCCAACAAGCTGACTGATGCACTTTGGGCATATCGAACCACCTTCAAGGCTCCCCTTGGTATGTCTCCTTATAGAATCGTTTACGGGAAGCCTTGTCATTTGCCCGTGGAGTTGGAGCACCGCACTTATTCGGTGGTTCACCAATGTAACGTCGACCCAGACCTGTGTGGTCGAGAAAGGAAACACCAACTCCAGGAGCTGGAAGAGCTCCATCGTGAAGCCTATGATTCTTCCTTAACTTTCAAGCAACGCACTAAGTCTTTTCATGACAGCCATATTCGGCGGAAGGAATTTGAGCCATCTCAGCAAGTTTGGCTCTATAATGCCCGGCTCAAATTCTTTCCTGGGAAACTGAAGTCCAAATGGACTGGTCCTTTTCTAGTCTCGAGACCATTTCCCCAACGGGGCCGTTGAAATTGAAGATCCTAAATCTGGGCATAAATTTACGGTCAATGGGCAGCGTTTGAAACCCTATCTTACTCATGAACCTGCCCCCGTTGGAGAAACTGTTGCCTTGCTGGAGGGTAACTAATTTTGTGCCTCATTCTGAGTCCAGGTGGGGATGTTAAATTCAGCATTTGTTGGGAGGCACCCCAACAACACTACGCCTCACTTTTCACTTCACCACCCACCATCCACCCACCCTACCACCCTGATGTTTACCCTGCACCTCAGATCTCGTTACTCGATCTTTCATCCTTCCTCTACTCTACCCTGCATGCATATGTGGACATAGCATCATTTAGCATGGGGGGTGGGTAAGCATCCATAGGATCTGGGTATTTTATAGTATCATGCAGTTTCCATCTATTTATATATAAAAAAAAATTGGTGTTTAGTAATGATCTGAAGATTGAAACAAAAATACAATAAGTGTTTATGGATATTCAACCACTGTTTTGAAGACTTTCCAGGCCACAGAAGCTTGATTCGCTCAGGCTCGGCTTAATTCACTTAAGCATTGACAAGATAGATCGAAATCTCTCCTAACTAAGGACATATTCTTGTACCTGAGACACCAGTACAGGATTCGTTGGTTTGCTTCTACTTGAGAGCCTAAGTAATCTTGGTTCACACTACACATATCAAGAAAGACCAGGTGAACATAAGATCCAACCCTACTGTTCATTTGGGAAGGTGGAGTCCTTACCTATGCGCGCAGGTAGACTTTTTATCCCAGGCTTTAGTCTTGCGTTTAGGAGAGACTCTTTCCACCAAAAAGGAACTCTCCCACCAAAAAGAAAAAGTGTGCTCCTCCAAATAATGTTGTAAGAGATATACTGACACATGTTTGAAAAAAAAAAAAAAAAGAAGAAGGATGCAAATAAGTCAGTATATCTCGCAAATGTCTATAAAGTCTTCCTCCTACAAAAGTTCCTCAGGGCAAAGTACAAATACCTTGTTTTCTTTGAGCCACAAATGTCATAAAATGGGAGTAGAGTTTCCATCAACTTTTTAAGGGTCAATCCGAAGACATGAGCTGAAACTGGGACCAACCTGTACTTAAAAATTCATGAAACCCTGGGCTTGAGTCTTAATGTTCATCTGGTCAGTCTTGAACCTTCACTAAGCACAAGCCATAATCTCTTGAGCTCTCGAGTATGGCAAAAACCTCCTGGGTCTTGGAAATCGTACTTAAGGTTTAAATATCAAGAGTTCTGGTTAGTAGGGAGATGATCTATGTCACATAAGACTTAAAGTACTGGTAGTCTTCTCTGCAATTGGTTCTCACAATATCCAAGAAATAAACACACTTATGCAGCCTCAGAAGAAAATCTTCAGCTTAAGATCATTTCTAAATAAATACAAAAAAATGCTTTGCTAGGGACTAGCAAAAGATCAGCATGGGGGTATGATTGCATAGCAAAAATACACCAACAATTGTGCCATCTTATGCTATTTCCTAGCATTGCCAGTGCATATTAGGTAGCCATAGTCACATTTGTGAAAATACATGCATGCATTTATTTGAGAGGGGAGGAAAGTGAATAAAATGGCCTTATAATTAACAAATTCTTCAAGTGCTGCCTCGCAAAATTTCCATCCTTATTTCTTATTTCTATTTGGCCTTGAATTTCTCTGCATGGCTACAGGGCATGGCTGCCTCCTCTCCGCGCCATTCTCTACAACAAGCTCTCCTTGCAGCCGCATGCACACCATGCACAGCCAAGGCATGGCTGTGCATGCCTCTTTCCTCTTTAGAAAGAGCTCAGCCTTCTTCCTTGCAGGGGAGCCTGGTCCACACAAAAAAAAAGAACACACACCAGCTTCTTCTCCAGGCCATCTCCTCCCCTCTCCCCTCCATACGTAGCCTCTCTTCTTCTTGAAGAGCCACGCTGTGGGCAGGAGCAGCTCACAGTGGTGCACAACCACCACTGTGAGTCCCACCACCGCCCAGCTCATCAAAGAGCCAGTGGGCATGGTAGTTCACCGCTTTGATTTCGTTGTTCCAAGCATCTCTGCCAATGCCACAGAGTCGAGCTTTGAAGCTCAACCGCGGCTGCAGCAAGGAACCGGCCGCCACTTGCCTGCGCACAAGCCACCGCGCACGTCAGCAACCGGCCCAACTCTTTCCGCACGCGCCAGCAGGTTGCCCTCACCCCTCTCTGCAGTTGCCAGCAGCTGGCCCAGTCCTTTGGCACGTTCGCCAGCTCTCTCAGCGGTGCCCGCACACACGGAACTGCCAGCACTCGGTCGCGCGAGCAGAGCACGCACTGTAGCCACTGTTCACGCGTTTCAGTGGAACACTGTGGCTACAGTGTGGTGACCGGTAAGTTTCTCACTTATCCAGTCACCAGGCACTCTCTCTCCGTGCTGTGACTGTCTACTGCCCATCTACGCACGTCTGCGCCCGCATCTCTCTCCGCGCCTGCTCTCGCGTCTACACCTGCCCACTCCCAGTGCCCGCACTCGTCTGCGCCCGCATCTTCTCTTGCTTCAGCGCTTGCCTCTTCGTGCAGCACGGTGCGCTGCGGTTCCTCCCACGCCTGCTCCGTCCTGTGTGTGCTCACGTCTTCGCGTGCCTACATGCCTGCACGTGCGCGTGAACATCAGACGTCGGCTGCTGCATCATACGACTTAACGCCCGTGCCATCTTCAGCAGACGTGCTCTCTCTCTCACAGACACTCACCTCACACATACACACACACACACTCTCGCTCTCTCACTTGTACACGCACATATACACACTTATATATATATACCTATATATATTTATATATATATATATACATATTAGTACCTATACAATTATATATAAGTATATATACATACATACATACGCATATATATATATCTATATACTTATACATATATATATATATATACACAGATATAGTTACATATATACATATATTTATATACGTATAAATATATATATAGATATATATATATCTATACATATATTATTACCCATACAACTAAGTATAAGTATATATACATATATATACATATACACAAATATACATACATATATACATATATATGTATAACTATAAATACATATATATATATATATATATCTACATAGATCTATATACATATATTACTATATATATATACATATATATATACATCTATATAGTTATATATACATACATATACATACATATATATATATATATACATACATCTATCTATACATATATTTACATATATATTTATATATATACATATATAACTACATATAAACCTATATAGCTATAACCATATATATATACATATAGATATATATTTACATATATACAAACATATATTTATATTTTCATATCATCTACCATACATTGTATCGCGGGAATATCTGCACCAGTTGCTGATATTCCCCAATACATGCATACAGAAAGTGTTTTCGCACACATCTTCCACCCATCCATCCTACACTCCACGTAGCACTTCGTCCTGTTGGTTGTGTCTTACTAGACGACGATCAACTTGACACCGTGCTACACGCCATCTCCACCTCCACCCCTACCCCTATATACATATATAATATATACATATATATATGCTATATTTACCTTCTTTCTATTTCTCTTTCTTTCCATTAAAAAGATAAAAAAAAAATACACAAAAGAAGAAAGATAATTCTTGACTCAAGGTACTCAGTCTTGCAAATAACAAGACCAGTTTTGGAACCCTAATCTGGCTCAAAGCCAAGAACCTGATTTTGAGGGTGTACCTCAAGGACAAAAATTATCAGAAAAAAAATCTTAAATAGAAAAACACCAAAAACATAATAAACGAACGGAAGAGATTCGTTGTAGGAAAGGCGTAGAAACTTCTTCATCTCTAATCCCACTTCCCTGAGTTCGACCCTAGGCCTAAAAGTGACCAAGATAAAATCAAGTAGGCCAGGTTAAAAATTTTGTAAAGAGATGGTTAGGCTCGATTTAGGTTAACCACTATACGCATTTCAATGATTAAATCACCATATTAACTCAACCAATCCGGTCCCGACCAGACCCATGATTGCTGTGCAATCACTTGTAATGACCCTTTTTCCAACACTTATAATGAGGGATGGAGGAATCACCCAAACTTTTCCTAGAGACAAGAAAATGTTTCAAATTCAAGGAATTATAAGCCACAACCCTTTCAAAATGAACAAATGAACCAACCTCAAACCTTTGCCCAACCTAAGACCTCTGAGATGGATGAATTGAAGGCAATGTTGAGAACTATGCAAGAAAGTCAAAGTGCCATCATTCAGTCTCATGACAAGGCTATACATGAAATGAAATCACAGATAGGACACCTTATTGAGGCTGTTAGACAGAGGGAAACTGGGAAGCTTCCCAGTGTTGCTGAGGAGAATCCTAAAGGAAAAGGGATTATTTTTAGGGAGCATGCTCAGGCGGTGACTATTCTTAGGAGTGGGAAAGAAATTTCCAAACCCGATGCTCCTATAGTCTTACCCTCTGAAAAACCACCCACCCAGACTTTCACCCCCACCGGAGAAGACTTGCCCAAATCTCCTCTGCTTGAAATCACCTCACCGGAAGAAGTTGCCCCCGTTCCACCCTTTACTCGACATGACAACCCTTCCACCCAAAGATCGAGAGTGCCCTTTCCAGAGAGCTTATCACCCACTGCGCAGACTTCTGCTGGCTCATCTAGAGCCAAAGATAAGATGGATGGGATCATGGAAACTTTCAAGCAAGTGCAGATTAACCTGCCTTTGCTTGAAGCTATCAGGTAGATTGCATCTTATGCCTACTTATTAAAGGACTTGTGCACGAAAAAGCGGTAATCTAGGAAATAGGTCCAATAAAAAGTTGTCCTGCCTGATTCTATTAGCTCAATTGTTCAACATGGCACACCCCCAAAACATAAGGACCTAGGAGCCCTGTACATCTCGGTGGTTATTATTGACTTACAAATTGCTGAGGCTCTACTTGATCTGGGTGCGGGGGTGAACATCCTTCCGAGCTGCGTGTATGAAAAACTTGGGGGATGCAATCTGAAGCCTAGCCCGGTAATCCTCTAAGTTGTTGATCGATCACTTAAGATGCCACAGGGGATTTTGGAAGATGTCCTCATGAAAGTGGAGGATTTCTTCTTCCCCGATGACTTCTTAGTTTTGGACACTGACCCTACAAACAAGCCAACCAAGCCCTCCATCTTTTTGGGCCGCCCCTTCCTTGCAACTTCTCATGCTTCAATCAATTGTAATACTGGGGCATTGAAAATGGGCTTTGGGAATAGGAAAATCTGGCTTAATGTGTTCGATGCTTATAAACAAGCCAGGCTTGAGCATTGTTCTTATGTTGAGGTGATAGATGACCTGATTGAAGAGACAACCCCTGCAATGTTATGTAATGACCCCCTTTAGCATGTCATGCTAAATGAGCATTCCCACCTCTTGGAGGAATGTGAAGGGGATATACTAGAACTTGAGGAGTTGGTGGGTGTTTCTATTGAGTCTCTTTCCCCATCATCTCTGCCCAAGGTAGATCTGCTACCTGAAATGGGGACATCTATAATGAAACCCTCAACCATTCAAGCCCCCGACCTTGAGTTGAAACCCCTCCCAGACTCTCTCAAGTACGTCTTCCTAGGTGCCAATGATACACTCCCCGTTATCATTTCGGCTGTGCTATCTGAGGCACAGGAGGGAGCCTTGATTGAATGCTTGTTTAGGCACAAGGAAGCTATTGCTTGGAGCATTACTGACATTAAAGGTATAGACTCTACACTCTGCATGCGCCACATTTATACTGATGATTCCATCAAACCATTTAAGGACATGCAGAGACATCTGAACCCTAATATGAGCGAGGTGGTTAAAAAGGAAATCCTGAAGTGGTTGGACACTGGGATCATATATCCCATTGCAGATAGTAAATGGGTAAGTCCTACTCATGTGGTACCAAAGAAGGCAGGCTTTACTGTGGAATTTAATGACCATGGTGAACAAGTTGTGATTAGACCCTCAACTGGATGGAGGGTCTGTATTGATTACCGCAAGCTGAACACCACTACCCAGAAGGATCACTTTCCCTTGCCTTTTATTGGTCAAATTCTCAAGAAATTGGTGGGGAATAAGTACTATTGCTTTCTCAATGGATATTCTAGGCAAAACTAGGTTGAAGTCTTCCCTGATGACCAGGAGAAGACGACGTTCAAGAGTCCTTACAGAACCTTTGCATTCAGGCATATGCCGTTTGGATTTTGTAATGCCCCTGCAACCTTCCAGCAATGTATGATGTCCATTTTTTTGAACATGATTGGCAAGTGTGTTGAAGTGTTTATGGATGACTTCTCCATTTATGGGTCATCTTTAGACCAGTGTCTCCTACACCTAGAGAATGTGTTGAAGTGATGTAAGGAGAATGGTTTAGTCCTCAGCTAGGAGAAAAGCCACTTTATGGTACAGAAAAGAATTATACTTGGGCATGTTGTCTCTAAGCGAGGCTTGGAAGTAGATAAAGCCAAGATTGATTCTATTTCCAAACTTTCATTGCCCACGAATGTCAAATAAATTAGATCCTTTCTGGGCCTTGCTAGCTTTTATAGGTGCTTTATTAAAAATTTTAGTAAAATTTCTAGGCCACTTTGTGACCTGTTGGCGAAGGAATATTCCTTCAATTTTGATTCAAAGTATGCTGAGGCCTTTCAAACTCTAAAGGAGGCCTTGATCTCTGTGCCTATTCTCCGAACTCCTGATTGGGCACTCCCATTTGAGCTAATGTGTGATGCTTCGGATTATGCAGTGGGAGTAGTCCTTGGACAAAGGGTTGAGGGATGACCTCATGTGCTACATTATGCCAGCAAGACTTGAACTGAACCACAGCAAAACTACACCATCACTGAAAAGGAATTAGTTGTTGTAGTTTTTGCTCTAGAGAAGCTTAGGTCTTATCTTCTTGGGTCTAAGGTGGTTATTTTCACTGATCATGCGGCAGTGAAACATCTCATTGCTAAGAAAGATTCTAAGCCATGCCTAATTAGGTTGATCCTACTCCTTCAAGAATTTGACTTGAAAATACGTGAAAAGAAGGGAGTAGAAAATGTTGTGGCTGACCACCTATCTTGCCTTCCACTTAATGACTCTTCATTTGGAGACATCCATGAGACATTTCTTGATGAAACCCTTATGGCGTTAACACCAACTTCACCTTGGTATGCTGATACCATCAAGTACTTGGTCACTAGAGAAACTCCTGACTCTTGGGATGGGTAGAAAAGAAAGAGATTCATTTCCCAAGCTAGATACTTTCATTGGGAAGAGCCTAAATTATTTAGAATTGGATAAGATCAAGTATTGAGACGATGCGTACCTGAAGAGGAGGAACAAAGTGTGTTGAGTTTTTTCCATGAGCTTCATTGTGGAGGACACTTTGGTGCTAAGAAAACTGCTTTTAAGGTTCTCCAGTCTGATTTTTGGTGGCCTTCGTTATTTAAGGATTCTCATAATTTTGTTAAGGCTTGTATTAGATGTCAACGGACTGGAACGATTAGGAAGAGAAATGAGATGCCTCAACACCCTATTCAATTTGCTGAAATTTTTTGTGTGGGGAATTGATTTTATGGGCCCCTTCCCTTCATCCCATGGTTATGAATATATCTTGGTGGTAGTTGATTATGTCTCTAAATGGATAGTGGCCATTCCTACGCGCACAAATGACCACTCTGTGGTCTTGAAATTTTTGAAGGCCAATATCATATCTCGTTTTGGCTACCCCAAGACCATTATAAGTGATGTGGGACCTCATTTCCGAAACCACCACTTCAATCGGCTACTCAAGAGTCTGGGAGTGACTCACAAGGTCGCTACCCCTTACCATCCTCAGACGAGTGGCCAAGTTGAAGTGTCGAATAGGAAGATAAAGAACATTTTCGAAAAGTCCGTTAAACCTGATAGGAAGGACTGGTCCCAAAAGCTCGATGATGCTTTGTGGGCATATCGAATGACCTATAAGACCCCTTTGGGTACATCTCCCTTTTCGATTGTGTATGGAAAAGCATGCCATTTACCTGTTGAGCTAGAACATAAGGTACTTTAGGCTATTCGAAGTGCTAACATGGATTTAGAAAAGGCGGGTAAGGCATGACTTCTAGAATTAAGTGAGCTTGAGGAGCTGAGGAATGATGCTTATGACACCTCTCAAGCTTATAAAGAGAGAACTAAGGTCTTGAATGATAAGAATATCCTTAGGAAGACCTTTGAGCCTGACCAACAAGGCTGGCTTTTCAATTCCAGACTTAAGCTTTTTCCAGGGAAATTAAAATCTCGTTGGGATGGGCCTTACATAATCACTAAAGTATTTCTGCATGGAGTTGTGGAGATTAAGATCCCTTCCTCTTCAACAACTCTCTTTATCGTCAATGGCCAAAGGCTAAAACCATACATTACTTTGGATGGCTATCTGGTTGACGAGGTCACTCTTGAGGAGCCTTAGCTCCTGTCATTCTCCGAGTCAAGTAATATCTTCCTTTAACTATTTTGTTTCCAATGAGGACATTGTTTGAACCAAGAATGGGGGAGAGGACCTGAGGCATCTGTTTACAGCATGTCTACATTTTGCATTCATTCATGCATATTGCATTAAAAAAAAGAAAAAGAAAAAAAAAGAAAAAGAAGAAGAAAAATATTTTGTATTATTGAGCTTAACTGGTTGGGCCTTGCATTCCAAAGTAGACTAGAACTTTAGATTAGACTAAGTTGATTCTAGGTGTCGAACTTTAGAAGCTAAGTGAGCTACTAGCTTTAGACCTTTAGGGTCCTTTGTGGACTTAAAAACTTAAGTAGGAGTTAAGTTGTGGACCATTCCTCAGAAGGTTGAGGAAGGAAAGGTAGGGGTTGAGTTAAAGGTTGGGTAGTACCTGGAGTCTTGTTCTACCTTTTGGTATACGGGTCCTCGTAACCTAAGCATCCACATTTCACACACACTTGGTCTTGTGTAAATAAGTGATCACCCTAATTCATTTCTTTAAGAAAAGTTGGTTCTCTTAGTTTTGACTTAGGAGAAGCTTGAAAACACAATTTGATTAGAAGAGTTCCTACCACAGGAGAGGTGGAGTATATACTCATCTTGAGGATACAATGATAACATGTAACCTCCTCGGTGCTTGTCTCTTAAGATATCCATCCTACTGGGGGCATGTAAGTGCATTGTGCGGTTCAGGTACCATGGGAAACCCAATCTCGAAGTGCCGATTGCCATAGGCCTGAATTCGCTTAAGAAATCCATCAGCGATACTAACTCGAAGTGTCGATTGTCAGGAGTTCTTGGGGTTGCTATGGGTGGTGCTATCGCGAAGCATCGAAAGCCAGGCACCCTTTGAGGTATGGTGATGGAGACAATGAATTCAACACAGACCGTGTTGATAGATGATCCAAGGTTAGACTTGGAGGAATCAAACAAAAATACATATTACAAAAAGAAAATCCTTTTTCCTCTCTAGGTTGGCAATCATACCAACCTCAAATAACTCAGACCAATGCACATGCATGGATGCTTTAATATCGGGGATCAATAAACCCTAGGGTAGAGTTAGAAATCAGGGAAACCAGTGCCTGCAACTCATCTTTAGCCGACCTAGTTTGTAACTTGGCAACTACTTGGGAACCTCAGGTCTAAAGTTTGAACTTAACATGTTACTAAAGTAAGACCGATTGGGATGGCTAGTCCACTTGGAGAGCTAGGTTATTGCTTGAGTTTGCTAGGGACTAGCAAAAGCTAGGCATGGGGGCATTTGATTAGCTCATATTTGAGGGCTATTTAAATGTGTAAAGGCCTAGATATTAAGATATCCTTAACATTTCGCTAGCATATATTAAGATGTAAATAAATTACTTCATAATTTTTTATCTTAATTGCATAATTCACTCATTGCATGCATTTAGAATTAACTTAGATTTGCATGCATTTGATTAGTTAATCAATTAGGTGAATTACTTGCATTGTTTTAATTTAACCTAGAAGTTAAGGGTTTGTGCATAAATAACCATAATATTTTATTGTTTTCTTATTCTCTTCCTTCACAGGTAACGAATGCTTCTTCTCCTCGCGCAACCATTCACACACAGCTGCAGGCATTCATTGGCCATGAAGAGCATCTGATCCTACCTCTTTGTTTTCAAATTCATCACCTACAGCTACAAAGGGAGGAGGAGACAACCATGCAATGGGAGACACCGCCCCACTCCACCACCATGTACTCCACTCCACCACCATGGTCTCCAAGGCCGAGCTCCACCACACCGTGGGCCGGAGAGGTGACAGCTCGCCGCTCCAAACCGGTGCGCATGGCCATCATCGTGCAACTACCAGATCTCCCTCCCTATCCACGCACCACCAACACCATCTTCTTCTTCTTCTTCTTCCTCTTCCTCTATTTTTAGAACAAAATCATCCCCGCGTCCTCCTTGCTGCACCTCCTCACCACAGACGTAGCAGAGCGCAACCTCCTGTGCATGCTCCCTTGCCATTCTAGATCGCATGCCATCTAGCTCCATCGTGGCAGGTGCTCGCATGCCCTTGCTGCATGCATCAACCTCGACGCTCCAATCCCTAGTGCACGCCCACCAATGCCCCTTAGTGCACCCACTCACCTCTTGCATGTGCTCGCACTCCCTGCAGCGTGCCGTCGACGCTCGTTGCAGTAGTGGCCGCACGTCCTCCAGCCACCGACCCTCACCTCCACCTGTGCACGCTACTCCAACTGCTCCACCTACATGCATTGCGCATCCTCCAGCGCCCATGCTCAGAGAGCATGTCCTCCAGCACCTCTAGTAGCTGCCAGAAACCACTTTCACCATAGCTCCATCCGACCAGCTTCGGCCGCCTCGCGTTTCGCCACGACCACCATCACGAAGCCCTCAGTCTAGAGATCTTCCTCCGTGCTTTGCACCTTTGGCCATTCCCTCCTCCTCGCGCACGGACATGGGGAAGAAATCCCCTATTTTTGCACAGTGAAACTTGCATTAGTTATTACCATCATATGTCATTGCCACTTCATTTTTCTGATTTCATTATTATGGTGATTTTATGAGAACCCCCTTCATTGTTTAGTTTATTAAGCAAATCAATTTCATAACCTTAATCTAAGTGGATTTTCATTCAATTCTTGGAAGAATTTTGCTATAGGAGAAGCTTAATTCATAATTACATTTAAGTGACATTGTAAGGATTTTACTCTTATTTTATTGTGGTACACATTACATTTAAGCCCCTCCTATTTGGCTTAAATGTAATTTCAACTTACACTTTTATTTAAACTCATATCTACACTATTTTTCGACATAATTTCTTAAGGGAATCATTTGTGATAATAATTTTTAATTATTGCGAGTTTTAAATAGGTCATTGCCTCCTTGTGGACATGACCCGCTCTCCTGTGAGTTGTTTAATTTTAATTCTAATTATTTTGATTAGTCGATTTTCCACCACTTAGAAATACAATGATAAATCTTCTTAATCATCATTTCCAAAAGCGCAAAATGACTCGTCATGTTGTGCTGCAGGGTTCTTATCCCCAGTCCTTCCGACCTTTTCCTAGTTTATGCTGGGAAGGAGGTCATTTAATCCCCAATTGGAAGGACCACTAGAGTATTATAGGAGGCATAGATTGGATTTTGGCCAAATTGACCCCATGGCCAATCAACAGCCTCCTCTACCTCAGAATCCAGAGGAGGTATTTCAAAGGTAGCTAGAACAAATGCAGAGAATGCAAGAATGGTTCCAGCGAATGCAGGGCGCTTAGCCCTTGAAGGATTTTTATGATCCTTCAAATTACGGGGAACGTCCCAACGTCCAGATTCCTGCCGGAGACATAGAAATCAAGCCCTATGTGTTAAGCCTGATCAAACACTTTCATGGGCTTGGATCTAAAGACCCACTTTAGCACTTGGAGGACTTGACCACTTTGGTCTAGAGCACAAAGGCACGAAACATGAATAAGGAGAAGATGATCATGAGGCTCTTTCCCCACTCTATTAGAAAAAAAGCCGCTCATTGGTATATGACCATAGGAATGTCGATTGCAATGTGAAATGATTTGAAATCGACTTTCTTAAAGAAATTGTTCCCTGTCAAATGTACCATTGCTCTGAGATGGGTGATTACTACCTTCACCCAGCGGCCGAGGGAGTATGTTGCCTAGGAGCGATTCCAGGACTTATTGCGGAGGTGTCCACACTACAAGGTGCTGAAATGGCAACTCGTGTAGATCTTCTACCATGGGTTGACTGAGCAACTCAGAAATCACGTGGATGCTTCTTGTAGAGGCAATTTCCTCAACAAAGATGCAGATAGCACGCATGATTTGTTTGAGGAGATGAGTGAGAATTCGATAAATCATGCCTCCATGGATACTTTCAATCAGTCCCAACAACCCAGATCGAATGTTAACGAAGTTCACGACTCTCATTCATTCGATATGGAATTGATTTGCAATAAACTAGATAAGGTGGACTTGGTTACTAAAAGGATGGAGGAGTGGATGGCTAGAAATGCAATGAACAATTCTCGATCTACTCAATCCCAGAATTCAGGATTCCATTCGACGTGAGATCCTGTTGGACAGGAGTTCGTGAATCAACTTGATGTGGCTAAACTTGTAAGTCAGCATTATTCGAAACCGTACGGGTTCCAAACTGGGGCCTTTGGTCTTAGTTTCTTGGATCCATCCCTTTCTCTCTCCATCTTACCCTATGAGGATGTCTATGCTGTACAGGAGAATGTTAGGTCCAACCCTTACTCCAATGCTTACAATCCGGGTTGTAGGAACCACCCTAACTTCTCTTGGAAAAACCTGAGGCAGTAGACCCAATCCCACTCCAGCAACTATGCTCTGCAAAGACCAATGGGTCAAGGTCATGTTTACACTTAACTGCCCTTGAATCAGGTCAATCATCCAGCTTGGAATTCCTGTCAACCTGTAGGGCAGGCTGATTTGACCCGACAGATGGTAGAAATGCAAGGATCTATGCTCCAGCTCATGCAGCCAATGAAAACCATGCTAGGCAACTTGCATACTGGGTTCATTTCTAATTCTCATCAACCCGAATCTCTGCCATCTCAACCCATGCCCAACCTGCGTAATATCCAAAATATAGGCAATCAAGCCCAAGGGTACGGGAATCAGAGGGACCCACACGCACATGCTCAGGTGGTTGAGAAGGGTCCTTCCTCTTCTACTTCCTCAAATCAAAGGTATCTGGCTAATGAAGCCCCTCCAATCTTTCCTAACCCTCCACAAGACCCAAACTCGTATGCATTTGCTAATTCTGTTACCTTAACGAGTGGAAAACAAACTCAGGATCCACAGTTGCACTGTTATGATCTACCAAATCTTGGAGAGCCTGAGGAGAGAAAGGAGAACTTTGAAGAAGATATCAAGGCTCAAGAACCTGATTCCAAAGATCTTACTCATGTTCCCTTTCCTGAGGCCTTGATTAAACCTAGGAAGAAGAAGCCTGTTGATAGTAACGAGGAGCTCTTGAATATATTCAAGAATGTCGAGATCAATATCCTACTCCTCAATGCTATCAAACACATACCAGCTTACACTAAATTTTTAAAGGATTATGCACACAAAAGCGTAAGTCGAGGGAATCAGTTCCGAGGAAGGTGGTACTCTTTAAGCGGGCTAGTTCTGTTATCCTGCATCACCTTCCTCAGAAAAAGAGAGATCCAGGTGCTCCTTTCATTTCTTGTGTTATCGGAGATTACACTTTTGATAAAGCACTTCTGGATCTAGGTGCATCTATTAACCTAATTTTGACTTCTCTTTACGAGAAGTTTGAATTAGGTGAACTTCAGCCGACTTCAGTAACGCTGCAGTTAACAGACCGTTCGATCACAAATTTGCGAGGCGTTATTGGAGATGTTATTGTTAAGGTTAAGGATTTCTATTTTCCTGTAGATTTCCTTATCCTTGACATGGATGTACCTGAAAATTTAGGGAACACACCCATCATTCTGGGGCGTCTGTTCCTGGCTACCACTAAGGCCAATATCAACTGTAAGAGCGGTACAATGGAAATCGCCTTTGGGGATCAAAAATTGAAATTGGATATTTTTAAGGCGATTAACAAATTTGAGGATTGTGATAGAGGAACTTGAGGAAGATAGTTTGAATATTGAAACTTGTATGGTGGTTTCTACAATTGAAAGTTCCTCCTGTTGTGATAGATCTGAACCGCAACCCTCTGTGGCAAACCCCCCACATTTTGAAGAGGTTATTAATTTCGATCACTTTCAACCTCTTCCGCTTGATAAATCTTCATCAGCATCATCCTTACCTTCAATCCTAAACCTACCCCAGCTTGAACTGAAACCATTGCTTGAGAATTTGAAATATCAGTTTTTGGGACCTCAAAAGATCTCCTTGTGATTATCAGTGCCAGATTAACTAAGGAGTAAGAGATTAAACTGATTAAGGTCCTAAAGGAACACAAGGAGGCAATTGGTTGGACCATTCATGACCTTAGGGGGATCGAGCCATCTTACTGCAATCATAGAATATTTTTGGAAGATGGATCCTGCCCTTCTCACCAAATGCAGAGGAGATTAAACCCTAATATGCGAGAAGTGGGCAAGAAGGAAATTATCAAGTGGCTCGATGTAGGAATCATTTATCCGATATCTAATAGTCCTTGGGTAAGTCCCATGCAAATTGCTCCTAAGAAAGCTAGGATTATTGTTGTGACTAACGAGAAAGGAGAATCTGTCACAACTCGTTCAGCTTCCTCTTGGAGGGTTTGTATTGATTACAAGAAACTGAATACAGCCACGAAAAAAGGACCATTTCCCTTTCCCCTTTATCGATCAAATCCTTGAAAGACTCGTTGGGTAGAAGTACTTTTGTTTCCTAGATGGTTACTCGGGAGACAATCAAGTCCATATCTATCTCGAGGATTAGGAAAAAATGACTTTCACCTGTCCCTACGGAACCTTTGCTTTCTGTAGGATGCCTTTCAGCTTATGCAATACACTTGCAACTTTTCAAAAATGTATGCTAGCCATATTCTCAGACATGGTGGGAGAATTTATGGAAGTCTTCATGGATGATTTCTCTATTTTTGGAGAATCGTTTGATTCTTGTCTCGCTAATATTGAAATGATTCTTAAAAGATGCATCAAAACAAGACTACTCCTTAGTTGGGAAAAGAGTCATTTCATGACACAAGAAGCCATTATTTTGGGTCATGTAATCTCTGAATGGGGAACCAAAGTTGACAAAGCTAAGGTTGATGCTTTCTCTAAACTTCCTCCTCCCACATCTGTCAAACAAATTCGATCATTTCTTGGTCATGTGGGATTCTATAGGAGGTTCATCAAGAACTTTTCTAAGGTTGCTCACCTCCTGAGCAACGTTCTCGCCAAAGATACGCCATTTGATTTCAACGAATCATCCCTAAGGCATTTGATTTTCTTAAAACGGCAGTCACTTGTGCTCCGGTGTTGCAACCACCAGTTTGGACAGCCCCATTCGAGATCATGATCGATGGTTCTGATTATGTGGTTTGGGCTATTTTGTGTCAGAAGATTGACAGGAAGCCCTCTGTCATCTACTACGCTAGTAAAACTCTGGACGAGGCTCAGAGGAATTACACTGTTACTAAGAAGGAATTACTTGTTGTAGTATTTGCTTTGGAAAAATTCAAGGCTTATCTCTTAGTGTCTCATGTCATAATATATACCGACCACTCAGCCTTGAGACACCTCTTGGCCAAAATGGATGCAAAACCCCGACTTATTCGATGGATTCTTCTGCTTCAAGAATTTGATCTTGAAATCAAGGATAAGTCCAAGCCACAGAATGTGGTTGTGGATCATCTTTCGAGACTTCTGAGTGATTCTTTTTGTCCAGATATTCTGATTGTTGATACTTTTCCAGATGAGACTATCCTTACAATTTCTGGTGTCCAAACCCTGTGGTTTGCCGACATTGTAAACTATTTGGCCGTTGGTCAAATTCCTCAAGATTGGACCAAGCAACAATGAGATAGATTCAAATATGAGGCCAAATATTACTTCTGGGAGTACCCTGAACTGTATTGCATTGGCTCTGATCAGATTATTCACCGATGTGTTCCAGAGATTGAATTCAAAAGTATACTCGACTTCTGCCATGCATCTACGTGTGGTAGACATTTCTTCGGGAAAAAGACAGTTGCAAAAATTTTCCAATCTGGATTCTTTTGGTCATCTTTATTCAAGGATGCCCAGGAATTCTCGAGGTCATGTTCCCAATGCCAGGCACTTAGGAGCATAACCAAGAGAGACATGATGCCTCTAAACCCTATTCTTCCCGTTGAAATCTTCGACATTTGGGGCATCGATTTCATGGGACCCTTCCTCCCTTCATTTGGACACCAGTACATTCTCGTTGTTGTTGATTACGTGTCCAAGTGGATCGAGGCCATTCCCACCCGAACCAATGACCACAAGGTGGTCATCGATTTCGTCAAGAAGAACATCTTCAGTCGGTTCAGGATTTTGAGGGCTATCATCAGCGATGGTGGTTCTTAATTCATTAATGCCCAATTCCATAATTTACTAGCAAAATACAGGGTAAATCACATAATCTCCACACCTTACCATCCCTAGACGAATGGACAGGCCGAGAACTCCAATTGGGAGATCAAGAATATTCTTCAGAAAATGGTTAGGCCTGATCGTAAAGACTGGACTCAAAAGCTTGAGGACACTCTTTGGGCCTACTGTACGGTGTATAAAATTCCTATCGGCATGTCACTATTTCGTCTGGTGTATGGAAAGGTGTGCCATTTACTCGTAGAAATTGAACATAGGGCATTCTGGGCAATAAACCAGTGCAATCTGGATTTGAGTTTAACCAGAAAGACTAGGAAACTCCAACTATCTGAGTTGGAGGAGCTTAGAAATGATGCATACGAGAATGCCAAGATTTATAAGGCTCGGACCAAAGCTCTTCATGACCAATTGATATCTTGCAAGAGCTTTGAGTCGAAACAGAAGGTCTGGCTCTTTAATTCTTGACTTAAGCTCTTTCCCAGCAAACTTAGGTCAAAATGAAATGACTCGTTTATCATCAATCAGATTTTTCCAAACAGGGTCGTTCATATTTCTGACCCAAAGATGGGTAATTCATTTAAAGTCAACGGTCAATGTTTAAAGCCTCTTATTGACCGTATTGTTCTAGAACCCGTCTCAGACATGGTTGCTCTCATCCTATTGTGATTTCTTTGGCTGTGCCTAGCTGATGGCATTAAACTCAGTAGTTTACAGTCTGACTCAGAGCTAACTTGAGAATCATATTCAGGTGATATCTTCTACATTCTACCCTTCCTTTCATGTCTTTTATTCTCAACGCGAACAATGCATCAGCTAGGCATGAGGAGGTGGATTTATTTCTGAATCATTTTGTCAGCTCTGTGGAATTCTTGTAAATTCTACTTGTTTTCTGTTATATATATTTATAAAAAGAAAAGTTGGATTAGGAAAGAATACTTGGGCATTAGGACTTTTCAATCTTAGAAAATATTACAGTAGGATCTGAACACTAATACCCTTCAAGTCTTTGGGCTTAATTAGCCTAGGTATCCACTAAAATGTGGATTTGTTTATCGAGTCCTCAACATCCTGAATTCCATTTCAATTTTATTAAATAAGTTTGGGTGATAAGTACACGACTTATCAACCCACACTCTGATTTGAGGGAATTTTAAGTCTAAGCATCTACACACTATTCATCACTGACTCGTTTGGTGGTTTTAACAAAAATTGGGTAGCTAATGAACCTTCTAGGGTGGTATGGCTAGCAAGTTATCGTGGGTACTAGCCCATAGGTAGGTTGTCCAGAGCCCAGCCATTGGACCATTCTTTTCCTACTGCCTTTAGGTAAATCTTATACCAGGGAAGCCACCTACTTAAAAAAAAAGAGAAAGAAAGTCAAAAAAGAAAAAAAAAAGCAAAGGAGAAAAGAAACAAAGAAAAATAAAAGCCACACTTCTTCACACGAGTATGCTGGCAAGTTATCGTGGGTAACAGCCCATTGGTAGGTTGTCCAGAACCCAACTTAAGAAATGCATGTTTAATTCCTAAAACACTTAGGAAGAAGCGAAGAAGTAGAATGAGCCAGGGAGATATACACTGGATTCACCCTTCTGTTGACCCCATAAAAAGAAAAGTAGGGAGAAAGCTATCGGTCGTATTGATACACCTTTAGGCAAAATTCTTTTTAAGGTCTCCTAGGGGCGTAGAAACCCGAAGTTCATCCTGATTGCCGATCAACGAGTCTATCACATTCACAAAAAGATGCTTAGAACGTAGGGTTCTCATCAAGTCTTGGGTGGGTTGAGTGGTCGTGGAAAGTCGCTCTGTGACCCTAAACTCAAAAATCGAAAAAAATTAGAAAATAAGAAAAAGGAGAAAAAAAAAGATCCTTCTTTGAATAAGTCGAGGGCTTGAGGCAGTCTACATTTTGGCAGATATCCAGGCGTTGTTGTGTCATTGAAAGTTCAGGTCATAAGTAAAAATTTCTCAATGTTGAAAATGATTTTTGCCCGAGTAATCCAATCCTAATTCTTTTATAAATAGCATGTAGTTTTGCTCGAGATTAGCAAAAGATAGGCATGGGGGTGTGATGTGCATACATCTAAATAGCCAAAAATGTCTATTAATGCATGTTCTTAGTGTCATATTAGCATCATACAATGTAAATATTGCATAACATGCATAATCAAGCATTTAGGTAAAATTGTATAAATTGTATAGTAATTGTCTCCTTTTATAGTTAGGGACAAGGCGACTTTTAATCGGAGCCTCGAATCGAAGATCCAAGCATACAAATTTGATCAGGGTGACAATTGGAGTTCAACGACTCTAAGATCACCTTGATCGGACATCTGTAGCACCAGATATAGACCGAGGCAGCTTAAAGATCAAGGGCCAAGATGGTGCCAAACCCCACTTCAGACGACAAATCTGATCGCACGGATGGGGTCGGAGTGATGATCGTAGCCTAACGACGTGAAAATTGGCTCATTTCGACATCCATGGCACCTTGTACATGTCACAGAAGATGGATGGCCATGATGGTGCCACGTGGCACCATCACAGCCACCAAAGTCGGTCGCAGCACCGCTCCCCATCTTCTGAAGGCGTGGATCTTGATCCAATGGCCGTGAAGAGCACGTGCTTAAATTGTGAGCGTGACAAAGTAGAGCCACTAGTGCAGCGATCAAGCAGTGCTGCGCGAGAGCGGGGCGCGCGTTTGACTCGCCATCTACAGCGCATGGGCGGTTAATCTTGACCGCGCGAATGGTGGCGAACGGCCCAGATCGCCCAATCGGGTGAACGTGCAATAAAACGCACAACGCGCACACCCGATAGCATGTGCAGGCGCTCAGTTAAGAGCAGATGAAGGTGCGGGCGATCGTCCGATATTCAGATCAGACGAATGAGATTTCGAAGATGTGGGAGAGCGTTAAGAACATGGCAAGCGAGGAGGCGAGCACGTGCGCAAGGCTGCAGCATCATGTGGTCTTTAGTGATACTTAAATCCGTCACTAAACACTCCCTCATTTAATGTTTTAATTATGAAATGACCGAATTGTCCCCTTTCCTTGCTACTATAAAGGGAGACCCTTACCTTACGAAATCTTCATCCCTTCCTTCATCTCTCTCCCTCTCCAAAGCTCAAGAAAAGCTTGTCCAACACCTGGGATGCAATTCTAGAGCCAAATCCAATTTTCTCACCCCCATTTCGGAAATGGATCCCGTGACGACGATGATGTGCTGCCCCATTCCAACTTCTTCCCGCTCCATCCTCCTTCCTACTCCATCCTCCGTCTTCCAGGCGTCGCTCCGTCCAGCTCATCCTCCAAGCATTCGTCGAGGAGGATAACATCTCTCTACCTTCTTTTTAATCGCTTTCTAGAATAAAATTTTTCGCTTTCTAATTGTAATCATTTCCTGCTTTCTAGTTGTAAAAACATTTTTATTATATCAAGTGATTGTTCTCTCTCTTTCTCTTTCTCTCTCTTATTGTTTATTTCAATTCCATTGTAATTATTTTGTTTTCAAACAAAAACACAAAAAAAATATAATCGCGAATTTAAGATCAACGTAGCCTCCTTGTGTTCGACCCGGAATTCTTAGAGTTTCGGTATAAATTTATCTGTTGATGGATTTCTTCGCAAATCGATCTAAAACGATGGGTTTTTCGAAACCAACTTCGATCAAGTAGTTTTCCATTCGCAACACTAAGTTTCGAGGTTGCAGATTGGCCATAAGATCTAAGGTAGGTCCAGTCAGCTCAGTGTCCATACCTAAGAACCTTTCCAGTTCTTCAATCATGTCCCTAACATCTCTGGTAATATCACAAGTATCTACCTGCTCTTCATTAGTGATCATTTCAAGGTATGGAGTCAAGATTTCCCCTTCAGACATAGACGAATCAGAGGGTGACTCCGAATCAAATGAAGGCAGGTTGGAAGCAATAGATCTAGGGATTATCCTATCAATCTCATTCCTGGTTTCTTATTCTTTACTCAAATCCTCCCCGGAGTATATATGTGAATCCACATTAATCTCAGAAGTTGCTTCCAAATTTTCCATTATTTCATCATGAGGAGAGATATCATTAATGGGTGAGCTAAGGAAACCTAATTTGGTCAACTTTGTGACATCCTCAAGGGCTAATTCTTCAAATAAGACATAATCACCCTTAGTGTCACTACAAGTCTTGAATGTAGGTTCCTCATATAATTCATCCTTCTCCTCATCATACAATTTATCATATATCCGAGGTCTAGAATCATCTAAAATCTCAGCAGATCCCCTAGGGCACTCTATCTGGGGTACATGGTTTACACTAGTAACATCAGACTCCTTAGATAGGTGAATTTTTTCAGGGTTAGGTTCCCTAAGGTGGGCTTGAGTTCCAAATCATGATCAGAAGGGAGGGCGGGATTAACTTGACTTCGGTCCACTTCATCAAATGTGATGAAAATACTATCATCTGGATCGTGGTTTTCCAATGGTACCATCATTCCCTTCTTTTGACTCCAATATAATTCAGGTGGATACTCAACCTGATCATCATCTTCCTTGGGTTGCCACCTTTCTTCATCCAATGCATAGGTACTTTCATACATTTCCTCCTCCTACTTAAGGCGTGGACCTCTTAGGGAAGTGTCATCTAGCGGGGAGGTTTCAAAATCAATCCTTGAAAGGTAGCTATTCTCCCTTACATAATCTCCAAAATTTCCCTCCAACTTAGGGTGTGGCTCTCCCATAGGAGATGCGTCTAGCGTAGAGGGGTGCACTTCATCCTCAATGGGGTAGATTGGGTAGCTAATTTCATCTTTTTCTTCTTGGCCTACTCTCGAAGATTCTCCTAATAATTCAATCATTTCGTCTCGCATTTTCTGTATTTTCATCTTCATGGAGGAGAGGTCATCATTTCTATTAGGAGAGAAGTCAAACTCAGGCTTATAGTACCTAGGAGTGTCTGTCCAACCATTACAATTATTCAAGGAGGGTGGGCTGGGTATTTCTTTGGTGTGTGGGATATTGGGCAAGCGAAATCCCACTTCTAGGTTCTGCTCACTAATTTGGGGCTTAACCAAGCCAATACTCCTATAATAGGAGTAAAAGTGATCCCACTAGTTGTCATTATGTCCATCAAAGAATGGACCATCTCGACGTATGCGATCGAAGATCGCAAAGTGGGGGTAAGGGTGTGGGCAAGATGTGAAAGGATGAAAGTCAACGTGGACTATTCCAACTCACACCACAATTAGATTCCCCAAGCAAACACAAATCAAAGGATTGTTTAGGTTTTTAATCAGTTAGGCTTTTGAGATTTTAAGTCCACTTGTAGGTGTCAAATCAAGTTATCTAAATAGTTACACCCCTACTTGTCGACCTACGATATGCTTAAGAAGACCTAATTGGGACTTAGTGATCCTCCCTAAAGCCCAAAAAGTTTAGTCACCACCAAACACGACAAAGAGGGATGCAAGTAGGGTCAAATCCTTCCTTTGAAGCGTTGCTTTTGTGATGCTTCTTAACTACCCTCAATCCGCAAGGTTTGGAGGCAAGTTTACCTCTGAACTAAAGTTCGAGTCACTTTAGACCCTAGAAATAGGAGGCTCTAGTCTGAGTGGCCCCAAACCTAAGGTGTGTCTAAACGCGTGTCGTGGTGCAAGAGATATAAGTGTGCATACACCGTAAAAATTTTGAGTTTGAATTTTGAACCGCAGCATAATGTCTCAATTCAAGTCTTTGGTTTTTTTTAATGTTCCTCCTTTAATTAAAGTCCTTTTTTAGAAAATGTGACCACTTGTTAATTCTTTCAAAATAATTTAGGTGATCTTGTCTTTACATCCAGATGCAAATGCATGAACAATATATGGGTGCAAAGTAAAAGTGAATGTACCTTGCCTCCCACAATCTTCAATGAGATGCATGCAAATGCCAGCAAAATAAATCTAAAGGCTGCTCATTCAATCCTAAATGATTCGACCTAGGGGTAGGCAGCTACTAGTAGGCAGCTCATTTTTTCTTTCTCTTTTATACCTATGCACAATCAAGAAAAATAAAATCAACCCACAAAAGAAAGTAAAAACCTAAGTCTAAATAAATGGGAATAGACTCCTGCAAAAATTACCCACGCAGGGGCCTAAAAGAAGGTTGGGGAACAAACCCCTCAACTATACCCCAGAACAAGGGTCTCAAATAAAAATGTGCAAGGAATATTAAGTCTAAAGTCTAAATCCTACTCTAATCAAATCAACGACTAAATGTGCAGAGATGATCGTCACATCCTCATTCTTCCTCTCCTGGCAATCTGGTTCCTTGCAAGGTGGCTCGAACAATTTCTCCTCTGGTGACGTCAAGGGTCACCTCTCACGATGGTTGGTATGATCGTGAGTCGTAGAATGTGTCGCAGAACGTATTCACTCACACTAGAACAACAAGATACAAAGTTAAATGTGGTTCAAAAAATTTGAATCAATGTGAACAAATGAATGAATGCGATTTAATTAAGCCTGTTGCCTCCCCGGCAACAGCGCCATTTGATAAGTCGATTTTCGCTTTTGTTGTTCCGCATAAAGAATGTCATGTTGTAGTATACCAATGGTGGAAAATAGCTAATCATAACAATAAAAATAACCACTCAATTAGGAGTAGATCGTATCCACAAGGAGGCAATGGCCTATTTAAAACTTGCTACTATTGAAATCAAATGTTCACTATTTGCTTCTCCCAAAAATTCAGCTAAAATCCCCTTTAGATTAAGAAATCAATGTGAGATAAAATCAGAATCATATTTATGAGAAAAAAGAGGGATATGACTATAAATTTAACATAATAAAATATTCATAAAACAAAAATCCCCTCTTGCAAATCTATCACAACCAGACATTTGTACACTAATATAGTATAACATTTTACTTAGGTGAGATTCATACGATGGGGAAAGACATATAAAAAGAATACAGGAGAAATAGAGAAGAGTAAAGGGGCAGGTCAGCAAATGCCACAATATATCTTCCAATATTTAACTAGAAAAATGAAGTTCACAATGGCATGTAAATGTAATAACTAATTGAACGGTTCCTGTAGCAAAACAAGGGAGAAACTTTCCCTTAGGTGTGCACACTGAGCAAGGGATGGCCAGAGGGGAGGAACTTACCGAAGGTCAAGTGGAGCGAGCACTTTGCAATGGTGGCAGCAACAAGTCGCGAGGTAGCCTGGGTCGACCGGACAGAGGAGAGAAGTGGCAGCGGTGGCTATCGCTGCTGCTTCTGTGCGCGGAGGTCTGATGTTGCTGAAGGGCATGCACGCACCTATGGAGGCATCTCGTGTGAGGGGAGCTGGCGGAGGACGCATGCAGGGAGTTGTGGCTGCACGCGGACACTGGTGGCGTTGCAGATGCGTGCGCACGGTGCTGTGGTGGCAATTCTTAGTGCACGTAGATGGCGATGATGGTGGTGCACTGCTGCTGTTGAAGTCGAAGGAGAGGCTTGCATGGAGAGGAGCAGAGGGTGCGCTGGGGATGCAGCAAGGAGGCACGCATAGGAGGTTGCATGCTGCTGCAAGCACGGACGCACTGCTGGCCGTGCGTGGAAGGGAAGATGAGGGCATGCTACTGGCTGTGGCGAGGCTGAAGGTGCAGCTGGAAGACATGCACTACTGTGTCTGCGGGCAGAGTTGCTGCGAGGAGGACGCAGGCGATGCTGGTGGTGCGTGTGATGTGCGGGAGATGCGCTCGGGTAGTAGAGGCGCGATGGCGTGAACAAAGGTAAGGACTTTGGACATCTGGGAAAATTCCTGGACATCTTAAGTGAGTGGGAAGGTGCACAGTGGCAGTCATCGGGGGAGGTGATCTGGCGATTATAATATAGAGTTTTACGATGGTGGTGTGGGTTGTCACCTCGCACACCAACGGTGGCGAAGCTTTGCCGCGGTTGAGGCCGGTGGTAGTGAAGCGGATGAGAACAAGTTCTCTACACGGTAAGGAGTGGGGATGGAGGTGCTCATGGTAAGTGGCCGAGCTTGCCGACTTGGCGCGGCGGCCTGTCACTCTGCCAGCCCACGGTGTGGCGAGGCTTGGCCGTGGAGACCATAGTGATGGGTGAATGCACGGTGGTGCGAGGCTCTATAGACGACGGTGCGGGTTGTCACCCTGCACGTCCACAGTGGCGGAGTTCTCGCTGCGGTAGAGGCCCACAGTGTGGAATGGAAGAGCTTTGAGCTCTGCACTGTGGTGAACTGGGATGATGGCCTATGGTGAATGGCAGCCATTCCTCCTCCTTTGTAGCTATGGCTACAAGGATTTGAAATCCAAACAACCGTGAGGAGATCCACTCTTTCCGTCCAGTGAATGATGGCAGCTGTGAAGATTGGATGGGCACAAGAAGAGGAAGTGGAGCAGTTACCTGCGGAAGATGGAGAAGATTAATAAAATAAAATATTAGGATTATTTATGCACAAATCCTTAAGTTCTATGTTAATTAAAACAATGCATGTAATGCCTAATTACATGCCATTCAAAGTCAATTCCAAATGCCTTTAATTATGAATGCAATGCATGAATTATGTAATTAAGTAAAAAATAAAAATTAATCTATTTACATCCTAATGCATGCTAAATAAATGGGTATGTTACCTTAATGTTTAGGCATTTATACATTTAATTAGCTCACAAATATGAGCTTATTAGCTTCGATTCACTTCGAGACATAATCAATAGCAGGAGTATGCACTCGAAGCCATGCAAATTCGGGAAAGGGCCCATAAAATTGATGCCCCATACATTAAACACTTCTGCAACCAAGAAAGGCTGGAGAGGCATCATGTCTCTCCTGGTCATAGAACTAGTCGACTGGCATCGCTTGCAGCGTATGAAGTAAACATGTGCATCTCTGAAGATGGTTGGCCAGAAAAATTCTGACTGTAAAATCTTTGCTGTAGTTTTCGGCCCAAGAAGTTCCCTCCACAAGCCTTACTATGGCAAAAAGATAACACACTATAGATTTCAGAATCTGGGACACATCTCCTGATATTCTGATCTGCTCCAATGCGGAAGAGCAAAGGGTCATCCCAGAAATAAAATTTGGCCTCAAATATGAATTTGAGTTTCTGGTCCTTTGATAAATTCGTGGGAATCTTGTCTACAATATCTGCATACCAAGGAGACTCGACAGAGTGAATTGCCAAAAGAGATTCATCCAGGAATTGATCTAAAACAACCAGGGAATATGGAATGTGGGCTGGGTCTAGTCTAGATAAGTGATCTGCCACAAGATTTTGTGCTCTAGCTTTGTCACGTATTTCAACATTGAATTCCTGTAAGAGAAGGATCCATCTAATAAGATGGGGTTTGGCATCCTTCATTGCCAACAAATGCTGGAGGGTGAAGTGGTCTGTGAAAATTATCACCTTGGACCCCAGTAAATATGAATGGAATTTCTCCAACCCAAATGCTACCGCCAGCAGCTCCTTTTCAGTGACAATATAAATACACTAAGCCTCATTCAGCATCTTGCTAGCATAGTGTATCACGAAGGGTTGTTTCTCCCAACACTAGCCTAAAATAGCTCCAACAGCGAAATTAGAGGCCTCGCACATCATCTCGAAATCGAGCGGCCAGTCAGGTGGTTGAAGAATCAAGGAATCAGAAATAGTGCTTTACAAAGTCTCAAAGGCACTGAGACATGAGGTGTTAAAATCAAATGAGGCCTCAACTACTAGGAGATTCGTCAATGGCCATGCGATTTTCGAGAAATCATGTATAAATCTTCGATAGAAGCCGACGTGACCCAAGAATGATTTGATTTGCTTGATTGAGTTGGGTGGGGGTAATCATGATATAACTTTAGATTTGGCTTAGTCGACCTCGAGTCCATTTGTGGAGATCGTATGTCCTAGTACAATTCCATCCCTCACCATGAAATGACTTTTCTCCAAGGATAGTATTAGGTTTACCTCAATACATCGTTTCAAGATCTTAGTGAGGTTATAAAGACAAGATTGAAAATCATCTCCAAAAATGGAGAAGTCATCCATGAACACTTCCACATAATCCCCAATCATGTCATAGAAGATGGCCATCATATAATGCTGAAATGTCTCTGGTGCATTGTAGAGGCCGAAGGGCATTTGCTTGAAGGCGAATGTTCCGAAGGGACATGTGAATGTGGTCTTGTCTTGATCTTCTAGGCTAATCACTACCTGATTATACCCGGAGTATCCATCCAAGAAGCAAAAGAAACTTCGTCTGGGTAACCATTCTAAGATCTGATCAATGAACGGTAAAGGGAAGTGATCCTTTTGGGTAGTTGTATTCAGTTTCCAATAATCTATGCAATCCTGACATTATGTCGCAGTGCAGGTTGGGATGGATTCGCCCTTATCATCTTTTATTACGGTGAGTCCTGCTTTCTTAGGAATAATCTGGATTGGAGTCACCCAATGGCTGGCAGAGATTGTGTATACAATGCCTACATCCAACCATTTGATGATCTCCTTCTTAACAACCTCTAGCATATTCAGGTTTAGCCGTCTTTGAGGTTGTCTTGAAGGTTTCACCCCCTCATCCATGTAAATTTGATGAGTACAATACGAGGGGCGAATCCTGCGGAGATCAACAATACTCCACCCAGTAGCAGTCCTTGGTCTTGTAATATAGAAATCAATTGATGTTCTTGTTCTTGGGTTAAGTGAGCATTAATGATAACCGAGAATGTCTCACTTTCACCCAAAAACACATATTTGAGTGAATCAGGTAAGGGCTTCAATTCAATCACGAGTAGGTCAGAATTAGAGGTGGGGGTGGGAGTAGTAATGGGAGGAGCAGAATCGAAGGTAGGAGTCTGATGATCCTGACTTACGGGGATTCCTGCTGATTCACTGCTTGCAATATAGTTAATCGTGACTGCATTGGCGGGAAACCTGTTTGTTGGAGTCACGCCTTCCTGCATTAGTAAGGGCGATTAAGTGAAATCTGGATCAAGATAATCAGAGTCAGGGGTGTTTAATTCCGTAGCTGATTGCATAGCAAAAATACACCAATAAATATGCCATCTTGTGTTATTTCCTAGCACTACCATTGCATATTAGGTAGCTATAGTTGCATTTGTAAAAAGACACTTGCATGCATTTATTTGAGAGGGGAGGATAATGCGAATAATTGGTCATGTAATTAACGTCTTCATCAAGGGTTGCATTGCAAATTCACCATTCTCATTTTTTTTATTTTGACTTTGAATTTCTTCTCCCTCATGCGGCTCGGGGCATGGTGCTTGCGCCTCTTCGTGCCATTCCTCTGCTAGCAACATGGCTGGGCAGGCAATGCCTACAGCATGGCTGTGGCAGACTCCTGCTTCTTTAAAAAGCTTGGCCATCTTCCTTGCGAGGGAGGAGCCTAGAACAGAGAGCACCCGCAAACACCTTCCTCCAGGCCATCTTCCTCCCCTCTCCCTCTCCATACGCAGTATCTCTTCTCCATGAAGAGACACACTGCGGGCAGGAGAAGACCCAAAGTGATTCCACAACTTCCACTGTGAGTTCCACCACTGCCCAACTCTTTCGTGAGCAGGTGGGCGTGGTGGCTTCTCCCTCTTGATTCACTGCAGTTAGCTACTTCCTCCATTGCTAGAGCTTCAATCTCCGGAGCTCCAGCAGCAGCAGAGGCTTCCTGCAGCTGTGCAAGCCAACCCGCGCATGCCAGCAGACGTCCGCAGGCTCATCCTGCGCTCGCAGGTGCCTTCAAGTGCGCCCACGCACGCAGAACCGGCCGCAATCGGTTGTCCACTCCATGTGGCACTATAGCTACTGTTTACGCCTCTTAGCATGGAACTGTAGCTATAGTGCAGTGACCGATTTGTTTCTCACTTATCCGGTCACCACGCGCTCTCTCTCCTCAGCGCGATCGCCTCCAGCCCGTCACGCGTGCGTGTTCCTGCGTCTGCGCCCGCTGTGCAGTGCGCTACGTTGCCCTCTCTCACGCTCCCACACCAGCATGCGCGTGACGACAGTACACGCGCTCCCTCCAGCCCCCGTGCACAGCCCTTGTTCGCTTATGCGTCCCCTGGCCACCAGACGTTGCCCGCGGTCGCCAGCCGTCTTAACTCGCCCGCTCTCTCTCACACTCTTCCATCGTGCACTCCCACACTCATACACGCACACACACTCGTACACTCACACACCCACTTGTACACACCTATACATACTTATACATATATACATATATATATTTATATATATATATATTCATACCTATACAAGTATATATAAGTATATATACATACATATATATATATGTATATATAAATACATATATACATATATATCTATGGATATAAATACATATATATATATACACATATACACATACATAGATTACTATATATCTATATATATATATATACATATACATATCTATATATATATATATATATACTTATACAAATATATCTAAATACATATGTACATATATATATATATACATATATTACTATATATATATATGTATATAGTTAAATATATATACATATATATCTAGTTACAAATATATGTGTATATATACCAATATACATATATTTACATATCTATATATATATACATAACTACATATACACTTATATAGTTACAACCCTATCTATATATATACACATATATATATACATATATATATATATATATTTACATACACATCACCTACCTATATCCATACAGCCTTGCACTAGTCACTCCACCGCACATTATATCACGGGAATATCTACACCAGTTGCTGATATTCCCTGATACCCATGTAAAGAAAGCACCTCCGCACACACTCCCACACATACATCCTACACTCTACGCAGCACTTCGTTGGTTGCGTGTTACTTGACATGGACCAACTCGATACTGTGCTACATGCCATTTCCACTTCCACCCCTACCCCTATATATATAATATATATATATCTATATATACATAGACTGTATTTATTTCTCTACAAGCAACATCCCTTGTTTTTATTTCTCTTTGGTTTCCTGCTGTAAAAAAAAGATAATAAAAAAGAGTAAAAGAGAAAAGATAATCCTTATCTTGTAGGTACTCAGTCTTGCGAATAGCAGGACCAGTTTTTTTTTGGAAACCCTAAGTTTGCTCAAAGCCAAGAACAATTTGGCTCAAAGCCAAGAACTTGATTTTGAGGGTGTGCCTCAAGGACAATATTATCAACAAAAAATCTTAAATAGAAAAAAACCAAAAACATAATAAACGCCCAGAAGAGATACGTTCTAGGAAAGGCGTAGAAACTTCTTCACCCTTAATCCTCGCCTCCCTGAGATCGACCCTGGGCCTAAAAGTGACCAAGATAAAGTTAAGTAGGCCAGGTAAAAAAAAAATTGTAAAAGATGGTTAGACTCGATTTAGGTTAACCACTATACTCACTTCAACGATAATTTCACCATATTAACACAACCTATTCAAGTTCGACCACCCTTTTTCTGGTGCCATTGCCGGGGAGGTACACATTGAGGTAAGTTTCTACTCCATTCCTTTGATTTTCTCTTCTCACACCCTTCTCTTCACGGGTGTTTCTATTTGCTGGTGTGCAGGTGGACCAGTTGCAAGGAGGAGGCAAGCAGAGGAAGCCAGAGATGTAGGCATATCCAAGGTGGGAACAAGAGCGTGAAGTAGCCAGTGTCGCACTGGAGCTTCGCCCACGTTGCTGAAAAGGTAGGTCTCTCTCTCTTAGCAACTTAGGTTAACTTGTCACCTAAATAAAAGAAACCTAAAAATACTTCTTGGGATTTCTTGGGGCAAGTGGATTAAAAATCACTTGTTTGATTATCTGCCATCACCCCCACCACCCCGAGATTTCCTGCCAAACTTCGCATAGCGAAGATCCAAGAATCTTGATTCTTGAATCTTTCGCCGTGTGAAGTATTCTTTGAGGCAATATTAAATAGATTGATTGCCATCCCTCATTGCCTCATTTATCCGCAATTCGGGATCACATTTTTGGTGGGGAGACCTAGAATTGAGTTGATTCCAACCCTACCATGACCTTTCATGTGCCTTAGATTTGATCCCGAATATTTCAAACCCAACACTTTGATTCTCTTTACATTATCTTGTGGTTGAGCCTTGTGTGTGGAACATCATTTTGGTGATTGGGAGCACTTGAATTGAAGTGCTTTGGCTCCCTTTCACACAAACCTAAAATTGACTCGTGCATCCACACATAGAATTTCCACCTAGGGAAGGCCATAGCATTTTTAGCATGCATTAACTAACTCACATTGAAGAAGGGTTTGTTGGGCATAGAAGAACTTGTATTTTCTCAAAACCCGGAGATTGGTTGAATTGGTAACTCAGCAAAATCTTAAAATCCATACTACTTAAGGCTGAAATTCTAAAAACCATTCACCAACTAAAACTTCAATTCAGGGAGATTTCCCCGTTGCATGCTTGGTTTACACACTTTCTAAAATCAACGCACTTGGGCATTACCCATATACAACGCCCTTCACATTCCTGAAGCACTTGATCCTAAGCCTTTAATTAAAACTGGTAGCAACTTGACACTTATTAAGGATTGGGGGTCTAACTACCTGCGTGTAGCACCTACGTGCTGGTGCGGGTTCCCGCATGTTATCAGGTGTCTAAGACTGGGGAAAACGGCCTTTCAATCTGGCCCGGTGGTTCTGTAGGTTGTGATAGTTGGTAACTTAGATCTTTAAGTCTAAAGGCACACTGTAGAGGTTAGGACTTTGATTGCCTTTATTTGTCATCAAGTGTACCTTTGCGGCATCATTTCTCTCATCTCCTTTTCCCTTCTTATCCCTCCAATTCTTCCTGCGGTAGTGCATGTTTGGGAGGAGGTCACAAAACCCTGAATTGTTTGAATTGTCTGATAATTTTAGAAGGAAAGAAACCAAATTGTCATCCTCCTCCACAAACATGGCTGCATGCCCACCCCCAAATCCCAAGGGAGGAAACCACCCTTAAATCCCACCAGGTGATGGAGCCATGGACCCCATAACCTGCCTCCAAGCCCAAATGGAAACGTACAATGAACAGATTGAAGCCATTAGGGAAACCTTGGAGGAAATGCAGAACCCTCCCGAACGGGAGGAACCTAGGTCTCTTAGCTCTTATCAAAATCCCGCTGCTACAGAGACCATAGGACAAATTCGGGTCCCCATGGGTGGGGACGATTTTGAATTGAAACCCAATATAATTGGCCTGATAAACTTCCACTTCCATGGTCTTGCAAGTGAAGATCCTTTTCTCCATTTGGAAGACTTAACCCGATTGGCTGAAACGGTTAAACCAAGAAATATCAGGTTGTCAATTGTTCTCATGAAAATGTTCCTATTTTCATTGCGGGATAAAGCATCGCAACGGTTACGCACCCTTGGGAGAACCATCCAATTCTTAGGAAGAGATGCGAACAGCATTTCTCAAGAATTCTTCCAAATCAGGCGAACCAATGCACTTGCCATGCTATAACTTCCTTTATGCAACAAAACGGGAATAGTTTCGTGAGGCTTGGGAGAGGTATAATGACCTCCTTCGGAAGTGTCCGCACCATGGTCTGCCTAAGTGGCATATAGCCCAGATTTTCTATTATGGGATAAATGAGACTTTGAAGCAGATTGCAGACGCTTCTTGCAAGGGAATTTCATGAATAAAGACGAGAATGGAGCATTCGAATTATTTGAAAACATGAGCGAAGACTCAATGAACAATGCCTCCATTGTTGCCTTTAATCGTACTAGCCTGCCCCGTAATGTTCACGAAGTTGACGCGGGACCCTCCCATTCATCCACAGATCTTAGCCTCATCGCACAAAAATTGGATGAAGTCTCTGTCATGCACAAGAAGCTGGAAGAGCTTCTGGCCAATCCCGCCTGTTCTATGGCAAACACCCCCACCTCACCACTTCATCACAATCCCAATCCTTCCAACGCCAGCCGTATCCCCAAAAACCCCGTGAGATCTTCCTTACCAAGTGTCGCGCTGAGAGATTCGGTAAGTCATGTTGATCTAGCTTCTGCAAGCCAGTATTTTGACACGGAGGACCAAGCCTTCGTGTGCTCGGATGCATATTTACATGCGGACTCGTCTTCTGGCGTACAAGACGCTTACACCCTGGGGAACAACCCGTTCTTTTCTACTTATAACCCAGGGTGGTGAAATCATCCTAATTTCGCATGGTCCAATAACCCGCAGCGCCAAAACCCCATGGGTGGGCCAATGCGACCGTCTGCACCCGTCATCCCAAGGGCCCAATCTAATCCTGGGGCGAATCTGCCATCGGGTCCTTGCATACCGCAAACAGAACATGCATCAAGTCCTCTTGATAAACTGATTCGAATGATGATGGAAATGTCTAAGCGCCATGAAGGGAACATGACCTCTCTTCAGCTCCAATTGGCGTACCAGAATGCTGAGATCAGTCAACTACGTATGGCGACTCGATCTCAGGGCTCTCTTCCAGCCCAACCTATTCCCAACCTGTGAAATTTCATAACCCGTGGTCTTCAACCACAAGTACTACCTTCTCAGGGGTAGGTTCATCAGATTCTGCAGGCTCTGAGCATTCCATCGGGATTTCAGGCTAATCCTGCTATAGCACCTCACCCTTATTTCCCTATTGCCAACCCTCCTCCGCCTTATGATCCCACTGGACTTGCAATGTCCAACGCAATTACTACAAGGAGTGGTAAGCAAACCATCGATCCGCCCCGACCTGATCCTGGCCCATCCTTTTCATCGCCCTCTCATTCGGGATGTGCATCGCATTCGTGAGAGGACGATACACCCAAATTAGTGCTAGAAACGGTCCCATTCCCTGAGGCTCTATTGAGGGAGCCAAAAGGCAAGAGAAAGGATATGTAGGCCTTTGATAACCTGCATAATTTATTCAGGGATGTTGAAATCAAGGTACCCCTGTTAGAGGCTATCGACCATACACCTACTGTCGCCCAATTTTTCAAAGACTACACTACACCCAGGCGACAGTCAAAGAAAACAAAGAATCTAGTGGTTCTCTCACCTCATGCGAGTTGTGCTATACTATCAATTCTACCACCGAAGCAGAAAGATCTGGGCACACCGCTTATTTCTTGTAGCATCCAAGGCTGCAATTTTAACCATGCTCTGCTTGATCTAGGATCTTCCATCAATCTGATACCAACCATCATGTTCGAGAAATTTCACTTAGGAAATCTGAAACCCACCCCTATCACGTTACAGTTGGCAGATCATTCTGTCAAAATACCAAAGGGTGTGGTGGAAGACGTGGTGGTTAGGGTCAACTGTCTCTATTTTCCTATTGACATTTTTATTTTGGATATGGAAGTTCCTAGCTCACTTTCTGATTGTCCGATCATCCTTGGTCGACCTTTCTTGGCCACAGCCCGCGCCCATATTGACTACGAGTTGGGCAGTATTGAGATTGCCGTTGGATCTAAGAAGCTCAAGCTTAACATCTTCAAGGCAGCCAAGAACTTTGATTGCGATTGCATCAAGGATGACACAACTGATGACGACATGGCTGTCAGCGCGTGTATCAGACTAATAGGGACCTATTCTGACTGCTGTGGATTGCCTTTAAACATGGACGATTGCCTGACTGACACATATTGTAATGTTCCCCCATCCCTCCCTTTTCCTGTACCTTCTCTTAACCACACTTCTGACGAGGTTTTCTCCGCTTCCCATACCTCGTGGTCTGAGTCATATTCGGGCTACTCACCGCCAGTCCACACTCTTGACCGGATTGCCCTTTCTTTCCCGCTAAATCAGGCGGAATTGCAACTCCACACTGGGACCTTGAGCCCACATACTACTCACTGGGGCTATCCCTTTTTGGATCCATCAATCCAAGATTCCCCTCTTCTTGGCCAATCTGAGGGACAACTTCTTCCTCCTGACTTGTTTTCTTCTGATCCACTTGGGACACTCTTGTCCCAAGAAATGCCAGATCTTTCACCATCCACTCCCGAGCTAAAAGAGCTGCCTGATATGCTTAAGTATGTTTTCTTGGGACCAAATGAAACGCTCCCCATAATCATTAGTTCAAAATTGACCAGGGAGCAAGAGTGCAAACTAACAAAGGTCCTTATGGAACACAAGGTAGCCATTGGATGGTCCTTATCAGACTTAACTGGCATTAGCCCCTCCTACTGCACTCACCGTATATATACGGAGGAGGAGGCTTGACCTTTTCGCGAGATGCAACGACGTCTCAACCCTAACATACGTGAGGTCATTAAAAAGGAAATTATTAAGTGGCTGGATGCGGGTATAATATAACCGATTAGTGATAGCCCCTGGGTGAGTCCGATTCATGTCGTGCCCAAAAAGGCGGGACTCACCATCCGTATCAATGACAGGGGCGAATCTATCCCTACACGCACTCTTACATCTTGGAGAGTGTGTGTAGATTATAGGAAACTGAATGCTGCAACTAATAAAGATCACTTTCCACTACCCTTCATTGACCAAATCCTGGAGCTGTTAGTGGGAAATAAATTTTTCTGTTTCATGGATGGATTCTCTGGATATAACCAGGTGGCAATTGACCCTAGGGACCAAGAGAAAACCACCTTTACCTGCCCCTTCGACACCTTTGCATTTAGAAGGATGCCGTTAGGACTTTGTAATGCGCCAGCAACTTTCCAGAGATTTATGCTGGCAATATTCCATGACATGGTGGGTGACTTTCTCCAGGTTTTCATGGATGACCTTTCGGTCTTTGGACCCTCTTTTGATGATTGTCTTGCCAACCTGACCCGTATCCTTAGGAGATGTATTGATGTGAACCTCGTGCTTTCCTGGGAAAAAAGTCATTTTATGGTACATGAGGGAATTGTTCTCAGGCATATCATCTCCGATAGGGGTATCGAGGTTGACAGAGCTAAGCTTGATGTAATTGCTGATTTACCTATTCCTGGCTCTGTCAAACAAATCTGCTCCTTCTTGGGACATGTTGATTTCTATAGGAGATTCATCAAAGACTTCTCCAAGATTTCTAGACCTTTAACTCATCTCCTATCGACCGACGTACCCTTTGATATGGGCCCCGACTACATACAAGCATTCACGCAGCTGCATGATGCTGTCACCAAGGCCCCTGTTCTCCAGCCACCTGATTGGTCCCTCATCTTTGAACTCATGTGTGACGCTTCCGACCTTGCAGTCGGAGTCATCCTGGGACAAAGATGCAATAGAAACCCCTTCGTGGTGTACTACGCCAGTAAGACGTTGGACGAGGCCCAGCGTAATTATACAACCACTGAGAAAGAACTACTGGCGATCGTCCTTGGGCTGGAGAAATTCCGCTCTTACCTTCTGGGCTCACGTGTTATTGTATTGACTGACCACGCGGCCATTCGCCATCTCATGCACAAGAAGGATGCCAAGCCTAGACTGATTCATTGGATCCTTCTGCTCCAAGAATTTTACATTGAGATCCGCGATAAGGCCGGAGCCCAGAATGTTGTGGCTGATCATCTCTCTAGACTGGACCCTGACCACATTTGACTTACCCTGCCGAATAACGAGGTTTTTCCTGATGAGCACCTATTGGCAATTAATGTGGCAAGTGGACCTTAGTATGCCGACATTGCCAATTACCTTGCTTCTGGTTCCCTTCCATGTGGCTAGCCTAAAAACCAGTGTGAGCATCTCATTGCAGAAGCAAAGTATTATTTCTAGGATAATCCACTTCTTTTTCGAATAGGTGCTGATCAGATCATCCGTCATTGTATTCCTGACAGCGAATTCCCCAGTGTGCTATCCTTCTGCCATGACCAGGCCTGCGAAGGTCATTTCTCTGGGAGGAAAACTGTAGCCAAGGTGTTGCAGTGCGATTTCTTTTGGCCCTCCCTTCACCAGGATGCACACAATTATGCCAAACATTGCACTAGGTGCCAGTCGTTAGGGTCAATATCACGTCGTGACATGATGCCCTTGCAACCAATCCTAGCTCCTGAAATCTTCGACATTTGCGGAATTGATTTCATGGGTCCCTTTCCTCCTTCCAATGGCTTCGAATACATCCTCATTGCTGTTGATTATGTTTCGAAATGGATCAAGGCTATTCCCACGTGCCATGCTGACCATGTCATATCCACTCGATTTGTCAAAGACCACATTTTTGCATGCTTTGGGATCCCTCGAGCCATTATCTCGGATGGAGGAAGCCATTTTACCCATGCTTCTTTTTGGGCACTTCTGAGGAAATATGGAGTCCACCATTGTATCACATCTCCGTATCATCCTCAAACGAACGGCCAGGCTGAGGTGTTGAATCGGCAAATCAAGCAAATTCTCCTGAAAATGGTTCGGCCTAACCATAAGGATTGGTCCGACAAGCTGATTGATGCACTTTGGGCGTATCGGATCACCTTCAATCCTTGTCATTTGCCCATGGAGCTGGCGCACCGCGCTTATTGGGTGGTTCACCAATGTAACCTCGACCTAGACCTATGTGGTCGAGAAAGGAAACTCCAACTCTAAGAGTTGGAAGAGCTCCATCGTGAAGCCTATGATTCTACCTTAACTTTCAAGCAGCGCACTAAGGCTTTTCATGACAGTCAAATTCGGCGGAAGGAATTTGAGCCATCTTAGCAAGTTTGGCTTTACAATGCCCGGCTCAAATTCTTTCCAGGGAAATTGAAGTCCAAATGGACTGGTCCCTTCTTGGTCTCAAGACCATTTCCCAACGGGGCCACTGAAATTGAAGATCCCAAATCTGGGCATAAATTTACGGTCAATGGGCAGTGTTTAAAACCTTATCTTACTCATGAACCTACCCCCGTTGGAGAAACGGTTGCCCTGCTGGAGGGTAACTAATGTCTTGCCTCATTCTTAGTCCAGCTGGGGACGTTAAATTCAGCGCTCGTTGGGAGGCACCCCAGCAACACTCCTCCACTGTCACGTACACTTCACTTCGCACCTTTTCACTTCACCACCCACCATCCACCCACCCTACCACCCTGCTATATACCTCACACCTCAGCTCTCGTTTCCCCGATCTTTGGACATTCCTCTACCCTGCATGCATATGAGGACATAGCATTATTTGGCATGGGGTGGTGGATAGGCATCCATAGGATCTTGGTATTTTATGGTATCATGCAGCTTCCATCCATCTATAAATATGTACATAGCATAAAAAAAAAAGGTGTTTACTAATGATCTGAAGGCTGAAACAAAAATACAATAAGTGTTTATGGATATTCAACCAATGTTTTGAAGACTTTCCAGGGCACAGAAGCTTGATTTGCTCAGGCTCGGCTTAATTCACTTGAGCATTGACAAGATAGATCGGAATATCTCCTAACTAAGGACGTATTCTTGTACCTGAGACATCAGTACAGGATCCGTTGGTTTGCTTCTACTCAAGAGCCTAAGTAATCTTGGTTCACACTACACATATCAAGAAAGACCAGGTGAACATAAGATCCAACCCTAGTGTTCATTAGGAAAGGTGGAGTCCTTCCCTGTGAGCGCAGGTAGACTTTTTATCCCAGGATTTAGTCTTGTGTCTAGGAGAAACTCTTTCCACCAAAAAGAAACTCTCCCACCAAAAGAAAAGTGTGCTCCTCCAAATAAAGTTGTAAGAGATATACTGACACTTGTTTCAAAACAAAAAAAAATCTGTGGAAATAATTCAATATATCTCGCAAATATCTATAGAGTCTTCCCCCTAAAAAGTTTTTCAGGGCAAGTTACAAATACCCTGTATTCTTTGAGCCACAAATGTGATAGAATGGGAGTTGAGTTTTCCGTCATCTTTTTAAGGGCCAATTCGAAGACATGAGCTGAAACTAGGACCAACTTGCACTTAAAAATTCATGAAACCTTAGGCTTGAGTCTTAATGTTCATCTGGTCAGTCTTGATCCTTCACTATGCACAAGCCATAATCTCTTGAGCTCTCGAGTATGGCAAAAACCTTCTGAGTCCTGGAAATCGTACTTAAGGCTTAAATATCAAAAGTCCAGGTTAGTCAAGAGATGGTCTATGTCACATAAGACATATAGTACTGGTAGTCTTCTCTGCAATTGGTTCTCACAATATCCAACAAATAAACACATCCATGTTGCCTCAGAAGAAAATCTTCAGCTTAAGATCATTTCTAAATACAATACAAAATGTTTTTCAAGGGACTAGCAAAAGATAGTCATGGGGGTATGATTACACAGCAAAAATACACTAATAAATAAGCCATCTTGTGTTATTTCCTAGCACTGCCATTGCATATTAGGTAGCTATAGTTGCGTTTGTAAAAAGACACTTGCATGCATTTATTTGAGAGGGGAGTATAATGCGAATAATTGGTCATGTAATTAACATCTTCAACAAGGGTTGCATTGCAAATTCACCATTCTCATTTTTTTATTTTGATTTTAAATTTCTTCTCCATCACGCAGCTCGAGGCATGGGGCTTGCGCCTCTTCACGCCATTCCTCTACCAGCAACATGGCTGGGCAGGAAATGCCTGCAGCATGCCTGTGGGAGACACCCGCTTCTTTAAAAAGCCTGGCCATCTTCCTTGCAAGGGAGGATCTTGGAATAAAGAGCACCCGCAGACACCTTCCTCCAGGTCATCTTCCTCCGCTCTCCCTCTCCATACGCAGAATCTCTTCTCCCTGAAGAGACACACTGCGGGCAGGAGAAGACCTACAGTGGTTCCACAACCTCCATTGTGAGTTCCACCACCACCCAGCTCTTTCGTGAGTAGGTGGGTGTGGTGGTTTCTCCCTCTTGATTCATTGCAGTTCGCTACTTCCGCCATTGACAGACCTTCAAGCTCTGATGCTCCAGCAGCAGTGGCGGCCGCCTGCAGCCGTGTAAGCCACCGCGCGCACGCCAGTAGACGTCCGCAGGCTCTTTCTACACGTGCAGGCGCCTTCCAGCACGCCCGCACATGCAAAACCGGCCGCAACCGGTTGTCCACTCCGCGGAGCACTGTAGCTACTGTTCACGCCTCACAGCGCGGAACTGTAGCTACAGTGCGGTGACCGATTTTTTTCTCCCCTATCCGGACACTGCGCGCACTCTCTCCTCGTTGCGACAGCTTCCAGCCAGTCACGCGCACGCGTTCCTGCATCTGCGCCCGCACCCGTTCCCGCCCGTAGCGCAATGCGCTACGTTACCCTCTCTCACGCTCTCGCACCAACCCGCATGCGACGACAGTACACACGCTCCCTCCAACTCCCGTGCACAGCCCTTGTGCGCATGCACGTCCCCTGGCCACTAGACGTCGCCCGCGGCCGCCAGACGTCTTAACTCACCCGCTCTCTCTCACAATCCTCTAGGGTGCACTCCCACACTCATACACACACACACACTCTTACACATACACACTCGTACACTCACACACCCACTTGTACACACCTATACATACTTATACATATATACATATATATATTTATATATATATATTCATACCTATACAACTATATATAAGTATATATACATACATATATATATGTATATATTTATTTATACATATATACATATATACATACATATATATATACACATACATATATTACTATATATCTATATATATATATATATACATATACATATCTATATATATATATATACATAGATACTTATACAAATATATCTAAATACATATGTACATATATATATCTATATACATATATTACTATATATATATATATCTCTATATAGTTCAATATATATACATATATATCTAGTTACAAATATATATATATATACCAATATATATATATTTACATATCTATATATATACACATAACTACATATACACCTATATAGTTACAACCCTATCTATATATATACACATATATATATACATATATATATATATTTACATACACATCACCTACCTGTATCCATATGCCCTTACACTAGTCACTCCACCGCGCATTATATCGCGAAATATCTACACTAGTTGCTGATATTCCTCGATACCCGCATAAAGAAAGCGCCTCCGCACACACTCCCACACATCCATCCTACACTCTACGCGGCACTTCGTCTTGTTGGTTGCATCTTTGTAGACGTGAACCAACTCGATACTGTGCTACACGCCATTTCCACTTCCACCCCCACCCCTATATATATAATATATATATATCTATATATACATTGACTGTATTTATTTTTCTACAAGCAACCTCCCTTGTTTTTATTTCTCTTTTGTTTCCTGCTATAAAAAAAGATTAAAAAAAAAGAGTAAAAGAGAAAAGATAATCGTTGTCTTGCAGGCACTCAGTCTTGCGAATAGCAGGACCAGTTTATTTTTGGAAACCCTAAGTTGGCTCAGAGCCAAAAATAATTTGGCTCAAAGCCAAGAACTTGACTTTGAGGGTGCGCCTCAAGGACAATATTATCAACAAAAAAATCTTAAATAGAAGAAAACCAAAAACATAATAAATGCACGGAAGAGATACGTTCCAGGAAAGGCATAGAAACTTCTTCACCTTTAATCCCCGCCTCCCTAAGATCGACCCTGGGCCAAAAAGTGACCAAGATAAAATTAAATAGGCCACGTAAAAAGAATTTTGTAAAAGATGGTTAGACTCGATTTAGGTTATCCACTAGAGTCACTTCAACGATAATTTCACCATATTAACACAACCTATTCGAGCTCGACCAGCAGCAATCATAGGTCTTAATTGACCTAGATTAAGCTAGAACTTAGCATAAGTTAGGAAAATTCATGTATGCATAAGCATTATCTGCATCTTTACTGCTTTACTTTAGCTATGCATAAAATGATGTTATAATGTGCTAATTAAGTACATAATGTCGATTGCTAGCAATAAGTTGATTTGGAGCTGGATCTGGAGCAAGATCTGAAGCTAGATCTGGAATAAGGGGAGTTGTAGCAGAGCTGGAGTAGAAGGCTTAGTTTATATATAGGAACAATAATGTAAGGGGGTTAAAGGTTTTCTATTCTATTAAGTAGAAATAAAGTAGTAAAATGTGAAGAGCATAGATCCATCCTAGCCCTAAGATATCCTAGAGATTTCCCCAAGCCTTAGCCACCCTTAGATTAGGTCACAACACACTAGGAAGATCGAAAACCTTAGTTCCAACCCTTATTTGGATGTCCAGATAAGTTATAGGATGTCCAGGACCCTTAGCCATCTCCCGCACACTTTAAACCCACTTCTGCAGTGTTATTGGATGTCCAGACACTTTGTCAGACGTATAATTTCTGCAGAATACCCAAAATAGAACCCAAAATCCCTCCTGACTCTGATTAGACGTCCAGACAACAAGTTTGGACTTCTGATTTTTGAGTATAAGATGTCTGACACTATTATTAGACGTCTGATACTGCTCTCTAGTTCCTATTTTGAGATTTAATCCTTGATCTTGGATCTCTAGGTCCCTAAACCCAATTCCAACCCCATAGGAACCTAAATTAAGGTGCCATAACTGTAGTACATCACCTCTAGACCTCCCTAAGGACCTAATTAGTTCCTCACTAGACCTAATTGACTTGGATATTAGTCAATTCCATCAGCCTATTCAATTGGACTCATTGAGTCCAATGGAGCCCTGATCTCAGCACACACTGTCCAATTGGACTCAGTGAGAGTCCAATTGACCTAGACCTAAATTAATTGAGTTTTTCTACTCTCAATTAAGTTTCCACACACCCAATTAAACTTGTATTAAGTTTAATTGCACTTTACCTTAGTGAATTAGGGTTTATAACCCTAATTTGAGACATACCTTGACCTAAACCCATTAGAACCTAGCCTAATCAACCTAGCCACCTAAGTTTTGACCCACACACACCCACATACACCATCCACACGAAAATACCTAGCCTAGAGTTCTCTAGAACTCTCTACCATGTGTGGCTGCCTTAGTTGCCAAAATTAGCAATTAAGAGCGATTCAATTTTTAGATCCACATTTGGTGGATCTAAAAACCACCATCCATCCTCTCTCTCTCACTCTCCCACGAGCTCCCTCCATAGGCCTCTCTAGAGAATTCCATAATTCTCTAGAGAGCTTCCCTTAGGTCTATAAAAGGACCTAAGGGGTGGCCATTTGCACCCATTCACATCCCTTGTCTTCATTGGCACCACTCACCTCATTAGCTCCATACATGCCCACCTTCACTTAGGTTAGCTACTCCACCTCCACAAGCTCACCACCATCATGGAGGACATCATGCTGGGATGCTGGATCAACCCTACCTCTCTCCAAGGGTCGGCCTAAGCTACATTGACTGCCCCTCATTCTCCTCCCAACCATTCCAAGGCCATCGGGGACCAACCGTGAATGCCCTTTTATTCTTCTAGATTTAATTCATGCTCTTCATAATTTTATTGCTTTTATTTACTGCTTAGTATTGTAGTCTTACTTCCCCCCCAATGATGCATGCGAAATCCCCCCATCGATTCTTGTATGCGATCATTTTTTGGTAGCTAGGTTTAATTTTCAAGAATTTATGTAGCTTTCCTCTAGATTCCTTGTGCAAAAAACTCCCCAATGAATGAATGAAAATGCATTTATATATATATATCTCTTTATGTGTTTGAAATCACCATGAGCTTATTGATTAATATTATATTTGCGTGATTCAAGTTGCCTGCTTCTAACTCCTAATATTCTCGCAACTAAGCATGTCATACTTAACTACGTAATAATCATGAACTGACATACGATTCTAAACAAAGTAGAGCAATAGAAGATTGATTTTAGAAGTAAACAAATGCCTCCTAGAGACGAACGACCGGGACTCAAAGTCTCGTTATCTTTAGAAATCATTTTTTGATGAACATTTTTGTGCGACTATACTATGATTCCGACGGCTTTCAAAATGTGTGAGAATGGTTTCCGTCAGTGTTGTGGTCAAATAAACATCACAGACAATCGGATCCACGGGAAGAAATGTACAGCGCAGTGGTCTCAGTCCCATGTGGATCAAGGTCCAGAAACCCTGATAGTGTAGACGATTGAGACATTGGGTCATCACAAAGGAGCCCAATGTTACCACAGTATCCTGATTCTTTGTCTTCACCATTCTCCTTGATGTGATCAGAATCAAAGTTCCTAGATGCCCTAAATATGTCAATTCTAAGTCGCTCATTTCCTAGGGCAATCTCCATACACTTAGATGCACAGTCAATGTTCGCTCAAGCTGTCACCAAAAATGGGTGACCTAAAATAATTGGTGCATCACGGAGATTAGAAGGTACCACCATATCGAGAATGGAAAGGTCCGCGAGAAAGTAGAATCCATGGACCTTAAGGATCACGTTCTCAACCACCCCCCTCAGTGTTTTCACTGATCAATCAGCTAAATGAATAGTAACCGAGCTGGGTTTTAACTCCCCAAATCGAAATTGATCATACACTACAGTGCGAGTCAGGTTGATGGACAAACCCAGATCAAGAAGGGTCCGATCAAATGGAGAATCCTGTAAACAGCAGGAAATGAGTGGGGTACCAGGGTCTTTCTTCTTTGCCAGTAAGTCCACTAGAATTACGGCACTAGCCTCTTTCGACAGTACCACTTATTGTCCAATTCTCGACTGTCGCTTCGAGGTACAGCAGTCCTTGAAGAATCTAACGATAGCGAGGATGTGATCAATGCCCTCGAAAAGAGGGACCTGAATATGTACTTCCTTAAACATTGACTTCAAGTCGAAATTCCACGTATCCTTTTTCTACGCAACATTATGTGTCAGAGCATCTGAAAAAGGAATGGGAATCTCAAGGTAAAGTGGCCTCTTGCCCTTATCTACCAAAGGTGGCTCCTGTGATGAAGGAGTCAAACCATCCTATGGTGAAGGGTGAGAAAAATCAAGGCCTGCCTACCGAAATGGTGGGTCATATGTCTTCTTCCTGCTCCTCAGTGAAATAACTTTAGCATCGGCATGCTGTCTATGAGGTGGTGGAGGAGCAGAAGGGGCTGAATAATCGAGGTGTTGCAACAAAGGCAGCTGGCATTGAGCATAACCAGGTGGTATAGGAGGTGCCTGTAATATGACGTGCGCCTGTCCCTGTGGTGCCTGAAACCTAGGTGGGGCACCTTGGTTCTACACATATTGTTTATTTGGGAGAGGTTCGGAGGGCAAGGCTCAATGAGTCCTATGCTTCTGCAACAGCTGGTTCTGCATGTCTTGCAGGCTTTGTATCTGGTCAGCCATCATCTTCAGAAGTTGAAAGTTATCCAATGTCAACTTCCGCATTGATTCCTACAACTCCTCTTTTAATGCCTCCAAAGGGTTGGCTGGTTTTGGAGGGTGACTGGCAGCTTGTTGCAGCGGCTGGTATATAGAATGAGGTTGCTGCTACTGAGGGGAATGGTTGCTACCTACGGTACGTGTTTTGCACATGCCCGTACTGCCTGGTCTAGTAGTGTGGATCTTGATGAGGTCGCTGCAAATTACCAGACCAGGGGAAGTTGGATGCTGGTTCCAACCAGGGTTGTACGTCTTCGAGCATGGGTTATTACACCCATATCCTTGAATAGCATTGATGTCTTCAAAGGCCGATGACTTCTGAGACATATATTCATCAAGGGAGTACGCATCAAAATCATCATGTGGTGCATAACCGTGATTTTATGGTACCAGCTCGAGGTTATTCGTGGGATCCTGATATGCGGACTCCCATGAATATGAAGTGGATGCATCCCGAGTGAGTAAATTAACTCTAGCATGAGGGGCTCGGGGTGCATAAGAGGATCTCGAAGCAGCAGAATTTCCAATTAGATCCAATCGACCCTAACCCAGTTGGTCGATCTTCTTTTCTATCAGATTCATCTTATCAAGCTGGTTGACTATGATATCCATATCGGCTCGAATAGGCTTGGTGTGAGCCTCATGGACACCAACCCGCTGCTGTCCAGGCCGCTAGAGCTGGTTCATAGATGCGACATTCATTGAAATTTTCACTAAAGACTTGAACAACTCAAATGTACTATTCTAGTCTTTTGCGAGGAAATTCCCTCCACTAGATGCATCGGCCAGATACCAATGTGTGTCATCTAGTCCATGGTAAAAGATCTAAGCCAAGTGCCATCTGGGGACACCATGGTGTGGACATTTCCTAAGGAGATCATGGAATCGGTCCCAGGCATGGATGTAGACATAATTATTGAGGGTAAAACATCTATTCATACATGTTCCTCGGCTTAGATTTGCATTTCATGTTATAAATATTGCATAGCATGCATCATTCTGCATTTAGAGTAGCTGTATATAATTTAGGTTAATTACGTCCTTTTTGTTGTCAGGAGAGAAGGATATTTATTTTGGAGCCTCGGATTGATGATCTGACCATATGGATCTAATCAGGATGACGATCGGAGTCCAATGCCTTTGAAATCACCTCGATCGGAGTCCCGTAGCACCATATGCAGTCCGAGGAAGATCAACGGCCAAGGGACTAGGTGACATAATTCAGAGCTTCAAATGACAAATTCGACCACGCGGATGGATTCGAGTCAACGATCGTAGCCTAACGGCGCAAAAATCAACTCAATCCGACCTCTGTAGAAACCCTTGCAACAAAAAGAAAATGGACAGCCCAGACTACACCACGTGGCACTGCCTAGGCCACCCATGTGCACGCATGTGCCACCGCACGTGTGTAGCAGTGCACCCACACTCGGAAGCACACATGAGCACAGTGCAGCGCCAACATGTGAGCGTGTGCAGCAAAGAGAGGCACAGTGCAACGGCAGTGATGCATGAGCTGGACCTACAGCGACGCTTACAACCGTCGCTAATTCTTCGCACGCCAGCAAAACCAGCTACGGGCGTGAGTAGGCATGACCTACCTACAACGATGCCTCCAACGATGTCCTGGATGTCACTAATGGTCCCATACCTATTTTTGCCTCTTCTCCACTATAAAAGGTCCTACACCCCCTATCTTCCAAGACATCTCTACCTACTCTACTCCTACCTACTCCCAAGCTCTCGCAAGCCTACCAACGCTCCATTAGAGCTTGTTCTCAAGCTCCCAAGGCTCCTATTAGTGTAGCAAACCTCTACCTTACCAAATATTCATCCATCTTCCCATCCCCATTCATAGGTTGCCTTGGAGCTGTCTTCCCACCTCCATTCCGGTAGCAGATCATCTTCGTCTTCTCACCTCCATTCTGGAGCCATGCCGAAGCTTTCTTCTACCTGACGTCCTCCAACATCTCACCTCCATCGTCTCGCTCCTCACCACTTTCATCCAAGCTTCCACCAGGCGTCGTTGTCTTGTCGAACAGCCGATTCGGGAGATTTCCTCTCACCTCCCTCTATTTTTATGCTTTTGTAGATTATTGTAATAGACATTAATGCAATTAATCACATTTTATTCCATCTCTGTCTTGTTATTACTTGTCTCTTATTTCAAAAATAAAAAAAGAAAGCAAAACCTAAAATACCAAAAAGAAACAAATCGAAACATGGTTTTCAATTAAAGTAAACGTCGCCTCCCTGTGTTCGACCTAAGACTCCCTTGGAGTTTCGGTATAAATTTTATTTGACCATGTGTTTTGCAACTACGAAGACGGGTTACTTGTAACCTTGATTTCAAACTCGTGAAACCCATGTGATCAGGCATCATGCAACTTCTCCCGAAGTCCTTGGGAGAAAGTTGTAATCGCGTGCCTCATCACGTTTGTACAATCGATCGAGAAGAACTTTTGCAGGAATTCACATTGTAATTTAGCTCAGGTTCCAATGGTCATGAACCAGTATGAAGCTTTGTCCTTAAGAAAGAAAGGGAAAATCTTCATCAGAATAATTTCAAGGTCTATGTTCCTGGGTTGAGCCATTTTCGCGATTCGACTCAGGCCTCTAAGTGTTGGAATGGATCCTCGCTCGATTTTCCATAGAAGTAATTCTGGATCAGACTAATTACATTGGGCTTGAGCTTGAATGCGTCTCCGCCTGTGGGAATCCGGACTATAGGTGTAACAATCGGTGCTGCTGGATCGTAGAAATCCTGAAGCTATTCTCCTCTCAGTGGATGCTGCATTTTGTCAAGAGTAGTCAAGATGTGGTCCATACTCTGCTAGTGCTACTCAGATTTAGCAACCTAGGCTTCCAGACGAGCCATCGGGTACTGATTTACTGGATCCGGACCTGGTTCGGGTCTAGGATTAGCCATCTCGACTAAAAGAGTAGAAGAAGGGTGAGAAGATGGTTCAGGCGATGTAACAAATCACCTTCGCCTCCTAGGAATCAGCTCCCAAGATCCAACCAGTTGATGTCTAAGTGACCTTCACCCTTTCATACACCAACCAACCCTTGGGTTGGTGCAGCCAAGCTAGACAAGGCTAAGGCCCTGTCAATCAGATGGTCCTTATGATCTGATGAGAGCCTCATCATGAGCCTTAACTAGCTTATTTTGACCTAAGAAAAAGAATAAGAGCTCCTACATAACCTAGAGAAGGGCTTAATTGAAGGAATAAGTGTTCTAAGAAGAAAACATGAAATAAAGGGTAAAACTGTAACTTTACCATTGCAGTACATTAACAGGATTTATCAGAGGCAAAACATAGGTCAAATGATCTGAAAAAGATAAAAAGTAGGTTGGCTAAATCAGAAATGGGTTAATATGTAGTCTAGGAATTAAATGACATTCTATAACACTAAAATAGACCCGCTTAATTCAATAAGGTTCTGGTCAGTTTAAAAATCAACTAAACCCTCTAAAATTTATGGAAAAAATATCCCCTAGGGTTTAGAACCTTCAATTTGACCATTAGAACCTATTTTGACCGAGATTAGGGTTCTAGCTCATTAATTGACCTAATTTGGGTTTTTGTGCAAGAAGTCCAGTCAAACATGGTCAAACCTAAAATCCAACTTCTCCATTGGATTCCCTAGGTCCAAATTAGGTTTTTAGCAAATTTTGGACTTGAGGGGAGGTCATCTTGACCTACTTTGAAAAATAGTACACCCAAATTACATTTTGGCCCTTATCTTTTGAAAACCATTACACAAACCCCCTAACTTCTTCGCCACTCTTACAAACAGGTCCCCCCACCATTATTGGGGAGAAATCCTTCCCCGGCGAGGAATGGAGGGGGCGTACTCCCTGATTCCTCAGAGATCTCCCAGATTTGGAAGGGAGATTCTCTGAGGAATTCCCTTCCATCTGAGCTCAATTGCAATCTCTGATTTGCATCCAATCTCTCGTGCGAACGCACGAGAGATTTGGATCTCCAACTACCTTCCTTCTCCGGCGAGGAGTCGGTGGTAGAAGGCTTGCCCTTCAAGCACCAAAAGCTTGGCCAGCAACTATAAAAGGATCCCCGGTCCTCTGCGAATCCCTCAAGCTTGATTTGGCCGCAGACTCCCTCAGAATTCATCTCCCCTCTCTCCGGCCAAGTAGCCCGCAAGCTCCTGCGACTTTTCCTCCTCCCTCTCATTGCTCTGCTGCCATACCATCGGCAAGGTTCACTTCGCCTCATTCTTCCACGTTGTGCTGCACCAATGCATGCCTTCTTGTCCTCCTCATCGCTGTTATCTCCCCCTTAGGGCCGTCTTCTCCGACGACGGCATAAACGCGCCATCCGTCTCCTCTGCCTCCCCTTCGCTCCAAGTACCCCAAATAAGCTCCTCATCTCCTACTCTCTATTTTCCCTCAATCTATTTCACAAATTACCCCTCGACTGCCACTGTCCGCCCGCATCTTCCCCATCTCCGGCCAACCTCCGGCAAGACGCATCCATCGCTTCACACCTCCACACGTCTCGCCACCAACCTCAACACCTCCGCCATCGACCACTGTACACTTTACACCCACACACAGACCACCACATGCACTCCATGCTTCCACCGAACACACCCACTCACACGGTCACAGTCCGACCTAGGCACGCATGCCTAGGCCGATCTAAGACACGCCGACCCCCGCCTTACCTTCGCCGTGACACGGTGAAGGTTCTCCTGTGTTCTAATAGAGCCTCAAGGCTCCTTTTGTGTCATGCAGGGTAGAGCTCCCGTCTGCCATTAACGAGCACAAGAGCTTGCTTGTTCTCCAGCTCCAGGCGGCAAGCTTCAGGATTCAGCCTCCCAGGCCGTGCGGGTTAAGAGTGTGCGAAAGTCTAGCCTGATAGCGGGTGTCGTAAGACCTGTAGCTGCATCTATTGTGAAGTCACTCTCCTGCAGTTGCCAGCAGAAGCAGGTGGGACTTTTAGTCCCACCACGGTAAGTCTTGAGTTCTCTGAGTGGTTTAAGTTGATTTTGTGTTCTTCCTTGTTCGCCACGAAATCACTAGGGTGAGGTCCGTCGCCTCACCTATCACACCTCGTTCGTGACATCTCCCTCGCGGACCTGGCACCCGGATCCGATTAACCCCTCCGTGCACTCCTCGCGCACCACACCCACGCTGGTGCGCCTGGGCCCGGGCGCGCGATCGACCCGATAACCCGACTATGGGAGAGCGTTCCGAAGAGAGATACAAAGAGAGAGAGAGATGCACGGGGTGGGTAGGGGAATAGGTTTTGCTGTGTGGTGATTGAGCAGGAAGAGGAAGCTAAGGGAGGAGGAAGTGTAGCAAGAGAAGGAAGCAGGACTTAGCCGCTGCAAGAGAAGGAGAAGAAGAAGAGAGACACACTATAGTATAGGAGCAGCAGACCAAGAGAAAGAAGAAGAGAGAGATTAAGGGGTAGACGAAGAGGAGAAGCAAGAAAGAGCAGCCAAGCAAACAAAGAGGAGGAAGAAAAAGAAGAAGGAAACTAAAGAAGAGACAAGGCCAGGACTTAGCTGCAGGAAGAGAATCGAGAAGAGAGAGAGCAAAGGAAGGAAAAAGAAGAGGAGCAGGAGCGGCTAAGGAAGAAAAAAATAAAGGAGAACAAGAAAACATAGCTGCAGCAGAGCAAAACAAACAAAAGAAGAGAGGAGACTGAAGGCCAATTTTAAGACGTCTGATATAACATCAGATGTCCAATTCTTTGTGAGCATTTCCTCCATAACATTATCCTGCCATTTTTTGAACTAGTTATTGCTTCTTATTAAAAGTTGTGTTCTCAAGTTTTGGAATACCCAAATTGCTCCCTGTGTTCGACCTCGGATACTTTGATTTTTGAGTTATAAATTTTTATTTGTTTTCGCGGAGAGTTCATCTATATTACAATGAGATATCTGTTAAAACATGATCTAGCCGTTTTGATGAGTCCATTAAAATGGACTAATATTAAGCCTAAGTATATTTAATCGTATAGTTTAAGTGTGTTAATAATGGCAATTAAGTTATAGAATATTTGTATGCCTTATAATTTGAGTTTATAACATTCTATAACTTAATTATTTTATTATTTTTGTGTGCAGGTAATAAAACCAGAAAGAACAAGGGTGGCGGGATAATTTCCCCAAACAGCCGATTCTTTTCCCCCTCCCTCGCCGGCCACTGGGGCTATCTTCTCCAATGGTGGCCGGCCAAAAACATAAAGGGATTTGCAAATCCCTGGATTGGCGCACTGAGGGAGAGAGAGGATTTAAAAGTGAAGAGGCGGCATGCACAAGGGCCAATCTCCCCCCTTGTGGGGAAAAACTCCACCGCATGCACTGTGCCCATGCTCTCTCCCTCAGCCACCACAGCGCCCGCACGCCACCTGCAGGCGCTCCTCACCACACCTGCCCTACCTCGCGCCTTCACCCCACAGCGCCCGCACACCACCTCTGCAGCTGCGCCTTAGCGCACCAGCGCATGCCCGCAAGCGCTTTCCATCTCCCTGCAACCGCGCACCGCTCATCTACCATCCTGCACACCATCTGCCGGCCCACACGACATCTCCAGCATCCCTCATCACCTACCGCTCGCGCGCCGGCACGCCACCTACAGGCACTCCCTCTACCTGCCCGCACGCAAACCGCACGCCCCAGCACCCTCTCGCCTGCGAACGCCTCCAACTTCAAATCTGCAGACCGTCTCACCCGAGCCAGACTTCCTCCAGCGCGCCCCACCTCCAGCTGCAGCTAGACTTCCTCTAGCATGCCCCACCGCCAGCTGCAGCCAGACTTCCTCCAGCGTGCCTCCACGCCACCAGCAGGCGCTTCCTGCCTGCGCACCAGTGGGCGCATGCGCCACAGCCACTCGAACAACCGCAGCAGCAGCCGCTCTCTTGCTCCATAGGCCAGAGCTCCGGCCACCGCCGCCAGCCGCCTCCGGTCACCTCCGCCACAGCCGCTACCACCGTCAGAAAACTCTCGACCTCGCCATCCTCTGAAGCCCTGCATCGACCCCAGTGGATCTCTCTCTCGCGACGAAGAGAGAGAGGAAAAGCTCTGTTTTTATTTGAATTAGAAATTACATTCAATGCCATTGCATTAAATTTCATTTTTTTTTATTAATATTATATTTTGGTAGAATTGCATTCACGCACTCAGTTCTTTTTAATTACATGGTATTAATATTGGCTAGTTTAAACATTGATTTTGGACTTGATTTAAGTACTAATTGGCTATAGTACACATCGCATCAAAATTGCATTAATTCATCCTAAATTTATTGAGGATTTCTGTGAGGGAAAATTGCACTTACACCCTTAACCTTTTAGGTTATTACAAACCTACTTTCCTTCACATTTTAGGTCCAATTTGAAAAGGAATTTCGCACTATCCGAAATAACATTAAATAATTAAGTATTGATTGCATCATTGCCTCCCTGTGGACACGACCCGCTCTTCTGCGAGTGGTTATTTCATTATTTTTGATTCGTCGATTTTTCCACCACTTAAATACTATAATGCTAAAGCGAAAATTCGACACATCAAATTGGCACCGTTGCCGGGGAGGCAACAGACGTAATATATTTACTTTATTATTTTTAAATCTTTTGAGTTGCGAAATTATCTAATCATCTTTATTATTTTGCAAGGAATCTGACACGGCAACGAGGTGCAGCAAAGCGACTACTTTGAACTTGAGCAACGTGCACGGCAGAGACGATCTTTTTGGTGGACCTTGACGCCACCTGGAGGATAACAACAGGAATACGTGGGCCTTGATCCCACGCATTTAGGCTTACGGAGAAGCCTATTTCTGATTTAGGCTGTAGGTCTTAGTTAGATTTAGTTAGATAGACATTAAAATTTAAATTACTATCTTTTGGGCCCTTCTTGGGTATTTTTGGGAATGTGTTCCCATTTATTTAGATTATAGGATTATTTGAACTATTTTAAACTACATTTCAGTTAGTTAGTTAGATTAGGTCTGTTTGTTATTATTATTTAAAAAAAAAAAAATCGAAATGCCTGCTAGAAGCCGCATATCTATAGGACGATCATCCAGGACTGAATGAGCAGCATCTAGTTTATTTTCTATTGCATTGCATTCATTACTGCACGAAGAAAGCTGGAGTAAGGTACGTCTTGAGCATTAATTACTTGTCATGCATATGCATTAAACCTAAATCTAAGACCACTAAAGTACTTGAATCAAATCAATTCAGTGGTGACTTTAAACAAATTGGGACTGTTAAGAGGTTGGACTTTAAAATCTGTGACTGAAAATTGTGTGCAAAAGGATCCTATTTGCGGAATTTCAAAAAAAAAAAAAATCAAAACACGATCATATGCTTGCACACTTGAGATACTGTGCACCTCACATAAGGTCACTAGATAAATTTCTACCTCTCCTCTTTTGCACCACAAGGGAAGTTAGTCAGAAATCAACAAGCCTATCCACCAAGTTACTTCGGTTCCTCGTGTGTGGGCTCGATTCGAGACTTCCATCCCTTGCGAGTAGGTTATAGGCACCAGCGAAGGTTGGCCTAGGAAGCGTAATTTTTTGCAAAACTTGTTTGGCCACCAACTAAATGTATAACTCTAAGACCTACAATCTACTAAAAATAGATCCCATTGAATTTGCTTTTGCTTTGACATTAGAACTCTCTAGGAAGTTTTCTTCTGAATTTTGCTAAATCCTAAGAGAGTAAATTTGTTTTGCTTAAAGAAATGGATTATTCTTACTCCTATCATTCAGATTATCAAAGTCAATACTTCCCATCTTTTAATCAGGATCCCATGCTCCGAGCGTATCCATCCTTTGATGGGTACATTGATAATTCATGGGATCATTCTCATTCTTACCCTGGGAGTACTAGCTTGATAACTCCCACTTTTGAGCAGAGCCTAGGAGTAGGATTCTCCAATCCTGAAATCCCTACTTCCATGCAAACACCCAACCCTTCCACCCTTCATGATTTTCCGTATCGAGGTTGGACCAATACCCCTAGGCAACCAAAGCCTGAAATTGACTATCCTCCCCAACCTGATAATAGTAGTCTCTCCTCTTTTATGATAGAAATGAAAAAACAACAAAAGGAAATAATGGAATCAATGGGAGAGATGTTGAGGAATAGTCAACAATTAAATGAGGAAATAAGACAACTTAGCTACACGGTTCCCAATAATCCTGATCCCTACCCATCCAATCATGATCATGAAAATAATTCTGAGGTACTTAATGACAATAGGGATCCAATTTCATGTAGCGATCACTTAGACTCTCCCAATGGGACGCAGCCACTAGAGGACAACAATCATAGTGATTATCCACCTGAACTATATTGGAGTCAAAAGCAAGAGGAAATTATTGTTCCTATCACTTCCCCTCTTGATTATTTGGTGGATTCCCATTCTACTCTTAGTGAGCCTACTCCTGACCCTCCACTTAGGGAATCAACACCTATCATTCAATATCCTGAGAATTCAAATGTACCTAATGAAGGTGACCCTAAGGGAATGGAGGATGATCAATTCTGGTCTCAGGGATATAAAGAGTCTAATTCAGAGGATAAGGATGCCCCAACAGAGGAACCTGGATTGAAAATCTGGAGTGAATCATAGGAGAATTATTTATCAGTTGAGGATTTAGCTCCAGACGATAGAAATAATATGATTAAATCTAGATTCCTCCTTTCTTTTGAGAGTCATCCTCCATCAAAACAGGAGTTGATATTAGAGGAGGACAAACAAAATGAGAAGTTTATGGGAGACCCTCGGGGACAAAACATGTCATTTGAGGATTTATACCCTGAGAACAATAACAAATTCAATGATATAAGCTTCCTCCAAAATATTAAGACTGATCCTCTTTTAGAAATAATTGAGGATACTCATCCAACTCCTAATGAATCACACATACACCCCGACAAATATTTTAGTGAACCAAACGAATCTGGGGATGAGCTGAATGATAATGATTCTTACATTTTGACCCTGCCATTAGAAAGTTGTAATTTGGAGTCTACCCTTGATTCAAATATGACTCCGATCATTAATGCTAGGCAGGATAACTTGAAGTTGTCTACTACTAGGGAGTGTACACAATTCGAATCATTGTTGGAATTAGACCTAACACCTACTAAGCCCTCATTGGACTTAACCATTACACTCCAACACTACAAACAACCCTTATACTCCCTTACCGATCCTTGGCTCAGATCTCTGCTCATGTACATTCTTGCTGGAGAACATATCAGGCCAGTACATCCTAGGGTAGAATGGCGAGTTTGGATTGATGCTTGTACTTTTACTCTTGCCATTCAATGGTTTGAACTAATAATGTGTATATCTTTTAAAACCCGTCCTTCTCTGGAGGATAGTTGTTATCCTCTACCTATTCCATTTCGGGAGGTCCCTTTTCATATTCCGTTTATTATCCCTAGACCTCCCAAGGTAGCCAACGAGATTTTTCGCTTTCATATCTTCTGGCGAGCAGTTGGAATTACATTGCATCATCAGCTCGCCAACATCCGTGGTTACCTATTTTCTAGGCCTGCACTGTTACGCATATTCTTAGGGCCTAACCTTTTCTGTTTGGAACCTGACTTACAGGTTCCTTTTAAGTCTGGCTACAGCTGGCAGAAATGCAGCGCTTGTTGGGAGGCAACCCAGCAAATTGTGTCAGGTGATATTTTTCCTTTCTCCTCCTGTTTTAATTTTACAATGGGGACATTGTAGGATTTAGGCATGGGGGAGTGCATTTGCATTTTAGGAAGTATTTATGCATTTAGGTTAGTATAAAAATAAAAAAAAGAAGAGAAAAGAGCTGAATGGGTTAGTCCTTAGCAAAATACCTTTGTTATTGGAGGTTCTTCTTTTGGATTATTTCTTAAGTTTAGAATCCAGTGCATTAATTTCACGTGCACATAGATTTGGTAATGGATCCTTGAGGAAAACCAATGAGCATTTGTAGTCTACTGAACCCTTGGACAGTTCATAGAGAGTCAGGCATACTATCTTCTAGTAAATCCACCTCATATTTATGAGAAGTAGAGAGATTACTGGTGTGCTAAGTCTAGTGCAAGGACTCTTAAGTTCTGGATAATTAGATGATGATACTTCAGAGTTAGGCGTAGTTTTCACTCTCTGTTTCTGGGTGCGTACTTTAAGTAAATTCCTGAGAGTCACCAAATAAGGCGGATACACAGAGATTGAGTCTTAGTAAAGCTATAACTATGGTGGATGGTTATGACCGTCCTTCATAGAGTCCTCAGCTGAAGGAGGGTAATAGTGTCAAAGGTCAGAAATACGCCTGTCCTATCCATTCTTTCCCGGTGTCGAGAATAGGCACTTCCACCAAATAAGCCACACAACTTCCTCTTGACCGTCATCATCCCTAATAATGCCTCATAAATAAAAGTCTGTATCGTGTTGTGCTGATTGAAAAAGAAACAAAACCAAGAAGAAATAAAACAAAAAAAAAAGAGAGAGAGAAAAGAAGAAAAAGAAAAAGAAAAAAAAGTTATATTACAAAAAAAAAAAATCGAAGTTTCTAATGTTTCTGAGGCAATAGAACACTTATTGCGTTCTACCAAATATGACCCATACCTACCTTCTAGTATTTCTGATTGCCTGAATACTGGTTGAGGACTCTAACTTAGTTATAGAGTTATTAGGACTTTAATTGAAGTGTAGATGCCACGTGAGGCCACCAAATAGTGAGTATAATTTCTAATTCTGGCAAGATTCGTGATCTCAGAAAAAAAAAAAAAGAGAGTGCCCAGGAACATCAGGAGAGCACAGTTATGTAGCCTCTCTCAGAGTTGACTTGTCTAATAGTCTAGAGAGCTAGAGTCTGCAATACTAGACTATATGTAGCACTAGTAGAGTGTGTGCCACCAACTACAAATCCATTCAACTTATTATCTCCTACCAAAGCCAAGTGCTGGGGTCAAATTTCAGATTATCATCTGCTTTATCCTCGAGGGAAGTGGTTGCCTATCTCGACAGAAATTTTTGCCAAGGGTGATGTATGAACTCCCAATGCGAATCGGCTCTTTCACTTGGATCCGTTACCTAGGTTATCAGCACTACACATTTGTCAGGATTTCTAAAGTTTTGAAATAAGATCAGAAGGAGTCTTCTGATTACTTCTATTATTCATTTTTGCTAGGGATTAGCAAAACTTATGCATGGGGGTATTTGATGAGTCCATTAAAATGGACTAATATTAAGCCTAAGTATATTTAATCGTATAGTATAAGTGTGTTAGTAATGGAAATTAAGTTATAGAATATTTGTATGCCTTATAATTTGAGTTTATAACATTCTATAACTTAATTATTTTATTATTTTTGTGTGCAGGTAATAAAACCAGAAAGAACAAGGGTGGCGGGATAATTTCCCCAAACAGCCGATTCTTTTCCCCCTCCCTCGCCGGCCATTGGGGCTATCTTCTCCAATGGTGGCCGGTCAAAAACATAAAGGGATTTGCAAATCCCTGGATTGGCGCACTGAGGGAGAGAGAGGATTTAAAAGTGAAGAGGCGGCGTGCACAAGGGCAAGTCTCCCCCCTTGCGGGGAAAAACTCCACCGCATGCACTGTGCCCATGCTCTCTCCCTTAGCCACCACAGCGCCCGCACGCCACCTGCAGGCGCTCCTCACCGCACCTGCCCTACCGCGCGCCTTCACCCCACAGCGCCCGTACGCCACCTCTGCAGCTGTGCCCTAGCGCACCAGCGTGCGCCCACCAGCGCTTTCCATCTCCCTGCAACCGCGCACCGCTCATCTGCCATCCTGCACACCATCTGCCGGCCCGCACGACATCTCCAGCATCCCTCATCACCTATCGCTCGCACGCCGGCACGCCACCTACAGGCGCTCCCTCTACCTGCCCACACGCAAACCGCGCACCCCAGCACCCTCTCGCCTACGCACGCCTCCACCTTCAAATCTGCAGACCGTCTCACTTACGCCAGACTTCCTCCAGCACGCCCCACCGCCAGTTGCAGCCAGACTTCCTCCAGCGCGCCCCACCGCTAGCTGCAGCTAGACTTCCTCCAGTGCACCTCCACGCCACCAACAGGCGCTTCCTGCCTGCGCACCAGTGGGCGCACGCGCCACAGCCGCTCGAACAGCCGCAGCAGCAGCCGCTCTCTTGCTCCACAGGCCGGAGCTCTGGCCACCACCATCGGCCGCCTCCGACCACCTCAGCCGTAGCCGCTGCCACCGTCAGAAAACTCTCGACCTCGCCGTCCTCTGAAGCCCTACATCGACCCCAGCGGATCTCTCTCTCTCTCGCGAGGAAGAGAGAGAGGAAAAGCATTGTTTTTATTTGAATTAGAAATTACATTCAATACCATTGCAGGAAATCTCATTTTTTTTATTAATATTATATTTTGGCAGAATTGCATTCACGCACTCACAGTTCTTTTTAATTACATGGTATTAATATTGGCTAGTTTAAACATTGATTTTGGACTTGATTTAAGTACTAATTGTCTATAGTACACATCGCATCAAAATTGCATTAATTCATCCTAAATTTATTGAGGATTTCTGTGAGGGAAAACTGCACTTACACCCTTAACCTTTTAGGTTATTACAAACCTACTTTCCTTCACATTTTAGGTCCAATTTGAAAAGGAATTTCGCACTATCCGAAATAACATTAAATAATTAAGTATTGATTGCATCATTGCCTCCCTGTGGACACGACCCGCTCTTCTGCAAGTAATTATTTCATTATTTTTGATTCGTCGATTTTTCCACCACTTAAATACTATAATGCTAAAGCGAAAATTCGACACGTCAGTAAACATGATCAGATGACCAAATGTTTCATTTTAAATTCAAATTTCTAATGAAAAATTCGTCGAGAAATCGACTGAAGGTAATGCTCGCCTCTCAAGCTAACCTGGCCAGTCTGTGCACGAGGGGACTAAGAGGAGGGTTCTTCCTTCGGCTTTCGCCTCCAGTTCCTTTGGAACCACTTAGTTGCGGTTGTTTGACGCTACCTCGTAGCCTTAGTCACCAGGTTCTGCAGATGAGGTTGAAATCACCCAGTAGTATGACAACGAATTTGGGTTGATTTATGTATTTTAATGATTTTCTTTAACCTTTTTCTTCAGCTGGGGTTTGTGGTGAGTGGCCCACAAGGTGACCAATTTCACCGGCTAGCCACTATACTTGATTTAGTATAGGTTAGCCCAAATGTGTGGTCTGTATAAATTTGACCCTAAAGGTTACATGTAACCTAAGGTACATGCAAGTTCTAAGTGTGATGGAAACCAATTTGAAATTCAAATTATTCTTTAAGGAAAAATTTGAATTCAATTGAATTGAAATTTGACAAGAAGATTTCTCTTTCAATTATCTTTCTTTAGCTGTCGTGGGGTCAGATATGAAATTTTGACCCCTTGTTGGTGTTGTAATTTGAAACAATATCAAATAAATTCCAAAAATTCAGGAAAAATATGAAAATGAAAGCTAGTTTGATAAAATTTCAAACCCCATCATTTTTGGTCAAATATGATCTACGTGCTATTTGGAATTGCTATTTGAAATTTGAAATTTTTCAAATATGGGTTAGTTTGACTCCCTAGTACTTCGGAAATTTTTAAAAATTTTACACTTTGAATTTCTTCAAGTGAATGGTGTTGTTTGAAAGATATTTTGAAAATGAAGCTCCTACCCAAATTTAAGAATTTTTCGATCAATAAATATTTGAAAAATGAATTTTGAATTCGTTATTTGAAATCAGGTTGAATTTCAGAATGTGGTGGAAAGGCTTTAAAAGTAGCTTGAAATTCAAATTCAAATTGTCCATCAAAATGATTTTTTTTCTTTTTTTTTTGAATTTTTGTGAAACTTTTTGTTTCAAAACTTTTTTTTTCCTTTTTTCACACAAAAACTCTAACTTAAGATTCAAAAGGAACCTTAAATCTAAAATGTATTTTTTTTTTTACATGAAAATTTGTAGATTTTTTTTTGTTTTTCTTTTCAAAAAAAAATTCAATCTAGAATTCAAATCTACCTAGGGTTCGAAAAGGGAAATCTAAGCTTAGATAAAGATGTGCACCTACCCTTTTTTCGACTATGCCTGATGTGTACACAAGTTCCACTCTTCTTTCCTGCACATCAAAAAGCAAGCAAAAGGAATTTGTCACTATTAAGCTCATAAAAATCACAAATCAAAATCACGTTGCCTCCTAGGCAATGGCACCATTTGTTGGGATTTGTAAGTCACGTAATTGAATTGAAACACATCGTCGTATATAGTGAAATATGACTCAACAAAACATCTTAGATAACGAGACGACGAGTCCCAGTCGATCTCAGAGAGGCATTTAGAAACGTGAAATTGATTCAATCATTTTTGCTACTTGCTTAGAAATACATGCCAGTTTCCAACTTATGAATAAATGTGTTGCCAGTCGCATTATTAACCCTAATGACATGTGCGTGCATCAGATAGATGACAAAAGTGAATGTGTGAGTATCAGTGCACACGATCCTAGTTATGCGATGGCTATTTACCGAAAAGCATCGATCATTAGGTCGTTAACATCTTCATGCATCGACATGCTTGTTGTAAAAAAATATAAGTTATAGCAAGCAACTTATTACCGTGAAAGATTTTGCAAGGAAACTCATGGTGATTCCACAACATATATATATATATATATAAAGCTCAGGTGATTTTCATTTCATCAGAAGGAGTTATTATAAACTGGATCTAGATGAAAGCTTATACAGGAATGATTAAAGCAAAAACTAGCTAACAAAAATTGAGTGCATGCATGGATCTACAGAAGATTGTGCATACATTAGGTAGGAGGAAGATAACTACACTACTAAAGCAGAAAATAAAGTAGAGAAAAAGCTATGAAGAACTACAATGATCTACTTATCTATCTAGCAGAAAGAAGGGCATTGGAGGTGGTCTCCAATTGACTTTTGGTCTTGAGGTGGTAGGGAGAAGGAGGGGTGGCCAATGATGCTTAGGTCGACCCTTGGAGAGGTGGTGGATAGCTTTCTCTAGCCTTGGGCGTAGAGGTGGAGTGGTGATGGTGATGGAGCTCGTGGATGGAGGTGCACATGGGATACAGCTAAGGTTAGATTCGGGTGCATGGCTGTCCAATGGTGGCCTTAAATAGAATGAGGGAGAGACACTCTAGAGAAGTGTGGAATTCTCTAGAGAGTCCACTCTTACGGTTGTCCAACCCATTTGAAATGGGTCTTCATAGATCCACTTTTCATAGGTTGGTTGGTGGACTCCTTGAAAGACTAAAAATAGTCTTTCAAGGTGACGCCACTTGAAGAGAGCTCTAGAGAACTCTAGTGTATGCACAGCTAGGTGAGGGTGTGTGTGTCTAAGTAGTCTAGTGGTCTAGGTTAGGTCCTAAGGGTTTGGGTTAGGTTGGGTCATAGAATTAGGGTTAGAAACCCTAATTACTAAGGTAGATGTGCAGTTAAACTTGTATAAGTTTAATTGAGAGTGTGCAAACCTAATTGAGAGTGAGAATACTCAATTAAGTTGGGCTTAGGTCAATTGGACTCTCACTGTGTCCAATTAAACATGTGCTGGTTGTGATTTGTAATCAATTAGACTCTATGTGAAGTGCGATTGACTTGATCTAAGTCAATTGGGCTTAATGAGAACCTAGTTAGGTTCTTAGGAGGGTCTTAGGGTGATGTATTAGGCTTAGGATACCCTAATTTAGGTTCCCTAGGGTGTAGAATTGGGTTTTGGGACCTAGGAAATCAAGATGCAAGCTTGATTTCCAAAATAGGGTCTGAAGAGGGGTATCAGACGTCCAATTAGTGTATCAGACGACTTATACTAAAAAATTAGAAGTACAAACTTCTTGTCTAGACGTCCAATCATAGATCAAGGTGGATTAAGGTTCTGTCTTGGAATCCTATAGAAATTGAACGTTTGACAACTTGTCTAGACATCCAATAACCCTATAGACCTAGGTTCTAGGTCAGCAGGTTGTGCCTAAGGGTTCTAGATGTCCAATAACTTATCTGGTCATCTAGATAAGGACTGGAACTAGGGTTTTGAGGTATCCTAGGCTAAGGTGACCTAATCTAAGGGTGGCTAGGGCTTAGGATGGTCTCTAGGGCTATCCAGGGGCTAGGATTGATCCTAAGTTCTTCATAATTTAAACTCTACATTAAATTCTAGTAAGTAGAGTAGCATACCTCAACCCTACATTATTTTTCTACTTTATTCCTAGGTCTTTTGCTTTAGCTCTACTGCAGTACCAACTTCTCTTTATTCTTCAGGTCCAGCTTCAGATCTAACTTCAGATCCAACTTCAGATCTTCTTATTACCTATAAACCATATAATACACTTAATCAGCACATTATAACATTACCCTATGCATTATTAAATAAAGCAATAAAGATGCAAAGTATGCTCATGAATGTATGGATTACACTAAGTTAAGCTATGTTCTAACTTAATTTAGGTCATTTAAGATCTATGATTGTTGCACAATCAAGTACGGATTTACACCACCTGACCCCTTGATCTCGGATATTTCTTGAACTGCATCTGATGCTATAGAAGTTCGATCGGGGCAATCTTGGAGTCGTTGAACTCCACTCATCGCCCTGATCAAATCCATATGGTTGGATCTTCAATCCAAGGCCCCAATTAAATATCGCCCTGTCCCTGACCACCAAAAAGAGAAAATTAACCTAAAATTTATGTAATCTAACTTAAATGCATGATGATGCATGTTATGCAATAATTATAATGCATGAATGCTTCTATGACACTAGAAACATGCATAAATAGGCATTTTAGGTCAATTAGATGTGTGCACATTATGGTCGTCCTCTCACCACCTTTGGGAAGAAGATCCTCTCCACATCGCTGTCATGCCCCGTCCTTCGGCTCCAACCCTGTTCATCCCGCTCCTCACTACCTTCCTCTAGGCGACGTTAGGGCGAGTCATGCTCCAAGCGATCATCGAGGGGGACTCTTCTCACCTCGCTCTATCTTTACCACTTTCTAGTGTAGTTATTTATTTGTAGCAAACTCTGATTAGCAATATATTGATGTTTTTCTCTCTCTCCTTTATTCTGTTAGAGTAACATAGAATAGATAACAAATATTTTGATTTATATTCTATCTTATAAAATACCAAAAAAAATACAAGTGATAAAAATAACAAAAATAAATAAAATCGAAACGAAGATTTCACAAACAAAATGTTTGGCTCCTTGTGTTCGACCAGACATTCCCTTGGAGTTTCGGTATAAATTTTATTTGGTAGCAATTTTTGCGACTGCGATGACGGGTTCTCCAAAACCCAAACTTTTCGCACACGAAAATACGTTCAACCATTTTAGCGCCATCACCGGGGAGGCAACGCTCTTTTATTTTTCTACATTTTTTTGCTTTACTTAACTTTTTAGCTCACTTTCCTCCTTTCTTTCTATTATTACAGGTACACTTACATGGTGAGCCAAAGTGGAATAAATCGGAGTAAAGTGTAGTTAGAAGGTTATGTAAGTGTATCCCCACCACCCCCACCCTAGATTTCATTTTGCGACACTAATAACTCAAACCTAAATCAACTTAGGTGCTTGCATAAACCCTAGGTTAGATCTTGATTACTTGATGGTCACTCCACTCACCTCACCCACCTGCATAAATTAAAAAAAAAACTATCTAATTATTGGATTTACTGAAAGTTACACACATTAAACACCCACAACTCTTGACCTAAAGTGCACCACTCTACTTTGATTCTACCACTTAACTGGAATCTGATCTATGGATCCGATACACCTTAACTCAGCACACAAATAGGTGAGTATAAAATTTGAATAGGTTAAACATTATTGTGTGCCTTAACAAAGTGGTGCATCAGGGCCAATTAATTGACCTATTTGGGCCGCACCAGTTAAAATAAAACTAATTTATCAAGTAGCTTGACACTTAGGGTTGAATTTTTAGGAACTTGATAAGTGGGTTTTTGCGAATAAAAGTTAGGGTTTTGAGAAACTCATCGTTGTAGTCGCAAAACTCGCTATCAAATAAAATTTTACTTAAACTTGAAAAGGAGTCCCAGGTCGAACACGAGGTGGCGACATTTGTTTCTTGAAATCCATGCTTCAATGTTTTTCTTTTTGGTGTTTTTAGGGTTTTATTTTTTTTGGTATTTTAGGAGAATGATAAAATCACTTGCAATAAAGAGAGTAGAGAGATAAACCACAACTTGATAGCTTGAAGTGAAAGAATGTTTATTACAATAACAATAAACTAAACAAACCAAAAGAGATGAGGGTGAGAGGAAATCTCCCAAAGCGGATGTTTAGAGAGACGATTGTGCTTGGCAGCTGCTTAGACGGAGGACGAGAGATGGTGGACGTCAGGGATGAGGTGTAGGACGAACCAGAGTAGAGGAATGCTTCACCAAAGTGGGAATGGGGATGAGGAGGTAGAGCTGATCGTCTACCTGAATGGAGGTGAGGGGATGGCTCTACGGTTTCCTATGAAGGTGGTGAGAGGATGGTTGAGTATTTGGTGGAGGGATAGGACTTTACACCAGTAGGGAGCCTTTGGAGCTTAAGAATAAAGCTCTTGAGAGCTTTGGAGTAGGTGGGAGTAGCATAGGTAGAGATGAAAAAGAATGGGTGGGGTAGGGGTCCTTTTATAGTGGAGGAAAGGATTCATTTCGTACATAGGATATTTGGTGACAGACATAAACGTTACTGAAGATCCACCACAAGTGTCGCTAAACCTCCAACTCACGTTCCCACTCTCCGCATGCCTGTGTCGCGCACGCCCGTTGGCGCTGACTACCTCCACGTGCTATGTGCTCCACATGCGCCCACTGCTGCACACCCGTTGCTACACGTACGATGGTGCATGTGAGCCCATGGGCATCCTAGATAGTGCCACGTGGCATGATCTGGGCCATCTATCTTCTTTTCTTTGTAGGGGCTGCTACCGAAGTCAGATTGAGTTGATTTTTGCACTATTGGGCTGCGATTGTTGACCCAAATCCATCAGTGTAGTCGAATTTGTCATTTGAAGCTCTAATTTGCATCACCTAGTCCCTTGGTCATTGATCTTCCTCGAGCTACATAAGGTGCTACGGGACTACGATCAAGACGATTTCAGAGGCGTTGGACTCCGATCGTCATCCTGATCAGATCTGTACGGTCAGATCGTCAATCTAACGCTCCGAATTAAATCTCTTTCTCTCTCGGCCATAAAAGGATGTAATTAACCTAAAATTTATACAGACTACTCTAAATACAAAATGATGCCTACTATGCAATATTTGTAACATGCAAAATTTATACAGACTACTCTAAGCTTAGGAACATGCATAAATAGGCATTTTAACCTAAATAGATGTGTCAACATCATACCCCCATGACTATCTCTTGCTAGTCTCTAGTAAAATTAAACTTATGCTATGTATAAAACTGAAATTAGCCCTCAAACCTTAAGGCATTAGTTTTTTATTAACAGTAGGAAATTTCTACTAAGGGCCTAAAATGCGAAGACCCAACAGTGCCCTAGTGCCTGCCAAAATGCAAACTGCCCAAGTCCTCGTCTTATTTGAAAAGGGAAGATACACACATTTTTTTTTTCTATTTTCTTCTTTTCTAATTTTTTTAGATTTTTGAGTGTAGGGTTTTAGGGTAGCTTTCTACGGCTACCCAACCTACCCAAGACTCGAAAGGAACTTTAAGTTTTAAGCATCTTTGTGAATGTGATAGACTCACTAAGCAGCCATTAAAATGGACTTCAGGATTCTACGATCCTAGGTGACCTTAAGAGTTTCTGCCTAAAGGTTTATCTTTCCGATTGGTAGCTTTCTTCCTACTTATTTTATTTTTAATGGGGTCAACACAAGGGCGAACTCAGTGTATATCTCCCTGATTTATTCTGCTTCCCTACTTCTTCCCTAAGTGTTTTAGGAATTATTTGGGCATTTTTATGAGTTGGGCTCTAGACAACTAGCCAATGGGCTGTTCCCACGGTAACTTGCCAGCCATACTCATGCGGTGAAGTGTGATTTATTTTTCTATTTTTATTTTTCTCCTTTTTCTATTTTTCTTTTTTTTTATTTTAGAGTATCATTTTTCTCCTTTTCTAAGTAGGTGACTTCCTTGATCTAAGATTTACCTAAAAGCAGTAGAATGAGTATGGTCATGTAGTTGGGCTTTGAACAACTGACCAATGGACTATTACCCACGACAACTTACCAGCCATGCTACCCTAGAAAGTTCATTAGCTACCTAAGTTTCGAAAAAATCATCGAAAAGTAAGTTAGTGCAAATAGTGTGTAGATGCTTAGACTTAAAGTCCCCACAAATCAGACGGCAGATTGATAAGTCATGTACTTATCACCCCAATTTATTTGCCAAATTAGAATAAAATTACTTGGTGAGGACTTGAGACCAAGTCTACATTCGAGTGGACACCCAAGCTAATTAAGCCCGAAGACCTGAAGAGTCTAAGTGTTTAGTTCCTAAAGTACCATTTCCTAAAGTTTGCAACTCCTAATGCCTAAGTTTTCTTCTCCTAATTCTAGTTTTTTTTTTAAATAATAAGAGAATACTATTATGGGTTGACAACATGATTAAATCACAAAATATCCATCCCCCATGCCTAGCTAATGCAATGTCCTCATTATAAAATAAAATCATATAGGAGGGCAGAATAGGAAGAATATCACCAGAATTCTATGAAACTAAGGTCAGCTCCAATAGCCTATACACATACTGAGTTTAGTGCCTCTAACTAGGCAATGTTCGACCAACAAAGATTAGGGTAGGGTGAGAGCAACCTTGTCGGAGACAGGTTTAGGGAGCACATGGTCAACATAGGGTTTGAGATGTTTCCCATTGACCATGAAGGAATTACCTATCTTTAGGTTAGATATTTCGATGGCCCCAATAGAAAAAATCCGCTCAATAATGAACGGGTTGTTACACTTAGACCTAAGCTTGCTGGGGAAGAGCTGATGGGAACACCATTGTGAGCCATAACTATCTCAATTTAGTCATTATCAAGGAATAAATGCTCCTACATAACTGCAGAGAGCCATAGTTCATTGCATAATCATTCTGAGAGAAAGATAGGAAACCAGGGTTAAAATTACAATGTTACCATCATATCTTGAATGCAGAGCAACCACGGGTTTTTCTAGGGGGTGATTGAGGGTCAGCTAGTCTTAAAAGTCCAACAAGTGGGTTAATAAAAATAGAAAAGTGTTTTAACGTGTTTTGAGAATTAAATGACTTCTGAAACCCTATAAACAGACCCACTTAGTTACTGAGGTTCTGGTCAAGGTAAAATTCACCCAAATCCTCTAAAATTCATAAAAAAATATTCTCTAGGGTTTGGTACATTCAATTTAACCATCGGAACTCGTCTTGACCTAAAACGGTCTCAGACTGAATTTACCATAATTTAAGTTTTTGCATAAATTACCCAGTCAAACTAGGTTAAAACCAAAATCCAACTTCACCATTGAATTCCTTACGTCAAAATTAGGTTTGTACCAAAATTTGGGCCCAATCTGAGACTGTCTTGACCTAGTTTGCAATTTAGTCCTAGCTGATTCTTTCATATCACACTATGCCCTTAAATTTCAAAATCCTCAAAAAAATGCCCCTAACCTTGTCATCATTTTCACAAAAAGGTCCCTGTCACCATGAATCCTATTCTTTCAAACTCCAGCAACCTAAATTTGGCAAGTTCTCCTTGATTCCTTGATGAATCCCTCTCAAATTTGAAAGGGAAGTTCGTCAAGGAATTCCCTTCCTTTTGAGCCAATTCCCAAGCTCCCAAACCTTCTCAATCTCTCATGCGAACTCATGAGAGATTAAGGTATCTTAGGATTTCTTTCTCCGGTGATCTTTCCAAGCTTGGAAGGCTTGCTTCCCAAGCTTAAAACATTGTCTAGAGCCATATGAAAGGACCCTCATGGCCTTGCATTTTTCCCCAACAAGTTTTGGCCTGAGAAATACTCCTCTATTCCATCTCTGGCCACCTTCGAACTTAGCTCTAGCGACTCCTCCCCCTTCTCCTCCTCTGGCCATCCAACCTTCAAACTGGATGGCTGACTAGCTTCCCCTCATCCTCGCGAACCTCTCCGGTCAAAGAGAGGTCGTGCCTCTGCCTCAGTCGACGTCGTCGCCTCCCCGATCTCTTCTCCTTCTTCGACGCTGATCTACCACCACAGGCTGCCTCCGCCCCTCAACCTCATCCCTAAGTCCCTCTATCTCTCCCTTTTCCTCTCTACATTATTCTCCCACTCTCAAAATCAGAGATGTCAATATCAGCCCTGACCACAGACTTCTCATCCATATCAGCCATCCCAGCCTCGGCCCAACCCAACTTATCAATCTGGGCCAACTCACAAAGATTAGATGACTCTCATCCTTCAGACTCTGGTTAACATTCAGAAAATGAATGCGGCTATGAAAAAATAGCACAAAGATGAGATAACAAAGGTTTGCAATCAACTCGCCCAGATGGCAAATCCCCACCAACCTGGTGCACTTCCTTCACAACCTTTGCCTAATCTGAATAACCTGCCAAACCAGAGGTGTGTTATGAACCTGACTCAGCACCAAGCTCACTTTGTCTATTAAGCCCCTTGTACTCCATCACCTGACGGGATGGAGGCTTCGACATCATATGCGGGTTATCAGCAACAATCACTGCTTTTGCCCACACCAACCCAGAACCAGGCAAGACTAAATTCTATTACTACCTGTAGTGGCAAAGCAACAGAAGACCTACCTTATCCAAGGCACTTTTAGTCTGGTAATGCAACCCCAAACCCTAGGATAGTCATCCAGGATACCCCTATATATCCTAGATCAAGAACCTGGACCCATTCTAGAGGAACCCACAAAGGTCTCATTTCCTGAGGCCTTGACCAAGGGAAAGAAGACAACCAAACTTGTGGTACCTGAGGATGACCTGGTCAAGCTCTTTGACCAAGTCCATGTAAACATCCCCTTGATGGATGCAATTCGCCACGTACCTACTTACACGAGATTCCTGAAAGACGTGTGTACACCCAAGTGTAAGCCGCGAACCAAAGGCGAGAACTCGATCATATTGGCAGAGAAAGCCAGCTCCATCATCTTGAGCAAACTCCCACCTAAGGCAAAGGACCCTGGTACCCCTTTAATTTCATGCAAGATCGGTGATTTAGAATTTGAGAAAGCCCTTTTGGACCTAGGAGATTCCATCAATTTAATACCCACATCCCTACTAGACCACTTTAAGGAATCTGAAATTAAACCGATAGAGATGACTTTGCAATTAGCTGATCGATCTACTAAGTCACCAAAAGGAATTCTCGAGGATGTCATAGTTAGGATACAAGATTTCTATTTTCCTATGGATTTTATTGTCTTAGACATGGATGCTCCTGAGAACTTGAAAATACACCGATCATATTAGGGAGACCCTTTCTAGCCACTGCTAGGGCCAATATTAATTGTAAGGGCCAAATTGAGTTAAAATTTAGGAGCAAGACACTGAAGATCGACATCTTTAAGGGCCAACAAGGAATTAATTGCGGGGATATAGAACAAATTTGCGATATCGAGGCTATTGTTGATGACCTATGTATCGAGGAAAACCCGACTATTTCTCATCAACCATGTTTTACGAGGCAAAATCGTGTTTAAAAAGATGTTATGTTGTAGTATAGATGAAATCGCCACTAAAACAAATACGAATTTTATTACTCGAAAACCAACGTATCCAAGGTCGAACTCAGGTAGCAAATTGGTATTTTAGAAACTAAAATCACAACTCTCAATTTTACTCAAAAGATGATGTTCAACAATAATATCAATGCAATTCAATATTTATGAAAGCTAAAGAGAGAATAAATATGCAAAAAGAGATTGAATGTTCTCTTCTTTCTTCTCCTTTCTCTCTCTGATGTCCTATTCCTTTGTGAATCTGACACCTTATCTTGTGATCGCTACAGTGCTTTCACTCTTTCTTCTTCTCCTTCCTTCTTTCTCTTCTTTTGCTCTCTATCTTCTCTTTCTTCTTCCTTTCCTTCTGTCTTCTTCTACGGCTCCTTCTTCTGTTCTTGATTCCTCCTTCTTCTTCATTGGCCTCTGTGGCCTTTTTCTTCTTCTTTCTTCCCTTTGGCTACAGTACTTCTTCCTCCTTGGCCATGTCTTCTACCTTCAAGTCCTTCTCTTGCCTCTGACTTTAGTTTTCTTCTTCAGCTACTGCTCTTCTTCCTCTTCTTCTTCTTCCCTGCCTTAAGCTTTGGCTACGGCTGCACCTTCAGCTTCCTATTCTTCTTCCTTGCACACGCACACAGAAGCAAAACCTACACCTACCCTCCCCCACATCACTCTCTTTATTTCTCTCTTCGCTCTGTAAGAGTCGGAAAATTGGGTATACGGGTAGGGCTATGTGCACCCGGGTCTAGGTGCACCGGCGTGGGTAGTGCACGAGGAGTGCAGGGTAAACGGGTCAGCCAGTTCCGCATAGGAGTGATCGCGGATGAGGTGAGTGTACGTGGACAAGGGACCTCACCCCGTGTACTGGAGGCGAAGAGAAGAAAACACAAATTCAATAAAAATGTCTCACCGTGCTCCTGAGTTTCTGAGGTGGGACTAAAAGTCCCACCCGCTTCTCTTACGTGTCCACAGAAGGCTTTGCTCAATTGCGCCAGCTGCAGTCACTGAAGCCCTCAATAGCTGGGAGCGAAAGGGTCATGGAAGGATTCTGCGCACCTGGGGCTTGTCTGCCTGGGGCAATGTGGCCTGAGGTGGAGATAAAAGCTCCTTCGAGCTTGCGTTAATGGCGGTGAAGGCTCAGACCTGTGATCACTGAACACGGTGTTTCGGCCCCATTAGAGCACATAGGCAACTTCGCCACGGCACGACGAAGGTGAGGCGAGGGGTGGTGTGGCACAGAATGGCCTAGGCATGTGTGCCTAGGGAGGACTGTGGTCGTGAAGGTGCGTGTGTTCAGTGGGCACTTAGTGAGGTGTTGGCGATCGATGAAGGGGTGGATGGTGATCAATGAGTGAAGGCGAAGGTTCTGAGGCAGGTGGCGAGGAGTGTGGAGGTGCAGAGTGGTGGAAGCACCTCGCTAGTGGTCTGCCGGAGGTGGAGAAGGTGAGGGTGGTCTGTGGTTGTCGGTGCCTGAAAGTAGAAATTGATAAGGGGAAAAGAAAGAGTAGGTGAAGGAGACTTATCTGTGAGTGGCTGGATGAAGGGGGAGCAAAGGGGTAGACGATGCGTATATGCTGTCGTCGGAGACAAAGACCTAGAGAGAGAGGTGGCGATGAGGAAGGGGTCAGAGAGGCTCGTGTAGGTACGACACGACGCAGAGGAGCAAGGCAGAGATGACTCTGCCACTGGTATGGTGGCAGAGGGATGAGAGGAAGGAGGAGAGGTTGTCGGAGCTTGTGGGCTTTTTGGCCAGAGGGGAAAGGAGGAATTTTGGGTGTAATCTCAGGCCAAAACAAGCTTACTTCAAGCAATTGGACCTGGAGCTTCTTTTATAGACACAGGCAGAGGGTCAGACGCTCGGAAGGCGAGCAAGACTCTCGTCGAAGGTCACCACAGGTACGATACCCATGCCTCTTGAGTGCTCACATGAGAGGTATGTTGTGAATCAGGGCATGGGAAGCTGCTCAAGCGGTAGGGGATTTCTCAGAGGACCCCCTTTTCAAATCTAAGAGTAGCTCCTTGGGGAAGCGAGGAGAATCCTCCTCGAAACTTCGTCGGAGGTATGGGTCCTCTACTTCAATGGCAAAGGGACCGGAATGCAAAAGGTGACGAGGAAGTTGAGGGTGTTTGTACAAGGGTTTTCAAAAGTTAGGGGCCAGAATGTAATTGGGTGGACTATTTTGCAAAGTAGCTCAATATGACCTTCTCTTAGGTCTAAATTTTGGTACAAACCTAATTTGAACCTAAGGAATTCAATGGTGAAGTTGGATTTTAGGTTTGACCATGTTTGACTGGAATTTTGCATAAAAACCTAAATTAGGTCAAATGTTAAGCTAGGACCCCAATCTAGGTCAAAATAGGTTCGAAAGGCCAAATTGAAGGTCATAAACCTTAGGGGATATTTTTACATGAATTTTAGAGGGTTAAGTTAATTTTTATCTTGACTGGAACCTTGTGAAATTAGGTGGATTTGTTTTAGGGTTATAGAATGTCATTTAATTTTTAAATCTCACCATAACCCTTTTCTGACTGAACCATCCCACTTTTCCTCTTATTAAGTCTAATTGACCTATGTTTAGCCCCTGAAAATTCTAGTTGATGAACTACAATGGCAAAATTGCAGTTTTACCCTTTGTTTCATGTTTTCTTTCCAGATTAGTGATCCCTTGAATTAGGCCTTTCTCTTGGTTATGAAGAAGCTTTTGCTCTCTTTTTTTGGTCCAAAAGAGCTAGTTAAGGCTCATGATGAGGTTCTCATCATACCCCCATGCCTAGCTTTTGGTAGTCCCTTAGCAAAATTTCAAGGTTTTAACTTCTGGTCTAGACCATGAGTTTCTTTCACCAGTCATGATAAGTTCTTTTCTTCTTTCTCTTTTGTGATTAGGTCAGAATGCTAACACTAGGCCTAGAGGTACTCTAGTACCAACCTAGACCCAGACCTGACCAGCTTTAGCCTTAGTCCTCCGCGAAGGTTTTTAAGGCCCGCAGGAACTATCCTAAGGTTCATTAGACTCCGTGGTTAAAGCACTCGTTCTTGAGATATATTTTAGCCTTGGTTCAGTTTGCAGTGTATTTTTATAAGAGAGATAGAGGATTTATTTGTTTGGAGAGTTTTCTCTCTCTTTTCTTTTTATATCTAGCTTCGGATTGGCTTCTCAACATGGTTTGTATTGGATTCCTCGTTCCCATCATCAATCCTCAAAGGTCCCTGGTAATCGATGCTTCGTGATAGCACCGCCCATGGTAACCGCCAAAACCCTGGTTTTCGAGATTTCGAGATAATCCCGCCCATGGCGTTCCGTGGTCGAATCCAGACCCCGGTAATCGACATTTCGTGATAATGCCACCCATGGTATCTGAATTAGCAGAGTGCTTACATGCCCCCGGTAGGATATGTAAATATTCTAAGAGACAAGCACCGAGGAGACAATATGTTTGTTACGCATCTTCGAGGGGAATTATTCGCCTCTTCGGGTCGGAAACTCATCCAAATCAACTTGTGTTGATCTGCCACTCCTAATCTAGGCAACTTTTTCAGAACATTAAAACACTTTTGCATGATTTTGAAAGTTATGCATACTGAACCAGACTGTGTATGGATTGGGGTGCTTAGGTTACCGAGTCCTGCAAATTGAAGGTCAGTTAACATGGCCGAATACTCCCTAAGCCCTAGACCTAATACTTAAGCTTTGCATTTTCCCCAACCTCTTGGGGATTATCTAGATCTTAACGGGTACTAAGAGTTTGGCCAAAAAGGCCTAAGGTCAGCATTCCTACTAATCTCCTTTTGTGTCTCCTTAGCACTTTTCCTCATTTTTCTCTTTTTTCTTCTCTTGATGTGGTCTAGAACTTCAGTTAATCCCTTAATTTCTTACTAATGACTATCTCTTTCTTTTTCATTTTGTGCTCCTTTTTTGGAATTTTGCTCTTTTTCCTCCTATTTGATATAGCCTAAAAATTTTTCCTCCCACCTTCTCAGTTTTTTTTTATGTGATTTTTTTGTTGAAACCTTTTCTTGATATGAGTTTTCATATATTTTGCACTTTCATCCCCCCTATGCCTATGATTTACGATGTCCCCATTGTAAATTAGGTGGGTTTGAATTCAGCTTAGTTCATTCATTCGGACAGGTGTTGGGTGAGTGAATGGGTCGAGGTGACTATTGTAGATGATTTATAGACTCAGGTACGAGTACCTGAGGTGGAGTTGGCTGTTCTAATGGATGAACCCTAAAGTGTACTATGAATTCAGCATAGAAATGTCAGGAAAGGTTTTGGGTTTTTCAAAGAATGACGGGTTGCCTCCTGTGAAGCACTGAGTTTTACGCCATCGATTGGGTGCAATGAGCTCAGGGAGAATGGAGAATAAAGGTTGACCTAGCCAAATCTGTATTAGTCATGTTAATGAACAGTTTGAATCTCTGACCATTCACGACGAAGGGTTCGGAATCATGGCTGAGTGGACTGATCTCAATGGCTCCATTTCCAAAGATTCATTGGACTAAGTAAGGTTCGATCCATTTAGATCGTAGCTTTCCTAGGAATAATTTGAGTCGAGCATCAAAGAGTAGAACCTTTTGACCAGAATGAAAGATCTTTCTAGATATGTGCTTGTCCTGAAAGGCTTTAACCCACTCTTTGTAGATTCGTGAGTTTTCATACACGTCATGGCTTTAACCTGCTCTTTGTAGATTCGTGAGTTTTCATACACGTCGTGGCGTAATTCATCAATCTCACTCATCTGAAGCTTTCTATGGGTTCCAGCCTTAGAAAGATCTAAGTTGTAGTTCCATACTGCCTAATAGGCTTTATGCTCCAATTCTACGGAGAGGTGACATACCTTCCCGTACACCAGTCTGAAAGGGGACATGCCTAATTGGGTTTTGTGGCCAGTCCTATAAGCCCACAAAGCTTCCAAAAGCTGGGATGACCAATCCTTCCTGTCAGGTCGAACAGTAGCCTGAAGGATTTTCTCGATCTCCCGATTTGATAGCTCAGCTAGACCATTAGTTTGGGGGTGGTAAGGAGTAGAGATTCGGTGCGACACCCTGTATTTGGTCATCAGTGACTTGAACTGAGCATTTTTGAAATGGGTCCCTCCATCAGAAGTGATTGCACGTGGAATCCCGAACCGTGAGAAGATATTTTGGTGAATGAACTTGATAACAACTTTGTGATCATTGGTTCGGGTCGGAATGGCTTTGATCCATTTGGACACATAGTCAACAGCTTGTAAAATGTATTCGAAACCATCTGAGATAGGGAAGGGTCCCACAAAATCAAAGGATCAGCTGTAAAGGTATCATGTCTCGATGGCTCATGTTGCCCAAGGTCTAGCAATGGGTACATGCCTTACAGTGATTGTATGCATCCTTGAAAATTATGGGCCAGTAAAAGCCACACTAGAGGACTTTTGATGCAGTTTTGTGTCCTGAAAAATGCCCACCGCATGCCTGGTCATGGCAGAAAGAGAGTATGTCTTTGATTTCCACTTCTGTGACACATCATCGAATAATTTGATTAGCACCAATGCAGAATAAATACGGGTCTTCCTGGTGGTCGGGCCCAAATAGCTTGTTAATATGGTGATTTTATCGTTGAAGTGTGTATAGTGGTTAACCTAAATCGAACCTAACCATCTCTTTACAAAATTTTTAACCTGGCCTACTTGATTTTATCTTGGTCACTTTTAGGCCCAGGGTCGATCTCAAGGAAGTGGGGTTACAAGTCAAGTTTCTATGCCTTTCCTACAACGAATCTCTTCTATTCGTTTATTACATTTTTGGTGTTTTTCTATTTAGATCTTTTTTTGGTAATCTTTGTCCTTGAGGCACACCCTCAAAATTAGGTTCTTGGCTTTGAGCCAAATCAGGGTTCCAAAATGGGTCTTGCTATTCGCAAGATGGAGTACCTATAAGTCAAAGATTATCTTCTCTTTTATATATTTTTTTATCTTTTTATGGGCATGTAAGAGAAACAGGAATAAAGTAAATATAGTACAGATATATATGTATATACTATATATGTATAAAGGGGTAGGGGTGGAGGCGGAGATGCAGCGTAGCACTGTGTCGAGTTGGTCGTCGTCTAGAAAGACGAATCGACAGGATGAGGTGCCGCGTCGAGTGTAAGGTAGATGGTGGGAGATGTGTGCGGCCACGCTTTGTGTACGTGTGTATCGGGTAATATCAGCAACTGGTGTAGATATTCTCGCGATACAACGTATCGTAAGTAACCTGAAAATATATATATATATGTAAATATATCTATATGTATATATGGTTATAAATATATAGGTATATATGTAGTTATATATATATATATATATATATGTATATGTATATGTATATATATGTATATGTATATATATATATAGGTATGTAACTATATGTATAGATAGATATATGTATAGATATATATATATATATATATATATATATGTATATATGTATATGTATGTATATGATACTATATAGATGTATATATATATATATGTGTATGTATATAGTAATATATGTATATATAGATAAATGTAGATAAATATATATATAAATATATATATGTATGAGTAGGTGTGTATATTTGTATATATATATATGTATCTATACTTATACTTAGTTATATAGGTAATAATATATATATATAGATATATGTATATAAATATATGTATATATCTGCATATATATATACATAAGTATATAGATATATATATATGTATGTATGTATATAGACTAATACATAGTTATATAAGTACTAATATATGTATAGATATATGTACATATATATATGTATACTAATACTTAGTTATATAAGTACTACTATATATATAGATATAAGTAAATATATATATGTATATATATCAATATATATATATATGTATACGTATATATATATATATGTATATAATAGTGTATAGGTGTGTGTGTGTATGAAAGTGTGAGTGTAAGTGTGTAAGTGTCAGTAAAGAGAGTGAGAGAGTGCTGTGAGAGAGAGAGAGAGATAGAGAGAGATGCCATGTGCTTCCTGTTGGAGATGGCGTTTAAGTCGTCTGCAGCTTCAGGGCAATGTCTGATGGCTTCACATGCGCACAGGTGGATATGCGCGCAGAGAGGCACGCGCTGGGAGGGAGTGAGCGTGGGGAGAGGAGAGGCCGCAGCGCACCACGTTGCGTGAAGAGCTGGAGCGAGTGCACGCAGAGGCATGCAGGTGAAGGAAGCGGGCGAAGGGAGCGGGCACTGGCAGAGGACCACATGTAGATGTGCGAGCGGGCACTGGAGCGGACTCGACGTTGGATGCGGGCGCAGGCACTGGCCGGTTGCGGCGCGCTGAGTAACCGGATAAGTGAGAAGCTTACCGGTCACCACACTGTAGCCACAATGTTCCGCAGACTAGCGTGAACAGTGGCTACAGTGTATGGCCGAGCCACGTGACCGCTTGCTGCAGGTGCTGTGAGTGCGGGCAGCTTGTGGCTGGTGCACGCGGGCTGGCGTGTGCGCAAGAAGGTCTGCGTCTGATGGTTGCGGGAGGAAGGGAGAGAGCGATATTGCACGCGGAGAGGGAGGCAAGGGTGCCTGCAGGTGCGCGTGGGTGTCTACGTGCGCTACTGCCGCCTTGCTGCTGCTGCTGTGCAGCTTGGCCGGCTGCTGCAGGGCATGCGGTGGCGGGTTGAGCTTCAAAGCTTCAAGCTCTGGTGGTAATGGTGGAAGGGCTTCAAACGGAAAAACAAGGAAATAGCCACCACACCCACCGGCTCTTTGGTGAGCTGGGCGGTGGTGGACTCACGGTGGTGGTTGTGCACCACCGTGAGGTGCTCCTATCCGTAGGGTTTCTCCTCAGAGGAGGAGGGCCTATGTATGGAGGAGAGGGGAGGGGGCGGTGTCCTGTAGAAGAAGGTGGTGCTGCGTTGGGTTTTCTCTGTGGAGGACCAGGCTCTTTGCAAAGGAAGGAGCCGTGTTCTTTTTATTGAGGAAGGCATGCACAGCCATGCCCTCGCTATGCATGCGGCTGCAGGGAGTGGCATGCATGGCTTGGCAGACTGCTGTGCAGGACATGGCGCGAAGAAGAAGAGACCATATCTTGCAGCCGCAGGAAGAAGAATTTCAAAGTCAAATAGAAATAAAAAATAGAGATGGAAATTTTACGAAGAAGCACATGAGGAAAAATGTAATTGCAAGGCCAATTTATTAACTCTCCTCCCCTCTCAATTAAATGCATGCATGTATTTTCACAAATGCGACTCTGGAAACCTAATATGCATTGGGAATGCTAGGAAATAGCACAAGATGGCACAATTGCCGGTGTATTTTTGTGGTGCAATCCTACCCCCATGCCTATCTTTTGCTAGTCCCTAGCAAAACTGTATTTAGAAATGATCTTAAGCTAAAGATTTTCGTCTGAGGCAACTGGTGGTGACCTTCCTCTATAGTCCTATTATTTCGTCGTAGTATAGTATAGAGAGGTGATTACCAGTTTAATACAATTTGTTACTCGGAAATAAAGAGTTCTCGAGGTCGAACTCAGGGAGCAAGTTGTATTCTAGAGATACAAATTCTTATTACAAAAAATATTACAAAAATAAAGAGAGAGAGAGAGGGAGAGATAAAAATTTGGTTTCTTCTTTCTTCCTCTTCTCTTTGGCTTTTGGTTTTTCTTCTTTGTTTATCTCCTGGTGGTCTTCTTCTTCTGCCTTCTGTTCTTCTTATTTCTTCTTTCTTCTTTCTGCCTCAGCTGTAAAGCTTTTCTTCTTGCGGTCCCTTGCTCAGCGGCACGGCTTCTTCATTCTCCTTCTTTCTCTGCAGTCCTTTTACTGCAGGGTGTCGTCTCTCCTTCTTTCTTCTTTTTCTTTCTGTCTTCTTTATCTGCAGCAGTGGGTGATGTTCTTCTTCTTCTTTCAGCTCTTGCTTCTGCTTGTCTCTTTCTTTTTCTTTTCCCTTGCGGTCCTATTCTTCTTCCTCTTTTCTGCCTTCAGAGCGTCGTCTGATTTTCCAATCAGACGACTTAAACCGCCGCTGCTACAGTCCTCCTCCTTCCTTCAGCTTTCGTCGTCCTTCTTCTTTGCCTCGCACGTCTTCTTCTTCGCCTGTGCCTGCACACTTCAAAGCGCTCTCGTCAGCGGGCAAAAACCTGCTCTACCCTCCCCCCCCCGCGTTTCTCTCTCACAGAATCCGCTCTTGGGAAAGCTCTCCCAGAGCTACCGGGTAGTCGGGTACGGGTCGCGCCCGGGTCCAGGCCCACCGGCATGCGTGGTGGGCGAGGAGTGCAGGTCGGGCTAAGTTGGGTCGGGCCAGGTCCGCGAGGCGTGAGCGCGGACGAGACCGGGTAATCAGGCGGGTGAAGGGGACCTCACCCCGTGTGCTGAGGCAATAAGCCTCCAGCACTTTTTCACTTTATACCGCTGCGCTCCTTCAGAGCCTTCCGAGGTGGGACTAAATGTCCCACCCCAATTTGATGCCTGCGCGGAGGAGGCAGCGGCGGTCGAGGCTTCGCACGAGGGCTTCGCGCGAGGGCTTTGCCTCAACTGCAGCCTGATGCTTTGCGAAGACACCTCGCGCAGCCTGGGAGTGTGACCTGGGCGTGGCGCACCTGGGGCAGCAGGTGAAGAAGCTGCTTCGCTTCAACAATGGCGGCGGCGAGCGCAGGTACCTGCCCATAGAGAAACGGCCTCTCGGCCCAATCAGAAATGCGGAGGACCTTCGCCGTGGCACGGCGAAGGTGGTCAGGGGGTGTGCAGGCGGCGGGGCGGAGCCTAAGGGCCGCCCTAGGTCAAACTGCAGGTTAGGAGATGGGTTTGTTCGGTGGAGTTGCAGAGGGTGATTTGGGGGAAGTGGAAGGGCGGAGGTTGATCAGGGTGAGGAGGCGGAGGTTCTGCGGTGGTCGGCGAGCCGTGTGGGTTGCTGGAGTGATGGGAGCGGGTTGCCGGAGCAGGGGCCGGAGGTGGAGAAGGTGAGGGCGATTGGTCGGATCGGGGTAACAGTAAAGATGTAAAATGAGGAAAAGGAAGAGGGGAGAAAGAGGAGGAGTTCTACCTACTTAGCAGGACGAGGAGGGGCCGGAGCGGGCGACAGTCGTATCGACTATCGCCGGAGAACAAGATGCCCGGGGGAAGGGGCGGCGGCGAGGAGGGGGCCAGAGAGGCGCCAGCTGGGTGCGGCGTGGCGCGGGAAGAGCGTGGGAGAGCAACCCTGCAGCTGGTAGTGCGGCAGAGCGAAGAGGAGGAAGAGGGGAGGCCGCCGGAGCTGGAGGGCTTCCTGTCGGAGTGGGAAGAGAGGAAGTGGGGGTCTTTCTCCGTCAGGACCGAGCTCCCTCGAACGGTGGAGCGACGGCGGGTACTTATAGGGTAGAATCAGAGAGGAGGGCGGAGGGAGACGACGTGTCTCCCTCGCCGGAGGACGCCGGAGACGGAGAACCATACCGTCCGTGCGTTCGCACGGCCGGTATGGTGGGTTGCAGCGACCAGGGGGGTGTGCACCCCCAGTTTACTTGCCAGACCCTCCTCCTTACCCTGTGCGGCGCCATGCTCCGCGCAAGGTCGCCGGAGCATGGTGCTGGTCTGGTTTTGGCAGGAGGGACCTGAATGCAAAGAACGAAGGATAGTTAGGGGCAGAAATGTGAGGGTTCAAAAGTTGAGGGCCAAAAAGTAAATATATGAGGACCAAAGTGTAAAGTTGGTCAAGAAGGTTTCTTCTTAGGCTCAAGCTTTTATACATGACTAATTAGGACCTAAGGAATTTGATGGTGAATTTTATTTCTAGATTAAACCTTGTTTGACCGGTCAATTTACGCAAGAACCCGAATTAAGTTATTAATTGGGCATGGTTCTCAATGTAGGTCAAAATGGGTTCTGGAGGCCAAACTGAAGGTTCTAAACCCTAGAGATTATTTTTCTATGAATTTTAGAGGGTTATTATATTTTTACTTTGCCTCAAACCTCGTGAATTGAAGTGGGTTTGTTTTAAGGTTACAGATTATCATTTAGTTCCTTGGAATTGCTGTAGCCCTTGTCAGATCATCTCATCCCACTTTTATTCTTATTAGGTTGCTTTGACCTATGTTTGGACCCTGAATTACCCTGTATGCAGATTATACAGGTAAAATTGCATTTTACCCCTTATGACTCGTTTTCTCCTTAAACTCAGAATTCTCTGAGTTAAGCCTTTCCTTGAGTTATGTAGGAGCTTTTATCCTTTGTATTAGGTCAAAATGAGCTAGTTATGGCTCATGATGAGGTTATCATCATACCCCCATGCCTAGCTTTTGCTAGTCCCTTAGCAAAAACTTAAGGTTTCAACCCTTGTTCTAGACCATGAAGTTCTTAATAGCTTTAGATAAGTGCTTTTTTTATTTGAGCTTAGATTAGGTTAGAATGCTGACCATAGGCCTAAAAGGTACTCTAGTACCAATCAAGATCCAAGTCTGTCTAGCCTTAGCCTCAGTCCTTAGCAAAGGTTTTTAAGGCCCACAAGAACTAACCTAAGGTTTATTGGACTTTGTGGTTAAAGCACCCGTGCTTGAAATGATTTTAGCCCTGGCTCAGTTCGCAATGCGTTTTGTAAGAGAGAGATAGAAAGTTATTCTGTTTGGAGAGTTTTCTCTCTCTTTTTCTTTTTAGTTCTAGCCTAGGATTGGCTTTTCAACACGGTCTGTATCAGATTCCTTGCTCCCATCATCAATCCTCAAGGGTTCCTGGCAATCGATGCTTCGAGATAGCACCGCCCATGGCAACCCCCGGAACCCTGGCTATTGAGATTTCGAGATAATCCCATCCATGGTGTTCCGTGGCCGAATCCAGACCCTGGCAATTGACACTTCGAGATAATGCCATCCATGGAATCTGAATCAGCAGAGTGCTTACATGCCCCAGTAGGATATGTAAATATCCTAAGAGACAAGCACCGAGGAGATGATATTTTGTTACGCATCTTCGAGGGGATTTCCCGCCTCTCCGCGCTGGGAACTCGTCCAAATCAACTTGTGTTGATAGGCCGCTCCTACTCTAGGTGTTCTTTTCAGAATTTTGCGACGCTTCTGCGTGATTTTGATTTTTACGCTTACTGAACCAGGCTATGTGTGAGGTTAGGGTGCTTAGGTTACTAAGTCCCGTAAACCAAAAATTAGTTAACGAGGCCAAATACTTCCTAAGCCTTAGACCTAATACTTCAGCTTTTCATTTTCCTCAACCTCTTGAGGAGTGTCCAGATCTTAATGGGTACTAAGAGTCTATTCAAGAATGCCTAAGGTTTGCGTTCTTACTAATCTCATTATGCACTTTTCAGTTATTTTCTTGAATGAGGTCTAGAACTTAGGTTAATTCCTTAGTTCCTTACTAATGACTATCACCTTTTCTCATAATTTTGTGCTCCTTTTTCATTTTGTTTCTTTTCTCCTTCGCCTTCACAAAATTTCCTTCTCCTCTTTTCCTTTTATTCTTTTTCGAAAAATTTTTAATTTTTATGGTGTTTTTGGCATATGTGAATTTTTTGTTTGAAACCTTTTCTTACAAGTTTTGCACTTTCATACCCCCCCATGCCTAAGATTTGCAATGTCCTCATTGTAACCTAGGGGGTTTTTATTTAACTTAGTTTATTCCTTAAGACAGAAATTTGGATGAGTGAATGGGTCGGGTTGAATTTTTGCGGACGATTTCTAATCCCAGATGCAAGCATCTGAGGTGGGGTCGGCTGTCTACAAGTGTGAACCTTAAGTGCAAAAAGGTGTCAAAAAAGGTTTTGGATTTTTAGGAAAATGATGGGTTGCCTCCCGTTAAGTGCTGAGTTTTACGCCATCGGCTGGGCGCAATAAGCTCAAGGGGAATGGAGGATATAAGATGCTTCAGCCAAATCAGTAGAAGTCACATCAATGAACGGCTTGAGTCTCTGACCATTCACGATGAAAGGTTTAGAATCGTGGCTGAGTGGACTGATTTCGATTGCTCCATTTCCAAAAACCTGTCGGATCAAATATGATCCGACCCACTTGGATCGCAGCTTTCCCGGGAAAAGTTTGAGTCAGGCATCAAAGAGTAGGACCTTCTGACCAGGATGAAAGATTTTTCTCGAGATATGCTTGTCGTGGAAGGCTTTAACCCGCTCCTTGTAGATTCGCGAGCTCTCATACGCGTCTAAGCGTAATTCATCGATCTCGTTGATTTGAAGTTTTCTGTGGGTTCCAGCCTTCGAAAAATCTAGATTACAGTTCCGTACTGCCCAATAGGCTTTATGTTCCAGTTCTACGGGAAGGTGACATGCATTTCCGTACACCAGTCTAAAGGGAGACATGCCTAATTGGGTTTTGTGGGCGGCCCTATAGGCCCACAATGCTTCCGGAAGTCGGGACGACCAGTCCTTCCTGTCAGGTCGAACAGTGACTTGCAGGATTTTCTTGATCTCCCGATTAGACAGCTCAGCTAGACCATTAGTTTGGGGGTGGTAAGGAGTAGAGATTCGGTGAGACACCCCGTATTTGGTCATCAGTGACCTAAACTGAGCATTTGTGAAATGGGTCCCCCCATAAGAGATTATTGCACGAGGTATCCCGAACCTTGAGAAAATGTTTTGATGAATGAATTTGAGAACGATTTTGTGATCACAGGTTCGGGTCGGTATGGCTTCGATCCATTTGGACACGTAGTCCATAGCCAACAGAATGTATTCGAAACCATCCGAAATAGGAAAGGGGCCCATAAAATCAATCCCCCAAACATCAAAGATTTCGCATACTAGAATCGGTTGCATAGGCATCATGTCACGATGGCTCATGTTGCCCAAAGTCTGGCAACGACTGCATGCCTTGCAGTGACTGTACGCGTCTTTGAACAGTGTGGGCCAGTAAAAGCCGCACTGGAGGACTTTTGATGCGGTTTTATGCCCGGCGAAATGGCCACCGCATGCCTGGTCATGGGAGAAAGAAAGGATATTGTTGAATTCCTCTTCCGGGACACATCTCCGGATGATCTGATCGGCACCTATGCGGAAGAGGTACGGGTCTTCCCAAATGTAATACTTGGCATCGGAGCGTAATTTGTCCTTCTTGGCCTTCGGCCAATCGGACGGGATCTGATGAGATGCCAAGTAATTTACTACATTAGCAAACCATGGAAGGCTAGTGCCAATAGTCAGCAGGTGCTCATCGGGAAAAATGCTCAGTGATGGGTCCGGAAGGTTCAATTATTTCAGAAGGAAGATGGGACAAGTGGTCAGCTACCACATTTTGCTTTCGTGCTTTGTCGCGAATCTCAAGGTCAAATTCTTGCAACAGCAAGATCCACCAGATTAATCGAGGTTTCGCGTCCTTCTTTGCAAGGAGATGCCTCACAGCTGTGTGATCTGAGTATATGATGACACGGGAACCCAGAAGGTACGATCTGAATTTTTCTAGGGCAAATACTACAGCTAGCAGCTCTTTCTTAGTAACCGGATAGTTACGCTGAGCCTCATCGAGTGTTTTGCTGGCGTAGTAAATGACCACAGGTTTCCCGTCAATTTTCTGCCCCAAAACTGCTCCTACAGCGAAGTCGGATGCATCGCGCATGATCTCAAAGCGTTGAGACCAATCAGGGGACTGTAGGATCGGGGCTTGGGTGACTCGGTCATGCAGGATTTCAAATGCTTGAGTGCATTCCTTGGAAATTTTGAAAGGAACATCCTTGGAGAGAAGAGTGGTCAGGGGGCACGCGATTTTTGAAAAATCAGGGATAAATCGTCGATAAAAACTGACATGCCCCAAAAAAGATCGGATGTCCTTGATCGAGCTAGGCATAGGAAGGTGAGAAATCAGATCAACCTTAGCTCGGTCCACTTGGATGCCTTTTTCCGAAATTGAGTGCCCCAGGACAATTCCCTCAGGGACCATGAAATGGCTCTTTTCCCAGGAAAGAACCAAATTCACATCGATGCACCGCCTGAGTATCTGGACCAAGTGTTGGAGGCAATCGTCGAATGATGCTCCGAAAACTGAAAAGTCATCCATGAAGACTTCCAGATAATCACCTACCATATCTGAGAATATGGCAAGCATGCATCGCTGAAAAGTAGCGGGTGCATTGCAAAGACCGAAAGGCATCCTTCGGAAAGCGTATGTTCTGAAGGGGCAGGTGAACGTGGTCTTTTCTTGGTCCTCAGGATGGATTGCCACCTGGTTGTAACCGGAGTACCCGTCAAGGAAGCAGAAGAACCTATTTCCCGCTAGTTTCTCGAGAATTTGATCAATGAAGGGTAGTGGGAAATGATCCTTCTTCGTGGAGGAATTGAGTCGGCGGTAATCTATACAGACTCTCCACGAGTTGGCTAATCGGGTAGGAATGATTTCTCCGGTCTCAGTCGTTATAGTGGTGAGTCCTGCCTTCTTGGGCACGACATGAATTGGGCTCACCCAACGACTATCGGAGATCGGGTAGATGATTCCGGCATCTAACCACTTGATGATCTCCTTTTTCACGACCTCCTGCAGATTGGGGTTTAAGTGTCTCTGCATTTCACGAGAGGGTCGTGTGCCCTCTTCTGAATAGATATGATGAGTACAATAAGAGGGACTTATTCCAGTGAAATCATCGAGAGTCCACCCGATGGCTCTGCGATGTTGCTGGAGGACAACAATCAGACGGGATTCCTGTTCAGGACTGAGGTTGGAATTGATAATCACAGGAAGGGTCTGATTAGAACCCAAAAAGATGTATTTCAAGTGAGCAGGAAGGGGTTTCAGTTCGAGGATGGGGTTATCAGCAGCAGCGGGTGGTTCAGTATAGATGTGAGGTTCAAGGGTGGGAGTTACTGGGTTGTTCATATCTGGATTTGACTCCTCAGTTTGCGGATCAAGATCTTTCTGCGGTTGATGAGGTATAATCAGATCATTCTGGAAGTGTGTTTCATCAACCAAAGTCCTAATGTCACAAATCTGTTCGATGACTCCGCAATTGATTCCTTGTTGGGCCTTAAATATATAAATTTTCAGTGTTTGATTCCCAAATTTGAGCTCTATTTGGCCCTCCTCACAGCTAATGTTGGCTCTAGCAGTAGCCAAGAAAGGTCTCCCTAAAATGATTGGTGTATCCCTAGGGTTCTCAGGTGCGTCCATATCTAAGACTATGAAGTCTACAGGAAAGTAGAAATCCCGCACTCTCACAATAACATCCTCGAGAATCCCTTTTGGTGACTTTATAGATCGATCTGCTAATTGTAATGTCACCTCAGTTGGTTTCAGCTCAGATTCTTCTAGATGGTTAAGTAAGGATGTGGGTATCAGATTTATGGAAGCACCCAAGTCTAGCAATGCTCTATCAAATTGTGTATCACCTATCTTGCAGGAAATCAGGGGAGTACCAGGATCTTTAGCCTTGGGTGGGAGTCTGCTTAGGATTACAGAGCTGGCTTGCTCTGACAGAACAATTGGACTCCCACTCTTGGTTCGTGGCTTACGCTGGGGTGTACACACATTCTTTAAAAATCGTGCATAAGCCGGTACGTGGTGGATTGCATCCATCAAGGGGATGTTTATGTGGACCTGCTCAAAGAGCTTGACCAGGTCCTCCTCAGGTGCCACGGGCTTGGTTCTTCTCTTTTCTTTGATTAAGGCTTCAGGGAATGGGACCTTGGTTGGTTCTTCTAGGATAGGTCCGGGTTCTTGATCTGGTACAGTGGTATCTTGGATAACTATCCTAGGGTCATGGTTATCAGGCTTGGAGAGGTTTGGATAATGCGAGTCTTGAGTTGTTTTACCACTACGTGTTGTTACAGAATTTAATCCGGCCTGATTTTGGTTTGGGTTTGGTAAGAGGGGTGGCTGCTGCTGAAATCCCGCATAAGAAGTTGAAGCTTCCATCTCGTCTGGAGATGGAGCAGTAGGGGCCTGATAAATCCATTGTGCGTGGCCTAAATTTGGATTCATAACGCGCTTCTGGGTTGGCACGTTATTCGGGTTAGGAAGAGGTTGGGAAGGGAGTGTGCCTGGCTGGCGAGAATTTGCCAACTGGGCCAGTTGAGTTTTAACTTCTATAAGTTCGTCCTTGTGCTATTTTTGAATAGCCGCATTCGTTCTTTGAATGTCAGCCAGAGTCTGAAGGATTAGGGACATTTGATCCTGATTTGGCCCTGATGGATAAGTAGGGTTGGGCCGAGGCTGAGGCGGCTGGTAATGACGAGAGGGCTGTGGGCGGGACTGAAAAGGTGGTCTTTGGGTTTGGGAATTTCCCGTCCACTGAAAATTGGGATGGTTTCGCCATCCAGGGTTGTAAGTGTTGGAGAATGGGTCGTTCTGGATGGCGTTGAGGTCCTCGCAGGTCTGAGGAACCTCTTGAGAATCAGGGAAAGGGGGAATGGAGTTCCCCGGGCTGGTGTAGAAAGGATCGGATGATCCTCCGATCCGAGAATCAGATGGGGATGGATATGGATCCATCCTAGGGGAAGATCGGTGGAGGATGTTTTGCACAGTCTCCTGTGTGGAAGGAGGTTGTGCAAAGGAGTTACGCGCGGAGGTGGCTCACTGCAAGTGCTGAGTCAGCTCATCCACCTTCTTCTCAATGACTGAAACCTTGTCCAATCGACTGGCCATTAATTCCAGGTCGACTGATGCGGACAGGCCCTACGTCTCATGTGCTCCCCTAAGATTCGTCGCTGCGTGGGTATTCGTCCTGTCGAATAATCCCATGGAGTCATTGTTGATGGAGTTCTCGCACATGTTTTCGAGAATCTCCCACACGGTTTCTTCATGTTGACCCATGATATTTCCTCCGCAAGTTGCATTGACGAAAAGGTGGATGTCCTCACGGAGTCCCTGGTAAAAAGATTGGACTTGTTCCCATTTAGGAACTCCGTGATGGGGGCACTTTCTCATGAGATCCTGAAAACGATCCCATGCCTCATGGAGAGGTTCTTCTGATTGTTGAGTGAAGTGTGTAATCTGATGGCGCAAGGCATTGGTCCAACCAACAGGAAAAAACTTTTTCAAAAACTCGGATTGAAGTTCTTCCCAAGTGTTGATCGGCCGGGTCTGAGTTTGATACCAATGGGCGGCCTTGTCCATAAGAGAAAAGGAGAACATCTTCATGAGAAGAATATCCCGATTTTGCGCATCTGACCCAAAAGTTTGGGCCAGATGCTTTAGCTGTTTGATGTGCTGGAAGGGATCTTCAGAATTAAGCCCATGGAATTTAGGTATAGCATGAATCATGTTGGGCTTTAATTCGGAATCAGGTCCTCCAGTCGGGATTCTGACTCGAGGCTCAATGGCCACTGCAGCAGGATTGTAGTGGTCCCGCATCATAGGACGCTGTGGTGGGTGCACGAAGTTTTGGAAGAGGTCATTGAGTCACTGGAGCTGGTGCTCCAGATTATTTTCTTCCTCAACTGGCTGAGCCATGATGTGGGAAGAAGAAGAATTTGGTTCTGAATCAGAAGAGAGAATAATGTGAGGGTGTTGCTGCACAAACACGGGCGTCGAGGCTTGGCCTTGACGAGAGTGAATTTCTAAAGGAGGTCTTAAGGGTGGTCTTAAGGACCTCCTACCGTACATGCACTGTTGGCAGAGATGAGTTTAGAAGGTGCTGGACCCAATCAAGACACCCAAAAATGTGTTGAGTGACTATAGAGGTGCGGGGCAGATGGACCCCTTGATCAGAAAGATCGTCCACCTGAGAATTACCTGGGCAGCCAGAGAGGGAGAGTCCCGCAAAGACCCCTACACGGTAGAGCGTCCCCACGGGTTACAGGGTTTCCCCCACCCGACCTCTCTTGTCACTGTGGTTCCAGGTAGACTAGAATGGGGATCTTGACCTCTTAAGTCTACCAATTTTTATTTTAAGATCAGGGTGCTTAAGGTTTCACTTGAACTTTAGTCTTTTAAGTGCAAAGAGTGACCTAATTTAAGGTTGGTTGACCCAAGGGGTCAACTTTACCTCTTGTTTCCTTTGAGAGCTTTTAGGTCTTGTCTTTTAGGGTTCAAGTGTTTAGAGAGCCAATTGTTTTAGGTTTTCTTTGAATAGGTATTTTCAGACAAGGGCTTGGGCACACTTCATTTGGTTTTCTCAATTCTTGCTTAAGGAGTGTGTCTCTAAATCCCTAGTGTTGGATCCTAGGTTGGCTCTACTTGGTCCAGTTAACTCTTTGTTGGGTAATTAGGGCTCAAGCAAGAATGTGTTAGCCCTTAAATACCCTTAATAGTGTGCAGGAGTAATGGGTTGAAAACATGCAACTTTTTATGGTTACTAAGTATGGAAGACAGGTTAGCCCTATATTGCTTGTTCTTTTCTTTTCTTCCTCTTTAGAGTTTAGGGGTTAAGAGGATAGAATTTTACCTGTCCTTGGAGTGGTTGTCGTGCGGTTGCTTGTCTTCTCGATTTTCTTGTATTTTCCTGCACAACAAAGGAGAGATTGTTAGCAATGTAAAAACAGGAATTTGATTATCTCTAGAATAGCCGTTGCTCCCCGGCAACGGTTCCAAAAACTGGTGGCAACCTTCCTCTATAGTCCTATTATTTCGTCGTAGTATAGTATAGAGAGGTGATTACCAGTTTAATACAATTTGTTACTCGGAAATAAAGAGTTCCCGAGGTCGAACTCAGGGAGCAAGTTGTATTCTAGAGATACAAATTCTTATTACAAAAAATATTACAAAAATAAAGAGAGAGAGAGAGAGGGAGAGATAAAAATTTGGTTTCTTCTTTCTTCCTCTTCTCTTTGGATTTTGGTTTTTCTTCTTTGTTTATCACCTGGTGGTCTTCTTCTTCTGCCTTCTGTTCTTCTTATTTCTTCTTTCTTCTTTCTGCCTCAGCTGTAAAGCTTTTCTTCTTGCGGTCCCTTGCTCAGCGGCACAGCTTCTTCGTTCTCCTTCTTTCTCTGTAGTCCTTTTACTGCAGGGCGTCGTCTCTCCTTCTTTCTTCTTTTTCTTTCTGTCTTCTTTATCTGCAGCAGTGGGTGATGTTCTTCTTCTTCTTTCAGCTCTTGCTTCTGCTTGTCTCTTTCTTTTTCTTTTCCCTTGCGGTCCTGTTCTTCTTCCTCTTTTCTGCCTTCAGAGCGTCGTCTGATTTTCCAATCAGACGACTTAAACCGCCGCTGCTACAGTCCTCCTCCTTCCTTCAGCTTTCGTCGTCCTTCTTCTCTGCCTCGCTCGTCTTCTTCTTCTTCACCTGTGCCTGCACACTTCGAAGCGCTCTCGTCAGCGGGCAAAAACCTGCTCTACCCTCCCCCCCGCGTTTCTCTCTCACAGAATCCGCTCTTGGGAAAGCTCTCCCAGAGCTGCCGGGTAGTCAGGTACGGGTCGCGCCCGGGTCCAGGCCCACCGGCATGCGTGGTGGGCGAGGAGTGCAGGTCGGGCTAAGTCGGGTCGAGCCAGGTCCGCGAGGCGTGAGCGCGGACGAGACCGGGTAATCGGGCGGGTGAAGGGGACCTCACCCCGTGTGCTGAGGCAATAAGCCTCCAGCACTTTTTCACTTTATACCGCTGCGCTCCTTCAGAGCCTTCCGAGGTGGGACTAAATGTCCCACCCCAATTTGACGCCTGCGCGGAGGAGGCAACGGCGGTCGAGGCTTCACACGAGGGCTTCGCGCGAGGGCTTCGCCTCAACTGCAGCCTGATGCTTTGCGAAGACACCTCGCGCAGCCTGGGAGCGTGACCTGGGCGTGGCGCACCTGGGGCACTAGGTGAAGAAGCTGCTTCGCTTCAACAATGGCGGCGGCGAGCGCAGGTACCTGCCCACAGAGAAACGGCCTCTCAGCCCAATCAGAAACGCGGAGGACCTTCGCCGTGGGACGGCGAAGGTGGTCAGGGGGTGTGCAGGTGGCGGGGCGGAGCCTAAGGGCCGCCCTAGGTCAAACTGCAGGTTAGGAGATGGGTTTGTTCGGTGGAGTTGCAGAGGGTGATTTGGGGGAAGTGGAAGGGCGGAGGTTGATCAGGGTGAGGAGGCGGAGGTTTTGCGGTGGTCGGCGAGCCGTGTGGGTTGCTGGAGTGATGGGAGTGGGTCGCCGGAGCAGGGGCCGGAGGTGGAGAAGGTGAGGGCGATTGGTCGGATCGGGGTAACAGTAAAGATGTAAAATGAGGAAAAGGAAGAGGGGAGAAAGAGGAGGAGTTCTACCTACTTAGCAGGACGAGGAGGGGCCGGAGCAGGCGACAGTCGTATTGACTGTCGCCGGAGAAGAAGATGCCCGGGTGAAGGGGCGGCGGCGAGGAGAGGGCCGGAGAGGCGCCAGCTGGGTGCGGCGTGGCGCGGGAAGAGCGAGGGAGAGCAACCCTGCAGCTAGTAGTGCGGCAGAGCGACGAGGAGGAAGAGGGGAGGCCACCGGAGGTGGAGGGCTTCCTGTCGGAGTGGGAAGAGAGGAAGTGGGGGTCTTTCTCCGTCAGGACCGAGCTCCCTCGAACGGTGGAGCGACGGGGGGTACTTATAGGGTAGAATCAGAGAGGAGGGCGGAGGGAGACGACGTGTCTCCCTCGCCGGAGGACGCCGGAGATGGAGACCCATACCGTCCGTGCGTTCGCACGGCCGGTATGGTGGGTTGTAGCGACCAGGGGGGTGTCCCTGCGACGGCTGACGACGCAGGGCACCCCCGGTTTACTTACCAGACCCTCCCCCTTACCCTGCGAGGCGCCATGCTCCGCGCAAGGTCGCCGGAGCATGGTGCTGGTCAGGTTTTGTCAGGAGGGACCTGAATGCAAAGAACGAGGGAGAGTTAGGGGCAGAAATGTGAGGGTTCAAAAGTTGAGGGCCAAAAAGTAAATATATGAGGACCAAAGTGTAAAGTTGGTCAAGAAGGTTTCTTCTTAGGCTCAAGTTTTTATACATGACTAATTAGTACCTAAGGAATTTGATGGTGAATTTTATTTCTAGATTAAACCTTGTTTGACCGGTCAATTTACGTAAAAACCCGAATTAAGTTATTAATTGGGCATGGTTCTCAATGTAGGTCAAAATGGGTTCTGAAGGCCAAATTGAAGGTTCTAAACCCTAGAGATTATTTTTCTATGAATTTTAGAGGGTTTATTATATTTTTACTTTGCCTCAAACCTCGTGAATTGAAGTGGGTTTGTTTTAAGGTTACAGATTATCATTTAGTTCCTTGGAATTGCTGTAGCCCTTGTCAGATCATCTCATCCCACTTTTATTCTTATTAGGTTGCTTTGACCTATGTTTGGACCCTGAATTACCCTGTATGCAGATTATATAGGTAAAATTGCATTTTACCCCTTATGACTCGTTTTCTCCTTAAACTCAGAATTCTCTGAGTTAAGCCTTTCCTTGAGTTATGTAGGAGCTTTTATCCTTTGTATTAGGTCAAAATGAGCTAGTTATGGCTCATGATTAGGTTCTCATCAGCAACATAGGTGTATTTATTGTTGGATATTGTGAGAACCAATTGTAGAGAAGACTACCAGTACTTTAAGTCTCACTCGACTAACCAAGACTCTTGATATTTAAACCTTAAGTACGATTTCCAGGACCTAGGAGGTTTTTGCCGTACTCGAGAGTTCAAGAGGTCATGGCTTGTGCATAGTGAAGGATCAAGACTGACCAGATGAACATTAAGACTCAAGCCCAGGGTTTCACGATTTTTTAAGTAAAGGTTGGTCCCAGTTTCAGCTCGTGTCTTCGGATTGATCCTAAAAAGATGATGGAAACTCAACTCCCATTTTTTGACATTTGTGGCTCAAAGAAAACAACGTATTTGTAACCTACCCTAAAGAACTTCTTGTAGGGTGATGACTTTACAGACATTTGTGAGATATACTGACTTATTCGCATTTTTTTTTGAAACACGTGTCAGTATATCTCTTACAACATTATTTAGAGGAGCACACTTTTTTTCTTTTTGGTGGGAGAGTTCCTTTTTGGTGGAAAGAGTCTCTCCTAAACACAAGACTAAAGGCTGGGATAAAAAGTCTACCTGTACGCACAGGTAAGGAATCCACCTTCCCTAATGAACACTAGGGTTGGATCTTATGTTCACCTGGTCTTTCTTGATATGTGTAATGTGAACCAAGATTACTTAGGCTCTCAAGTAAAAGCACACCAATAGATCCTGTACTGGTGTCTCAGGTACAAGAATACGTCCTTAGTTAGGAGAGATTCCGATCTATCTTGTCAATGCTCATGTGAATTAAGCCAAGCCTGAGCGAATCAAGCTTCTGTGGCCTGGAAAGTCTTCAAAACAGCGGTTGAATATCCATAAACACTTATTGCATTTTGTTTCAGCTTTCAAATCATTACTAAACATAATTTTCATTTTATATATATATATATAGATAGAAATTGCATGATACCCTAAAATACCCAGATCCTAAGGATGCCTATCCATCCCCCCATGCCAAACGATGCTATGTCCTCATATGCATGCAGGGTAGGGTAGAGGAAGGAGGAAAGATCGGGTAACAAGAGCTGAGGTGCAGGGTATACAGCAGGGTGGTAGGGTGGGTGGCTGGTGGGTGGTGAAGTGAAAAGTGAAGGGATCGTGATAGTAAAGTGAAAAGTGATGGTGGATGGTGAGTGTTGTTGGGGTGCCTCCCAACGAGCATTGAATTTAACGTCCCCAGCTGGACTCAGAATGAGGCAAAGAATTAGTTACCCTCCAGCAGGGCAACGATTTCTCCAATGGGGGCAGGTTCATGAGTCAGATAGGGTTTCAAATGCTGCCCATTGATCATAAATTTATGCCCAGATTTGGGATCTTCGATCTCGACAGCCCCATTGGGAAATGGTCTTGAGACCAGGAAAGGACCAGTCCATTTGGACTTCAATTTCCCAGGAAAGAATTTGAGTCGAGCATTATAGAGCCAAAATTGATGAGATGGCTCAAATTCTTTCCGTCATATACGGCTGTCGTGAAAAGCCTTAGTGCATTGTTTGAATGTTAAAGCAGAATCATAGGCTTCACGACGGAGCTCTTCCAGCTCCTGGAGTTGGAGTTTCCTTTCTCGACCACACAGGTCTGGGTCGAGGTTACATTGGCGAACCGCCCAATAAGCGCGGTGCTCCAACTCCACGGGCAAATGACAAGGCTTCCCGTAAATGATTCTATATGGAGACATACCAAGGGGAGCCTTGAAGGCGGTCCAATACGCCCAAAGTGCGTCAATCAGCTTGTCGGACTAATCCTTACGGTTAGGCCAAACCATTTTCTGGAGAATTTGCTTGATTTGCCGGTTCGACACCTCTGCCTGGCATTCATCTAAGGATGATACAGGGATGCGATACGATGGTGGACTCCGTATTTCCTCAGAAGTGCCCGAAAATAAGCATGGGTAAAGTGGCTTCCTCCATCTGAGATAATGGCTCGAGGGATCCCAAAGCGCACAAAGATGTGGTCTTTGACAAATCGGGTGGATATAATATGGTCAGCACAGTGCGCAGGAATAGCCTCGATCCATTTCGAAACATAGTCAACGGCCACGAGGATGAATTCGAAGCTGTTGGAAGGAGGAAAGGGACCCATGAAACCAATTCCCCAGATGTCGAAGATTTCTGCAGCTAGGATGGGTTGTAAGGGAATCATGTCATGATGTGACATTGACCCTAACGACTGGCACCTAGTGCAATGCTTGGCATAATTGTGTGCATCCTGGTGAAGGGACGGCCAAAAGAAACCACACTGCAACACCTTGGCTACAGTTTTCCTCCCAGAGAAATGGCCTCCGCAGGTCTGATCATGGCAGAAGGATAGCACACTGGGGAACTCGCTGTCAGAAATACAGCGACGGATGATTTGATCAGCACCTATCCGAAAAAGAAGTGGATTATCCCAGAAATAATACTTTGCTTCTGGCATGAGATGCTCGCGTTGGTTTTTAGGCCAGCCACGTGGAAGGGATCCAGAAGCAAGGTAATTGGCAATGTCGGCATACCACGGTCCACTTGCCACATTTATTGCCAATAGGTGCTCATTAGGAAAAATTTCATTGATCAGCAGAGTAAGTCCAATATGGTCAGGGTCCAGTCTAGAAAGGTGATCAGCCACAACATTCTGGGCTTCGCCCTTATCGTGAATCTCAATGTCAAATTCCTGGAGCAGAAGGATCCAACGAATCAGTCTAGGCTTGGCATCCTTCTTGTGCATGAGATGGCGAATGGCTACATGATCAGTGAAAACAATAACGTGAGAGCCCAGAAGGTAAGAGCGGAATTTCTCCAGCCCAAAGACGACCGCCAATAGTTCTTTATCAGTGGTAGTATAATTATGCTGGGCCTCGTCGAACGTCTTATTGGCAGAGTACACCACGAAGGGGTGTCTATCACGTCTTTGTCCCAGGATGGCTCCGACTGCAAGGTCGGAAGTGTCACACATGAGTTCAAAGTCGAGGGACCAATCAGGTGGCTGGAGAATAGGGGCCTTGGTGACAGCATTACGCAGCTGCGTGAATGCTCGTATGCAGTCGGGGCCCATATCGAACGGTACGTCGGTTGATAGGAGATGAGTTAAGGGTCGAGAAATTTTGGAGAATTCTTTAATGAATCTCCTATAGAAATCGACGTGTCCCAGGAAGGAGAGGATTTGTTTGACAGAGCTAGGCACAGGTAAATCAGCAATTATGTCAAGCTTAGCTCTATCAACCTCGATACCCTTATCGGAGATGATATGTCCGAGAACAATTCCCTCGTGCACCATAAAATGATTTTTTTCCCAAGAAAGCATGAGGTTTACATCAATACATCTCCTAAGGATACGAGTTAGGTTGGCAAGATAGTCATCGAAAGATGGTCCAAATACCGAGAAGTCATCCATGAATACCTGGAGAAAGTCACCCACCATGTCGTGGAATATCGCCAGCATACATCTCTAGAAAGTTGCTGGCGCATTGCAAAGTCTGAACGGCATCCTTCTAAATGCAAAGGTGTCGAAGGGGCAGGTAAAAGTGGTTTTCTCTTGGTCTCAGGGGTCAATTGCCACCTGGTTATATCTTAAGAATCCATCCAGGAAACAGAACAAATTTTTTCCCGCTAACCGCTCCAAAATTTAGTCAATGAAAGGTAGCGGAAAGTGATCTTTCTTGGTTGCAGCATTGAGTTTCCTATAATCTACACACACTCTCCAAGATGTAGGAGTGAGTGTAGGGATTGATTCGCCCCTGTCATTGACACGGATGGTGAGTCCTGCCTTTTTGGGCACAACGTGAATCGAACTCACCCAGGGGCTATCGCTGATCGGGTAGATTATACCCTCATCCAGCCACTTATTGATTTCTTTCTTAACGACCTCCCGCATGTTAGGGTTGAGACGTTGCTGCATCTCGCGGGAAGGTCGAGCCTCCTCCTTTGTATATATACGGTGAGTGTAGTAAGAGGGGCTAATGCCTGATAAGTCTGATAAGGACCATCCAATGGCTACCTTGTGTTCTCTGAGGACCTTTGTTAGTTTTCACTCTTGCTCCCTGGTCAATTTTGAACTGATGATTATGGGGAGCATTTCATTTGGTCCTAAGAAAAAATATTTAAGTGTACAAGGCAGCTCTTTTAGCTCGGGAGTGGATGGTGAAAGATCTGGCATTTCTTGGGACGAGAGTGTCCCAGGCGGGTTGGAGAATAGGTCAGGAGGAAGAAATTGGCCCTCAGATTGGCCAAGAAGAGGGGATTCTTGGATAGATGGATCCAAAAAGGAATAGCCCCAGTGAGAAGAGTATGGGCTCAAGGTCCCAGTGTGGATTTGCAAATCCACCTGATTTGGCGGGGAAGAAAGGGCAATCCGGTCTTCAAGAGTGTGGATCGGCAGTGAGTAGCTCGGATATGACTCAGATCATGAGGTATGGGAAGCGTAGAAAATCTCGTCAGAAGTCTAGTCAAGAGAAGGTACGGGACAAGGGAGGGATGGGGGAACGTCACAATTTGTGTCGATCAGGCAGTCGTCAATGTTTATAGGTAATTCGCAGCAATCTGAATAGGTCCCAAATAGTCCGATACACGCACTGACGGCCATGTCCTCATCAGATGTGTCATCCTCGATGCAATCGCAATCAAAGTTCTTGGCTGCCTTGAAGATGTTAAGCTTGAGCTTTTCAGATCCAGTGGCAATCTCAATACAGCCCAACTCGCAGTCGATATGGGCACGGGCTGTGGCCAAGAAAGGTCGACCAAGGATGATCGGACAATCAGAAAGTGAGCTAGGAACTTCTATATCTAAAACATGAAAGTCAATAGGAAAACAGAGACTATTGACCCTAATGACCACGTCTTCCACCACACCCCTTGGGATTTTGACAAAATGATCTGCCAACTGTAACGTGACAGGGGTGGGTTTCAGATTTCCCAAGGAAAATTTTTCGATCATGATGGTCGGTATAAGATTGATGGAAGATCCTAGATCAAGCAGGGCACAGTTAAAATTGCAGCCTTGGATGCTACAGGAAATGAGCGGTGTGCTCGGATCTTTCTGCTTCGGTGGTAGGTTTGACAGTATAGCACAACTTGCATGAGGTGAGAGAACCATCGGATTCTTGGTTTTCTTTGACTGTCGCCTAGGTGTTGTTTAGTCTTTGAAGAATCGGGCAACAGTAGGTATGTAGTCGATAGCCTCTAACAGGGGTACCTTGATTTCTACATCCCTGAACAAATTACGTAGGTCATCAAAGGCCTGCGTATCTTTCTTTTTGCCTTTTGGCTCCCTCAGTAGAGCCTCAGATAATGGAACTGATTCTGGCACCAATTTGGGTGTATTGTCCTCTCGCGAATGTGGTGCGCACCGAATGAGAGGGCGATGAAGAAGACGAGCCAGGATCAGGTCAAGGCGGATCGACGGTGTGCTTACCGCTTCTCGTAGTGATAGCATTGGATGATGCGGGTCCAGTGGGATCATAAGGCGGAGGAGGGTTCGCAATAGGGACATAAGAGTGCGGTGCTGCAGCGGGATTAACCTGAAATCCCGGTGGAATGCTCAGAAATTGCAGAATCTGATTAACCTACCCCTGAGAAGGTCGTACCTATGGTTGAGGACCACGGGGTACGAAATTTCATGGGTTTGGAACAGGTTGGGCAGGAAGAGTGCCCTGAGATCGAGTCGCCATGCGTAGTTGACTGATCTCAGTATTCTGCTGCGCCAATTGGTGCTGAAGAGAGGTCATGTTCTCTTCATGGCGCTTTGACATTTCCATCATCATTTGCATCAATTTGTCAAGAGGACTTGATGCGTGTTTTTCTTGTAGTACGCAAGGGCCTAATGGCGGATTCACCATAGGATTAGACTAGGCCCTTGGGATGACGGGTGCGGACGGTAGCATTGGTCCACCCGTGGGGTTTTGGCACTGCGGGTTGTTGGACCATGAGAAGTTCGGATGATTATGCCACCCTGGGTTATAAGTGGCAGAGAATGGGTTATTCCCCAGGGTGCAAGCATCTTCTATGCCAGAAGACGTGTCCGCATGTAAGTATGCGTCCGAGCACACGGAGGCTTGGTCCTCTGTGTCAAAATACTGGCTCGCAGATGCCAGTTCCACATGACTTACCGAGTTGCTTGACGCGACACTCGGTAAGCAAGGTCTTACGAGGTTTCTCAGCATAAGCCTGGTGTTGGAAGAATTGGGATTGTGACGAAGTGGTGAAGTGGGCGTGTTTGCCATAGATCGAGCGGTGTTGGCCAGAAGCTCGTCCAGCATCTTGTGCACAATGGAGACTTCATCCAATTTCTGTGCAATAAGGTTGAGATCTGTGGATGAATGGGAGGGTCCCGTGTCAACTTCTTGGACATTTCGGGGCAGGCTGGTATGATTAAAGGCGACAATGGAAGCATTGTTCATTGAGTCTTTGCTCATATTTTCAAATAATTTGAATGCTCCATTCTCGTCTTTATTCATAAAGTCCATAGTAGAAAATCTGGGATAAATGCCACTTAGGCAGACCGTGGTGCGGACACTTCCTGAGGTCATTATATCTCTCCCATGACTCATGAAATTGTTCGCCATTTTGTTGCGTGAAAGAGGTAATAGCACGGCGAAGCACATTGGCTCGCCCGATTGGGAAGAACTTGAGAAACGTTGTTCTCATCTCTTCCCAAGAGTGGATGGTTCTCCCAAGGGTGCGTAACCACTGCGATGCTTTATCCCATAATGAAAATGGGAACATTTTCATGAGGACTATAGGTAACCTGATATTTCTTGGTTTAACAGTTTCAGTTAATCAGGTTAGGTCTTCCAAGTGGAGAAAAGGATCTTCACTTGCAAGACCATGGGAGTGAAAATTTATTAGGCCAATTATGTTAGGTTTCAGTTCAAAGTCGTCCCCACCCATGGGGACCTGATTTTATCCTATGGTCTCTGTAGCAGCGATATTCTGATAGGAGGTAAGAGACCTAGGCTCCTCCCATTCGGGAGGGTTCTGCATTTCCTCCAATGTTTCTCGAATGGCTTCGATTTGCTCATTATACATTTCCATTTGGGCTTAGAGGCGGGTTATGGGATCTAAGGCTCCACCTGGTGGGTTTTGAGGGCAGTTTCCTCCCTCGGGATTTGGGGTGGGCGTGCAGCCATGTTTGTGGAGGAGGAGGACGATTCGGCTTCTTTTCTAAATTTATCAGGCAGTTCAAACAGTTCAGGGTTTTGTGACCTCCCAAACATGCACTACCGCAGGAAGAATTAGGGGGATAAGAAGGGAAAAGAGATGAGAGAAATGACACTGCAAAGGTACACTTGATGACAAATCAATTCAATCAAATTCCTAACCTCTATAGTGTGCCCTTAGACCTAAAGATCTATGTTACCTACTATCACGAACTACGGAATCGAATGCGAGCACCGCGGAACCACCAGGCTAGATTGAAAGGCCATTTGCCCCAGTCTTAGACACCCGATAGCACACGGGAACCCTCACCAGCACGTAGATGCTACACGCAGGTAGTTAGACCTCCAATCCTTAATAAGGGTCAAGTTACTACCAATTTTAGTTAGAGGCTTAGGATCAACTGCTTTTGGAATATGAAGGGAGTTGTTTAGGGGTAATGCCCAAGTGATTGACTTTTCACAGTGTGTAAAATAAGCATGCAACGGGGAAATCTCCCCGTATTGAAGTTTTTAATTGGTGAATGGTTTTTAGAATTCAGCCTTAAGCAGTATGGATTTTAGGGTTTCACTGAAATACCAATTCAACCAATCTCTGGGTTTTGTGAGAATAAAAGTTTTCTTTCTAAGCCCAACAAACCCTTCTTCAATGTCAGTTGGTTAATGCATGCTAAAATGCAATGGGCTACCCTAAATGGAGACTTCTATGTGTGGATACACGAATCAGTTTTAGATTAGTGTGAAATTCAAGTGCTCCCAATCACCAAGAAAAATGTCCACACACAAGGATCAACAAAAAGATAAGGAAAATCAAATTGTTCGGGTTTAATTATTCGGGATCGAATCTTAGGCAAGTTGAAAAGTCATGGTGGGGTTGGAATCAACTCAATTCCAAGTCTCCCCACCAAAAATGTGATCCCAAATTTGCAGATAAGTGAGGCAAAAGAGTGGTGCAATCAATCTTTTTATGTTTGCCTCAAAGAATACTTCACATGATGAAAAATTCAAGAATCAAGATTCTTGGATTTTCGCTATGCGAAGTAAGGCAAGAAATCCTGGGGCGGTGGGAGTAAAGGCAATCAATCAAACAAGTGAATTTTAATCCACTTGCCCCAAGAGATCCCAAGAATTTTTTCTAGTTTTTAGTTTTTTTTTTTATTAAGGTGACAAGTTAACCTAAGTTGCTAAGAAAAGAAGACCTACTTGTTCGTCAACGTGTGTGAAGCTCCAATGTGGTGTCGATATCTTCACGCTCTCGTTCTCGCCTTGGATCTGCTCACGTCTTCGACTTCGTCTGCCTACCTTCTCCTTGCAACAGGTTCACCTACACACCAAAAATAGAGACACCCATGAAGAGGGAAGAGAAAAAATGAAAGGAATGGAATAGAAACTTACTTGAAGGCGCACTTCCCCGACATGGCGCCAGAAAAGGATGGTGGTCGAGCCCGGATAGGTTGTTAATATGGTGATTTTATCGTTGAAGTGTGTATAGCGGTTAACCTAAATCGGACCTAACCATCTCTTTACAAAATTTTTAACCTAGCCTAGATTTTATCTTGGTCACTTTTAGGCCCAGGGTAGAACTGAGGGAAGTGGGGTTACAAGTCAAGTTTGTACGCCTTTCCTACAACGAATCTCTTCTATTCATTTATTATGTTTTTGGTGTTTTTCTATTTAGATTTTTTTCTGGTAATCTTTGTCCTTGAGGCACACCCTCAAAATTAGGTTCTTGGCTTTGAGCCAAATCAGGGTTCCAAAATGGGTCTTGCTATTCGCAAGACGGAGTTCCTGCAAGTCAAAGATTATCTTTTCTCGTTTATATATATTTTTATCTTTTTATGGGCATGCAAGATAAACATGAATAAAGTAAATATAGTATAGATATATATGTATATACTATATATGTATAAAGGGGTGGGGGTGGAGGCGGAGATGGAGTGTAGCACTGTGTCGAGTTGGTCGTCGTCTAGAAAGACGCAATCGACAGGATGAGGTGCCGCATGGAGTGTAAGGTGGATGGCAGAAGATTTGTGCGACCACGCTTTTTGTACGCGTGTATTGGGGAATATCAGCAACTGGTGCAGATATTCCCGCGATACAATGTATGGTAAGTAATGTGAATATATATATATATATGTAAATATATCTATATGTATATATGGTTATAAATATATAGGTATATATGTAGTTATATATATATATGTATATGTATATATATATAGGTATGTAACTATATGTATAGATAGATATATGTATAGATATATATATATATATGTATATATGTATATGTATGTATATGATACTATATAGATGTATATATATATATGTGTATGTATATAGTAATATATGTATATATAGATAAATGTAGATAAATATATATATATATATATATATATGTATGTATGAGTAGGTGTGTATATATGTCAATATATATATATACATATGTGTGTATCTATACGTATACTTAGTTATATAGGTAATAATATATATATATAGATATATGTATATATATGTATATATATATGTACATAAATATATGTATATATGTAAGTATATATGTGTACATATATATATAAGTATATAGATATATATATATGTATGTATGTATATAGACTAATACATAGTTATATAAGTACTAATATATGTATAGATATATGTATATATATATATGTATATAAGTATATGTATATATGTAAGTATAAATGTATATATATATATAAGTATGTAGATATATGTATATATATATATACTAATACTTAGTTATATAAATACTACTATATATATAGATATAAGTATATATATATATATGTATATAAATATATGTATATATATCAATATATATATGTATACGTATATATATATATGTATATAATAGTGTATAGGTGTGTGCGTGTGTGTGTATGAAAGTGTGAGTGTAAGTGTGTAAGTGTCGGTAAAGAGAGTGAGAGAGTGTTGTGAGAGAGAGAGAGAGAGAGAGATGTCACGCGCTTCCTGCTGAAGATGGCGTTTAAGTCGTCTGCAGCTTCAGGGCAACGTCTGATGGCCTCACGCTCGCGTAGGTGCGTATGCGCGCAGAGAGGCGCACGCTGGGAGGGAGTGAGCATGGGGAGAGGAGAGGACGCAGTGCACAACGTTGCACGAAGAGCTGGAGTAGGCACACGCAGAGGCATGCGGGCGAAGGAAGCGGGCGCTGGCAGCGGACCGCACGCAGATGCGTGGGGGGGCGCTGGAGCAGACTCGACGTTGGACGCGGGCTCGGGCGTTGGTCGGTTGCGACGTGCCGGGTGACCAGATAAGTGAGAAGCTTACCGGTCACCCCACTGTGGCGACGGTGCTTCGTAGACTACCGTGAACAGTGGCTACAGTGTATGCCTGAGCTGCGTGACTGCTTGCTGTAGGTGCTGTGAGCGCCGGCGGCTTGCGGCTGGCGTGCGCGGGCTAGCGTGCGCCGAAGAAGGTCTGTGCTGGCTAGTTGCGGGTGGAAGAGAGAGCGCGACAGGGCGCGTAGAGAGGGAGGCAAGGGCGCCTGTAGGCATGCGCTGTTGCCACCTTGCTGCTGCTGCTGTGGAGCTCGACCGGCTGCTGCAGGGCGTGCGGTGGTCGGTTGAGCTTGAAAGCTTCAAGCTTTTTTGGTAATGGCGGAAGGGCTTCAAATGGAAAAACAGGGAAAGCACCACCATGCCCACTGGCTCTTTGGTGAGCTGGGCAGTGGTGGACTCACAATGGTGGTTGTGCACCACCGTGAGGTGCTCCTGTCCGCAGGGATTTTCCTCAGAGGAGGAGGGCCTGCGTATGGAGGGAGAGGGGAGGGGGCGATGGCCTGGAGAAGAAGGTGGTGTTGCGTTGGGTTTTCTCTGTGGAGGACCAGGCTCTTTGCAAAGGAAGGAGCCATATTCTTTTTATAGAGGAGGAAGGCATGCACAGCCATGCCCTGGCTGTGCATGCGGCTGCAGGGAGTGGCATGCATGGCTTGGCAGGCTGCTGTGCAGGACATGGCGCAAAGAAGAAGAGACCATATCTTGCAACCGCGAGAAGAAGAATTTCAAAGTCAAATAGAAATAAAAAATAGAGATGGAAATTTTGTGAAGCAGCACATGAGGAAAAATGTAATTGCGAGGCCATTTTATTCACTCTCCTCCCCTCTCAATTAAATGCATGCATGCATGTATTTTCACAAATGCGACTCTGGAAACCTAATATGCACTGGTAATGCTAGGAAATAGCACAAGACGGCACAATTGCAGGTGTATTTTTGTGGTGCAATCACTTCCCAAAGGTAATACTTGCCATCGGAATGCAATTTGTCCTTCTTGGCCTTCGGCCAATCAGACGGAATATGATGTGATGCCAAGTAGTTTACTATGTCAGCAAACCATGGAAGCCCTGTATTGATAGTTAGAAGGTGCTCATCAGGAAAATGTTCCGTAATGGGTCCGAAAGGGTCAATGATCTCAGAAAGAAGGTGGGACAAGTGATCAGCTACCACATTCTGTCTTACCGCTTTGTCATGAATCTCGAGGTCAAATTCTTGCGGTAGCAAGATCCATCGGATTAATCAAGGTTTCACATCCTTCTTTGCAAGGAGATGCCTTACAGCTGTGTGATCCGAGTAGATAATAACATGGGAACCCAGGAGGTAAGATCTGAATTTTTCTAGGGCAAATACTACGGCTAGTAGCTCTTTCTCAGTAATAGTGTAGTTACGCTGAGCCTCATTAAGTGTTTTGCTAGCATAGTAAATGACCATGGGTTTCCCGTCAACCTTCTACCCCAAAACTACTCCTACAGTGAAGTCAGATGCCATTGCACATGATCTCAAAGGGTTGAGACCAATCAGGGGACTGTAGGATCAGGGTTTGGGTAACTCAGTCACGAAGTGTCTCAAATGCATGAGTGCATTCCTTGGAGATTTCGAAAGGTACATCCTTGGAGAGAAGAGTGGTCAGGGGGTGCACGATTTTTGAAAAATCAGGGATAAATCGACTGTAAAAACCGACGTGTCCCAAAAAAGATCGGATGTCCTTGATCGAGCTAGGCATAGGTAGTTAGGAAATCAAGTTAACATTGTCTCTATCGACTTGGATGCCTTTCTCCGAAATCAGATGTCCCAGGATAATTCCCTCAGGCACCATGAAGTGGCTTTTTTCCCAAGAAAGAACTACATTCACATCAATGCATCGCCTGAGTATTTGGACCAAGTGATGGAGGGAATCGTCAAATTATGCTCCAAATACTGAAAAGTCATCCGTGAAGACATCCAAGTAATCACCTACCATATCTGAGAATATGGCAAGCATGCATCGTTGAAAAGTCACGAGTGCATTGCAGAGATCGAATGGCATCCTTCGGAACGCGTACATCCCGAAGAGGCAGGTGAATGTGGTCTTTTCTTTGTCCTCTGGATCGATTGCCACTTGGTTGTAATCGGAGTACCAGTCAAGAAAGCAGAAGAACCTATTTTCCGCTAGTTTCTCTAGGATCTGATCAATAAACGGTAGTGGGAAATGATCCTTCCTCGTGGAGGAATTGAGTCTTCTATAATCAATGCAGACTCTCCACAAGTTAGCTATACGGGTTGATATGACCTCTCTGGTTTCAATCGTGATGGTGGTGAGCCCTACCTTCTTAGGCACAACCTGGATTGGACTCACCCATTGATTGTAGGAGATCAGGTAGATGATCCCTGCATCTAACCACTTAATGATCTCCTTTTTCACAACCTCCTACAAATTAGGGTTCAAACGTCTCTGCATTTCTCGCGTAGGTTGTGCGCCCTCTTCGGAGTAGATATGGTGTGTGCAATAAGAGGGGTTGATACTAGTCAAATCATCGAGAGTCCATTCAATGGCTCTACAATGTTGCTGGAGAATAGTAATCAGATGGGATTCCTAGTCAGGTGTGAGTCTGGAGTTTATAATCACAGGAAACGTCTGATTGGAACCCAAAAAGACGTATTTCAGATGATCGGGAAGGGGCTTGAGTTCCAGGATGGGATTATCAGCAGCAGCGGGTGGTTCAGGGTGTGTGTTAGGAACAAGGGTAGGAGTTATGGGTGTATCTAGATTAGGTTCAGGCGCCTCTATTTGAAGGTTTTGATCTTCTTGTGGTTGATCGGAGTTAATCAGGTTGTCCTCGATATGTGGTTCATCAACCACGGCTTTGATATCACATATTTGTTCTATAACACCGCAATTAATCCCTTGTTGGGCCTTAAAGATGTCAATCTTTAGAGTTTGGTTCCCAAATTTCAATTATATTTGGCCCTCTTCACATCTTATGTTGGCCCTAGTAGTGGCCAGAAAAGGTCTCCCTAGTATAATCAGTGTATCCCTTGGGTTCTCAGGTGCATCCATTTCTAAAACTATAAAATCCACTCAGAAGTAGAAATCTCGTACCATAACAATGACATCCTTAAGTATTCCTTTAGGTGATTTTATGGATCGATCGACTAACTGCAATGTCACCTCTATCGGTTTAAGCTCGGACTCTTCAAGGTGGTTAAGGAGGGATGGAGGTATTAGGTTTATGGAGGCACCTAGGTCTAACAAGACTCTGTCGAATTGGGTTTCACCAATTTTACATGAAATCAGGGGAGTGTCTGGGTCTTTAGCCTTGTGTGGGAGTTTACTCAAGATTACAGAGTTGTTTTGCTCTGACAGTATGATTGGACTCCCACTCTTGGTTCGTGGCTTATGCTTGGTTGTACACACATCTTTCAGAAATCGTGTGTAAGCCGATACGTGGTGGATTGCATCCGTCAAAGGGATGTTTATCTGGACCTGTTTCCATAGGAGCCACAGGTTTGGTTATCCTTTTTCCCTTGGTCAAGGCCTCGGGAAATGGAACAATGGTTGGTTCCTCTAGAATAGGTCCAGGTTCTTGGTCTGGGATAGGGACATCCTGGATAACTATCCTAGGGCTTGGATCACTACCAAGCTTGGAGTGGTTTGGATAAGGTAGGTCTTGCATTGCTTTACCACTACAGGTTGTTACGGAGTTTAATCCTACTCGGTTTCGGTTTGGGGTCGGTAAAATGAGTGGCTGCTGTTGAAATCTTGCATAAGATGTCGAAGCCTCCATCCCGTCAGGTGATGAAACAGAAGGGGCCTGATAAATCATATGTGCGTGGCCTGGATTCATAATGCGCCTTTGGGTCGACACGTTATTTGGGTTCGGCAGAGGTTGCGAAGAAAGTGTTCCCGGTTAGCGGGAATTCGCCATCTGGGCGAGTTGGTTCGAACCTCTGTGATCTCGTCCTTGTGTTGTTTTTGTATTGCCACAATTGTTTTCTGAATGTCATCCACTGTTTGTAGGATAAGAGTCATTTGATCTTTGTTTGGCCCAGAATGATAGGTGGGGTTTAGCTGAGGCTGAGGTGGCTGATATGGATGAGGAACTTGTGGACGGGGTTGATAAGGTGGTATTTGATTATGAGAATTTCCCGTCCACTGGAAGTTGGGATGATTTCGCCATCCAGGGTTGTAGGTGTTGGAAAATGGGTATTTCTGGATGGCGTTGAGGTCCTCGTAGGTCTAAGGAGCCTCAGGAAAGTCAAAGTATGGGGGTTTAGAGTTCCCCCTACTAGAATAGAGCAGATCAAAGGCCCCTCGGTCCTGGAGTCAGACGAACGTTGATACGGGTCCATTCCCTGAGAAGATCGGTGATAGATGTTTTGCACAGTTTCCCTCACGAGAGGTGGATGTGCGAAAGAGTTATGTGTAGAGGTGGCTTGCTGCAGATGCCGAGTCAGCTCATCCACCTTCTTCTCTATGATAGAGACCTTGTCCAATCGACTGGCCATCAGCTCTAAGTCGACGGATGCAGACAGGCCTTGCATCTCATGTTCTCCCCCAAGATTCGTCAATGCGCAGGCATTCGTCCGGTCGAATAAGCGCATGGAGTCATTATTGATGGAGTTCTCGCACATATTTTTGAGAATCTCCCACACTGTGTCCTCATGTTGGCCCACGATGTTTCCTCCGCAGGTTGCATTGACGAATAATCCCTGGTAAAAAGACTGGACTTGTTCCCATTTAGGAACTCCATGATGGGGGCACTTTCGCATGAGATCCAAGAATTGGTCCCATGCCTCATGAAGAGGTTCTCCCATTTGTTGGGTAAAATGAGTGATTTGGTGGTGCAAGGCATTTGTCCGGCCAATGGGAAAGAACTTCTTCAAAAATTTGGACTGAAGTTAATCCCATGTGCTGATCGGATGAGTCTAAGTTTGATACCAATGAGCAGCCTTGTCCATGAGGAAGAAAGAAAACATCTTCATGAGCAAAATATCCCGATTTTGTGCATTTTACCCGAAGGTCTGGGCTAGATGCTTGAGCTATTTAATGTGCTGGAATGGATCCTCGAAGTTAAGCCCATGGAATTTTGGTATGGCATGAATCATATTGGGCATGAGTTTGGAATCAGGACCTCCATCCAGGATTCAGACTTGAGGCTTGATTGCCACTGCAGTGGGATTATAGTGATCTCGCATCATAGGACACTGCGGTGGGTTTACAAAGTTTTGGAAGAGATCATTTAGGCATTGAAGATGGTGCTCAAGGTTGTTCCCTTCTTCAATGGGTTGTGCCATGATGGAAGAAGGAGAACTTGGTTCTGAATCAGAGGATAGATCTATGTGGTGGGGTTGCTGCACAAACAAGGGCGTCGAGGCTTGGCCTCAGGGAGAGTGGATTTCTAAAGGAGGTCTTAGGGACCTCCTACTAAACATACACCAAAGGATTTGATGAGATCAGAATGTGATGGACGCAATCGAGACACCTAAAATATGTTGGGTGACTATAGAGGTTTGGGGCAGATGATACCCCTTAGTCAGAAAGGTCGTCCACCTGAGAAATACCTAGGCAGCCAGATAAGGAGAGTCCTACGAAGACCCCTACACGGTAGAGCATCCCCATGGGTTACAGGGTTTCCCCACCCAATCTCTCTTGTCACTGAGATTCCAGGTAGACTAGAATGGGGACCTTGACCTCTTAAGTCTACCGTTTTTATTTAAGATCAAGGTGCTTAGTGTTCCACTTGAACTTTAGGTCTTTTGAGTGCAAATAGTGACCTAATTTTAAGGTTGGTTGACCCAAAGGATCAACTTCACCTCTTTGTTCCTTTGAGGGCTTTTAGGTCCTTGCTTTTAGGGTTCAAATGGATTAAGAGCCTGATTTGCTTAGGGTTTCTCTTGGATAGATCTTTTCAAACAAGGCTTAGGCACACCTCTTTTTCAAATTTTTGCTTCTTTTCTTAAGAGAAGATGTGTCTCTAAAAACCCTAGCTTTGCAATCCTTAGGTTGGCTCTAGTTGGTCCAATTTAGTTGCCTCAAAAATTGGTATCTAGGGCTCAATCAAGAAGGTTTTAGCCCTAGTTACCTTAATTGGATGTGCAATTCAGAATGTGTTGAAATGAAAATCAAGCAACTTTTGTGAATTACTAAATATGGAAGCAGGTAGCCCTAGATTGATTTTTCTTTGCTTTTTTTCCTTTTTAGACTTTGAGGGGATTAAGAGAGAGGGCTAATGAATATTTACCTATTCCTTGGTATGGTTGTTGTGTGGCTACTTTTCTTTCCTCGACTTTCCCTGAGATAAACACAACAAAAGAGAAATTAAGCCAATATTGAATCAGAAGTTGTGATCAAAGCTTCTAAAATGCCCATTGCTCCCCGGCAACAGCACCAAAAAATGTTTTGCGAGGAAAAATCATGTTTTAAAAGATGTTACATTGTAGTATAGATGAAATCGTCTTAAAAATAAATAAGAATTTTATTACTCGAAAACCAAGGTATCAGAGGTCGAACACAAGGAGCAAATTGGTATTTTAGAAACTAAAATAACAACTCTCAATTTTATTCAAAAGATGATGTTCAACAACAATATCAATGCAATTCAATATTTATGAAAGCTAAGAGAGAATAAATACGCAAAAAGAGATTGAATGTTCTCTTCTTTCTTCTCCTTTCTCTCTCTGATGTCCTCTTCCCTTGTGAATCAGACATTTGATTTTGTGAATTAGACGCCTTATCTTGTGATTGCTACAGTGCTTTCACTCTTTCTTCTTCTTCTTCTTCCTTCTTTCTCTTCTTCTACTCTCTGTCTTCCCTTCTTCCTTTCCTTCTATCCTCTTCTACGGCTCCTTCTTCTTCTGTTCTTGATTCCTCCTCCTTTTTCTTCCTTGGCCTCTGTGGTCTTTTTCTTCTTTTTGCCCTTTGGCTACAGTGCTTCTTGAAAGAGTCGACTTTCCACTTTGCATTGTAGTATTTAAGTGATGGAAAAATTGACAAATCAAAAAAAATAAAAATAACCACTCATAAAAGAGCGGGTCGTGTCCACAAGAAGGCAATTATGCAATAAACGCTCGATTATTTTATATTCTTTCGGTAAATTGTGAAATCCCTATTAAAATCTGACATAAAATGCGATGGAAAGTAGATTCACAATAACTTAAAAAGATAAGGGTATATATGCAGTTTTCCCTCACTGAAATCTTCAATAAATATGATGATTTTATGTAATTTTTGCTTGACGTGTACTAGAGAAAATTAATGCACAGGTTAAGCCCAAAACCAATCTTGAAATAGATGAATATCAATAACATGCAATTATCAGAAAATATGAGTGTGCATGCGCAATTCTGCCATAATAAAATAATAATAAATCAAAAATCAAATTCTATGGCAATTGCAATAAATGTAAGTTTTAATTGAATTCAAAACAGAGCATTTGCTCTCTCTCCTCGCGAGAGAGAGAGCCCCGGCTGGCGGTAGACGTGCTAGGGAGGTCGGCGAGGATGAGGCCTATCCAATGGAGGCTGCGGCATCGACGGAGATGGCCGAAGGTGGCCGGCAGGCAGAGGAGAAGACGTCAGAGGAGGCTGCTTCTGTCGTGAAGGTGCTGCTTGATGGGAGGCGTGCGGAGGTGTGTGCCTGCGGGCACGGCCTATCAGAGGCGGATGGGTGCTGCCACGCATGCTGCAGATGGCATGCGCTTGCAGGTGTGGCAGGAGGTGCAGATGGCATGCTTTCCTGGTTGAAGGTGTTGGCGGGTGGAAGGGAAGGCGGGCGCTGGAGGCTAAGGCGCTGAAAGGTGGGTGTGCACCTGCGGGCGCCTTTCTGCAGGATGCTGGTGCTGGAGTGGGACACGAGCAGCTGCTGGAGGTTCGTGGAGGTGGGCACGCCTGTGGGGGTGAGTGAGCTGCAGGCGCTGGGTGAAGCGGGCGCCTGGTGGTGTGCCTAACGACGGTGGATGGTGTGCGCCTATAGGAAAGGGGGCGCGCAAGGTGAAGTGGGTTGCAAGAGCGGGCGCTATGCAGATGACACAGCTGCAGGCGCACGGTGCGGTGCAGGCTGCGGAGAGGCTTGCTAGGGCGCGGTTGCAGGCACATGGTGGTGATGAAGGTGCGGTGCCTGCAGGGGCAGGCTTGATGGCATGAGCGCCTGTAGTGTTGAAGGGAAGGTGATCTTGGTCCACAGTGCATGCAAGAGTTATTCACCCTCTCTGGATGATCTTCCCTCTCTTTTCTCCGCCTCTTCTTTTTAACTCCTCCTGGTTTGCGCCTGCGAGAGTTAAGAGATTTTCAAATCCCTTAACTATTTCTGGCCGGCTTCTGTTGAGGGTGCTCGGAGGATGGGGAAAAGAACAGCCGCCGGTTATTTGAAAGGGTAATTTACCCTTTCCTCCTCATTCTTTTGCCAATTATTTTTCCTGCACATAAAAAGAACATATTAAGTATAGAATAGATGTAAACCAAATCATGATGCATGCAAACATTCTATAACTTAATATAGTTATTAACAAACCTAAAAGAAACAATTAAAGTTACTTAGGTGTAATATTAGTCCATTAAAATGGACTCATCAAATACTCCCATGCCTAAGTTTTCCTAGTCCCTAGCAAAAATGAAAAATAATAGAAGTAATTAGAAGATTTCTTCTTTTCTTACTTAAAAACTTTAGAAATCTAGACAAATGTAAAGTGTAGATAGCCTACGTAATAGATCCAAGTGAAAGAGCCAATTCGCATTGGAAGTTCGTACTTCACCCTTGGTAAATATTGCGTCGAGATAGGCAACTACTTCCCTCAGGGATAAAGTAGAGGATAATCTGTAATTTGACCCCGGTATTTGGCTTAGGTAGGAGATATCGAGTTGAATGGATTTATATTAGGTGGCACACACTCATCTGGTGCTACAAATAGTCTAGCACTGCAGACTCTAGATCTCTAGACTATTAGACAGGTCAACTCTGAGAGAGGCTACACAATTGTGCTCTCTTGATGTTCCTGGGCACTCCCTCTTTTCTTTCTTTCTGAGATCACGAATCTCGCCAGATTTAGAAATTTTACTCACTATTTGGTGGCCTCACATGGCATCCACATTTCAATTAAAGTCCTAATAACTCTACAACTAAGTTAGAGTCCTCAACTAGTATTCGGGCGATCAGAAATACTAAAAGGTAGGTATGGGTCATATTTGGTGGAACGTGATGGGTGTTCTGTTGCCTTAGAAACAATGTTACATTATAACTTGGACTTTTTTTTTAATATAACTATTTCTTCTTTTTGTTCTTTCTGTTTCTTCTTTTTTCTCTCTCTGCCTTTTTTTTTATTATTCCTTCTTGTTTTTGTTTCTTTTTCAATCAACACAACACGATACGGACTTTTATTTACGAGGCATTATTAGGGATGGTGATGGTCAAGAGGAAGTTATGTGGCTTATTTAGTGGAAGTGCCTATTCTTGGCACCGGGAAGGAATGGATAGGATAGGCGTATTTCTGACCTTTAACAGTATTGTCCTCCTTCAACCGAGGACTCTATGAAGGATGGTCGTAACCATCTACCATAGTTATAGCTTTATTAAGACTCAATCTCCGTGTATCTGCCTTGTTTGGTGACTCTCAAGAATTCACACAAAATACGCACACAGGAACAGAGAGTGAAAACTATGCCTAACTCTAAAGTATCATCTAATTATCCAAAACTTAAGAGTCCTTGCACTAGACTTAGCGCACTAATAATCTCTTTACTTTCTTCCCACAAATATGAGGTGGATCTACTAGAAGATAGTATGCCTGACTCCCTATGAACTGTCCAAGGGTTCAGTGGGCTACAAATGCTTATTGATTTTCCTCAAGGATCCATTACCAAGTCTACGTGCACGAGAAATAAATGTACTGATTCTAAACTTAAGAAATAATTTCGGAAGAAAAACTTCCAATAACAAAGGTATTTTGCTAGGGGCTAACCCAATTAGCTCAAGAAAAGAGAATGTTTTTTATAATATATATATATAAATATGTATGCAAATATTTATAAATGCTATAAACATTCTCAGGTTATACCCCCCATGCCTAAGACAGACAATGTCCTCATTGGAAAAATACAGACATAGAAGAATATCACCTGAGGAAGAGAGTGGGAGGAGTTAAGGCTCCTCAAGCTGAAGTGCGTCCAAAACCTGGCCATCTGAAAGAGTAATATACGATTTAAGTTGCTGGCCATTTACTTTAAAGCTCGCACCTAAAATAGGGTTCCTAATCTCTACAGCTCCATGAGGGAAAGTATTGATAACAATGTATAGCCCATCCCAGCCAGACATGAGATTTCCAGGAAATAATTTAAGTCTAGAATAGAAAAGCCAGACCCACTGGTTGGGCTCAAAAGTCTTTCTAATGATGTGCTTGTCATGGAAGACTTTTGTACGTTGCATGTAAGCTTGAGAAGTTTCATAAGCTTCATTACGAAGCTCCTCAAGCTCACTTAATTCTAACATACGTGCTTTTCCTGCTTTATCCAGATTCAAGTTAACATTTTTAATAGCCCAATAAGCTTTATGTTGGATTTCAACGGGAAGGTGGCATGCTTTTTCGTAGACAAGATGGAAAGGAGACATGCCCAAGGGAGTCTTATTTGTAGTTCTGTAGGCCCAAAGAGCAACATTTAGTTTTTTAGACCAATCCTTCCGATAAGGCCTAACAGTTTTTTCTAAAATTCGCTTAATCTCCCTATTAGACACTTCAACTTGTCAACTTGTTTGGGGATGATAAGGTGTGGCAATCATGTGGTTGACTCCCAAATTTTGGAGTAGTCTTGTGAAGTGTACATTCTTAAAGTAAGGTCCTCCATCACTTATGATCATCCTTGGGCACCTATATCGAGAAATGATATTAGCCTTAACAAAGCCCAAGACCATGGAATGGTCATTGGTTCGGGTGGGTATGGCTTCTATCCATTTTGATACATAGTCAACAGCTACAAGGATGTATTCATATCCGAAGGAGACAGGAAAGGGACCCATGAAGTCAATGCCCCAAATATCAAAGATTTCAACAGGGAGGATAGGTTGTTGGGCATCTCATCCCTTTTTCCAATGGTTCCCGTCTGTTGGCAACGAAGACATGCGCCCACATACGTATGTGCATCTCATAATAATGTGGGCCACCAAAAACTAGACTGAAGAACCTTATGGGCAGTCTTCTTCCCACTAAAATGTCCCCCACAGTGGAGGTCATGACAGAAACTCAGAACACTTCTTTGTTCTTCATCAGGGACGCAACGGTGAAACAGCTAGTCAAGGCCTATTCTAAAAAGCTCGGGTTCCTCCCAGTGATAAAATTTAGCGTTGGCGAGAAACCTGTCTCGCTTCTGCTTGTCCCAAGTACTGGGGGTAATGCCCGTGACCAGATAGTTCACTATGTCAACGAACCAAGGAGTTTTACCTTCCACTGCCATTAGAGACTCATCAGGGAAAGTCTCTTGAATACCGCCAGTAGGGTTTGATGCCTTAATAGGGATCCTAGACAAATGGTCTGCTACCACATTCTCAACTCCTTTTTTGTCTTTAATTTCCTGGTCAAATTCTTGGAGTAGCAGAATCCAACGAATTAGGCGAGGTTTGGTGTCCTTTTTAGCCAGAAGATGCTTAAGGGATAAATGCTCAGTGAACACCACAACCTTGGATCCCAAAAGATAAGACCGAAACTTTTCCAAAGCAAATACTCTAGCAAGTAATTCCTTTTTAGTGACCGTGTAGTTTTGCTAAGGATTCGTAAGGGTCTTGCTGGCATAATGCAACACATGAGGTTTGCCATCAACCCTTTCACCTAAGATCGCTCCCACTGCAAAATCAAAAGCATCGCACATAAGCTCAAACGGGAGGGTCCAATCTGGTGCTTGGAGAATCGACGCGGTAATGAGGGCTTTCTTCAATACTTGGAAAGCCTCGCCACATCTATCATCAAAATCGAAGGAGACATCCTTCGCTAACAGGTCGCAGAGTGGCTTAGAGATTTTACTGAAATCTCTAATGAAGCGCCTATAAATTCCGATGTGGCCAAGGAATGATCTAACCTAACGAACATTGGTGGGCAATGGAAGCTTAGAGATGGAATCGATTTTTGCGGTGTCCACCTCTAATCCTCTCTCGGAAACTATATGCCCTAGCACAATGCCCTGTTGGACCATAAAGTGGCTTTTCTCCCAGCTAAGCACCAACTTTGCCTCTTCGCAACGGGTTAAGACTTTATCAAGGTGCGAAAGGCATAGGTCAAACGACAAGCCATAAATGGAGAAGTCATCCATGAAAATTTCAACAAACTCGTCGATTATATCAAAAAAGATAGCCATCATACAACATTGGAAAGTGGCAGGAGCATTACATAACCTGAATGGCATTTGGCGGAATGCAAAAGTGCCATAAGGACTCGTGAAGGTGGTACGCTCCTAATCATTAGGAAAAACGGCTATCTGATTGTACCCAGAGTACCCGTCAAGAAAACAAAAGTACTTGGTCCCCGCCAATCGTTCCAGAATTTGATCGATAAACGGTAAGGGGAAATGGTCTTTCTGGGTAGCCGTGTTTGAACGGCGGTAATCAATGCAGACCCTCCAACTAGTTGAGGGTCTAGTGGTCACCAGTTCACCTTGGTCATTCTCTTCAATAGTGATTCCTGCCTTTTTCGAAACTACGTGAATAGGACTGGCCCATTTACTATCTGAAATGGGATAGATAATCCCTACATCCAGCCATTTCAGAATCTCCTTTTTGACAACCTCCCGCATATTTGGATTGAGCCTTCTCTACATATCTCATAAAGGCTTCACGGAATCGTCCGTGTATATATGATGCATGCAAAGAGAGGGATCAACACCCTTAATATCAGCAATTTTCTAGGCAATTGCTTCCTTGTGCCTTTGTAAACACTCAAGCAGAGCTCCCTCCTGCAATTCAGATAATGCAGACGAGATAATAATGGGGAGCGTGTTATTAGGGCCAAGGAAAGCATATTTCAATGTGCTCGGGAGGGGTTTCAACTCCAATTCAGGAGCCTTTTGGATTGAGGGTTTTAGTTGAGATGTCCCCACCTCAGGCAGCGGATCTACCTTCACAGTCCAGGGTGGGGACAGAGACTCAGTGTGTACCCCCAACAACTCTTCTAGTTCGGGCATTTTCCTTTCAGTTTCTTTAATAATCGAGGGATGGTCCTAAGATATGACATTCTGAAGGGGATCACTACATAAGAGTGCTGGAGTAGTCTCTTCAATTATTTCATCAACGACCTCAATCTGACAACAATCTTCAAATCCGGGTTGCTTGTAAGTATCAAAAACATTCAACCGGATCTTCTTATTCCCAAAGCCCATTTTAAGTTCCCCAGATCTACAATTTAAGAAGGGGCATCCCAGAATAATGGACGGCTTTGTGGGCTTACTAGATGGGTCAGTATCAAGTACCAGAAAGTCAATGGGGAAGAAGAAATCCTCCACTCTCACAAGGACATCTGCCAACAATCCCCGTGGTGTCTTAAGTGTTCTGTCTGCAATGTGGAGGATTACTGGACTAGGCTTCAGCTTTCCTCCTCCCAAAAGTTCATAGACAGAGCTCGGTAGAATGTTTATCCCCACACCCAGATAGAGCAGAGCCTCGTCAATGTGTTGGTTACCTATAACCACTGAAATATACGGGGCCCCTAGGTCTTTCATTTTGGGGGGTGTTCCATGATGAAGAACTGAGCTAACATGGTCAGGCAGGATGACCTTGGTTTGAACCTATTTCCTAGATCGACTCTTCTGGGTGCACAAGTCCTTCAGACACTTGGCATAGGATGGAATCTGTTTAATCGCTTCCAACAGAGGCAAGTTATTCTAGACTTGCCTAAGAGTATCCATAATCTCTTCCGTCCTATCCTTCGCTCCAGTCGAGCCAACATAAGATTCCCCAGGAGCAGATAGGCGCTCTGGATAGGGCACCCTCGGCTTCCGGGTAGAGGGGTCGTCATGGCGGGAAAGTGGTGGTGGAAGGACGACATCCTCATTGTGGGTGATTTTGTGCAAGGGAGAGTGGTGTGGCTCTTCCTCAGGTGAGATGGAAGTTGGGTCAAGTGTGGAAGGGGAATTCTGTGATGTAATCGTAGGAGTGTTATCAGGCTTGTCAATCCTTTTTCCACTCCTCAACATGGTCACTGCTTGGGCATGCTCCCTGAATACAACCACCTTGCCCTTAGGGTTCTCCTCAGACGAGCTAGGCAGCTTCCCTGGATCACGTTTCCTAATTGCCTCAGTAAGATGACCAATTTGGGATTGCATACCAGTAATCATCTTATTCTGAGATTGGATAACCATATTCTGATGCTTTTGCATTGCTTTCATCATGGCCTTCAGTTCATCCATCTCAGAGGGCTTATTCGAAGGAGGATTTTCATACGAAGGTTCGTATGTGGGTTGGGGAGATAAGGGTCTAGTATTCCCTGAGTTAGAAGCATCACCTTACTTCCAAGAGAAGTTTGGATGGTTCCGTCACCCTGGATTATAAATGTTGGAGTAAGCGTTATTGCAAGGGGGCGGAAACCTTGGGCCATGTTCAAGTTGGCCTGAATCAACTCAGGGAATTGGTTTCCCTGATGGCACTCCACAGTGGCGTGCGTTGTGCTTTGTTAAATGGAGCATTCTCTTGAAGCCTGAAAAATACAGGCTGCTTGCGGGTTCATGCCAGGGTTTGCTAAAAGCCTATCGAAGTTTTTATTCAATAGTTGAATCTGATAAGCCAAATCCTGAAAAGCCATAGCTTCATGGGCCTCTATCTTCCTTTGCAAGATTGATGGTTTTCTTTCTTGATAGGCAGAGGACAGATGTATGGAGTTTTCGCTTAATGTTTCAAATAATGCCCAGGCTTCATCCTCAGTTCTGGTCATGAAGGTTCCTACACAGGCTGCATTAATGGTTTGCCTATGCCTTTCAGATAATCTGTTATAGAACCTTTCGACCAACTACCATCTTGGCACTTGATGGTGGGGGCATAACCTAAGAAGGTCATTAAAGCGCTCCCAAGTCTCATGAAATTGCTCCCCTTCCTGTTGAGTAAAACCCATAATCTCTCTTCTGTAATGGTTGGTTTTACTCATAGGAAAATACTTTTTTAAAAATTCTCCCTTAAGGGTGGTCCAATCATTTACCCTTGCATCGAGGGTATGATACCAGTGCTTGGCCTTATCCTTTAGGGAGAAAGGAAATAGAGTCCTCATCAAGGCTTCATCACTAAAGCCCTAGAGCTTCACCGTGGAACAAACCTCGGTGAATTCCTCCAAATGCCGGTAGGGGTCCTCCCTAGTAGTACCATAAAAAGAGGGCAATAAAGATATGGTATTGCTCTTGATCTCATACGGATTATCCCCTGCCGGTCGTCTTTGTGCTTGTGCAAGTTGGTTAGTAGGAATAAAATAGTCCCTTAGGGTCCTTTGTTGATTTGCACCTTGCTCAGCCATTCCTTCTTTTTCTTCTCCTAGGTGAGCTCTCCTAAGAATTCTCTCAGGCTCAGGATCAAACACTAGACTACCCTCAAGAGAGTGTCTACCAAGCATACAAAACACAATTCAGGTTTTTTCTTATTAAGTTAAACCTCCACTCCAAAGATAAGTCAAAGGATCAATACTTATCCCTCCGTTCCCACGTAAGTGGTATAAGAGGGGTGTGGACTTGAAATCTTAACCTTCTTTATTGTGGAGGTCAAATTAGTTAATATAAATGGCCAAGCAAGTTTTTCACTACAATTACGTGGCTTAATTCAAACTTCGAGTGCCCTAGGACCTATACTTTGCTTGGATGATACTCCCAGGTGATCAAGTGAGAAGTTACTCTAAGGACGAACAAAGGGATGCAAGTAGGGCGAACCCTTCCTTTGAGGCGATGCATATGTGGTGCCCCTTAACTACCCTTTTGTTCCTTTAAGGAGTGTCCCCCTCCATGGAGTGTCAAAACACTTGGTCAAAAGATAGTATCACCACCACCACAAAGCACAATAGGAGGGTTTGCACCGATAAAGAGATCGGTGCCTATAGCCTTACGGGATCGAGCCTTAGTGCAGTGCCTAATGTGCGTGCTCAATGTCAGAAGTGTGCAACACACCGCAAATCTTTGTAATTTCTTTTGAAATCGCAGACAAGTCCCTTAGAATCAGATCAAATGTGAATTGCTTTTAAGGTTGAATCTGATTATTAGTTCCACTTTTAGTTATGTGACCACTGAATTAGTAAATTCAAACAACTTGGTGGTCTTGAATTTGAATTTGAATGCAAATGAGTGAACAGGAGCTGGATGCAAAAGTTAGAAAGATGTACCTATCTCTAGTAATCTTCGTGCTAATATGCTTGCAATGCAATAATAAGATCTAATGCGCTGCTCAATCACCCCTAAATGCATGCACCTAAGGGCATGCAACTTCTAAATAGGCAGCTCGATATTTTCTTTGTTGGTTTTAAAAGCAGGCAAGCAGAAAATAGAATCACGCACCAAAAATATTGTAAGCCCTAGTAGCTAAAGAATGCAGGGACAAACCTCCAAAAATTCAGCCCCAATTACTACAAGGGAGAAAAGACAGAAATAAATTTGTGATGACGAAGAATCCTTTGCGAAAACAGGATCTTGGTTTCCATCTTTTCCTTGTGTGGCTTAACTCATGGTTGCTATCGCCGCTCTGTTACGCCTCGTCGCCTCTTCAGATTCCTCGCATAGAAAAAAAAATTGATTAGATAATTTCTCAACTCAGAATATTTAAAAACAATGAAGTAAATATATTGCATCTGTTGCCTCCCCGGCAATGGCGTCAATTTGAAAGAGTCGACTTTCTGCTTTGCGTTGTAGTATTTAAGTGGTGAAAATATTGACTAATAAAAAAAATAAAAATAGCCACTCATAGAAGAGCGGGTCGTGTCCACAGGGAGGCAATTATGTAATAAACTCTTGATTATTTTACATTCTTTTGGTAAATTGTGAAATCCCAATTCAAATCTGATATAAAATGCGATGGAAAGTAGATTCACAATAACATAAAAAGATAAAGGTATATGTGCAGTTTTCCCTCACTGAAATCGTCAATAAATATATAATGATGTTATGTAATTTTCGCGTGACATGTACTAGAGAAAATTAGTGCACAGGTTAAGCCCAAAACCAATCTTGAAATAGGTGAACATCAATAACAAGCAATTATCAGAAAATAAGAGTGTGCATGCATAACTCTGCCATAATAAAATAATAATAAATCAAAAATCAAATTCTGTGGCAATGGCAGCAAATGTCATTTTTAATTGAATTCAAAACAGAGCATTTGCTCTCTCTCCTCCTCGCGAGAGAGAGAGAGAGCACCGACGGGCGGTGGACGTGCTAGGGAGGTTGGCAAGGATGAAGCCTATCCGATGGAGGCTGTGGCGTTGACGGAGATGGCCGGAGGTGGCCGACTGATTGCGCAGCAATCATAGGTCTTAATTGACCTAAATTAAGCTAAGACTTAGCATAAGTTAGGGTTATTCATGCAAGCATATGCATTATCTGCATCTTTACTGCTTTCCTTTAGCTATGCATAAAATAATGTTATAATGTGCTGATTAAGTGTATTATGTCGATTGCAGGCAATAAGCAGATCTGGAGATGGATCTGGAGCGGGATCTGAAGCTAGATCTGAAATAACGGGAGTTGTGGCAGAGTTGGAGCAGAAGGCCTAGTTTAAATGTAGGAATAATAATGTAAGGGGGTTAAAGGTTTTCTATTCTATTAAGTAGAAATAAAGCAGTAAAATGTGAAGAGCTTAGGTCCATCCTAGCCCTAGGATAGCCTAGAGACTTCCCCAAGCCTTAGCCACCCTTAGATTAAGTCACAACACCCTAAGAAGCCCTAAAACCCTAGTTCCAACCCTTCTCTGGACGTCCAGATAAGTTTTAAGACGTCCAGGACCCTTAACCAACTCCAACACACTTCAAACCCACTTCTGCAGTGTTATTGGACGTCCAGACACTTTGTCAGATGTCCAATTTCTGCAGAATACCCAAAACAGAACCCAAAACCCTTCCTGACTCTGATTGGACGTCCAGACAACAAGTCTAGACTTCTGATTTTTGAGTATAAGACGTCTGATACTGCTCTCCAATTCCTGTTTTGAGATTTAAGCCTTGATCTTGGATCTCTAGGTCCCTAAACCCAATTCCAACCCCATAGGAACCTAAATTAAGGTGCCCTAACCCTATTACATCACCTCTAGACCTCCCTAAGGACCTAATTAGGTCCTCACTAAACCTAATTGACTTGGATCTTAGTCAATTCCATCAACCTATTCAATTGGACTCATTGAGTCCAATTGAGCCCTGATCTCAGCACACACTGTCCAATTGGACTCAGTGAGAGTCCAATTGACCTAGACTTGACTTAATTGAGTTGTTTTACTCGCAATTAAGTTTCCACACACCCAATTAAACTTGTATTAAGTTTAATTGCACTTTACCTTAGCGAATTAGGGTTTATAACCCTAATTTGAGACCTACCTTGACCTAAACCCACTAGAACCCAACCTAATCAAGCTAGCCACCTAAGTTTCAACCCACACACACCCACACACACCATCCACATGAAAATATCTAGCCTAGAGTTCTCTAGAACTCTCTACCATATGTGGTTGCCTTGGTTGCCAAAAATAGCAACGAAGAGCCATTCAATTTTTAGATCCACATTTAGTGGATCTAAAAACCACCATCCACCTTCTCTCTCTCACTCTCACACGAGCTCCCACCATAGGCCTCTCTAGAGAATTCCACAATTCTCTAGAGATCTTCCATTGGGTCTATAAAAAGACCCCATGGGTGGCCATTGTCACCCATTCACTTCTTTGGCAATTGCACCCCATTGGTGCCATTCACGCCACCTCCATAGTCACTCCACCTCCACGAGCTCACTACCACCACCATGGACGACACCATGCCGAGATGCTGGATCAACCCTACCTCTCTCCAAGGGTCAGCCTAAGCTACACTGTTCGCCCCTCATTCTCTTCTCAACCACTCCAAGGCCATCGGGGACCACCCCTGAATGCCCTCTATTCTTCTAGCTCTAGATCATGCTCTTCATAATCTTTATTGCTTTCATTTACTGCTTAGTAGAGTAGTATTACTTCTCCCCCAATGATGCATGCAAAATCCCCCCGTTGATTCTTGTATGCAATCGTTTTCTGGTAGTTAGATTTAATTTTAAGCATTCATGTATAAGCTTTCCTCTAGATTTCCTTGTGCAACAACTCTCCCACGATGAATGAAATTTTATTTTATATATATATATCTCTTATGTGTTTGAAATCACCTTGAGCTAAATGATTATCATATTTGCGTGATTTAAGTGCATGTTCTTTAACCGCCTATATATTATGCACCAGCATGTCGTTTAAATCAAGTAGAGTGGCTTTAAGATTGATTTCAAAAACAAAAACAACGCCTCCCAGAGACGAACAACCGGGACTCAAAGTCTCGTTATTTTCAAAACAATATCTTTGTTGGATCGTATTTCGCAACTATACTACGACGCTTTTATCAAAAATGCGATCTACGATTTCTCCCAACACCGACCGGTAGAGGAGAAGACGTCAGAGGAGGCTGCTGCTGCCGTGAAGGTGCTGCTTGATGAGAGGTGCGCGAAGGTGTGCGCCTGCGAGCGCGGCTTGGCAGAGGTGGATGGGTGCTGCCATGCGTGCTATAGATGGCATGTGCTTGCGGGTGTGACAGGAGGTACAGATGGCACGCTTGTGGGTTGAAGGCGCTGGCGGGTGGAAGGGAAGGCGGGAGCTGAAAGGTGGGCGCGCACCTGCAGGTTCCTTAATGCAGGGTGCTGGTGCTGGAGTGGGACGCGAGCGGCGGCAGGAGGTGTGCGGAGTGGGCGCGCCTGTGGGGGTGCATGAGCCGCAGGCGCTGGGTGAAGTAGGCGCCTGGTGGTGTGCCTGACAGCGATGGACGGTGTGCACCTATAGGAAAGGGGGCGCGCAAGGTGAAGTGGGCTGCAGCAGGGGACGCTGTGCAGATGGCACAGCTGCAGGTGCGCGGTGCGGTGCAGGCTGTGGAGAGGCTTGCTAGGGCATGGCTGCAGGCGCCCGGTGGTGATGAAGGTGCGGTGCCTGCTGGGGCAGGCTTGATGGCGTGCGCGCCTGCAGCATTGAAGGGAAGGTGATCCTGTTCCACAGTGCATGTCGGAGTTATTCACCCTCTCTGGATGATCTTCCCTCTCGTTTCTCCGCCTCTTCTTTTAACTCCTAGTTTGCGCATGCGAGAGTTAAGGGATTTTCAAATCCTATAACTATTTCTGGCCTATGACTGTTGAGGGTGCCCGGAGGATGGGGAAAAGAACAGCCACTAGTTATTTGAAAGGGTAATTTACCCTTTCCTCCTCATTCTTTTGCCAATTATTTTTCCTGCACATAAAAAGAACATATTAAGTTATTGAATAGATGTAAACCTAAATCATGATGCATGCAAACATTCTATAACTTAATATAGTTATTAACAAACCTAAAAGATACAATTAAAATTACTTAGGCATAATATTAGTCCATTAAAATGGACTCATCACTTCTTCCTCCTTGGCCTTGTCTTCTGCCTCCGTGTCCTTCTCCTGCCTCTGCCATTGGTCTTCTTCATCAGCTGCACCTTCAGCTTCCTCTTCTTCTTCCCTGCAAACTCACACAGAAGCAAAACCTACCCCTACCCTCCCCCGCGTCACTCTCTCTATTTCTCTCTTTGCTCTCTCAGAGCCAGACAATCAGGTACACGGGTTGGGTTATGCACGCCCAGGTCCAGGTGCACCGGCGTGGGTGGTGCGAGAGGAGTGCAGGGTAAACAGGTCAACCAGGTCCGCATAGGAGTGGTCGTGGATGAGGCTGGCATATGTGGGCGAGGGACCTCACCCCATGTACTGGATGCGAAGAGAAGAAAACACAAATTCAATAAAAACATCTCACTATGCTCCTGAGTTTCCGAGGTGGGGCTAAAAGTCCCACCCGCTTCGCTCACGTGCCCACAGGTGCCTTTGCTCAATTGCCCCAACTGCAGTCACTGAAGCCCTCGATAGCTGGGTGCGAAAGTGTCGTGGAAGGATTCCACACACCTGGGGCTTGTCTGCTTGGGGCAGAGATACAAGCTCCTTCGAGCTTGCGTTAATGGCGGCGGAGGCTCAGGCCTGTGATCACTGAACACAGCCATTTAGCCCCATTAGAGAACGCAGGCAGCTTCTCCGCGACACGGCGAAGGTGAGGCGGGGGGTGGCAAGGCGTAGAATGGCCTAGGCATGTGTGCCAAGGGCAGACTGTGGCCGTGAAGGTGCATGTGTTCGGTGGGCACTTAGGGAGGTGTTGGCGGTCGATGAAGGGGTGGATGGTGATCAGTGAGTGATGGCGGAGGTTCTAAGGTAGGTGGCGAGGCGTGTTGAGGTGCGGAGCGGTGGAAGCACCTCGCCGGTGGTCACCTGGAGGTGGAGAAGGTGAGGGTTGTCTTTGGTTGTTGGGGCATGAAAGTAGAAATTGATAAGGGAAAGAAAGAGTAGGTGAAGGAGACTTATCTGTGAGTGGCTGGATGAAGGAGGAGCAGAGTGGCAGACGGCGTCGAAGACCCAGAGAGAGAGAGGAGACGACGAGGAAGGGATCGGAGAGGCTCACCTGGTACGGCGCGACGCGAAGGAGCAAGGCAGAGATGACTCTGCCACTGGTATGGTGGCAGAGTGATGAGAGGAGGGAGGAGAGGTCACCGGAGCTTGTGGTCTTTTTGGCTGGGGGGAAAAGGAGGAATTTTGGGGGTAATCTCAGGCCAAAACAAGCTTGCTTCAAGTGGCTGGACCTGGAGCTTTTTTCATAGGCATAGGCAAAGGGTCAGACGCTTGGAAGGCGAGCAAGACTCTTGCTGGAGGTCGACATAGGTATGATACCCATGCCTCTCGAGCATTCGCACGAGAGGTATGGTGTGAAACAGGGCATGAGAAGCTGCTCAGGCGGTAGGGAATTTCTCAGAGGACCCCCCTTTCAAATCTGAGAGCAGCTCCCTGGGGAAGCGAGGAGAAATCCTCCTCGAAACTTCATCGAAGGTATGGGTCCTCTGATGCAATGGCAAAGGGACCGAAATGCAAAAAGTGAAGAGGAAGTTGAGGGGGTTTGTGTAAAGATTTTCAAAAGTTAGGGGCTAGAATGTAATTAGGTGAACTATTTTGTAAAGTAGGTCAAGATGACCTTCCCTTAGGTCCAAATTTTGGTACAAACCTAATTTGGACCTAAGAAATCCAATGGTGAAGTTGGATTTTAGGTTTGGCCACGTTTGACTTGACAGTTTGCACAAAAACCCAAATTAGATCAAATGTTGAGCTAGGACCCCAATCTCGGTCAAAATAGGTTCCAAAGTCCAAATTGAATGTTCTAAACCCTAGGGGATATTTTTCCATGAATTTTAGAGGGTTTAGTTGATTTTTATCCTTACTAGAACCTTGTGAAATTAAGTGATTTTCTTTTAGAGTTACAGAATGTCATTTAATTCTTTTTTGAAACAGAATGTCATTTAATTCTTAAATCTCACCATAACACTTTTCTGAAGAACTATCCCACTTTTCTCTTATTAAGTCCAATTGACCTATGTTTAGCCCCTCTTATTAAGAAAGATAATTTACACAAAACACAATCACAGAAATTGGCACAAGATATATAGTGGTTCCCCTCCCTTGGGTACTCCACTACCTAAGCCTCCCAACTTAGGGTTGTTAACCCGATTCTCTCAACCCCGAGAGAATCAATTTACTAATATCAGAGGTAATTAACAGGTTACCTCAACCCAATTATAACAATGGGTTTGTTACAACCCAAATGAGCAAATGCTCAAAATACAAGTGAAAACTGGTGTAAGAAAGAAAACTCTTACAACAAAAACCTAAGCCTCTCAACAATAATTAAAATAATATTATCAATTTGAGAGCCTAGAATGAGCGTGAATCACTTTGACAATGTATGAAGAAATCACGTCATTGAAGTGTTTGCAAAAGCGTAGCACGACGAAAAGTAGCAAACACGATTTCTTCTCTTGTGAATATGGTGGAAATTTAGGAAATATAGCTCTAGGAATTTCTCTTGTATTTTTAATCTTTCTTGTGTGCAAACAAAGAATCCTAGGGTCATTATTTAGTGTTTAGGACCTCAAGGATTTGTCTACTAGACATTGAGAATTAATTCCCAATGTTCACAATGTTGGAATTAATTTTCTAGCCATTCAGTCATGAGCCAACGACTACCTGGTACTGATACTAAAGTACTTGTATTGGTACTAGCAGCTCACTGCCATCAGTACATGAGTCCTGGTACCGGTACTCACCATAGGTACCGGAATTTGTGACTCCCAGGTTTAAGATTACATGGGCACAGTAACCTACATGTACCGGTACTCATCATGGGTACCGGTACTTATAAGGTTCAGGCCAAAATTAAACCTTCAACCTGTGGCCAATCGTATCGGTACTCGTGGTTACTATCGATACTTGTTGTCCACAGTTTGAGACGAATTCTCAAACCTGTGCCTCGCAAATACCAGTACTGATGAACAGTACCGGTACCTGCCTACAAGTACCTGTTTTAAGAGTTTTAATTCCTTTACGTTCTTTGAAAATGATCGCAATAAAAATCATAATTTATCTCTACTTATTTTTACGTTCTAAGTTAAGTTCTCTTGTTAAGAGGCATACAATCTATGAAAATAAAATCTAAACTATAGAAATTAAACTCGAAGATGATCTTCTCCTTGACTCATCCTTATCATCCTCCATGACATGATCATGCCTCCATCATTTCTTGTTTGCCTTGATCTTCACCTAAATCCAAAAAACACTTAATAGCAAACATTAATCCATAATAATTTTGTTAACACCAAAACAAGATGTGGAACAAGGTTCCAACACAATTGACCTATGTTTATCCCCTAAAAAACCCAGTTGATGAACTGCAATGGTAAAATTGCTGTTTTACCCTTTGTTTCATGTCTTTTTTCCAGATTAGCGATCCCTTGAATTAGCCCTTTATCTTGGTTATGAAGGAGCTTTTACTCTCTTTTTTAGGTCAAAAAGAGCTAGTTAGGGCTCATGATGTGGTTCTCATCAAACTATAAGAAGATCAAAACCTGCAATTTGAGGAGCCTGAACCTAACCTAAGTACTCCCATAACTCTTTCCTTTGCTCTTGACACCCACCCTGAACCACCTACTGTTGATGACAACCCAGTTATGGAATTAAAGCCGCTTCCCGATCATCTGAAATATGTCTTTTTGGGTCCCAATCAGACGTTTCCTATGATTATCAACTCCCGACTCACACCTAATTAGGAAACACGCCTGATTTTTGTTCTCTAGTAGCATCGGAGAGCCATTGGATGGACTCTTGATGATCTGACTAGTATCAGCCCTTCATACTGCATACATCACATCTATACCAAAGAGGGCTCACGACCATCCCGTGAAATGCAGAGATGCCAAAATCCAAATTTACTGGATGTCGTGAAAAAGGAGATCATCAAGTGGTTAGATGCAGGGATCATCTACCCGATCTCCAACAGTCGGTGGGTGAGTCCAGTCCAAGTTGTGTCTAAGAAGGCAGGACTCACCGCCATCACGACTGAAAGTGGAAAAACCATACTGATCGGTGGCTTTACACTCAACTCAGTAATTAAGTTAATTTCACTTAATTAAGAGTAGAAAAAGTCACTTAGGTTAACTCGAAATTGTGTCGATTGCGTAGTATAGGGTCGAATTAACCTAACATTTCAGAAATTTTTACTGGCTGAGTCCAGGTCGTTCGCTGGGAGGTATAATTTTTTTCTAAATTCACCAATTATCTTTTATTTCTTTATAAGTATAGGAGGTATAGCTAAATTGATTTTAAGAGCATGAATTTTCCAAAATATTTAAACTATAAAGAATATACAAAATTCCATATGAAAACATATTTACTTAAATGATGTACTTTGTTAACAAGTAAACATGTTGGTTTTCCAATTAAATTCCAAAAGAAATTAAGGCAATAAGAGTTCTTTTATTAAAACATGCCTTATTACAACTAAGACAAATTCAAAGAAATTAAAGAAATAAAACTTCATTTCTTCAGCCTCTCTCCTCCTCTTCCTTTCTCTTCTATTTACTTACCCTTTATCATTTACTTTCTCGAATTCTTTTCTTTTTCTTCTCCAGTTCTGTTCCTACCTTCTCCTTCTCTTCCCTTAGTCTTTCTTCTTAGTGCCTTGGTAGTGCCTGTGCTCCTTTGTTTAGCTGCTACCTTCTCAACACTTAACTTTAGCTTTCAGTACTTAGCCATCAGCTTCTCTACTTCTCTTTTCTTTTCCTTTAATCCTTCAGTTGAACCGGGTTCTTTTTCTTTTTAACTAAAACTTTTTTATTTGCGATGAGGTCCTTTCGAGGATACACAGCACCCTGAGACCAGGGTGGGACCAGACCCTACTCGGTCCTTGCCTAATCTCAATTAGGTTTGATTTCAATTTATTTTCATTTGAGCCATAGTTTCAAGCCAATCTGGCTCAACCCAGCCTCCCAGGCCTTGCCATCCCAGGGCACACACTCGCTCACGCCCACTCGAGCGCACACCCACAAGCACACATGCCCGCAGACACACATACACATTCTCAGATAGATTCAGAATGCTCAGATAAGTAATCGGTGCGCCGAGCACTGACGATTGGGAAGCCCATGTAACAAATTACTTTTGTTCCCATGCATGCGCTCAGAAACTGACAATGTGGGACTATCTTAACCCCTTTAAAACCCGACTTCAACCGATCATAATTCCTAGCTCAGAGCTCTGTTTCAAGTGATTTAAAGTTTGCTAGAAAGCTTTAAGATAGATCTACACAATTGCAGGGTCAATTTAAGGTTTAGAAGATGTTTTCCTCTTCATTTTGAATGGTAAAATTAGGGGTTCCTACGGGTTATCTATTGCCTGGAAATGGTTTTAACATCTACAGAGTCCTCAGATGGACTTCTCTCCCATTTAAAGGTCTGAATAGTTCTACAAATTATTCCGCATCTGCTACAGTAAGTTCTAAGCTCAGAAGACCTTCAGGAACAACAGAGAAGCTTAAAGCTTCTCTGATAGCTTTAGAGTTCAAAATTTTTAGACTAAAATGGATAGACAGACATAGAGAAACATTACTGATCAATTTAAACTAGTTCTAAGGGTTGTAATTGACTTATCTGGGCAAGATTCAAGTTCAAATCTCAACAAAATATCACTGTTGTTAGTTTGGGTTCAAAAGTAATCCAAATTGATAGAATTTGAATTCTCACTAAATTATTCACCTGAGCTCAGTTTAATCACTCTAACACCATCCAACAAGATCTTAGAAACAACTTAAGCTCATCAATTTCTCAGATTGAGCTCAGAACTCCATAATCAGACTTAGTTTGACTGTGAAGGTACAAAAATTTGACTTTCTGTTAAAAGCTTCTCAACAGGAAACCAAAGCCTTGAATAGGATCTTCTTAACCTTAGAAACTCATTCAGATTCTCAGATAGGTGCTCTGACCAAGATTTCTAGGGTTTCAAGCTCACCGCCTGAACTTCAATAAGTGTTTGTTTGTTAGAGCCATTCAGAGGTTGTTACAGTATTCTAAGGGTTTAAACAGCTTCAGTGCATTGCACTGAAGCTTCTAGGTACCTCAAATGCTCCTTCAAATCTCTCTGTCAGACTTCTCCAACTCCGGCGGAGTTGGAGAAGATGAAAATCTATCTATAGCTCCAGTGGCTAAATCCTTAATTAAACATCTGCAAATTAATCAGTGATAGTTAAATCATTGATCTGGAGCTTTTCAATAAATTCTAAAGGCTGAAGCACAGATTTGGCTCGTCGGAGCTCGCCGGAGCTCTGGTGAGTCTAGAAAATGTGAAAATTGTGCATAGATTATTAAAACTTGACATTTTCAATCTAAAAAGGATCCTAAGGTTGCAAGGAACATCAGAATCGCATTTAATTCTTCATTTGTCCATTAGAATTAAGATTTGACAGTGAATTCGTTTCTTAAAGGATCTGAGTAGTTAAAGCTCAGGACCTGTTTTACCACCGAATTGAGTGGTTAAAACAAGTCAACAAGTGTTTATGATTATAAATATATATTTAATTTAGGATTTGAATTGCTCCTGAGTCGCCATTAACAGTGAGCTTAGGAACTTAATTAGATTTGGGCGTTTAATTTATATGTGGTAATTATATGTATTATAGTGTCGATTGGGGTCCATAAGTGATGGATAGATGATGGAAGACCCTATGAAGGTGAAATTAGCTCGATTACCATTGCCATGGATAGTGACAGTAGCCGATGGAGGTGGAATGTAAATTAGGCGACTAGATGATCAATTAAATGATTAAATGTGCTAAAAGTGATTGTGAGGGTTAAAGGAAGGTGGACAATGATTTCAAAAGATGAAATTAAGTCTCTAGTGAGCTCAAGGAGCTCATCGGAGTCGGAGAAGATGAAGACTGAAATTCTAAAAATTACTCTAATCTAACTACCTAAACTAACTAACTAAGCTAACCTACTCCTACTCCTGCTCCTAATCTACTGTTGCCTGTATGAAGGGGTCAATAGGGTTCCGCTGAAGGTTCATAGCGGACGATAAAATTAGAGGGTGGAAGAAAGACTATGGCGGGCAGATTTGAGGTGAAGTAGAGGATTCCTTTGGTCGATGCCTGTGTCAGAGATGCGGCTGACCATAGCGGATCTCCTCGGCTGATCAGAATGGATAGAGGAAATCGAAAAATGAGATGGAGAGTCACCGTAGTTATGGATGAATAGCCTATTGGGTCAGTTGCAGTGTTAGAAGAGCGAAGGGAGCCAACTTGAGTAAAATCAGAGGGGTGAGGGGGTATTTATAGTAGTTGGCGACGAAGAGAATGGCGTGGTCTGGACGAAGAAGGAGCTTGAGGAGCTTAACCTCCGGCGTTGTCTCCGATGATGGTGAGGTTATCTCCCACTGGAAATTAGGATTTCTAGTTAATCTAGACCGGTGGATGAAGAGGAGGTGGTGAGCGCAAGCTGCAAGAGCTTGGACAAAGAAGAATGATGTCGGTAAGGCAGTAATTGCGCGGTGGCATGACTCTCCGTCGCCAGTCGTTCATTTGGCTGAAGAAGAAAAAGAAGGAAAGGGACTTAAATGTAATAAAATGTAAGGACCTGTGCGAGAAATAAGGACCTGATTGTAATGAATACTAAGGACCAAAATGTAAACTTAGGTTTTGAAGGTTTATTTTAACTTAGATCCTTTTCAACTTTTTATATATGCTAGTAAATAAGTTAAATATTATGTTTTCACCTTGAATTTACATTTTTGACCTTTTTAAATTAATTTATTAGATTAAGTAAAATTACTTAAGTTATTATATACTTAGTTTTACATTAAGTTTAAGTTACTCAACTTATTAATTAAGGGAATGATTAACAGAATTTCGAGTCCAATTATTAACTAGATTATTAATAATGTTAATTGAATGATAAAATGTTATTTAAACTTATTTTAAGGTCCTTTACCAAATATCCCTTATTCTATAATTAACCCTTATAAATTCATAATCTTAGCTAATTAACTAGGAAGACTAGGTAATTTGGGGTAATTGAAGATCATGATGAGTCTCTCATCACATACCGACCCATATAGTGAACTTGTGGAGAGTCTGCATTGATTATAGAAGACTCAATTCCTCCACGAAGAAGGGTCATTTCCCACTACCATTCATTGATCAGATACTCAAGAAACTAGCGGGAAATTGATTCTTCTGCTTTTTGATGGGTACTCCGGTTATAATCAGGTCGCAATCCATCCTGAGGACCAAGGGAAGACCACCTTCACCTGCCCCTTCGGGACATACTCATTCCGAATGATGCCATTCGAGCTCTGCAATGCACCTAATACTTTTCAGTGGTGCATACTTGCCATATTCTCAGATATGGTGGGTGAATAACTTGAAGTGTTCATGGATGACTTCTCAGTATTTAGAGAATCTTTTGATGATTGCCTCCTGCACTTGGTCCAAATCCTCAGGCAGTGCATCAATGTGAATTTGGTTCTTTCCTGGGAAAAGAGCCACTTCATGGTACCTGAGGGAATTGTCCTGGGACATCTCATATCTGAAAAAGCCATCTAGGTTGATCGAGCCAAGGTGAATCTGATTTCCAAACTCCCTATGCCTAGCTCGGTCAAAGACATCCGATCCTTTCTAGGCCACGTCGGTTTTTACCATCGATTCATTCCTGATTTCTCAAAAATCATACACCACCTGACTAATCTTCTATCTAAGGATGTCCCCTTTGAAATTTTTGAGGAGTGCACTCAGGCATTTGAGATCCTATGTGATCAAGTTACCCAAACACCTATCTTGTAATTCCCTGATTGGTCTCAACCCTTTGAGATCATGTGCGATGCATTTGATTACGCTGTGGGTGCGGTACTTGGGCAGAAAATAGATGGGAAACCCGTGGTCATCTACTACGCTAGCAAGACACTTGATGAGGCTCAGCGTAACTACACAGTTACTGAGAAAGAGCTGCTAGCCATTGTATTTGGCATGGAAAAATTCAGATCTTATCTTTTGGGTTCCCATGTCATTGTGTACTCAGATCACACTACAGTGAGGCACCTCCTCACGAAGAAGGATGCGAAACCTCGACTAATCCATTGGATCTTGTTGTTGCAACAATTCAATCTTGAGATTTGCGATAAGGTGGGAAAACAGAACATGGTAGTTGACCATTTATCCCATCTTCTTTCTTCCGTCATCGACCTATTTGGTCTGATCGCCAAGCATTTTCCATACAAGCACTTGCTAGCCATTCATAGTCTCCCATGGTTTGCTGATATTGTAAATTACTTGGTTACGGGGAAAGTTCTGCTAGATTGGGCAACTTCCAGGCAGGACAAATTGATTGCCAAGGCCAAGTACTATATTTGGGAGGAACCATGTCTTTTCCACATTGGCAATGATCAAGTGATCTGGAGATGCATTCTTGACGACGAGGTCAATGACGTGATCTCATTTTGTCACAACTAGGCTTGCAGTGGCCATTTCTCTAGGCATAAAACCGCATCAAAAATTCTCCAATGTTGGTTCTTCTGGCCCACTTTGTTCAAAGATGCATAAACGTATTGTAGGGCATGCGCTCATTGTCAGACCCTTGGCAACATGGGCCCATGGGATATAATGCCTTTGAACCTGATTATTGTGTGCAAAATCTTTGACATATGGGGAATCGATTTCATGGGATCCTTTCCCAAATCTAACGGCTTCGATTACATTCTACTTGCTATTGATTATGTCTCTAAATGTGTCGTAGCCATCCCCACGAGAACTAGTGATCATAAAGTTGTCCTCTGATATATCCAGGAGAACATATTTACCAGATTTGGGGTTCCTAAGGCCATCATCAATGATGGCGGGTCTCATTTCAGCAATGTGCACTTCCGGTCCCTGTTGAAAAAGTATGGAGTGTCACATCGTATCATGACTCCTTATCACCCCTAGACCAATGGACTGGCAAACTGTCGAATTGAGAGATCAAGAAGATCCTTCAGCTCACTGTTCGGCTTGATAGGAAGGTGGTCGCACATGTTTCATGAGTTTAGAATCGGGGTTTGGAGTAACCCATCGTCGTAGTCGCAAAACACGTCAATCAGATAAAATTTATACTGAAACTCCAAGGGAGTCCCGGGTCGAACATAGGGAGGCGACATTTACCTTAATTGAAATCATGCTTTGATTTGTTTGTTTTTGGTATTTTAGGATTTTGTTATTTTTTTGTATTTTTGTAAGAAGAAAACAAGCAAATGAATCACAAGATAGAGATGGAACAAAAATGGTATAGATATCACTTCAATGTCTATTACAATCAACTATGAAAGCATAAAAAGAGAGGGGGTGAGAGGAAATCTCCCGAATCGGCTCTTCAGTGAGACGACGGTGCCTGGCGGAAGCTTAGATGAAGGAGGTGAAAAGCGAGACGATGGAGGTGAGATGCAGAAGGATGTCGGGTCGAGGAAAGCTTCGGCGTGGCTCCGGAATGGAGGTGAGAAGATAGAGATGATCTGCTACCAGAATAGAGGTGGGAGGACAGCTCCAAGGCAACCTATGAATGGGGATGGGAAGATGGATGAATATTTGGTGAGGCAGAGGTTTGCTACACTAATAGGAGCCATGGGAGATTGAGAACAAGCTCTAATGGAGCGTTGGTAGGCTTGCTAGAGGTTGGGAGTAGGTGAGAGTAGAGTAGGTAGAGATGGCTTTGAAGGAAGGGGGTGTAGGTCCTTTTATAGTGGAAGAGAAGAGGCAAAAATAGGTATGGGACCGTTAGTGACATCCAGGTCATTGCTGTAGGTAGCTCATGCCTACTCACGCCTGCTCATGCCCACAACTGGCATTGCTGGCACCTGAAAAATTAGCGATGGCTATAAGCATCGCTGTCAATCCAGCTCATGCATCACTGTAGGCTGGCACCAACAAGCATGGGCCCGCCCTTGCTCTTCTGACACTGTGCTGTGCGTGCTCTTTGCCATGTGCGTGCATCACACGTTGCGCTGTGCACCTGCATGCCTCCTTGCGCGCACATGGGAGGCTTGGGCTACGCCACGTGGTGCAGTCCAGGTCGTCCATCTTCTTTTCGTTGTAGGGGCCGCTACAGAGGTTGAATTGAGTTGATTTTCATGCCGTTAGGCTGTGATCGTTGACCCAAATCCATCCGCATGGTCAAATTTGTCATTTGAAGCTTCAAATTATGTCACCTTGTCCCTTGGCCATTGATCTTCCTCAGACTGCATATGATGCTACAAGACTCCGATCAAGGCAATTTTGTAGGCATTGGACTCCGATCGTCGTCATGATCAGATCCATATGATCGAATCGTCAATCCGAGGCTCCGAAATAAATATCCTTCTCTCTTGACCACAAAATGGATGCAATTAACCTAAATTACATACAACTACTCTAAATTCAGAGTGATGCATGCTATACAAAATTTTTAACATGAAATGCAAATCTAAGCCTAGGAACATGCATGAATAGACATTTTACCCTCAATAATTATGTCTACATCATATCCCCATGCCTTTCTTTTGCTAGTCCTTAGCAAAATTAAACTACATGCTATGTATAAAAATAGAATTAGGATTAGATCGCTTAGGCTTAATTCATTTATTAATAATAGAAAATTTCAACTAAGGTCCTAAACTATGAAGACTCAACAGTACTTGGGTGTCTGCCAAAATGTAGACCGCCCAAGTCCTTACCTTATTTGAAAAGGGAAGATACATTTTATTATTTCTCTTCTTTTCTAATTTTTTTGTACTTTTGGAGTTTGAGAGTTCTGGGATAACTTGTTACTGCTACCCGACCCACCAAAGACTCGAAAAGGACTCTAAGTGCTAAGCATCTTGTGAAAATAGTGAAAGGCTCACTAGTGGCCATTAAAATGAACTTTGGGTTTCTACGACCCTAGGTGACCTTGCCAAAAGGTTTATCTTCTCGTTTGGGGTGAACAAAAGGGCGAACCCAGTGTGTATCTCCCTAGTTTATTCTACTTCTCTTCTTTCTCCTTAAGTGTTTTGGGAATTATTGTGCATTTTTTTTATGAGCTAGGTTCTGGACAATCGGCTGATAAGCTGTTACCACCGACAACTTGCCAGCCATACTCATGCGGTGAAGTGTGGTTTTATTTATTTTTTTTATTTTCTTCTCCTTTTTCTATATATATTTTTTTTCTTTTTCTTCATTTTTTTTTTACGTAGGTGGCTTCCCTGATCTAAGATTTACTTAAAGGCAGTACAATGAAAATGGTCTTGTGACTGGGATCTGGACAACATGTCGATGACCTGTTACCGTCGACAACTTGCCAGCCGTACCACCATAGATAATTCATTAGCTACCCAATTTTCGAAGAAACCGTCGAAAAGTGAGTTAGTGCAAAAAAAAAAGTGTGTAGATGCTTAGGCCTAAAGTCCCCCCAAATCAGAGGGCAAGTTGATAAGTCGCATACTTATCATCCCAATTTATTCACCAACTTAAAATGAATTTTAATTGGCTAGGACTCGAGACTAAGTCCACATTAGAGCGAACACTCGGGCAAATTAAGCCCGAAGACCTGAAGAGTCTAAGTGTTTAGGTCCTCTAGTATCATTTCTCAAAGTTAATAACTTCCAAATGCCTAAGTTCTCTTTTCCTAATTTCTTTCCTTTCTTTTACCTTTTTCAAATTTTCAAATGCTTTTTTTCTATAAGAATCAAATAACAGGAAATTACTGTTATAGCTGACAAAAAGGTTATAAAATATGTCCACCCCCCCATGCTTAGCTATTGCAATGTCCTCATTGTGAAAAAATGAAAGCATGTAGGAGAGTAGAAGTGGAAAAAAGCACCTGGTTTCTTTGAGACTCTGGTCAGCTTGGAATAGTCTTTACATTTGCTGAGTCTAGTGCCTTCAGCTAGGTGAGGTCCTCAATAAAAAAAATAACTAAACATTGAGGCCACAACAACACAGTTTCCGGGCCCCCAGGTATGGGTCCTGGAGAGTGAAAATGGGCTTGCCAAAGGGATGAACAATGAAAGTGGTAAGTTGGTGGTGCAGAGAGAGCCCAAATGGTCTCTAATAGGAGTTTGTTGATTTATTATAGAGGAAGTGTGGTTGGGTATAGAATTTATGCAATGGTTGGGTGAAAAAGGACGAAGAGGCTTTTGTGATGTGCTGGGGATTTGTGGGTACTCTAGAATACCTAATGTTTGAAGAGTTCTTCCCCAATGTTCAATTTCATCCTAACACTCTGGGTTCTTAAACGAACCATCCCGATCCTCAAAATTCCCACCCACAAGTTGGACCTCAAACTCTAAGCATTTAGGATAAGGATGTTGTTGGGTTTTATCTTGATCACGTGAATCATCCAACAAATTTTCGATTTCATGTATATCTTCCTCATCCCATGTTGCTACAATTGGTCACATTTTTGCTTTGTCCTCAATTATTTCAGTAACCGTGTGATCTTCTTCTTGAGTTTGGGTTGAGTTGGCCATTAAAAGGTTATCTAAGTTAGATATGTCCATTACTTCCTCTATTCTACCAAGCTCCTCCATCTAACCACACTTAATTTTATTCTTCGTTGAGACATCAAAAATATTGAATCGATTTGTCTAATCCCCTGAGGCCATTTCTATGTTTCCTAATTCACAATCAATCCTCACCTTGGTAGTAGCCAGGAAAGGTCTTCCCAAAATAATCGGGGTGTGGTTGAGCTGTTTTGGGGTTTCCATGTCTATGAGCATGAAATCAACAAGGTAATGCAAATCATTAACCTTGACTAAAACATCCTTTAACAAACCCCTTGGTTTTGTAATGGATCTATCGGCTAACTGCAAGTTTATGCCAGTGTGTTTTAGGTAGCCTAGTCCCAATTCCATGTGCAGTGAGGTGGGGATCACATTAATGGAAGCACCCAAGATGAGGAGGTGATTGCACAGCAAAAATGCACCAACAATTGTGCCATCTTGTGCTATTTCCAAGCATTGCCTATGTATATTAGGTAGACATAGTTGCATTTGTAAAAATAAACGCATGATTCACTCTCCTCCCCTCTCAAATAAATGCATGCATGCATTTATTTGAGAGGGGAGGAGAGTGAATAAAATGGCCTTGAAATTAACGTAATCCTCAAGTGTTGCCTCGCAAAATCTCCATCTTCATTTTTTATTGGCTTTGAATTTCTTCTCCTCCGCTGCTACAGGGCATGGCTTGATCTTCTTCACGCCATGCTCTACATAGCTTGCCCTGCCAGCCGCATGCACAGCCATGCATGCAGCCCAGGGCATGGCTGTGCATGCCTCTTTCCTCTTTAAAAAGGGCACAGCGATCTTCCTTGCGGGGAGCCTGGTCCACACAAAGAATAACATAGCATCTTCTTCTTCCAGGTCGTCTCCTCCCCTCTCCCCTCCATGCGCAGCCTCTCTTCTTCCTGAGGAGCTACGCTGCGGGCAGGAGCAACTCACAGTGGTACACAACCACCACTGTGAGTCCCACCATCGCCTAGCTCATCAAAGAGCTGGTGGGCGTGGTGGTTCTCCGTTCTATTTTCGCCATTCCAGCCATTTCCGCCATTGCCACAGACTCGAGCTTTGAAGCTCAACTGCAGCTGTAGCAAGGAACCGGCCACCCCACACCGCACGTAGGCCACCGCGCGCCCCTACAGCAGCCGGCGCAGCTCTTTCCGCGCACGCAAGCTCACTCCGTAGTGCTTGCACACGCAAAACCGCCAGCACCCAGTCGCGCGAGCCGAGCACGCATTATAACTACTGTTCACGCTAGAGAGCGCGACACTGTAGCTATAGTGCTTTGACCGGAAAGCTTCTCACTTATTCGGTCACCGCGTGCTCTCTCTCCGTGCCACAACTGTCGCCAGCCCATCCGTGCACGCCCGCGCCTGCTCTCGCGTCTGCACCCACCCGATTCAGCGCCTGCTTCTTCGCCCGCATTCACCTCAACGCGCAGCGTGCTTCGCTGCAGTCCCTCCCTCGTGCCAGCTCCCTCTAGCGTGCACGTGCATCTTCGTGCATCTACGCGCCTGCGCCTGCGCGTGGACCACCAGACGTTGGTTGAAGCATCCGGACGACTTAACTCGCGCGCCCTCTTCAGACGCTCTCTCTCTCACTCCCTCCTACAGACACATACACACAGACACACTCTCTCGTACACACACCCACTCACTTGTACACGACTATATACTTATATATATATACATATATATATTTACATATATATATATATTTATATACGTATAAATATATATATACATATATGTATACATATATTATTACCTATACAACTATGTATAAGTATATATACATATATATATATATATACATATATATATACACATATATTTATACATATATATATACAAATATACATACATATATACATATATATATCTATAACTATAAATACATATCTATAACTATATACATATATTACTATATACATATATATATAGTTATATATACATACATATATATCTAATTATAAATATACATATATACATATACGTATATACATACATCTATCTATATATATATACATATATAACTACATATACACCTATATAATTATAACCATAGCTATATATATACATATAGATATATATATTTATATATATACATATATATATTTTTTTTCATATCACCTACCACACGTTGTATTGCAGGAATATCTACACCAGCTACTGATATTCGCCGATACAAGAGTACAGAAAGCATCTCCACACACATCTTCCACCCATCCAACATACATTCCATGCGGCACTTTGTCCTATTGGTTGCGTCTTCCTAGACGACGATCAAGTCGACACTGTGCTACATGCCATTTCCACCTCCACCCCCACCCCTATATACATATATAATATATACATATATATACATATATACTATATTTACCTTATTTCTATTTCTCTTTCTTGCCATTAAAAAGATAAAAAAATATATACAAAAGAGAAAAGATAATCCTTGACTTGCAGGTACTCAGTCTTGCGAATAGCAAGACTAGTTTTGGAACCCTAATTTGGCTCAAAGCCAAGAACCTGATTTTGAGGGTGTGCCTCAAGGACAAAAATTATCGAAAAAAAATCATTAAATAGAAAAACACGAAAAACATAATAAACGAATGGAAGAGATTCATTGTAGGAAAGGCATAGAAACATATTCACCTCTAATCCTGCTTCCCTGAGTTCGACCCTAGGCCTAAAAGTGACCAAGATAAAATCAAGTAGGCCTGGTTAAAAATTTTGTAAAAGGATGGTTAGGCATGATTTAGGTTAACCACTATACTCATTTCAATGATTAAATCACCATATTAACACAACCTATCCGGGTCCGACCACACTTTTTCTGGCGCCGTTGCCGAGGAAGTGCGCATTCAAGTAAGTTTCTACTCCATTCCTTTAATTTTTCTCTTCTCACACCCTTCTCTTCATGGGTGTTTCTGTTTGTTGGTGTGCAGGTGAACCAGTTGCAAGGAGAAGGCAGGTAGACGAAGTCGGAGACGTGGGCAGATCCAAGGCGGGAACAAGAGTGTGAAGTCACCGGCACCGCACTGGAGCTTCGCACACGTTGCTGAACAAGTGGGTCTTTCTTTCTTAGCAACTTAGGTCAACTTGTCACCTTAATAAAAAAAAAAAACTAAAAACACTTCTTGGGATCTCTTGGGGCAAGTGGATTAAAAATTACTTGTTTGATTGTTTGCCATCACTCCCACCGCCCTGGGATTTCCCACATAACTTCGCATAGTGAAAATCCAAGAATCTTGATTCTTTAATCTTTCACCGTGTGAAGTATTCTTTGAGGAAAAGATAAATAGATTGATTGCCATCCCTCTTTACCTCATTTATCTGCAATTTGGGATCACGTTTTTGGTGGGGAGACTTGGAATTGAGTTGATTCCAACCCCACCACGACCTTTCACGTGCCTAAGATTCGATCCCGAATACTTCAACCACCAACAATTTGATTTTCTTTATCTTTTGGTTGAGCCTTGTGTGTGGAACAACATTTTGGTGATTGGGAGCACTTGAATTGAAGTGATTTGGCTCCCATTCACACTAATTTAAAATTGACTCGTGCATCCACACATAGAAATCTCCATCTAGGGAAGCCCATTGCATTTTAGCATGCATTAACCAATTGACATTAAAGAACGGTTTGTTGGGCTTAGAAGAAAACTTGTATTCTCTCAAAACCCAAAGATTGGCTGAATTGGTAATTCAGAGAAATCCTAAAATCCATACTACTTATGGCTAAATTCTAAAAATCATTCACCAATTAAAACTTTAATTCAGGGAGATTTCCCCATTGCATGCTTGGTTTACACACTTTGTAAAATCAATCACTTGGGCATTACCCATAAATAACGCCCATCACATTCCAGAAGCACTTGATCCTAAGCCTCTAACTAAAACTGGTAGCAACTTGACCCTTATTAAGGATTGGAGGTCTAACTACCTGCGTGTAGCGCCTACGTGCTAGTGATGGTTCCCGCGTGCTATCAGGTGTCTAAGACTGGGGCAAACGGCCTTTCAATCAGGCCCGGTGGTTCTGCAGTGCTCGCATTCGGTTCCGTAGGTCGTGATAGTAGGTAACTTAGATCTTTAGGTCTAAGGGCACACTGTAGAGGTTAGGAATTTGATTGTATTGATTTGTCATTAAGTGTACCTTTGCGGTGTCATTTCTCTCATCTCTTTTCCCTTCATATCCCCCCAATTCTTCCTGTGGTAATGCATGTTTGGGAGGAGGTCACAAAACCCTGAACTGTGTGAATTGTCTGATAATTTTAGAAAAGAAGCCACATTGTCCTCGTCCTCCACAAACATGGCTACATGCCCACCCCCAAATCCCGAGGGAGGAAACTGCCCTCAAAACCCACCGGGTGGTGGAGCCTTGGATCCCATAACCCGCCTCCAAGCCCAAATGGAAATGTATAATGAACAAATTGAAGCCATAAGGGAAACATTGGAGGAAATGCAGAACCCTCCCGAACGGGAGGAGCCTAGGTCTCTTAGCTCTTATCAGAATCCCGTTGCTACAGAGACCATAGGACAAATTCGGGTCCCCATGGGCGGGGACGACTTTGAATTGAAACCTAACATAATTGGCCTGATAAATTCACTTCCATGGTCTTGCAAGTGAAGATCCTTTTCTCCACTTGAAAGACCTAACCTGATTGGCTGAAACAGTTAAATCGAGAAATATCAGGTTACCTATAGTCCTCATGAAAATGTTCCCGTTTTCATTACGGGATAAAGCGTCGCAGTGGTTACGCACCCTTGGGAGAACCATCCACTCTTGGGAAGAGATGCGAACAGTGTTTCTCAAGAAGTTCTTCCCAATCGGGTGAACCAATGCGCTTTGCCGTGCTATCACTTCATTTACACAACAAAACAGCGAACAATTTCATGAGGCATGGGAGAGATATAATGACCTCCTCAGGAAGTGTCCACACCACGGCCTGCCTAAGTGGCATATAGCCCAGATTTTCTATTATGGGCTAAATGAGACTTTGAAGCAGATTGCAGACGCTTCCTGCGGAGGGAATTTCATGAATAAAGACAACAATGGAGCATTCAAATTATTTGAAAATATGAGAAAAAACTCAATGAACAATGCTTCCATTGTCACCTTTAATCATACCAGCCTGCCTCGTAATGTCCACGAAGTTGACATGGGACCCTCCCATTCATCCACAGATCTTAGCCTTATCGCACAGAAATTGGATGAAGTCTCTGTCATGCACAAGAAGCTGGACGAGCTTCTGGCTAACCCCACCTGTTCTATGGCAAACACCCCCACCTCACCACTTCATCACAATCCTAATTCTTCCAACACCAGACTTATCCCGAGAAACCCCATAAGACCTTTCTTACCGAGTGTCGCACCGAGCGATTCAGTAAGTCATGTGGATCTGGCTTCTGCGAGCCAGTATTTTGACACTGAGGACCAAGCCTCCATGTGCTCGGAAGCATATTTACATGCGAACGCATCTTCTGGCATAGAAGATGCTTGCACCTTGGGGAACAACCTGTTCTCTGCCACTTATAACCTAGGGTGGCGAAATCATCCGAACTTTGCATGGTCCAACAACCCGCAGCACCAAACCCCGCAGGTGGACCAATGCGACCGTCCTCACCCGTCAACCCAAGGGCCCAGTCTAATCCTATGGTGAATCCGCCATCGGTCCTTGTGTACCGCAAATAGAACACACATCAAGTCCTCTTGACAAATTGATGTGAATGATGACGGAAATGTCAAAGTGCCGTGAAGAGAACATGACCTCTCTTCAGCACCAATTGGTGTAGCAGAATGCTGAGATCAGTCAACTACGCATGGCGACTCGATCTCAGGGCACTCTTCCAACCCAACTTGTTACCAACCCACGAAATTTCGTACCCCATGGTCCTCAACCATAGGTACGACCTTCTCAGGGGCAGGTTCATCAGATTCTATAGGCTCCGAGCATTCCACCGGGATTTCAAGCTAATCCTGCTGCAGCACCTCACTCTTATGTCCCTATTGCGAACCCTCCTCCACCTTATGACCCCACTGAACACGCATCATCCAATCCGATCACGACGAGGAGCGGTAAGCTGACCGTCAATCCACCTCGACCTAATCCTGGCCAGTCTTCTCCATTGCCATCTCATTCAGGATGCACCCCGCATTCGCGAGAGGACGATACACCCAAATTGGTGCCAGAATTAGTCCCATTCCCTGAGTCTCTATTGAGGGAGCCAAATGTAAAGAAGAAGGATACGCAGGCCTTTGATAACCTGCGTAATTTGTTCAGGGATGTTGAAATCAAGGTACCTCTGCTCGAGGCTATCGACCACATACCTACTGTCGCCCGATTTTTCAAAGACTACACAACACCCAGGCAATAGTCAAAGAAAACTAAGAATCTGGTGGTTCTCTCGCCTCATGCTAGTTGTGCTATACTATCAAATCTACCACCGAAGCAGAAAGATCCGGGCACACCGCTGTTTTCCTATAGCATCCAAGGCTGCAATTTTAACCGTGCCCTACTTGATCTAGGATCTTCCATCAATCTTTGACCAACCATCATGCTCGAAAAATTTTCCTTGGGAAATCTGAAACCCACCCCTATCATGTTACAGTTGGCAGATCATTCTGTCCAAATTCCAAAGGGTGTGGTGGAAGACGTGGTGGTTAGGGTCAACAGTCTCTGTTTTCCTGTTGACTTTCTTGTTTTAGATATGGAAGTTCTTAGCTCACTTTCTGATTGTCCGATCATCCTTGGTCGACCTTTCTTGTCCACAGCCCGCGTCCATATCGACTGTGAGTCGAGCTGTATTGAGATTGCCGTTGGATCTGAGAAGCTCAAGCTTAACATCTTCAAGGCAGCCAAGAATTTTGATTGCGATTGCATCGAGGATGACATGTCTGACAAGGACATGGCTGTCAGTGCGTGTATCGAACTAATTGGGACCTATTCTAACTGCTACGGACTACCTTTAAACACTGACGATTGCCTGACCGCCACAAATTGTGACGTTCCCCCATCCTTCCCTATTCCCGTACCTTCTCCTAACCAGACTTCTGACAAGGTGTTCTCCGCTTCCCATACCTCGTGGTCTGAGTCATGTCCGGGCTACTCACCACCGGTCCACACTCTTGAAGACCAGATTGCCCTTTCTTTCCCGCCAAATCAGGCGGAGTTGCAACTCCACACTGGGACCTTGAGCCCACATACAACTCACTGGGGCTATTCCTTTTTGGATCCATCTATCCAAGAAGCCCCTCTTCTTGGCCAATCTGGGGGCCAACTTCTTCCTCCTGACTTGTTTTCCGATCCGCATGGGACACTCTCGTCCCAAGAAATGCCAGATCTTTCACCATCCACTCCCGAGCTGAAAGAGCTGCCTAGTACACTTAAGTATGTTTTCCTGGGACCAAATGAAACGCTCCCCGTAATCATTAGTTCAAAATTGACCAGGGAGCAAGAGTGCAAACTAGCGAAGGTCCTTATGGAACACAAGGCACCCATTGGATGGTCTTTATCAGACTTATCTGGCATTAGCCCCTCCTACTGCACTCACCATATATATACAGAGGAGGAGGGTCGACCTTCCCACGAGATGCAGTGACGTCTCAACCCTAACATGCGGGAGGTCGTTAAGAAGGAAATTATTAATTGGCTGGATGTGGGTATAATCTACTCTATCAGCAATAGCCCCTGGGTGAGTCCTATTCACATCGTACCCAAAAAGGCAGGACTCACCATCCATGTTAATGACAGGGGCAAATCCATCTCTACATGAACTCCTACATCTTGGAGAGTGTGTGTAGATTATAGGAAACTCAATGCTGCAACTAAGAAAGATCACTTTCCGCTACCTTTCATTACCAAATCCTAGAGCGATTAGCGGGAAATAAATTTTTCTATTTCTTGGATGGATTCTCAGGATATAACCAGGTGGCAATTGACCCCTGGGACTAAGTGAAAACCACTTTTACCTGGCCCTTCGGCACCTTTGCATTTAAAAGGATGCCGTTCGGACTTTGTAACACGCCAGCAACGTTCCAAAGATATATGCTGGCGATATTTCATGACATGGTGGGTGACTTTCTCGAGGTCTTTATGGATGACTTTTCGATCTTTGGACCATCTTTTGATGACTGTCTTGCCAACCTAACCCGTATCCTTAGGAGATGTATTGATGTAAACCTCGTGCTTTCTTGGGAAAAAAGTCATTTTATGGCACACGAGGGAATTGTTCTCGGGCATATCATCTTCGATAGGGGTATCGAGGTTGACAGAGCTAAGCTTGATGTAATTGCTGATTTACCTGTGCCTAGCTCTGTCAAACAAATCCGCTCCTTCCTGGGACACGTCGATTTCTATAGGAGATTCATCAAAGATTTCTCCAAGATTTCTCGACCTTTAACTCATCTCCTATCAACCGACGTAGCCTTCGATATGGGCCCCGACTGCATACGAGCATTCACGCAGTTGCGTAATGCTGTCACCAAGGCCCCTATTCTCCGGCAACCTGATTGGTCCCTTGACTTTGAACTCATGTGTGACGCTTCCGACCTTGCAGTCAGAGCCATCCTGGGAGAAATACGCAATAGACACTCCTTGTTGGTGTACTACGCCAGTAAGATGTTGGATGAGGCCCAGCGTAATTATACTACCATTGAGAAAGAACTACTGGCGGTCGTCTTTGGGCTACAGAAATTTCTCTCTTACCTTCTGGGCTCACATGTTATTGTTTTCACAGATCACCCGGCCATTCGCCATCTCATGCACAAGAAGGATGCCAAGCCTAGATTGATTCGTTGGATCCTTCTGCTCCAAGAATTTGACATTGAGATCCATGATAAGGCTGGAGCCCAGAATGTTGTGGCTGATCATCTTTCTAGACTGGACCCTGACCATATTGGACTTACTCTACCGATTAATGAGATTTTTCCCGATGAGCACCTATTGGCAATTAATGTGGCAAGTGGATCTTGGTATGCCGACATTGCCAATTACCTTGCTTCTGGATCCCTTCCATGTGGCTGGCCGAAAAACCAGTGCGAGCATCTCATGGCAGATGCAAAGTATTATTTCTGGGAAAATCCACTTCTTTTTCGAATAGGTGCTGATCAAATCATCCGTCGCTGTAGTCCTGACAGCTAATTCCCCAGTGTGCTATCCTTCTGCCACGATCAGGCCTATAGAGGCCATTTCTCTGGGAGGAAGACTGCAGCTAAGGTGTTGCAGTGCGGTTTCTATTGGCCCTCCCTTCACCAGGATGCACACAATTATACCAAACATTGCACTAGGTGCCAGTCATTAGGGTCAATGTCACGTCGTGACATGATGCCCTTACAGCCCATCCTAGTTGCGGAAATCTTCGACATTTGGAGAATTGATTTCATGGGTCCCTTTCCTCCTTCCAACGGTTTCGAATTCATTCTCTTGGCTGTTGATTATGTTTCGAAATGGATCGAGGCTATTCCCACAAGCAGTGCTGACCATGTTATATCCCCTCGATTTGTCAAAGACCACATTTTTGCGCGCTTTGGGATCCCTCGAGCCATTATCTCGGATGGAGGAAGCCACTTTACCCATGCTTCTTTTCGGGCACTTCTGAGGAAATACGGAGTTCACCAATGTATCGCATCTCCATATCATCCTCAGAAGAACGGCTAGGCAAAGGTGTCGAACCGGCAAATCAAGCAAATTCTCCAGAAAATGGTTCGGCCTGACCGTAAGGACTGCTCCGACCAACTGATTGACGCACTTTGGGCGTATCGGACCACCTTCAAGGCTCCCCTTGGTATGTCTCCTTATAGAATCATTTACAGGAAGCCTTGTCATTTGCTCGTGGAGTTGGAGCATCGTGCTTATTAGGCGGTTCGCCAATGTAACCTCGACCCAGACCTGTGTGGTCGAGAAGGAAACTCCAACTCCAGGAGCTGGAAGAGCTCCGTCATGAAGCCTATGATTTTGCCTTAACGTTCATGAAACTCACTAAGGCTTTTCACGACAACCGTATTCGGTGGAAGGAATTTGAGCCATCTCAGCAAGTTTTGCTCTACAATGCCCAGCTCAAATTCTTTCCTGGGAAACTGAAGTCCAAATGGACTGGTCCTTTCCTGGTCTCGAGACCATTTCCCAACAGGGCCGTTGAGATTGAAGATCCCAAATCTAGGCATAAATTTACGGTCAATGGGTAGCGTTTGAAATCCTATCTTACTCATGAACCTGCCCCCATTGGAGAAATTGTTGCCCTGCTGGAGGGTAACAAATTTTGTACCTCATTTTGAGTCCAACTGGGGACGTTAAATTCAACGCTCGTTGGGAGGCACCCCAACAACACTTCTCCACTATCACATTCACTTCACTTTTCACTTCACCACACACCATCCACCCACCCTACCACCCTACTGTATACCCTGTACCTTAGCTCTCATTACCTGAGCTTTCATCCTTCCTGTACCCTACCCTGCATGAATATGAGGACATAGCATCATTTGGCATGGGGGGGGGGGGGGGGTAGGCATCCTTAGGATCTGGGTATTTTATGGTATCATGCAGTTTCCACCTATCTATAAATATGTCAAAAAAAAAAAATGGTGTTTAGTAATGATCTGAAGGCTGAAACAAAAATACAATAAGTGTTTTTGTATATTCAACCACTGTTTTGAATACTTTCCAGGCCACAGAAGCTTGATTCGCTCAGGCTCGGCTTAATTCACTTGAGCATTGACAAGATAGATCGGAATCTCTCCTAACTAAGGACGTATTCTTGTACCTGAGACACCAGTACAGGATCCATTGGTTTGCTTCTACTCGAGAGCCTAAGTAATCTTGGTTCACACTACGCATATCAAGAAAGACCAGGTGAACATAATATCCAACCCTAGTGTTCATTAGGGAAGGTGGAGTCCTTACCTGTGCACGCAGGTTGACTTTTTATCCCAGGCTTTAGTCTTGTGTTTAGGAGAGACTCGTTCCACCAAAAAGGAACTCTCCCACCAAAAGAAAAGTGTGCTCCTCCAAATAAAGTTGTAGGAGATATACTGACACATGTTTCAAAAAAAAAAAAAAAGATGCAAATAAGTCAGTATATCTCGCAAATATCTATAAAGTCTTCCTCCTACAAAAGTTCTTCAAGGCAAGTAACAAATACCCTATTTTCATTGACCCACAAATGTCCTAGAATGGGAGTCGAGTTTTCCGTCATCTTTTTAATGGTCAATCCGAAGACATAAGTTGAAACTGGGACCAACCTACACTTAAAAATTTGTGAAACCCTGTCTTGAGTCTTAATGTTCATCTGGTCAGTCTTGATCCTTCACTAAGCACAAGCCATAATCTCCTGAGCTCTCGAGTACGGCAAAAACCTCCTGGATCTTGGAAATCGTACTTAAGGTTTAAATATTAAGAGTTCTGGTTAGTCGAGAGATGGTCTATATCACATAAGACTTAAAGTACTAGTAGTCTTCTCTACAATTGGTTCTCACAATATCCAACAAATAAACACACCTATGTCACCTCAGAAGATCTTCAGCTTAAGATCATTTCTAAATACAATACAAAAATATTTTTCTAGGGACTAGCAAAAAATAGGCATGGGGGTATGATTGCACAGCAAAAATGCACCAACAATTGTGCCATCTTGTGCTATTTCCAAGCATTGCCTGTGTATATTAGGTAGACATAGTCGCATTTGTAAAAATAGACGCATGCATGCATTTATTTGAGAGGGGAGGAGAGTGAATAAAATGGCCTTGAAATTAAAGTAATCCTCAAGTGCTGCCTTGCAAAATCTCCAACTTCATTTTTTATTGGCTTTGAATTTCTTCTCCTCCGTAGTTGTAGGGCATGGCTTGATCTTCTTCGTGCCATGCTCTGCACAGCTTGCCCTGCTAGCCGCATGCACAGCTATGCATGCCTCTTTCCTCTTTAAAAAGGGCACAGCCATCTTCCTTGCGGGGAGCTTGGTCCACACAAAGAATAACACAGCATCTTCTTCTTCCAGGTCGTCTCCTCCCCTCTCCCCTCCATACGCAGCCTCTCTTCCTCATGAGGAGCTACGTTGCGGGCAGGAGCAACTCATGGTGGTACACAACCACCACTATGAGTCCCACCACCTCCTAGCTCATCAAAGAGCCGGTGGGCGTGGTGGTTCTCCTTTCTGTTTTCGTCATTCCAGCCATTGCCGCCATTGCCACAGAGTCGAGCTTTGAAGCTCAACCGCAGCTGTAGCAAGGAACCAGCCGCCCTACGCCGTGCGCAGGCCACCGCACGCCCCTGCAGTAGCCGACGCAGCTCTTTCTGCATGCGCAGGCTCGCTCCGCAGTGCCTGCACATGTAGAACCGCCAGCACCCAATTGCGCACCGTAGCTACTATTCACGCTAGCGAGCGCGGCACTGTAGCTATAGTGCGGTGACTGAAAAGCTTCTCACTTATCCTATCACCACACGCTCTCTCTTCGCACTGCAATCGTTGCCAACCAGTCTACGCACGCCCGCGCCAGCGTCTCTCCCTGCGCCCACTCTCACGTCTGCACCCGCTCGCTTCAGCACCAGCTTCTTCCCCCGCGTTCACCTCAGTGCGCAGCACGGTGTGCTGCGGTCCGCAGTACGCTTCGCTGCAGTCCCTCCCTCGCGCCTGTTCCCTCCAGCGTGCACGCGCATCTTCGTGCACCTATGCGCCTGCGCCTGCGCGTGGACCACTAGACATCGGCTGAAGCATCAGGACAACTTAACTCGCTGCGCCCTCTTCAGATGCTCTCTCTCTCTCTCTCACTCCCTCCTGCAGACACATACACACACACACACTCTCGTACACACACCCACTCACTTGTACACGACTATATACTTATATATATATACATATATATATTTATGCACATATAAATATATATATATACATATATTATTACCTATGCAACTAAGTACAAGTATATATAAGTACATATATATATACATATATATACACACATATTTCTAAATATATATATAAATACAAATATACATAAATATATACATATATATCTATAACTATAAATACATATATATATATCTAATTATAAATATACATATATACATATACATAGATATATATACATATATAACTACATATACACCTATATAATTATAACCATAGCTATATATATACATATAGATATATATATTTATATATATACATATATATATATTTTCATATCACCTACCACACGTTGTATTGCGGGAATATCTACACCAGTTGCTGATATTCCCCGATACACGAGTACAGAAAGCGTCTCCACACACATCTTCCACCCATCCATTGTACACTACACGCGGCACTTCGTCCTATTGGTTGCGTCTTCCTAGACGACGATCAACTCGAGACTGTGCTACATGCCATTTCCACCTCCACCCCCACCCCTATATACATATATAATACATACATATATCTATACTATATTTACCTTATTTCTATTTGTCTTTCCTACCATTAAAAAGATAAAAAAATATATACAAAAGAGAAAAGATAATCCTTGACTTGCAGGTACTCAGTCTTGCGAATAGCAAGACCAGTTTTGGAACCCTAATTTGGCTCAAAGCCAAGAACATGATTTTGAGGGTGTACCTCAAGGACAAAAATTATCGGAAAAAAATCATTAAATAGAAAAACACGAAAAACATAATAAATGAACAAAAGAGGTTCGTTGTAAGAAAGGCGTAGAAACTTATTCACCTCTAATGCCGCTTCCCTGAGTTCGACCCTGGGGCTAAAAGTGACCAAGATAAAATCAGGTAGGCCAGGTTAAAAATTTTGTAAAAAAATGGTTAGGCTCGATTTAGGTTAACCATTATACTCATTTCAACGATTAAATCACCATATTAACACAACCTATCCGGGTTCGACCAGGAGGGCCCGGTCAAAAGTAATGCTTCCTATTGTGTAGGAAATCAGTGGGGCTCTCGGGTCCTGCTTCTTAGGAGGTATCTTGCTTAGGATCAATGTGCTTGTGTTATCAGACAAAACTACTCTCCTATTGATTTCAAATTTCGCTCTACGCCTTTCTTTATATGCATTCAGTAAACCTATGGCGTAGGTGGGGATTGATTTGATAGCCGCGTGGAGTAGAATGATTGTCAATTTGAAAGCCTGAAGTAAGGACATCCTTTCCTACAATTTCTTCTTCGACTGTTTCTGTTTGCCCATACAACAACATACTCCCGAATCAGACAATGATGTTTTGTTGATCACATTCTTAGTTAGGAGTTTGGAATTCTTGCTACAGGGCCTAATGGGGCTGACACGGGGTTGGGTAGGTCCCTTGTGTCTACTACCACTCCTCAAGGTGATGGTGTTTGCCATGGAAAAATTCTATTGGTTAGTGCCTTAGGGAGGGCTGGGCAAAACAGGAGGCTCCCGGTTGATTATGGTAGGAACTTGGTTCACTCCGGGAGGGGTTGGGGTAGCCTAAATAGATAGCATGAGCTTGAGCATGCGACTCCCCATCATTACCAAACCCTTGAGGCCCAACGCCTCAGTTCTGAACATTCCTTGGGTTTTTTACAGATTGTGATGGTAGAGATCAAGGCTATCGGTTGTTTGTACTAAGTCTGGATTGTAAGGTGTCCAGCAAAGTTTTCATCTGTTGCATGAGTTGGAGCATTAACCCTTACATTTCTACCATTTTCAAGTTCAAGTCAGCCTTCTCGGCGGGATGTTGAGCATTCCACATGGGTTGATTAACCTTATTCAGGGGTAACTGAGTACATACATGACCTTGATCCATTGGTTTTTGCGGTACATAGTTGTTGGGTCGATATTGGGTCTACTGCCCCTAATCTCTCCAAGAGAAGTTAGGATGATTTCTCCAACCAGAATTGTAGGAATTCGAATAAGGGTTGGACCTAACATTCTCTTGCATAGCATGAGCATCCTTATAAGATGAGGATGAACAAGGACCAGAAAGACTAGGATCCAAGGCCCCAATTTGGAACCCATAAGGATCCGAGTTGGCTCGAAGGTCGAGCCGGTTCCAGTTGGTTCACAAACTCCTGTCCCGTAGGAGCTTGCAAAGAATGGAATCCCGACCCCTGGGATTGAGTGGATCTAGAAAAGATAGAGTTTCTGGACATCCACTCTTCCATTCATTTAGTAACTAGATCCATCTTATCTAATTTGTTGTAGATCAATTCCATATTAGATGTATGAGAATCTTTGACCTCATTGGCTTTTAATCTACATTTTTGGGATCAGTTGAAGGTTTCCATGGAGGCATGGTATAAAGAATTTTTTCTCATTTCCTCAAACAAATCATACGTGCTATCTGCGTCCTTGTTGAGGAAATTGCCTCCGCAAGAAGCATCCACATGATTACAGAGTTGATCATTCAACCCGTAATAAAAAATCTGCACAAGTTGCCATTTAGGCACCTCATGGTGTGGACACTTCTGCAACAGATCCTAGAATCTCTCCCAGGCCTTATGAAACGGTTCCCCCTGCCGCTGAGCAAAAGTGGCAATTGCCTGTCGCAATGCATTGGTTCACCCAATTGGGAAGAATTTCTTCAGGAAGGCTGATTTCAAAGCTGTCCAGGTAGTAATAGGACTTCCAATGGTACGATACCAATGTGTGGCCTTATCCTTGAGTGAATGGGGGAAAGCCTCATGAGCATCTGTTCTTCATCCACATTCCGCGATTTGGTGGTTTGAACCAGAGTGATTAGGTCTTCCAAATGTTGGAATGGGTCCTCTAAGCCAAGCCCGTAAATGTGTTTAATTAGACTCAAAACTTGGGGTTTGATCTCAACATCTCCGACGAGAATCACAACGTCAGGACGATCCTCATAATTTGAAGGATCATAAAAATCCTTCAAGGGCCGAGCGCCCTGACCATTCATTCATTGGAACCATTGCTGCATCTGCTGCAATTCTTCCAACTACCTCTGAATCAGCTCTTGCTAGTTTAGGAGTGGGGGAGGTGCTTGTTGATCAGCCATGGGATCTACTTGGATAAAGCTCAACCTCCACCTCTGGAAATTGTCTAAAGGTCCTCCCAATCTAGGGTTCAATGACCTCCTTCCAAGCATACATTGGAAGAAAGTCGGAAGGACGGGGAAGAGAAGGGACCCTATAGCACAAAAAGTACAAGCTTCTCCTTAGATGGGGTAGCCTAAGGTCTACTAACTCTAGGAATCTATCCTAAGATTATGGATGATGTACTCTACTTATGTCCAGGCGATCCAACCAGTTAGAAGGAGAGACTGGAGAGAAGGTTCTTCCTTTGGCTTGCACCTCCAGTTCCTAGTGTACCCCCCAACCGCAGTCATTTGATGCTACTCCCGTAGATTGACTAGTATAAGCAGGTTAATCGTGGATAATCTCAATCTGGATCCCAACGAGCGAATGAATCCTTAGGGCCAATGTCTAATAATTTTAGTTAGGCTTGGGAAATTGGTGCTCTAGAATGTGATAGGCCCTTAATGGGTTGTGTCCTTAATGATTTGTTTGAGAACGTGTGAATCTGCACAACCAAGAGGCTTTCAAGCAAGATTATTAATGATGAGTTGAGTTTTAGGTTTCAAATCTTTCTTAATTGCTTTTAGGATTCAAATATTAGGTGTTTTCAACCAAGTTTTGTGAGGCAAACCAAGTTTGTTTTTGAAAGCATGTGTTCAAGTATTTTCCTTTAGAAATCAAGAAAAGTATGGAGTGCCTGGCATGACCTAGTTATTGAATCCTATGGGGTAGCTACAAAATGAACCACTTTTAGATTAGGTGGTGCGGCCCAAACAATTCAATCAATTGGCCCAAATGCACCACCGATTAAGGCACAAAAAAAAAAAGATTAACCTAATACGATTTCTACTCTTTTAATTGTTGAATTTGTGTATCGGGTCCACAGGTCGGAATCCTGGTTGATTAGATTAAAATCAAGTCAGGTTATGTGCCTTTGATGTGGGTGTATAAAGTGTGTAAATTGATTCAACCACAAAAAATATCTTTTTATTATTTTTTTTTATAAGATGTGGGAGAGATGGGTGAAGGTGGCAAACAAGACAAACAAAGTCTATCCTAGGGTTTATGCAAAAACCTAAGTAGATTAAGTCTTGGTTATGAGTGTGGAGAAATGAACTAACGGGGGTGGAATGTGGGGGCACTTACAGAGTACTCTACCACACTTTACTCCAGTCTACTACACTTGGATCTCCATGCTAGGGTACCTGCAAGACAGTAGATCAAAGGCAAGAGGGGTTAGTGCTATGTAAATGTAAAGAAGTGTAATAAACAATAAAGTAAATTCCGTTGTCTCCCTGGCAATGGAGCCAAAATGGCCGCATGTGTTTTGCAAGTTTGAAATCGGGGTTTGGAGTAACCCATCATCATAGTTACAAAACACGTCGATCAGATAAAATTTATATTGAAACTCCAAGGGAGTCCCGGGTCGAACACAGGGAGGCAACGTTTACTTTAATTGAAAATTGCGCTTCGATTTGTTTCTTTTTGGCATTTTAGGGTTTTGTTATTTTTTTGTATTTTTGTAAGAAGAAAACAAGCAAACAAATCGCAAGATAGAGATAGAATAAAAATGGTATAGATATCACTTCAATGTCTATTACAATCAACTATGAAAGAATAAAAAGAGAGGGGGTGAGAGGAAATCTCCCAAATCGACTGTTCAGCGAGACGACGGTGCCTAGTGGAAGCTTAGACGAAGGTGGTGAGGAGCAGGACGATGGAGGTGAGATGCAGGAGGACATCGGGTCGAGGAAAGCTTCAGCGTGGCTCTAGAATGGAGGTGAGAAGATAGAGATGATCTGCTACCGGAATGGAGGTGGGAGGATGGCTCCAAGGCGACCCATGAATGGGGATGGGAAGATGGATGAATATTTGGTGAGGTAGAGGTTTGCTACACTGATAAGAGCCTTGGGATCTTGAGAACAAGCTCTAATGGAGCGTTGGTAGGCTTACTAGAGCTTGGGAGTTGGTGGGAGTAGAGTAGGTAGAGATGACTTGGAAGGGAGGGGGTGTAGGTCCTCTTATAGTGGAGAAGAAGAGGCAAAAATAGGTATGGGACCATTAGTGACATCCAAGTCATCGCTATAGGTAGCTCATGCCTGCTCATGCCCATAGCTGGCATTGCTTCCGCGTGAAGAATCAGTGACGGCTATAAGTATCGTTGTAGATCCAGCTCATGCGTCGCTGTAAGCTGGCACCAACCAAGCACGCACCTGCCCCTTTCTCCACTGGTGCTGTGCTGTGCGCGCTCTTTGCCGCGCATGCGCATCACGCATTACGCGCTGTGCTGTGCCCCTGCATGCCTCCACACGCGTGCGAGCACACCCGCGCTGTCGTGCGTGTGTGATGGGGCGTGCGTGCGCATGGGCTGCCTGGGCTCCGCCATGTGGCGCAGTCCGGGCCGTCCATCTTCTTTTCGTTGTAGGGGCTACTATAGAGGTCAAATTGAGTCGATTTTCTCACCATTAGGGTACGATCATCGACCCAAATCCATCCACGTACTCAGATTTGTCATTTGAAGCTCTGAATTATGTCACTTAGTCCCTTGGCCGTTGATCTTCCTTGAACTGCATATGGTGCTACGGGGCTCCGATCGAAGCGATTTCGGAGGCGTTGGACTCCGATCGTCGTCTTGATCAGATTCGTACGGTCGGATCGTCAATCAAAGGCTCCAAAATAAATATCCTTCTCTCCTGACCACAAAAAGGATGCAGTTAACCTAAATTATTTACAACTACTCCAAATGCAGAATGATGCATGCTATGCAATATTTATAACATGAAATGCAAATCTAAGCCTAGAAACATGCATGAATAGACATTTTACCCTCAATAATTGCGTCTACATCAGAAGGATTAGTCTACTCACCTTCTGGAAGCATTTTGGGCCTATAGGATCGCCCACAAGACCCAATTAGGCATGTCACCCTTCAGATTAGTGTACGAAAAGGCATGTCACCTTCCTTTGAGATGGAGCACAAGGCTTATTGGGCAATACGGAAGTGCAATATAGATCTAATGAAGGCTGGAATACACCGCCAGTTGCAATTGAGTGAGATCGAGGAACTATGCAATGATGCGGATGAGAACTCACATATTAACAAAGAGCTGGTTAAGACATTCCATAATAGGCACATTATATGAAAATCTTTCCACCTTGGTCAAAAAGTTCTACTCTTTAATGCCAAACTCAAACTCTTCCCAGGAAAACTCAGATCAAATTGGATTGGACCATTCTTGGTAAGATCAATCTTTGGAAAGGGAGGCATTGCAATTACCGAACTCAACCTTGATTCTGAACCTTTTGTCATGAATAGCCAGACACTCAAACTGTTTGTTGAACTCACTGACTCAAACTTTGCTAAGATATCTTTTGCCCTCCATTCTCCCCGAGCTCATTGTGTCCTACTGATGCCGTTAAACACATTGCTTAACAGGAGGCAACCGGTCATCTTTTTGAAAAACACAAAATCCTTCTTGCCACAAGATATAAACACATTTATTAAGGGTAAAATGCCTATTCATGCATGTTCCTAGGCTTAGATTTGCATTTCATGTTATAAATATTACGTAGCATGCATCATTCTGCATTTAGAGTAGTTGTATATAATTTAGGTTAATTACATCTTTTTTGTGGTTAGGAGAGAAGGATATTTATTTTGGAGCCTCAGATTGACGATCCGATCGTACAGATCTGATCAAGACGACGATCGGAGTCCAACACCTCTGAAATCGCCTCGATTGGAATTTTGTAGCACCATATGCAGTTTGAGGAAGATCAACGGCCAAGGGACTAGGAGACATCATTCAAAGCTTCAAATGATAAATCCGACCGCGTGGATGGATTTGAGTCGACAATTGTAGCCTAATGACATGAAAATCGACTCAATTCGACCACTGTAGCAGCCCCTACAACAAGAAGATGGACGACCCAGATTGCGCCACGTGGCGCAGCCCAGGCACCAGCGCACGCACGTAGCACCGCACGTGCACAGCAGAGCGGTGCACGTGCGGGCTCGCAGGTGCGCAGGCGTGCATGCTCGCAGCGCCAGTGCGAGGGCGCAAGCGCATGCGGTAAGGTTGGAGCGACGCTAGCATAGTGTGAGGTGGACTACAGCGACACATGAGCTGGTCTTACAACGACACTTACAGCCGTCGGTAATTCATCGCATGCCAGCAAAGCCAGTTGTGGGTGCCAGCGGGCATGAGCTGTCTACAGGGACGTTTCCAGCGACGACCTGGATGCCACTAATGGTCCCATACCGATTTTTGCCTCTTCACCACTATAAAAGAACCTACACCCCCTCCCTTCCAAGCCATCTCTGCCTACTCTACTCCCACCTACTCCCAAGCTCTAGTAAGCCTACCAATGCTCCATTAGAGCTTGTTCTCAAGCTCCCAAGGTGCCTATTAGTCTAGCGAACCCCTACCCCACCAAATACTCCTCCAACTTCCCATCTCCCTTCATAGGTCACCTTGGAGCTGTCCTCTCACCTCCATTCCGGTAGCAGATCAACTCCATCTTCTCGCCTCCATTCTGAAGCCACGCCGAAGTTTTCCTCAACCTGACGTCCTCTAGCATCTTACCTCCATCGTCTCTCTCCTTACCTCCTTCGTCCGAGCTTCCGCCAGGCACCGTTGTCTCCCTGAACAGCTGATTCAGGAGATTTCTTCTCACCTCCCTCCCTTTTTATGCTTTCATAGTTCATTGTAATTGACATTGGCTTGATATATATATCATATTTGTTCCATTTCTATCTTCTCTTTTATTTCAAAAATACAAAAAAGAAACAAAATGAAGTGCGGTTGTCAAGTAAAGTAAACGTCGCCTCCCTGTGTTCGACCCGAGAGTCCCTTGGAGTTTCGGTGTAAATTTTATCTGCTCGACGTGTTTTGCAACTGCGACGATGGGTTACTTGTAACCTCGATTTCTAACACGCGAAGCATGCCCTACCATTTTGGCGCTGTTGCTGGGGAGGCAAAGGAATTTACTTTAGTGTTTATTGCATTTCTTTGCATTTACATAGCATTAACCCTACTTGTTTTTGATCTACTATCCTGTAGGTACCCTAGCATGGAGATCCAAGTGCAGTAAACCGGAGTAATGTGCGGGTAGAGTGTTTTGTAAGTGTCCTCCACACCAGCCCCACCTTAGTTTTCATTCCATAATCGAATAACTCAAACCCAAATGAACTTAGGTGGTTTTTATGAATCCTAGGATAGATTTGGTTGTTTGTTTGCAACCTCCACTCACCTCGCCATCCACATAAATTAAAAAAAAATGTTATCTGATTGTGGGATTTTCTGAAAGCTACACACTTAACACCCACAACTTCTTATCCTAAGGTGCATAATCACTTTGATTCTACCACTTAATCGGGATCTGACCTGTGGACCCGGTACACTTCAACTAAATACACATAAGTGAGTAGAAATCTAAATAGGTTAAGCATTCTTGTGTGCCTTAACTAAGTGGTGCAATAGGCCAATTGATTGAGTTGTTTGGGTCGCACCACTCAATCTAAAACTAATCCATCAAGTAGCTTGCCACTTATGGTTGATTCTTAGGGCTGAACCAGGCACTCCATATTATTTTTGATTTTTAAAGGAACATATCATCACCCGTGCTTTCAAAACTTGTAGTGTTCTACTAAACCTTGATTGAACCAACCTAAGAATTAAACCCTGAAAGCTACTAAACAAGGTTGAACCCTAAAAGACACATCATCAAATAACCTTGTTTGAGAACCCTGGTTGTGCATGCACACACATTTTAATTGATCATTAAGGGCACAACCCATCTAAAGGGCCCATCACATTCCTGAAGCACCATTGTCCCAAGACTAACTAAAATTGATTAGACGTTGGCCCTAAGGACTAGTTTGCTCATCGGGATCCAAATTGAGATTGTTCACGATTAACCTGCTTATACTAGTTAATCTGATGTCTAGCTAGGGGAGTAGCGTCAAACGACCACGGTTGGGGGGTACACTAGGAACCGGAGGCTCAAGCCAAAGGAAGAACCTTCTCCTCAGTCCCTCCTTCTAACTGGTTGGATTGCATGGACATATGTAGAGTAAATCGTCTATAATCTTAGGACAGATTCTGAGAGTCTATAGACCTTTAGGTTACCCAAACTAAGGACAGGCATGTATTTTTGTATTGTAGGGCTCCTTTCTCTTCTGATTTCCGTTCTTACTTCACCATGTACCCTTCCACATCCTACACACATTTCACATCCTATCCTCCTACCACCACTTATCCCCAAAATGATTACTATCCCAACTTGACTTGTAATTACCCATCCACTAGCCAGGATGACTTTGATTGGGGATATGAATCCGGACCTCAGTGTCTAGGGCTTAACCTTAGACAACAAGACTATGACTTCTATCCTTCCTAGAGCTACAATAATTATAGATCTCCATCGTTTGATGATCAACCTAACTGTTGAACTTATTTTACGAAGCTACGCTAACGTGTTTGGTTTTGGAAAACCCGTCGTTGTAGTTCGAAAGCGAAGGATTCGTGTTCAACAAATAAAATTTATACCGAAATTAAAATTCCGGGTCGAACACAGGGAGGCGAACGTTTGATTTAAAAACTTCACGTTTCTTTTTATTTTGTCACAAAGAAATTCAATTTAAACTATCTAAGTATCTACAACAAATAAAAGAGACAGAGGGAGTAAGAGAGAGAGAAAGAATACTATACATGGAAATCAAAATAAGATGTAGAATAGACAAGGAATTTATCATAAAAGAGTTCTTTCGTTACAACTAGAAAACATAAAACAATTACTCTAGAAAGCATTAAAAGAATGGAGGGAGAAGTGTCCTCCTCGACGATCGCTCGGAGGACGAATAGACTACTCTAGAAAGCAGTAAATCTATACTAGAAAGCAGTAAAAAGAATAGGGAGAGAGAAATCCTCCTCGACGGTCGCTTGGAGGACGAGCCGGACGGGACGACGCCTGGACGAAGGAGAACGAAGCGGGACGAAGGAGGACAAAGCAGAAGAACGGGAACGAAGCAGCATGCCGTCGTCGTCGCGGGATCCACTTCCGAAGGGGGACGAAAATTTGGACTTTATCTCGCGAGAAGCATCCCGGGTGTGGGACAAGCTTCTCTTGAGCTTTGGAGAGGTAGAGAGGAGAAGGAAGGGATGCAAATTTCATATGGAGGGGGTCTCCTTTTATAGTTGCAAGGAGTGGGGGCAAAATGGACATTACATCTTCAAAATAATAAATAAGGGGTCTTTAGTGACGGATAAAACCGTCGCTAAAGCCCCGCCGTCGCCGTCGCCGCCGCGCCCACGCGCGCCCGCTCGGCTGGCCTGCGCGCGTAACGCATACGCACGTCCGCGTCGTCTCAGCCGTCCGATCGCGAGATCGGACGGCTTAGATCGCGTCCGCGCCCGCTGCGTAGCGCGCCGCCCGCGTGTGATCGCGCGCCCACCAGAGCGTCCAATTGCGCGTCGGCGCTATCGGGCGCGCGCGGCCGTTGGATCTTCATCTGACGCTCGTGCGCGCCCGCTCGCCCGCGCCTTCGACCCCCTCACCGCGGCTCGAACCCGCGACCTCCGCTTCGCCCGCAGCTGCGTCGCCGCTGCGCTACGCGAGCGAAATGGTCGCGCGGACGTTTTTAAACGCGAGCGACCGCAGCCGTTGGATCGAGATCCAACGGCGGAGAGGTGACGGTGCGCGGTCTTCACAGGACTCCTGCGGCCGATTGGGCGGCTGGGATGGCGCCACGTGGCGCTATCTTGGCCGTCCATCTTCTGGAAGTTGTAGATGGTGCCACGGATGTCGGATTGACTCGATTTTTGTGTCGTTCGGCTACGATCGTCGATCCGAATTCATCCGTGTGGTCGGATTTTCCATCTGAAGTGCAGATTTACACCATCCTGGCCCTTGATCTTCTAGGATTCCCCGATCTCTATCTGATGCTACGGATGCCTGATTAGGGCGATCTTGGAGTCGTTGAACTCCAATCGTCGCCCTGATCATATCCATACGGTTGGATCTTTGATCCGAGGCCCCGATAAAATATTTGCCCTGTCCAAGCACATAAAAGGAGACAATTAACCTCCATTTTATTCAAACTACTCTAAATGCAAGATGATGCATGTAATGCAATATTTATATCATGAAATGCAATCCTATGCTTAAGAACATGCATAAATAGACATTTTAAGTAGTGTAAATGTGTTTACATCATACCCCCATGCCTATCTTTTGCTAGTCCCTAGCAAAAACTATATGCTATTTATAAAAGAATTAGGTTAGATTATTTGGACCTGAGTTATTTTCAATCATTAAGAAATTATCTACTTAAGAACTGAACTTTCAAAGACGCAACAGTGCCCGGGTATCAGCCAAAATGCAGACCGCCTCAAGCCTCGCCTTATTCAAAGAAAAATTTCTTTTTCTGTTTTTACTCTCTTTTTTTTTTTTTTTTTTTTTTGGATTTTCAAATTTTAGGGTTTAAGAGTGGCTTTCTACGGCCATTCAACTCACCCAAGATTTGATGAGAACCCTAAGTTTTAAGCATCTTATTGTGATTGTGATAGACTCGTTGACCGGCAATTAAAACGGACTTCGGATTTCTACGCCTCTAGGTAACCTCAAAAAGAATTCTGCCTAAAGGTGTATCTTTACAACCGGTAGCTTTCTCCCTACTTTTATTTTTTTTTAACGGGGTCAACACAAGGGTGAATCCAGTGTATATCTCCCCGGTTTATTCTACTTCTCCGCTTCTTCCTAAGTGTTTTGGGAATTTTTAGTGCATTTTCTGAGCTGGGTTCTGGACAACCGGTCGATGAGCTGTTACCACCGACAACTTGCCAGCCATACTCGTGCGGCGAAGTGTGGCTTATTTCTTTTTGTTCTTTTATCCTTTTTGATTTTTTTTTTTTTTTTTTTAAGTAGGTGGCTTCCCTGGTCTAAGATTTACCTAAAGGCAGCAAAAAGAGAAAGGTCAGTGACTGGGCTCTGGACAACCTACCTATGGGCTGTTACCCACGATAACTTGCCAGCCATATCACCCTAGAAGGTTCATTAGCTACCCAATTTCCATTAAAATTACCGAGCAATGAGTCAGTGCAAAGAAAGTGTGTAGATGCTTAAAACTCAAAATTCCCTTAAATCAGAGGGCGGGTTGACAAGTCGTGTACTTATCACCCAAACTTATTTATTCCAATTATAATAAAATTCAGGTTGGCGAGAACTCGAAAAACAAATCCACATTTTAGTGGATACATAGGCTGATTAAGTCCAAAGACCTGAAGGGTCTTTGTGTTCAGAACATAATATAGTATTTCTTAAGATCGAAAATTTTCTTAAACCCAAATTCTCTTTCCTAATTTTGATTTTTTTATTTTTTTTTATATAAAATAAAACAAATCTACGGAGCTGACGAATGAATTCAAAGATAAATATCCATCCCCCCATGCCTATCTAATGCAATGTCCTCATTGTATTAAAAAGACATAAAACAGAGTGGAAAAGCGTAGAAAGCACCTGAATTGCGTGGATATCGGGTCCGCTCCGAGATGAAAATGAAAAAGAACTGTATATGTGCTGAGTTTAGTGCCTTCAGCTAGGCACACTATACAAAGAAAAGAAATGAAGAATTCACATGTGCAGGTCAGAATTAGAATGAACAGAAGAATCCTCTGACCTGTCAGCAGAGGCCACAGATGTGGACCAGATTGTGGTGCAGACCCACACCCCATAATCGAGAATATCTTAGGTTCTGGATAAAAATTACCCAAAACCTAAAATCAGAATGCAAACGGGGTCGGGCCTGCGATTTGTGAGGATGCAACCCAAGGCCAAAATGTCGGGTTACAGAGAATTGAAGCTCAAAAGGATAATCGTTAAATGTGTGCTTGAGTTTGACATCCTCGAAACAAATGTCGTAAGGGTTCTGATTTGATGGTTTCAGTTTAAAAGGAACCCTTCGACTCAATCTTCCATTTCCTCCCAAATTGACTTCCCAAATCAGAATTTCCCAGCTCCTATCCTCCTCATTCGGCATATCAAATTCCATGACCTCTTGTATATTCATCACCCCGTCTGAAATCTCCAAGTCTAGATGATGTGGCAAAATCAAAATTGACTTGGGTCTAATTATCTCAGAATTAGAATCATCAATAAGCTCAACAGGGTGTAACTGATAATCAGGGCATTGAATTAATTCCTCCAGAAAATGCGATTCTAGATCTGTATTGTGTGCCCTAATAAGATCAGTTTCCTCAGTTATTGGGCTATCAAATGATCTATCAGATTCCTCAGGCCCAATCGTCTCACAAAAATCGTGATCTGAAAACTCGTGTGAGACTTCGCAACTTGAATCTTCACCATCGGGATCCGTATCAATGTATGTCCCAAAATCATTTGTCACTTTGCGTTCCAAGGAGACATACTTTTCCTCGTAACCCGGCTCAGGGATTTCAGGTGAAGAAATCAAATCATCCTTAATTGGTTGTTTTAATTCAATCTGGTCAGCTTCGTAACACGTGTCCCCCCAACAGGTGCCTGAGCGGGTTCTGTCATTGGCTTCCTGAAGAGAGTTCATCCTGGGAATTATTCCAAGATTGAATCAAAGCAACCACGAATCTCATCCTCAATTTCGCTAATTTCCCAAGTAGAAACTCACCCGGGTTCTTATCCTTAACATCCTGGAGCCAATCCAACAAAGACTTGTTTAAATCATCAATCATTTCAATCAGGGGCTCCAATCTCTCAATGCAAGGTATTGGCTGAACTTCTAAAGATTGAATGATATTCCTCAAGTTAGCCAGAACCTTATCTTGAACCTGATTAACCTGAACCAAATGAGTTGGTTCAGGGTTGGGCGAGTTTGACATCAATGTAGAGGAATTAACGAATTGAGATTCGTTATACCCATCCTGATAATAGGTCATTTCAGATTGTTCAAAAGATGGAGATGACCTAAAGGCAGTGAAATCAGAGGATGGGTAAGGATCAGTGTATCCTTCTTGATTGTTGATCGCATTAGGTTGTTCATGAAAGGAGGACGATCTATAATCGATGCAACTCTGAGAAGGATAGAATTGAGAATCAAAGTGTTCAGGGTTAGACCCTAAACACGGGGGTCCGGAATTGTATCCCCAATCCGAATTATCCCAACTAACTGATGGTCGATTACAATACGAGTTGGGATAATCGTCATGTTGAGGATAATTTACAACAGGAGGGAAAGAGCGGGAATACGTGAAATATGTGGAAGGATTCATGAGACACGGGAGGAAGAAAGGTGCCCTGCAATACAAACAATCAAACCTGTCCTTAAATGGGTTAGCCTACAGACCTACAGACTCTCAAAACCCGTCTTGAGATAAAGGAACGATTTGATCTACTTCTGTCTGTTCAATCCAACCAGTTAGAAGGAGGGACTGGGGAGAAGGTTCTTCCTTCGGCTTGCGCCTCCGGTTCCTAGTGTACCCCCCAGCCGCGATCGTTTGACTCTGCTCCCCTAGCTAGACATCAGATTGAACAGTAGAAACAGACTAATCGAAAATAATCTCGTTCTGAGTTCTGAAGAGCGAGTCCAATCCTTAAGGCCAACGTCTACTCTGTTTTATTTAGGGCTAGATTTGAATGTGCTTTGGAATGTGATGGCCCCTTTAAATGGGTTGTGCCCTTAATGATTGATTGCTTTGTGTGTGCGTGCACAACCAGTGGTTTTCAAGCAAGATTATTTTTGATGTGATGAATTTTAAGGTTCAAATCTTGCTTAGTAGCTTTTCGGATTCAACTTTAGGTGTTTTCAATCAAGTTTCATTGGCACACCAGGTTTTGCAAGCACAGGTGAAGATATTTTCCTTTAAAGTTTAAAAAGAATGTGGAGTGCCTGGTAGATCCCTAAGAGTTGAACCTAATTGGCAGCTACTTGATGAGTTGATTTTATTTGAAGTGGTGCGGCCCAAACAACTCAAACAACTGGCCTGATGCACCACCTAATTAGGCACACAAATGATTACCCAATCTGATTTCTACTCGATTATGTGTTTGGATGTGTGTACCGGCTCCTAAGATTGGTTTACCGGTTGAGTTAGAAAATCAGATGAGGTTGTGTACCTCTGTGAGATTTTTTTTATTATTATTATTATTTTTTAATGTGGGGGTTGGAGTGAGTATGGATGTCAAACAACAAACAATCTAACCTTAGAGTTTATAAGAACACCTAGGTTGATTGATGTTTGAATTATTATGTGATGAAATGAAATCTAATGGGTGGGAGGTGGGGGATAACTTACAAAACCTTCCACAGCACTTTACTCCGATCTACCGCTTTTGCCTGTCTCAAAAGAGTACCTGCAATTACAATAAGAAAGGAAAAAAAAAAAAGTGAGGTAAATGATTTGTAAGTTACAAAATGCGAAGAGAAATCAAAGAGCGTTGCCTCCCCGGCAACGGCGCCAAAATGTTGAACTTATTTTACGAAGCTACGCTAACGTGTTTGGTTTTGGAAAACCCGTCGTTGTAGTTCGAAAGCGAAGGATTCGTGTTCAACAAATAAAATTTATACCGAAATTAAAATTCCGGGTCGAACACAGGGAGGCGAACGTTTGATTTAAAAACTTTGCGTTTCTTTTTATTTTGTCACAAAGAAATTCAATTTAAACTATCTAAGTATCTACAACAAATAAAAGAGACAGAGGGAGTAAGAGAGAGAGAAAGAATACTATACATGGAAATCAAAATGAGATGTAGAATAGACAAGGAATTTATCAAAAAAGAGTTCTTTCGTTACAACTAGAAAACATAAAACAATTACTCTAGAAAGCATTAAAAGAATGGAGGGAGAAGTGTCCTCCTCGACGATCGCTCGGAGGACGAATAAACTACTCTAGAAAGCAGTAAATCTATACTAGAAAGCAGTAAAAAGAATAGGGAGAGAGAAATCCTCCTCGACGGTCGCTTGGAGGACGAGCCGGACGGGACGACGCCTGGACGAAGGAGAACGAAGCGGGACGAAGGAGGATGAAGCAGAAGAACGGGAACGAAGCAGCACGCCGTCGTCGTCGCGGGATCCACTTCCGAAGGGGGACGAAAATTTGGACTTTATCTCGCGAGAAGCATCCCGGGTGTGGGACAAGCTTCTCTTGAGCTTTGGAGAGGTACAGAGGAGAAGGAAGGGATGCAAATTTCGTATGGAGGGGGTCTCCTTTTATAGTTGCAAGGAGTGGGGGCAAAATGGACATTACATCTTCAAAATAATAAATAAGGGGTCTTTAGTGACGGATAAAACCGTCGCTAAAGCCCCGCCGTCGCCGTCGCCGCCGCGCCCACGCGCGCCCGCTCGGCTGGCCTGCGCGCGTAACGCATACGCACGTCCGCGTCGTCTCAGCCGTCCGATCGCGAGATCGGACGGCTTAGATCGCGTCCGCGCCCGCTGCGTAGCGCGCCGCCCGCGTGTGATCGCGCGCCCACCAGAGCGTCCAATTGCGCGTCGGCGCTATCGGGCGCGCGCGGCCGTTGGATCTTCATCTGACGCTCGTGCGCGCCCGCTCGCCCGCGCCTTCGACCCCCTCACCGCGGCTCGAACCCGCGACCTCCGCTTCGCCCGCAGCTGCGTCGCCGCTGCGCTACGCGGGCGAAATGGTCGCGCGGACGTTTTTAAACGCGAGCGACCGCAGCCGTTGGATCGAGATCCAACGGCGGAGAGGAGACGGTGCGCGGTCTTCACAGGACTCCTGCGGCCGATTAGGCGGCTGGGATGGCGCCACGTGGCGCTATCTTGGCCATCCATCTTCTGGAAGTTGTAGATGGTGCCACGGATGTCGGATTGACTCGATTTTTGTGTCGTTCGGCTACGATCGTCGATCCGAATTCATCCGTGTGGTCGGATTTTCCATCTGAAGTGCGGATTTACACCATCCTGGCCCTTGATCTTCTAGGGTTCCCCGGTCTCTATCTGATGCTACGGATGCCTGATTAGGGCGATCTTGGAGTCGTTGAACTCCAATCGTCGCCCTGATCATATCCATACGGTTGGATCTTTGATCCGAGGCCCCGATAAAATATTTGCCCTGTCCAAGCACATAAAAGGAGACAATTAACCTCCATTTTATTCAAACTACTCTAAATGCAAGATGATGCATGTAATGCAATATTTATATCATGAAATGCAATCCTATGCTTAAGAACATGCATAAATAGACATTTTAAGTAGTGTAAATGTGTTTACATCATACCCCCATGCCTATCTTTTGCTAGTCCCTAGCAAAAACTATATGCTATTTATAAAAGAATTAGGTTAGATTATTTGGACCTGAGTTATTTTCAATCATTAAGAAATTATCTACTTAAGAACTGAACTTTCAAAGACGCAACAGTGCCCGGGTATCAGCCAAAATGCAGACCGCCTCAAGCCTCGCCTTATTCAAAGAAAAATTTCTTTTTCTGTTTTTACTCTCTTTTTTTTTTTTTTTTTTTTTTTTTGGATTTTCAAATTTTAGGGTTTAAGAGTGGCTTTCTACGGCCATTCAACTCACCCAAGATTTGATGAGAACCCTAAGTTTTAAGCATCTTATTGTGATTGTGATAGACTCGTTGACCGGCAATTAAAACGGACTTCGGATTTCTACGCCTCTAGGTAACCTCAAAAAGAATTATGCCTAAAGGTGTATCTTTACAACCGGTAGCTTTCTCCCTACTTTTATCTTTTTTTAACGGGGTCAACACAAGGGTGAATCCAGTGTATATCTCCCCGGTTTATTCTACTTCTCCGCTTCTTCCTAAGTGTTTTGGGAATTTTTAGTGCATTTTCTGAGCTGGGTTCTGGACAACCGGCCGATGAGCTGTTACCACCGACAACTTGCCAGCCATACTCGTGCGGCGAAGTGTGGCTTATTTCTTTTTGTTCTTTTATCCTTTTTGATTTTTTTTTTTTTTTTTTAAGTAGGTGGCTTCCCTGGTCTAAGATTTACCTAAAGGCAGCAAAAAGAGAAAGGTCAGTGACTGGGCTCTGGACAACCTACCTATGGGCTGTTACCCACGATAACTTGCCAGCCATATCACCCTAGAAGGTTCATTAGCTACCCAATTTCCATTAAAATTGCCGAGTAATGAGTCAGTGCAAAGAAAGTGTGTAGATGCTTAAAACTCAAAATTCCCTTAAATCAGAGGGCGGGTTGACAAGTCGTGTACTTATCACCCAAACTTATTTATTCCAATTATAATAAAATTCAGGTTGGCGAGAACTCGAAAAACAAATCCACATTTTAGTGGATACATAGGCTGATTAAGTCCAAAGACCTGAAGGGTCTTTGTGTTCAGAACATAATATAGTATTTCTTAAGATCGAAAATTTTCTTAAACCCAAATTCTCTTTCCTAATTTTGATTTTTTTATTTTTTTTTATATAAAATAAAACAAATCTACGGAGCTGACGAATGAATTCAAAGATAAATATCCATCCCCCCATGCCTATCTAATGCAATGTCCTCATTGTATTAAAAAGACATAAAACAGAGTGGAAAAGCGTAGAAAGCACCTGAATTGCGTGGATATCGGGTCCGCTCCGAGATGAAAATGAAAAAGAACTATATATGTGCTGAGTTTAGTGCCTTCAGCTAGGCACACTATATAAAGAAAAGAAATGAAGAATTCACATGTGCAGGTCAGAATTAGAATGAACAGAAGAATCCTCTGACCTGTCAGCAGAGGCCACAGATGTGGACCAGATTGTGGTGCAGACCCACACCCCATAATCGAGAATATCTTAGGTTCTGGATAAAAATTACCCAAAACCTAAAATCAGAATGCAAGCGGGGTCGGGCCTGCGATTTGTGAGGATGCAACCCAAGGCCAAAATGTCGGGTTACAGAGAATTGAAGCTCAAAAGGATAATCGTTAAATGTGTGCTTGAGTTTGACATCCTCGAAACAAATGTCGTAAGGGTTCTGATTTGATGGTTTCAGTTTAAAAGGAACGCTTCGACTCAATCTTCCATTTCCTCCCAAATTGACTTCCCAAATCAGAATTTCCCAGCTCCTATCCTCCTCATTCGGCATATCAAATTCCATGACCTCTTGTATATTCATCACCCCGTCTGAAATCTCCAAGTCTAGATGATGTGGCAAAATCAAAATTGACTTGGGTCTAATTATCTCAGAATTAGAATCATCAATAAGCTCAACAGGGTGTAACTGATAATCAGGGCATTGAATTAATTCCTCCAGAAAATGCGATTCTAGATCTGTATTGTGTGCCCTAATAAGATCAGTTTCCTCAGTTATTGGGCTATCAAATGATCTATCAGATTCCTCAGGCCCAATCGTCTCACAAAAATCGTGATCTGAAAACTCGTGTGAGACTTCGCAACTTGAATCTTCACCATCAGGATCCGTATCAATGTATGTCCCAAAATCATTTGTCACTTTGCGTTCCAAGGAGACATACTTTTCCTCGTAACCCGGCTCAGGGATTTCAGGTGAAGAAATCAAATCATCCTTAATTGGTTGTTTTAATTCAATCTGGTCAGCTTCGTAACACGTGTCCCCCCCAACAGGTGCCTGAGCGGGTTTTGTCATTGGCTTTCCTGAAGAGAGTTCATCCTGGGAATTATTCCAAGATTGAATCAAAGCAACCACGAATCTCATCCTCAATTTCGCTAATTTCCCAAGTAGAAACTCACCCGGGTTCTTATCCTTAACATCCTGGAGCCAATCCAACAAAGACTTGTTTAAATCATCAATCATTTCAATCAGGGGCTCCAATCTCTCAATGCAAGGTATTGGCTGAACTTCTAAAGATTGAATGATATTCCTCAAGTTAGCCAGAACCTTATCTTGAACCTGATTAACCTGAACCAAATGAGTTGGTTCAGGGTTGGGCGAGTTTGACATCAATGTAGAGGAATTAACGAATTGAGATTCGTTATACCCATCCTGATAATAGGTCATTTCAGATTGTTCAAAAGATGGAGATGACCTAAAGGCAGTGAAATCAGAGGATGGGTAAGGATCAGTGTATCCTTCTTGATTGTAGATCGCATTAGGTTGTTCATGAAAGGAGGACGATCTATAATCGATGCAACTCTGAGAAGGATAGAATTGAGAATCAAAGTGTTCAGGGTTAGACCCTAAACACGGGGGTCCGAAATTGTATCCCCAATCCGAATTATCCCAACTAACTGATGGTCGATTACAATACGAGTTGGGATAATCGTCATGTTGAGGATAATTTACAACAGGAGGGAAAGAGCGGGAATGAGTGAAATATGTGGAAGGATTCATGAGACACGGGAGGAAGAAAGGTGCCCTGCAATACAAACAATCAAACCTGTCCTTAAATGGGTTAGCCTACAGACCTACAGACTCTCAAAACCCGTCTTGAGATAAAGGAACGATTTGATCTACTTCTGTCTGTTCAATCCAACCAGTTAGAAGGAGGGACTGGGGAGAAGGTTCTTCCTTCGGCTTGCGCCTCCGGTTCCTAGTGTACCCCCCAGCCGCGATCGTTTGACTCTGCTCCCCTAGCTAGACATCAGATTGAACAGTAGAAACAGACTAATCGAAAATAATCTCGTTCTGAGTTCTGAAGAGCGAGTCCAATCCTTAAGGCCAACGTCTACTCTGTTTTATTTAGGGCTAGGTTTGAATGTGCTTTGGAATGTGATGGGCCCTTTAAATGGGTTGTGCCCTTAATGATTGATTGCTTTGTGTGTGCGTGCACAACCAGTGGTTTTCAAGTAAGATTATTTTTGATGTGATGAATTTTAAGGTTCAAATCTTGCTTAGTAGCTTTTCGGATTCAACTTTAGGTGTTTTCAATCAAGTTTCATTGGCACACCAGGTTTTGCAAGCACAGGTGAAGATATTTTCCTTTAAAGTTTAAAAAGAATGTGGAGTGCCTGGTAGATCCCTAAGAGTTGAACCTAATTGGCAGCTACTTGATGAGTTGATTTTATTTGAAGTGGTGCAGCCCAAACAACTCAAACAACTGGCCTGATGCACCACCTAATTAGGCACACAAATGATTACCCAATCTGATTTCTACTCGATTATGTGTTTGGATGTGTGTACCGGCTCCTAAGATTGGTTTACCGGTTGAGTTAGAAAATCAGATGAGGTTGTGTACCTCTGTGAGATTTTTTTTATTATTATTATTATTTTTTAATGTGGGGGTTGGAGTGAGTATGGATGTCAAACAACAAACAATCTAACCTTAGAGTTTATAAGAACACCTAGGTTGATTGATGTTTGAATTATTATGTGATGAAATGAAATCTAATGGGTGGGAGGTGGGGGATAACTTACAAAACCTTCCACAGCACTTTACTCCGATCTACCGCTTTTGCCTGTCTCAAAAGAGTACCTGCAATTACAATAAGAAAGGAAAAAAAAAAAAGTGAGGTAAATGATTTGTAAGTTACAAAATGCGAAGAGAAATCAAAGAGCGTTGCCTCCCCGGCAACGGCGCCAAAATGTTGAACTTATTTTACGAAGCTACGCTAACGTGTTTGGTTTTGGAAAACCCGTCGTTGTAGTTCGAAAGCGAAGGATTCGTGTTCAACAAATAAAATTTATACCGAAATTAAAATTCCGGGTCGAACACAGGGAGGCGAACGTTTGATTTAAAAACTTCGCGTTTCTTTTTATTTTGTCACAAAGAAATTCAATTTAAACTATCTAAGTATCTACAACAAATAAAAGAGACAGAGGGAGTAAGAGAGAGAGAAAGAATACTATACATGGAAATCAAAATGAGATGTAGAATAGACAAGGAATTTATCATAAAAGAGTTCTTTCGTTACAACTAGAAAACATAAAACAATTACTCTAGAAAGCATTAAAAGAATGGAGGGAGAAGTGTCCTCCTCGACGATCGCTCGGAGGACGAATAGACTACTCTAGAAAGCAGTAAATCTATACTAGAAAGCAGTAAAAAGAATAGGGAGAGAGAAATCCTCCTCGACGGTCGCTTGGAGGACGAGCCGGACGGGACGACGCCTGGACGAAGGAGAACGAAGCGGGACGAAGGAGGACGAAGCAGAAGAATGGAAACGAAGCAGCACGCCGTCGTCGTCGCGGGATCCACTTCCGAAGGGGGACGAAAATTTGGACTTTATCTCGCAAGAAGCATCCCGGGTGTGGGACAAGCTTCTCTTGAGCTTTGGAGAGGTAGAGAGGAGAAGGAAGGGATGCAAATTTCGTATGGAGGGGGTCTCCTTTTATAGTTGCAAGGAGTGGGGGCAAAATGGACATTACATCTTCAAAATAATAAATAAGGGGTCTTTAGTGACGGATAAAACCGTCGCTAAAGCCCCGCCGTCGCCGTCGCCGCCTCGCCCACGCGCGCCCGCTCGGCTGGCCTGCGCGCGTAACGCATACGCACGTCCGCGTCGTCTCAGCCGTCCGATCGCGAGATCGGACGGCTTAGATCGCGTCCGCGCCCGCTGCGTAGCGCGCCGCCCGCGTGTGATCGCGCGCCCACCAGAGCGTCCAATTGCGCGTCGGCGCTATCGGGCGCGCGCGGCCGTTGGATCTTCATCTGACGCTCGTGCGCGCCCGCTCGCCCGCGCCTTCGACCCCCTCACCGCGGCTCGAACCCGCGACCTCCGCTTCGCCCGCAGCTGCGTCGCCGCTGCGCTACGCGGGCGAAATGGTCGCGCGGACGTTTTTAAACGCGAGCGACCGCAGCCGTTGGATCGAGATCCAACGGCGGAGAGGAGACGGTGCGCGATCTTCACAGGACTCCTGCGGCCGATTGGGCGGCTGGGATGGCGCCACGTGGCGCTATCTTGGCCGTCCATCTTCTGGAAGTTGTAGATGGTGCCACGGATGTCGGATTGACTCGATTTTTGTGTCGTTCGGCTACGATCGTCGATCAGAATTCATCCGTGTGGTCGGATTTTCCATCTGAAGTGCGGATTTACACCATCCTGGCCCTTGATCTTCTAGGGTTCCCCGGTCTCTATCGGATGCTACGGATGCCTGATTAGGGCGATCTTGGAGTCGTTGAACTCCAATCGTCGCCCTGATCATATCCATACGGTTGGATCTTTGATCCGAGGCCCCGATAAAATATTTGCCCTGTCCAAGCACATAAAAGGAGACAATTAACCTCCATTTTATTCAAACTACCCTAAATGCAAGATGATGCATGTAATGCAATATTTATATCATGAAATGCAATCCTATGCTTAAGAACATGCATAAATAGACATTTTAATTAGTGTAAATGTGTTTACATCACTAACCAGATCTACAATCGTGATGGATATGCTAATTATAACACTTACCCTCCCCAGAATTATGCTGGATTTAGGTCGCCACCAACCTTTAAGCAACCTGAAACGGCCTACTATCAAGGAGGGACCCGAGAACCTCGACACCTTGACTCCCCTAGATTCAACCCAAACCCACCCAAACCTGAATCAAACCAGTCGATTTAGGAGAACCAAATCCAGGATAGGGTGTTGGCTAATTTGAGGAACACTATACAATCTTTAGAAGCTTAGCCAACACCATGCACTGAAGCATTGGAGCCTATGATCAAAATGATTGATGAACTTAATAGTTCTCTATTGGATTTGCTACAAAGTGTTAGGGATAGGGACCTGGGTGAGTTCCTTCTTGGGAAATTGTCGAGGTTGAGGATGAAATTTGTGGTTGCACTAGTCAAATCTTGGGATGATTCTCAAGATGTACCTTCTTCAGGAGAGCCAATGTCTGAACCCGCTCAAGCGCCTGTCGGGGGGGACACATATTCAGAGATTGGAGATGACCAGATTGGTCTAGAGCAACCCTTTGAGAATGAACCGATTAATTCACCCGAGATCCCCAAGTCCGGAAACAAAAAAAATTGTCTCCTTGGATGATGGAAAGACTTGTGATGTTGAGACATATACAAATGAGGATCATGAATTCTTTGATTTTGAGGGTGAGGAATCTCTTAGTGAAGTCTCACTTAAGCTTGAGGAGAATGATTTTGTGAGACATACGGGCTCGAGGAGTATGACGACCAATTTGGTAGCCCGACTACTGAAGACTCTGATTTGGTTGGGGCTAACTTGGAGGATCCGATACCTGACGACTCAATTAGTAGCCCCATTCCTCAACCACACCTTGAAGAGCTGAATGAACATACTTTTGAGATCATTATGCCCAAGTCAATCCTGATTCAGCCACAATTGTTGGACTTGGGTACTTTAGATGGGGTGTGTAATGATCTGGAGGTCTTGGAAACCTTGATTTCAGAGGATAGGAAGTTGGAAATGAAAATTTGGGAGGCTAATTTTGAGGGAAAAACAAGTTTGGATATAAGGGTGATAAACGTCAGTTTATCATCATTCTTATGCATTAAAACTAACCTAGCTCTTAGGATTTTACTCCACAAACGGGTTTTTGGGCTGCATTTAGGCATAAATTAGGATAGGCATGCATTGCATTTTTTATTGTCTTTTTAATATGTTTTTGTGAGTGTTAGGGATGTACAGATGCAAAGATCCCTAAAACCCTAGCACTCAAGAAGGAAAATGGTGAAGGAGAAGCCCAGACTAGCTGGAACTCAGCTTGATCCAGCTCACCACAGCTGGAACCTAGCTTACTTGAACTAGGGTTAGCTCATCCCAGCTCCATTCAGCTAATCTCAGCTGGATGGCAGCTCAAGAGAGTTCACCTTTGCTCACCCTAGCTCAAGTCAGCTCAGATCTAGCTCAACTTAGCTGAGTCTAGCTCATCTCAGCTCCTACTAGTCCACAAGGAGCTCTAGCTAGCTCAGCTAAGTTGACAGGAGTTCACCCCAGCTTAGATCCAGCTACATCCAGCTCCACTCAGCTCCAACTAGCTGAAGAAGAACTCATCCCAGCTCAGGAAGCTCAAGTCCAGCTCTCGGGGACTCAGCTTAGCTCAACTCAGTTGAGCTAAGCTACCTTAGCTGCCTCAACCAGCTTGATTCTCCCCGGGAGCACCAGACCTAGCTCACCTTAGCTCATTTTGGTAGAAGCTAGCTCACTTTAGCTTGTCTTAGCAACTAGCAAAGAACTAGCAAGCTAAGCCAGCTAGAGTAGCCCCACGCTAGCCTCTTCAGCAGCAGCCAGCTCCAGCTCCAGACTTCTCCTCCTCAGCTCCTTCCTCCAAACCCTAGCTCCATTACCTTCTCCTCTACTCCACCTTTAGCTAAGCTAGCTTAGCTTATCTTAGCTTAGCTTAGCTTAGCTAACAACCAGCTCCTTGGCCATCCATTACATTCAAAATCAACCCTAGCTAGCTCCACCAACTCAAGCCTACCTAAGCTAGCTACCCTACTCAAGTTGGCACCACCTCCTAGCCATCCATTCACCCCACTATCTCCACCAAAAGACACCTAAAGTTGGCTCCAAAAACCACCCCTAACCACCTCTATATTGGTGCCACTTTCAGCCCCTTCATCCACCCTACACCTACCCACATAACCCATCCTAGCCATCCACATACCCCCCTTCTAGAATCCTAAGGTGGCGCCACCTAATAGCCTTCTAGAAGGCCCATTTTGGCGCCAATTCTAAAGGGCACCAAAGGCTTAACTACCCCCTTGGTGTCCCTTAAGGTGGCACCAACTCACCTTGGACATGGGATCTTCAACCACCTCCACCAACTCATCTTGGCCATCCATTTCAAAGGTCACCATAGCCCCCTTCCTATTCTATAAAAAGCCACCACCTACCACCATTTTGGGGCATCCTCCATTAGTGTAATTTGCTACCTAAACCACCTATACCTACGACCAAGAAGAAGGAGTAGAGAAGGAGATTAAAGGGGCACATCACCAGCCCTTTTGGTGCCTTCTTCTCCCCACTCTCTTCAACTTGAGCCACGCCAAGGAGGAGGACTCTTCCACTTCAAGGAGGACGGTCAGGCAAGGGAGAAGGACCTAGGGTGGACGTCCACCCTTGGAGAGAAGCTCAGGGCACGCCCCCTTAGGGCTTGCCTTGGAGGACATTACCTTGGCGGAGCACTGCAAGGAAGGAGTTGAAGGATTTTTTTCAAGCTTGGGAGCCACCAACCTTGGAGCAAGAAGCCCTATTCTTCACCATCTATCTAGAGGATTTGTGTTTGCCTTTCTTATTTTAATTTTTCTAGTAGTAGAAGCATTCCTCCACTAGGCTTTTTTTTGTAAAACACTTTTCATCAATCAAGTTGCCTTCTTTGCAATTTTCTATTTTGCATTTCTACTTGCTTTATTTTTTTATCATTTTTCACTCCCTCTCCCTAATTATTCTAGGCCTCCACTTGCCTAGAGTGAGCTTAGGGAGAGGCTCTACTTGCCACATAGAAGAAGTATTTAAATTGAAGTGTAAATCACCTTTTCCACCACCAGTTAGCATGTTGCCTTAGTTTAAAACAAAAAAAAAATGATATATTAAAAAATTACTAGAAAGAAAGTTGAGATTTGTATTTTGAGAAAGAGAATCACTATTGCAAACCTATTGCCTCCTTGGACGACCCTAGATACTCTCCTATCTAGGAATATAAATTTAAGAGTTGATCGATTTTACGCGTTACAATGACGTATTTTAACAAACCGCGTGAAATCACTATCAAAGGGTACCTATTGACCTGAAACCACCTATCTTCTATACGAACCCTTATGATATCTTTCACGTGCGACCCAAGCCTGGAATAACTGATTATTTTTATGAGCTAGATGTTAAGTGGACAATTGCACCTATTGAACCATCTTTACCTGTTGTTTGACACTTTGGTCTTGGGTTGCACACCACTAAACCGCATGCCCAATCCCGCAAACACAACAACTTTCGATTTTGGGTGATTTTCATCCAGAACCTGAGAACCACTCAACCCTGGGGCATGGGTCTGCACCATAATCTCGTGCATGTCTGTGGACATCTTCTGCAGACAGGTTTCAAGATCAACCTTTTGATTTTGATTCTGACCTGCACTTGTGAATTATCAATTTCTTCTTTGTATGTATGTTATGCCTAGTTGAAGGCATTAAACTTAGCACGTGTGTATACACTCTTCTCTCTGCGGAGCTGACCAGATTTTCATGACACTCAGGTGATATTCTATTTACTTCGCCCTTTCATGTCTTTATTTTTACAATGAGGACATTGCATCATTTAGGCATGGGGGGGCGGATAATCAATTCCTGAAATTATTATGTTAACTCCATAGAATTTCTTTTAGTTTCTTATAAAATTAAAAAAAAATTAAAAATTTGAAAAAAGATAAAAAAAGAAAGAAATTAGGAAAAGGGAACTTAGGCATTTGGAAGTTATTAACTTTAGAAAATGATACGAGAGGACCTAAACACTTAGACTCTTCAGGTCTTCGAGCTTAATTAGCCTGGGTGTCCACTCAAATGTGGATTTAGTCTCGAGTCCTCAACAATTAAAATTTATTTTAATTTGGTACATAATTTGAGATGATAAGTATGCGACTTATCAACTCACCCTCTGACTTGGGGGAACTATAAGCCTAAGCATCTACACACATTTTTTGCACTGACTCACTTTCCAGTGGTTTTCACGGAAATTGGGTAGCTAAGGGACTGACTTGGGTGGTATGGCTGGCAAGTTGTCAGTGGTAATAGCTCCTCGGCCGGTTGTCCAGAGCCCAGCCACAAGAACATTTTCGTTGTACTGCCTTTAGGTAAATCTTAAATCAGGGAAGCCACCTACTTATAAAAAAAAAAAAGGAACACTCAAAAAGAAATGAAAAAAAAGAAAAAGAAAAAGGAGAAAATAAAAAAAAAATAAAACCACACTTCACTGCACGAGTATGGCTGGCAAGTTGTCGGTGGTAACAACTCATTGGCCGATTGTCCAGAACCCAGCTCATAAAAAAATTGCACAATAATTCCCAAAACATCTAGGGAAGAAGCGGCAAAGTAGAATAAACCAGGGAGATATACAATGGGTTCGTATTTGTGTTGACCCCATATAAAAAAAGTAGGGAGAAAGCTACCGATCGTAAAGATAAACCTTTAGGCAAGGTCACTAAGGGTTGTAGAAACCCGAAGTCCATCTTAACGGCCGTTTTATGAGTCTATCACTTTTTCACAAAGATGCTTAGTACTTAGAGTCCTTTTTGAGTCCTGGGCGGGTCGGGTAGCCGTAAAAAGTTATCCCGGAACTCTCAAACTCCAAAAGTACAAAAATATTAGAAAAGAAGAAGAATAAAAAATATATATATCTTCCCTTCTCAAATAAGGTGAGAACTTGGGTGGTCTGCATTCTGGCAGACACCCGGGTACTGTTGAGTTTTCGTAGTTTAGGACTTTAGCTGAAATTTTCTATTGTTAATAAACGACTTAGGCTTAAGCGATATAATCCTAATTCTGCCTTTATACATAGCATATAGTTTAATTTTGCTAGGGACTAGCAAAAGATAGGCATGGGGGTATGATGTAAACACATTTATTAAGGGTAAAATGCCTATTCATGCATGTTCCTAGGCTTAGATTTGCATTTCATGTTATAAATATTTCAAAGCATGCATCATTCTGCATTTAGAGTAGTTGTATATAATATAGGTTAATTGCATCCTTTTTTTGGTTAGGAGAGAAGGATATTTATTTCGGAGCCTCGGATTGACGATCCAATTGTACTGATCTGATCAAGACGACGATCGGAGTCCAACGCCTCTGAAATCGCCTCAATCGGAGTTTCGTAGCACCATATGCAGTTCGACGAAGATCAATGGACAAGGGACTAGGAGACATAATTTGGAGCTTCAAATGATAAATCCGATCGCGCGGATGGATTTGGGTCGACGATCGCAGCCTAACGGTGCAAAAATCGACTCAATCCAACCTCTGTAGCAGCCCTTACAACAAGAAGAAGATAGACGGCCCAGACTATGCCACATGGCGCAGCCCAGGCCGCCAGCACACGCATGCAGCACCGCGGGTGCACACGCAGGTGCGCAGGAGTGCATGCGTGCAGCGCCAGCGCATGGGCACGTGTGTGCGGCAAGGCTAAAGCGACGCCAGCATAACGTGAGGTGTACCACAGCGACACATGAGCTGGACTTACAGCGACGCTTACAGCCATCGGTACTTCATCGCATGCCAGCAAAGCCAGCTGTGGGCACCAGCGGGCACGAGCTGCCAATAGCGACATTTCTAGCGACGACCTGGATGTCACTAATGGTCCCATATCAATTTTTGCCACTTCTCCACCACTATAAAAGGACCTACAACCCCTCCCTTCCAAGCCATCTCTACCAACTCTACTCCCACCTACTCCCAAGCTCTAGCAAGCCTACTAATGCTCCATTAGAGCTTGTTCTCAAGCTCCCAAGGTGCCTATTAGTGTAGCGAACCTCTACCCCACCAAATACTCCTCCAACTTCCCATCTCCCTTCATAGGTCACCTTGGAGTCATCATCTCACCTCCATTCTTGTAGCAGGTCAACTCCATCTTCTCACCTCCATTCCAGAGCCACGCCGAAGCTTTCCTCAACCCGATGTACTCTAACATCTCACCTCCATTGTCTCGCTCCTCACCTCCTTCGTCTGAGCTTCCTCCAGGCGCCGTCGTCTCCCAAACAGCCGATTTAGGAGATTTCCTCTCACCTCCCTCTCTTTTTATGCTTTCATAGTTCATTGTAATTGACATTGGCTTGGTATATATATCATATTTGTTCCATTTCTATCTTGTGATTCATTCTACTTGTCTTTTATTTCAAAAATACAAAAAAGATAACAAAACCCCAAAATACAAAAAAGAAACAAAATGAAGCGCAGTTTTCAAGTAAAGTAAATGTCACCTCGCTATGTTCGACCTGGGACTCCCTTGGAGTTTCGGTATAAATTTTATCTGATCGACGTGTTTTGCAACTACGACGATGGGTTACTTGTAACCTTGATTTCTAAACACGCGAAACACACATGACCACCACATCTTATGCTAAACTCATATTGCACTTTAGAGTTCGTCCATTAGAATAGCTGACTCCACCTCTGGTACTCATACCTGAGCTTGAAATCGTCCGCAACAATCACCCTGACCCGTCCACCCTCCCAAAACTTGTTCCAATGTACGATCTAAGTTGAATTCAAACTCACCTAATTTACAATAAGGACATTGCAAATCGTAGGCATGGGGGAGTATTAAAGTGCAAAACACTGTGAGAATCACTTCACAAGAAAGGGTTTCATCAAAAAAATTACATATTCCAAAAAACAAAAAAAATAAAAATAAAAAAATAGAAAATAGAAAAAGAACAAAAAAATGGAGGAAATTTTGAAAAATAATTTACATATCATTTTTTAGGAGGAAAAGGGAAGGTGATATAAATGTCAAAAAAGTGCATAATTTGAAACAAAAAGAGATAGTCATTAGTAAAAGATTAAGGAATCGACTTAGTTTTAGACCAAATCAAAAGAAAGAAATAAAAGACAAAAGTGCTAAGGGACAAAAGATATTAGTATGAATGCTGATCTTAGGCCTCTTGAGCTGTGATTTTAGGCTTAAAAATTCAAGTATCCATTAAGATCTAGATAGTCCTCAAGAGGTTGGGGAAAATGCGAAGCTTAAGTATTAGGTCTAAGGCTTAGGGATTATTCAGCCTCGTTAACTAACCTCTAGTTTACGAGACTCGGTAACCTAAGCACCCCAATCCACACATAGTCTGGTTCAGTGCACTTAATTATCAAAATCATGTAAATGTGTTAAATCTATTCTGAAAAGCTACCTAGATTAGGAGCGGCTAATCAACACAAGTTGATTTAGAAGAGTTCCTGACATGGAGAAGTGGGAAAGTCCCCTCGAAGATGAGCAATAACATACCGTCTCCTCAGTGCATGCCTCCTAGGATATCTATATATCCTACTGGGGGCATGCAAGCACCTTGTGCTGGTTCAGATGCCATGGACGGCATTATCACGAAATGTCGATTGCCAGGGTCTGGATTTAGCTACAGAATGCCATGGGCAGGATTATCCTGAAATCTCGAAAGCCAAGGTTTTGAGGGTTGCCATGGGCGGTGCTATCTCGAAGCATCGATTGCCAGGGACCCTACGAGGATTGATGGTGGGAGCCAGGAATCCGATACAGACTGCGTTATAAAGCCAATCTGAAGCTAGAAATAAAGAAAGAAAAGAGAGAGAAAGCTCTCCAAAAACAAAAAAAAAATCTTCTGCCTCTCTCTTACAAAAACACACTGCAAACTGAACCTAGGCTAAAACATATTACAAGAACAAGTGCTTTAATTGCGGAGTTCAATGAACCTTAGGTTAGTTCCTGTGGGCCTTAGAAACCTTCGCAGCAAACTGAGGTTAAAGCTGGTCAGGTCCCGATCTTGGTTGGTACATGAGTACCTCTAGGCTTACTATTGGCATTCTGATATAATCTACAAAAGAAAGCACACAATAGAAATCTAAGCATAAAAAGGCATATAGTATAGATTTTGAGTTATTTCCATGAGATTTTTCTAAGGGACTAGATGGGAACACCATCATTAGCCATAAGTAGCTGAATTTAGTCATTATCAAGGAATAAATGCTCCTACATAACTGCAAGAGAGCCATAGTTGATTACATAATCATTTTGAGAGACAGATAGGAAATGAGGGTTAAAACTATAATTTTACCATCATATCATGAATGCAGAACAACCATGGGTTTTTCCAGGGGGTAATTAAGGGTCAAATGGTCTTAAGAGTCCAACAAGTGGGTTAATACAGACAGAAAAGGGTTTAAACCCTAAAAATAGACCCGCTCAGTTAACTGAGGTTCCGGTCAGGATAAAATTCACCTAAACCCTCCACGATTCATAGAAAAATATTCTCTAGGGTTTGGTACCTTCAATTTGACCATCGAAACCCATCTTGACCCAAAATAGAGTCTCAGACTAATATTTGCCTAATTTGTGTTTTTACATAAATTATCCAATCAAACTAGGTCAAAACCAAAATACAACTTCACCATTGGATTCCTTAGGTAAAAATTAGGTTTGTACCAAACTTTTGGCCCAATTGAAGACTGTCTTGACCTAGTTTGCAATTTGGTCTTGTCTGATTCTTTTATATCACACATATGCCCTTAAATTTCAAAATCCTTACAAACAAGGCCCCTAATTTTGTCATCATTTTCATAAAATGGTCCTTGCCACCATGAATCATATTCCTACAAACTATGGTGACCTAAATTTGGCAAATTCTCCTTGATTCCTAGATGAATCCCTCTCAGATTTGAGAGGGAAGTTTGTTAAGGAATTCCCGTCCTTTTGAGCCAATTCCCAACCTCCCAAACCTTCCCAATCTCTCATACGAACACATGAGAGATTAAGGTATCTTAGGATTTCTTTCTCCAGTGAGCTTTCCAAGATTGGGAAACTTGCTTCCAAAGCTCGAAACGTCGTCTAAAGCCTTATAAAAAGACCCCCATGGCCTTGCACTTTTCCCCAGCAAGTTTTGGCCTGAGAAATCCTCTTCTACTCCATCTCCGACCACCTTAGAACTTAGTCCGGTGACTCCTCTCCCCTCTCCTCCTCCGGTCGTCCAACCATCAAATTGGATGGCCGACTAGCTTCCCCTCATCCTCGCAAACCCCTCCGATCGAAGAGAGGTCGAGCCTCTGCCTCAGTCAACATCGCCACCTCACCAATCTCTTCTTCTTCGACGCTGGTCTACCACCACCGGTTGCCTCCACCCCTCTACCTCATCCCTAAGTCCCTCTATCTCTCCCTTTTCCTCTCTACACTATTCTCCCACTCTCACAACACACGCACGACCACCGATTCTCCCTCAACGCTGTCACCTTCCTCTGCTCTGGCGATGCCTACATGCTGCCATACCACTTGAATCTCACTACTATCACTCCCATTAGCATCGCCACCTTCTAGAGAGTGAAAGCCCTCTAGTTGTTCACTTGATTGGCCTCTCTATAGGCCACCCGAACGCCACACTCACCACACCTCCACTCCAAGGTCATATGGCCTTCACACACCCTCACACACAAAATCACCGCACCGTCACACTTGCCGGTCCCTGACGATCCTGCCGAATGCTTCTGACAGGGCCAAAAGCCCATTTTTCTTGTTTCAGGTGTTGAGCTCCAGCTGCCATTAGCAAGTAAGCTTAAAGCTTGCTGGAAGCCTTCTTCAGCACCTACAGCTCTAATTAGCCATCCAAAGTGCATAGAACATCTCTAGGAAGGGACCTAGGGTGCCAATTGAATGCATCATCCTTAGTAGCTACTCCAATTGTAGATCTCATCACTGCAGCACCACATGCGTAGAAAGGCACTACCTTTAGTGGCACATCAGTAGCTGACGAAGTGGTGTGTTGATATAAAAGGAATTTGTGCCTTAGCCCCATTGCCTCAGTGAGCACGAGGTGAGGTCCCTCTCGATGTGCACACACACGCCCTCACCTACTCTCACGCTTCGTGGGTCTGGGCTTGGTCTGTTTACCTAGATACTTGGGTCTGGTCTGGTTTGCTGGTTCTGAGAGAGGAAGAAGAGAAAATGGAGAGGAGAGAAGGGGGTTTTGCTCTGCTACCCTCCTCTCAAGTCTTATGAGATCTGAAAGAGGCCTTTGCCTCTGTTGGAGTACTAAGTCCTATGCCGTGCCTTCTCTGGAGCTGAGGGAAGAAGAGAAGGAAGAAGAAAAGAGAAGAGAAGAAGAGAGAAGTCTACACCTCTCCCTAAGGCTTGAAGAGAAAAGAGGAAGAGGCCTTTGCCTCTGTTAAGGTGTCTGAGTCTATTCTGCCATATGATATCTACTGATACCTTTGTTCTATTGGTTAAATTGAGATTTGCTTGGCTTCTATGATTCTGTTACTTTGAGTAGCTTGCAAAGCTTAACATTATAAGGTAATTTGGCGATTCAAATCACCATTTTACCCTCTCATCTTTTTGTATTATTGACATCAGATTTCGTTTATATATCATTCATGTTTGAAATTCTTATATTGCATTTGAATTGTGATCTTGAGAAGTATTTTGCCAGTTGCTCCTTGTGTTCAACCTCGGATTTCTTTCGAGTACAAATATTATTTGTTTTTCGCACTGATTCGATATATACTACAATGCGACGATTTTAAAACCTATTTTAGAGAGAATAACAAGAGCTTAAGTCAAGAATCAAAAAGCCAGACCCTCTAGTTCAGCTCAAATGTCTTACGGGAAATCATCTGGCCATGAAGAGCTTTGGTCCTTGTCTTATAGATTATGGCATTCTTGTAGGCATCATTCCTAAGCTCCTCCAACTTAGATAGTTGGAGTTTCCTGGTCTTCCCGGCCAACTCTAGGTCAAGATTGCATTTCTTGATGGCCGAAAATTCCTGGTGTTCTAATTCTATGGGTAAGTGACACGCCTTACCAAACACCAGATGGAACGAAGACAGATCTATAGGCATTTTGTATATCGTACGGTAAAGCACAAAGAGCATCATCCAACTTTTGGGTCCAATCCTTCCTATCAAGCCTAACCATTTTCTACAGAATGTTCTTGATCTCCCAAATGGAGACCTCAACCTATCCGTTCATTTGGGGGTGGTAGGGTGTGGAAATCTGATGATTCACCCCGTATTTGGCTAGTAAATTCCTAAAATGGGCATGAGTGAAATGCGTGCCACCATCACTAATAATGGCCTGAGGAATCTCGAACCGACTAAAGATATTTTTCTTCACAAAATCGATGGCCATCTTGTGGTCATTGGCCTAGGTGGGAATTGCCTCAATCAATTTGGAAAAGTAATCCACAGCAACCAGATTATACTGGTGTCCAAATGAAGGAGGAAAGGGTCCCACGAAATCGATGCCCCAAATGCCAAAAATTTTGACAGGAAGTGTCAGGTGTAGGGGCATCATGTCTCTCTTGGCCATGTTTCTGTGTCTGACATCGGGCGCACGACCTTAAGAATTCCTGGACATCCTTAAATAACAACAGCCAATAGAATCCAAATTGCAAAATTTTTGTCGTCGTCTTTTTCCTAGAAAATTATCCACCATACGCAGATGAATGGCAGAACTAGTATACTATGGAACTCATTTTCTGGGATGCATCGACGATTAATCTGATCAGCGCTGATGCGGTACAGCTCGGGATCATCCCAAAAATAATATTTGGCCTCAGACATAAGTCTATCCCGCTGTTGTTTGGTTCAATCTTGAAGATGTGAACAACGGTCAAATAATTAACGATATCTACAAACCAGGGTGCTTGGATACCCAAGACTGTATGGATAGCCTCATTCGGAAAAGTGTCAGAGATAGGGATATTCAAATGAGGAGAAAAATCAGGATTCTCAAAAGGTGATCCATCATCACATTTTGTGCCTCAGATTTGTCTTTGATGTCAAGATCAAATTCTTGAAGTAAAAGAATATAGTGAATAAGTTGGGGCTTGGCATCCTTTTTGGCCAAGAGATGTTTCAAGGCTGAGTGGTTAGTGTAGATGATAACATGAGAACCTAAAAGATAAGCCCTAAATTTTTCCAAAGCAAAAACTATAGCTATCAACTCTTTTTCAGTAACAGTGTAGTTCCTCTGGGCCTCGTCCAGAGTTTTGCTAGTGAAGTAGATAACAGAGGGCTTCTTATCTATTTTCTGACCCAAGACAACCCCGATCGCATAATCAGATGCGTCAGCCATAATCGCAAATGTGGTTGTCCAAACCGGTGGTTGCAACACCGAGGTGTAGGTGACTATCATTTTCAATAAATCAAATTCCTTGCAGCATGATTCACCAAACTCGAATGGCGCGTCTTTGACTTGAAGGTTACTCAAGGGTCGAGTAACCTTTGAGAAGTCCTTGATGAATCTTCGAGAAAAACCCACATGACCCAAGAATGATCGAATTTGTTTCACAGATGTGGGTGGAGGAAGTTTAGAGATGGCATCCACCTTAGCCTTACCAACCTCAATTCCCCGATTAGAGACCACATGACCCAAGACAATGCCTTCTTGAGCCATAAAGTGGCTTTTTTTTCAGATAAGGACCAGTCATGTCTTGATGCAACTCTTGAGGATCAATTCCAACTTAGCTAGGCATGACTCAAAGGAATCTCCAAAAATGGAGAAATCATCCATGAACACCTCAAGACAATCTCCCACCATGTCAAAATGATGGCCAGCATGAACCTTTGAAAAGTTGTGGGTGCATTACAAAGCCCAAAAGGCATCCTATGGAATGCGAAGGTTCCGTAGGGACATGTGAAAGTTGTCTTTTCCTGGTCTTTGGGATGGAGAGGGACTTGGTTGTATCCCGAATAACTGTCCAGGAAGCAAAAGTACTTTTGCCAAGCTAATCTTTCTAGGATTTGATCACTGAATGGCAAAGGGAAATGGTCCTTTTTGGTGGCTGTGTTTAGCTTCCTATAATCAATACAAACTCTCCAAGCGAAAGCTGAATGGGTGGTGAAAGACTCCCCTTTCTCATTAGTCAAGACAATTATCCCCACCTTTCTAGGCACAATCTGAACAGGGCTAACCCACGGGCTATCTAAAATTGGTAAATAATTCTTGCATCAAGCCACTTGATTATTTCCTTCTCGACCACTTCTCTCATATTAGGGTTTAGTCTCCTTTGCATTTCGTGAGAAGGGCGGAATCCATCTTCCATGAAAATACAATGATTACAATAAGATGGCTCTATTCCCCTAAGGTTGTGGATGGTCCAACCAATTGCCTCTTTATTCTTCTTAAGGACCTTAATCATTATCAATTCTTACTCCTTAGTCAAATCAGCACTAATAATCACAGGGAGCGTATTCTTAGGTCCTAAGAACTCGTATTTTAAATTCTCAGGTAATGGTTTCAATTCTAACTGAGGTTGGTTCAGTATAGAGAGTAAGGAGGATGCTGATGAAGATTCATCAGGATGGTCCAATGGAAGAGGTTAGGAGTGAACAAAATCAGCAACCTCTTCAGGGTGTAGCGAGTCTACCAAAAAGGTTTGTGGGTTAGGTTCGCTAATGCTGGTCAAGTCATTGAGTACATTGATCAACATACGCGTCTCAACATTGAAATCATGATCTTGGAGCTCCTCAATAAATCCACAATCCTCAAATCCTTTTATCGCCTTGAAAATATCAAGTGCCAATTTTCTATCTCCAAAGGCGATCTCCATACTACTACTCTCACAAATGATGCTGGCCTCAGTGGTAGCTAGGAACAGGTGCCCCAGAATGATGGGTGTGTTCCTCAAATCTTCAGGTACATCCATGTCAAGGACTAGGAAATCTATGGGAAAATAGAAGTCCTTCACCTTGACAACAACATCCTCAATAACGCCTTTTAGTGTGGTGACCGAAAGGTCTGCTAACTATAGCGTTACCAAGGTTGGCTTGAGTTCACCTAACCCAAACCTTTCACAAAGAGAGGTCGAGATTAGGTTGATTGATGTAGCTAGATCCAATAGTGCCCTATCAAAAGTGTAATCCCCAATGACACATGAAATCAAGGGGTCACCTGGATCTCTCTTCTTCTAAGGAAGGTGATGCAGGATAACAGAACTAGCCTGCTCAGAGAGAATCACCTTCCTTGGGTGGGTTCTTTTGAGTTACGCTTTTGGGTACATAGATCTTTCAGTAATTTAGCATAAGCTGGGATGTGCTTAAAAGCATTGAGGAGCATAATATTGATCTCTACACTCTTGAATAAATTCAGGAGATCCTCATTGCTATCGTGGGTTTTCTTGTTCCTGGTTTTCAATAAGGCGTTAGGGAACAAGATGTCGGTGGTGTCCTCAATTTCAGGACCCTGGGCCTTGTTTTCTTCTTCAACCTCCTTTTCTCCCTCGGGCTCCCTAGGGTTTTGGTTGCTAGAAGGTAGTTCGGGGTCCTGGGTGTGTTTCCCACTCCTTAAGGTGATAGAATTTGCAAAATGCATATGGGTTCGGGTCTTGGGGAGGGTTAGGAAAGATAGGAGGGGATTGATTAACTAGATAACCAGGTTAGAAGAAAAATAAGGACCCTACTCACCACTTGAGCATGTGCGTGTGGGTCCCTCCTATTCCCATACCCTTAGGCTCTATTGCCTTGATTTTGTACATTGCGAGGGTTTGGTATGGGTTTGGATGGTAGAGATCTGGGCTGTCGGGTGTTGGCAATAAGTCCAGATTCAAGTTGTCTAGTGATGTCTTCATTTGCTACATAAGCTGGAGCATAGATCCTTGCATTTCTACCATCTGCCGATTTAAATCAGCTTGCCCTATGGGTTGTTGGGCATTCCAAGATGGCTGAGTGACTATTCTTAGGGGCAACTGGTTGTAAACTTGATCCTGACCCATAGGTCATTGATGTGCATAGTTGTTGGGTCAGGTTTGGGTCTGTTGCCACTAATTTTTCTAGGAGAAGTTAGGGTGGTTCCTCCAACCTAGGTTATATGTGTTGGAATACGAGTTGGACCTAGCATTCTTCTATATGGTATATGCATCCTCAAAGGGCAAGGATGGAGAAAAGGAAGGATATGAAAAACTAGGATCAAAGGCCCTAGCTTGGAATCCATAAGGTTCCAAGAAATTTTGGCTCATAGGTTGAGCTGACTCTAGTTGGTTAACGAACTCCTGCCCCATAGTAGCTCGTGAGGGATGGAAATCACAATTTTGGGATTGAGTGGGTGTAGAAGTTGATTAGCCCATAGTTGTGGGTTATTTAAGTACTTAAGTGCCTACACATTAGGTTAATTCTAACATTTATTTAGTATAAATTAGGATGTAAATAGATTAATTCATAGTTTTAATCTAATTACATAATCCATACATTGCATTCATATCTTAAGTGCATTTAGAATTAGCTTAGAATAGCATTCATCTAATTAGATAACCAATTAGGTATATTGTTTTTATTAACATATAAGTTGAGGGTCTATACATAAATAACCCTAATATTTTAATAATATTTGCTTTATTCGTCTTCTTTCAGAACGGCTGGCTGCCGCTCCAACGCCCGGCTGCTGCAGTGATGAAGCCATTCAAGGGGGAGCGGATGTGGTGGATCTGGTCGGCGGCTGATTTCAAAATTGTTCAAGACACTATAAAAGGAGCATGGAAGCTGCCGGCTACAGCAGGCCTCCGCCACCGAGCCACCACTGTGCACAGAGATCCTCTCGCTTCCACTCCACACTGCCGGCCTCTACCGTGGCGGCGAGTCTCCACCACCGTGGGCGTGTGGTGTGACAGGCCACACCGCCATCCGGAGCTCGCCCGCATTACCGTGAGCACCTTAGCGTGCAACTCCCTCGCCGTCATCGCCGACCACCGTCACCAACCTACTGATCAGCCACCCTCTCAGTAACTTAAGACGTCTGGGAAATTTCCCAGACGTCTGAAGTTACCCGCTCACTTCACCGCACACGCCTGAAGTCGCCTGCAGACCCCTTCCCGCACCTGCAGAACCTTCAGCGCACCCACGTCCGTCAACCTTCAGCTCAAACACGCACAACCGCCTGCAGTCCACGCCGTTCACCACTGTGTCTGCAGAACCGCGCAAGCGCCCTCCTGAGACCACCGCCACGCCTCCGCGCGCCAGCGCCCTCAGCAGACCCTCCGCGCGCCCACGCACAGCCATCTGCAAACCGCCAGCAACCGACCTCTGCAGCTACCACCGCACACGCCAGCGCCCGCCTGCAGACACCCGCAGCCACGCCTCCGCGCGCCAGCGCCTTCCGCAGACGCTCCGCGCGCCCACGCACAGCCACCTGCAGAACCGCCAGCAACTGACCTCTGCAACTACCACCGCAGCCACGCCTCCGCGCGCCAGCGCCCGCCTGCAGACCACCGCAGCCACGCCTCCGCGCGCCAGCGCCTTCCGCAGACCCTCCGCGCGCCCACGCACAACCGCCTGCAGCACCTCCGCCGGAGCTCGTCCGGCCACCTCCGGCCGCCGCGCGACTCGCCACCACCACCGATTCGAAGCCCTTGATCCAAGGGACCTCCTCCGAGCTTCCCGCGCCCGGCCATCGGCTCATCGTCGCGCAAGACAACGGGAAAAAAATTCCCCTGTTTTGCTACAGTAAAGCATTGATTAAAATTTACATTTTCTGCCATTGCCAGATTTTATTCATATTCTATTCAGTCTGCATTGCGGAAAATATCCTGTAGTTTATCATAATTGCCATTTCAGCATTATTTCTTGCTTAAACCTTAATCTAAAGGCAATCTTGGCTTGGTGTGAAATGGCGCCGTTGCCGGGGAGGCAACAGACGCAATAATTTCGCCTAATTTTATTTTCATTATTTGTCAATTGCACAGAGATTTGACCATTCATTATTTTCTTTTCTGTGCGAGAAATTTTGTGCAAGAATCAGCCACTGTGAGAGGCGACCCTTGACGTCGCTAGACGAGAAGTGGACAAGCAATTTTGAAAGGAGGAGAAGGACGAGGATGCGACGGACACCACTGTATTTAATCGTTAATTTAATTAGAATAGAATTAAGACTGAAGACTTAATTTTTCATTACAGTTAGTTTGAAACCCTTGTTCTGGGGCAAATTTTGAGGGGTTTGTTCCCTGATTTTGTTTTGGACCCGTGTTGGGTAATTTTTGGGAGCCTGTTCCCTTTTCTTTAGATTTAGGTTTATTTTTTTTTTTTTTTATTATTTCTTTTATTTTCTTGTGCATAAGTAGTTCTAAAAAAAAATAGAAAAAAAGAAAAAAAATGAGCTGCCTGCTAGAAGCTGCCCGCCCTAGGACGAACCATTTAGGTCTGTATGAGCAGCCTCTAAATTTGCTTTTCTGCATTGCGTGCATTTTTGCATCGAAGATCGCTGGAGGCAAGGTACGCATTCTCTTACTTTGCATCCTATTTTTGATCACGCATTGCATTTGGGATTTAATGCGAAGACCACCTAATCTGTACTGAATAAATCTAACAAGTGGTCACATTTTTTTTTTAGAAAAAGGACTAATTAAAGGAAGGACATTTTAAAAACCAAGGATTTCATTTTCAAACTTGGCGTGCGATTCAAAGTTCAAAATCTTTTACGGTGTATGCACACTTATTTCACTTGCACCACGGCACGCTTCTAGACACTCCTTAGGTTTGGAAATACTAGGACAAGAGCCCTCCTTTCGTTGGATTCTGAAGTGTTCGGAACTTGAGATCAAAGGTTTTGTAAATCCAAAGAGGGAGATACCCTGTCACGGATTTTTGGGGGTAGTTGAGGAGCACCGCGAAAGCACAGCTTCAAAGGAAGGCTTAGGCCTACTTGCATCCCTCGATCTTCCGTCTTTGGATTTACTTGACCATTTGAGATTTAGGGAAGAACACCTAAGCTCCAACTAGGTCTTTTTAGGCGAGCCGTAGGTCGACAATAGGCGCGTAAATTGATTGAACAAATTGTATTGTCACCTGCAATCTGACTTAAAATCAAAAGCCTAAATTGGGAAAGACCTAAAAGGTCCTTTTTGAATTGTGTCTTGCTTGGGGAATTCTGATTGAAGTGTGAGTTAGGATGGACCACATTGATTTTCATCCTTTCACATCTTGCCCACACCCTCACCCCCACTCTGCATCCTTCGATCCCAGACGTCGAGATGGTCCATTCCTTGATGGACATAATGACAATCATTGGGATCCGTTTTACTCCTATTATAGGAGTATTGGCCTAGTTAAGCCCCAAATTAGTGAGCAGAACTCAGGAGCGGGATTTGCTTTGCCCAATATCCCACATACCAAAGAAATACCCAACCCACCCTCCCTGAAAACTTATAATGGTTGGACAAACACTCCTGGGTACTATAAGCCTGAGCCTGACTTCTCTTATGATAAAAATGACCTCTCCTCTTTGAAGATGGAAATACAGAAAATGCAAAATGAAATGAGTGAATTGTTAGGAGAATCTTTGAGAGCAGGCCAACAAGAAAGAGATGAAATTAGCCACCCAATCTGCCCCATTGACGATGACGTATACCCCTCTACAATAGATGCATCTCCCGTGGGAAAGCTACCCTTTAAGTTGAAGGGAAATTCTGGGGAGAATAGCTACTTTTCGAGGATCGATTTTGAAACCTCCCCATTAGATGACACTTCCTTGAGAGATCTACACTTTAGGTGGGAGGAAAATACACATGAAAGTAGCTATGCATTGGATGAAGAAAGGTGGCAACCCGAGGAAGATGATGATAAGGTTGAGTATCCACCTGAATTATATTGGAGTCAAAAGAAGGGAATGATGGTGCCATTGGAAGACCTCGACCCAGATGATAGTATTTTCGTGACATTTGATGAAGTGGGTCAAAGTCAAGTTGTTAATCCTACCCTCCCTTCTGATCATGATATGGAACTCAAACCCACCCTTAGGGAACCTAACCCTAAAGAAATTGACCTATCTGAGGAGTCTGATGTAACCAATGTAAATAATTTACCTCAGATAGAGCACCCTAGGGGATCTGCTGAGATATTAAATGATTCTAGACCTCGGGTACATGATGAATTGTGTGATGAGGAGGAAGACGAATTATATGAGGAACCTACATTCAAGATTTGGAGTGACACTAAGGGTGATTATGTCTTATTTGAAGAGTTAGCCCCTGAGGATGTCACAAATTTGACCAAATTAGGTTTCCTTGGCACACCCATTGATGATATTTCTCCTCATGATAAAATGATGGAAAATTTGGAAGCAATTTCTAAGATTTATGTGGATTCACATATAGACTCCGGGGAAGATGTGAGTAAAGAACAAAAACCCGGGGATGACATTAATAGGATAATCCCTAGATCTGTTGCTTCCAACCTGCCTTCATTCACTTCGAAGTCACCCTCTGATTCTCTTATAACTGAAAGCGAAATTGTGACTCTTGATGAAGAGCAGGAAGATCCACGTGATGGTGCAAGGAATGCTAGGGATGAAATTGAGGATTTAGAAAGAGTGTTTGGGATGGACACCAAGCTGATTAAACCCAATCTAGATCTTATGGCCATCCCACAACCTCGTAACTTGGACACCCTAGACGATCCTTGCCTTAGAGAATTGCTCAGTTTTGTTCTGACTAGGGGGCTTAACAGACCAATATTTTCTGTAATGGAGTATCGGGTATGGATTGATGATTTCTTTAGTCAGTCCATTACCCTGGGGGTTTATCTCTATACCATTCCTTCCCCATTCTTTTTGGAGGATCCTTGTCATCCTACCCCTACCCCTTTGGAGGTTATTTTAACTGTTTATCCTTTAGAACCTCTTCTGGTGACCTGGGAAGATTTCATTCCCATTTTAGTTGGGCGAGCATTTGCTATCGGGATTCATCATCAGCTCGCCAACATCCTAGGTTACCTATTTTCTAGGCCAACTTTGCTTTCCTCATTTTTAGGGCCTATTTCTGCAATTCTTGAACCTGATTTGCAGCTTCTTCGGCTATTCAGCCCAGCTTTGACCCAGGTAATATCCTTCTATGCAATGAGGACATTGCAGATTTTAGGCATGGGGGGGTGTACTTGGGGATATACATAGCATAATTGCATACATTTGTACATAAAAAAAAAAAAAAAGTTTTGAGCTTAACTGGCTAAGTCCTGCATTCTTAAGCAAATCAGAACTCTAGCGTAGACTAAATTAATTCTAGGGTCATACTTTAGAAGCTAAATAAGCTACTAGCTTTAGACCTTTAGGGTCCTTTGTGCACTTAAAAACTTAAGTAGGAGTTAAGTTGCGGACCATTCTTCAAGAGGTTGAGGAAGGGAAGCTAGGGTTTGAGTTAAAAGGTGGGATAGTACCTGGAGTCTTATTCTACCTTTTGGTTTACGGGTCCTGGTAACCCAAGCATCCAAATTTTTCACACTTGGTCTGGTAATTAACTTAATTTCTGAAAAGAGATTTGGTTCTCTTAGTTTTGGCTTAAGAGAGGCTTGAAAACACATTTTGATTGGAAGAGTTCCCGCCGCAGGAGAGGTCGAGTATATACTCACCTTGAGGATGCGATGGTAACATATTACCTCCTCGGCGCTTGTCTCTTAGGATATCCATCCTACTGGGGGCATGTAAGCGCATTGCGCGGTTCAGGTACCATGGGCGGCCCTATCTCGAAGTGCCGATTGCCATAGGCCTGAATTCGCTTAAGAAATCCATGGGCGATACTATCTCGAAGTGTCGATTGCCAGGAGTTCTTGGGGTCGTTATGGGCGGTGCTATCTCGAAGCATCGAAAGCCAGGCACCCTTCGAGGTATGGTAATGGGGACAATGAATCCGACACAGACTGTGTTGATAGCTGATCTGAGGTTAGACTTAGAAGAATCAAACAAAAAAAAGTATATATATTAAAAAAAAAAAAAAAAAAAAAAATTCCTTTAACTCAAATAACTCAGACCAATGCACAAGCACAGATGCTTTAATCTCAGGGATCAATAAACTTTAAGGTAGAGTCAGAAATCAGGGAAACTTGTGCTGGCAACTCGTCTTTAGCCGACCTAGTCTGTAACTTAGCAACTACTTATGAACCTTGGGTTTAGAACCTGAACTTAATATGCTTCTGAAGGAAGACTAAGTGAGTTGACTAGTCTACTTAGAGTGCTAGGTTTCGCTTAATTTTGCTAGGGACTAGCAAAAACTAGGCATGGGGGTATTTGATTAGCCCATAGTTGTGGGTTATTTAAGTACTTAAGTGCCTACACATTAGGTTAATTCTAACATTTATTTAGTATAAATTAGGATGTAAATAGATTAATTCATAGTTTTAATCTAATTACATAATCCATACATTGCATTCATATCTTAAGTGCATTTAGAATTAGCTTAGAATAGCATTCATCTAATTAGATAACCAATTAGGTATATTGTTTTTATTAACATAGAAGTTGAGGGTCTATACATAAATAACCCTAATATTTTAATAATATTTGCTTTATTCGTCTTCTTTCAGAACGGCTGGCTGCCGCTCCAACGCCCGGCTGCTGCAGTGATGAAGCCATTCAAGGGGGAGCGGATGTGGTGGATCTGGTCGGCGGCTGATTTCAAAATTGTTCAAGACACTATAAAAGGAGCACGGAAGCTGCCGGCTGCAGCAGGCCTCCGCCACCGACTCACCACTGTGCAGAGAGATCCTCTCTCTTCCATCCACACTGCCGGCCTCTACCGTGGCGGCGAGTCTCCACCACCGTGGGCGTGTGGTGTGACAGGCCACACCGCCATCCGGAGCTCGCCCGCATTACCGTGAGCACCTTAGCGTGCAACTCCCTCGCCGTTATCGCCGACCACCGTCACCAACCTACTGATCAGCCACCCTCTCAGTAACTTAAGACGTCTGGGAAATTTCCCAGACGTCTGAAGTTACCCGCTCACTTCACCGCACACGCCTGAAGTCGCCTGCAGACCCCTTCCCGCACCTGCAGAACCTTCAGCGCACCCACGTCCGTCAACCTTCAGCTCAAACACGCACAACCGCCTGCAGTCCACGCCGTTCACCACTGTGTCTGCAGAACCGCGCAAGCGCCCTCCTGAGACCACCGCCACGCCTCCGCGCGCCAGCGCCCTCAGCAGACCCTCCGCGCGCCCACGCACAGCCATCTGCAAACCGCCAGCAACCGACCTCTGCAGCTACCACCGCACACGCCAGCGCCCGCCTGCAGACACCCGCAGCCACGCCTCCGCGCGCCAGCGCCTTCCGCAGACTCTCCGCGCGCCCACGCACAGCCACCTGCAGAACCGCCAGCAACCGACCTCTGCAGCTACCACCGCAGCCACGCCTCCGCGCGCCAGCGCCCGCCTGCAGACCACCGCAGCCACGCCTCCGCGCGCCAGCGCCTTCCGCAGACCCTCCGCGCGCCCACGCACAACCGCCTGCAGCACCTCCGCCGGAGCTCGTCCGGCCACCTCCGGCCGCCGCGCGACTCGCCGCCACCACCGATTCGAAGCCCTTGATCCAAGGGACCTCCTCCGAGCTTCCCGCGCCCGGCCATCGGCTCATCGTCGCGCAAGACAATGGGAAAAAAATTCCCCTGTTTTGATACAGTAAAGCATTGATTAAAATTTACATTTTCTGCCATTGCCATATTTTATTCATATTCTATTCAGTCTGCATTGCGGAAAATATCCTGTAATTTATCATAATTGCCATTTCAGCATTATTTCTTGCTTAAACCTTAATCTAAAGGCAATCTTGGCTTGGTTCTTGTCCAAAGTGACTCCGAACAAACATTTTTAAGTGGCGCGAATTTTAATACGTTATTGCCTCCCTGTGGAAACGACCCGCTCCTCTGCGAGTGGTTATTTCTTATTAAAAATTGATTAGTCGATTTTTCCACCACATTAAACTACAAACGACTTAAAAACGAAAGATCGACTAGGTCAGAAGTGTTTCCTGAGTTTCTATCCATCCACTCATCCATCCTTTTAGCAACCAGGTCTACCTTATCCAATTTGTTGCAAATCAATTCCATGTCAAATGAATGAGAGTTCTAAATCTCATTAGCATTTAATCTAGGTTGTTGGGACCGGTTAAAAGTATCTATGGAGGCATGATTTATCGAATTCTCGCTCATTTCCTTGAACAAGTCATATGCGCTATCTACATCTCTGTTATGGAAATTACCTCCGCAAGAGGCATCCACATGATTATGGAGTTGTTTGATCAACTCGTGATAAAATATCTGCATGAGTTGCCATTTTGGCACCTCGTGGTACGGACACTTCCTCGAAAGATCCTGGAATCACTCCCAGGCACCATGAAATGATTCCCCAAGCTGCTGGGAGAAAGTGGTAAATCACTCGCCGCAAAGCATTGGTTCATCTAATTGGGAAGAATTTCTTCAGGAAAGTCAACTTAAGAGTAGCCCATGTTTCTATTGGCCTTCCAGTGGTCCGGTACCAATGTGCGACCTTATCCCTGAGAGAATGAGGGAAAAGCCTCATGATCATTTGCTCTTCATTCACATTCCTAGCTTTGGTGGTCTGAACCAAAGTTGTCAGATCCTCAAAGTGCTGGAATGGATCCTCCGAGCTAAGCCCATGAAAATGTTTAATCAAACCTAAGACCTGGGGCTTGATTTCAACATCTCCGGGGGGAATCATGATGCCAGAATGTTCCCCATAATTTGAATGGTCATAAAAATCCTTCAAGGGCCAAGCGCCCTAACCACTCATTCATTGGAACCATTTCTGCATCTGCTGCAATTCTTCCAATTGCCTCTGAATCAGCTCCTGCTGGTTCGAGGGTAGGGGAGGTGCTTGTTGATCAACCATAGGATCTGCTTGGCTATAACTCAACCTCTGGCTCCGGGAATGGTCTAAAGGTCCTTCCAAGCGAGGGTTCAATGACCTCCTTCCAAGCATGCACTAGAAGGAAGTCAAAAGGATGGAAAAAAAAATGGAACCCTGCAGTAAAAAAATGCAAGCCTGTCCTTAAATCGGGTAGCCTAAGGACCTATGCCTCAGAAATAAACTCCAACCATACCACGAATTTGGTGTTGTCCTTGCTCCTGAAGATGGTAAAGTTGGGCTGACGAAGTAGGGGGAGCATGTCCCGAAGGCTGCTAATTATGCCAAACCCCTACTTATGTAAGTCATTTGACAATCGGGCCCCCCAACTTAGCACCTTCTAAAGAAAGTAGACGTCACTAATTTGAAGTGCATTCAAGAGTGTACCCTGAAATGTACTTTGTGAATCCTAAGACCAATGTCTACTCAATTTATTTAGGCTTGGGATAGTAGTGCTTTCGGAATGTGATGGGCCCTGTTAACGAGTTGTGCCCTTAATAGTTCATTTGAAAATGTGTGAATGTGCACAACCAAGAGTTTTCAAGCAAGATTATTGATGATGAAGTGAGTTTTAGGAATCGAATCTTAGTAGCTTTTAGGATTCAAATATTAGGTGTATTCAACCAAGTGTTTGAGAGGCAAACCAAATTTGAAAGCATGGGTTCAAGTATTTTCCTTTATGAATCAAGAAATATGGAGTGCCTAGTTGGACTTAACTATTTGATTCCTATGGGGCAGCTATAGGATGAATCAGTTTTAAATTAGGTGGTGCAGTCCAAATAATTCACCTAATTGGCCCAGATGCACCACCAATTAAGGCACACAAAATATGATTAACCTAATGTAATTTCCAGTCTTTTGTGTGTGTTGATGTGTGTACCGGTTCCACAAGTCGGAATCCCGGTTGAGTAGATATAATCAAAAGAGGTTATGTGCCTCAAATGTGGGTGTGTATAGTGTGTGTTGATTTTGTCCCACAATTAGAAAGTTTTTTTTTTTTATTTTTCTTTTACATGGGGGTGAGATGAGTGGAGGTGGGAAACAAGACAAACAAGTTCTATCCTAGGGTTCATGAAAACACCTAAGTAGATTAGGTCTTGATTATTAAGGTGGTGAAATGAACTAGTGGGTGGGGAAGTGGGGGGCAAACATCTTTACTTGCACTTTACTCCAATCTACCACCTTCTGCTCCTCAATCAGGTTCCCGCAAGATAGTGAATTGACGAAGAAAGATAGGTTAGAAAAATTTATATGTAATGCGGAGAAACATGGAGAATCGAATCAAAGTCCATTGCCTCCCCGGCAAAGAGGCCAAAATGATAAGCAGGTTTTCGTAAAGAAAACTTAGGGTTTTGAGAAATCCATCGTCGTAGTCACAAAACTCGCTATCAAATAAAATTTTACCGGAACTCGAAAGGGAGTCTCAGGTCGAACACGGGGAGGCGACGTTTATTTCTTGAAATTCACGCTTCAATTTGTTTCCTTTTGGTATTTTTAGAGTTTTGTTGTTTTTTTTGTATTTTAGGAGAATGATAAAATTATTTGGAATAAAGAGAGTAGAGAGATGAACCACAACATGATAGCTTGAAGTGAAATAATGTTTATTACAATGACAATAAACTAAACAAACTAAAAGAGATGAGGGTGAAAGGAAATCTCCCAAAGCGGATGTTTAGCGAGACAACGGCGCTTGGCGGCAGCTTGGATGGAGGTGGAGAGATGCTAGACATTGAAGATGAGACACAGGCTGAACCCAAGAAGAGGAAAGCTTCACCAAACTGGGAATGAGGATGAGGAGGTGGAGGTGATCATCGACCTGAATGGAGGTGAGGGGACAGCTCTAAGTTTCCCTATGAATGTGGCAAGAGGATGGTTGAGTATTTGGTGGAGGGATAAGCAAACAATCAAGATCTAACCTAGGGTTTATGCAAGCACCTAAGTTGATTTGAGTTTGAGTTATTAGATGATGAAATGAAAATCTAGTGGGTGGGTAGGGGGATACACTTACAGAACCTTCTAACCACACTTTACTCTAATCTATCTGCTTTGGCTCACCTTGGATGGGTACTTATAATCACAGAAAGAAAGGAGAAAAGTGAGCTAAAAAGTTAAGACAAAAAACACTGTAAAAACCAAAGAGCGTTACCTCCTCGGCAACAATGCCAAAATGATGAGTGTGTTTTCATGAAGAAAAGTTGGGGTTTTGAGAACCCGTCGTCGTAATCGCAAAAATCCGCTACCAGAGAAAATTTATAATCAAATCTCAAGGTGAGTCCCAGGTCGAACACGGGGAGGCGAACATTTGGTTGGTGAAATCCACACTTCGATTTTATTTATCTTTGTTGTTTTTAACTTTTATGATTTTTTCGATATTTTTATGAAGCAAGAGACCAGATTGACAAAACTTTAACTAACTAATCTACTTGCAAAATAAGAGGGAGAAGGAGAGAGAAAGAGAGAGAACAATCAATATATATATCTAAAGTGTTTGCTACAAATTGAAAAGTGGAAAACTATACTAGAAAGCAATAAAAGATAGATAGAGGTGAGAAGAGTCCCCCTTGATGGTCGCTTGGAGGATGACTCTCTTTGATGGCGCCTAGACAAAGGTGGTAAGGTGTGAGATGAAAGGGAACGACATAGGAGGATGAAGCATGGGATGGCACGGCGTTGTGGCGAGGATCTTCTTCCCGGAAGGTGGTGAGAGGACTACCATGGGAAGCTCCACGATTGGGGATGAGAGGCAGGAAAAATATTTGGTTTTCTACTCTTGAGGAGCATCCCAGGCTTGGGACAAGCTCTCTCTAGAGTCTTGGAGGTGGTAAGGGAGAGAAAGGAAGAGATGAAGAAGAATGAGAGGGGTAGGGGTCCATTTATAGTGGAGGAAAGGATTCATTTCGTACATAGGACATTTAGTGACAGATATAAATGTCGTTGAAGATCCATCACAAGCATTGCTAAAGCTCTAGCTCACATGCCCTATGCATCGTGGTCGGGCATGTGCTCCGCACGCCCATGTCACATGTGCCCGCTACTGCGCACAACACTACTACGCACCCGTGCACTGCGTGTGTGTGGTGGTGCGTGTGCGCCCATGGGTGGCCTAGATAGTGCCACGTGGCACAATTTGGCCGTCTATCTTCTTTCCTTTGTAGAAGCTACTACAAAAGTCAAATTGAGTTGATTTTCATGCTGTTTTGCTGCGATCATCGACCTAAATCCATCCGTGTGGTCGGATTTGTCGTTTGAAGCTCCAAATTGTGTCACCTAGTCCCTTGGATGTTGATCTTCCTCAGACTACATAAGATGCTACGGGACTCCGATCAAGACGATTTCAGAGGTGTTGGACTTCGATCGACGTCCGGATCAAATCTGTATGGTCGGATCATCAATTCGAGCCTTCGAATTAAATCTCCTTTCCTGGCCATAAAAGGATGCAATTAACCTAAAATTTATATAGACTATTCTAAATGCAGAATGATGCATGTTATCTAATATTTATAACATGGAATACATATCTAAGCTTAGGAACTTGCATAAATAGTCATTTTAACCTAAATAGATGTGTCTACATCAAAACTAACCAAACACTCCACATTCTTTTGAGCTTCAAAGGAATATATCATCACTCATGCTTTCAAAACTTGGAGTGTTCTATTGATCTAATTGAACGAACCTAAAGATTAAACCCTAAAAGCTACTAAATAAGGTTAAACCCTAAAAGACACATCATCAAATAACTTTGTTTGAAAACCCTGGTTGTGCACACACACACATTTGAATTGATCATTAAGGGCAAAACCTTGAACTGAACCATTCGGTTCAGATGAACCAAGTCTAGGATAGGGTGTTGACTAAATTGTGGAACACTATACAATCCTTAGAAGCTCATCCAACACCATGCACTGAGGCATTGAAGCCTATGATCAAAATGATTGATGCGTTTAATAGTTATTTATTGGATTGGCTCCAAGATGTTAAGGATAGGGGCACAGGTGAGTTTGTACTTGGGAAATTATCAAGATTGAGGATGAACTTCATGATTGCCTTAGTCCAATCTTGGGATGATTCCCAGGACAAGGCCCCTTCAGGAGAGCCATTGTCTGAACTCGCTCAGCCACTTGTCGGGGGGGACACATTTTCTGAGACAGGGGATGACCAGGTTGGGTTAGAGCAACCAATCTAGGATGATGTGATTTTCTCACCCAAGATCCCTGAGCCAGGAAGAGAGGAAAAATATGTCTCTATAGACCATGGAACAACATATGATTTTGTGACATATATAAGTGAGAATCAAGGATTCTTTAAATCTAAGGGTGAGGAATCTCTTAGTGAAGTCACATTTGAAGTTAAGGAAAATGATTTTAGTGAGACAAACAGACACGAGGAGCATGACAAACCATTTGATAGTTTGATAGTTGAGGATTATGATCCAATTGGGGTTGACATGGAGGATTTTGATCCTATTATAATAGATGATCCAATCGGTAGCCCTAATCTTCAAACACACCCCAAAGAGATGAATGATTTTGATTTGGAAATGATTGAATCCAAGTCAATTTTGATTCAGCCACAATTGTTTGACTTGGATATCTTTGATGGGGTGTACAACAATCTGGATGTCCGGGAAACATTGATCTTCGGGATAGAAACTTGGAAATGAAAATCTGGGAGGCTAATTCTGAGGGAAACACAAGTTTGGGTTTAAGGGTTCCTATTGACTTGAAACCCCTTATTTTCTATTAGGACCCTTACAATATTTTTTATTCTGAGGATTTTCAACCCAAGTATAGAATAGTGGATTATCTTTTTGAGCCAAATTCCAATTGGACAAATACTCCGATTAGTTTGGAACTTTATTTTGTCTAGAATTTCAGACTTGGGTTGCATACCCCAAAGCTGCAGGCCTAACCCCGTAAGCTCAATGATCTCTGGTTCTAGGTGATTTTCATCCAAAACCATAAAATCGCTCAACCTTAGGGCATTGTTCGGCGCGTGATCGCGATTAAAAGTTGTTTAGTTATAGTATAGCGAGAAAGCACAATGACAAATAATATTTATAAAACCAGTGAGTAACGAGTCATTCGCAGGGAGGCAATCTCGATTTTTAATGGAAGCTTTTCAATGAAACTAGTTCTAACAACATATTTATATATGTATATATGTATAAAGACACATCAAATATTCATAAGATCAGATTTCATTGCATTGATAAAGAGTTTTTTATAATATAAATTGCTATGCAAAAAGTAAAGATAGATAGGGAGAAAGAGAGAGGGAGAGAGAGAGAGATAGAAGAAAGTGGCAGAGAAACAACGTCGCTTGCAGGATGCTTGTGCGAGATGGAGCAGCACCTCAGATCCAAAGCGTCGGGATGCAGTCAGAGCAGAGTTGCAGAAGAGACGGAGAATTGCAGAGAACATGAGATGTCTAGAGTTGATGGAAGAGAGAGGTTCTAAGTGGATGCCTTCAACTGGGGGGCCCTAGGCCTTCTTTTATAACTTTTGTGGAGGGCAAAAAGGGTATTTCAACCCTTATCTTGTGCAACAACCCTTTGGCTAATCAGATTCATTGATTGGGAGATCAACGGCTCTGATTTGGCCTAAAAATAACCTTCAAAAGGCCTTCTATGCTCGGATTAGTTCTGATAGCGACACATGGCACACTATGCACCCTTAGATCCTCATCGCACGGCTCCTGCTCGCCCGCACCATTGCATTTTCACCTTCGCCGCATGCCTTCAAATCCTGCCTCATCGTAGCCGTCCGATTTCAAATCCTATGCGTGCTTCTCACACCTTCTTGATCTCGCAACAACCCGTGCAATAGCACATCCCGCCTGCGGTGTGCTCTGATCATACCACATGGTGCACTGTGCGCCGTCAGATCACACAATTGCGCCTGCACATGCCTGCCCGCTGACGCCGCATCAAGTTTACGCAGCGCAGGGCTCAAACCCGCGTCCCGCACTTATGTGCTCGCATGCACGAGCCAATGCACTGTGCAAATTCCTTATCATATATACTTACTTGTTTATATTTATACTGATCTAATCTGGGTGGCGACGTGGCACGTACGTGGCCGTTGGATGAAGGTCTAATTGCCAATGCTGCGAGGAGAGGTGCCTTCAGGAGTTGGGGGCGTGGCGAGGGGCGACTGCGATTTTGCCACGTGGTGCCATCATGGTCGTCCGTTCTTCTTATCTTTATATCTGATGACATAGGCCTCCAATTAAGTTGATTTCTGCACCATTAGACTACGAATGTCGATCTGGATCCATCCGTGTGGTTGGGTTTGTCATTTGAGGTCTGGATCTTTGCACTTTGGCTCCATGATCTCCATTCTTCTATGGACTATACACGATGCTCTGGTTGTCTGATTGGGACGATTTCGAAAGCATTGAACTCCCATCATCGTTCTGATTAGATTTGCCTGGTCTGATCTGACATCTGCGGCTTCGAATCATCTATGATTAAAATCATCTCTCTTTTCGGCCATAAAATGATGATATTATCTATATTACTAATAAACTAACTAGTATGTGAATTACGATGCTTATGCATGCATTGACTCGAAGTTATGCTAAAATCTAGCTCAATTCAGGTGTTTTAGGTTGCATGATTGCTGTGTAATCACACCCCCATTCCTAAATCTTGCTAGTCCCTAGCAAATGCAAGACTAAATGCAAAGTGGTCCTACATAACATATTTCTATCAAGAGTTTAGCTAGAGATTTATGTCTTTTGTTTTCATCCAAGTTTTAGTAATCTAGATGATCGTGAATGCGTTTTGTTGTAGTCTATGCAGCGGATCCAAGTGAAAAGCCAATCCTCATCTAAAGCTCGTACTTGACACTTAGTAAAAATCTATTGGGATAGGCAAAATTCTTCCCTCGGGGTTATGAAGTAATCTATGAATTCATCCTCGGCTTTGGGTTAGGTAGAAGATTTTTGAGTCAAGTGGGTTTATTTATGGTGACTCACACTCATCTGGTGCTACATATAGACTAGTACTTTAGAACCTAGATTTCTACATTATTAAATAATTCAACTCAGAGAGAGGCAAAGAAACTGTGCTCTCTTTAGTTCCTTTGTATGCGTTCTCTCTCTTTCTTTCTCGTTCATTTTCTTTTCTTTCTTTCTGAGCTCACAATCTCAACAGATTTATCAGTATATTTGGTGGTCTCTCCTCGCACTAAAACTTTAATTAGGTTCTGATAACTCTACGACTAAGTCAGCATTTCTCTGCCCATATTCAGGCGGCCAGAAATACAGAAAAGTAGGTCAAGGCTGTTTTTGGTGGATCGTGAGGGTGATAGGTGTTGTTGCCTTAATACACTTGAAATAACCTCTAAAAACACTTATAATGTCCTCTCCTTTTTTTTTTCTTTTTCTTTCTCTCTCCCTATTTTTTTTGTATATGTATATTATTATGCATAGACATATATACTCTTTTTTTTTCTTTTTCTTTTTCTTTCGCTTCCAGACATCTACTAACGCAACACAGTAATAAATACAACTTTTATTTGGGAGGCATTATTCATGATTATGGGTGTTCAAGGGGATATTGGGTGGCTTATTTGGTGGAAGTGCCTTCTCGGCATCGGGAAAGGAATGGATAGGACAGCGTATTTCTGACCTTGATATCAAAACCCTCCTTCAGCTGAGGATTCCGTAAGGACAGTTGTGACCATCCACCTCAGTCTTAGTTTTATCAGAACCCACTCTCTACATATTTTGCCTTATTTGGTGGCTCTCAAAAGCTATTTGCACTAAGAACTTGTACGCAGAAACCGAGAGCAAAAACTATGCCTAACTCCGCGTATCATTATCTCATTATCTGGAAGTTAAGATTCCTCATAATAGCCTTAGAGCACCAGTAAACTTTCTACTCTCATCTCACACGTGTTTGGTGGATCTGTTAGAAGATGTTTGCCTGACTCCCTGATTACTGTCCAAGGGTTTAGGAGAAGAAGCACTACTTCTCGACAAACTAAAGATGTTTATCAGTCTTCACAGAGGATCCATTGCAAATTCTACATATAAGTGTGAGATTATACTGGATTCTAAACTCAGGAATCAACTTAAGAATAAATCCCTAATAAAACCTTAATAAAAATTCTTTATGCCTGAATGCATTTTTTTTTTTTAGACATAACGATAAGACATGCAACATCCATCCCCCCATGCCTATTCATTACAATGTCCTCAATGAAATGTATGCATGAAAATCAAAATATAATAAGCAAGAGGAGGGGATATCACTTGACTATGCTTGTTAATCCAGGTCAGTATCGATGAAGAGGATGCAGAGCTACCTGTACAGAGTACTGGGTTGCCTCCCAGCCAGTGCTAAGTTTAACCCCATTTGCCGGACTTAAACCCAAAAATGAATGATTAAGATTGATGTGTTGGGTCAGGATTAAAATAAAGATATGGTCATGCAGCGCAAGGATCAGTGATCCACAAATGTGAATCGGCTGATGGTGAATACCAAGCCCAAAGGGTTGGAAAAATAAAGTGAATGGGCTTGGAACTAATTGCAACCAAATGCTACAAAAGAGAGAAACATTAATGCAGGTGGCAGAATGGAAAGTAGATAGTGGCAACCTTAAGAAGTGATGCATGAGTGACAAGCATGGAAATCACGAATTTTGAAATCACCGGAAATCGTAGCATAGTCGCAAAATCCCCTTGACAAAAATATTTATAATAATGAAACTTGCATAGATTTCTTTTCTTTTTAGAACTTGAGTCCCGATCCTTCGTTTCTAGGAGGTATGAAAACAAGTCAAGATTTGGATCGACTTAATCTAACCTAAATCTAATCTAACCTAATATTTTTGTATTTTTGTGTTTTTTATCTTTATTTTGAAACACGAAATGAAAGCATGGATCAAAGTTGTAAGCCATGAAGATAATAGCATGCATATAAAACCATTAGACAAAAGTATCATGCATGAAAAATTAAGTCAATATAAAATATGGATACATGAAAACAAAGCTAAACTAAAGAAAGGGATCAACCAAGAGAGACTAAGGAGAAGCCTTCTTAGCCATACACTAAAGAGAGGAGGATGGGTGTTGCACCCAAGTGGAGAGAGGAGGGTGTTGCACCCATTCTCTACCAATGGCCGTCCTTGAAAAGAACTTGAGGGGGAGTCTTCTCTATGGCCGTCTAAGAAGAAAAAGAAAATGGGGGCATGGATCCTCTATGGTGGAAGATGATGGCATGCCCACATGAAGAAAGCAGAAGGTGTTGCATCCTTATGCTCTTCTTTTTGCCACCCTTGAATAAAATTGGAGGAGAGCTTCTTCCTAGCCGTCCATGAAGGGAGCCTTGGAGGAAGAGGACAGCCTTGAGAGGGAGAGGAGGAGGTGTGGTCGCAAGTTGAGAGAGTGGAGAGAATGGCCGGAGATGGTGCAATTTCGTGGCTCTTTCTTTGCCCTTATGGAAGGCTCCATTTGGTTGCCACTTTTGGTGGCTCCATAATTATCTAATGCCACATTTTTAGGATCTAGGTTTGACACAAATTTTTAGGGTTTCCAAGAGAGTGTGCATGGGTTTGGTAGGGGTAGAATGGGATGGGGTGTGTGTGTGTGGGTGTGTATTTTTCGTAGGACTAGGTTGTGGGTTTTGGTAGGATTAAGTGCTAAATAGGTTGGGTCAATCTAGATTAAGTGGGTGTGGACCTAATTAGGCTTAGGAAAGTCTAATTGGATAGGAGTGAACCTAATTAGGTCTAGGTCAAGTCTAATTGGATGTGTGCATATGATTAGGCTAGGGTAACCCTAATAGGTATGAGTCAATTAGATCCTGGGTGGATCCAATTGGGCTTAGGTGCACTCAATCAACTGTAGATGCACCCAATTAGGTATGGGATGGCTTAATTGGGTTAGGGATAAGATAAGTAGGGCATGGATAGTGGGCTAGGCTTACGAGGTCTCTAATTAGGTTTCATAGGGTGTTTGGTGGGGTTCCTAGGTCAAAATAGGCAAGCTAGGGCTTCTAACACCAAAATCAGAAACCAGACAACAGTATCAGATGTCCAGGATAGTGGTCAGACGTCTTATACTACAAAATTGGATGTCTGGACATTAAATTAAACATCTAATTTTGTGCCAGTATGAGTTTCGCTTCCTGGATTGTTATTCTGCAGAAATCAGATGTCCAGCCAAATGTCTGGATGTCCTAAAAGGTACTGGAGAGTGGGTTTTAGGTTTTCTATGGTGGGTTTTGGTTCTTAAGTATTTGGGAGAGGGATAAGGTGGATAAGAACATGGATAGTGCTATCCATCTTTGGGTTTTGAGTCTAAGGTGCCCTAATGGAGGTTGTTTGGGTTTGGGAAGCCTATCCTAGGGTAGTATATTCCATATCAAAAAAAATAATTACAGGTAAGAAGCCCAACTATATATGAGAGACCAGCACTCCTTTACAATATTCTCACATCTCACCGATCACTCTTGAAAAAGCTTATCATTATGTGCCCTCCACACACACCACAAAACAGCTGCCATAGCCCCCAAGGGTCGACCAGGAGTGATGAACCTCTGCCATACCGAATCCCAGGAGGGGAGGGCTTCTAAACAAACCAACCTCCAAATCTTATCCATGATCAAACAGGAGGAGAAAATATGTGATGCACTATCAGAATGAAACCCACAAAGTGGGCAGGCATTTAGAACAATTCCCATCCTTCTGTGTCTCAGATCACTAGTGATCAACCCTTCGCGTCAGCATAGCCACAGGAATATCTGAACCTTTAGAGGAACTTTTAGGAGCCAAATCTTTCTGTCAATAGGGTCCCATTCCACCTCACTATTAGCTCTAATAACTTTCTCGTATGCTTGCTTCACTGAAAAACTGCCCTGCCAGCAGTAACTATCCGTCTCATTACTCACAAGTTGCATCTGCTGTAGGCTCACCATCATTTTCTGCCTCTCCTCCCACAGACGAGTGCCCGGCCTGCACTGTTGTAGTCCTTCCAACCACCAATATCCTTCTTCCTCAGTCCACAGACTGCTAACTGTGGCTTCCTTATCTGCAGCAGCATCATACACCCTCGGATAGACCTCTTTCAGCAGGCCCAAGTCAGACCATCACTCATTCCATAAGTTGAAGCCTCTGCCATCTCCGAGCTTGGGTTGCAGCAGATCCCAATAGCTGGTGACTGCAGAAATCACTGAATGCCAAAAGGGAGAGGGTTTCTTCAGCTGAAGCCTTTGCAAACTGCTGTTAGATCCACCATAGCAGTCCCTGATCAGGTCCTCCATCAGCCCCTCCTTGCCATCCAGAATCCTGATGGCCCATTTCAGCAACAAGGCTTCATTGAATTCTTTAAGAGCTTTAATTACCAATCCCCCAATCTCCTTAGGTCTACAGATACAATTCCATCTGATGGGCTACATGAATCCGCCCTCTTAGCCTGCACCCTTCCAGAAGAATCTCTTGCTCATAGTATCCAATCTCTTCCAAATACATTTAGGGGCCTTAAAAGTTCTAAAGTAGAAAATCGGTATGGCTGTTATGACTGAATTAGAATCTCATCTTATTCTAAATAGACTGATGCAATGCATGATATGCAAGATATGAGTGCAATATCCACAAATTAAGCTAGGTTCAAACATTATTTAGGTTACTTAGGAGCCATGATTGCTGTGCAACCATACCCCCATGCCTAAACTTTGCTAGTCTCTAGCAAATGCAAGGCTAAGTGCATGGCTAAGTTATTTACAAAATTGATTCCTAAAGGACCGCTTATTCCTTTTATCAAAGAGATTCACTAAAGATTTCTCTCCTTTTGTTTTATCCAAAAATCTTGAAATCCAAATACGTGAAAGTGCAGCTATGTAGCTTTTGCAACGGATTCGAGTGAAAAATCTGATTCACTTCTAAAGTCTGTACTTGACCCCTAGTAAAATTCTAGCAAGATAGGTGAACTTCTTCCCTCGGGGTATTCAAGATATTCTATGAACTCCACCCCGGCTTTAAGCTTAGGTAGAGAATTTTAGAGGGAGATGGTTTTTTATTGGTGTCACACTCTCACTTAGTGCTACATAGAAATTAGTACTATAGAATCTCGATTCCCAAATTATTAAGTAACTCAACTTAGAGAAAGACGAGAAAAACTATGCTCTCTTTTGGTTCCTTTGTATTCGTTCTCTCTTTTTCTCTGTCTATTTTTTTTCTTTAGAGCTCACAATCTCACCAGATTCTCACGTATGATCTGTATTTGGTGGTCTCACTTGGCATTAACACTTTAATTGATTTCTCATAACCTTAACACTAAGTCGGAATTCCTCAACCAATATTTAGGCGATCAGAAACACAGAAAAATAGGTTAAGGCCTTATTTGGTGGTATTGCCTCAATGCAATTGAAATAAACACTAAATATTCACACACTCTTTTTCTTTGCTTTTTCTTCTTTTTCTTTTATTTTTCAATTTTTCTCTCTTTTTCATTCATTTTTCTTCTTCCCTTTTTTTCTATGTATAATTTTTTTTTTCAACATAACACAAGCTAGCATACATTCATGAACTTTATTGAGGAGGCATTATTAGGGATTGGTGATACTCAAGAGACATTGGGTGCCATATTTGGTGGAAGTGCCTACTCACGGCACCGGGAGAGACGGATAGGATAGTGTATTTCTAACCTTGACATCAATACCCTCCTTCAATTGAGGATTCCGTAAAGAATGGTCGTAACCATTCACCTTAACCCTAGTTTTATGAAAACTCGCTCTCTGCGTATTTGCCTTATTTGGTGGCTCTCAAAATTTTCATGCAAAAATGTATACGCAAGATCCAAGAGCGAAATTATGCCTAATCTCTGAGTATCATTACCTAATTATCTAGGATTCCAGATTCCTTGCACTAATCTTAGAGCACCAGTACACTCTACTCTCATCTCACACTATTTGGTGGATTTTTGGAAGAAAATCTGCCTAACTCCCAAAACACTGTCCAGGAGTTTAGGAAAAGAAGCACTACTTCTTCTCAACAGACTAAAGATGTTTATCAACCTTCACCATGAATCCATTGCAAATTTTACGTGTGTGAAAATTGTACTGGATTCCAGATTACAAGAATCAACTAGAGGATGAAATCCTTAATACATTCTCTTGATAAAAATCTTATTCATGAATGCAATATATATAAATGCTATTTGTAACCTTTCAAAAGTTGCACTTCGAAAATTTCCCTAATTCGGGTTATATTCAGCTTGACCCTAAATTTAGAACAAAAAGGTGAATGGATGAGTCGAAAGTGGGTGTTGTGGATGATTTTTAGCTCCAATGCGAACGTTGGAGGTGGAGTTGATTGTTCTTAATTTAAGGAGCCTAAAGTGCAATTAGCATGATGTACGAAAGGTTTTTCCTATGTGTTGGTAGAAAAATTTTCAGTTTACAATTACTAACCCCCTGCAGCCTACTTTCTTGCATGTCCTCATGCATGAATACAATGAAAAATAAATTAAGATAGGGAGTAAATGGGTAGAATTCACCTGGAATGGCTCCTGAATTTTGACGTTCCGCTTATTCCAACACCTAAAATTGAATATGCAGGAAAAATATGACAAATAAAATATGCTATATATAAGTGCTGAGATTAATGCCTCCAGGTAGGCATACACTAAAAAAGGATATGTCAATACACTCTTGAGAATGGCTAGTAAAATGATAAGAATTTTAATCTCCTTCATCAACAGTGGGTCGCAAATGCAAACTAGCTATCCATGAATTCCAAGTCCAAATAATCGGAAAAATATGTAGATGGGGCTTGGGATTATTTGCAGCCAGATGCTACATAAGAAAGACAAATAAATACGGGTGCCTGGAAGAAATGAATATGAAGGCATCTCGAAGAGGTGATGGAGAATGTGGGTGGTAGGGGTATGGGTGGAGTCGTGTGGGGTGAAATCATATGGGTCCTGATAATGGTGATGAATGGAAGGCATGACCCAAGTGATGTGGTCAGATCTGGAAATCAAGGTCCACTAATCAGTCTCTATCTCTACCAAAGATGTTTGGGTATCATCTTCTTCTTTTTTCTCTTCAAAAATTTTCAATTTGAATTCCCAATTATCACATGATTCCCCAAAATTTTTAGCTTCCTCCAACAACTCATCATATGTTATCCCCAGCAGTCTTTCAATCTCTTGAATATCCTTTTCATAAGGGGATATTTCCTTCTCACTTAGATGAAATTGGTCATTAGATTTAGTAGTGAGTCCCTCCATGAAAGTGGAATGGGCTGAATCATTGATTGAGTTGTTGCAGTCTTTTTGATTTTATTGTTCCGTGTATGAGATCATTTGAATTAATTCATCAATGTCTCCATGGGTATTCTCAAATACAACAAAATCATATTCAGGTCCCTTAATGCTTGGTTCCTCAAAATGAAATGATTGGTATTCTAGCCCTAAATCAAGATCAAGATTCCCGAATAAATCTCCATTTTCAACTTCAATAGGATTATCAATATCATCCACCTCGGGTGTTTGATCAATAGAATCTCGCATCACCACCAAATCACAAATCAGTTGTGACACAGCTGACCCAAATTCAAACATTTTTTATTTTTGTTTCTCGTCCCAGCTTCGATGAAGCTCTTTCCCTATATCATCATATTATCTTGCACAAGCTTCTTTTATTTCATGAATCATTTTTATCAATTGAGTAATCTGGGATTCTTTGAAAGGGGCAAGGGTTTGAATTGGGCTAGGTCGATTAGGATAGTCAACCATACTATCAATGATTTGTTCTGGCATTGAGGGTGACTTATGTGATCTAGTGGATTATTTATTTAGGTCATGTGGTCCTACCCAGGTGTCAATTGCCATAGTTTCTTTCGAATTGCCCTTTGACTCACTTTCCAGAAAATACCCTGACTTTGTTTTCTTAGCGGCTGCATAAATATCAAAGTGAATCTTCTTATTGCTACTACTCATCTCCATATATCCTGAGTAACAGTCAATCCATGCATTAGCAGTAGCCAAGAAAGGTCGACCTAGAATGATGGGGGAATTACTTAGCTTTTCTAGTATATCCATGTCCCAAATAATAAAATCAATCGGAAAGCTAAGACCTTGCACTTTTATAATCACATCCTGAACTACCCCCTTAGGTGTTTTAATGGAGCCCTCTTACATTTTAATGGTGACAGGTGTGTGGTGCAGATCTCCAAGTCTGGTGCAATCAAAAAGAGTAGTAGGAATCAAGCTAATGGAAGACCATAGATCTACAAGGGCTCTATTGAAGGTGAATCCCTTGATGGCACAAGATATGAAAGGTTTTCCAAGGTTAGTCTTTTTGGGTGGTAGAGTGCCAAAAACAAATGCACTTATGTTAGCTCATAAAACCATCACTTTAGGTGTGCAAGTCTTTTTCTTCTTTTGTGACACTTTCTTTAAGGCGTCAGGAAAGGGTAAATAGGTTAAATCAACTCCAGAAGCCTTTTTCTTCTTTTTGTCCATAGAGTCTGAGTCAGAGTTGGATGTGGGTTTGGTCTTATGATTTTTGGTTGAGCCCAAGTCAGTTCGTTTGGGTGGGCTCTTAGCTTTTCTCTTCCTTTTAGAGGCCACAGATTTGGCCCCCGCACAATGGCATGTACGATACATTGGAGGAGGGGTCGGAAGAATAGGTGGAAAATAGGAGTGAAAAGGCATTTGCATCTGGGGATAAAGTAATTCTTGAAGTCTCTTGATTTGATCCCCTTGAAATTTCACTTGATTTTCCAACTTAGTCAGTCGTTCATTTTTCTTGTCAAAGTCCAACAAAATGTTCATGATATCTTCAAGGGTGGTTGTGGGTTGGGCTGGACTAGATGGTTGCCCTAAAGTGGATTGAGTGGAGTATTGGGCTGACCTAGATTGATGTTCGATCTGAGTTGGTCTTTGTGGTGGCCATGAAAGATCAGGATTGTTTCTCCACTCATGGTTATATGAATCTGGATATGAATCAATAGGTGTATCACCCTGAGTGGGGCTGACTATAGAAGGAGTTGATTGAGAACCTGTTATGTGGTCCTGTACTTGTTATCCATTATTCCAATTCCTTAGTGATATCTCATCAGGTACAGGTGTATTAGAAATAGTGCATTCCTCAAGTGATCTACCCAAATCACAAATTAGGTCCAAATGTGCCTTTTAGGTTGGCTGAGTCCAGGATGCCTCCCCATGGTAGCAAGAATTAGTAGAGTAGCTAGTGGATCCAAAATATAGGTCACTAGACCCACTAGGCTGTTTGTTCCAGGTCTCTTGTTCCTAGGAGGAGTGATAAGATTGAGATTGTGCCTAAGATCATCTAATTTGCTCTAGAAGCTTGGCACATTGATCTGTATAGTCCTTGTTATATTCCTGGAATTCAGCAACTATGGGTTTCAATTGGTTCAGATCTAGATAAGGGTCAGATCTATGGTTCTAAATAAGATGGGGGATAAGGATAATCATATCCTAGTTGGTTAGGATGAGTCTCCCAACCAGGAGGAGTTGAAATCATGGTTGGGTTGGGAGATGGACCCTGAGGGTCAAAAGAATGATATGGGTTCATGGATATTTGAGAAAAGATGTAGATAGAGATAAGAGATAGTCTTCCTTAGGAAGACACAACTAGCTACAAGGGGCTAGTGGAATTAAGGCAAAGGCCTAGGAAGAAAGATGAGAGAGCCCCAAATCAAGCAAACAAGCTAGCCTTAAATTGTATACCCAAATTGGATCTAAACCTGGTATCTTGAGATGGAACTGGGTTAAACCAACCCTTGAATTACTTGGCTTGCCAGATTGGTGGGACCCCCTAGGACACCCTGCATGGCGGGATACCACTAAAGGTTAACGCAGTTACTGCATCGACCTTTCTTGTCACCAGTTGGTCCAAATAGACAAGGCCTTGATTTTTACCCAATTAAATTTCATTTACCAAGTAATTTAGTCCTGCCTAGGGCACGTCTACTCAGTTTTAGGCTTGGGCTTAAAGTGCTCTTGGAATGTGATTGGGCGATTGGTGTGTTGCCTTTAAAATTGTATTTAGAGTGTGAAGTGCGCAGATAAAGGGTTTGCAATGCAAGCCTTAATTGGTGCTGTGGCTTTTACGGTTCAAGTGCTTGTATTAATTTTTTCTTTTAGGGTTTCCTTTTCTAACTCAATTCAAACAAGGTTGTGGTGGAGCACGCAACATTTTTTACAAGTCCCAACTGTTATATGAATTTCATTTTAGTATGGCATGGAAATGTGCTCTACCTTAGTGTGGAAACCCTAATATCAGATAGGTCTATATGATGCTTTTAAGTCCAACAACGTAGAAGTGGTGCAACCCAATCAAGGAAAACAATGGTCCTAATGCACCACCACTAAGTGAAATAGACCTAATTGGTTGCCTAGGTTGAAATGTAAATTAAATTCAGTTTAAGTGGGTGAGGGGGTAGACAACCAATCAAATCAGATCCTCTCTCATGCAATCACACACAAATTAGGCTCAGATGGGTTTATTTTGGGTGTCTAATTTTAAACCCTAATGTGAATTACCTGGGGTTTGTGCTTCTTCTAAAATCTACAGTCAGACCTTCGTCTGACTTGAAATCACTCCCCAAATCAGTAACTGATGAAAAATAATAAGAAATTTAGTAGAGATCTTCCCTCTTCAATAAGTTTTTCAAGGAATATTTTTTTAAAATTTTTACTATTTCATGCAATTTTTCACGAATTTTTACGTTCCAGGGGGTCAAACAGACTAGATGGACCCCTACAAGAAATGCAGTTTGAAATAGTATCAAAGAAAATCCAAAAATTCTTGAAAATTCATAGAAACACTTATGTTTCAGTGGCTTTCCAACCCCACAAATTTCAAAGAGATCTGATTTATGTAGAGGTCAGAACTAACGTTTAAAGTTATACAAAATCAGAGTGTAAACTGTTCTGACCCTTTTCCACTGTACAAATTTTTTAAATTCGTACGGTGCAAATATTTTCAAACAATAGGTAGTACTGGAAAGCTGGTTTGAAAACCTAATAACAAATAGAATCCCAAGATTTTTCTGTCCCTAATTTGACAGAAATAAAATTTTGAATATCGTTAATATTTTGCTAGCTGGATTTCCAAATTTGACGTTGGTGTGTTTAAACAGTTTTCAAGTTAAAACACACACCAAAGAAAGAATTTTCCTTTTTTTAAATTCGAATCCGAAAATTTGAATTTGAATATATATATATATATTTTCTAACCTAAGAAAGCAACAAACTAGAGGATGAAGAAAATACCTGTCGTCTTCACCATGAGTCAATGTGTACGTAGATCCTCATCTTGACACCTACAATCAAATCAATAAAAAGTTAAGCAAATCCAAATCTAAACTCGCGCGTTGCCTCCCCGAAAATGGTGCCATTTGACAAGCGTGGAAATCGCGCATTTTGAAATTGTCTGAAATCATAGTATAGTCGCTAAATCCCCTTGACAAAAACATTTATAATATCGAAACTAGCATAGATTTCTTTTCTTTTTAGAACTTGAGTCCTGGTCATTCATCTCTGAGAGGCATGAAAACAAGTCAAGATTTGGATCGGCTTAATCTAACCTAAATCTAATCTAACCTAATATTTTTGTCTTTTTGTGTTTTTGATCTTTATTTTGAAACACGAAATGAAACATGCATCAAAGTTGTAAGCCATGAAGATAATAGCATGCATATAAAACCATTAGACAAAAGTATCATGCATCAAAAATTAAGTCAATATAAAATACGGATACATGAAAATAAAGCTAAACTAAAGAAAGGGATCAACCAAGAGAGACTAAGGAGAAGCCTTCTTGGCCATCCACTAAAGAGAGGAGGATGGGTGTTGCACCCAAGTGGAGAGAGGAGGGTGTTGCACCCAAGTGGAGAGAGGAGGGTGTTGCACCCTTTCTCTACCAATGGCCATCCTTAAGAAGACCTTGAGGGGGAGTCTACTCTTCGGTCGTCTAAGAGGAAAAAGAAAATGGGGTCATGGATCCTCTATGGTGGAAGAAGAGGGCACGCCCAGTTGAAGAAAGGAGAAGGTGTTGCATCCTTATGTTCTTCTTCTTGCCACCTGATTGCGCAGTAATCATAGGTCTTAATTGACCTAAATTAGGCTAGGACATAGCATAAGTTAGGGTAATTCATGCATGCATAAGCATTATCTGCATCTCCATTACTTTACTTTAGCTATGCATGAAATAATGTTATAATGTGCTGATTAAGTGCATTATGTCGATTGCAGGCAATAAGCTGATCAGAAGCTGGATCAGGAATAACGGGTGTTGCAGCAGAGCTGGAGCAGAAGGCTCAGATTAGGTGTAGGAATAATGATGTAAGGGAGTTAAGGTTTGCTATTCTATTAGTAGGAATAAAGTAAAAAAATGTGAAGAGCTTAGGTCCATCCTAGTCCTAGGATAGCCTAGAGACTTCCCCAAGCCTTAGCCACCCTTAGATTAGGTCACAGCACCCTAGGAAGCCCTAAAACCCTAGTTCCAACCCTTCTCTGGACATCCAGATAAGTTTTAGGACATCCAGGACCCTTAGCCAACTCCCGCACACCTCAAACCTACTTCTGCAATGTTATTGGACGTCCAAACACTTTGTCAAACGTCCAATTTCTGCAGAATACCCAAAACAGAACCTAGATTTCCCCCTGACTTAGATTGAACATCCAAAACTAAAGTTTGAACTTCTGATTTTTGAGTATAAGTTGTCTGCTCACCTTTTTGGACATCTGGTACTGATCTCCAGTCCCTGTTTTGAGATTCAAGCCTTGATCTTGGATCTCTAGCTCCCTAGACCTAATCCCAACCCCATAGGAACCTAAATTATGGTGTCCCAACCCTAGTACATCACCTCTAGACCTACCTCACCAAACCCAATTGGCTTAGATCAAAGTCAATTACCTTCACCTAAGTCAATTGGACTCATTGAGTCTAATTGAGCTTAGATCTCAACCCACACAAGTTCAATTGGACTTAGTGAGGGTCTAATTGACCTAAACCCAACCTAATTGAGTTATTTCACTATCAATTAGGTTCACAATCATTCAATTAAACTTGGGTTGAGTTTAATTGCAAATTCCCCTTAACAATTAGGTTTTGTAACCTTAATTCAAGACATACACCTACCTAAACCCCTTGGGACCTAACCTAAACCACCTAGCCACATAGAGCATGACCACACACACACACACACACACACACCCATTCACGCACACACTTCTCCAGAGTTCTCTAGAACTCTCTTGAAGTGGTGCCACCTCTTGGTAGCCAAATTTAGCAACCAAGAGGCATTCAAATTGAGATCCACATATTTTGGATCTCAAAACCACCTCTATCCTCTCATGGTCGGCCACTCTTGGACTCTCTCTAGAGAGTTCCACACCTCTCTAGAGAGAATCCCTTAGGTCTATAAAAAGACCTAAGGGGTGGCCATTTGCACCCATTCACTTCCTTGTCTCCATTCACATCCACCTCTACTTAGGCTAGCCACTCCATCTCCATGAGTTCACCATCACCATGAAGGACACCATGTCGGGATGCTGGATCACTCCTCTCTCTCTCCAAAGGCCGGCCTAAGCTCTATTGGCTGCCCCTCATCCTCCTCCCGACCACTCCAAGGCCATCGAAGACCACCTCTGAATGCCCTTTTGTTCTGCTAGATCTAGATTAGTAGTTTAATCTCTTCGTAGTTTTACTACTTTTTATTACTACTTAGTAGCGTAGTCCTTATTCTCCCCAAATGATGCATACAAAATTCTCCCGTAGATTCTTGTATGCGATTATTTCCTAATAGCTAGCTTTACATTTTTAAGCATTTATGTACAAGCTTTCCTCTACAGTTCTTGTTGCAAACAACTCTCCAATGGAATGAATGAAAAATGCATTTATGTATATATATATATATCTCTATGTTTTGAAATCATCATGAGCTTATTGATTGCCATCATGTTTGCGTGATTCAAGTTGCCTATTTTCAATTGTTTATCTATTCTGCAACAAGCATGTCGTTTCCTGAAAATATAGAAAATCTAACAATAGACGTGTTTTCTATAAATACTCACCACCTCACTCGAATCATGCGAACAGAAACTCCCATGTTCACCTTTGTGATTTATCTAACACATGCGCACGTAATCAGAGTTCATAATAGAAGTGGTGAAATCTTAATCAAGAGATTGGAAACTGGCGTGCGTTTTTAAAAGAGTAGAGTGGTATAAGATCAAATTCTAAAGTAGAAGAAACGCCTCCCAAAGACGAATGAATGAGACTCACGTCTCGTTATCTTATAAATACCTTTGTTTGATCGTATTGCGCACTATACTACAACGTTTTCCTACAAAAAAAATGCGCTCTACACATCTAGCAAACACCACCCTTGAAGAAACTTAGAGGAGAGCTTCTTCCTAGCCGTCCATGGAGGGAGCCTTGGAGGAAGAGGACAGCCTTGGGAGGGAGAGGAGGAGGTGTGGTCGCAAGCTGAGAGAGTGGAGAGAATGGCTAGAGATGGTGCAATTTCGTGGCTCTTTCTTTGCCCTTATGGAAGGTTCCATTTGGTTAACATTTTTGGTGGCTCCAAAATTAGCTAATGCCACATTTTTAGGATCTAGGTTTGACACAAGTTTTTAGGGTTTCCAAGAGAGTGTGCATGGGTTTGGTAGGGGTAGAATGGGAAGGTGTGTGTGTGTGTGGGTGTGTATTTTTCATAAGACTAGGTTGTGGGTTTTGGTAGGATTAGGTGCTAAATAGGTTGGGTCAATCTAGATTAAGTGGGTGTGGACCTAATTAGGCTTAGGAAAGTCTAATTGGATAGGAGTGAATCTAATTAGGTCTAGGTCAAGTCTAATTGGATGTGTGCATGTGATTAGGCTAGGGTAACCCTAATAGGTTTGAGTCAATTAGATCCTGGGTGGATCCAATTGGGCTCAGGTACACCCAATCAACTGTAGATGCACCCAATTAGGTATGGGATGGTTTAATTGGGTTATGGATAGGATAAGTAGGACTATGGATAGTGGGCTAGGCTTAGGAGGTCTCTAATTAGGTTTCCTACGGTGTTCGGTGGGGTTCCTAGATCAAAATAGGCAAGCTATAGCTTCTAACACCAAAATCAGGAACCATATAGCAGTATCAGATGTCCAGAATAGTGGTCAGATGTCTTATACTACAAAATTGGACGTCTGGACATTAAATTAGATGTCCAATTTTGTGTTAGTGTGAGTTTTGGCTTCTTGGATTTTTATTCTGTAGAAATCAGACATCCAGCCAAATGTCTGGACATCCTAAAAGGTACTGGAGAGTGGGTTTTAGGTTTTCTAAGGTGGGTTATGGTTCCTAAGTATTTGGCAGAGGGATAGGGTGGATAAGAACATGGATAGTGCTATCCATGTTTGGTTTTTGAGGCTAAGGTGTCCTAATGGAGGTTGTTTTAGGTTTGGGAAGGTTGTCCTAGGATTTCTAAAGGTAGGGATAAGGCTATCCTCCTCACTCCTCTTATCTGTATCAGTCTTCTTCTTCCTTTATTGCTTTATTCCACTATCTCCTTCATGGATCACTTTATTACCTGCGAATAGTAATAAAAATCATTAAATAATAGGATATCTCATCTTATTCTAAATAGACTGATGTAATTCATGATATGCAAGATATGAGTGCAATATCCATAAATTAAGCTAGGTTCAAACATTAATTAGGTTAATTATGAGCCATGATTGCTGTGCAATCAATGAGGAAGGCAGATGAGGTGGATACAGGGTGGTTCATGGGGAATACATCATATGGGTTCTAAAAGTGATGGGAAATGAAAGGGGGAACCCGAGTGGTGTAGTCCAAAATGGTATAAGAAACCACTTCGCAAGTCAAATCAGGTGTAGATTGATGTCGAGTAGGTGAGTCAAATAAGATCCAGTGATCCATCTCAATAGTGCCAGACTTATCAGAGTCCTCAATATTATCCCAGGGATGATCAATAGTCTTATTTGAGTTGCCCAATTCTTGTTGTAATTCATTTTTCCTTAGAACCATAAGATCGGGGTTTGGATTAGTCAACACCATAAATCCTTTTTGGATAATATCTTCTGAGGGAATATCTTCTTATTTCTCATCAATCAAGTCAAATCCTTCCAAATCCCATGATTCAGCTAGAGTCTTTGCTTCCTCAGATAGATCCTCATAAGTCATCCCCAGTGATTCTTCAATTTCTTGAACATCTTTTTCATAAGGGGATTGTCTATTTTCTTCAATCTCGAGATGTTGGCGAAAATGGTCAGGTTTTTCCTCAGGATGCTGGTGGATGGGATCGTTTAAGCACATTTGATCATGGTAATCCACAGACGAGATGACATCAGAGCCATCCAACCGTGCTTGGCTTTGAGTGTCACTGTCCCCAATCTTTCTCTCTCCTTGATTCTTGCTCTAATTCTCCTAAATTATCCATGTTGTCCAATTTTGTGTCTTTAAAATAAAAGACTCATACTCCAGCTCAGTACGAATTGGCTCCTCAAAATAGAATGGTTGCAATTTAGGGCCTAAATCAAGATATATTTCCTCAAGTGAGCCTTCCTCGTGAAAGTCAGCTTTTGGGATAAAAAGGATCTATTTTGCATAATCAAGAGGCTGGTGGGTGGGCTTAGTGTATGTGGAGGTTGGGATTTGATAAGATGTCTTACTTAAGGTTGGATCCTCAACCTTGACTGGCTTACCACCAACTTGTTCCATACTCGGACCAGTTTTATCACCTTGTGCTTTCTGAATTCTAATGAGTTGTTTTGTCAGATTATCTATATTTCTTTTATTAGCTTCTCTCATCCCCTGACTACTTGGAGTAGTTGGGTGATCTCAGGATCACTACCATGGTCAGGGATTTGCTCAGGATGAGGATAATAATTTTTAGAGTTTCTGATCTTAGTCAAATCAGAATATCCATCATTTGAAAACCTAGGGTAAGAATCATATCCTTGGTTAGTTGGTGTAGGGTTATCCCAATGAAAAGGTGAAGTTGCTTGGGAGGGATTGGGATAATTTGAACAGTGATTTCGAGGATAGGATTGGTATTCTAGGTATTGGGATTCTGAGGCATATCCATGATCTAGTAAGAGTTGAGTTTGGCTGAACCGGTCAAGATAACTGGTCATGCTAGCCAGGTGTTGGTCCTATATGGAGAGTGTCTCTTTAGACTATATAGATCCTTGATATCCAGAGATTCATGTGAGATTCGAGATAGGCCTGGCTATACCCGGGGAATATGAGGTATAGGCAATGGAATCAAGTCCCAGGTATTAAGGAGAGTTCTCCCAACCTGAAGAAGTTGATGTAAGGGAAGGGTTGGGATAGGGAGAAAAGGAGGAATAGTGTGAGGCAAAGGAGTATGGGTTCATGATTTCCTCCTCAATCAGTTCTTCCTCATGGCAATTGGATATCTGAGTGTATTAAAAAAAATTGGGCCTTCTCTTTAGTTTACTCTCTAAAGGTGGTACCAAATTAGGGTTCAAAGACCTTTTAGCATCCATGTACCAGAAGAAAGTTAATAGATGAGAGAGAGAAGACAGATGAGAGAGTACCCCACCCTTTCAATACAAGCAATCAAACTAGTCCTTAGAGTGTCAACCCTAATTAGACCTGATCCTGGCTCCTCAAAACACGACTGGATTAGATCAACCCTTGAATTACTTGGATAGCCAGAAGGGTGGGATCCCTTAGGACACCCCGCCCGGTGGGACACCACTAAAGGTTAATGCGGTTACCGCACCGACCTTTCTTGTCACCTGTGGGTCCAAGTATACAAGGCCTTGACCTTAGCCCAATCTAGTTTCAAGTCCCCAAGTATATTAATCCTGCCTAGGGCACGTCTACTCAACTTTAGCTTCGGGTTTGATGTGCTTTTGGAATATGATGGGCGTTAGGGGGATGTTTGCCCTTAAAATTGATTTTAAAATATGTGATGTGCTTAGGCAAATAGGGTTCACAAGCAATTTCTTATGATGAAGTATCTTTTAAGATTCAAATGCTTGAGTTAATGAATTTTAAGGTTCACTTGATTAAATATATTCAAACAAGGTTCTAATGAGGCACACACAGAGTTTTGCAAATCTCAATTTATTTGATAGATTTTCTTTGAGCATGGGAATGCAAGTGTGCTCTATCCTTAACGTGAAACCCTAAGCATAGATACCTCTAAATGATTCCTTTAGGTTCAAAATGTGGAGTGGTGTGACCCAAGCAATGAAATCAATTGATCCTTATTGCACCACTAACTAGGCACTGACAAAATATTTTTTCGAGAATTTTAATGCACGTTTTCTTTTTTTTTCAGATTTAAACTGTACTGGGGGTTTTGTAGCCTGTTTTGACTCCTAGTCCGTGATCAGATAATTCATGCAATCAAACGAGCAAAAAATATTTTTCTCAGATTTTTCTAAAATTATTAATCTTCTCAGAAATTTAGTGCCACAAATTTCACTTCAATTAGATTATATAAAAATTCCTATGATATTTTTAACTCTAAAAAATCAGGAACAAATTCTGTATTGATAATAGATCAGTGCACGAATTTTGAAAATTTTTCCGTGACTCTGATTGCTACGAAATTTGGATATGTTATTCCTGACTTTCAAAGCTACGTCCAATAAAAAGCTGAGAATATTTGGACATGCAGATCTTAAGGAATTGAATTTTTAAGATAAAGTTTAATTTCAGCCCAAAATGAAGTTGAATTTTTTCTTTTTTTTTTTATTTTTAATAAGCAAACAAATTCTAACTAATCCTAGGGTTCAAGCAAATCCTAAATCTAACTAATCTAAAATACAGGTACTTACCTGAGGTTCGAACTTGCACTTTCTCCGTTGTCGTGTTTGGTTCAGATTTCTTCATTTCCTGCACACGAAATCAAAGAAAAATGTAGCGAGTTAAAAATCTCAAATATGCATCGAAAAGCTTTAATAATTTCGGTTGCCTCCTCGGCAACGGTGCCAACTTGTTTGGCACGTGATCGCGATTAAAAGTTGTTTAGTTGTAGTATAGTGCGAAAACACGACGACAAATAATATTTATAAAACCAGTGAGTACCAGGTCGTTCACAGGGAGGCAATATCGATTTTTAATTGAAGCTTTTCAATGAAACTAGCTCTAACAAGAAATTTATATATGTATATATGTGTAGAGACGCATCAAATATTCATAAGATCAGATTTCATTGCATTGATAAAGAGATTTCATAATATAAATTGCTATGCAAAAAGTAAAGGTAGATAGGGAGAAAGAGAGAGTGGGAGAGAGAGAGAGATAGAAGAAAGTGGTAGAGAAACGACGTCGCTTGCAAGATGCTTGTGCGAGATGTGGCAGCACCTCAGATCCAGAGCACCGGGATGCAGTCAGAGAGGAGTTGCAGAGGAGACGAAGAATTGCAGAGAAGATGGGATGTCTGCAGTTGATGGAAGAGAGAAGTTCTAAGTGGATGCCTTCAACTGGGGGGCCCTGGGCCTTCTTTTATAGCTTTTGTGGAGGGCAAAAAGGGTATTTCAGCCCTTAATCTTGTGCAACAACCTTTTGGCTAATCAGATCCATTGATCGGGAGATCAACGGCTCAAATTTGGCTTAAAAATAACCTTCAAAAGGCCTTCCATGCTGAGATTCGTTCTGGTGGTGACACGTGGCACGCTGTGTTCCCTCGGATCCTCATCGCACGGCTTCCGCTAACCCATGCCTTCACGTTTTCGCCTTCTCCACATGCCTTCAAATCTCGCCTCATCATCAACTGTCCGATTTTAAATCCTACGTGCACTTCTTGCACCTTCCTGATCTCAAAACAACCCACGCAAACGTGCATCTTGCCCGCGATGTGCTCTAATCATGCCATGTGGTGCGATGTGCGTCGTCACATCACGTAATTACGCCTGCATGCGCCCGCCTGCCAACACCGCATCAATTTTATGTAGTGTTGGGCTTGAACTCACGTCCTGCACTTACATGCATGCGCGTGCGAGCCAATGCGCTGTGCAAACTCTTTATCATATATACTTGCTTGTTTATATTTACACTAATCTAATCTGGGTGGCGATGTGGCACACTCGTGGCCGTTGGATGAAGATCCAACGGCCTACGCTGCGAGGAGAGGTGCCTTCAGGAGTTGGGGGCGTGGTGAGGGGTGGTTGCGATGGTGCCATGTGGCACCATCGTGGCCATTCGTTCTTCTTCTCTTTATATCTGATGACATAGGCCTCTGATTAGGTTGATTTCTGCACCGTTGGACTGCGAACATCAATCCAGATCCATCTTTACGGTTGGATTTGTCATATGAGGTTTGGATCTTTTCCCTTTGGCTCCATGATCCTCATTCTTTTATGGACTATACACGATGCTCTGGTTGTCTGACCGGGACAATTTCAGAAGTGTTGAACTCCTGTCGTCATTTTGATCAGATCTGTCTAGTCTAATTTTACATCTGCGGCTTCAAATCATCTACGATTAAAAATTATCTCTCTTTTAGGCCATAAAATGATGATATTACCTATATGACTAATAAACTAACTAGTATGCGAATTATGATGCTTATGCATGCATTGACTCGAAGTTATGCTAGAATCTAGCTCAATTCAGGTGTTTTAGTTGCATGATTGCTGTGTAATTAGTCATGGGTCGGCACCACAACTTGGTCCACATCTGTGGACATCTTCTACTGACGGGCTTAAGGACCAAACTTTTAATTCTGATGTTGACCCACACTTGTGAATTCCTAATTTCTTCTTTATTTGTATATTTTCCTAGCTAAAGGCAATAAACTTAGCACATATGTATGCTTTTTTCTCTTTGCAGAGCTGACCGGATTTTCATGAAATTCAGGTGATATTTTGTTTACTCTGCCCTTTCCATGCCTTTATTTTTATAATGAGGGCATTGCATCATTTAGTCATGGGAAAGTGGATAATTAATCTTGAAATTATTTTGTTAGCTCCATGGAATTTCTTTTACTTTCTTTAAAAAGAAAATCAAACTCAAATAGACAAAAAAAACATTAGAATTAGGAGAGAAGAACTTAGGCATTCGGAGTTAATTTTCGGAAACGATACTTTAGGACCTGAACACTTGGACTCTTCGGGTCATCAGACTTAATCATCCCGGGTGTCCACTAAAATGTGAACTTGTTCTCAAGTCCTTGCCACATTAATTTTACTTTAATATGGCTAATAAATTAGGGTGATAAGTACCTGACTTATCAACCCGCCCTCTAATTTGAGGGGACTTTAAGTCTAAAGCATCATCATACTATTTACATTGACTCACTTTTCGACGGTTCTAATGAAAATTGGGTAGCTAATGAACCTTCTAAGGTGGTATGGTTGGCAAGTTGTCGGTGGTAATAGTTCATTAACTAGTTGTCCAGAGTCCAGCCACATGACCATTCTCTTCCTTCTGCCTTTAGGTAAATCTTAGTAGGGAAGCCACCTACGTAAAGAAGAAAAAAGAAGAAAAAAGTAGAGAAATACACAAAAAAAATAAAAAATTGAATAAGCCACACTTCACGGCACGAGTATGGCTGACAAGAGGTCGGTGGTAACAGCTCATTGACCGATTATCTAGAACCCAGTTCATGAAGTGCACAAATAATTCCCAAAACACATACGGCAGAAGCAGGGAAGTAGAATAAAATGGGGAGATATACATTGGGTTCGCCCTTGTGTTGACCCCATTAAAAAAAAAATGTAGGGAGAAATCTATCGGTTGAATAGATAAAGCTTTAGGCAGAATCTTTTAGATCACCTACGGTTGTAGAATCCTGAAGTCTGTTTTAATGGCCGCCTAGTGAGTATCACTTTTTCACAAGATGCTTAGAACATAAAGTGCTTTTTGAGTCTTAGGTGGGTTAGCTAGACATAGAAAGCTGCCTCGAAACTCTAAACTCAAAAATCCAAAAAAATAAAGAAAAGAAGAAAAATAGAAAAAAAAAATGTATCTTCCCTTTTCAAAATAAGGCAAGGACTTAGGCGGTCTACATTTTGGTAGGCACTTGAGCATTGTTGAGTCTTCGTAGATTAGATCCTTAGTTGAAATTTTCTAATGTAATCAACAAATCTTGCCTAAGTGATTAGACCCTAACTCTATTTTTATAAATTGCATTTAGTTTGATCTTGCTAGGGACTAGCAAAACATAGGAATGGGGGAATGATGTAGACACATTTATTTAGGATCAAATGCCTATTTGTGCATGTTCTTAGGCTTAGATATGTATTCTGTTGAAGCTATGAGTTGCTACCCTAACGTATTTGGTTTTGAAAACCTGTCGTTGTAGTTTGAAAACGAAGAACTCACGTTCAACAAATAAAATTTATACCGAAATAGAAATCCCAGGTCGAACTCAGGGAGGCAGATGTTTGATTTAAACATACACGTTTATTTTATTTATCACGAAGTAAATTAATTGATTAGAAACTATCTATCTATTTACACTAAATAGAAGAGAGAGAGAGAATGAGAGAGAGAGAGAGAATATTACAAACAAAAATCACAAAGAGATGTAGAATGAACATGGAATTCATTATCAAAGAGATTATTCGTTACACTAAACATTACGACTAGAAAGCATAAAATCTACTCTAGAAAGCATTAAAAAGAATGGAGAGAGAATTATCCTCCTCGACGATCGCTTGGAGGACGAGCCAGATGGGACGATGCCTGGAAGACAGGGAACTGAGTAGGATGAAGCAGGAAGAACGGGAATGGGGCAGCAACTCATCATCGTTGTAGGATCCGCTTCCGAAAGGGGGATGAAAATTTGACTTTATCTCTTGAGAAGCATCCCAGGTGTGGGACAAGCTTCTCTTGAGCTTTGGAGAGGGAGAGAAGAGAAGGAAGGGATGAAGATTTCGTATGGAGGTCTCCTTTTATAGTTGCAAGGAATGAGGGAAATTTGGTCTTTTTAATCTCAAAACATTAAATCAGGGGTCTTTAGTGACGGATAAAACTGTCGCTAAAGCCCCATCATGGGTGACGTGCGCCGCCGGCTCTCCTCCCACACTTGTAACGTGCATGCACGTCGTTCGATTCTTGGTCATTCGATCGTGAGATCGAACGACTGAAACGCACCCTCGCTCACCTCCTCATCACGCGCTCGCACATACGATCTCGCGTTATGCGTGAGCGTGCAATAGCGCATGGCTTCTATAGAGCACTCACAACCACTCGATCACGATCGAGCGGTCGCAAAGCCCGCTCGCCTGGGACCCAACAGCATCTTGCCAAGGCTCAAACGCATGCCACATGTTCTCCCGAGCACGTTCGACCAACGCGTTACGAGCGTGTTTGTGTTGCAGTTAAGATCTGTGCGCACGCATCCATAGTCGTTGGATGCACATCCAACGACGGAGAAGCGACAAAGAAGAGAGGGTGCAGTGAGTGCAGCGGTCGATTTGGTAGCTGAGATGATGCCATGTGGCGCCATCTTGGCTGTCCATCTTCTGGATGATATAAATGGTGCCACAATTATCGGATTGAGTTGATTTTCTCACCGTTAGGCTACGATCGTCGATCTGAATCCATCCGTGTGGCCATATTTGTCGTTTGAAGTGTGGATTCACACCATCTTGGCCCTTGTTCTTCTAGGGTTCCCCGGTCTCTATCTGATGCTACGGATGTCTAATTAGGGCGATCTTGGAGTCGTTGAACTCCAATCGTCACCTTGATCACATCTGTATGGTTAGATTTTCGATCCGAGGCCTCAATAAAAAGTTTGCTCTGTCCCTAAACGTAAAAGGCGACAATTAACCTCCATTTTATTCAAACTAATCTAAATGCAAGATGATGCATGTTATGCAATATTTATAGTATGCAATGCAATTCTATACTTAAGAACATGCATAAATAGACATCTTATGTAATGTAAACATGTTTACATCACACCCCCAGGCCTATCTTTTGCTAGTCCCTAGTAAAACCTATATGCTATTTATAAAAGAATCAGGTTGGATTATTTGGGCATGAGTTATTTCCAATCATTAAGAAAATATTTACTTAGGATTTGAGCTTTCAAAGACACAACAGTGCCCAGGTATCTACCAAAATGCAGACCGCCTCAGGCCCTTGCCATATTCAAAGAAAATTTTCTTTTTCCCTTTTTCTTCTTTTCTAATTTTTTTCGGATTTCCAGTTTTACAATTTAAGAGTGGCTTTCTACGGCCATTCAACTCACCCAAGATTTGATGAGAACTCTAAGTTCTAAGCATCTTACTGTGAATGTGATAGACTCGTTGACCGGCAGTAAAAACGAACTTCAGATTTCTATGCCTCTGGGTGACCTTAAAAAGAGAATTCTGCCTAAAGGTGTATCTTTACAACTGGTAGCTTTCTCCCTACTTTTATTTTTACGGGGTCAACACAAGGGCGAATCCAGTGTATATCTCCCTAATTTATTCTACTTCTCTACTTCTTCCTAAGTGTTTTGGGAATTTTCAGTGCATTTATTGAGCTGGGTTCTGGACAACCGGTCGATGAGCTGTTACCACCGACAACTTGCCAGCCATACTCGTGCGGTGAAGTGTGGTTTATTTCTTTTATTTTCTTCTTCTTTTCTACTTTTCTTTTTCTTTTCTTTTTGATTTTCTCTCCTTTTCTTCTGAGTAGGTGGCTTCCCTGGTCTAAGATTTACCAAAAGGCAGCAAAAATAGAAAGGTCTAATGACTGGGCTCTAGACAACATACTTATGGGCTATTACCCACAGTAACTTGCCAACCATATCACCCCAGAAGGTTCATTAGCTACCCAATTTCCATTAAAATAGTCGAACAACAAGTCAGTGCAAAGATAGTTTGTAGATGCTTAAAGCTCAAAGTTCCCTCAAATCAGAGGGTGGATTGATAAGTCGTGTACTTATCACCCAAACTTATTTACTCAGATTAAAATAGAATTCAGGTTGGCGAGGACTCGAAAAATAAATCCACATTTTAATGGATACACTGGCTGATTAAGTCTAAAGACCTGAAGGGTCTTTGTGTTCAAATCATAATGTAGTATTTCTTAAGATTGAAAATTTTCATAGACCCAAGTTCTCTTTCCTAATTCCATAATTTTTTTTAATATAAATAAAAGAAAATAAAACAAATCTACGGAGCTGACGAATATTTTCGGAGATGAATATCCACCCCCCCATGCCTATCTAATGCAATGTCCTCATTGTATTAAAAAGACACAAAATAGAGTGCAATAGAGTAGAAAGCACCTAAATTGCGTGAATGTCTGGTCCGCTCCGAGATAAAAACTAAAAAGAACTGTATACATGTTGAATTTAGTGCCTTCAACTAGGCATACTATACAAAGAAGAGAAATCAAGAATTCACAAGTGCAGATCAGAATCAAAATAAAGAGAAGAAACCTCTAACCTACCAGCAGATGTCCACAGATGTGGACTGGATTGTGGTGCAGACCCATACCCCATAATCGAGAATATCTAACATTCTAGATAAAAATTATCCAAAACCTAAAATCAGAATGCAAGCGGGGTCGGGCCTGCAATTTATGAGGATGCAACCTATTGACACGGCTAGATCATGTTTTAACAATTAATGCGTTGTAATATAGACGAACTTTCTACGAAAACAAATAAAGATTTATAACTCGAAAATTAGAGTATCCGAGCTTGAACACAGGGAGCAATCTAAGTACTTCCAAAACTTGAGAACACAACTTTTTAAAATGAAAATAAATGACTAGTTCAATGAGAGTGATGTAAAAAGAAATTGCTCAAAGGGAACAAAAATGGACGTCTGATACAATATCAGACGTCTTAAAATAAAGCTCCTTTTCTTCTCTTGATGCTTTTGTTTCTCTTCCTTTATTTCTTTTCCTGCTGCGACCAAGGACTGGCTTTCCTCTCTCTTTCTTCTTCCTTTTCTTTTCCTTCGCCTTCTTGAATCTTTGTCTGCCCCTTGTCTTCTTCTTCTTCAGCTCTGTTCTCCTTGGCCTTGCTTCTTCTTCTCTACCTTCCTTGGTTCTATTCTTCTTCTCTGCCTTGCCTCTCTTGCTTCCTTGGCAGAACTTCCTTGCCTTATTTCTTCTTCCTTTCTGCCTTGCCTTTCTTGCTTCCTTAGCAGAACCTCCTTCCTTATTTCTTGCAGCAGCTAAGTCCCTATGTCCTGCACACAACTACGCACAGCAAAACCTAACCCTCTACCTGCATGTCTCTCTCTCTGTGTAAACCACTCTCAGCACGCTCTCCTAGAGATGGGTAAACGGATTGGAATGCGTGCCCGAGACCAGGCGCACTGGCATGAGGGTGGTGCGCGAGGTGTGCTCAGGATAGGGTCGGGTTGCACCAGATCCGCGTGGTGAACTGCGGACGAGGCATAGTGAGATAGGTGAGGGACCTCACCCAAAGTGCGTTCGAAGCCAACCGGCTGATATGATAAAATCAAAATAAAGGATATGAGCACATCGTGAATTACCGATGTGGGACTAAAGCCCACTGCTTTTCCTCGCGCACCCGCAGCAGACCGTGCCTTCAATTCCCTCAACTGCAGGCTCTGTTGGCTTCACTTGCTGGGTCAGCTACCTTCGCACGACCTTCCCAAATTCGCAGCACCTAGAATCTTGCGGTCCTGAGGCCTGGAGCGAGCGTGGAGCTTCCTAGAGTTGCCGTCAGTGGCGGCCGGAGCTTGAGATCTGTCTGACACAAAAATTGCCTCGCGGCCTAATCAGATAACCGGGGGACCTTCGCCATGTCACGGCAAAGGTGATGAGCTGTGTGGTAGGCCATAGGGCAGCCTAGGCGTGAGTGCCTAGGTCGCTCTGTGGTCGGACGGGTGGGAGTGTTCGAGGGGTTGTTGTGGTGGTGTAGTGGGACTGTGGATGAGCAGAGGGTGCTCAGTGAGGTGAGGCGGAGGTTATGCAATGGTCGGTGAGATGTGTGGGGCTGCGGAGCGACGGGAGCATCTTGTCGGAGGGTGGCTAGAGATGAGGAAGGTGGCAATGGATAGGGACGGTCGAGGGTCGATTGTGTGAAATAAAGTGAGGAAATGAAAGAGTAGAAGATGGGGAACTTATCTGGACTGTTGGGAGAGAAAGGGGGCAGTGGAGTCAGACAGCTCATTTGTGCCGTCGTCAGAGAAGATAACCCTGAGGGAGATAACGGTGATGAGGAGGTCGGGGAAACGTGCGCTTGGTACGGCGCAACGCGGGAAGATGAGGTGAAGTAGACTCTGCTGCTGGTATGGCAGCAGAGCGACGAGAAGGAGGAGTGGTAATCGCCGGAGCTTGCGGGTTTCTTGGCCGGAGAGAGGAGAGAAGAATTTTGGAGGATTCTACTGCCAAGACAAGACTGAGAGATTTCGCAGAGGGTCAGAGGTCTTTTTATAGCTACTGGCCGGGCTTCTGGTGCGTGGAGGGCAAGCCTTTAGCCACCGTTGTCTTCGCCGAAGAAGGAAGGTGGTTGGGATCCAAATCTTTCGTGCATTCGCACGAGAGATTGGACAGGAATCAGAGATCATGATCGGGCTCAGATGGAAGGGGATTCCTCAAAGAATCTCCCTTCCAATTCTGGGAGGAGATCTCTAAGGGATCTGAGCGTATCCCCCCTATCAACCTCACCGGAGAAGGATTCTGCCCCAATAATGGTAGAAGGACTTGATTGTATGATTGGCAAGAAAGCTAGGGGTGTTTATGTGATGGTTTTCAAAAGATAGGGACTAAAATGTGATTGGGTGTACTAAATTGCAAAGTAGGTCAAGATGACCTCCGCTTAGGTCCAAATTTTGGTAAAAACCTAATTTGGACCTAAGGAATCCAATGGTGAAGTTGGATTTTAGGTTTGACCATGTTTAACTGGACATTTTGTGAAAAAACCCAAATTAGGTCAATTGATGAGCTAGGACCCTATTCTAGGTGAAAATAGGTTCCAAAGGCCAATTTGAATGTTCTAAACCCTAGGGGATATTTTTACATGAATTTTAGAGGGTTTAATTGATTTTTATCCTGACCGAAACATTGTTGAATTAAGTGGGTCAGTTTTAGGGTTACCAAATGTCATTTAATTCCTGGATTGCACATGAACCAACTTCTGATTGATTCAACCCACTTTTTATCTCATTTAGACCATTTAACCTATGCTCTATCTCTGAGAAATCCCGTTTATGTACTGCAATGGTAAAATTGCAGTTTTAACCTTTATTTCATGTTTTCTTCTCAAAACACTTATTCCTCCAATTAAGCCCTCTTCTAAGTCATGTAGGAGCTTTTATTCTCTTTATTAGGTCAAAATGAGCTAGTTATGGCTCATGATGAGGCTCTCATCATACCCCCATGCCTAGCTTTTGCCAGTCCCTTAGCAAAATTTTAAGGTTTTAACTTCTGTTCTAGACCCTGAGTGTCTATCATCAATTATGATAAGTGCTTCTCTTTTTTCTTTTGTGATTAAGTCAGAATGTCGACAATAGGTCTAGAGGTACTCAAGTACCAACCAAAATCCGAACCTGACCCGCTTTAGCCTCAGTCCTCCGTAAAGGTTTTTAAGGCCCATAGAAACTAACCTAGGGTTTGTTGGACTCCGCAGTTAAAGCACCCGTGCTTGAGACATTTTTAGCCTTGGTTCAGTTTGCAGTACGTTTTTGTAAGAGAGAGATAGAAGATTTATTTATTTGGAGAGCTTTTCTCTCTCTTTTCTTTTTATTTCTAGCTTCAGATTAGCTTCTCAACACGGTCTGTATTGGATTCCTCGTCCCCATCATCAATCCTCAAGGGTCCCTGGCTATCGAGATTTTGAGATAATCCCGCCCATGGCAACCCCCAGAACCCTAGCTTTTGAGATTTTGAGATAATCCCACCCATGGCGTTCCGTGGCCGAATTCAAACTCTGGCGATCGACATTTCGTGATAATGCCGCCCATGGTATCTAAACCAGCAGAGTGCTTACATGCCCCAAGCAGGATATTTAAATATCCTAAGAGATAAGCACCGAGGAGATGATACGTTGTTACGCATCTTCGAGGGGAATTTCTCACCTCTCCGTGTCAGGAACTTGTCCAAATCAACTTGTGTATATCAGCTGCTCCTAATCTAGGTGACTTTTGCAGAACATTAAACGCTTTTGCCTGATTTGGATATTTATGCGCACTGGACCAGACTGTGTGTGAATTTGGGGTGCTTAGGTTACCGAATCCCGCAAATTGAAGGTCAGTTAACAAGGTCGAATACTTCCTAAGCCTTAGACCTAATATTTAAGCTTTGCATTTTCCCCAACCTCTTGAGGATTATCCAGATTTTCGTGGATACGTGAATTTTTAAGCTAAAGAATCTAGCCCAAGAGGCCTAAAATCAGCATTCCCGCTAATCTCTTTGTTATGTCACCTTAGCACTTTTTTTTTCTTTTCTTGATCTGGTCTAGAACTTCCATTAATCCCTTAATTTTTTACTAATGACTATTTCTTTTTCTTTTTCATTTTGTGCTCCTTTTTTGACATTTTACTTTTTTTCTTTTCTCATTTTGTATGACCCTGAATTGTTTCTCCCCTCCTTCAAGTCTCTTTTTTTTTTTTTTTGGAAACCCTTTCTTGATATGAATTTTCCTGACATTTTACACTTTCATACCCCCCATGCCTAAGATTTGCAATGTCTCCATTGTAAATTAGGTGGGTTCGATTTCAGCTTAGTTCATGCATTAGGACAGGTGTGTGGCGAGTGAACGGGTCGAAGTGACTTGTTGCGAATGATTTCTAATCTCGGGTAGGGGTACCTGAGGTAAAGTCGACTGTTCTAATCAATGAACCCTAAATTGCAATATGAATTCTACATAGAAATGTCAGAAAAGGTTTAGGTTTTTCAAAGAATGCCTCCCGTTAAGCGCTCAGTTTTACGCCATCGGCTGGGCGCAATGAGCTCAAGGGGAATAGAGGGTAAAGGATGACTCAGCCAAATTTGTATCGGTCATGTCAATGAACGGTTTGAGTCTCTGACCATTCACAACAAAGGGTTCAGAATTGTGGCTGAGTGGGCTGATTTCAATGGCTCCATTTCCAAAGATTTGTCGGACTAGGTAGGGTCTGACCCACTTAGATCGTAGCTTTCCTGGGAATAATTTGAGTGAGGCATCAAAGAGTAAAACCTTTTGACCAGGATGAAAGATCTTTCTAGAAATGTGTTTGTCGTGAAAAGCTTTAACCCGTTCTTTGTAAATTTGTGAGTTCTCATACACGTCTTGGCGTAATTCATCGATCTCGCTTATTTGAAGTCTTCTGTGGGTTCCAGCCTTAGAAAGATCTAAATTACAATTCTGTACTGCCCAATAGGCTTTATGCTCCAATTCGACAGGGAGGTGACATGCCTTCCCGTACACTAGTCTGAAGGGAGACATTCCTAATTGGGTCTTGTGGGCGGTCCTATAGGCCCACAATGCTTCCGGAAGCTGATAAGACCAATCTTTTCTGTCAGGTCGAACAATAACCTGAAGGACTTTCTTGATCTCTCAGTTTGATAGCTCAGCTAGACCATTAGTGTGGGGGTGGTAAGGAGTAGAGATTCAGTGTGACATCCTGTATCTGGTCATCAGTGACCTGAACTGAGCGTTTGTGAAATGGGTCCCTCCATCAGAAATTATTGCTCGTGGAATCCCGAACCTTAAGAAATGTTTTGATGAATGAATTTGATAACAGCTTTATGATTGTTGGTTCAGGTCGGAAATGCTTCTATCCACTTGGACACGTAGTCAACTGCAAGTAAGATGTATTCGAAGCCATCCGAGATCGGGAAGGGTCCCATAAAATCAATCCCCCAGATACCAAAAATTTCGCATACCAAGATCGGCAGTAGAGGCATCATGTCTCGATGGTTCATGTTGCCCAAAGTCTGGCAACGGGAACATGCCTTACAGTGATCGTATGCATCCTTGAAAATTGTGAGCCAGTAAAAGCCACACTGGAGGACTTTTGATGCAGTTTTATGTCCTGAGAAATGTCCACCGCATGCCTGGTCATGGCAAAAAGAGAGTATGTCTTTGATTTCCACTTCCGCGACACACCATCGAATTATCTGATCAGCACCAATGCGGAATAGATACGGGTCTTCCCATAGGTAATACTTGGCATCGGACACAATTTGTCCTTCTTGGCCTTCGGCCAATCGAACGGAATCTGATGTGATGCCAGGTAATTTACTATATCTGCGAACCACGAAAGACCTATACTGATAATCAGGAGGTGCTCATCAGGAAAATGTTCTGTGATGGGTCCGGAAGAGTCAATTATTTCAGAAGGAAGACGGGACAAGTGATCGGCTACCACATTTTGCTTTCCCGCTTTGTTGCGAATCTCAAGGTCAAATTCTTGCAATAGCAAGATCCATCGGATTAATCAAGGTTTCGCATCCCTCTTTGCAAGGAGATGCCTCACAGCTGTGTGATTCGAGTATATGATAACACGGGAACCCATAAGGTATGATCTGAATTTTTCTAGGGCAAATACTACAGCTAGCAGCTCCTTCTCAGTAACTGTATAGTTACGCTGAGCCTCATCCTGTGTTTTACTGGCGTAGTAAATGACCACAAGTTTCCCGTCAATTTTCTGCCCCAAAACCGCTCCTACAGCGAAGTCAAATGCATCGCACATGATCTCAAAGGGTTGAGACCAATCAGGGGACTGTAGGATCAGGGCTTGGGTGACTCGGTCACGTAGGATCTAAAATGCTTGAGTGCATTCCTTGGAAATTTTGAAAGGCACATCCTTGGAGAGAAGAGTGGTCAGGGGGCGTGTGATTTTTGAAAAATCAGGGATACATCGACGGTAAAAACCGACGTGCCACAAAAAAGATCGGATGTCCTTAATCGAGCTAGGCATAGGGAGCTTGGAAATCAGGTTAACCTTAGCTCGATCCACTTGGATGCCTTCCTCCGAGATTAAATGTCCCAGGACAATTCCCTCAGGCACCATGAAATGGCTCTTTTCCCAGGAAAGAACCAAATTCACATCGATGCACCGCCTGAGTATTTGGACTGAGTGTTGGAGGCAATCGTCAAATGATGTTCCAAAAATTGAAAAGTCATCCATGAAGACTTCCAGATAGTCACCTACCATATCTGAGAATATGGTAAGCATGCACCGCTGAAAAGTTGCAGGTGTATTGCAGAGACCAAAAGGCATCCTTTGAAATGCATACGGCTCGAAGGGGCAGGTGAATGTGGTCATTTCTTGGTCCTCTGGATGGATTGCCACCTGGTTGTAACTGGAGTACCCGCCAAGAAAGTAGAAGAACCTATTTCCAGCCCTTCACCATCGGCCCATAACCACGGTTATCACGCCACCATCCACTGAACCTTGCCTTCGCCTAGCCGCGAGGGCCTCCCTCCTGACCACGCCTCTGGTCGTTCTCTCACCTCCAACTCATGGCTGATGGGAACACCATCATGAGCCATAACTAGCACAATTTGACCTGATTAAGTCATTAAATGGTCCTACATAACCACCAGAGGACTGTAATTCATTGCATAATCATTCTGTGGGAAAGGTAAGAAACCAGGGTTAAAAATGTAATTTTACCATCATATCATGAATGCAGTGCAGCCACAGGTTTTCCCAGGGGGTAATTAAGTGTCAAATGGTCCTAAAAGGCTAACAAGTGCGTTAGAACAGACAGAAAAGGATTTACGTGTGTTTTGAGAATTAAATGACTTCCGAAACCCTAAAAACAGACTTGCTTAATTAACTGAGGTTCTAGTTAAGATAAAATTCACCTAAACCCTCTAAAATTAATATATTCTCTATGGTTTGGTATCTTCAATTTGACCATCAGAACCCATCTTGACCCAAAATAGAGTCTCAAACTAACATTTGCCCTAATTTAGGTTTTTGCATAAATTACCCAGTTAAACAAGGTCAAAACCTAAATCTAACTTCACTATTGGATTTCTTGGGTACAAATTAGGCTTGTATCAAAATTTGGACCCAATTTGAGATCATGTTGACAAAGTTTGCATTTTGTTCCAATTAGACTCTTTCTATCTCATTCAGACCCTTAGCTTTTCACATTCTTTGCAAAAGACCCCTAACTTTATCATCTTCTTTGCAATCAGGTACCTCTGCCATTATCGCGAAAGAACTCCTACTCTGGTGACCTTCGACTAGGGATTTGTCCCTGATTGTTTAGCAAATCCCTTCCAAAATTGGAAGGGAGACTCCTGAGAGATTTCCCTACAATTTGAGCTGCATCTTGGGCTCTAAGTCTTGCCCAAATCCTAATACGAACTCGTGGAACAATTGGGTCTCCTACTCCGGCAAACATTCCAAGCTTGGAAGCTTGGCTTCCAAGCTCCTTTCGCCCTCTACTGGCTATATAAAGAACCACCAGACCTCGCAGAGTCTTCCAAGCTTGATTCCGACCGTGAAACCCTCTTTTCCTCCTTCCTCTTGCAGCTGCGAAGCTCCACAAGCTCCAGCAACTCCTCCTAACCTCCTTTGTCATCCATTCACAAAACCAGTGGCTGAATTCTCTTTCTCTCTCTCATCTGCTCTTGCCTGTACCAGCAAGAGCCCTCTATCTTTGTCGTTGCCGCCATTCCCATCATCGAAGCACCCTCTTCCCTAGTGCCGACCTACCAACGCCAGTGCTGTTATCCCTTTCTCGTCCATTTAGATTAGGTTGGATTAGTTAGCTTAGCCCTTAGGTTTAGCTTTATACCCAAAAACCTCAAAAATAGCCCTCGACATCGCCACTCACCTTCGTCTCCCCATCTCCGACCACTCCTCCGGTGAGGCGTATACGCCATTACAATCCTCCATCTGCCTCGCTGACCATCGCATAATCTCCGCCGCATCACTCCCTGCCAAACCCTTCTCCCTATTGCCTTCCCATCCACCCAAACTCACTTTCGAACAAACCCATCATCGCTCACCGACCCCGTCATTAATCGCCACCACAGACCACCATCTTCCATGAGACCACCTCGGCTACACTCGTCGTGGTCCGGCGAAGCTCCTAAACTATTCTAGTGTGACCACGAGGCCTTATTTCAAGTTTCAAGTAGCAAGTCCATTCACCGCCATTACTGAGCTTCTCCACGAGCTTCAGACCTTGTTCGTGCAGGGATCCGCCCAAGTGTTTGCTCCAGGCTCAGTGGAATCCTTCCAGGAGTACAACCAAGGAGACAATTAGGCCCTTTGACTGGGCCTTTGACCGCAATTGTGAGAAGCAGCGGCTGCAGCTCCACATAGAGAAAGGCGGTGGGATTTAGTCCCACATCATGGATTGAGGAGCAGTTGAAGTAGCGTAAGTTGTTTTTGTCACATGAGCTTATCGCCTCAAGTGACACATAGGGGGTGAGGTCCCCATGCCATCACGTGCCTCGTCTACAACATTGCCCCCGTAGACCTGGTGAAGACCCGATTACCTACCTAAGCCCTGTACACTCCTCGGCTGCGACCTACACCCGCAGCCGTAGACCCGGGTGCGCTCTAGGTCCGATTACCTAAATACCCAATACTGTGCATGGCCTTGTGAAGGTGAAATAAAGGAGGAAACCCAAGGAGAGAAGGAAAGATAGAGCACGGGGTAGGGGGGTTTTGCTTTCTGGGAAGTTGGCTAACACATAGCCAAATCTAAAAAACCCTTCCTTTGTGCTTGAGAAGAAGAGACGACGGGCAGAAGAAGGCTTGAAAAAGAGAAGGAAGAGAAAGCAGAGAAGAACTGAAGGAAGAACAGGGTCGTGGAAGAAGAGGAGAAGAGAAGAGTAAAAAGAAAAACAAAGAAGAAGGCACTATACCAGTTGAACATTTAAGGCGTCTGATCTCCAAAGGAGACGTCTAATTACTGTAGCATTCAAGCTACTATGTGGATATTTGATTGATTTGGTCCTAATTACTATGGCATTATTGATTACCTTAGTATACATATAACTATACTAAATAATTGGTGATCTAAATCACCATGTTTTGTTATAGATCTCTTTTTATCATGTCAATTTCTTGTTATACTCATGTTCTACATTGATTATCATTTCTGAGTACTTTATTTGGCTTAAAATTTTGTGCTCAATTACATTTTATTTGAGATTAGTGTGTGAATTCCTATTTGCTCCCTGTGTTCGACCTCAGACTTAAAATTCGAGTAATAAATATTATTTGTTTTCAAAGCGATTTCGGCTATACTACAACGCAGCATTTATAAATATCGATCTTGCTCTGTTAACAATGGCTCCACCCCAACATCTTGCTCCCAATGATTATAAGTGCTAAATTGACAAAGGAGCAAGACCTCAAATTGATTAAGGTCCTCAAGGTGAATAAAGAGGCAATTGGATAGACCATACGAGATCTTAGAGGGATCGAGCCTTCCTATTGTAATCATATAATATATTTGGAAGAAGGATCCTGTCCTTCTCGTGAGATGCAGAGACAACTTAACCCTAATATGTGAGAAGTGGTTAAGAATGAAATAATTAAGTGACTCGATGCTGGAATTATCTACCCAATCTCCGACAGTCCCTTGGATAGCCCAATATAGATTGTTCCCAAGAAGGCGGGAATAACGGCAGTGACCAATGAGAAAGGGGAATCTATGACCACCCATTTAGCTTCCTCTTGGAGAGTCTATATTGATTACAAGAAGCTAAACACAACCACCAAAAGAGACCATTTCCCTCTACCCTTCATTGACCAAATCCTTGAAAAGTTAGTCGGGCAAAACTACTTTTTTTTTGAATAGTTATTCAGGATACAACCAAGTTGCTATCCATCCCAAGGATCAGGAAAAGACAACCTCCACCTATCCCTACATAACCCTTGCATTCTGTAGAATGCCTTTTGGGCTTTGCAATGTATTTGCGACTTTTCAAAGGTGCATGGTAGCCATCTTCTCCTACATGGTGTCAGTTTGTCTTAAGGTTTTATGGATGATTTCTCTATGTTTGGAGATTCTTTTGATACCTACCTAGCTAACTTGGAATTGATCTTGAAAAGATGTATTAAAACTAGGTTGGTCTTTAGTTGGGAAAAAAATTATTTCATGACACTAGAAGGTATTGTCTTGGGTCATGTAGTCATTAATAGGGGAATTGAAGTTGACAAAGGCAAGGTTAGTAACATTTCCAAACTTTCCCCACCCACATCTATTAAACAAATCCATTCTTTCCTTGGTCATGTGGACTTCTATAGAATGTTCATCAAGGATTTCTCAAAGGTTGCTCGACCCCTGACCAACCTTCTGGCCAAAGACAAGTTGTTTGAGTTCAATGAATTGTTCCACAAGGCATTCGATTTAGTAAAAATAGTAGTCACCTACACCCAGGTGTTGCAACCACCAGCCTCAACAACCCTATTTAAGATTATGATCGATGCCTCAGATTATGAGATTAGGGCTATCGTGGGTCAGAAAGAAGATAAAAAGCCATCTGTTATCTACTACGCTAACAAAACTCTGGACAAGGCCCAAAGGAATTATACTATCACTGAAAAGGAATTGCTAGGCTAGTCTTTGCTTTAGAGAAATTTAGAGCTTATCTATTAGGTTCTCATGCCATTATCTATAACGACCACTTGACCTTGAAACACCTCTTGGACAAAAAGGATGCCAAGCCACGACTCATTAGATGGATTCTTCTACTTCAAGAATTTGATTTGGAAATCAAAGATAAGTCAGGGCACAAATTGTAGTGGTTGATTGTTTGACCAAGATTTTGATGTTTTCTAATATGAAAATAGTCGTTATGTTGTAGTATAGTGCGAAATCTGATCAAAACAAAAATATTTCTAAAATAACGAGAATTGGAGTCCTGGCCTTTCATCGCTGGGAGGCCTTTAGGAAATGCAAAGTGAATTTGATCTTGCTCGCTCTACTTGCTTAAAATCGCATGCCAGTTTCTAATCTTCAGATCAATGTTTTGCCACTTGCATTATTAACCCTAATTACGTGCGCATGTGTTAAATAGATGACAAATGTGAAAGTGTGAGTTTTAGTACACATGATTCTAGATATGTGGTGGCTGTTTACTGAAAATATGTTAATAGTTAGATCCTCAACATCCTCAAGTGCTGACATGCTAGTTGCAACAGATAGCAATTAAAAGCATGCAACTTTATTCACACAAAAATTTTGCAATAAGGCCCATGGTGATTTTCATGAATAGATATTTATATATATCAGAAGATTTTCAATGATTGCATCAAGGTTCAGAGCACAGCTAGATGAAGGCTTGTAGAGGAATGCTTGAAAACATAACTACTTGCTACAAGAAAACGACTGCATGCATGAATCTATTGCGAGATTATGCATGCATCATTGGGGGAGAAATATGGAGCTACACTACTAAGCAATAAGAAAGAAATAAATCTACAAAGAACTACTATCTACTTAGCTAGCAGAAATAAGGGCATTTGGAGGTGGGCTCTGATAGCCTTTGACTTGGTTGAGAGGAGGAGGGGCGGCCAATGGTGGGTAGGCCGACCCTTGGAGTTGTGGAGGGAGAGTGCTCTAGCCTTGGCATGGAGGTGGTGGAACCATGGTGGGAGCTTGTGGAGTGGAGGTGGAATGGAGGTGGAGTTATGCTAAACCTAGATGGAAGGCTAGATGGGTGCAAATGGCTACCCAAGGGTCCTTTAAGTAGACCCAAGGGAGACTCTCTAGAGAGCACTCCAAGTGTGACCATGCAAGAGAGAGAGAGGGTGGTTCTTAGAGAAGTGGAGCTACAATTTGAATGTCTGTTGGTTGCTAATTTTTAGCAACCAAGAGTGGTGCCACCTTGAGGAGATTTCTAAAGAACTATAGGTGTGTGTGTGTGTGTGAATGGGTGTGTGTGTGTGTGTGTGTGTGTGGTTGTGCCCTACAAGCAATTAGTGACGGTTGTAAGCATCACTAAAGGTCCACCTAGGCTGTCCCTAAAGATCTGTGCCCCCACCTCTCCTTCTGGCTCACGCATCACGTGCCCCCTGTCGCACGTGCGCTCGCAAGCTGGCATTGCACTGTGGGTGGCTGTGTGAGCCCCTGTGCACGTGTGTGCTTGCACTGTGGCTGGCTGGGTGCACGCCTTTGCACATGCGTTCTTTTAACTTCTAATTTAGGGGGTCCATGGGTCTTGAACTCGCTCCTTTCGTTTGAGGAGCGGGCGCTTCACCGTTACACCAAGGAGGTGGATTGTCGCGAAGATGCATGTGGTGGAGAGATCTTCTTAGCCATTGGATCTTGATCCAATGGTTGGGAATGGAGGTGAAGGTGATGAGGGGGTGCCTTCCAGTTGCTGCTGGCTGGTGCTGGGCAACTGAGATGGTGCCTGACACCTTCTGCAATAGAAAGAAGATGGACGGCCCAGATGGTGCCACATGGCACCATCTGGGCCATCCATCTTCTTTCTATTGCAGAAGGTGCCACGGTGCTTAGATCTATTTGGTTTCCACGCTATCAAACTGCAATCATCGCTTCAGATCCATCCATACGATCGGATTTTTCATCCTAAGCCCATAAGGATGTCGCATTACCCCCTAACCATTGATCTTCCTCAGATTGCATAAGGTGATATGAGATTCCGATTAGGATGATCTCGGAGGAGTTGGACTCCAATCATCATCCTGATTCGTACATTCGGATCATCAATCTGAGGCCCTAAAATGAATCTCCTTCCCTCCTTGCCATAGAAAGGACGTAATTAACCTAAAGGATACACAACTACACTAAATGAAAGATGAGGCATGCTATGCAATATTTATAACATGAAATGCAACTCTAAGGCTAGAAACATGTGTGAATAGTCATTTTAACCTAATTAAATGTGTGTACATAAAATATGCAATGCAGTAGTCTCAGTCGCATGTGGATTGAGGTCCAAGAACCTTGACAATGCAAAAAAATGAGACATTGGGTCATCACAAAGGAGCCCAATGTTACCACAGTGTTCTGATTCTTCATCCTCACCATCCTCCTCGATACGATCACAGTCGAAGTTTCTTGATGCCCTAAATATGTCAAGTCTAAGTCACTCATTACCTAGGGCTATCTCCATGCACATAGAAGCACAATCATTGTTTGCTCGGGCTTTCGCCAGAAATGGGCGACCCAAAATAATTGGTGCATCATAGAGATTAGGAGGAACCTCCATATCAAGAATGAAAAAGTCTGTGGGAAATCAGAATCTGCGGACTTTTACGATCACGTTCTCAACCATCCCCCTCGTTGTTTTCACTGATCTATCAGCTAGCTGAAATGTGATCGAGGTGGGTTTCAAATCCCCAAATCAAAATCGACCATATATGGTGGTGGGAGTCAGGTTGATGGACGAACCCAGATCTAGAAGGACCAGATCAAATGAAGAATCCTACAAGAAGCAGGAAATGAGTCGGGTACCAAGGTCTTTCTTTTTTGGTAGTAAGTTAGCTAGAATCACGATGCTAGACTCCTTCGACAATACCGCCTGTCGTCCTATTCTTAGCTGTCGCTTTGGGGTACAGTAGTCCATGAAGAACCTTGCAACAGTAGGAATGTGAACAATGGCCTCAAGGAGAGGGACCTAAATATGCACTTCCTTGAACATCGACTTCAGGTCCTCAAAATTTCACATGTCCTTTTTCTGTACTACATTTCATGTCAGAGCCTCGGGAAAAGGAATGGGAATCTCAAAGTCAAGTGGCCTCTTACCCTTAACTACCGTAGGTGGCTCCTGAGATGGAGTCGAACCATTCTGCAATGAAGAGCGTGAAAAATTAGGACCCAACTGCCTAATTGGTGGGTCATATTTCTTCTTCCCACTCATTGAAACAACGTTTGCATCAGCTTGCTATCCATGAGGTAGTGGAGGAGCGGAAGGGGTAGAGTATGCGGTGTTCTGTATCAAAGGTGGCTAGCCTGGAATGTAACCAAGTGGTATAGGAGGCGCTTGTAATATGGCGTGTGCCTGTCCCTATGGTGCCTGAAACTGAGGCGGGGTGCCCTAGTTCTACACATATCATGGGTTTGGGACAGGTTGGGAGGGCAAGGTTCCTAGGGCCCTATGCTTTTATAGCAACTGGTTTTATGTGTTTTGTATGTTCTGTATCTGGTCGACCATTGCCTTTATGATCTGCAAGATATCCTGTGTACACTTTTGCATCGATTCTTACAGCTCCTCTTTCAGTGCCTCCAAATTGGCTCGCTTTGGAGGGTGACTAGCAGCTTGATGCAACAGCTCATAGACTGAGCATGATTGCTGCTGTTGAGATGGGAATGGCTGCTGCCTAGGGTATGTGTTCTGTGCATTCACATACTGCCTGGTATGGTAGTGTGGATTTTGATGTTGTCTCTGTGAGATACCTGACCAGGGGAAGTTTGGATGCTGGCGCCAACCAGGGTTATATGTCTCTGAGTACGATTTGTTACGCTCGTGTCCCTGAATAGCATTGACGTCTTTGTAGGCCGACTACATCTGAGGCGTATATTCATCAAGGGAATATGCATTATAATTATCGTGTGGTGTGTAACACTGATCATATGGTACCAGATCGAGATTGTTCATGGGATCTTGATATGTGGGATCCCATGAATATGGAGAAGGTGCATCCCGAGTGAGCAGATTAACTCAAGCAAGAGGGGCTCGGGATGCATAAGAGGGTCTCGAGGCAGTAGAATTTCCAACTAGATCCGTTTGACCTTGAGCTATGTCATCGAGCTTCTTTCCTAGCAAATCCACCATTCCCAGCTGCTTGGTGATAATTTCCATATCAGCTCGAACTGACTCTACTTGAGCATCATGGGCACTAACTCGCAGCTGTCCAAGCTGTTAGAACTGATTCATTAATGCGGCATTCATTGAATTCTCTACTAGAGACTCGAACAACTCAAATGCACTATTTGCATCTTTCACGAGGAAATTTCCACCACTGGATGCATCGGCTAGGTACCGATGTGTGTCATCCAGCCCATGGTAAAAGATTTAAGCTAAGTGCCATCTAGGCACACCATGGTGTAGGCATTTTCTCAGGAGATTATGACATTGGTCCCAGGCATCGTGCAACTTCTCCTCAAGTCCTTGGGAGAAAGTTGTGATTGCTTGCCTCATCGCATTCGTCCCACCGATCAGGAAGAACCTTTGCAGGAATTCACATCGTAATTATTGCTATGTTCCAATCGGCTTCCCGATGGTCTTGAACTAGTATGAAACTTTATCCCCGAGAGAAAACAAAAAAGCTTCATCAGAACAATTCCAAGATCTACGTCCCTGGGTCGAGCCATTTCCGTGATTCGACTCAGGTCCTCTAAATGTTGGAATGGATCCTCATTCACGTTTCCATAAAAGTAATTCTAGATCAGCTCAATTAGATTGCACTTGAGCTCGAACGCATCTCTTCCTGCAGGAATCCAGACTAGAGGTACGACAATCGGTGCTACTAGGTCATAGAAATCTCGAAGCTATTCTCCTTGTGGTGGATGTTGCATTCTGTCCAAAGTGTTAAGGATACAGTCTATGTTCTATTTTTGCCATTCCTCAAATTCAATGACCTGGGCTTCCAAACGAGGCATTGGGTCCAGATTTGCTGGGTCCTGACTAGGTTGAGGTCCAGGGTTAGCCATCTCAACTAGGAGGATAGAAGAGTGTGGGGGAGAAGATGGTATGGGCAAGGTGACTCGCCTCCTTGGGAATGGCTCCCAAGGTCCAACCAGTTGAGGTCTCAGTGACCTCCTTCCTTTCATACACCAGCCAACCCTTGGGTTGGTGCAGCCAGCCAGACAAGGCTAAGGCCCTATCAATCATATGGTCCTTATGATCAGATGATTGGATTTTTTGTTTTGGGCTCGAATTCCTGAAGAAAAATTTGTTGAGAACCGACTGGAAGTGATTCCCGCCTCTCAAGCTAACCCAGCCAATCTGGTTACGAGGGGACTTAGGGGAAGGTTCTTCCTTTGGCTTACGGCTCTGGTTCCGTTGACCCCCGAGCCACAGTCATTTGACACTACCCTGCAGACTTAGTCACCAGGTTTGCCTAGAGAGGTCGAAAACACCCAGTAGTATGACAATGAATTCAGGTTGATTTTGTGTTTTACAATTTATTTTTAACCCTTTTTTCTTCACTGGGGTTTGGGGTGAGTGGCCCACAAGGTGACCAGGCACACCGACTAAACACTAGACTTAGCTAAGTCTAGGTTAGCTCAAGTGTGGTCTCTAGTGTGTAACCCTAAAGGTGTAACCAAGGGTTCATGCAATTTTAGGTGTTTTTCTCTTTCTTTTCAGCAGACCACAAAAATAAAAATAATTCTCTGAGAAAAATTAGATTCCAAATAAATTGAAATTTGGTAAATAGATTCCTTTTTCAATTACATTTTCATATAATTTTTTTATACTTTTAATTGTTTCAACCGAATTTATAGGGATTTTTAAATGTCAAGGATAAGATTTGGAATTTTGACCTCTAGTCAATTTTTTTGCTTTGAAACAGTACCAAATGATTTTCAAAAATTTGAGAAAAATATGTAAATTAAAGATAATGAGATCAGCTTTTAAACCCACTATTTTTAGTCAAAATAGATTTTCGGATTGCTCGGAATTGATTTTTCATTTTGAAAATTTTCAAATCTGGGTTAGTTTGACCCCCTTGTATTTCTTGAATTTTTAAAAATTTTGTAGTTGGAATTTTTTCACATAAATGGTGCCATTTAAAAGATGGTTTGAAAATGAAGTACTTGCTTGAATTTCAAAATTTTTTGCTCACTAATTTCAGTAAATGAATTTTTAAGTCAGAAATTAACGTCAGGCTGAATTTCAGCAAGTTGTTGAAAAGCTTTTAAAAAGGGTTTGAAATTCAAATTCCACTTTCCAAAGAAAATGAGAAATTTTTTTGTTTCAATTTTTTTTCTATTTTGGAGGGAAAAATTTTTCAATTCTTTTTTCTTTCCTTTTTCTTTTGAAACTAATCTAAGATTTAAACAGAAACCTAATCTAACAGCCTAAAGAAAAAAAAATTTTGTTGCTTTTTTTTTTCATTTTTTTCAAATATACAGAACTTTTTTTTTCAGAAAGAAATTCCTAGCTATGAAAATAATCTAACCTAGAGTTCAAACAAAAATCCTAAGCTAAGGGAGAGATGTGCACCTGCATTTTTTCTCCATGCTCGATGTGTGCACAGATCTCGTTTTTCTTGATTTCCTGCACATCCAAGAAAAACAAGTAGGGAAGATTTGTCACTAAAAGATTTAGATCGAAAATCAATTGCATTGCCTCTCAGGCAACGGTGCAATTTATTTGACTTGGATTTTCGCATTTTCGAATATGAAAATCGTCGTTATGTCGTATAGCGTGAAATGCAATCAAAACAAAAATATTTCTAAAATAACGAGACTTGGAGTCCCGGTCGTTCATCTCTGAGAGGCATTTAGGAAATGCAATGTGAATTCGATCTTGCTCGCTCTACTTACTTAAAATCGCATGCCAGCTTCTAATCTTCGGATCAATGTTTTGCCATTTGCATTATTAACCCTAATTACGTGCGCATGTGTTAAGTAGATGACAAACGTGAAAGTGTGAGTTTCAGTACACAGGATTTTAGTTATGTGGTGGCTGTTTACAGAAAATACGTTAATAGTTTGATAGTCACACCTTAAGGTACCGACAAGCTAGTTGAAAGAGATAAAAATTAAAAGCATGCAACATTATTCACACAAAAATATTGCAACAAGGATCATGGCGATTTTCATACATAGATATTTATATATATCAAAAGATTTCATTTATTGCATCAGGGTTCAGAGTATAGCTAGATGAAGGCTTATAGAGGAATGCTTGAAAACATAACTACTTGCTACAAGAAAGCAACTGCATACATGAATCTATAGGGGGATTATGCATGCATCATTGGGGAAGAAACATGGATCTACACTACTAAGCGGTAATAAAGCAGTAAATCTACAAAGAACTACATCTACTTAGCTAGCAGAAATAAGGGCATTTGAAGGTGGGCTCTGGTGAGAGGCTCATCATGATCTCTAATTACCCCTAATTAACTAGTCTTCCTAGTTAATTAGCTAAGAATATGTGAATATATGGGTTAATTATAAAATAAGGGATATATAGTAAAGGATGCTAAAATAAGTTTAAAATGTTATTTCAACATCCAATTAATATTATTAATAAACTAATTAATAATTGGACTCGAGATATTAATAATCATTCCTCTAATTAATAAGTTAACTAACTTAAGCATAATATATACATAAGTATGTAATAACTTAAGTAACATTAGTTAATTAAATAAATTAATCTAAAAAGGTAAAAAATGTAAATTCAAGGTATAAATATAATAATTACCTTATTTACTCTCATATATAAAAAGTTGAAAAAGTTCTAAATTAAAATAAACCTTGAAAACCTGAGTTTACATTTTGGTCCTTACAATTCATTTCAATCGAGTCCTTATGTTTCATATAGGTCCTTAAGTTTTATCACAGCCAGGTCCCTGACTTCTTCTTCTTCTCTTCAGCTGGTTGAATGGCTAACGACTGAGGGTGCCTCCACCACTCGATCACCACCCATCCGACGTCACTTCACCTTCTCCAAGCTCCTAGAGCTTGCGCTCACCATCTCATCTTCATCCATCAGTCTGGATGACACTTTTATCCTAATTTAGGGTAGGAGATAACCTCACCATTGCCAAAGAAGACACCGATGGTTAACCTCCTCCTACCCTCATACACGTCCAGATTCCTTCTCCCTCTTCATCGCCGTCCACTATAAATATCCCCTGACCACCTTGATTTTCCTCAAGTTGGCTCCCTTCCCTCTTCTTCACTGCAGCCAACCCAATAGGCTATTCCCTCCACAACTCCGGTGAACTTCCACCTCATCTTCCAACTTCCTTCATCCACCCTAATTGGCTCAAGAACATCACTGAGGTCAGCCACGTCTTTGGACATAGGTGCTGACCTAGGAGTACCTCTGCTTCATCCCACATTCGCCTGTTGAAGATCTTCCTAATTCCCCTCTGATTTCACTCCTCCGTCATGAGCCTTCGACGGAGTTCCTCTGTCCCCTTCGTCCAGGTAACAGTAGATTAGGAGTAGGAGTAGGAGTAAGAGTAGTCTAGATAGTTAGTTAGGTAGGTAGTTTAGTATAATGTCAGAATTTTAAGATCATCTTCTTCGACTCCGGTGAGCTCCTTGAGCTCTCCAGAGACCTAATTTTGTCTTTTGAATCCACTGTCCACTTTATTTTATCATTCATGATCATTTCTAACACACTTAATCTTTAATATGATCACTAATTCGCCTAATCCAAATCCACCTTCATCAACTACTTGATGCGAAAAGTCGCATGATTTATAAAAGCAGGTTTTTAATGTCGTTGTAACACGTGAATTCGCATACGCTTTTAAATTTATATCCTAGATAGGGGAGTATCTAGGGTCATCAAAGGAGGCCAAATGTTTGCAAAATTAATTCTCTTGCTTACAAAATAGATCTCAACTTTCTTTTTGGTATTTTAAATATGTAATTTTTTTGTTTTGAAAGGACGAGGGCAAAATGCGAATTGTAGCAGAAAGTACTAACACCTATAATTACTTAACTAAAACTTAAGAGATAGATATATCCCCTTCCTAAGCTCACTCTAGGAAAGTGGAGGCCTAGAGTAATTAGGAAGAAGAGGTGAAACAAGTGCTAGAACAAAAACAACAATTGCAATAGAAAGTAAAAAGAAGGCAATTTGATTAACTAGAATTTGTGTTCTTTTCCAAGACAAGTAGAGGAATGCTTCTACTAGAAATGAAAAAATCTAAAAGCAATAAAAGAAACACAAATCCTCTTGCAAAATTTGGTGAAGAAGGGAGTCTTCTTGCTCCAATCCTAGCTGCTCCTTAGCTTGAAAAGAGGGACTCCTTCTCCTTCCTTGAGAGCTCCTCCAAGGTGGATGCTACCACCTTCAATGCTCTCCACCAATGGGTGGGCGTGCACCACCCTCAAAAGCTCCTCCAAGGTGGCGTGGACCACCTTCAAGATCTCCTCTAAAGATCTTCCTTGCCTGAATTCTCCTTTGCTTGCGTGGCTCAAGAGAGAAGGGAAGAGGAGAAGGCACCAAAGGGATAGAATATCCCCTTAATCTTCTTCTTCTTCTCTCTTGGTCATGGGCTCTAGGTAGAATATGAGAGTGAATTTGCTAGCCGAGGATGGTTTGAATGGTGGTGGGTAGTGGTCTTTTTATAGGGTAGGATGAGGGGTTAAGGTGCCTCTTGAAATGGAGGGCTAAGATGGGAGGATGGAGGTGGTTAGATGATCCTAGGGTTAAGGATGGTTGGCACCACCTAAGGGGTGTAAGGGGGATAGTTAGGGTTGGTCAAGAGGCACCTAAAAGTGGCACCAACCATGGAGAGGTGCCATGGGTTGGCGCCAACTTTGAGGCTTCTAGAAGGTGGGATTATGTGGAGGGTGGAGATGGGTTTAAGGGGAGATGTGTGGTGGAGATGAAGGGGATTTTTGGAGGGAAAAGTGGCGCCAATAATGGGGTAGTTAGTGTGGTTTTGGCGCCACTTTTAGGTGTCTTTTGGAGGTGGTGGGTAGGCTAGGTTGACGCCAAGTAGGGTTAGCTTATGTGGAGCTTAGGTGGAGCTACATGGTGGAGTTGTTAGGTAGGGTCTTTGGGTGGTACAAGCCAATGAAGCTGGAGCATAGCTAAGCTAAGCTAAGCTAGCTTAGCTAATGGTGGAGTAGAGGAGTAGGTGTTGGAGCTAGGGTTTTGAGGGAGGAGATGGTTCTGAAGAGTCCAGAGCTGAAGTGGAGCTAGCAGCTGCTGAAGTAGTCAACATGGGGCTACTCCAGCTGGCTTAGCTTGCCAGTTCTTTGCTAGCTATTAAGCCAAGCTAAAGTGAGCTAGCTTCTATTGAATGGAACTGAGGTGAGCTGGGTCTGGTGCTCCCAGGAAGGATTGAGCTGGTTGAGACAACTAAGGTGGCTTAGCTCAATTAGCTTGAGCTCAGCTGGGTCCCTGGGAGCTGGGATGAGTTCTTCTTCAGTTGGCTGGAGTTGAGTGGAGCTGGATGTAGCTAGATCTGAGCTGGGGTGAACTCCAGTCAACTCAGTTGAGCTAGCTAGAGCTCCCTGTGGACTAGTGGGAGCTAAAATGAGCTAGACTCAACTAGCTTGAGCTGGATCTGAGCTAACTTGAGCTAGGGTGAGCTAAGATGAACTCTCTTGAGCTGCCATTCAGCTGAGATTAGCTGAATGGAGCTGGGATGAGCTAGCCCTAGTTCAAGTGAGCTAGGTTCCAACTGTGGTGAGCTGGATCAAGCTGACTTCCAACTAGTCTGGGCTCCTCCTTCACCATTTGCCTTCTCGAGTGCTAGGGTTTTCGGGATCTGTATATCTATTCATCCCTAACACTCACAAAAACACATTAAAACAACAAAAGAAAATGCAATGCATTCCTAACCTAGTTAATGCCAAATTGCAGCCCAAAAACCCATTTGCAGAGTAAAATCCTAAGAGCTAGGTTTGTTTTAATGCATAAGAATGATGATAAACTAGCGTTTATCACTACTTCTGCTATCCATGGTGGCAGTAGTTGACTTAAATTCACATCCATCGGATCCTCCATCATCAATTCATCATCAAAGGATCCTAATTATCATCTTAATTTGATTAAATACTTTATATAACTTAAATGCCTAAATTTTATTTAAGTTCCTGAGCTCGCTGTCAATGGCGGCTCAGGAATAGTTTAAACTTTAAATTGAATGAATATTTATGATCGCAGTCCTATTCTGACTTGTCCTGACCACTCCTCTGAGTGGAAGACCAAGTCATGTGCCTCAACCCACTCAAATTCTATTCAAACTGAATTCACTGCCAAATCTTACATTTAATGAATTAAAGAGGAGTTTAATTCGATCCTGAGGTTCCTTGCAACCTCAGGAACCTTTTCAAATAAAAAATGGCATGACATTTCTTTCTGTACACAAGTTTCACCTTTTACTAGACTCACCGGAGCTTCGGCGAGCTCCGGTGAGTGGAATTTGATCTTCAGCCTATAGATGATGGCAAGAAGCCCCAAAATGACTTAATTTTGATCACTGACTTTTTTAAGGTTGTTTATTTGGGATTTTAACAACTAGAGCTTAGATTAAGGTTTCATCTTCTCCAACTCCGACGGAGTTAGAGAAGCCTGACAGAAGTTCAAAAGTTACATTTAATGGGACTAGAAGCTTCAGTGCAGTGCACTGAAGCCATTCATGTCCTTAGATTAGTGCAACAATATCCCAATTCCTTTGACGAACAAAGCACCTTTAGAGTTCAGGAGATGAGCCTGGAACCCTAGTTTCCAAGGTTAAATCATCTGCTTAAGGGATTGAATGAATTCCTGAGGTTGAAAGAATCCTATTCTAGGCTTTAATTTGTTGTAAGGAGGCAAAAATCAAAAAGTCAATTTTTGAGCCTTTTAGTCAAACCTGAGTAGGATATTTTGATTATGAGCGCAATTGATAATTTGAGAAGCTTGAGTTGTTTTTGAGATTTTGTTAGATGATTTTAGAGTGATTAAGTTGAGCTCTGTGGGTTTATGTTGTTAGAATCCAAACTCTGCCAGTTTGGGTTGATTTCGAACCTAAACTGTTGGCAGTAGGTTTTTTGTTGAAATTTGAATGCGATTCTTACCCAGATCAGTTTGTTACAACCCTTAGAATCTGTTCAAATCAATTAGATATGATCTTAGCTATCCGTTACACCTTTCTTTAGTTTAATTTCAGTCTTTGAAGCTTTCAGAGATGCTTCAAGCTTCTCTGTGGTTACCTGAAGCTCTGAGAGCCCAAAACCCATTCAAGCAGCTGCGGAAACACTTGTTAGGCCTATTTAGACCCTTAGCTAAGGGTTTAAGTCTAGCCTATGGACTCTATAAGCCTTATTTCACTTCCAAGCAGTAAATAAACTATAGAAACCCATAACTATGCCCTTTAAATCGAAGAGGAAATCATCCCCTTAGCATTAAATTGACACTATAATCTTGTAGAGCTACACAAGAGCTTTCCAACAAGCTTTGGTTCGCTTGATTTGGAGCTCTAAGCTAGGAGATATCCTCAGTTGAAGTCAGCTCTGGAAGGGGAAGGTTTAGTCCCACATTGGAAACTCTAGAGCGCCCGCCTTAGTATAAAACGTTTTTGTTCTTTACACTCCTCAGTCGTCAAGTGTTGGGCACAAATGGAAACCGAGCATGCGTGTGTGTGTGTAGGCGTGTGTGCCTGCGAGTGCCTATGTGGGTGTGTGATGTTTGTGGCCCTAGGAAGGCGAGTCCTGGGAGGCGGTTGGGCCGATTTGGCTTGAAAGAAAAATAAACTGAAAATAAATTGAATTCTAGCGAATCAGGTGAGGACCTAGTAGGGTCTGGTCCCACCCTGTACAGGGTGCTGCGTATCCTCGAAAAGTCATCACCGCAAACCAAAAACCAATTTTTTGTTGAGAAGGAAAACCTAGTTCAGCTGAAGCTTAAGAGTAGAGAAAGCTGAAGGCTAAGTGTTGAAGGGAAGAAGGAAAGAAGGGTTAAGGAGCAGAAAGAAAGCTGAAAGCTAAGGGAATAAGGGAAAGGAAAAAGAAAGGAAGCAGGAGAAGAACTCGCAAAGGCATAGAGAGGAAGGTTAACAGGCACAAAAGAGATTAAGGAAGCTTAAGTAAGAGACTATGGGAAGAGAAAGGTAGAGGCAGAATAGAAGAGAAGGAAAGAAAGATGGCTGAAGGCTAGGGGAATAAGGGAAAAGAAAAAGAAAGGCTAAGGAAGAAGAACTCATAAAAAGGAAAATAGAGAAAGAAAGAAAGAAGCTTAAGAAGAAGAAAAGAGAGAGAGAGGCTGAAGAATAAAAAGGAAAAGAAATTGTTTTTCTTACTATATTTTTAATTTTTTTTGCTTGTAATTGTTGTAACAAGACATGTTGTAATTAGATAAACTCTCATTTGCCTTAATTCTTTTGAAATAAATATTGTTAATGTGATTTCATATGGAATTTTGCATATTTTCTCAATTTAAATCATTTTGCAAAATTCATGTTATTAAAATTAACTTAATTATACCTCCTTTACCAATAAGATGTTTAGAATTAATTGGTGAATTAAAAGTAATGTATACCTCCCAGCGAACGACCTAGACTCAACCAGTTAAAAAAATCTAAAATGTTAGGTTAATTTGACCCTATACTACTAAACCGACACATTTTCTAGTTAACCTAAGTTACTTTCTTCTACTCTTAATTAAGTAAAATTAACTTAATTAACTGAGTTGAGGAGTAGCACGTTCAGGCTCCAATGGCCTTTGACTTGGTTGAGAGGAGAAGGAGGGGCAGCCAATGGTGTGTAGGCTGGCCCTTTGAGTTGTGGAGGGAGAGTGCTCTAGCCTTGGCATGGAGGTGGTGGAACCATGGTGGAAGCTCATGGAGTGGAGGTGGATTGGAGGTGGAGTTATGCTAAAACTAGATGGAAGGCTAGATGGGTGCAAATGGTTACCCAAGTGTCCTTTAAGTAGACCCAAAGGAGGCTCTCTAGAGGCATGTGGAACTCTCTAGAGAGAGCTCCAAGTGTGGCCATCCAAGAGAGAGAGAGGGTGGTTCTTAGATCCACCAAAAGTGGATCTATAATTTGAATGTCTCTTGGTTGCTAATTTTAGCAACCAAGAGGGGCACCACCTTGAGGAACTCTAGGTGGGTGTGTGTACGTGAATGGGTGTGTGTGTGTGTGTGTGGTCGTGCCCTAGGTGGCTAAGTGAGTTAGGTTAGGTCGTAGTAGGTTTAGATTAGGGTAGGTTTCAAATTAGGGTTGCAAACCGTAATTTGCTATGGAGAAAATGCAATTAAACTTAACACAAGTTTAATTGAATGAGTGTGAACCTAAATGAGAATGAAATAACTCAATTAGGTTGGGCTTAGGTCAATTGGGCTCTTACTGAGTCCAATTGGACTTGTGTGGGTTGAGATCTGAGTCAATTGGACTCTATGAGTCCAGAGTCCAATTGACTAGGCAATGGTAATTAACTATGATCTAAGTCAATTGGGCTTAATGAGAACCTAATTAGGTTCTTCGAAGGGTTTAGAGGTGGTGTAGTAGGGTTAGGGTACCTTAATTTAGGTTCCTAAGGGGTTGGAATTGGGTTTAGGGACCTAGGAACTCAAGATCAAGGCTTGAATTCCAAAACAGGAACTGGAGGACAGTTCCAGATGTTTAATAAAGATATGAGATGACTTATACTCAAAAATTAGAAGACCAAACTTGTTGTCTGGATGTCTAATCAGAGTCAGGAGGGATTCAAGGTTCTGTTTTGGGTAATCTGCAGAAATTGGACATCTGACCAAGTGTCTGGACGTCCAATAACACTGCAGACATGGGTTTGAAGTGTCTAGACATCCAATAACTTACCTAGACATCCAGATAAGGTCTGGAACTAGGGTTTTAAGGCTTCTTAGGCTATGGCGACCTAATCTTAGGGTGGCTAAGGCTTGGGAAGGCTTATAGGGTTAGGATTGAACTTAAGTTCTTCATAATTTAATAGCTTTACTTATACTCAATAGAATAGCATACCTCAACCCTTTACATTATTTCTCTACTACATTTTATTCCAATCTTCCACTATAGCTCTGATGCAGCACTAGCTTTAGGTCCAGCATCTAATCCAGTGGTCGAGCCATGCTTCGCGTGCTAGATACAAGGGTTACAAGTAACCTGTCGTCGTAGTTGCAAAACACGTCGGTCAAATAAAATTTATACCGAAACTCCAAGGGAGTCCTAGGTCGAACACAGGGAGGCGACGTTTACTTTATTGAAAATCTTACTTCATTTCGTTTCTTTTTGGTATTTTAAGGTTTTGATATTTTTTTGTATTTTTGTAATAAAAGAAATCAAGCAAACATATCACAAGATAGAGATCTGGAATAAATCTGATATATATTACTTCTAATGCCAATTACAAGAAACTATGAAAGCATATAAAAAGAGGGATGTGAGAGGAAATCTCCTAAATTGGCTGTTCAGTGAGACGATGGTGCCTGGCGGAAGCTCAGATGAAGGAGGTGAGGAGCGGGACGACGGAGGTGAGATGTTGGAGGACGTCAGGTTGAGGAAAGCTTCGGTGTAGCTCTGGAATGGAGGTGAGAAGATGGAGTTGATCTGCTACCGGAATGGAGGTGAGAGGATGGCTCCAAGGTGACCTATGAAGGGAGATGGGAAGTTGGAGGAGTATTTGGTGGGGCAAAGTTTCGCTACACTAATAGGCACCTTGGGAGCTTGAGAACAAGCTCTAATGGAGAGTTGGTAGGCTTGCTAGAGCTTGGGAGTAGGTGGAGTAATGTAGGTAGAGATAGCTTGGAAGGGAGGGGGTGAAGGCCCTTTTATAGTGGTGGAGAAGAGGCTAAAAATGGATAAAGGACCTCTAGCGACCTCCAGACCATCGCTGCAAACGTTGTTGTACACAGCTCACCTCCACCCATGCCCATAGCTAGCTCTGCCAGCTTGCAATGAAACAGCGATGGCTGAAAAGCGTCGTTGTAGGTCAGTCCAGCTGTCGCTGAAAGCTGGTGCCAACCGCCCCTTGCGCCCGCGTCGCCTGCCCCGCTCTTCACGCACGCTGACCGCGTGCCCAGCTGTGTACGCGTGTGCTGGGCGCTGGCGTGTGCGCTTGCAATGCGCTGGCCTGCACGTGCGCGCACGCACTGCTACTGCCGCTGTCGCTGCGCTACACTCCAAGTGCCCGCTGATGTAAACACATTTACACTACTTAAAATGTCTATGTATGCATGTTCTTAAGCATAGGATTGCATTTCATGATATAAATATTGCATAACATACATCATCTTACATTTAGAGTAGTTTGAATAAAATGGAGGTTAATTGTCTCCTTTTATGTGCTTGGACAGGGCAACATTTTATCGGGGCCTCAGATCAAAGATCCAACCGTATGGATGTGATCAGGGCGACGATTGGAGTTCAACGACTCCAAGATTGCCCTAATCAGACATCCGTAGCATCAGATAGTGACTAGGGAACCCTAGAAGATCAAGGGCCAGGATGGTGAAAATTCGCACTTCAGATGACAAATCCGACCGCACGGATGAATTCAGATCGACGATCGCAGCCCAACGACGTAGAAATCAAGTCAATCCGACATCCGTGGCACCATCTACAACTTCCAGAAGATGGACGGCCAAGATGGTGCCACGTGGCACCATCTCGACCGCCCAAATGGCCGCACGCATTCTACGAAGGCCCCGCACCCACTCGCTCTCCGCCGTTGGATCTTGATCCAACGGCTATGGTCGGCCGTGCTTAAAAGCGTCCGCTCGACCATCCGTGCCTCGTAGCGCAGCGGTCAAGAGCGCTTACGCGACCAGCGGGCGTGGGTTCGAGCCGCAGCAGAGGGCTGGAGGCATGGCGATTGGGCACGGGTGAGGGGTCAGATGGAGATCGGACGGCCGTGCTCGTTCGATAGCGTCCACGCGCGATTGAACGCGCGGCGTGGATGCACGATCGCACGCGGGAGGGCGCGCAACGCAGCGGGAGGAGAAGCATCTTAAGCCGTCCGATCTTGCGATCGGACGGCTAAGGATCGTTGTGCGTGTGATGGCGTTGAGCGTGCGGGCAGCTGAAGCGGCACACGTGGGCGCAGAAACTACGCCCACGTCGGGGCTTTAGTGATGGATTTATCCGTCACTAAAGACCCCTCATTTATTATTTTGAAGTTGTAATGTCCATTTTGCCCCCACTCCTTGCAACTATAAAAGGAGACCCCCTCCATACGGAAGTGTCATCCCTTCCTTCTCCTCTCTACCCCTCCAAAGCTCAAGAGAAGCTTGTCCCACACCCAGGATGCTTCTCGCGAGATAAAGTCCAATTTTCGTTCCCCTTCGGAAGTGGATCCCGCGACGACGATGGCGTGCTGCTTCGTTCCCGTTCTTCTGCTTCATCCTTCTTCATCCTGCTTCGTTCTGCTTCATCCAGGCGTCGTATCGTCCGACTTGTCCTCCAAGCAACCGTCGAGGAGGATTTCTCTCTCCCTATTCTTTTTACTGCTTTCTAGTATAGATTTACTACTTTCTAGTGTAGTTTTGTTCGTCCTCCAAGCAATCGTCGAGGAGGACATTTCTCCCTCCATTCTTTTAATGATTTCTAGAGTAAATTTATCGCTTTCTAGAGTAATTGTTTTATGCTTTCTAGTTGTAATTAACAATCTCCTCAATGAAAAATTCCTTATTTATTCTATATCTCATTTTGATTTCTCTGTGTAATATTCTCTTTCTCTCTTACTCTCTCTCTCTCTTCTATTTATTGTAAATAATTAGATAGTTTTAAATTGAATTATTTTATGACAAATAAAAAGAAATGCATAGTTTTTAAATCAAACGTCCGCCTCCCTATGTTCGACCCGGAATTTTCATTTCGGTATAAGTTTTATTTGTTGAACACGAATTCTTCGCTTTCGAACTATGACAGGTTTTGTAAAATGAACACGTTAGCGTAGCATTCGTAGCGTTCAACATTTTGGCGCCGTTGCTGGGGAGGCGACACTCTTTGGTTTCTCTTCGCGTTTTCTAACTTACAAATCATTTACCTCACTTTTCTCCTTTCTTATTGTGATTGCAAGTACTCTTTTGAGACAGGCAAAAGCAGTAGATCGGAGTAAAATGCTATAGAAGGTTTTGTGAGTTATCCCCCACCCCCCACCCATTAGATTTCATTCCACAACATAATAATTCAAACATCAATCAACCTAGGTGTTTTTATAAACTCTAAGGTTAAATTGTTTGTTGTTTGACACCCATACTCACCCCAACCCCCACATTAAAAAAAAGAAAATTAAAAAAAATCTCAAAGAGGTACACAACCTCATCTGATTTTCAAACTCAACCGGTAAACTGACCTCAGGAACCGGTACACACATTCAAACACATAATTGAGTACAAATCAGATTAGGTAATCATTTGTGTGCCTAATTAAGTGGTGCATCAGGCCAATTGTTTGAGTTGATTGGGCCGCACCACTTCAAATAAAATAAACTCATCAAGTAGCTGCCAATTAGGTTCAACTCTTAGGGATTTACCAAGCACTCCACATTCTTTTTAAACTTTAAAGGAAAACATCTTCACCTGTGCTTGCAAAACCTGGTATGCCAACGAAACCTGTTTGAAAACACCTAAAGTTGAATCCTAAAAGCTACTAAGCAAGATTTGAACCTTAAAATTCACCACATCAAAAATAATCTTGCTTGAAAATCACTGGTTGTGCACGCACACACAAATCAATCAATCATTAAGGGCACAACCCATTTAAAGGGCTCATCACATTCCAAAGCACATTCAAACCTAGCCCTAAATAAAACAGAGTAGACGTTGGCCTTAAGGATTGAACTCGCTCTTCAGAACTCAGAACGAGATTATTTTTGATTAGTCTGTTTCTATTGTTCAATCTGATGTCTAGCTAGGGGAGCAGAGTCAAACGATTGCGGCTGGGGGGTACACTAGGAACCGGAGGCGCAAGCCGAAGGAAGAACCTTCTCCCCAGTCCCTCCTAATTGGTTGGATTGAATAGACGGAAGTAGATCAAATCGTTCCTGTATCTCAAGATGGGTTTTGAGAGTCTGTAGGTCTGTAGGCTAACCCATTTAAAGACAGGTTTGATTGTTTGTATTGAAGGGCACCTTTCTTCCTCCCGTGTCTCATGAATCCTTCCACATATTTCACGCATTCCCCTTCTTTCCCTCCTGTTGTGAATTATCCTCAACATGACGATTATCCCAACTCGTATTGTAATCAACCATCAGTTAGTTGGGATAATTCGGATTGGGGATACAATTCCGGACCCCCGTGTTTGGGGTCTAACCCTGAACACTTTGATTCTGATTTCTATCCTTCTCAGAGCTACATCAATTATAGATCGTCTTCCTTTCATGCACAACCTAATACGATCTACAATCAAGAAGGATACACCGATCCTTACCCATCCTCTGATTTCACTGCCTTTAGGTCATCACCATCTTTTTAACAATCTGAAATGACCTATTATCAGGAAGGGTATAACGAATCTCAATTCGTTAATTCCCCTGCATTAAGCCCAACCCTGAACCAACTCATTTGGTTCAGGTTAACCAGGTTCAATATAAGGTTCTGGCTAACTTGAGGAATATCATTCAATCATTAGAAGTTCAGCTAATACCTTGCATTGAGAGATTGGAGCCACTGATTGAAATGATTGATGATTTAAACAAGCCTTTGTTGGATTGGCTCCAGGATGTTAAGGATAAGAACCCGGGTGAGTTTCTACTTGGGAAATTAGAGAAATGGAGGATGAGATTCGTGGTTGCTTTGATTCAATCTTGGAATAATTCCTAGGATGAACCCTCTTAAGGAAAGACAATGACAGAACCTGCTCAGGCACCTATTGGGGGGGACACGTGTTACGAGGTTGACCAGATTTAATTAAAACAACCAATTAAGGATGATCTGATTTCTTCACTTGAGATCCCTAAGTCGGGTTACGAGGAAACGTATGTCTCCTTGGAACAGAAAGTGACAAATGATTTTGGGACATACATTAATACGTTTCCTGATGGTGAAGATTCAAGTTGCGAAGTCTCACGTGAGTTTTCTGAACACGATTTTTGTGAGATGATTGGGCTTGAGGAATCTGATAGATCATTTGATAGTCCAAGAACTGAGGACACTGATCTTATTAGGGCACACATTACGGATCCAGAATCACATTTTCTGGAGGAATCAATTCAATGCCCTGATTATCAGTTACACCATGTTGAGCTTATTGATGATTCTAATTCTGAGATAATTAGACCCAAGTCAATTTTGATTCTGCCACATCATTTAGACTTGGAGATTTCAGACGGGGTGATGAATATACAAGAGGTCCTGGAATTTGATATGTTGAATGAGGAGGATAGGAGCTGGGAAGTTCTGATTTGGGAAGTTAATTTTGGAGGAAATAGAAGATTGAGTCGAAGGGTTCCTTTTAAGCTGAAACCATCAAATTAGAATCCTTACGACATTTGTTTCGAGGATGTCAAACTCAAGCACACATTCAATGATTACCCTTTTGAGCTTCAATTCTCTGTAACCCGACTTTTTGGTCTTGGGTTGCATCCTCATAAATCGCAAGCCCGACCCCGCTTGCATTCTGATTTTATGTTTTGGGTAATTTTTATCCAGAACCTAAGATATTCTCGATTATGGGGTGTGGGTCTGCAACACAATCTGGTCCACATCTGTGGACCTCTGTTGACAGGTCGGAAGATTCTTCTGTTTATTTTAATTCTGACCTACACTCGTGAATTCTTTATTTCTTTTCTTTGTATAGTGTGCCTAGTTGAAGGCACTAAACTCAGCATATATACAGTTTTTCCTAGTTTTCATCTCGGAGCAGACTTGACATTCACGTAATTCAAGTGCTTTCTTCGCTTTTCCACTCTGTTTTATGTCTTTTTAATACAATGAGGACATTGCATTAGATAGGCATGGGGGGGTGGATATTCATCTCTGAATTCATTCATCAGCTCCGTAGATTTGTTTTATTTTCTTTTATATAAAAAAAAAATAATTTCGGAATTAGGAATGAGAATTTGGGTTTAAGAAAATTTTCAATCTTAGGAAATACTACATTATGATTTGAACACAAAGACCCTTCAGGTCTTTGGACTTAATCAGCCCATGTATCCACTAAAATGTGGATTTATCTTTGAGTCCTCACCATCTTAATTCTGTTATAATTGGAATAAATAAGTTTGGGTGATAAGTACACAACTTATCAACCTGCCCTCTGATTTGAGGGAATTTTGAGTTTTAAGCATCTACACACTTTCTTTGCACTGACTCGTTGTTCGGCGATTCTAACGGAAATTGTGTAGGTAATGAACCTTCTAGGGTGATATGGCTAGCAAGTTATCGTGGGTAACAGCCCATAGTTAGGTTGTCCAGAGCCCAGTCACTGGACCTTTCTCTTTTTTGCTGCCTGTAGGTAAATCTTAGACTAGGGAAGCTGATGTAATGTGTACATGACAATGATAACAATGACACCGATGATCCCCGGCAACGGCGCCAGAAAATGATAATGTAATGTGTGAATGTGTATATAACACAATGGTTGTATGATGATGAATGATTATTGTTATGATCATGTCATTGTAGTATAGGGTGTATAATATAACATTAAGAATGTCGTATAGTGGTGAGTATGGGTGAGTACCAGTCATTACAACCATTATTATCATTTGCTTATTTATCTAATTTTTACTGGTTTTGTTCCAGGTCGTTCACTGGGAGGCAATTTATTGAATTTAATTCGGTCACTCTTTGATCTCAAAATTATCCTCTAATTCCAAAAAGAAACTTTACATCTTACTAAAGAATGAATGAATGTGTGTTTTATTTACCTAATTACTAAGAAATGCTTGCAAAAATACTAACTATGAACAAGCATCAAACAATCTATTATTATATTCTAAACTATGTATTTGCAAGTTATCCTATTAGTACTAACATAATAGTACATAATACATTAGAATGCAATGGTGTAGAAACTTAACTTATTAGTCTATTATGTATAGTGACATATACAGCAGTTTCAGTGACAGATATAAGTGTCGCTAAATCTCAGAAAACACTATACAACCTAAAAGGCAAAACTGAGGTCTTTAGCGATGTTTATAGTGTCACTTTATTCTGTTAGTAATTATATAGATTTACTTATACGTATGTATATTACTTATTCTACTACTGTATGTACAGTAAGTCTCTGTTCTTGTTATCTCTTGTGTTCCTCTCTTTTTCTTCTCTTTGTGTTGACTTAACTCGTCTGTTCTTTTCTTCTGTGTAAACTCTTCTGTCTTAAGATACTTCAGAGGCTGCGGTGGGGAGGGGGTTAGGGTTAATGTTATTAGTTTAAAACATGCCTAGTTTGCGGGTGCGCTTTCCGAGGGATACACAGCACCTTTATGGTGGGACCAGACCTCTACTAAGCACTCCCCAATCTCAGATTAGGTGGGTTAATTACGTTCTCATATCAGCGCAAGGCCTTAGCCCAACGCCACATGCTCGCACGCTCGGGCCCCCGGCCCCCACACACACATCACACATTCATCGCGAATTAGACAGTACATGGCTAACGGGTAATCGGATCAAATGGAATTGGATTCTGTTTCGGGCGCCCGGTGCCGTGACGACTGGTGAAGCTGTATCATAATTAGCTTATATGTGGCTGCGCTTGACTTGCAGCACACGATGTGGTGCTATTCCAGCGCCACATCATGCGCTGGAAATCAGGCGCAGCTGCATCTGGGCACGTTTTTGGCCCTCGATTTGGGGGCCATAAATTATTAAAAAAAATGAAATAAAATATGGTAAATAAAATATTTACATAATACTACATAATTGATTAATTAATTTTGAACTTTAAATATGTTTACTATACAAATAAATTCGCTAAACTAGGCTGATTATGCAGGTTGATTTAGGTGATTAAATAGTTAATTACTTATAAAATAATTAGTAAATGGTCTAATTGACCTTAAACAGTTTTAATTTACATACTTAAGTATTTAATACATATTTTTATTGTATTTTTACGAATTTATTTATGTTTTATTTAGGCTAAAATAGCAATTCTGTGTAGTTTATAATTGAAACTAAGTTACAGTAAGCTGTACTAGGTATAAATACACTTTAGTTCGCTTAAATTACTTACTATATATATTATCCTAAGTTTATAGATTTATTTAATCTAATTATAGCTCTAAATTATTAATTTAGCTAAGTTACTCTATAATTTAGCTATTAAATATGTAAATAGGGATCTGTTTATATATATATACATTATTAAGTAGATACATACATAATAGTTTAGTATATATACATATATTTACATAGATTACATATGTATATGGATTTATGTACAGGTTTTATACATATTTGCAGTATAACTATGTATCTTACTTACATAATTAGGCTATATGTTATAGTTATAATACTATGGATAGGTATATTTACAGTTTTAAAATAAGTATGTATAATTAGGTTTTAGTAGGAAGTTAGGAAATGAGGGAAGAAGGGTTAATTAAGTTTTGATTTCAATTTAAACAGCAGCTAAGCTACTGTCAGAGAAGATGGAGAGGGATGAGAAGGTGTGCTGTTCAGGGTGTTTTGTTTAGCATCAACAGTGGCTTAAGCCACTGTCAAATGGGCTAACTGCTGCTGCAGTTAGTCCACTTGAAGAGTGGGGTGTATTCAACAGATGAGAGGAAAATTTAGAGAAGAAGGGAGTTTAGAGAAGAGGGGAATGTAACTGCTAGATGCAGCATGTTGCTGTGTAACTGGGAATAAGATTAAATTCAAAACAAACTAAACATTAAAGAGTTGAAATCCAAATCTGATACGGGTTTAAATCCCACGAAAATCTCATAAGAATTCAGTTCAAATACCGACAAGGAAAAACCTTATCAGAAGCATCATTTTAGATCAAAACAGCAAATGGCATTGAGTTAGTCTTCCTAATGCCATAGACAGCATGAAGGAAGACTTAACTCAATCAATTAAAACCAACAACATACAATCCCAGTTTCTTGCAACCTTAAGGAGTATGGAAAACTCCTTAGGTTAGAGAATCACCATACAGAAATGATCATCAACACAAATAGTGTATGGCAGTTCTGAAATAGCAAAAAGAGACTAAGAATGCATTAAGGAAATTTAATGGAAGCTGGCGAATGCATTCAAAACAAAGTATAAACAGAATCATGAAAGGCTCTTCTGATTGGTTCTCTGTCACTAGAGAACTTCTCAGAGTCCTTGCCCACAATGAAAACCAAAAATCCCTTCAATTTGTCAGATCTGTCAAAACATTTCAGAGAGTAAAAATCCTTTAAAATCCAAATCAAAAGTGCTCTGACAAACTGAGGCAATCCATTTAAAACAGAGGGGCTTTTGTGAAACAGATGGAGTGAGTGAGAAGCCCCAAATGGTGCTTGTGACGCCACTTTCAGATCTGAGGCAGTGCACCATCAGATCTGAAATTGGGTCAGGATGTGTGGGTGATTGATGAAAAATTTGTCGTTAAAAGGAAAAACAAGAATCAGAATTTGGATGATGGAAAAACAAAACATGAAGAGGGAGATAAATTGAACAATGAACAGATGATTCTTCCCCTCTGATCTGGACTGATCAGAGGAGGTGAGGGAGGGGATCTAATACTAATTCTACTCCTAAGACTAATCTAACTACAGCTAACATTAAACACTAACAATTAAAACTAAATCTATTCTAAACTACTGCAAACTAAATCTAACACTACTTGTGCAGAATTAAAAACCTAAACTAAAAGGAAGAATGGGACCTATGGGTCCTTAGCCGGCGGCTAAGGAGGAAGAAAGGAGGAGGGTGACTCCAGCGGAGGGAAGAGTCTGCTAGTGAGACTCCAGGGTCGTCCTCAGGTGCTACGAGGTCCTTAGCGACGAGGAGGGTCGAGAGCAGGCGATGATTCCACAGCCGGTGGCCGTGAAATCAGGGTCTAGATGAGGAGGAGAGACTGGAGTGGACGAACTGATCGCTAAGAGATGTAGGAGGGAGCGATCCTTTGCGCACGACACCACTGAGGTGCTTAAGTAGCAGCTCAGTGATTGGAATCACCGCAAGGGTGAGGTTAATCAAAATTAAGCCGGCGGTGAGGATGAGATGGGTAGAGCGCGCGGCGAGTCAAGAGAGAGATCTGACCGTCAGATGAGATCTGGGAAGAGAGGTGAACGCAAGCACCGAATCGCGCGAAGGTTCCATTTGATTCCAGCCGCAGATCGAGATCAAAAGTGCGATGGACGGTCGAGAATGGCTGTGTTCTTCGCGTGCTACAGTGCGCGTGAAGAACACCGGCTTCTCTCTGAAATGAGGGAAAACTTGCAGGAAGACCCTTGAACGAAGGGGTAGAAGAATAGCGTGCAGGTCCAAAAGTGAAAAGAACTATAACTGCAAGGGCCTTGCAGTCATACAGAAGGGTCCCTGCGGCTTGCAGAAAGGTCCAAGAAGGAGTTTTGAAGGGTAGAAATGTAATGCATGAAGGACCTAATTGTAATCTATTTATTTCTAAGCCTAAATGATGTCCAATTGCTTTCAAATTTTTACATGTACTTAATTGAACATTTAAGACATTGATTTTACTTCTAATTTGTCTTTTAAAACTTGTTTATGTGTTCAATTGACGCATGGATCATCATTTGTTCTTTAGTTTTCAGAATATCTCATTTTTGTGACCTAATTAGGAGGTTTTAACACACATTAAAAGTTTTAGGTCTTTTCTTTAATTCCCACACTTAACCCTTTTTATATGTTAATTTGAAATTATTTTGCTTAGTGTCTAGCTTAATTTCGGCCTTTTAGCCATGATGACTAGCCACTCATCAGAAGCCACCTACTTAAAAAAAAAAAAAAATCAAAAAGAAAAGGAGAAAGAACAAAAAGAAATAAGCCACACTTCACCGCACGAGTATGGCTGGCAAGTTGTTGGTGGTAACAGCTCATCGACCGGTTGTCCAGAACCCAGCTCAGAAAATGCACTAAAAATTCCCAAAACACTTAGGAAGAAGAGGAGAAGTAGAATAAATCGGGAAGATATACACTGGATTCACCCTTGTGTTGACCCCGTAAAAAAAAAAAAGTAGGGAGAAAGCTACCGGTTGTAAAGATACACCTTTAGGCAGAATTCTGTTAGGTCACCTAGAGGCGTAGAAATCTAAAGTTCATTCTAACTGCCAGTCAACGAGTCTATCACAATCACAATAAGATGCTTAAAGCTTAGGGTTCTCATCAAATCTTGGGTGAGTTGAATGGCCGTAGAAAGCCACTCTTAAACCCTACAATTTGAAAATCCAAAAAAATTAGAAAAGAGAAAAAGAGAAAAAGAAATTTTTCTTTTAATAAGTCAAGGGCTTAAGGCGGTCTGCATTTTGGCTGATACCCAGGCACTGTTGTGTCTTTGAAAGTTCAATTCCTAAGTAGACAATTTCTTAATGATTGAAAATAACTTAGGTCCAAATAATCCAACCTAATTCTTTTATAAATAGCATATAGTTTTTGCTAGGGACTAGCAAAAGATAGTCATGGGGGTATGATGTAAACACATTTACACTACTTAAAATGTCTATTTATGCATGTTCTTAAGCATAGGATTGCATTTCATGATATAAATATTGCGTAACATGCATCATCTTGCATTTGGAGTAGTTTGAATAAAATGGAGGTTAATTGTCTCCTTTTATATGCTTAGACAGGGCAAACATTTTATCGGGGCCTCGGATCAAAGATCCAACCATATGGATGTGATCAGGGCGACGATTGGAGTTCAACGACTCCAAGATTGCCCTAATAAGACATCCGTAGCATCAGATAGTGACCGGGGAACCCTAGAAGATCAAGGGCCAGGATGGTGAAAATTCGCACTTCAGATGGCAAATCTGACCACACGGATGAATTCGGATCGACGATCGCAGCCCAACGACGCAAAAATCATGTCAATCCGACATTCGTGGCACCATCTACAACTTCCAGATTGACGACCAAGATGGCGCCACGTGGCGCCATCTCGGATGCCCAAATGGCCGCACGCATTCTACGAAGGCCCCACACCCGCTCGCTCTCAGCCGTTGGATCTTGATCCAACGGCTGTGGTCGGCCGCGCTTAAAAGCGTCCGCTCGACCATCCGCGCCCCGAAGCGTAGCGGTCGAGCGTGCTTACGCGACCAGTGGGCGCGGGTTCGAGCTGCAGCAGAGGGCTGGAGGCGTGGGCTACTGGGTGCGGGTGGAGCGTCAGATGGAGATCGGATGGCCGCGTGCGCCCGATAGCGTCCACACGCGATTGAACGCGCCGTGCGGAAGCGCGATCGCACGCGGGCGGGCGCACAACGCAGTGTGCGGAGACGCATCTTAAGCCGTCCAATCTTGCGATCGGACGGCTGAGGATCGTTGTGCATGTGATAGCGTTGAGCGCGCAGGCAGCTGAAGCGACGTGCGTGGGCGCGGAAGCTACGCCCACGTCGGGGCTTTAGTGACGGATTTATCCGTCACTAAGGACCCCTCATTTATTATTTTGAAGTTGTAATGTCTATTTTGCCCCCACTCCTTGCAACTATAAAAGGAGACCCCCTCCATACGAAATTCTCATCCCTTCCTTCTCCTCTCTACCCCTCCAAAGCTCAAGAGAAGCTTGTCCCACACCCGGGATGCTTCTCGCGAGATAAAGTCCAATTTTCGTTCCCCTTCGGAAGTGGATCCTGCGACGATGACGGCGTGCTGCTTCGTTCCCGTTCTTCTGCTTCGTCCTCCTTCGTCCTGCTTCGTTCTCCTTCGTCCAGGCGTCGTCCCGTCCGGCTCGTCCTCCAAGCAACAGTCGAGGAGGATTTCTCTCTCCCTATTCTTTTTACTACTTTCTAGTATAGATTTACTGCTTTCTAGTGTAGTTTTGTTCGTCCTCCAAGCAATCGTCGAGGAGGACTTTTCTCCCTCCATTCTCCTTAATGCTTTCTAGAGTAAATTTATCGCTTTCTAGAGAAATTATTTTATGCTTTCTAGTTGTAATGAACAATCTCCTCAATGAAAAATTCCTTGTTTATTCTACATCTCATTTTGATTTCTCTGTGTAATATTCTCCTTCTCTCTTACTCTCTCTCTCTTCTATTTATTGTAAATAATTAGATAGTTTTAAATTGAATTATTCTGTGACAAATAAAAAGAAACGAGTAGTTTTTAAATCAAACGTCCGCCTCCCTGTGTTCGACCCGGAATTTTCATTTCAGTATAAATTTTATTTGTTGAACACGAATTCTTCACTTTCGAACTACAACGACAGGTTTTCCAAAATCGAACACATTAGCGTAGCGTTCGTAGCGTTCAACACCCGCCCAATTGCAAATTGGAGGGGCTACGGGGAATCGAACCTGCGCCCCTCCTTTGCAAACCACTTCGTCAACCAGTGCACCACGTCACCCTTTGTGTCGCGAGGAAGAAATCGGTGCAGACGCTTTCCAGCCGTTGGATCTTGATCCAATGGCTAGGATTAATGGTGTAGATGATGAGGGAGAGTGGGCTGTGGCTGCTGGCCGGGTTTGGGCGGCCTGGATGGCACCACATGGCGGCATCTGCACCGTCTGTCTTCTTCTTCTTGTAGAGGATGCTACGGTGCTCAGATTGGGATGATTTTTATGATGTCGGACTGCGATCGTCGCTCCAGATCCATCCATATGGTTGGATTTTCCATCTGAAACTCGTATGGATGTCGCATTGCCTCCTGGCTGTTGATCTTCCTCGGGCTTAATGTGATGCTACGGTACTCCGTTCTGGACGATTTCAGAGGCATTAATCTCTGATCGTCATCCCGATTAGATCCGTATGGTTTGATCGTCCATCCGATGCCCTGAGATAAATCCTCTCTTCTCCTGACCATAAAAAGGACCTAATTAACAAAAAATATAAACAACTACTCTAAATACAGAATGATGCATGCTATGCGATATTTATATCATGATATGCAGTGCTAAGCCTAGGAACTATCACAAATAAGCATTTTACGATCAATTTATACATGTTTATCATACCCCCATGCTTATCTTTTGCTAGTCCCTAGCAAAATTAAACTACATGCTATGTATAAAATCAAAATTAGGATTAGATCGCTTAGGCCTAAGTCGTTTACTAACAATAGAAAATTTCAACTAAGGTTTTAAACTACGAAGACTCAACAGCACCCAGGTGTCTGCCAGAATGCAGACCGCCCAAGTTCTCGCCTTATTTGAGAAGGGAAGAAATATATATTTTTTTATTTTTCTTCTTTTCTAATTTTTTTGTACCTTTGGAGTTTGAGAGTTACGGGATAACTTTTTATGGCTACCCGACCCGCCCAAGACTCGAAAAGGATTCTAAGTACTAAGCATCTTTGTGAAAAAGTGATAGACTCACAAAATGGCTGTTAAGATGGACTTCGGGTTTCTACGACCCTAGGTGACCTTGCCTAAAGGTTTATCTTTATGATCGGTAGCTTTCTCCCTACTTCATTTATGTATGGGGTCAACATAGGGGTGAATCCAATGTATATCTCCCCAGTTTATTCTACTTCCCCGCTTCTTCCCTAAGTGTTTTAGGAATTATTGTGCATTTATTTTTTTTGTGAGCTGGGTTCTGGACAACTGGCCGATGAGTTGTTACCACCGACAACTTACCAACCATACTCGTGCGGTGAAGTGTGGTATTTGTTTTTTTTTTTGCCTTTTCTTTTTCTCCTTTTCTTTTCTTTTCTTTCTGAGTGTTTCTCTTTTTTTTTTCTTAATAAGTAGGTGGCTTCCCTGATCTAAGATTTACCTAAAGGCAGTACAACAAAAAAGGTCTTGTGACTGGGCTCTGGACAACTGGCCGATGAGCTGTTACCACCGACAACTTGCCAGCCATACCACCCAAGCTGGTCCATTAGCTACCCAATTTCCGTAAAAATTGCTGGAAAGTGAGTTAGTGCGAATAGTGTGTAGATGCTTAGCCTTAAAATCCCCCCAAATCAGAGGGTGGGTTGATAAGTCGTATACTTATCATCCCAATTTATTTACCAACTTAAAATGAATTTTAATTGGCGAGGACTCAAGACTAAGTCCACATTCGAGTGGACACCCGAGCTAATTTAAGCCCGAAGACTTGAAGGGTCTAAGTGTTTAAGTCCTATCGTATCATTTCCTAAAGTTAATAACTTCCAAATGCCTAAGTTATCTTTTCCTAATTTTTTTCTTTTTTTTAGTTTTGATTTTTTTTTAATTTTATAAGAAACTAAAAGAAATTCTACGGAGTTAACATAATGATTTCAGGAATCGATTATCCACCCCCCATGCCTAAATGATGCAATGTCCTCATTGTAAAAATAAAGACATGAAAAGGGTAAAGTAAATAGAACATCACCTGAGTGTCGTGAAAATCTGGTCAGCTTCGTAGAGAGAAGGGTGTATACACACGTGCTAAGTTTAATGCCTTCAGCTAGGCATAGCATACATACAAAGAAGAGGTTGAGAATTCACAAGTGCGATTCAGAATCAAAATCAAAATATTTATCCTGAAACCCACCAGCAGAAGATGTCTGTAGATGTGGACGAGATTAAGGTGCAGACCCATGCCCCAGGGTCGAGTGGTTCTCAGGTTCTGGATGAAAATCACCCAGAACCGAAGGTTGTTGTGTTTGCGGGGCCGGGCTTGCGATTTAGTGGTGTGCAACCCAAGACCAAAGTGTCGGACAACGGGTAAAGATGGTTCAATAGGTGCGGTTGTCCACTTAACATCTAGCTCAGAAAAATAATCAGTTATTTCGAGCTTGGGTTGCACGTGAAAGATATCGTAAGGGTCCTAGAAGAAAGTAGGTGGTTTTGAGTCAATAGGTACCCTTAGATCCAAAATCAAACTTCCCTCAGAATTAGCCTCCCAAATCTTTATTTCAACAATTCCATCCTCCAACATCAAGGGCTTAGGCTTCAGGACCTCTAGCATATTATTCACCACATATGATTCTCCCAAGTCCAGAAATTGTGGCTGAATCAAGATTGACTTGGGCATAAAGATCTCAGAAGTCATCTCTTCAGAGTGTAGATGAGTACTGGGGTCACTGATTGAATCATCAAGATTCGGATCCTCCAAGTTAACCACAACTAAATCCAAATCTTCAATAATTGGGCTATCAACTAGTTTGTCAAATTCCTCAAGCCCATTTGTCTCACTAAAATCCTCTTCCTTAAGTTCAAGTGAGACTTCGCCAAAAGATTCTTCACCCTCAGAGTCAAAGAATTGATGATCCTCATTTATATATGTCTCAAAATCATATGTCATTTCATGGTTCGTGAAGACATATTTTTCCTTGCTCCCTGGCTCGGGGATCTCGGGTGAATCAATCGGTTCATCCTCGAATGGTTGCTCTAGCCCATCCTGGTCATCCCCAATCTTAGAAAATGTATCCCACTCGACAAGTGCCTGAGCAGGTTCAAACATTGGCTCTCCTGAAGGGGGTTCATCTTGAGAATCATCCCAAGATTTGACTAGCGCAACCACAAATTTCATCCTCAACCTTGATAATTTCCCAAGAAGGAACTAACCCAAGTCCCTATCCTAACACTTTGGAGCAAATCCAATAGAGAACTATTAAGTTCATCAATCATTTTGATCATAGGCTCCAGTGCTTCAGTGCAAGGTGTTGGCTGAGCTTCTAAAGATTGTATAGTGTTCCTCAAATTAGCCAACACCCTATCCTGGATCTGGTTCACCTGAACCGACTGGTTCGGTTCAGGTTTGGATGGGTTCAGATTAAATCTAGGGGAGTCAAGATGTCGAGGTTCTCGGGTTCCTCCCTAGTAGTAGGTCGTCATGGATTATTCAAAGAAGGGTGATGACCTATTTTCAATGGAATACTGGGGAGGGTAGGTGTTATAATCATTATATCCTTCCTAATTGTAGATCTGGGTGGTTTGGTCATCAAAGGATGGAGATCCATGATCATTATAGCTCTGGGAAGGCTAATAATCATAGTCTTGTTGTCCAGGGTTAGGCCCTGGACACTGAGGTTTGGATTCATATCCCCAATCAAAGTCATCCCGACTAGTGGATGGATAATTATAAGTCAAGTCAGGATAGCAATCATCTTGGGGATAAGTGGTGGTAGGAGGATAGGATGTGAAATGTGTGTAGGATGTGGAAGGGTACATGGTGAAGTAAGGAGGGAAATCAGAAGTGAAAGGAGCCCTGCAATACAAAAATACAAGCTTGTCCTTAGTTTGGGTAGCCTAAAGGTCTACAGACTCTTAGAATCCGTCCTAAGATTATAGACGATTTACTCTACTTATGTCCAGGAAATCCAACCAGTTAGAAGGAGGGACTGCGGAGAAGGTTCTTCCTTTGGCTTGCGCCTCCGATTCCTAGTGTACCCCCCAGCTGTGGTCGTTTGATGCTACTCCCCTAGCTAGACATCAAATTGACTAGTATAAGCAGGTTAATCATGAACAATCTCAATCTGGATCCCGACGAGCGAACCATTCCTTAAGGCCAACGTCTAATCAATTTTAGTTAGGCTTGGGACAATGGTGCTTCAGGAATGTGATGGGCCCTTTACATGGGTTGTGCCCTTAATGATCAGTTAAAATGTGTGTGTGTGCACAACCAAGGTTCTCAAACAAGGTTATCTGATGATGTGACTTTTAGGGTTCAACCTTGTTTAGTAGCTTTTAGGGTTTAATTCTTAGGTTGGTTCAATCAAGGTTTAGTAGAACACTCCAAGTTTTGAAAGCACTGGTGATGATATATTCCTTTAGAAATCAAAGGAAAAAAATGTGGAGTGCCTGGTTCAGCCCTAAGAATCAACCCTAAGTGGCAAGCTACTTGATGAATCACTTTTATCTTAATTGGTGCGGCCCAAACAGTTCAATCAATTGGCCTATTGCACCACTTAGTTAAGGCACACAGAAATTTTTGACCTATTCAGATTTCTACTCACTTATTTGTGTGTTGAATTAAGTGTACCGGGTCCATAGGTTAGATCCCGATTAAGTGGTAGAATCGATGTGATTGTGCACCTTAGGGTGAGAAGTGTGGGTGTTAAGTGTGTAGCTTACAGAAAATCCCACAATCAGATAACACTTTTTACTTTTTTATTTTTATTTATGTTGATGGAGAGGTGAGTGGAGGTGGCAAACAAACAACCAAATCTATCCTAGGGTTCATAAAAAGCACCTAAGTTGATTTGGGTTTGAGTTATTCGATTTTGGAATGAAAACTAAGGTGGGGGTGGTGTGGGGGGACACTTACAAAACACTCTACCCGCACTTTACTCCGATCTACCGCACTTGGATCTCCATGCCCGGGTAGCTACAAGACAGTAGATCAAAGACAAGTAGGGTTAATGCTATGTAAATGCAAAGAAACACAATAAATAATAAAGTAAATTCCGTTGCCTCCCTGGCAACGGCGCCAAAATGGTCGAGTCGTGCTTCGCGTGTTAGAAACAGGGGTTACAAGTAACCTGTCGTCGTAGTTGCAAAACACGTCGATCAAATAAAATTTATACTGAAACTCCAAGGGAGTCCCAGGTCGAACATAGGGAGGCGACGTTTACTTTATTGAAAATCGCACTTCATTTCATTTCTTTTTGGTATTTTAAGGTTTTGATACTTTTTTGTATTTTTGTAATAAAAGAAATCAAGCAAACGTATCACAAGATAGAGATCTGGAACAAATCTGATATATATTACTTCTAATGCCAATTACAAGAAACTATGAAAGCATATAAAAAGAGGGAGGTGAGAGGAAATCTCCCGAATCGGCTGTTCGGCGAGACGACGATACCTGGCGGAAGCTCGGATGAAGGAGGTGAGGAGCGGGACGACGGAGGTGAGATGTTGGAGGACGTCGGGTTGAGGAAAGCTTTGGCGTAGGTTTGGAATGGAGGTGAGAAGATGGAGTTGACCTGCTACCGGAATGGAGGTGAGAGGACGGCTCCAAGGTGACCTATGAAGGGAGTGGGAAGTTGGAGGAGTATTTGGTGGGGCAGAGTTTCGCTACACTAATAGGCACCTTGGGAGCTTGAGAACAGATCTAATGGAGCATTGGTAGGCTTGCTAGAGCTTGGGAGTAGGTGGGAGTAGAGTAGGCAGAGATAGCTTGGAAGGGAGGGGGTGAAGGCCCTTTTATAGTGGTGTAGAAGAGGCTAAAAATGGATAAAGGACCTCTAGCGACCTCCAGACCGTCGCTGGAAATGTTACTGTAGACAGCTCACCACCACCCACACCCATAGCTAGCTCTGCCGGCTTGCAATGAAACAGCGACGGCTGTAAGCGTCGCTGTAGGTCAGTCCAGCTGTCGCTGAAAGCTGGCGCCAACCGCCCCTTGCGCCCGCGTTGCCTGCCCCGCTCTTCACGCGTGCTGACCGCGCGTGCCCAACTGTGTGCGCTTGTGCTATGCGTTGGCGTGCATGCTTGCAATGCGCTGGCCCGCGCGTGCGCGCGCACGCTGTTGCTACCGCTGCTGCTGCGCTGCGCTCCAAGTGCCTGCCCAATTGCAAATTGGAGGGGCTGCGGGGAATCGAACCCGTGCCCCTCCTTTGTAAACCACTTCGTCAACCAGTGCGCCGCGTCACCCTTTGTGTCGCACGGAAGAAATCGGTGCAGACACTTCCCAGCCGTTGGATCTTGATCCAACAGCTAGGATTAACGGTGTAGATGATGAGGTAGAGTGGGTGGTGGCTACTGGCCAGGTTTGGGCAGCCTGGATGGCGCCACGTGGTGCCATCTGGACCGTCCATCTTCTTTTTCTTGCAGAGGGTGCCACGGTGCTCAGATCGGGATGATTTTTGTGATGCCAGACTGCGATTGTCGCTTCGGATCCATCCGTATGGTCGAATTTTCCATCCGAAATCCATATGGATGTCACATTGCCTCCTGGCCGTTGATCTTCCTCGGGCTTAATGTGATGCTACGGGACTCCATTCTGGACGATTTCAGAGGCGTTAATCTCTGATCGTCGTCCCGATCAGATCCGTATGGTCTGATCGTCCATCCTAGGCCCTGAGATAAATCCTCTCTTCTCCTGACCACTAAAAGGACCTAATTAACCAAAAATATAAACAACTACTCTAAATGCAGAATGATGCATGCTATGCGATATTTATATCATGATATGCAGTGCTAAGCCTAGGAACTATCACAAATAAGCATTTTACGATGAATTTATACATGTTTATCATCCAGCTTCTAAGCTTCTTATTTCCTGCAATTTATATAATGCACTTAATTAGTACATTATATCATTATTTAATGGCTAGCTAAAGGAAAGCAGTAAAGATGTAAGTAATGCTTATGCATGCATAAATTTCACTAGCTTATGCTAAGTTCTAGCCTAATTTAGGTCAATTATGACCTATTCTTGCTGTGCAATCCTATTCTGGATATCCCTATTTCTAACACTTTTTTAGACAAGACTATTCTTGTAGTATTGAGTGTCTGAACCCTCTGGTTTACAAACATCGTTAATTATTTGCTTGTTGGTCAAGTTCCCCATGATGTGACCAAGCAACAATGAGTTAGACTTGTGTCTAAGGCCAAATATTATTTTTCAGACCACCTCATGGTGTATCGCATTGACTCTAATTAGACTATTCGCCGTTGTGCTTCGAAAAATGAGTTCTAAAGTATACTTGAGTTTTGCCATGTGTTTATGTATGGTGGACATTTTTCCGGAAAGAAGATGGCATCAAAGATTCTTCAATCTAAATTCTACGGGTCGCCTTTGTTTAAGGATGCCCAGGATTTCTCAAGGTAGTATCCTGATGACAAGCACTCAAGAGCATAGCCAAGAGAGATATAGTGCCCCTAAATTGGATTCTACTTGTCAAAATCTTCGACATTTGGGGCATCAACTTTATGGGACCCTTCCCCCCTTCATTTGGACACCAATATATTCTTGTTGCTATTCACTCTCTATCCAAATGGATCGAGGCAATTTCCAACCAAACCAATAACCATAAGGTGGTCATCGACTTTGTACGAAAGAATATCCTCAATCGATGCAGGATCCCTAAGACCATTAATAGCGATGGTGGCTAATTGCACAGCAATCATGGGTCCTACTCAATCAAAATAATGTTTGAACCTAGCATAATTTGTGGATATTGCACTTATATATTGCATATCATGCATTGCATGAGCCTATTTAGAATAAGATGAGATATCCTACTATTTAATGGTTTTTATTACTATTTGCAGGTAATAAAGTGATCCAGGATAAAGGAAATAGTGGAATAAAGCAATAAAGGAAGAAGAAGACTAATCCAGATAAGAGGAGTGAGGAGGATAGCCTTATCCCTATAGCCTTCCCAAACCCAAAATGACCTCCATTAGGGCACCTTAGCCACAAAACCCAAACATGGATAGTACTATCCATGTTTTTATCCACCCTATCCCTCTCCCAAATGCTTAGGAAACAAAACCTCCCTTAGAAAACCTAAAATCCACTCTCCAGCACCTTTCAGGATGTCCAGACATCTGGTCGGACGTCTGATTTCTGCAGAATAACAATCCAGGAAGCCAAAACTCATACTGACACAAAATTGGACATCCAATTTATTGTCTAGAAGATCAATTTTGAAGTATAAGATGTTTTACCACTATCCTGGATGTTTGATACTACTGTCTGGTTCCTAATTTTGGTGTTGGAAGCCCTAGCTTGACTATTTTGACCTAGGAACCCCACCAGACACCCTAGGAAACCTAATTAGAGACCTTCTAAGCCTAGTCCACTATCCATAGCCCTACTTATCCTATCCCTAATCCAATTGAACCATCCCATACCTAATTGTGTGTATCTACAGTTGATTGGGTGCACCTGAACCCAATTAGATCCACCCAGGATCCAATTGACTCATACATATTAGGGTTACCCTAACCTAATCACATGCACACATCCAATTAGACTTGACCTAGACCTAATTAGGTTCACCAATTAGACCTTCCTAAACATTACGTCCATACCCACCTAATCTAGATTGACCTAACTTATTTAGCACCTAATCCTACCAAAACCCACAACCTAGTCCTATGAAAAATACACACACACACACCCCTTCCTATTCTACCCCTACCAAACCCATGCACACTCTCTTGGAAACCCTAAAACTTGTGTCAAACCTAGATCCTAAAATGGTGGCATTAGCTATTTTTGGAGCCACCAAAAGTGGCAACCAAATGGAGCCTTCCCATAAGGACAAAGAGAGAGCCACGAAATTGCCCTCCCATCTCCATTCACTCTCCCATCCATTGTCCTCCCAGTTGTGAAACCCTTCCACCCTCCAAAACCTTAGGGCCATCCTCCTCTTCCAAGTCCCCCTCCATGGATGGCAAAAGAAGAAGCTCCTCCAAGGCATCTTCATGTGGGTGGCAAGAAGAAGGAGAGCATTAGGGTGCAACGCCCTCTTCTCCTCTCTTTACTTGGGCGTGTCCTTTCTTCTCCATAGAGAGGATGCACCCTCTTATTCTTCTTCTTTTTGGATGGACATGAAGGCTCACCCATTGCCTCTTGTGGTCGGCCATTTGTTGTTGGTAGGTGTGTAGACGAGTTTGTATACCCATGGTCTAGCCTACACCCTCACACAAGGCCGATGACCCTAGTGGCACCTTTCCAGCATGAGGGATTTCTTCTATTTAAATGCCTTCTAGTATAGATATTATGTGACATTATTTTGAGTATTCTATGCCTGAATAATATTGTGTGATCATCGTTTCTGTGATTGTCTTCAAGTCTATTTGCCTATCGCTTTTCAAAATAAAAATAAAAAACACAAAAAGACAAAAAAAAATTAGGTTAGATTAGATTTTGGTTAGATTAAGCCGATTCAAATCTTGACTTGTTTTCATGCCTCCAAGAGATGAACAACTGGGACTCAAGCTTTCAAAGGAATAAAATACATCGAGTTTCGATATTATAAATATTTTTGTCAAGGAGATTTTGCAACTATACTACGATGTTGTTTTCCGAAAACTTGCGATTTCTACGCTTGTCAAATGGTGCCGTTTCTGGGGAGGCAATGCGCGACTTTAGATTTGGATTTTCTTAACTTCTTTTTGTTTTGATTGTAGGTCTAGATGAGGATCTGTGCATGCATCGACCCGTGGTGAAGACCACTGGTATTTTCTTCAACCTCTCTTTGTTGCTTTCTTATGTTAAAAAAAAAGAAAAAGAAAAATATATATATATATACATATATAAATTCAAATTCAAATTTTTAGATTTGAATTTACAAAAAGAAAAAATTCTTTGGTGTGTGTTTTAACATGGAAACTATTTAAACACACCAAAGTCAGATTTGGAAATCTGGCTAGAAATTGTTGACGATTTTAAAAATTTTTTACCGTCAAATTAGGCATCCAAAAATTTTGGGATCTAGTCTGATATTAAGTTTTCAAACCAACTTTCCAATGCCACCTTTTATTTGGAATAATTCACACTATACGAATTTTAAAAATTCATACAGTGGAAGGGGGTCAAAATTGTTTGCACTCTGATTTTATATAAATTTAAACATTAGTTCTGACCTCTAAATAAATCAGATCTCTTTGACATTTGTGGGGTTGGAAAGCCTCTGAAAGATAATTTTTTTTGTAAATTTTCAAGTATTTTTGGATTTTTTTTGGTACTGTTTCAAACTAAAATACTCGTAGGGGGTCTATCTGGCCTATTTGACCTCCTGACACTGAAAAATTTTTGAAAAATTGTATGAAATAGTAAAAATCTTTAAAAAAATTCCTTGAAAATATTATTGAAAATAAAAGATCTCTACCAAATTTCATTTTATTTTGATTTATTTACTAATTTGGGGAGTGATTTCAAGTCAGATTAAGGTCTGACTACTAATTGTTAAAAGAAGCATAAACCCTAGGTGTTTCACATTAGGGTTTAAATTTAGAGACCCAAAACAAACCCATCTAAGCCTGATTTGTGTGTGATTGCATGAAAGTGGATTTGATTTGATTGGTTGTCCACCCCTTCACCCACTTGAACTGAAATTAATTTACATTTCAACCTAGGCAACCAATTAGGTCTATTTCACTTAGTGGTGGTGCATTAGGACCATTGATTTCCTTGTTTGGGTCACACCACTTCTACCTTATTGGACTTAAAAGCAACATATAGACCTATTTGATGTTAGGGTTTCGACACTAGGGTAGAGCACATTTGCATGACATACTTAAAGGAAATTCATATAACAATTGGGACTTGCAAAACTTGTGTGCTCCACTACAACCATGTTTGAATTGACTTAAACAAGGAAACCCTAAAAGAAATTAATACAAGAACTTGAACCATAAAAGCCACTACACCAATTAAAGCTTGTATTGCAAACCTTTTGTCTATGCACTTCACACTTCTAAATCTAATTTTAAGGGAAACACTGCCAAAACGCCCAATCACATTCTAAGAGCACTCTAAGCCCAAGCCTAAAACTAAGTAGATGTGCCCTAGGTAGAAAAAATTTACTTGGTAACCAAAATTTTAATTAGGTAAAAATCAAGGCCTTGTCTATTTGGACCAACTAATGACAAGAAAGGTCGGTGCGATAACCACGTTAACCTCTAGTAGTGTCCCGCCGTGCGAGATATCCTAGGGGGTCCCACCATTCTAGCCAACCAAGTAATTCAAGGGTTGGTTTAACCTAGTTCCATTTCAGGATACCAGGTTTAGATCCAATTAGGGTATACAATTTAAGGCTAGCTTGTTTGCTTGATTTGGGGCTCTCTCATCTTTCTTCCCAGGCCTTTGCCTTAATTCCACCAGCCCCTTGTAGCTGATTGTGTCTTCCTAAGGAAGACTATCTCTTATCTCTATCTACGTCTTTTCTCAATTATCCATGAACCCATATCATGCTTGTGACACTCAGGGTCCTCCATCTCCCAACCCAACCATGATTTCGAATCCTCTTGATTGGGAGACTCATCCTAACCAACTGGGAAATGATTATCCTTATCCCCAAGCTTATTTAGAACCTAAACCTCATGGATCTGACCCTTATCTCGATAAGAACGAATTAAAAGCCATAGTTGCTGAATTCTTGGAATATAACAAGGACTATACGGATCAATGTGCCAAGCTGGAGCAAATTAGACAATCTCAGGCACAATCTCAATCTTATCACTCCTCCCAAGAACAAGTGACCTGGAACAACCAGCCCAGTGGGTCTAGTGACCCATATTTTGGATCCACTAGCTACTCTACTGATTCTTGCTACCGTGGGGAGGTACTCCAATCTTAGCCAACCCAAAAGGCACCTTTGGACCTAATCCGTGATTTGGGTAGATCATTTGAGGAATGCACCATTTCTGATACACCTGTACTTGATGATATATCACTAAGGAATTGGAATAATGGATCATAAGTACAGGACCACATAACAGGTTCTCAATCAACTCCCTCTATAGTTAGCCCCACTCAGGGTGATACACCAATTGATTCAAATCCAGATTCATATAACTCTTAGTGGAGAAACAATCTTGATCTTTCATGGCCACCACAGAGACCAACTTAGACTGAACATCAATCTAGGCCAGCCCAATACTCCACTCAATCCTCTTTAGGGCAACCATCTAGTCGAGCCCAACCCACAACCACCCTTGAAGATATCATGAACATTTTGTTGGACTTTGACAAGAAAAATGAAGAAAGGCTGACAAAGTTGGAAAATCAAGTGAAATCTCAAGGGGATCAAATCAAGAGACTTCAAGAATCACTTTATCCTCGGATGTAAATACCTTTTCACTCCACTTATTCTTCCGACCCCTCCTTCAATCTATCATACATGCCATTGTGTGGGGGACAAATCTATGGCCTCTAAAAGGAAGAGAAAAGCTAAGAGCCCACCCAAATGATCTGATTCAAGCTCAACCAAAAATCATAAGACCAAACCCACATCTAGCTCTGACTCAGACTCTTGGGACAAAAAGAAGAAAAAGGCTTCTGAAGCTGATTTGACCTATTTACCTTTTCCTGAGGCCTTAAAGAAAGAGTCATAAAAGAAGAAAAAGACTTGCACACCTAAAGAGGTGATTTTATCAGCTAACATAAGTGCATTTGTTTCTGGCACTCTACCACCCAAAAAGACTGACCCTAGAAAATCCTTCATATCTTGTGCCATCAAGGGATTCACCTTCAATAGAGCCCTTGTAGATCTAGGGTCTTCCATTAGCTTGATTCCTACCACTCTTTTTGACCACACCAGACTTGGAGATCTGCACCACACACCTGTCACCATTAGAATGGCAGATGGCTCCATCAAAACACCTAAGGGGGTAGTTCAGGATGTGATTATCAAAGTGCAAGGTCTTAGTTTTCCTGTTGATTTTATTGTTTTAGACATGGATATATCGGAAAAGATATGTAATTCACCCATCATTCTGGGTGAACCTTTCTTGGCTGCAGCCAATGCACGGATTGACTGTTACTCAGGATGTATGGAGATGAGTAGTGGCAATGAGTAGATTCACTTTGATATTTATGTAGCCGCTAAGAAAACAAAGTGAAGGTCATTTCTAGATGACATGGAAAGTGATTCAGAGGGCAATTCGGAAGAAACTATGGCAATTGACACTTGGGTAGAACCACATGACCTGAATCAACAATCAACTAGATCACATAAGTCACCCTCAATACCAGATCAAATCATTGATAGTAAGGTTGACTATATTGATCGACCTAGCCCAATTCAAACCCCTGCCCCTTGCAATGAATCCCAGATTACTCAATTGATCAAAATGATTCATGAAATAAAAGAAGCTAGTGCAAGAGAATATGATGATATAAGAAAAGAGCTTCATAGAATCTGGGACGAGCAACAAAAGTCAGAAATGTTTGAATTTGGGTTAGGTATGTCACAACCGATTTATGATTCGGTGGTGGTCATGCAGGATTCTGTTGATCAAACACTCGAGGTGGATGATATTGATAATCTTATTGAAGTTGAGAATGGAGATTTATTTGATAATCTTGATCTTGATTTAGAGCCTTAGTACCAATCATTTCATTTTGAGGAACCAAGTATTAAGGGACCTAAATAAGATTTTGTTATACTTGAGAGTACCGATGGAGACATTGATGAATAAATTCAAATGATCTCATACACAGAGCAACAAAATCAAAAGACTGTAACAACTCATCAATCAATGATTTAGCCCATTCCACTTTCATGGAGGGACTCACTATTGAATCTAATGACCAATTTCATCTATGTGAGAAGGAAATATCCCCTTATGGAAAGGATATTCAAGAGATTGAAATACTATTGGGGATTTCATATGATGAGTTATCGGAGGAAGCTAAAAATTTTGGGGAATCAAGTGATAATTGGGAATTAGAATTGAAACCTTTTGAAGAGATAAAAGAAGATGATACCCAAACATCGTTGGTAGAGACAGAGACTGATCACTGGACCTTGATTTCTAGATCTGACTACACTACTTGGGTTACTTGGGTCATGCCTTCCATTCATCACCATTATCAAGACCTATATGACTTTACCCCACATGACTCTACCCATAGCCCTACCACCCACATTCTCCATCACCTCTTCAGGATGCCTTCACCTTCATTTCTTTCAGGCACCCGTAATTATCCATCTTTCTTCTATAGCATCTGGCTACAAATAATCCCAAGCCCCATCTACGTTTTTTCCGATTATTTGGGCTTGGAATTCATGGACAACTGGTCCACATTTGCGGTCTGCTGTTGGCAAATGAGACTAAAATTCTTATCATTTTACTTGTTATTCTCAATACTATATTGACATATCCTTTTTGAGTGTACGCCCAGCTAGAGGCGTTAATCTCAGCACTTATATATAGCATATTTTATTTGGCATATTTTCCTGCATATTCAATTCTAGGTGTTGGAATAAGTAGAACATCAAAATTCAGGAGCTATTCCAGGTGATTTCTAACCTTTCACTCCCTGCCTTAAAATAATTTTTCATTATATTCATGCATGAGGACATGCAATAAAGTAGGCATGGAGGGGTAGTAATTGTAAACAAAATTATTTTTTTTTGCCAACACCTAGGAAAAACCTTTCGTACATCATGCTAATTGTACTTTAGGGTCCTTAAATTAAGAACAACCGACTCCACCTCCAATGTTAGCATTGAAGCTAAAAATCATTCGCAACAGCCACTTTTTACTCATCCATTCACCTTTTTATTCTAAATTTAGGGTCAAGCTGAATATAACCCAAATTAGGGAAATTTCCAAAGTGCAACTTTGAAAGGTTACAAATAGCATTTATATATATTGCATTCATGAATAAGATTTTTACCAAAAGAATGTATTATGGATTTTATTCTCTAGTTGATTCCTGGAACTCAGTACAATTTTCACTCACATGTTGATTTTGCAATGGATTCACTATAAAGACTAATGAACATCTTCAGTTTGTTGAGAAGAAGTAGTGCTTCTTTTCCTAAACCCTTGGACAGTGTTGTGGGAGTCAGGTAGATTTTCTTCCAAAAATCCGACAAATAGTGTGAGATGAGAGTAGAGTGTACTAGTGCTCTAAGATTAGTGCAAGTAATCTGGAATCCTAGATAATTAGGTAATGATACTCAGAGATTAGGCATAGTTTTCACTCTCAGATCCTACGTATACATTTTTGCAAGAAATTTTGAGAGACACCAAATAAGGCAAATACGCAAAGAGCAAGTTTTCATAAAACTAAGGTTAAGGTGAATGGTTATGACCATTCTTTATGAAATCCTCGGCTGAAGGAGGGTATTAATGTCAAGGTCAGAAATACACAATCCTATCTGTCTCTCCTAGTGCCATGAGTAGGCACTTCCATCAAATAAGCCACCCAATGTCTCTTGAATATCACTAATCCTTAATAATGCCTCCTCAATAAAGTTCGTGAATGTATGCTAGATTGTGTTATGTTGAAAAAAAAAATTATACATAGAAAAAAAGGGAAGAAAAAAAATGAATGAAAAAAAAAGAAAAATTGAAAAAGAAAAGAAAAAGAGTGTGTGAATATTTAGTGTTTATTTCAGTTGCATTAAGGCAATACCACCAAATAAATTTGAGATCCACCAAATAAGTCCTTAACCTATTTTTTTGTGTTTCTGACCGCCTGAATACTAGTTGAGGAATTCCGACTTAGTGTTAAGGTTAAGAGAACTCAATTAAAGTGTTAATGCCATGTGAGACCAAATATGGTTCATACGTGAGAATCTGGTGAGATCGTGAGCTCTAAGAAAAAGAAAGAAAAGAAAAGAAAAAGAAAAAAAAGAAAAAAAGAGAAAAAAAGAGAGAATGAATACAAAGGAACCAAAAGAGAGCATAGTTTTTCTCGTCTTTCTCTGAGTTGAGTTACTTAATAATTTGGGAATCTAGATTCTATAGTACTAATTTCTATATAGCACCAAGTGAGAATGAGCCACCAAATAAACACATCCATTTCCCTCTGACATTCTCTACCTAAGCTTAAAGCTGGGGTGGAACTCAAAAAAATATCTTGGATACCTCGAGGGAAGAAGTCCGCCTATCCCGCTAGAATTTTACTAGGGGTTAAGTACAGACTCTAGAGGTGAATTAGGCCTTTTACTCGATTCCATTGCAAAAGCTACAAAGCTACACTTTCACATCTCTGGATTTGTAGATTTCTGGATGAAACAAAAGGAGAAAAATCCTTAGTTAAGCTCTTTGATAAAAAGAATAAGCGGTCCTTTAGGGATTAAATTTGTAAATAACTTAGTCATGCATTTAGTCGTGCATTTGCTAAGGGCCAGCAAAGTTTAGGCATGGGGGTATTGATGAGAACCTCATCATGAGCCATAACTAGCTCATTTTGACCCAATACAAAGGATAAAAGCTCCTACATATCTCAAGGAAAAGCTTAACTCAGAGAATTCTGAGTTTGAGAAGAAAACAAGTCATAAGGGGTAAAAGTGCAATTTTACCAGTATAATCTGCATACAGGGTAATTCAGGGCCCAAACATAGGTCAAAACAGCTTAATAAGAATAAAAGTGGGATGAGATGATCTAGCAAGGGCTACAGCACTTCCAAGGAACCAAATGATAATCTGTAACCCTAAAACAACCCACTTCAATTCACAAGGTTCGAGGCAAAGTAAAAATAGAATAAACCCTCTAAAATTCATAGAAAAATAATCTCTGGGGTTTAGAACCATCAATTTGGCCTTTAGAACCCATTTTGACCTACATTGAGAACCATGCCCAATTAATAACTTAATTTGGGTTTTTGCGCAAATTGACCGGTCAAACAAGGTTTAATATGAAAATAAAATTCACCATCAGATTCCTTAGGTCCTAATTAGTCATGTATAAAAACTTGAGCCTAAGAAGAAACCTCCTTGACCGACTTCACACTTTGGTCCTCATATATTTACTCTTTGGCCCTCAACTTTTGAACCCTCGCATTTTGGCCCCTAACTCTCCTTCGTTCTTTGCAAACAGGTCCCTCCTGCAAAACCCTGCCAGCACCATGCTCCGGCGACCTTGCGCGGAGCATGGCGCCGCGCAGGGTGAGGTGGAGGACCTGGCAAGTGTACCGGGGGTGCCCTGCGTCGTCAGCCGTCGCAGGAGCACCCCCATGGTCATTGTAGCCCCCCATACCGACCGTGCGAACGCACGGACGGTATGGGTTCGTATTCCGACCATTCTCCGGCGAGGGAGACACGTCGTCTCCCTCCGCCTTCCTCCCTGCTTCAACCCTATAAATACCCCCCGCCGCTCCACCGACGAAGGCAGCCTGGATCTGACGGAGAAAACCCCCAGCTTTCTTCTCTTCTTTCTCCGGCAGACGCTCACCAGCTCCGGCGACTTCCTCCCCCTCCACCTCTTCGCTCTGCCGCACTACCAGCAGCAGAGACTTCCTCCCCTGCTCTTCCCGCGCCACGCCGCACCCAGCTGGCGCCTCTCCAGCCCTCGCTCGCCGCCGCCCCTCTCTCTGAGCATCATCTTCTCCGGCGACAGTCGATACGACTGTCGCCCTGTTCCTCCCCCTTCGTCCCTGCAGTTAAGTTAGACTTACTCCCCTTCTCCTCCTCTTTCTTTCCCCGCTTTCGATTTAGTCAATTAAGCCCTCTACCGACCCTGTTCACCCTCATCCTCTCCGCCTCCGACCACCCTCCGGCGAGCCGCTCCCATCACCTCAGCGACCCACACGGCTCGCCGACCACCGCAGAACCTCCGCCTCCTCACCCTGATCCTCTTCCGCCCCTCCACTTCCCACCAAACACCCTCTGCAGACCCACCGAACACACCCACTCCCTCGCTCACAGTTTGACCTAGGACGACCAGTTAGCTCCATCTCGCCCCCTGCAGACCCCCTGACCACCTTCGCCGTGCCACGGCGAAGGTCCCCCGCCTGTCTGATTTGGCCGAGAGGCTGTTCTTCTGTGACCAGGTGACTCGCCCGCCGTCGCCATTACTGCGCAGGCAGAGCTGCTTCACCTGCAGGTGCAGGCACGCCTTCGCCCAGGGTTGACTCCCAGGTTGCGCAGGGACTCTCCGCGAAACGTCCCTGGTTCACAGACGGGGCGAAGGCCGCGCGGGAAGCCACGATCGCCCACTGCTCCATCCGCGACGCGCGCGCAATTGGGGTGGGACATTTAGTCCCACCTCGGAACCTCTCGAAGGCGCGCGGACGCATAAAGGCAAAAACTGCCTTATGCTGTTTGCCTCAGTTACCACGGGGTGAGGTCCCTCTCACCCGACCCGACCCGATTCGGCCTCGTCCGTGACCACGCTCCGCGGACCTGGCCCGACCCGAGTAGACTGACCTGCACTCCTCGCCCACCACGCACGCCGGTGGGCCTGGACCCGGGCCTGACCCGAACCCGATTACCCGGTAGCGCTCTGGGAGAGCTTCCGAAGAGTGATTTCAGAGAGAGAGATACGCGGGGGAGGGGGGTAGAGTAGGTTTTTGCCTCTTGACGAATAAACTCTGAAGTGTGCAGGCCAAAGAAGAAGAAGAAGACCCGCTGAAGAAGAAGGAAGAGCAACGGCCATCGCGAAAGAAGAAAAAGAGAGGTCAAGGCAGGTGAAGACAAAGAAGAAGAAGGAATGAAGAAAAGCAAGAAGCAAGAAAAGAAGAAGACGATCTGACGAAAAAGAAAGAAAGGAAACAAGGAAGAACAGAAGAAGAAGAGCACGAGGGGAAAATCTGAAGAAAGCAGAAGAAAAAGAAGAAGAAGAAGAAGAAGAAGAACAGGAAGAACCAAAGACAAAGAGGAAGAAAGAAGAAAAGAAGAAGAAGCCAAATTTTCATCTCTCTCTCTCTCTCTTTATTTTTGTAATAGAACTTGTATATCTCTAGAATACAACTTGCTCCCTGAGTTCGACCTCGGGAACTCTTTTATTTTTCCGAGTAAAAAATTTTATATGAAACGTTGGTAACAACCGGCTTTACTACAACGATATAACACAACCCGGTCAAACCCACGCTTATCATTTTGGCGCCGCTGCCGGGGAGCAACGGCTATTCTAGAGGTAAACATTCCTGTATTCTTTTATTATTTCTGATAATCTCCTCTCTTTTGTGCAGCTACAGGAACTCAAGAAGACAAGCAACCACACCAAAGACAGGTAAATTTTTCCTCTCACTATTAACCCCTAAGCTCTAAAGAGGAAGATAAGAAAAGAACAAGCAATATAGGGCTAACCTGTCTTCCATATTTAGTAACCATAAAAGTTGCATGTTTTCAACTCATTATTTCTGCACACTATTAAGGGTATTTAAGGGCTAACACATTCTTGCTTGAGCCCTAATTACCCAACAAAGAATTAACTGGACCAAGTAGAGCCAACCTAGGATCCAACACTAGGGATTTAGAGACACACTCCTTAAGCAAGAATTGAGAAAACCAAATGAAGTGTGCCCAAGCCCTTGTCTGAAAATACCTATTCAAAGAAAATCTAAAACAATTGGCTCTCTAAACACTTGAACCCTAAAAGACAGGACCCAAAAAGCTCTCAAAGAAAACAAGAGGTAAAGTTGACCCCTTTGGGTTAACCAACCTTAAATTAGGTCACTCTTTGCACTTAAAAAGACTAAAAGTTCAAGTGAAACCTTAAGCACCCTGATCTTCAAAATTGGTAGACTTAAGAGGTCAAGATCCCCATTCTGGTCTGCCTGGAACCGCAGTGACAAGAGAGGTCGGGTGGGGGAAACCCTGTAACCCATGGGGACGCTCTACCGTGTAGGGGTCTTCGCGGGACTCTCCCTCTCTGGCTGCCCAGGTAATTCTCAGGTGGACGATCTTTCTGATCAAGGGGTCCATCTGCCCCGAACCTCTATAGTCACCCAACAATTTTTGGGTGTCTTGATTGGGTCCAGCACCTGCTTATCTCATCCAACCCTTCAGTACTTTTCAGGAGGTCCTTGAAACCTCCTATAGAAATTCACGCTTCCCGAGGCTAAGCCTCGGCTCCTTTGTTTTTGCAGAAATCATTCACATAGCCCCTCTTTCCTCTGATTCTGAACAAAATCCCCTTCTTCCATCTTGATTCAAACTTTGATTCTATTCCACCACCAGATCCAATTATGCAGCCTAATTACCTAGCAAGACTACCATTCAAGAAACCTGAATATCAGAGATCTATGAAAGATAAAATGATCGAGGATGCCATAAGATTCTATGAAAAAGAAGAAAAAACCTCAACACCAATAGGAGATATTCAGGTTGATGTCCCAACAACCACATCCTTCATCATAAACTGTGCCCAAATTCTATTAACTGGAATTTCAAAAGGATCAACCCGAGATATGCTCATGACAGGATACATTGAGATGGAAAAATTACACCAATCTGAATACCTTCAATGCTTGACAAATCCTGTACTTTGGGAACAACACCAAGATGCCCTTATAAAACGGGTAGAAATGATGAAATCAGTAGAACAAATTATCAACCAGAAATACCCGTATATACCAGAAACAAAGGATGAGTCATCTTGGAACAGTACTAAGAATCAATCCAGTTTCCCAGATCCCGGGATTGAGGCACAAAGTGGTTGTAAAATCCCAACCCAGATAGAAGACAATGTTGAATTAGGTTGGGATATTGCAGGAGAACACAATGCTGAGCCAACCCTAGGCCATGAATCACCAAGCTTAGAACTCCAAGACTCCTGCAATGACAAGATTAGAATTGAACCTCTGGAGGGTATAAATTCCGCCCCTTGTTTTGATAAGGTAACCCTCGAAGGTTATTCGGACTTAGGTTCTAATAATTCTACCCACATCCTAAGCCTAGAACCTAGATCTGAAACTTATTGGGAAGATTATGAGGCCCCTTATGAGAAAGATCAAATTTTTACAGAATATGATTCCGGGCCTTTATTTGATGAATGTCCTTTTCCAACATCCTCAGGAAATCTGATTGATTTTTCAGAAAACATGCCAATTTATGATACAGAAACTGAGGAGTTGGATGAGCAAGGTTTTAATAGGGTCTATCCTACCAGCTTAGAGCTTGAACAGAACATCTTTTTGAGCCCAGAATTGACATATAGGCTAGAACCCAGTCAGGCTGCTGATTCCACATCTGATGATTTCTGCTGTGGTGGAATTCATGAATCTCATTTTCGCCAACTCTCCGACAATTTCAGATCTGACTATAATTGCGGAGAGATTCCCCTTCCTGAACACGCCAGGCCTATCTACGACCTCAGTTCACATGACTCTGACTCTGACTCTGAGGTCCTGATTCCCGAGATCACTGATAACACAGAATCATTCCTTTTCGATCCTCAGGAACCAAAAACAGAAAATGCCAAGAGTGATTGCAACCAAGAATCCAAATTTTTTCTCGAATCCGATTTCTTTCATCCTACAAACACTCTTCCGGCATTTGATAGTTACCCAGAGGACTCTCTACAGAAAATCACCTATCATCTGTTTCTAGAAGAGCCCTCATACACAATGGCCACCTCATCCGCACACACGGAACGGATCAAAACCTCTCCCAAACCCCGACCCGCAACCGGACTCAATTTCTATGCTGATTCACCTCTCACCGAGCCGATTGCATTTCCACATCGGGTTTCGAACATTGATCAGACTACATACCATGCTCTATCATTCTCTGATCACCCCTGTAGGGTTCCTGCATCAACCACTGATTATCCTACGGGTCCCTACTCTGACCAGGCTGATTCGGCACAGCCAAACCCTGCGTTTACACTTCCACATCCATCTGAGCCTCATAGTTTATGGTGGGTTCCACACTTTTTTATCCACATCTATCAACCCACCAGATTGATTGGGTTTGGGCTGCATCATCAGCCTGTTGATCTGAACAAGCACCTGGTTGGACCAACCAGGCTCTTAATCAAGGTGCTTGTCTTACAAAACTCTGCTGATTTGACCATCCCCTCTCCATCGCATTTCCCGCTTGGCTGAAGGCATCAAATTTAGCGCTCAACGGGAGGCAGCCCGTCATTCTCTTTGAAAACCTGAAACTTGTTCTGACACCTTTCAGCACTCGAAGTTCACCCTGAACTAAGACCCCCTAGGTTGCAATGAGGACATTGCAAATCTTAGGCATGGGGGGGTAGGAAAGTGCAAAAACTTGTAAGAAAAGGTTTCAAACAAAAAAAAATTCACATATGCCAAAAATACCATAAAAATTAAAAAATTTTTCGAAAAAGAATAAGAGGAAAAGAGGAGAAGGAAAATTTTGTGAAGGAGAAAAGAAACAAAATGAAAAAGGAGCACAAAATTATAAGAAAAGTTGATAGTCATTAGTAAGGAACTAAGGAATTAACCTAAGTTCTAGACCTCATTCAAGAAAATAACTGAAAAGTGCACAATGAGATTAGTAAGAATGCAAACCTTAGGCATTCTTGAATAGACTCTTAGTACTCATTAAGATCTGGACACTCCTCAAGAGGTTGAGGAAAATGAAAAGCTGAAGTATTAGGTCTAAGGCTTAGGGAGTATTCGGCCTCGTTAACTAATTTTTGGTTTACGGGACTCAGTAACCTAAGCACCCTAATCTCACACACAGCCTGGTTCAGTAAGCATAAAAATCAGAATCACGCAGAAGCGTCGCAAAAATCTGAAAAGAACACCTAGAATAGGAATGGCCGATCAACACAAGTTGATTTGGACGAGTTCCCAGCGCGGAGAGGCGGGAAATCCCCTCGAAGATGCGTAACAAAATATCATCTCCTCGGTGCTTGTCTCTTAGGATATTTACATATCCTACGGGGGGCATGTAAGCACTCTGCTGGTTCAGATTCCATGGATGGCATTATCTCGAAGTGTCAATTGCCAGGGTCTGGATTCGGCCACGGAATACCATGGATGGGATTATCTCGAAATCTCAATAGCCAGGGTTCCGGGGGTTGCCATGGGCGGTGCTATCTCGAAGCATCGATCGCCAGGAACCCTTGAGGATTGATGATGGGAGCAAGGAATCTGATACAGACCGTGTTGAAAAGCCAATCCTAGACTAGAACTAAAAAGAAAAAGAGAGAGAAAACTCTCCAAACAGAAAAAACTTTCTATCTCTCTCTTACAAAACGCACTGCGAACTGAGCCAGGGCTAAAATCATTTCAAGCACGGGTGCTTTAACCACGAAGTCCAATAAACCTTAGGTTAGTTCTTGTGGGCCTTAAAAACCTTTGCTAAAAGACTGAGGCTAAGGCTAGACAGATTTGGATCTTGATTGGTACTAGAGTATCTTTTAGGCCTATGGTCAGCATTCTAACCTAATCTATGCTCAAATAAAAAGGCACTTATCTAAAACCATTGAAAACTTCATGGTCTAGAACAAGGGTTGAAACCTTAAGTTTTTTTTGCTAAGGGACTAGCAAAAGCTAGGCATGGGGGTATGATGAGAACCTCATCATGAGCCATAACTAGCTCATTTTGACCCAATACAAAGGATAAAAGCTCCTACATATCTCAAGGAAAAGCTTAACTCAGAGAATTCTGAGTTTGAGAAGAAAACAAGTCATAAGGGGTAAAAGTGCAATTTTACCAGTATAATCTGCATACAGGGTAATTCAGGGCCCAAACATAGGTCAAAACAGCTTAATAAGAATAAAAGTGGGATGAGATGATCTAGCAAGGGCTACAGCACTTCCAAGGAACCAAATGATAATCTGTAACCCTAAAACAACCCACTTCAATTCACAAGGTTCGAGGCAAAGTAAAAATAGAATAAACCCTCTAAAATTCATAGAAAAATAATCTCTGGGGTTTAGAACCATCAATTTGGCCTTTAGAACCCATTTTGACCTACATTGAGAACCATGCCCAATTAATAACTTAATTTGGGTTTTTGCGCAAATTGACCGGTCAAACAAGGTTTAATATGAAAATAAAATTCACCATCAGATTCCTTAGGTCCTAATTAGTCATGTATAAAAACTTGAGCCTAAGAAGAAACCTCCTTGACCGACTTCACACTTTGGTCCTCATATATTTACTCTTTGGCCCTCAACTTTTGAACCCTCGCATTTTGGCCCCTAACTCTCCTTCGTTCTTTGCAAACAGGTCCCTCCTGCAAAACCCTGCCAGCACCATGCTCCGGCGACCTTGCGCGGAGCATGGCGCCGCGCAGGGTGAGGTGGAGGACCTGGCAAGTGTACCGGGGGTGCCCTGCGTCGTCAGCCGTCGCAGGAGCACCCCCATGGTCATTGTAGCCCCCCATACCGGCCGTGCGAACGCACGGACGGTATGGGTTCGTATTCCGACCATTCTCCGGCGAGGGAGACACGTCGTCTCCCTCCGCCTTCCTCCCTGCTTCAACCCTATAAATACCCCCCGCCGCTCCACCGACGAAGGCAGCCTGGATCTGACGGAGAAAACCCCCAGCTTTCTTCTCTTCTTTCTCCGGCAGACGCTCAACAGCTCCGGCGACTTCCTCCCCCTCCACCTCTTCGCTCTGCCGCACTACCAGCAGCAGAGACTTCCTCCCCTGCTCTTCCCGCGCCACGCCGCACCCAGCTGGCGCCTCTCCAGCCCTCGCTCGCCGCCGCCCCTCTCTCTGAGCATCATCTTCTCCGGCGACAGTCGATACGACTGTCGCCCTGTTCCTCCCCCTTCGTCCCTGCAGTTAAGTTAGACTTACTCCCCTTCTCCTCCTCTTTCTTTCCCCGCTTTCGATTTAGTCAATTAAGCCCTCTACCGACCCTGTTCACCCTCATCCTCTCCGCCTCCGACCACCCTCCGGCGAGCCGCTCCCATCACCTCAGCGACCCACACGGCTCGCCGACCACCGCAGAACCTCCGCCTCCTCACCCTGATCCTCTTCCGCCCCTCCACTTCCCACCAAACACCCTCTGCAGACCCACCGAACACACCCACTCCCTCGCTCACAGTTTGACCTAGGACGACCAGTTAGCTCCATCTCGCCCCCTGCAGACCCCCTGACCACCTTCGCCGTGCCACGGCGAAGGTCCCCCGCCTGTCTGATTTGGCCGAGAGGCTGTTCTTCTGTGACCAGGTGACTCGCCCGCCGTCGCCATTACTGCGCAGGCAGAGCTGCTTCACCTGCAGGTGCAGGCACGCCTTCGCCCAGGGTTGACTCCCAGGTTGCGCAGGGACTCTCCGCGAAACGTCCCTGGTTCACAGACGGGGCGAAGGCCGCGCGGGAAGCCACGATCGCCCACTGCTCCATCCGCGACGTGCGCGCAATTGGGGTGGGACATTTAGTCCCACCTCGGAACCTCTCGAAGGCGCGCGGACGCATAAAGGCAAAAACTGCCTTATGCTGTTTGCCTCAGTTACCACGGGGTGAGGTCCCTCTCACCCGACCCGACCCGATTCGGCCTCGTCCGTGACCACGCTCCGCGGACCTGGCCCGACCCGAGTAGACTGACCTGCACTCCTCGCCCACCACGCACGCCGGTGGGCCTGGACCCGGGCCTGACCCGAACCCGATTACCCGGTAGCGCTCTGGGAGAGCTTCCGAAGAGTGATTTCAGAGAGAGAGATACGCGGGGGAGGGGGGTAGAGTAGGTTTTTGCCTCTTGACGAATAAACTCTGAAGTGTGCAGGCCAAAGAAGAAGAAGAAGACCCGCTGAAGAAGAAGGAAGAGCAACGGCCATCGCGAAAGAAGAAAAAGAGAGGTCAAGGCAGGTGAAGACAAAGAAGAAGAAGGAATGAAGAAAAGCAAGAAGCAAGAAAAGAAGAAGACGATCTGACGAAAAAGAAAGAAAGGAAACAAGGAAGAACAGAAGAAGAAGAGCACGAGGGGAAAATCTGAAGAAAGCAGAAGAAAAAGAAGAAGAAGAAGAAGAAGAAGAACAGGAAGAACCAAAGACAAAGAGGAAGAAAGAAGAAAAGAAGAAGAAGCCAAATTTTCATCTCTCTCTCTCTCTCTTTATTTTTGTAATAGAACTTGTATATCTCTAGAATACAACTTGCTCCCTGAGTTCGACCTCGGGAACTCTTTTATTTTTCTGAGTAAAAAATTTTATATGAAACGTTGGTAACAACCGGCTTTACTACAACGATATAACACAACCCGGTCAAACCCACGCTATCAGGTATGATTGCACAGCAATCATGGGTCCGAATTAATCTAGATAATGTTTGAACCTAGCTTAATTTGTGGATATTGCACTCATATATTGTATATCATGCATTGCATCAGTCTATTTAGAATAAGATGAGATATCCTGCTATATAATGATTTTTATTACTATTTGTAGGTAATAAAGTGATGCACGATGAAGGAGATAGTAGAATAAAGCAATAAAGGAAGAAGAAGACTGATCCAGATAAGAGGAGTGAGGAGGATAGCCTTATCTCTATAGCCTTCCCAAACCCAAAACGACCTCCATTAGGGAACTTAGCCTCAAAACACAAACATTGACAGCACTATCCATGTTCTTATCCACCCTATCCCTCTCCCAAACACTTAGGAACCAAAACCCACCTTAGAAAACCTAAAACCCACTCTTTAGCACCTTTTAGGACATCCAGACATCTAGCTGGACGTTTGATTTCTGTAGAATAAAAATCCAGGAAGCCAAAACTCATACTGCACAGAATTGAACGTCCAATTTATTGTCCAGATGTCCAATTTTGTAGTATAAGACGTCTGACCACTATCCTCGACATCTGAAACTATTGTCTGGTTCCTAATTTTGGTGTTGGAAGCCCTAACTTGCCTATTTTGACCTCGGAACCCCACCAGACACCCTAGGAAACCTAATTAGAGACCTCCTAAGCCTAGTCCACTATCCATAGCCCTACTTATCCTATCCCCAATCCAATTGAACCATCCCAAACCTAATTGGGTGCATCTACAGTTGATTGGGTACACCTGAACCCAATTAGATCCACCCAGGATCAAATTGACTCATACCTATTTGGGTTACCCTAGCCTAACCACATGCACACATCCAATTAGACTTGACCTAGACCTAATTAGGTTCACCAATTAGACTTTTCGAAGCCAGTTAGGTCCATACCCACCTAATGTAGATTAACCCAACCTATTTAGCACCTACTCTTACTAAAACCCACAACCTAGTCCTACAAAAATACACACACACACCCACACACACACACACCTTCTTATTCTACCCCAACCAAACCCATGAACATTCTCTTGAAAACCCTAAAAACTTGTTTAAAACCTAGATCCTAAAAAGGTGGCATTAGCTATTTTTGGAGCCACCAAAAGTGGCAACCAAATGGAGCCTTCCCATAAGGACAAAGAGAGAGCTACGAAATTGCACTCCCATCTCCATTCACTCTCCCATCCATTATCCTCCCACTTGCGACACCCTTCCACCCTCCAAAACACTAGGGCTATCCTCCTCCTCCAAGGCCCCCTCCATGGACGGCTAAAGAAGAAGCTCCCTCCAAGGCTTGTTCTTGTGGGCGGCAAGAAGAAGGAGAGCACTTGGGTGCAACACCCTCTTCTCCTCTCTTCACTTGGGTGTGTCCTTTCTTCTCCATAGAGAGGACGTACCATCTTTTTCTTCTTTTTAGACGGCCATGAAGGCTCACCCATAGCCTCTTGTGGCTGACCATCTCTTGTTGGTGGGCATGTAGATGGGTTTGTATACCCATGGTCTAGCCTACACCCTCACACAAGGTCAATGGCCCTAGTGGCACATTCCTGGTTTGAGGGATTTCTTCTATTTAAATGCTTTCTATTATAGATATTGTGTGACATTATTTTGAGTATTCTATGCATGAATAATATTGTGTGATCATCGCTTCTGTGATTGTCTTCAAGTCTGTTTGCCTATCACTTTTCAAAATAAAAATCAAAAACATAAAAGACAAAAAAAATATTAGGTTAGATTAAGCCGATCCAAATCTCGACTTGTTTTCATGCCTCTCAGAGATGAACAATCGGAACTCAAGTTTTCAATGGAATAAAATACATCAAGTTTCGATATTATAAATGTTTTTGTCATGGGGATTTCACGACTATACTATGATGTCATTTTTTGAAAACTTGCGATTTCTATGCTTGTCAGTGGCACACACTATACAAATGCTTTCAGAACTTATTGGCTAAGTACAGGGTTAATCACCTGATTTCCACACCTTACCACCCCCAGACGAATGGACAAGTCGAGTTCTCCAATGAGGAGATCAAGAACATACTACAAAAGATGGTTAGGCCTGATAGGAAGGATTAGACTCAAAAGTTAGATGATGCATGATAAACTCCAGTTTATCATCATTCTTATGCATTAAACAAACCTAGCTCTTAGGATTTTACTCCACAAACGGGTTTTTGGGCTGCATTTAGGCATTCACTAGGTTAGGCATGCATTGCATTTTCTTTTGTTATTTTAATGTGTTTTTATGAGTGTTAGGGATGAACAGATATACAGATCCCTAAAACCCTAGCACTCAAGAAGGCAATTGGTGAAGAAGGAGTTCAGACTAGCTGGAACTCTACTTGATCCAGCTCACCACAGCTAGAACCTAGCTCACTTGAACTAGGGTTAGCGCATCCCAGCTCCATTCAGCTAATCTCAGTTGAATGGTAGCTCAAGAGAGTTCATCTTAGCTCACCCTAGCTGAAGTCACCTCAGTCCAGCTCAACTTAGTTGAGTCTAGCTCATCTCAGCTCCTACTAGTCCACAGGGAGCTCTAGCTAGCTCAGCTGAGTTGACAGGAGTTCACCCCAGCTCAGACCAAGCTACATCCAGCTCCACTCAACTCCAGCCAGCTGAAGAAGAACTCATCCCAGCTCAGGAAGCTCAAGTCCAGCTCCCGGGGACCCAGCTTATCTCAAGCTAATTGAGCTAAGCTACCTTAGCTATCTCAACCAGCTCAATCCTCCCCGGGAGCACCAGACCTAGCTCACCTCATCTCTATTCAACAAAATCCAGCTCACTTTAGCTTGGCTTAGTAGCTAGCAAAGAACTAGCAAGCTAAGCCAGCTAGAGTTGCCCCATGTTGACCTCTTCAGTAGCTGCTTGCTCTACTTCAGCTCCAGATTCTTCAAAACCAGCTCCTCCCTCCAAACCCTAGCTCCAAAACCTCCTCCTCTACTCCTCCATTAGCTAAGCTAGCTTAGCTTAGCTTAGCTATGCTCCAACTTCCTTGGCTTGTACCACCCTAGAAACCCACCTAACAACTCCACCCAACTAGCTCCACCTAAGCTCCACATAAGCTAACCAACTTGGCACCAACCTAGCCTACCCACCACCTCCAAAAGGCACCTAAAAGTGGTGCCAAAACCACCCTAACTACCCCCTTGTTGGTGCCACTTTTCCCTCCAAAAATCCCCTTCATCCCCACCACACAATTCCCCTTAAACCCATCTCCACCCTCCACATACCCCCTCCTTCTAGAACCTTTCTTGGCACCACCTAAGACCCCTTTCTAGAAGCTATTTTGGCACCAACTTCAAGGGATGTCACCACCCATAATCGCCCCCTAGGAGTCCCTTGGGTTGGCGCCAAATGCCCTTGGCCATAGGATCACCAACCACTTCCATCCTTCCATCTCAGCCCTCCATTTCAAGGGGAACCTTAACCCCCCATCCTACCCTATAAAAGGACCACTACCCACCACCATTCAAAGCATCCTTGGATAGCAATTTCACTCTCATATTCTAGCTAGAAGCCCACACCCAAGAGAGAAGAAGAAGAAGAAGATTAAGGGGATATTCTGTCCCCTTGGTGCCTTCCCCAGTTCCCTTCTCTCTTGTGCCCACGCCAGCCAAAGGAGAAGCCAGGAAAGGAAGATCTTTCAAGGAGATCTTGAAGGTGGTCCACGCCACCTTGGAGGAGCTTTAGAGGGTGGTGCACGCCCACCCCTTGGAGGAGAGCATAGAAGATGGTAGCACCCACCTTGGAGGAGCTCTAAAGGAAGGAGAAGAAGGAGGCCCTCTTTTCAAGCCAAGGAGTATCTAGGCTTAGAGCAAGAAGACTCCATTCTTTATTAATTTTTGCAAGAGGATTTGTGTTTCTTTTATTGCTTAAAAATTTTTTTATTTCTAGTAGAAGCATTCCCTACTTGTCTTAGAAAAAGAACACAAATTTGAGTTAATCAATTTGCCTTCTTTTTAATTTTCTGCTGCAATTGTTACTGTAGTTCTAGCATTTATTCTACTTCCACTCCCTAATAACTCTAGGCCTCCACTTGCCTAGAGTGAGCTTAGATAGTGGACTTTTTAATCTCTTAAGTTTCAATTTAGCATTTTAGGTGTTAGGACTCTTTTGTCACAATTCGCACTTTGCATGTATTATTTCAAAACACAAAAAGTTTATATATATTTAAAATACCAAAAAGAAAGTTAAGATTTGTTTTTAGAAAGAGAATTTAATTGCAATTTTTGCTTCCTTGGATGACCCTAGATACTCCCCTATCTAGGATATAAATTTATAAGCATATGCAAATTCGCGTGTTACAATGACGTTAAAAACCCGCTTTTAAAAATCACACGTATTTCGCATCACTTTTTGGCATCGTTGTTGGGGAGGCACGGCTTTGCTATTCTTTCTCCTCTTGCTTGAAGTAGATCTCATCCCCTTCTCTTTCTTCTCTTTCGTGTGTGCAAGAACTATTGCAGGAAGAAAGCAGGAATTTGGAAACGAGAGCTCAAAGTTCCTTTTCTTGCCACGAAATTCAGGTTGGTTCCTCTTTCTAGTCACATAATTAATTAAAAACTACCAAAATACACTAAACTTGGCTTTCAGGACCCTAAACAACTTGATTAAATGGAGTGGTGCATTTTAAAATCCATTGTTTGCTTGAATGCTTCTTTAACACCACTCCATTGCAAGTATTGGTGTTCTATTTTTTCTGATCCGGATTTCTATCTAGACTTGAAAAATCGATTCCTAACACCACAGGGATCCTAAAATCAAAAATTCCATACGATGATTCCAAATTGAGTTAGGAACATCTGTTCCAAGTTTCAAATCAATTGCCCTTGTATTTAATTTTTAAAAATTCATGGACTGTAGAGGGATCACACCCTCTAATCTTCCTATTTTGCTACTGTCCATGAATTTTTAGAATTTTTATACTCATCAAATTTTTGTGAAATTGAGCTTTCTGGAATCCTTGTAAAATTTTACGCATCATATAAAACCATCAAAATTTTCTGAGGTCTATGGTGATACTGAAAAGTCTAAAATACCCAGAGGTATCATTTCTGGACTTTGACATCAGTAAAATTAAAAATTCAAAATAATTATCAAACAAATTCCTAAAATCTTATAAAAATATTTTATGGAATCCTTGTTTGATTTCACTTAAGGTAGTGGTGTTGGTTGCATTGTTTGGACCACTATCTATTCAGAAAGCCTAAAAGCAACTCATTGGTAGTTAATTTTCTATCTTAAGGATAATTGGCTTAGGGTTTCTTTCTTTCTTTTTAGAGACTCACATTAAAGGCAATTAACCATCACAAATACAACTTATTTTTCCTTTGATTGTGGAGTTTCAAACTTGTTTGAAAATTTAAAAACAAAAACCCTAAAACACATTTAACTAAATCAAATCCTAAAAGATAAAAATAAAAACAAATTTTGTGTGACAACTTGATTTTCATTGGAGCCACTTTCCAATTCCTGCAAAAAAAAAAATCGAAATAACAGGGTAGCAACCCAATTAATGCCCTCCACATTTCGTGTGCATTGTAATATCCTAGACCTAATTAAAACTTGTAGCAACTTGACCGCTAAGGCTTCATCAACTTAGGCTTGCTATCTAGGTCTTAAGTTTTGTTCAGTTAGTACGAATTCTGTCATCTATATCTGGTGTTCAGTTTGAGGGGTTGTGTCAAATGACCAGGTGCAGGTTTGTACAAGCAGCTAGGGTTTTCCCTGGGAAACGTTTGGGCCTAAACCTCCCCTTAAGCAACTTGGCTAGATTTGTTGACAGAATGGGTATTTGATGGGTTGACCCGAATAGGTTGTTAATATGATATTTTTATCGTTGAAATGTGTATAGTGGTTAACCTAATTTGGACCTAACCATCTCTTTACAAAATTTTTAACCTGGCCTAATTGATTTTATCTTATCACTTTCAAGCCCAGGGTCGAACACAGGGAAGTAGGGTTAAAGTCAAGTTTCTACGTTTTCCTTACAACGCGTCTCTTCCGTTCGTTTATTGTGTTTTTGGTGTTTTTCTTATTTAGGTTTTTTTTATGGTAATCCTTGTTCTTGAGGCATACCCTCAAAATTGTGTCCTTGGCTTTTAGCCAAACAGAGTCCCAAAACAAGTCTTGCTACTCGCAAGACGAGGTACCTGCAAGTCAAAGATTATCTTTTCTTTTTTATGTATTTTTTTTATCTTTTTACTAACAGAAAAGCAAATAGATAGAAAGTAAATATAGTATGTATATATATATATATATATGTAGTATATATATAAAGGGGTGGGGGTGGAGGTGGAGATGGAGTGTAGCACTATGTCGAGTCAGTCGACGTCTAGAGAGACGCAACCAACATGACTAGGTGCCGCGTGGAGTGTGGATGGAGGATGGATGATGTGTGGGACCACGCTTTTTTTGTACGCGTGTATCAGGGAATATCAGCAACTGGTGCAGATATTCCCGCGATACAGCGTATAATAAATAACATGAAAATATATGTACATATGTATGTATATAAGTAAATATATCTATATATATATATAAATGTATAGTTATATATGTATAGATATATATGTATATATAGATATATATGTGTATATATATGTATATAAGTATATATATATTACTATATATATGTATATATATATGTATATAGATATGTATATATATATATGTATATAAGTATATATGTCTATATATATATAAGTATATAGATGTATATATAAGTAGATATATATATATATTATATATATATGTATATATATATTATATATATGTGTATGTATACATAACTATATAGAGATACTATGTATATATATATATATATGTATGTATGTATATATATTTTTATATATATATGGTACTATAAGTGTGTGAGTGTGTGTGTATGTGTTGGTATAGGTGTGTGTGCGTCGGTGAATGTGTGTGTGTGTGCATTGCTGTGAGTGTGTGTCTGTTAGTGAGTAAAAAAGAGAGAGAGAGAGAGAGAGAGAATACGTGAGAGAGAGAGCGGGAGCGGGCGGGAGAGATCAGCAGAGAGAGAGAGAGCGGGCGAGCGAGAGATCGCGGACGTGCGAGTTAAGACGTCTGCCGCCTCCGGCGGACGTCTGACGCCGCGTCGTCTGAAGGCGGAGGCAGACGTCTGAAGACGGCGGATGCGGGCGCGGCTTCGCGTAGGGTTCCTGCAGGCGTGCGCGAAGGCGACGGGCTGGCAAAGGCGTGGAGGAGCGAGCGTGGAGGAGGTCTGCAGGTGGTCGCGGAGGGTCGCGGAGGAGGGGGAGGGGGCGGCACGAGGCCGTAGCCGGCCGCTGCAGTGCGCACGGCGGACGGCTACAGGTGCAACTGCGGGGACGTCAGGACTGAGGTTGAGTGGGAAATGGCCCTGCAGGCGCGCGCGAAGTCGACAGGCGGCTGTGGGGACCGTCGCGGAGGAGCGGGAGACCTGCTGCTGCTGCTGCGTGGCTGCTGCTGCCGTGGCTTCAAGCTTCGAAGCTTGGAGCGGCGGCAATGGCGTTAAAGAGAAAAAAAACGAAGCGAGGGAATGCACCACGCCCACCGGCTCGTCGAAGAGCTGGGCGGTGGTGCTCCCACTGTGGTGGTGTGCACCACAGTGGGTTCTCCTGCTCACCGGGTGCCTCCTCGATGGAGGGCCGACGTATGGGAGGGGAAAGCGGTGGAGAAGATGGCTGCGGGTTTTTGTTGCTACAGCAGCCTGTGTTGCGAGGATGAAGCTGCAGCTTCTTATAGAGGAGGAGAGAGTGGCGTGCCGGCTGCAGCAGGGAGAGGGTGCGCGAGTTGCAGCTATAGGGAGCGGCGTTGGCAGGGAGAAGTGACGTGGAGTAAATGCATGCGGCTGCTGCGGGAAGAAGTGCTGCGTGGCTGCTGCTGCCGTGGGAAGAAGAAAAGAAGAAATCAAGAGAGAAAAAAAATTAAAAGAGGTGGAATTTGCAAGGAGGCACTTGAGATAAAATGTAACTATGCAAGCCATTGTTTCACTCCTCTTCCTCTCTTGATTAAATGCATGCATGCAAGCGTTTTTACAAATGCGATTACAGGATCCTATTATGCAATGTTAATGCTAGAAAATAGCACAAGAAGGCATTATTACAGGCGTGTTTTGAGGTGCAAACATATACCCCCATGCCTATCTTTTGCTAGTCCCTAGCAAAATAGTATTTAGAAATAATCTTAAGCTGAAGATTTTCTTCTGAGGTGATATAGGTGTGTTTATTATCGAATATTGTGAGAACCAATTGTAAAGAAGACTACCAGTACTTTAAGTCTCACATGACATAGATCATCTCTCAACTAACCAGGACTCTTGATATTTAAACCTTAAGTACGATTTCCAGGACCCAGGAGGTTTTTGCCGTACTCGAGAGCTCAAGAGGTTATGGTTTGTGCATAGTGAAGGATCAAGACTGACCAGATGAACATCAAGACTCAATCCCAGGGTTTCACGAATTTTTAAGTACAGGTTGGTCCCAGTTTCAGCTCATGTCTTTGAATTGACCCTTAAGATGATGACGGAAAACTCAACTCCCATTTTCTGTTTTTTTTTTTTTTGCTCACCGAAAAACAAATTATACAGACATTTATGAGATATACTGACTCTTTTGCAACATCTTTTTTTTTTTTTTTTTGAAACATATGTCAGTATATCTCTTACAACACATTTTGAAAGAGCACACTTTTTTTCTTTTTGGTGGGAGAATTTCTTTTTGGTGGAAAGAGTCGCTCCTAAACACAAGACTAAAGCCTGGGATAAAAAGTCTACCTACGCGCACAGGTAAGGACTCCACCTTCCCTAATGAACACTAGGGTTGGATCTTATGTTCACCTGGTCTTTCCTGATATGTGTAGTGTGAACCAAGTTTACTTAAGCTCTCAAGTAAAAGTAAACCAACGAATCTTGTACTTGTGTCTCAGGTACAAGAATACATCCTTAGTTAGGAGAGATCTTGATCTATTTTGTCAATGCTTTAAGTGAATTAAGCTTTTGTGGCCTGGAAAGTCTTCAAAACAGAGGTTGAATATCCATAAACACTTATTGCCTTTTTGTTTCAGCTTCAAGATCATTACTAAACACCATTTATTATAATATATATATATATTTTTTTTTTTCTTTTTCTTGCATATTTATAAATAGGTGGGAACTGTATGATACCATAACATACCCGGATCCTATGGATGCCTATCCACCCCCCCATGCCAAACAATGCTATGTCCTCATATGCATGCAGGGAAAGGCAGAGGAAGGATGGAAGATCGGGTAACAAGAGCTGAGGTTCAGGGTATAGATCAGGGTGGAAGGGTGGGTGGATGGTGGGTGATGAAGAGAAAAGTGAAGTGATTGCGAGAGAGGTGTGAAAAGTGATGGTGGATGGTGAGTGCTGTTAGGGTGCCTCCCAACAAGCGCTGAATTTAATGTCCCCAGCTGGACTCAGAATGAGGCAAAGAATTAGTTACCCTCCAGCAGGGCAACAGTTTCTCCAACGGGGGCAGGTTCATGAGTCAGATAGGGTTTCAAACGCTGCCCGTTGACCGTAAATTTATGCCCAGATTTGGGATCTTCGATCTCGACGGCCCCATTGGGGAATGGTCTTGAGACCAGGAAAGGACCAGTCCATTTGGACTTCAATTTCCCAGGAAAGAATTTGAGTCGGGCATTATAGAGCCAAACTTGCTGAGATGGCTCAAATTCCTTCCGCCGAACATGGCTGTCGTGAAAAGCCTTAGTGCGCTGTTTAAAGGCTAGAGCAGAATCATAGGCTTCACGACGGAGCTCTTCCAGCTCTTGGAGTTGGAGTTTCCTTTCTCGACCACACAAGTCTGGGTCGAGGTTACATTGGCGAACCGCCCAATAAGCGCGATGTTCCAACTCCACGGGCAAATGACAAGGCTTCTCGTAAACGATTCTATAAGGAGACATACCAAGGGGAGCCTTTAAGGCGGTCCGATACGCCCAAAGTGCGTCAGTCAGCTTGTCGGACCAATCCTTACGGTCAGGCCGAACCATTTTCTAGAGAATCTACTTGATTTGCCGGTTCGACACTTCCGCCTGGCCGTTCGTCTGAGGATGATACGGGGATGCGATACGATGGTGGACTCCGTACCTCCTCAGAAGTGCCCGAAAAGAAGCATCGGTAAAGTGGCTTCCTCCATCCGAGATAATGGCCCGAGGGATCCCAAAACGCGCAAAGATATGGTCCTTGACGAATCGAGTGGAGATAACATGGTCAGCACGGTGCGCGGGAATAGCCTCGATCCATTTCGAAACATAGTCGACGGCCACGAGGATGAATTCGAAGCCGTTGGATGGAGGAAAGGGACCCATGAAGTCAATTCCCCAGATGTCGAAGATTTCCGCAGCTAGGATGTGTTGCAAGGGCATCATGTCACGACGTGCCATTGACCCTAATGACTGGCACCTAGTGCAATGTTTGGCATAAGTGTGCGCATCCTGGTGAAGGGAGGGCCAAAAGAAACCGCACTGCAACACCTTGGCTGCAGTTTTCCTCCCAGAGAAATGGCCTCCACAGGCCTGATCGTGGCAGAAGGATAGCACACTGGGGAACTCACTGTCAGGAATACAGCGACGGATGATTTGATCAGCACCTATCCGAAAAAGAAGTGGATTATCCCAGAAATAATACTTTGCTTCTGCCATGAGACGCTCGCGCTGGTTTTTAGGCCAGCCATGTGGAAGAGATCCAGAAGCAAGGTAATTGGCAATGTCGGCATACCACGGTCCACTTGCCACATTTATTGCCAATAGGTGCTCATCAGGAAAAATTTCATTAATTGGCAGAGTAAGTCCAATATGGTCATGGTCCAGTCTGGAAAGGTGATCAGCCACAACATTCTGGGCTCCGACCTTATCACGAATCTCAATGTCAAATTCCTGGAGCAGAAGGATCCAACGAATCAGTCTAGGCTTGGCATCCTTCTTGTGCATGAGATGGCGAATGGCCGCGTGATCAGTGAAAACAATAACGTGAGAGCCCAGAAGGTAAGAACGGAATTTTTCCAGCCCAAAGACGACTGCCAGTAGTTCCTTTTCAGTGGTAGTATAATTACGCTGGGCCTCGTCCAACGTCTTACTGGCATAGTATACCACGAAGGGGTGTCTATCGCGTCTTTGTCCCAGGATGGCTCCGACTGCAAGGTCTGAAGCGTCACACATAAGTTCAAAGTCGAGGGACCAATCAGGCGGCTGGAGAACAAGGGCCTTGGTGACAGCATTACGTAGCTGCGTGAATGCTTGTATACAGTCAGGGCCCATGTCGGAGGGCACGTCGGTTGATAGGAGATGAGTTAAGGGTCGAGAAATTTTGGAGAAGTCTTTGATGAATCTCCTATGGAAACCGACGTGTCCCAAGAAGAGCGGATTTGTTTGACAGAACCAGGCACAGGTAAATCAGCAATGACATCGAGCTTAGCTCTGTCAACCTCGATACCCCTATCGGAGATGATGTCCAAGAACAATTCCCTCGTGCACCATAAAATGACTTTTTTCCCAGGAAAGCACGAGGTTTACAACAATACACCTCCTAAGGATGCGAGTCAGGTTGGCATGAAATTCGTCGAAAGATGGTCCAAAGACTGAAAAGTCATCCATGAAGACCTTGAGAAAGTCACCCACCATGTCATGAAATATCGCCAGCATGCATCTCTGGAAAGTTGCTGGGGCGTTACAAAGTCCGAACGGCATCCTTCTAAAGGTGAAGGTGCCGAAAGGGCAGGTAAAAGTGGTTTTCTCTTGGTCTCGGGGGTCTATTGCCACCTGGTTATATCCTGAGAATCCATCCAGGAAGCAGAAAAATTTATTTCCCGCTAACCGCTCCAGGATTTGGTCAATAAATGGTAGCGGGAAGTGATCTTTCTTGGTTGCAGCATTGAGTTTCCTATAATCTACACACACTCTCCAAGATGTAGGAGTGCGTGTAGGGATGGATTCGCCCCTGTCATTGACACGGATGGTGAGTCCTGCCTTTTTGGGCACAACGTGAATCGGACTCACCCAGGGGCTATCGCTGATCGGGTAGATTATACCCGCATCCAGCCACTTAATGATTTCATTCTTAACGACCTCCCGCATGTTAGGGTTGAGACGTCGCTGCATCTCGCGAGAAGGTCGAGCCTCCTCCTCCGTATATATACGATGAGTGCAGTAGGAGGGGCTAATACCAGATAAGTCTGATAAAGACCATCCAATAGCTGCCTTGTGTTCTAGGAGGACCTTAGTTAGTTTGCACTCCTGCTCCATGGTTAATTTTGAACTGATGATTACAGGGAGCATTTCATTTGGTCCCAGGAAAACATACTTGAGTGTATTAGGTAGCACTTTTAGCTCGGGAGTGGAAGGGGAAGGATCTGGCATTTCTTGGGACGAGAGTGTCCCAGACGGGTAGGAGAACAAGTTAGGAGGAAGAAACTGGCCTTCAGATTGGCCAAGAAGAGGGGCTTCTTGGATAGATGGATCCAAAAATGAATAGCCCCAGTGAGAAGTATATGGGCTCAAGGTCCCAGTGTGGATTTGTAAATCCGCCTGATTTGGCGGGGAAGAAAGGGCAATTCGGTCTTCATGAGTGTGGACCGACAGTGAGTAGCCCGGATATGACTCAGACCACGAGGTATGGGAAGCGGAGAAAACCTCGTCAGAAGTCTGGCCAGGAGAAGGTACTGGACAAGGGAGGGATTGGGGAACGTCACAGTATGCGTTGGTCAGGCAGTTATCAGTGTTTATAGGTAATCCGCAGCAGTCCGAATAGGTCCCAATTAGTCCGATACACGCGCTGACGGCCATGTCCTCGTCAGACGTGTCATCCTCAATGCAATCGCAATCAAAGTTCTTGGCTGCCTTGAATATGTTAAGCTTGAGCTTCTCAGATCCAACGGCAATCTCAATACAGCCCGACTCGCAGTCGATGTGGGCGCGGGCTGTGGCCAAGAAAGGTCGACCGAGGATGATCGGACAATCAGAAAGTGAACTAGGAACTTCCATATCTAAAACAAGAAAGTCAACAGGAAAACAGAGACTGTTGACCCTAACCACCACGTCTTCCACCACACCCTTCGGGATTTTGACAGAACGATCTGCCAACTGTAACGTGACAGGGGTGGGTTTCAGATTTCCCAAGGAAAATTTTTCGAGCATGATGGTCGGTATGAGATTGATGGAAGATCCTAGATCAAGCAAGGCACGGTTAAAACTGCAGCCGTGGATGCTACAGGAAATCAGTGGTGTGCCCGGATCTTTCTGCTTCGGTGGTAAGTTTGACAGTATAGCACAACTCGCATGAGGCGAGAGAACCACCGGATTCTTAGTCTTCTTTGACTGTCGCCTGGGTGTTGTGTAGTTTTTGAAAAATCGAGCGACAGTAGGTATGTGGTCGATTGCCTCGAGCAGGGGTACCTTGATTTCTACATCCCTGAACAAATTACGTAGGTTGTCAAAGGCCTGCGTATTTTTCCTTTTGCCTTTTGGCTCCCTTAGTAGAGCCTCAGGGAATGGGATTGATTCTGGCACAAGTTTTGGTGCATCATCCTCTCGCGAATGCGGTATGCATCCCGAATGAGAGGGCGAAGAAGAAGACGGGCCAGGATCAGGTCGAGGTGGATCGACGGTCTGCTTACCGCTCCTCGTAGTGATAGCATTGGACGATGCAGGTCCAGTGGGATCATACGGTGGAGGAGGGTTTGCAATGGGGATATAAGAGTGTGGTGCTGCAGCAGGATTAGCCTAAAATCCCGGTGGAATGCTCGGAGCTTGCAGAACTTGATTAACCTGTCCCTGAGAAGGTCGTACCTGTGGTTGAGAACCACGGGGCACGAAATTTCGCGGGTTTGGAACAGGTTGGGCGGGAAGAGTGCCCTGAGATCGAGTCGCCATGCGTAGTTGACTGATCTCGGCGTTCTGCTGCGCCAATTGGTGCTGAAGAGAGGTCATGTTCTCTTCATGGCGCTTTGACATTTCCGTCATCATTCGCATCAATTTGTCAAGAGGGCTTGATGCGTGTTCAGTTTGTGGTATGCAAGGGCCTGATGGCGGATTTGCAATAGGATTAAACTGGACCCTTGGGATGACGGGTGCGGACGGCCGCATTGATCCACCCGCGGGGTTTTGGCGCTGCGGGTTGTTGGACCATGCGAAGTTCGTATGATTACGCCACCCTGGGTTATAAGTGGCAGAGAACGGGTTGTTCCCCAGGGCGCAAGCATCTTCTATGCCAGAAGACGCGTCCGCATGTAGATATGCGTCTGAGCACACGGAGGCTTGGTCCTCCGTGTCGAAATATTGGCTCGCAGAAGCCAGTTCCACATGACTTACTGAGTCGCTTGGTGCGACACTCGGTAAGGAAGGTCTAACGGGGTTTCTCGGGATAAGCCTGGTATTAGAAGAACTTGGATTGTGACGAAGTGGTGAAGAGGTGGTGTTTGCCATAGATCGGGTGGGGTTGGCCAGAAGCTCGTCCAGCTTCTTGTGCACGACGGAGACTTCATCCAGTTTTTGTGCAATAAGGCTTAGATCAGTGGATGAATGGGAGGGTCCCGTGTCAACTTCGTGGACATTTCGGGGCTGGCTGGTACGATTAAAGGCGACAATGGAAGCATTGTTCATCGAGTTTTCACTCATATTTTCAAACAGCTCGAATGCTCCATTCTCATCTTTATTCATAAAGTTCCCTCCGCAGGAAGCGTCTGCAATCTGCTTCAAAGTCTCATTTAGCCCATAGTAGAAAATCTGGGCTATATGCCACTTAGGCAGACCGTGGTGCGGACACTTCCTGAGGAGGTCGTTATACCTCTCCCATGCCTCATGAAATTGTTCGCCGTTTTGTTGCGTAAATGAAGTGATAGCACGGGGAAGCGCATTGGTCCGCCCGATTGGGAAGAACTTCTTGAGAAACGCTGTTCGCATCTCTTCCCAAGAGTGGATGGTTCTCCCAAGGGTGCGTAACCATTACGACGCTTTATCCCGTAATGAAAACGGGAACATCTTCATGAGGACTATAGATAACCCGACATTTCTTGGTTTAACGGTTTCAGCAAGTCGGGTTAGGTCTTCCAAGTGGAGAAATGGGTCTTCACTTGCAAGACCATGAAAGTGAAAATTGATTAGGCCAATTATGTTTGGTTTTAATTCAAAGTCGTCCCCGCCCATGGGGACCCGAATTTGTCCTATGGTCTCTGTAGCAGCGGGATTCTGATAAGAGCTAAGAGACCTAGGCTCCTCCTGTTCGGGAGGGTTCTGCATTTCCTCCAATGTTTCCCGAATGGCTTCGATTTGCTCATTATACATTTCCATTTGGGCTTGGAGGCGGGTTATGGGATCTAAGGCTCCACCACCTGGTGGGTTCTGAGGGCGGTTTCCTCCCTCGGGATTTGGGGGTGGGCGTGCAGCCATGTTTGTGGAGGAGGAGGACGATTCGACTTGTTTTCTAGATTTATCAGTCAATTCAAATAGTTCAGGGTTTTGTGACCTCCTCCCAAACATGCACTACCGCAGGAAGAATTGGGGAGATGAGAAGGGAAAAGGGATGAGAGAAATGACGCCGCAAAGGTACACTTGATTACAAATCAATACAGTCAAGTTCCTAACCTCTACAGTGTGCCCTTAGACCTAAAGATCTAAGTTACCTACTATCACGAACTACGGAACCGAATGAGAGCACCGCGGAACCACCGGGCCAGATTGAAAGTCGTTTGCCCCAGTCTTAGACACCCGATAGCACGCGGGAACTCTCACCAGCACGTAGTCACTACACGCAGGTAGTTAGACCTCCAATCCTTAGTAAGGGTCAAGTTACTACCAGTTTTAATTAGAGGCTTAGGGTCAAGTGCTTTTGGAATGTGAAGGGCGTTGTTTACGGGTAATGCCCAAGTGATTGATTTTAAGAGTGTGTAAGAACAAGCATGCAACGGGGAAATCTCCCCGAATTGAAGTTTTTATTGGCGAATGGATTTTAGAGTTCAGCCTTAAGTAGTATGAATTTTAGGGTTTTGCTGAATTACCAATTCAACCAATCTCCGGGTTTTTGCAAAAATATAGTTTTTCCTTCTAAAACCCAAGAAACCCTTCTTCAATTATCAGTTAGTTACTGCATGCTAAAATGCAATGGGCTACCCTAAATGGAGATTTCTAAGTGTGGATGCACGAATCAGTTTTATATCAATGTGACAGGGAGCCAAAGCACTTCAATTCAAGTGCTCCCAATCACCAGAAATGATTTCCACACACAAGGCTTCAACCAAAAGATAAAGAAAATAAAATTGTTGGGGTTGAAGTATTCAGGATCGAATCACAGGCAAGTTTGAAAAGTCGTGGTGGGGTTGGAATCAACTCAATTCCAAGTCTCCCCACCAAAATGTGATCCTGAATTAAAGATAAGTGAGGCAAAAGAGGGATATAAGCAATCTTTTTCTTTGCCTCAAAGAATACTTCCCTCGGCGAGAAATCCAAGAATCAAGATTCTCGGATTTTCGCTATGCGAAGTGTGGCGGGAAATCCCGGGTAGTGGGAGTGAATACAACCAATCAAACAAGTGAATTTTAATCCACTTGCCCCAAGAAATCCCAAGAAGTTTTTCTAGTTTTTTGTTTTTTTTTTTGGGTGGCAAGCTAACCCTAGTTTGCTAAGAAAGAGAAAACCTACTGGTTTGGCAACGTGTGCGAAGCTCCAATGCGGTGTCGGCGTCTTCACGCTCTCGTTCCCGCCTTGGATCTGCCCTCGTTCCCGACTTCGTCTGCTTTCCTTCTCCTTCCACCAAGTTCACCTGCACACCAAAAACAACAATACCCGTGAAGAGGGAAGAGAAAAATTGAAAGGATTTGGATAGAAACTTACTCGAAGGCACACCTCCCCGGCAACGGCGCCAGAAAAGTTATGATGGGTCGACCCGAATAGGTTGTTAATATGATATTTTTATCGATGAAATGTGTATAGTGGTTAACCTAATTTGGACCTAACCATCTCTTTACAAAATTTTTAAGCTGGCCTAATTGATTTTATCTTATCACTTTCAAGCCCAGGGTCGAACACAGGGAAGTGGGGTTAAAGTCGAGTTTCTACGTTTTCCTTACAACGCGTCTCTTCCGTTCGTTTATTGTGTTTTTGGTGTTTTTCTTATTTAGGTTTTTTTATGGTAATCCTTGTTCTTGAGGCACACCCTCAAAATTGTGTCCTTCGCTTTTAGCCAAACAGAGTCCCAAAACAAGTCTTGCTACTCGCAAGACGAGGTACCTGCAAGTCAAAGATTATCTTTTCTTTTTTATGTATTTTTTTAATCTTTTTACTAACAGAAAAGCAAATAGACAGAAAGTAAATATAGTATGTATATATATATATATATATATGTAGTATATATATAAAGGGGTGGGGGTGGAGGTGGCGATGGAGTGTAGCACTATGTCGTGTCAGCCGACGTCTAGAGAGACGCAACCAACACGACTAGTGCCGCGTGGAGTGTGGATGGAGGATGGATGATGTATGGGACCACGCTTTTTTTGTACGCGTGTATCATGGAATATCAGCAACTGGTGCAGATATTCCCGCGATACAGCGTATAATAAATAACATGAAAATATATGTACATATGTATGTATATAAGTAAATATATCTATATATATATATAAATGTATAGTTATATATGTATAGATATATATATATATAGATATATATGTGTATATATATGTATATAAGTATATATATATTACTATATATATGTATATATATATGTATATAGATATGTATATATATATATGTATATAAGTATATATGTCTATATATATATAAGTATATAGATGTATATATAAGTAGATATATATATATATATTATATATATATTATATATATGTGTATGTATACATAACTATATAGATATACTATGTATATATATATATATATGTATGTATGTATATATATATTTATATATATATGGTACTATAAGTGTGTGAGTGTGTGTGTATGTGTTGGTATAGGTGTGTGTGCGTCGGTGAACGTGTGTGTGTGTGCGTTGCTGTGAGTGTGTGTCTGTTAGTGAGTAAAAAAGAGAGAGAGAGAGAGAGAATACATGAGAGAGAGAGCGGGACCGGGCGGGAGAGATCAGCAGAGAGAGAGAGCGGGCGAGCGAGAGATCGCGGACGCGCGAGTTAAGACGTCTGGCGCCTCCGGCGGACGTCTGACGCCGCGTCGTCTAAAGGCGGAGGCAGACGTCTGAAGACGGCGGATGCGGGTGCGGCTTCGCGTAGGGTTCCTGCAGGCGTGCGCGAAGGCGACGGGCGGGCGAAGGCGTGGACGAGCAAGCGTGGAGGAGGTCTGCAGGTGGTCGCGGAGGGTCGCGGAGGAGGGGGAGGGGGCGGCACGAGGCCGTAGCCGGCCGCTGCGGTGCGCGCAGCGGACGGCTACAGGTGCAACTGCGGGGACATCAGGACGGAGGTTGAGCGGGGAATGGCCCTGCAGGCGTGCACGAAGTCGACGGGCAGCTGCGGGGACGGTCGCGGAGGAGCGGGAGGACCTGCTGCTGCCGTGGCTTCAAGCTTCGAAGCTTGGAGCGGCGGCAATGGCGTTAAAGAGAAAAAAAACGAAGCGAGGGAATGCACCACGCCCACCGTCTCGTCGAAGAGCTGGGTGGTGGTGCTCCCACTGTGGTGGTGTGCACCACAGTGGGTTCTCCTGCTCGCCGGGTGCCTCCTCGATGGAGGGCCGACGTATGGGAGGGGAAAGCGGTGGAGAAGATGGCTGCGGGTTTTTGTTGCTGCAGCAGCCTTTGTAGCGAGGATGAAGCTGCAGCTTCTTATAGAGGAGGAGAGAGTGGCGTGCCGGCTGCAGCAGGGAGAGGGTGCGCGAGTTGCAGCTATAGGGAGCGGCGTTGGCAGGGAGAAGTGACGTGGAGTAAATGCATGCGGCTGCTGCGGGAAGAAGTGCTGCGTGGCTGCTGCTGCCGTGGGAAGAAAAAAAGAAGAAATCAAGAGAGAAAAAAAATTAAAAGAGGTGGAATTTGCAAGGAGGCACTTGAGATAAAATGTAACTATGCAAGCCATTGTTTCACTCCTCTTCCTCTCTTGATTAAATGCATGCATGCAAGAGTTTTTACAAATGCGATTACAGGATCCTATTATGCAATGTTAATGCTAGAAAATAGCACAAGAAGGCGTTATTACAGGCGTGTTTTGAGGTGCAAACAGTATTCACTATTGATTACTTATTTCCTACATAGACCAAGTCTTAGGTTTATTTTTAGGGAGTCACACTTAAGTTAGGTCTAGCTTTGTTTGTTTGACTTGCACACTTTCTCTCATCTCTTTCTCTTCTCCTCCCCTCCCGTTCTTCCATTTTATGCACAGGCGACGGTCTCAAAATCCGCAATTGGAAGGACCATTTTATTTCGCCCCCCGTGCAAAAAGATCACTTTTTCTGTCTTCTCCTAAAAAATTGGAAAATCAACAAAATGGGTCCACTAACCCTTCCACTTCCACCTCTAACCATACCTCTAACCCCACCACTAACCCTAATTCTAACCCTTCCACCCAAAACCCACCCACCTTTAACTTCCCACACTTGGAGCTCCCTAATCTTGAGTTGCCCCAAACACAACATCAAGACCCCCTACCTGATCTTTTAAAATTGATGGCTGAGCAGATTGATAAATTAAATTCCAATCAACAAACATTGACTAGGAACATCCAAAACCTAGCCAATCAAAGGCCAAACCCACCACCCCGTCAGCAGCCTGTTATTCCTCTAAAAGATTTTTATGATCCGTCTTATTATGAGGAACGACCAGGGGTGGTCATACTAGAGGGGGACTTTGAGATCAAGCCTGCAGTCCTGAACCTAATTAAACACTTTCATGGCCTTCCAAGGGAAGACCCTTTTAGCCACCTTGAAGAGCTAACTCTTCTTGCACAGACAACCCGTTCCCCAAATGTGCAAGAAGACATATGACTGATGCGGTTTTTTCCATTATCTCTTAAAGATAAGGCCGCTTATTGGTTCAGGACCATTGGCCGACCCATCACAACTTGGCCTCAGCTCAAGAGCGCCTTCCTCAAGAAATTCTTTCCCATAGGTCTTACCAATTCCTTGTGAAGATCTATTACGACCTTTCACCAAAAATACGGTGAGACTTTCCATGATTCTTGGGAAAGATTTCAAGATCTCTTAAGAAGTTGCCCGCACCATGATTGCACAGCAAAAATGCACCAGCAATTGTGCCATCTTGTGCTATTTCCAAGCATTGCCAGTGTATATTAGGTAGACATAGTCGCAATTGTAAAAATAAATGCATGCATGCATTTATTTGAGAGGGGAGGAGAGTGAATAAAATGGCCTTGAAATTAACATATTTCTCAAGTGCTGCCTCGCAAAATCTCCATCTTTATTTTTAATTTCTATTTGGTTTTGAATTTCTCCGCGGGGTTGCAAGGCATGGCTTGATCTTCTTCGCGCCATTCCTTACAGCAGCTTGCCCTGCAGCCGCATGCACAGCCATGCACAGCCAGGGCATGGCTGTGCTTGCCGCCATCCTCTTTAAAAGGGCATAGCCTTCTTCCATGCAGGGAGCCTAGTCCACACATAGACAACACCTTCCTTCCTCCAGGCCGTCTCCTCCCCTCTCCCCTCCATACGCAGCCTCTCTTCTTCTTAAAGAGCTACGCTGCGGGCAGGAGCAACTCACAGTGGTACACAACCACCACTGTGAGTCCCACCACCACCCAGCTCATCAAAGAGCTGGTGGGCATGCTGGTTCACCGCTCTGATTTCGTCGTTCCAGCCATTTCCACCATTGCCGCAAAGTCAAGCTTTGAAGCTCAACCGCAGCTGCAGCAAGGCGCCGGCCACCTCTTGCCTGCACACAGGTCTCCACGCATGCTAGCAGCCGGCACAGCCCCTTCCGCACATGCGCCAGCTGCTCCACAGTGCCCGCGCACACTGAACCGGGCGCAGGCGGTCGTGCGAGCCAAGCGCGCACTGTAGCCACTGTTCATGCTAGAGAGCACGACACTATGGCTACAGTGCGGTGACTGGAAAGTTTCTCACTTATCCGGTCACCGCGTGCTCTCTCTCCGGGTCGCTACCGACTACAGCCCATTCGCGCATGCCCGCGCCTGTGTCTCTCCCTGCGCCTGCTCTCGCGTCTGCACCTGCCCACTTTAGCGCCCACTTCTTCGCTTGCACCCGCCTCAGTGCGCAGCGCGGTGCACTGCGGTCCCTCCCTTGCGCTCACTCCCTCCAGCGTGCGTGCGCACCTTCGTGCGCCTACGCAGCTGCGCCCACGCATGGCCATCAGATGACGACTGGAGGCTCTGGACGACTTAACTCACCCACGCCTCTTCCTCCAGCAGACGATCTCTCTCTCTCTCTCTCTCTCTCTCTCACAGCACTCTCTCACTCCCTCCTGCAGACACACACACACACACTCTCGTACACACACAATCTCACTTGTACACCCCTGTATACACACTTATATATATATATACCAATATATATATATATATATATATATATACATATATATATATACATATTAGTACTATACAATTATATATAAGTATATATACATACATAGATACATACATATATATATATATACTTATGTACATATATATATCACATATATATATATTTATATACGTATATATATATATATACATACATATATCTATACATATATTATTACCCATACAGCTAAGTATAAGTATATATATATATATATCTACATATATCTATATACATAGATACTTATACTAATATATCTATATACATATACACATATATATAACTATATACATATATTACTATATATATATATATATACCTATATCTATATATAGTTATGTATACATACATATATATCTAATTATAAATAAATAAATATATATATATACATACATCTATCTATATATATATATACTTACATATCTATATTTATATATACACATATACATATATATATATACATATAGATATATATATTTACATATATACATATATATTTTCATATCACCTACCACACATTGTATCGCGGGAATATCTGTACCAGTTGCTGATATTCCCCAATACACACGTACAGAAAGCGTCTTCGTACACATCTTCCACCCATCCATCCTATACTCCATGCGGCACTTTGTCCTGTTGGTTGCGTCTTCCTAGACGACAATCAACTTGACACCGTGCTACACGCCATTTCCACCTCCACCCCCACCCCTATATACATATATAATTTATACATATATATATACTATAATTACCTTATTTCTATTTCTCTTTCCTGCCATTAAAAATATAAAAAAAAATATACAAAAGAGAAAAGATAATCCTTGGCTTGCAAGTACTCAGTCTTGCGAATAGCAAGACCAATTTTGGAACCCTAATTTGGCTCAAAGCCAAGAACCTGATTTTGAGGGTGTACCTCAAGGACAAAAATTATCAGAAAAAAATATAAAATAGAAAAGCACCAAAAACATAATAAACGAACGGAAGAGATTCGTTGTAGGAAAGGCGTAGAAACTTATTCACCTCTAATCCCACTTCCCTGAGTTCGACCCTGAGCCTAAAAGTGACGAAGATAAAATCAAGTAGGCCAGGTAAAAAATTTTGTAAAGGGTGGTTAGGCTCGATTTAGGTTAACCACTATACTCATTTCAATGATTAAATCACCATATTAACACAACCTATCCGGGCCCGACCACACTCTTTCTGGCGCTGTTGCCGGGGAAGTACGCATTCAAGTAAGTTTTTACTCCATTCCTTTAATTTTTCTCTTCTCACACCCTTCTCTTCACGGGTGTTTTTGTTTGTTGCTGTGTAGGTGAACCTGTTACAAGGAGAAGGCAGGCAGACAAAGTCGGAGACGTGGGCAGATCCAAGGCGGGAACGAGACTATGAAGATGCTAGCACCGCACTAGAGCTTCACACACGTTGCTGAACAAGTAGGTCTTTCTTTCTTAGCAACTTAGGTCAACTTGTCACCTTAATATTAAAAAAAAATAAATAAAAACTAAAAAAAAACTTCTTGGGATCTCTTGGGGCAAGTGGATTAAAAATCACTTATCTGATTGTTTGCCATCACTCCCACCGCCCCGGGATTTCCCGCCAAACTTCGCATAGCGAAGATCCAAGAATCTTGATTCTTGAATCTTTCACTGTGTGAAGTAGTCTTTGAGGCAAAAATAAAGAAAAGATTGATTTCCATCCCTCTTTGCCTCATTTATCTGCAATTTGGGATCAACTGTTTGGTGGGGGGACTTGGAATTGAGTTGATTCCAACCCCACCACGACCATTCACGTGCCTAAGATTCGATCCCGAATACTTCAACCCCAACAATTTGATTTTCTTTATCTTATGGTTGAGCCTTGTGTATGGAAATCATTTTGGTGATTGGGAGCACTTGAATTGAAGTGCTTTGGCTCCCTTTCACACTAATCTAAAATTGATTCGTGCATCCACACATAGAAATCTCCATTTAGGGAAGCCCATTGCATTTTAGCATGCATTAATCACTGACATTGAAGAAGGGTTTGTTCGGCTTAGAGGAAAACTTGTATTCTCTCAAAACCCGAAGATTGGTTGAATTGGTAATTCAGAGAAATCCTAAAATCCATACTAGTTAAGGCTGAATTCTAGAAACCATTCACCAATTAAAACATCAATTCAGGGAGATTTTCCCATTGCATGCTTGGTTTACACACTTTGTAAAATCAATCACTTGGGCATTACCCGTAAATAACGCCCTTCACATTCCAAAAGCACTTGATCCTAAGCCTCTAACTAAATTGGTAGCAACTTGACCCTTATTAAGGATTGGAGGTCTAACTACCTGCATGTAGCACCTACATGCTAGTCAGGGTTCCCACGTGCTATCGGGTGTCTAAGACTGGGGCAAACGGCCTTTCAATCTGGCCTGGTGGTTCCGCGATACTCGCATTCGGTTCCGTAGGTCAGGATAGTATGTAACTTAGATCTTTAGGTCTAAGGGCACACTGTAGAGGTTAGGAATTTGATTATATTGATTTGTCATCAAGTGTACCTTTGCGGCGTCATTTCTCTCATCTCCTTTTCCCTTCGTATCCCCCCAATTCTTCCTACGATAGTTCATGTTTGTGAGGAGGTCACAAAACCCTGAACTGTGTGAATTGCTTGATAATTTTAGAAAAGAAGCTGCATCGTCCTCCTCCTCTACAATCATGGCTGCACGCCCACCCCCAAATCTCGAGGGAGGAAGCCACCCTCAAAACCCACCAGGTAGTGGAGCCTTGGATCCCATAACCCGCCTCCAAGCCCAAATGGAAATGTATAATGAACAAATTGAGGCCATTAGGGAAACATTGGAGGAAATGCAGAACCCTCCCAAACGGGAGGAGCCTAGGTCTCTTAGCTCCTATTAGAATCCCGCTACTACAGGACCATAGAACAATTCGGGTCCCCATGGGCAGGGACGACTTTGAATTGAAACCTAACATAATTGGCCTGATAAATTTTCACTTCCATGGTCTTGCAAGTGAAGATCCTTTTCTGCACTTGGAAGACCTAACCCGATTGGCTGAAACAGTTAAACTAAGAAATATCGGGTTACTTATAGTCCTCATGAAAATGTTCTCGTTTTCATTGAGGGATAAAGCATCGCAGTGATTACGCACCCTTGGGAGAACCATCCACTATTGGGAAGAGATGCGAACAGCGTTTCTCAAGAAGTTCTTCCCAATCGGGCGAACCAATGCGCTTCGCCGTGCTATCACTTCATTTACGCAACACAACGGTGAACAATTTCATGAGGCATGGGAGAGATATAATGACCTCCTCAGGAAGTGTCCGCACCATGGTCTAACTAAGTGGCATATAGCCCAGATTTTCTACTATGGGCTAAATGAGACTTTGAAGCAGATTGCAGACGCTTCCTGCGGAGGGAATTTAATGAATAAAGACAAGAATGGAGCATTCGAATTATTTGAAAATATGAGCGAAAACTCAATGAACAATGCTTCCATTATCGCCTTTAATCGTACCATCCTGCCCCGTCATGTCCACGAAGTTGACACGGGACCCTTCCATTCATCCACTGATCTCAGCCTTATCGCATAGAAATTGGATGAAGTCTCCGTCGTGCACAAGAAGCTGGAAGAACTTCTGGCCAACCCTACCCGTTCTATGGCAAACACCCCTACCTCACCACTTCGTCACAATCCCAATTCTTCCAACACCACGCTTATCCCTAGAAACCCTGTAAGACCTTCCTTACCGAGTGTTGCGCTGAGCGATTCGGTAAGTCATGTGGATCTGGCTTCTGCAAGCCAATATTTTGACACGGAGGACCAAGCCTCCGTGTGCTCGGATGTGTATTTACATGCGGATGCGTCTTCTGGCATAGAAGACGCTTGCGCCTTGGGGAACAACCCGTTCTCTGCCACTTATAACCCAGGGTGGCGAAATCATCCGAACTTCGCATGGTCCAACAACCCGCAGTTCCAAAACCCCACGGGTGGACCAATGTGACCGTTTGCACCCGTCATCCCAAGGGCCCAGTCTAATCCTATGGCGAATTCGCCATCGGGTCCTTGCGCACCGCAAACAGAGCACGCATCAAGTCCTCTTGATAAATTGATGCGAATGATGACGGAAATGTCAAAGTGCCATGAAGAGAACATGACCTCTCTTCAGCACCAATTGGCATAGTAGAATGCTAAGATAAGTCAACTACGCATGGCGACTCGATCTCAGGGCACTCTTCCAGCCCAACCTGTTCCCAACCCGCGAAATTTCATACCCCGTGGTCCTCAACCATAGATACGACTTTCTCAAGGGCAGGTTCATCAGATTCTGCAAGCTCCGAGTATTCCACAGGGATTTCAGGCTAATCCCGCTGCAGCACCTCACTCTTATGTCCCTATTGCAAACCCTCCTTCACCTTATGATCCCACTGGACCTGCATCGTCCAATGCGATCACTACGAGGAGTGGTAAGCTGACCGTCGATCCGCCTCGACCTGATCCTGGCCCGTCTTCTTCATTGCCCTCTCATTCGGGATGTGCACTGCATTCGCGAGAGGACGATACACCCAAATTGCTGCCAAAATCAGTCCCAATCGCTGAGGCTCTACTGAGGGAGCCAAAAGGCAAGAAGAAGGATATTCAATCTTTTGATAACCTGCGTAATTTGTTCAGGGATGTTGAAATCAAGGTACCCCTGCTCGAGGCTATTGACCACATACCTACTATTGCCCGATTTTTCAAAGACTACACAACACCTAGGCGATAGTCAAAGAAAACTAAGAATTTGGTGGTTCTCTCGCCTCATGCGAGTTGTGCTATACTGTCAAATCTACCACAGAAGCAGAAAGATCCAGGCACACCGCTCATTTCCTATAGCATCCAAGGCTACAATTTTAACCGTGCCCTGCTTGATCTAGGATCTTCCATCAATCTTATACCAACCATCATGCTTGAAAAATTTTCCTTGGGAAATCTGAAACCCACCCCTGTCACGTTACAGTTGGCAGATCGTTCTGTCAAAATTCCGAAGGGTGTGGTGGAAGACGTGGAGGTTAGGGTCAACAGTCTCTGTTTTCCTGTTGACTTTCTTGTTTTAGATATGGAAGTTCCTAACTCACTTTCTGATTGCCCGATCATCCTTGGTCGACCTTTCTTGGCCACAACCCGCGCCCATATCGACTGTGAGTCGAGCTGTATAGAGATTGCCATTGGATCTGAGAAGCTCAAGCTTAACATCTTCAAGGCAGCCAAGAACTTTGATTGCAATTGCATCGAGGATGACATGTCTAACGACAACACGTGTATCGGACTAATTGGGACCTATTCTGACTGCTGCGGATTACCTATAAACACTGACGATTGCCTGACAAACACATATTGTGACTCTCCCCCATCCCTCCCTATTTCCGTAGCTTCTCCTGACCAGACTTCTGACGAGGTTTTCTCGTCTTCCCATACCTCGTGGTCTGAGTCATATCCTTGTTACTCACCGCCGATCCACACTCTTGAAGACCGGATTGCCCTTTCTTTCCTGCCAAATCAGGTGGAATTGCAACTCCACACTGGGACCTTCAGCCCATATACTACTCACTAGGGCTATTCCTTTTTGGATCCATCTATCCAAGAAGTCCCTCTTCTTGGCCAATCTGAGGGCCAACTTCTTCCTCCTGACTTGTTTTCTGATGCGCCTGGGACACTCTTGTCCCATGAAATGCCAAATCTTTCACCATCCACTCCCGAGCTGAAAGAGCTGTCTAGTACACTTAAGTATGTTTTCCTAGGACCAAATGAAATGCTCCCTGTAATCATCAGTTCAAAATTGACCAGGGATCAAGAGTGCAAACTAACGAAGGTCCTTATAGAACACAAGGTAGTCATTGGATGGTCTTTATCAGACTTATCTGGCATTAGCCCCTCCTACTGCACTCAACGTATATATACAAAGGAGGAGGCTCGACCTTCCCGCGAGATGCAGTGACGTCTTAACCCTAACATGTAGGAGGTCGTTAAGAAGGAAATTATTAAGTGGCTGGATGCGGGTATAATCTACCCGATCAGCGATAGCCCCTGGGTGAGTCCGATTCATGTCGTGCCCAAAAAGGCGAGACACACCATCCGTGTCAATGACAAGGGCGAATCCATCCCTCAATGCTGCAACTAAGAAAGATCACTTTCCGCTACCTTTCATTGACCAAATTTTGGAGCGGTTAGCGGAAATAAAATTTTCTATTTCTTGGATGGATTCTAAAGATATAACCAGGTGGCAATTGACCCCCAGGACCAAGAGAAAACCACTTTTACCTGCCCCTTTGGCACCTTCGCATTTAGAAGGATGCCGTTCGGACTTTGTTACGTGCCAGCAACTTTCTAGAGATGTATGTTGGCAATATTTCATGACATGGTGGATGACTTTCTCGAGGTCTTCATTGATGACTTTTCGGTCTTTGGACCATCTTTTGATGACTGTCTTGCCAACCTGAGCCATATCCTTAGGAGAGGTATTGATGTAAACCTCGTGCTTTCCTCGGAAAAAAGCCATTTTATGGTACACGAGGGAATTGTTCTCGGGCATATCATCTTTGATAGGGGTATCGAGGTTGACAAAGCTAAGCTCGATGTAATTGCTGATTTACCTGTGCCTGGCTCTGTCAAACAAATCCGCTCCTTCCTGGGACACGTCGGTTTCTATAGGAGATTTATCAAAGATTTCTCCAAGATTTCTCGACCTTTAACTCATCTCCTATCGAATGACGTACCCTTCGATATGGGCCTCGACTGCATACGAGCATTCACACAGCTGCGTAATGCTGTCACCAAGGCCCCTGTTCTCCAGCCACTTGATTGGTCGCTCGACTTTGAACTCATGTGTGACGCTTTCGACCTTGCAGTCGGAGCCATCCTGGGACAAAGACACGATAGACACCCCTTCGTTGTGTACTACGCCAGTAAGACGTTGGACGAGGCCCAACGTAATTATACTACCATTGAGAAAGAGCTACTGGCGGTCGTCTTTGGGCTGGAGAAATTCCGCTCTTACCTTCTAGGTTCACATGTTATTGTTTTCACTGATTACGCGGCCATTCGCCATCTCATGCACAAGAAGGATGCCAAGCCTAGACTGATTCATTGGATCCTTCTACTCCAAGAATTTGACATTGAGATCCGCGATAAGGCCAGAGCCAAGAATGTTGTGGCTGATCATCTTTCTAGACTGGACCCTGACCATGTTAGACTTACTCTACTGATTAATGAGATTTTTCCCGATGAGCACCTATTGGAAATTAATGTGGCAAGTGGACCTTGGTATGCCGACATTGCCAACTACCTTGCTTCTGGATCCCTTCCACATGGCTGGCCTAAAAACTAGCGCGAGCGTCTCATGGCAGAAGCAAAGTATTATTTCTGGGATAATCCACTTCTTTTTCGAATAGGTGCTGATCAAATCATCCGTCGCTGCATTCCTGACAGCGAATTCCCCAGTGTGCTATCCTTCTGCCACGATCAGGCCTGTGGAGGCCATTTCTCTAGATGAAAAACTGCAGCCAAGGTGTTGCAGTGCAGTTTCTTTTGGCCCTCCCTTCACCAGGATGCACACAATTATGCCAAACATTGCACTAGGTGCTAGTCGTTAGGGTAAATGTCACGTCGTGACATGATGCCCTTACAACCCATCTTAGCTACGGAAATATTTGACATTTGGAGAATTGATTTCATGGGTCCCTTTCCTCCTTCCAACGGCTTCGAATTCATTCTCGTGGCTTTTGATTATGTTTCGAAATGGATCAAGGCTATTCCCATGCGCTGTGCTGACCATGTTATATCCACTTGATTTGTCAACGACCACATTTTTGCACGCTTTGGGATCCCTCGAGCCATTATCTCGGATGGAGGAAACCACTTTACCCATACATCTTTTCGGGCACTTCTGAGGAAATACGGAGTCCGCCATCGTATCGCATCCCCGTATCATTTTCAGACGAACGGCCAGACAGAGGTGTCAAATCTGCAAATCAAGCAAATTCACCAGAAAATAGTTCAGCCTGACCGTAAGGATTGGTCCGACAAGCTGATTGATGCACTTTGGGTGTATCGGACCGCCTTCAACGCTCCCCTTGGTATGTCTCCTTATAGAATCGTTTACGGGAAGCCTTGTCATTTGCCCGTGGAGTTGGAACACTGCGCTTATTGGGCAGTTCGCCAATGTAACTTCTACCCAGACCTGTGTGGTCGAGAAAGGAAACTCCAACTCCAGGAGCTGGAAGAGCTCCATCGTGAAGCCTATGATTCTGCCTTAACTTCATTTGGCGGAAAGAATTTGAGCCATCTCAGCAAGTTTGGCTCTACAATGCCTGGCTCAAATTCTTTCCTGGGAAATTGAAGTCCAAATGGACTGGTCCTTTCCTGTCTCGAGACCATTTCCCAACGGGGCTGTTGAGATTGAAGATCCCAAATCTGGGCATAAATTTATAGTCAATGGGTAGCATTTGAAACCCTTTCTTACTCATGAACCTACCCCCATTGGAGAAACTGTTGCCTTGCTGGAGGGTAACTAATTTTGTGCCTCATTTTGAGTCCAGCTGGGGACGTTAAATTCAGCGCTCATTGGGAAGCACCCTAACAACACTTCGCCATTGTCACGTTCACTTCACTTTTCACCTCACCACCCACCATCCACCCACTCTACCACCCTGCTGTATACCCTACACCTCAACTCTCGTTACCCGATCTTTCGTCCTTACTCTACCTTACCCTGCATGCATATGAGGACATAGCATCGTTTGGCATGGGGGGGTGGATAGGCATCCATAGGATTTGGGTATTTTAGGGTATCATGCAGTTTCCATCTATTTATATACAAAAAAAAAAAATGGTGTTTAGTAATGATCTGAAGGCTGAGATGAAAATACAATAAGTGTTTATGGATATTCAACCACTGTTTTGAAGACTTTCCGGGCCACAGAAGCTTGATTCGCTCAGGCTCGGATTAATTCACTTGAGCATTAACAAAATAGATTGGAATCTCTCCTAACTTAGGACGTATTCTTGTACCTGAGACACCAGTACAGGATCCGTTGGTTCTCTTCTACTCGAGAGCCTAAGTAATCTTGGTTCACACTACACATATCAAGAAAGACCAAGTGAACATAAGATCCAACCCTAGTGTTCATTTGGGAAGGTGGAGTCCTTACCTGTGAGTGCAGGTAGGCTTTTTATCCCAGGCTTTAGTCTTGTGTTTAGGAGAGACTCTTTCCACCAAAAGGGAACTCTCCCACCAAAAGAAAAGTAAGCTCCTCCAAATAAAGTTGTAAGAGATATATTGACACGTGTTTCAAAAAAAAAAAAAAGATGCAAATAAGTCAGTATATCTCATAAATGTCTGTAAAGTGTTCACCTTACAAAAGTTCTTCAGGGCAAGTCACAAATGCCCTATTTTCTTTGAGCCACAAATGTAATAAAACGGGAGTTGAGTTTTCTGTCATCTTTTTAAGGGTCAATCCAAAGACACGAGCTGAAACTGGGACCAACCTGCACTTAAAAATTTGTGAAACCCTGGGCTTGATTCTTAATGTTCATCTGGTCAGTCATGATCCTTCACTATGCACAAGCCATAATCTCTTGAGCTCTCGAGTACGACAAAAACCTCCTGGGTCCTGGAAATCTTACTTAAGGTTTAAATATCAAGAGTCCTGGTTAGTTGAGAGATGATCTATGTCACATAAGACTTAAAGTACTGGTAGTCTTCTCTACAATTGGTTCTCACAACATCCAACAAATAAACACACCTATGTCACCTTAAAAGAAAATCTTCAGCTTAAGATCATTCCTAAATATAATACAAAAATGTTTTGCTAGGGACTAGCAAAAGATAAGCATGGGGGTATGATTGCACAGCAAAAATGCACTAACAATTGTGCCATCTTGTGCTATTTCCAAGCGTTGCCAGTGTATATTAGGTAGACATAGTCGCAATTGTAAAAATAAACGCATACATGCATTTATTTGAGAGGGGAGGAGAGTGAATAAAATGGCCTTGAAATTAACGTATTCCTTAAGTGCTGCCTCGCAAAATCTCCATCTTTATTTTTTATTTATATTTCATTTTGAATTTCTCCGCGTGGCTGCAAGGCATGGCTTGATCTTCTTCGTGCCATTCCCTACAGCAGCTTGCCCTGTAGCCGCATGCACAGCCAGGGCATGGCTATGCTTGCCTCCATCCTCTTTAAAAGGGCACAGCCTTCTTCCATGTGGGGAGCTTGGTCCACACACAGACAACACCTTCCTTCCTCTAGGCCGTCTCCTCCACTCTCCCCTCCATACGCAACCTCTCTTCTTCTTGAAGAGCTACGCTGCGGGCAGGAGCAACTCACAGTGGTACACAACAACCACTGTGAGTCCCACCACTGCCTAGCTCATCAAAGAGCTGGTGGGCATGGTGGTTCACCGCTCTAATTTCATCGTTCCAACCATTTCCGCCATTGCCGCAGAGTAAAGCTTTGAAGCTCAACCGCAGCTGTAGCAAGGCGCCGGCCACCTCTCGCCCGCAAGAAGGTCTCCACGCACGCCAGCAGCCGGCGCAGCCCCTTCCGCGCGTGCGCCAGCTGCTTCACAGTGCCCGTCCACGCTGAACCGGGCGCAGGCGATCATGAGAGCTGAGCGCGCACTGTAGCCACTATTCACGCTAGAGAGCGCGACACTGTGGCTACAGTGCGGTAATCAGAAAGTTTCTCACTTATCCGGTCACCGCGCACTCTCTCCCAGTGCCGCAACCGATGCCAGCCTGTCCGCGCATGCTCGCGCCCGCGTCTCTCCCCACACCCACTCTCGCATCTGCACCTGCCAACTTTAGCGCCCGCTTCTTCGCCTGCACTCGCCTCAGCGCGCAGCATGGTGCACTGCGGTCGCTCCCTCGTGCTCACTCCCTCCAGCGTGCGCACACGCCTTCGTGCGCCTACGCGTGGCCATCAGACGACGGCTGGAGGCTCCGGATGACTTAACTCGCACGCGCCTCTTCCTCCAATAGACGTTCTCTCTCTCTCTCTCTCTCTCTCTCTCACAGCACTCTCTCACTCCCTCCTGCAGACACACACACGCACACTCTCACTTGTACACCCCTATATACACACTTATATATATATACCTATATATATTTATATATATATATATACATACATACATATTAGTACCTAGACAATTATATATAAGTATATATACATACATATATACATACATATATATATATCTATATACTTTTATACATATATATATATATACATTCATATATCTATACATATATTATTACCTATACAGCTAAGTATAAGTATATATACATATATATATACACATATTTAGACACATATATTTATACATATATATATATATATATACAAATATACATACATATATACATATATATATATCTATAACTATAAATACACATATATATATATATCTATCTACATATATCTATATACGTAGATACTTATACTAATATATCTATATACATATGCACATATATATAACTATATACATGTATTAATATATATATATATACCTATATCTATATATAGTTATATATACATACATATATATCTAATTATAAATATATATATATATATACATACATACATCTATCTATATATATATACTTACATATCTATGTATATATATATACACATATACATATATATATATATATAAATATATATACATATACACCTATATAATTATAACTATATATATATACATATAGATATATATATTTACATATATACATATATATTTTCATATCACCTACCACATGTTGTATCATGGGAATATCTGCACTAGTTGCTGATATTCCCCGATACATGCGTACAGAAAGCCTCTTCGCACACATCTTCCACCCATCCATCCTACATTCCACGCGGTACTTCGTCCTGTTGGTTGCGTCTTCCTAGACGACAATCAACTCGACACCGTGCTACACACCATTTCCACCTCCACCCCCACCCCTATATACATATATAATATATACATATATATATACTATATTTACCTTATTTCTATTTCTCTTTCCTGCCATTAAAAAGATAAAAAAAAATATACAAAAGAGAAAAGATAATCCTTGACTTGCAGGTACTCAATCTTGCAAATAGCAAGACCAGTTTTGGAACCTAATTTGGCTCAAAGCCAAGAACCTGATTTTGAGGGTGTACCTCAAGGACAAAAATTATCAGAAAAAATATTAAATAGAAAAACACCAAAAACATAATAAACGAACAGAAGAGATTCTTTATAGGAAAGGCATAGAACCTTATTCACCTCTAATCCCACTTCCCTGAGTTCGACCCTAGGCCTAAAAGTGACCAAGGTAAAATCAAGTAGGCCTGGTAAAAATTTTTGTAAAGAGCTGGTTAGGCTCGATTTAGGTTAACCACTATACTCATTTCAATGATTAAATCACCATATTAACACAACCTATCCGGGCCCGACCACACCACGTGATTCCTTTATGGCAGCTCGTGCAAATCTTCTATCATGGAATAGAAGATCAAATCCGACATTTTTTCGATGCCTCATGTGGCGGCAATTTCTTAAATAAAGATGCTGAAAGTGCCTATGACCTTTTTGAAGAAATGAGTGAAAACTCATTTAATCAAGCTTCCATGAACACATTTTGCAAAACTCAAAACTTGCAGTTCAGTGTTCATGAAGTAGGTACTCAATCTATCCCTGTCATCCAAGATGATCTTCAAATGATCGCTCAAAAACTCGACAGATGCATATTAATCGAAAGAAAATTGAGGAAAGACTAGCCACATCAACCCAAGCTCCACATAATCCACATCTAACCCAACCTAACTTTCCACGAAGAGAAAATTTGCACAAACTCAACACTACTTCTACTGATTATTACCAATATTCTGAGGTTGCCCATGATTCACTGGGGAATTATAACTATCCATATCTTAACCCCACTCAAAATATTTCTGCCATCCAGGAGCCCTTTAAAAATTGTTCCAATTGGAAAAATTACCCGAACTACTCCTGGAATAATCAGGTTCCTTCCCAACCAGATCATTTTAATGGGTATGGGTCGAATCCAACCTTCCATCCTGGGCCATCCCAACAAGACATCAATGCCCAGATGATGCGAACCCTACAAGAAATGCAAACAAAAATGACGAAAGTAACCCGCACCATCACAAATCTGAACAACCAGATTGGGGTTACTCCTACGCAAAGACCTGCAGGACATCTTCCGTCCCAACCCATGCCCAACCCTAATCACCAAAGGAACCAATATCTGGGAAGAAATCCACACTACCCAAATCAGCCTCCTACTAATCCGCTACCTCAGTAGCCTCCCAGGTTTCCACAACCACAAGCCCCCTCGCCTCTTCCAAATAATAATCCAACTGCACAAGCAGTTACTTTGAGTGGGAAAACCACCACTGATCTTGGGCCTTCACACAAACCTGGTGAAATACCTATGCAAATTGACTCCCCACCTCCCCATCAGGAAGAAAAAGAAATACAAAAATCTCAAGACAGGATTCATATCCCTTTCCCACAAGCTCTCCACCCCACCACCAACAAAAAAAAGAAATCTGAGCCCACCACAGAAGAACTCATGGATCTATTTGGGCAAGTTCAAATCAATATTCCTCTCCTAGATGCCATCAAATATATACCTACCTATGCCAAATTTTTGACGGAGATCTGTACTCCAAAAAGGCAGGCCAAAAATCTAGGACAAGTGTATCTTTCGGCGATAGTAAGCTCTATCATACAGAGTAAGCTGCCTCCTAAGATGAAAGATCTGGGGGCACCTTTAATTTCAGTAATTATTGATGATACTATTTTTACTCGTGCCCTCCTGGATCTTGGTGCCTCAGTTAATATTATTCCCATGATTTTATTTGAAGAATTTCATATCAGTGAATTAAAACCCGTCGAGGTTAGCCTGCAATTAGCCAATCGATCTACAATCAAACCTCGTGGGATTGTCGAGGATGTTTTGGTCAAGGTCCAGAATTGTGTCTTCACTGCAGACTTTCTGGTTCTTGACATTGAGGTACTTGAATCATTACTGGACTCCCCAATAATCCTTGGACGCCCTTTTTTGGCTACTGCAAAGGCAAATATCAATTGCCACACAGACAAAATGGATATCACTTGCATAGGCCAAACTATCACTTTAGATATTTTCAAATCCTCCAGGAGATTCCATGATGATAACCTTTTTGAGGACTCAGATACGAAAATTTTCAATATGTTGGAGGAGACAATGTTAATAGATACCCTTACCGACCACAATTTTTTTGAAGACTCTGATTCAAAATCAGTGGTCGGCGAAATCTGTGATCTAAAGAGTTGTCTTGACCCCAAATCCATTCCTGATGCACCCCCTAATCACCCTAACCCACCCACTATTCACACACCTAATTTTTCCACACTAACTTCACCCAATCCTCACCATCCCTTCCCCGACTCCTTTCTTGCGGACCTGCCACCAACCCCGCCTGAGTATGGCATCCAACCTGATTTAAAACCATGGCTAGACTCAGGCTACACTTATCATTTTCCATCCAACTTTGATCCCAATATTGCTTCAAATCAATTTTCTAGGGATCCAGAAGAAGACACCTTTTTTGCGGGCATCCAAGTGTCTAACTATTTGCATGATTTTTCGTCTTCCGTGCATACCTTCACACCCAGCTGAATGGCGTAAAAGATAGCACTAGATGGGAGGTAACCCATCATTTCTTTTCCTGCTTTCCTTTTTTCTTCTTTTTCCAAGTTTTGATCCTCCTAAACCCGACCATTCTTGACTAAGGTGTCCCTTTTCCCTCCTAATGCATGAGGACATTGCATATCTTAAGCATGGGGGGTGTTTTTAAAATTTGACAATCGATTTAGGATGTTCAAAACCTAAAAACATGCATTTTTCTTTAATTTATTTCCTGCTTGCATACCAAAATATATATATATATATAAATAAAAATGTTGGAAACTTTTTGAGGAAAAATTTTGAAATCAGGACTAAGGTCGAAAAATTCACTTTTGGTACAATGGGATTTAATCTTTAACAAACTAGGGAAGATGATATGGATCTGATCATTAGAATTTCAGGGTCTATTTTAGACTAGATCTGATATCCTTCTCTAAAAATTCCACCTGAACTCATGATAGTTAAGGTGACTTGATCCTATTTTTAATGTGGAAAGTATTTGGCTTAGTTTCTGATTCAAAAACCTTCATGTCTTGAGAAACTTCTTGTGTCAATTTTCACACATAAGCCAACATTTAAAAATAACTAGAAATTTGAAAAACTCCCATGTTTGGACTTAGTAAAAGTCTGAAGCAGATCATTGGTTTGAGTTCCCACCGCTGAGAAGGAGGAAAATGCCTCCTTTGAGGATGCGATGTCAACATGTTACCGCCTTGGCGCTGCTCCATATATATATTTCATATCTTTAGACGGAGCATTAAAGCGCATTTTAGCAGCTCAAGTGTCTTGGACGGTGCTCTACCTATAGTGTCGGAGCAAGAGCTTGAGTTTGCTTGGAGCGCCCCTTTACACTGCATCGTGTTTTGGGGTTGTGAGCTCCTGGGTGGTGTCATGTACAGTGCTATCCCGATGTACTGGCGCCAGAGCCCCCTCGAGGAATGGTAACGGGAATGATGATCCTGACACAACTGTTGTAAGACTAAGCTAAGAATAAGGATGGGGGAGAAAAAAAAGTAATAATAAATAAATTAACACGCCCTTATAAATGTTGGCTTTTTACAAGCACAGACACAAGGTTTTAAAGGATTTTGCAAGTTGCGAATTAGATTCATGAGCCAGAAAAATCATAAAAACAAAAATTTCAAGTCATCTGAATTAACAAGGGGTTAATTTGTGAATTTTTTGGAGGATATATTGATCCCGTTCTGTCTAATGGTTGGATCCAAAAATAAATCCCGATGTTTATCTTTAACAAATCCCGTACCTCCTGTGTTTGATTTACAAAGGTCCCTTAATCTTCTTTCTCCTCAAAAGTCAAAAAAATAAGACTTCCCAAAAATTCTGTTTCCAAAAAAATTTAAAGTTTTGCTAAGAGACTAGCAAAAGATAAGCATGGGGGTGTGAAAAATGCTAGTTTATCATCATTCTTATGCATTAAACAAACCTAGCTCTTAGGATTTTACTCTACAAATGGGTTTTTGGGCTACATTTAGGCATTCACTAGGATAGGCATGCATTATGTTGAAGCGACACTGCTCGATCATGTTTTAATAGTTATTGCGTCGTAGTATAGGTGATCAAGCGTCGTCAACAAATAAAGAGTTTTTATTACTCGAAAATCGGAGTATCCGAGGTCAAACACAGGGAGCAATTGGAATTTACTACTAATCTCAAATGTAATTGAACACTCTAATTTACTCAAAATTTGAATTCAAATATGAATGTATGCGGTTTAAAAAATAATTGACAAAAGAGTGAAATTGGACGTCTGATCTTGTGATCAGACGTCTTAAAAGTGTTTTCCCTTTTTCTTTTGATTATTCTTCTTCGTCTGATCTTGCTTTCTTTCTTCTTCTGCTGTCTCTTTTTCTTCTTTGTCTTTTCTCTTCTTCAAAGGCTTCTTCTTCTTCCTTGGTCTCTTCTCTTTTCTGCAAAGGGCTTCTTTCTCTTCTGTCTTCTTCTTCTCAGCAATCTCTCCTTCCTTCAGATCTTTGCCTCTGCTTCTTTTCTTGCAGTCCTTCTTTTCTCTTTCTCTTCTTCTTCCTCGTGGCTAAGTCTTTCTTCCTCAACATTCAGCCTGCCTACACAGAGCAAAACCTACCCTGCCCCTCTACTCGCGAGTCTCTCTCTCTCTAGAATTCACTCAAGGACGCTCTCCCAGAGCCACATTTAATCGGGTCAGATTTCGCACCGGAGACTAGGCGCATCGATAGGTGGGTGATGCGCGAGGAGTGCTCAGGTTGCGTCGGGTCGGAGCCCACCAGATCCGCAAGGTGAAACTGCGGACGAGGCGAGCGTGGGTAAGGTGGGGGACCTCACCCCTGTGCATTCGGAGGCAACGAGCGTATAACACAAAATCAATTTAAAGCATACACGCGCCTCGTATCTCGCCGATGTGGGACTATCAAGCCTGCCCCAATCTCGCGTGCACCCGCAAACGATTCTTCTTCGATTTCCAAGGCTGCGGACGTCGCTGCACTCCTTGCTGAGCCAGATCACTTCGCACTGCTCGCCTGAGTCCGCTGCACCTGAAGCCTGGAGCTGTTGACGCTTGGAGCTGCTTTGAAGCTTCTTCAACCGTCGTCAATGGCGGCAGGGGCTTCGATACTGTCACACACAAAATAAGCCTCTTGGCTTAATCAGACCAGCTGGGCACCTTCTCCGTGGCACGGCGAAGGTGGTGAGCCATGCAGCCGGCCGTGGGATGGCCTAGGCATGCGTGCCTAGGTCAACCTGTGGTCGGGAGTGTGGGTGTGTTCGGGGGGCTGTGGTGGAGGCGTAGAGGGATGGTGGATGGGCGGAGATTGTTCCTTGTGGTGAGGCGGAGCTTATGAGACGGTTGGCGAGCCGTGTGGAGGGGAGGAATGGTGGGGGTGGCTCATCGGAGGTTAGTCGGAGGAGAGGAAGATGGAGGTGGTCAGCGACGGTCGAGGGGCGATTAAATGAAATAAAAGGGGGAAAAGAGAGAGGGGAAGATGGAGAACAATTCTAACCTACTTACAAGGACGAAGGGGATGGAGAGGCAGACAGTTGTACCTGCTGTCTTCGGAGAAGAAGCTGCCCAGTGGAGGATGACGGTTGCGACGACGGGGCTGAGGCGACGTGCGCGGGTATTGCGCGATGCGGAGGAGAATCAGGAAGATGTCTCTACCACTGGTTTTGTGGCAGTGCGAAGAAGGAGGGGAGGGGGGCTCGTCGAAGCTCGTTGGGTACTTTGGCCGGAAGGGAAGAGAAGAATTGGAGGTGGAAGCTTGGCCAAATCAAGCTGAAGATGAGCGGCCGGGTTTGGAGGTTCTTTTATAGGCACTGGGCTGTGCTTTCAAAGCATGGAGGGCACGCCTCCGTCTCCGATGGCTCACCGGAGAAGGAAAGTGGGTTGATACCCAAATCCCTCATGCGTTCGCATGAGAGATTGGGTTCACACCAGGGATCGTGATTGGCCTTGGATGGAAGGGAATTCCTCAGAGAATCTCCCTTCCATTTCAGGGAGGGGATCTCTGAGGAATCAGAGAGTATTCCCTCTCTAATCCTCGCTGAAGAAGGAATCTGCCCTAACAATGGCGGCAGGACCTGACTGCAAACGTGGCGAGGAAGTTAGGGGGCTCTCTGTGATTTTTTCAAAAGATAGGGACCAAATTATGATTTGTGTGTACTAAATTGCAAAGTAGGTCAAGATGACCTCCCCTTAGGTCCAAATTTTGGTAAAAACCTAATTTGGACCTAAGGAATCCAATGGTGAAGTTGGATTTTAGGTTTGACCTCGTTTGACTAGATATTTTGCGTAAAAACCCAAATTAGGTCAATTAATGAGCTAGGACGCTATTCTAGGTCAAACTAGGTTCCCAAGGCCAAATTAAGTGTTATAAATCTTAGAGGACATTTTTCCATGATTTTTGGGGGGTTTACTTGATTTTTATCCTGATCGGAACCTTGTTAATTTAGGCGGGTCTGTTTTAGGGTTATCAAATGTCATTTAATTCCTAGATTGCACATGAACCCATTTCTGATTGACTCAACCCACTTTTTATCTCATTTAGACCATTTGACCTATGTTTTGCCTCTGAGAAATCCTGTTTATGTACTGCAATGGTAAAATTGCAGTTTTAACCTTTATTTTATGTTTTCTTCTCAGAGCACTTATTCCTTCATTTAGGCCTTATTCTAGGTTATGTAGGAGCTTTTAACTTCTTTATTGGGTCAAAATGAGCTAGTTATGGCTCATGATGAGGCACTCATCACATTACATTTCTTTTGTTATTTTAATGTATTTTTGTGAGTGTTAGGGATGAACAGACATACAGATCCCTAAAACCGTAGCACTCAAGAAGGTAATTGGTGAAGGAGTTCAAACTAGCTGGAACTTAGCTTGATCCAACTCACCATAACTGGAACCTAGCTCACTTGAACTAGGGTTAGCTCATCCCAGCTCCATTCAGCTAATCTCAGTTGAATGGCAGCTCAATTGAGTTCATCTTAGCTCACCCTAGCTCAAGTCAGCTGAGATCTAGCCCAACTTAGCTGAGTCTAGCTCATCTCAACTCCCACTAGTCCACAAGGTGCTCTAGCTAGCTCAGTTGAGTTGACAGGAGTTCACCTCATCTCAGACCCAGCTACATCTAGCTCCACTCAACTCCAGCCAGCTGAAGAAGAACTCATCGCAACTCAGGATGCTCAAGTCCAGCTCCCGGGGACCCAGCTTAGCTCAAGCTAATTGAGCTAAGCTACCTTAGCTGTCTCAACCAGCTCAATCCTCCTAGGGAGCACCTGACCCAGCTCACCTCAGCTCCATTCAATAGAAGCTAGCTCACTTTAGCTTGGCTTAGTAGCTAGCAAAGAACTAGCAAGCAAAGCCAGCTCGAATAGCCCCATGTTGACCTCTTCAGCAGCTGCCTGCTCCACTTCAGCACCAAATTCTTCAGAACAAGCTCCTCCCTCTAAACCCTAGCTCCAACACCTCCTCCTCTACTCCTCCATTAGCTAAGCTAGCTTAGCTTAGCTTAGCTTAGCTATGCACCAACTTCCTTGGCTTGTACCACCCCAAAAACTCACCTAACAACTCCACCCAACTAGCTCCACCTAAGCTCCACATAAGCTACCCTACTTGGCGCCAACCTAGCCTACCCACCACTGCCAAAAGACACATAAAAGTGGTGCCAAAACCACCCTAACTACCCAATTGTTGGTGCCACTTTTCCCTCCGAAAATCCCCTTCATCTCCACCACACAATTCCCCTTAAAACCATATCCACCCTCCACATACCCCCTCCTTCTAGGACCTTTCTTGGCACCACCTAAGACCCCCTTCTAGAAGCTATTTTTGCACCAACTTCAAGGGGCGTCACCACCCATAACCACCCCCTAGGAGTCCATTGGGTTGGCATCAAATGCCCTTGGCCATAGGATCACCAACCACCTCCATCCTTCCATCTTGGCCCTCCATTTCAAGGGGCACCTTAACCCCCCATCCTACCCTATAAAAGGACCACTACCCAGCACCATTCAAAGCATCCCTCACTAGCAATTTCGCTCTCATATTCTACCTAGAAGCCCATGCCCAAGAGAAAAGAAGAAAAAGATTAAGGAGATATTCTGTCCCCTTGGTGCCTTCCCATCTTCCCTTCTCTCTTGTGCCCACACCAGCCAAAGGAGAAGCTAGGCAAAGAAGATCTTTGGAGGAGATCTTGAAGGTGGTCCACGCCACCTTGGAGGAGCTTTAGAGGGTGGTGCATGCCCACCCCTTGGAGGAGAGCATTGAAGGTGGTAGCACCCTCCTTGGAGGAGCTCTAAAGGAAGGAGAAGGAGGCCCTCTTTTCAAGCCAAGGAGTAGCTAGGCTTGGAGCAAGAAGACTCCCTTCATCACTAATTTTGGCAAGAGGATTTGTGTTTCTTTTATTGCTTTTAAATTTTTTTATTTCTAGTAGAAGCATTCCTTTACTTGTCTTGGAAAAGAAACACAAATTGGAGTTAATCAATTTGCCTTCTTTTTAATTTTCTGTTGGAATTGTTACTGTAGTTCTAGCATTTATTCTTCTTCCACTCCCTAATTACTTTAGGCCTCCACTTTCCTAGAGTGAGCTTAGGTAGTGGACTTTTTAATCTCCTAAGTTTCAGCTTAGCATTTTAGGTGTTAGGACTCTTTTGTCACAATTTGCAATTTGCCCGTATTATTTCAAAACACAAAAAATTTATATATATTTAAAATACCAAAAAGAAAGTTGAGATGTGTGATGAGAGCCTCATCATGAGCCATAACTACCTCATTTTGACCCAATAAAGAAGATAAAAGCTCCTATATAACCTAGAAGAGGGCCTAAATAAAGGAATAAGTGCTCTGAGAAGAAAACATGAATTAAAGGGTAAAACTGCAATTTTACCATTGCAGTACATAAATGGGATTTCTCAGAGGCAAAACATAGGTCAAATGGTCTAAATGAGATAAAAAGTAGGTTGAGTCAATCAGAAATGGGTTTATGTGCAATCTAGGAATTAAATGACATTTGGTAACCCTAAAACAGATTCGCTTAAATTAATAAGGTTCTGATCAGGATAAAAATCAATTAAACCCTCTAAAAATCATGGAAAAATACTCCTTAGGGTTTAGAACACTTAATGTGGCCTTTGGAACCTAGTTTGACCTAGATTAGGGTCTTAGCTCTTCAATTAACCTAATTTGGGTTTTTATGCAAAATGTCCAGTCAAATGAGGTCAAAACTAAAATACAATTTCACCATTGGATTCCTTAGGTCCAAATTAGATTTTTACCAAAATTTGGACCTAAGGGGAGGTCATCTTGACCTACTTTGCAATTTAATACACCCAAATCATAATTTGGTCCCTATCTTTTGAATATCTTTGCAGAGAGCCCCCTAAGTTCCTCGCCACCTTTGCAATCAGGTCCTGCCGCCATTGTTAGGGCAGAACCGATCTCCGGCGAGGTTTAGAGAGGGATTACTCTCTAATTCCTCAGAGATTCCCTCCCAGAAATGGAAGGGAGATTCCCTGAGGAATTCCCTTCCTTCTAAAGCCAATCACAATCTCTGGTGTGAACCCAATCTCTCGTGCGAACGCACGAGAGATTTGGGTATCCACCCTCTTTCCATCTCGGGCAAGCCGGCGGAGGTGATTGCGCGATCTCCACCCGCTAGAAGGTTCGGCCAACACCCATAAGAGGATCCCCAGACCCGGCCGCAGATCCTCAGACTTGAATTGGCAGAGATTCCCCAAAACTTTCCTCTCTTCCATCTCTGACCAAGAGACCCGCAAGCTCCGGCGACCTCCTCCCCTCCTTCTCGTCGCTCTACTACCATACCAGCAGCAGAGTCAACTCCACCTCTTCCTCGCACGTCGCGCCGTACCAAGCGCGCGTGCCCCTGACCTCGTCCTCGTCGCCACTTCCTCCCTCAGGGTGCTTCTTCCCCGACGACGGCAGTTACGCGCCGTCCACTCCGCTGCCTCCCTTCCTTCCTGACCACTCTAGACACCTTCTCCATCTTCCCCTCTCTCTTTTCCCCCCTATTATTTTAGTTAATCGCCCCCCGACAGTGCCTGACCACCTCCATCTTCCTCGCCTCCGACCGACCTCCGACGAGCCGCTCCCACCACTCCGCCCCTCCACACGGCTCGCCAACCATCTCATAAGCTCTGCATCACCACAAGGAACACTCTCCGCCGCTCCACTATCACTCCACACCTCCGCAGTATCCCCCCGAACAACCCCACACCTCCAGCCACAGGTTGACCTAGGCACGCACGCCTAGGCCATCCTGCGGCCTACAGCACTGTGCACCATCTTCGTCGTGCCACGGTGAAGGTGCCCAGCTGGTCTGATTAGGCCAATAGGCCATGCTCATGTTTGACAGGTTTCAGCTCCTGCCGCCATTGACGGTCGAAGCAGCTCCAGGCGTAGCAGCTCCAGGCTCCAGGCACAGCAGACTCGTGCGGGTGTTGCGAAGAGACCAGGGCCAGCATTGACGCTGCGAATCTCCCAGCCTTGGCAATTGCACGAAGAACGCTCTGCAGGCGCGCACGAAATTGGTGCGGGCCAGATAGTCCCACATCGGCTAAACACAACGCACAGGTAGGCTTTAAGTTGAATTTGTGTTCTCTACTTATTGCCTTCGAAAGCATAGGGGTGAGGTCCCTCACCTGACCCACGCCTGCCTCGTCCGCGGTTTCACCTCGCGGATCTGGCGGGATCCGACCCGACCCTATCCTAAGCACTCCTTGCGCATCACCCACCTACTGGTGCGCCTGGTCCCGGGTGCGAAATCCGACCCGATTACCCGTGTGGCTCTGGGAGAGTGTCCTTGAGTGAATTGCAGAGAAAGAGAGAGACGTTTGGGTAGAGGGAAGGGGGTAGGTTTTGCATTGGCTGTGGTATGCGTAGGAAAGAAGGAAGAGAGGAAGAAGTGAACACTTAGCCGCTGCAGCAAGGGAGAAGAAAAGAAGGAAGAGGCGAAGGAAAGCAAAAAAAAGAACTGAAGAAATAGAAGAGCAGGAGCAAAAGAAGAAGGAACTCTAAAGAAAGGAAGCTGAGCAAGGCAGAGATCTGAGAGAAGGAAGGACTGCAGAAAAGACAAAAAGAAAGAAGAAGACAAAAGAGAAATAAAGGCAGGAAGAAGAAGTCTTCGGAGGAAAGGAAAGAAGAAGAGCCAACGGAGAAGAAGAAGGTAGAAGAGAGAAAGAATACTACTTTTAAGACGTCTGATAAAGAAATTAGACGTCCAATTCTGTTTTCTTTTAGCAATTCTTTTTATAACTTTCTCTCTTTGAATCAATTGTTTTCATTTAAAAGTTGTGCTCTTTGGTTTTAAAAGTACTGAGTTTGCTCCCTGTGTTCGACCTCGGAGACTCTAGTTTTTCGAGTAATAAAATTCTCTATATTTGTTTGAACGTTTTGTCAGTTATACTACAACGTGACATTCTCTTTAAAACCCGCACAAAAGCGTACGAACAATGTGCTTTTAGCAAGAGAATTGAATTGCAATTTTTGCCTCCTTGGACGACCCTAGATACTCCCCTATCTAAAATATAAATTTAAAAGCGTATGAGAATTCGCGTGTTACAACGATGTTAAAAACCTACTTTTACAAATTACGCGTATTTCGCATCAATGCACTTTGGGCCTACTATACGTTGTATAAGATGCCCATTGGCATGTCCCTGTATCGTGTGGTGTTCGATAAGGTGTGCCATCTACAAATAAAGATTGAACATCAGACATTCTAGGCAACTAAGAAATGTAATTTTGACTTAAACCAAACTAGGATGACTAGGAAAGTCTAACTATCTGAGTTGGGGTAGCTTAGAGATGATGCATATGAGAATGCCATGATATTTAAGGTAAAGACCAAAGCTCTTCATGACCAGATGATTTTACACAAGAGATTTGAGCCAAAAAAGAAGGTCTGGCTTTTCGATTCCCAACTTAAGCTCTCTCCCGGCAAGCTTAGGTCTAAGTGGAAGGGCCTATTCCTTAGTAATCAAATATTTCCTAATGTAACCATTGAAATTTCTGACCTAAGGATGAGTAATTCTTGTAAGGTCAACAGACAGACCTCACACCTTATGTTGACCACATTATTCGTGAACCCATCTCAGACAAGGTTGCTTTAACCTTGGCCTGATTCTGTGCTCGGACTGTGCCTAGCTAATGACAATAAACTTAGCACTTTCTATAGGTTGTATATATTCTGAGCTGATTGGATTGATAGCAAATTTAGGTTCATTCTTCTTTATTCCGCTTCTTTTACCGCCTTTATTATACAATGAGGATATTGCATTAGCTAGGCATGGGGAGGTGGATATACTAATTTCTTAATTATTTTGTCAGCTTTATAGAGTCTTTCCATTTATTTTTATTGAGAAAAATAATTACAAAAGGACCAAAAAAATAAAGAAATGGGAAAAAAGAACTTAGGCATTAGAAGTTTTCAACATTAGAAAATAATATAGTAGGATTTGAACACTTAGACCATTCAGGTCCACAAGCTTAATTGACCTGGGTATTGATCACAAAAACTGTTTGCAAGTTAAAAATAGTGATTTATAGTGTTGTTGTCACAATGCAAACAGATGTCGTGTCAATTTATTTATATACATAATTTTTACTAGTTTATTCCAAGTCGTTCACTAAGACGTAGTTATTGATATACATCACTCTCTATGTTCCAAAATTGTTCCTTTTTGCCAAAAATGTCAATTTTATTTACAAAAATGAATTAATAAATCATAGAATGAATGAATGGGTAAATTATGCACAAAAGAATCAATTCATATTCAATACAATGCCTTAAACATATTTACAACTAAATAGGCATCAAAAACTATGTATGATCACTCTATGTTAGTTATGTACAACTATCCTAAATAATACCTAAATATAGGTACAAAAATAACTACTAATATACACTAGACTAAATATACTAACATATACTAATAACTCTAGTAACATATACTATATATACAGTAACATATAAAAGTGTTGCTATAGCCTTAGAAAAAGTATGTACAAACTTAAGGCAAAAGAATTATATTTTCTAACATATATCCATATCTACAGTGATGAATACATATGTCACTAAAGCCTTAGAAAACATATATAAACATATGGCTCAAACATACATATGCGATGCTATTATCCTATACTCTACCTATATATATATATATATACACTATACATACATACATATATATTATATATATTTATACATATACACTACACATACAATACATACATATACGTATACATACACTACATACTCACACATACTCAACACTTAGAACACAAACACACTCACATTGTAACACACAGCAACACTTAGTTGCTTTTCTCACTCTCTAGGCTACTCACCTCTCTCCAACACTTATTCAATTTTTAGGATCCTCTCTCACACAAGCACTCTTTTTATTGTTTACTTAAACAAAAATTGGGTTTTTTTATTGGTGAACCAGGTTTTTCGTAGGATACAAAGTACCCCTAGGGGGTGGTACTAGAGCACTACTAGGTCTAGTTCTAGTTTCATTAGTGCCCATTTTTCCATTTTCTCAAGTAGACAATAGGCCCACTAGGCCTAATACTGTACAAGGGCTCCCAGCCCACACGCCATTAATATGCTCATTTCATAGTATGATCAGAGAAGAGGGCAATATGTATAGGAGTAAGGTACGCCGTGCACTTTCAACTGAAGTGCCATCGCACTGAATTCAACTTATATGTCTCAACTCGCATGATGGCACACAATGTGGCACTTTCTTTCAACCAAATAGAGTGCTACACAATGTGACCATGCGTTTTGATTACACGACTTTGGGCCTCGAATTGAGAGCCCTAATGAATTCTGATTTCAAACTAAACTACATATATGGAAAGCTCTTATATAGGGCTACATGATTGTATAATTAATTTACAAAAATAAACTATTCAAATATAAATAAAAATTAGTGAAAGTTAGGGATTTATATACGTTAATTTAGGATTTAATTTCTTAATTAATATACAAATTGATAAATTAATGATGCAATTAACTTTATAAATAGTTAATTAACATAATAAGGTATTTATTATAAATTTTAAATTTATTTTAGAACATTTATTTTAATTTACATACATTTATATACACATTTTTAAGAGGTAAATACATAATTAAGTTATAAATACTATAATACAGTATGCATATGTTACAAATAGGATGAAAATAATTAAATTTATAATATACAAGTTTACAATCTGAATTACTATAGTAATACTTAAATTACAATTTTATTTTAAGTTAATAATTTAGGTAATTAACTTAATAACTTAATTACCTACAATAAATACATAAATAAATTAATCTAGTGGCATTATACAGTATATAACAATTATTTAAGAATGTATGTACAGTAATAGATATGGTTATAGGCATGTACATAGTTATTTATAATTACTTAGTATTATATACATTTGCTCTAATATAAATTAATATACAATATATAATAAGGTTATAAATACAGTAAGTCATCCAAAATACTTGTTTAATTATATGTAATATAATTATAAGTTATTTATGTACATTATTAGCTTATATTACAATATTTACATTTAGCTTAGGATTAAATAGATATTTGCAAGTATAAAGACAATATACATGGTATTTTTAGGTATTTTCGTGTATTTTTGAGTTTTTATGGTATTTATATATTCTATAAAGGTAGGAGAAGAGAGTGAAAAGGTGAGATGAAAGAGAGAAGAATTATTTTTGTGATTTTTTAGCTTGGTTCTTTTATTAAGTCTCAAAGTATATTGAATCATCAACTGGTATGTTCTACTAAACCGGAGGTTTGAAATACTTTGCAACTTTGCAAACACCTAAAGAGATACCTAATCTTACTCAAGATAGATTTATTTTATTTTTTATGATTTTTTTATAATTTTTACTTATTTACAAAGTTAACCCAAATGAGGCCTAAATGAGTATTTAGTTAAAGAACCGATGACCTCAAAATGGACTCTATGTGTTGAACATGAAGATTATACATTCACAGTCATTCAACATAGCACATGAGAGATATTGAAGCATTTAAACACAATTTATACTTTGAATTTCCTTCTTTTTACATAATGGACAAATTAAACAATTGAAAACATGCAAAAGTAGTTGACAATGAATCAAAACAGGGAATTCATGCCATTAAAATCAGATCATGGCTAAATGCTTATACATGAATGCTTATAACATTAAGTTCTTACACTGCAAACTATGTTAGCTACTTTCTTTTCTCAAATTTGACCCAAAATCCATTTGATATTTAGCCTGTTCAAATCTGGTAACTTAGAATTCAGCAGCTAAACCAGCAGCCAAAACTTGTGTGATCAACAGCTAATGCTGCTACTACATTTGATAATTTAGCAACCAATAGCTATTGATTACTCATGTTGCTAACTTCCTTCAAATGGCTTAACAACTTATTCAGCAGCAACTATTGCATGCTGAAGTCTTCAAATCCAGTAGCTAATGGATATTGTTCTCACTAAAATAGGCTTAGATCAGATCTGAGAAGATCTCCAAGGTAAAATTCTCATCCAAATTCTGTTGAAAATCATTTATGAAGATCTCAATCCAAAGAACTTAATCAATCTAGTTTGACCATTAGCTTACATTATAGACAACGTAAACAAAATGGATCAAACTACATCTCAAATTCAATTGATACATGAATCAGAATCTCCATAACAATCCCCAAAAACTCTTTTAAACTCTTGAAATCAGATGGAAATTATTCTTGAGTTCAAGAACCATATTGCCCCGTTTTGGGCTTTGACTATGGGTGTACAAGTGATCTGATCACTTGATGGATCAAACTACATCTCAAATTCAATTGATACATGAATTGAAATCTCCATAACAGTCCTCAAAAACACTTTTAAACTCTTGAAATTGGATGGAAATTATTCTTTAGTTCAAGAACCAAATTGCCCTATTTTAGGCTTTGACTATGGGTTTACAAGTGATCTGATCACTTGATCCTCTTGAACAGCATTGACTGATGTTCAAGAAGATATAAGGATCCCATAAAAATCACTGGGTCATTGTTTTGACCTCTAATCAAAAACTCTAATTTTCCTTGGCCAAACTGCCCAAATGCAAGGCTCAAATTAGGCAAATACTCGCCTGAGCATCAAAATTAACTTAAAACACCATAGAATCCTTATATTATACCCAATTCAACTCAATAAAAACTCGAATTGCTCAATTAAATCCATTTAAAACAAATTAACTCCAAATCACAAAATTGGTTGTGAAAGCCAAATCTGAAAGAATCGAGTGAATCGATTCAATTAAAACCAAATCAGGGGGTCTTTGTAAACATATGGAGTGAATGGGAGAACCCCCAGGTGAATTTTAGGTGCAAATTCAGATCTAGAAGCCAAAACTTCCAAATCTGAGTTAGGCCTTGAAGAAGGGCTAAATGATGAATAAAAATTCGAGGAAAATAATCAACAATAATTGAGGAGTGTTGAGGGAGATTAATGCATCAAAATGAAGGTGGAAAAACACCTCTCTGACCTAAATTGATCAGAGAGGGTGAGATTAAATCTAAAGTAAACTACTCCTAATCTATACTAATCAAGAATTGAATTCTGATCTATACTAACTAACACTACTAACTATTCTAGAAAGCATTCAAACTACATAGAAAGCAGTAAATTTATCTACGAAAGTGATAAATCTATCTAACAGACGAAGGCAATGTCCAAGGTCCATCGGCCATCGGTCGATGGCGATAAAAGGGAGGAAACCCTCAGGTGAAGAAGGAGGTGTCCACAAGCCTGCAGCCGTCAACTAGAGGCAATTGAAGGAGGGAGAGGACCTGCTCTGTCATCGCAGGAGATGAAGTAAGGGAAGAGAGTTGAGGGGATGGATTGAAAGGACCAACTCGAAGGAAGGGAGCTGATTGGCACGTGCGAGCTCAAGGATGCTTCCTGTATAGGTACGCGAGTGGATTAAATCACCATGATGTGAGTTTAGGCTCAACTAGGTTTAACGATGGATGAGAGGAAGATGGGAAGGCGGGAAGGATTAAACCAAAGTTCACCATAGGATGGGATCTAAGGGAGGTGAGGTTGCAACCACACAAAGGCATGCAAATAGAGGATGTAGATCCACTGTTAGATCAATGGAGCTAAGGGGTGACGGCTTAGATGGCCTATGTTCTTCGCGGCTACTGCAGGTGTGAACAGTATCAGGTGTGTTGGGAAATTTACACACAGGACATAAATGTGTGAAGAGGTCGAAGAATTGTGCAAAAGCCCATAATTGAGAAGATTAGTAACTAACAGGTCCATGAAAGCTTGCAGAAAGGCCCTTGCGTGTTTTTAGGTGAATAAATGTGAAGGAATGAGGACTTAAGTGAAAAATCACTAATGTAAGGTCCTAATGATGTCTAAATGCAACCAAGTTTTTATTAAAGCTTAATTGAACATTTAAGAAGTTAATTCAACCCTTGATTTGTACTTTCGAACTAAAACATGTGTTCAATTTGTAATTCGATCATCAATTTACATTTATGAATAGAATATCTCATTAATTGACCTAATTATGCAGTTTAATCCAAATTTGATGTTTTAGGTCATTTTTGTTATTTCTCACACTTGACCCATTTATTATGTTAATTATATAATATTTAACCTAGTTTATAGCTTAACTTATGCATTTTAGCTATGATGAGCCACACCTCATCAAGTGTCCACTAAAATGTCAACTTATTTCTCAAGTTCTTGCCAATTTAGAACTCATTCTAAGTGGTTAATAAGTTGGGGTGATAAGTACATAACTTATCAACCCGACCTCTGATTTGAGGGGACTTAAAGTCTAAGCATCTACACACCATTTGCATTAACTCACTTTATAGGCTATCTTAACCGAAATTACGTTGCTAATAAATGTACAAAGGTAGTATGGTTGGCACGTTGCTGTGAGTAACTACTCATAGCCAAGTGTCGAGAACCTAGCCACTCGACCTAATCTCTTTGTCTATTTCCTTTAGGTAAATCTTAAATCAAGGAAGCCACTTGCTTAGAAAAAGAAGAAAAAAAAGAAAAATACCCCAAAAGAAAGGAAAAAAAAGAATGAAAAATAGAAAAGGAGAAAAAAAATAATAAGCCGCACTTTACTATACAAGTTATGGTTGTTAAGTTGCCGTGGGTAACCCCCATTGTCATTTGTCCAGAGCCCAGCCCTAAAAAATTCATGAATAATTCTAAAACTTACACAAAAGTGGGGAAGAGAATAAACCCAGGGAGATATACACTAGGTTCGCCCTTATATTGACCTCACAAAAAATAAGAGTAGGGAGAAAGCTACCAATCTAGAAGATAAACCTTTAGGTAGAAATCTTTCACTTAGGGTCGCCTAGGGTCTATAGATGCCTAAGGTCTATTTTGATTGCCATTTAGTGAGCCAATCACTTTCACATAGTTAAGATGCTTAGCACTTAGAGTCCTCTTGAGTTTTGGGTGGGTTGGGTAGTTGTAAAAAGCTACCCTGAAACAATGAACACAAAAGTCTAAAAAAATTAGAAAAGAAGAAAAAGAAAAAAAATCCTCTCTTTTATGTACATAATAAGGCAAGGACTTGGGTGATCTGCATTTACGCAGGCACCCTGGGTGCTGTTGAGTCTTCAGTGTTTAAACCCTAGGTATAAGTTTCCTATTGTTGATAAATAACTAGTGCCAAGTAATTAAATCTTAATTCTGTTTATAAATAGCTTTTAGTTTAGTTTTCCAAGGGACTACCAAAATATAAGCATAGAGGTGTTATAAGTATCCAATATTTTTTGTGAAAATGACTTATGCGGGTTCCTTAGCAATTTAATTGCATTTAGCATTGTAAATAGTCCATACCATCCATCATTTTGCATTTAAAGTAATATGTGTAAATTGTACATTAACTTACCTCCTCTAATGGCCAAGGCACAAACCGGCATGCATCCAAGCTTCAAATGACAAATCTGACCATACAGATGGATTTAGGGCAACGATTGCAATCCAATGTCGTAAAAATTAAGCCAACCAAACTCCTATAGCCTCCATTACAAGGAAAAGAAGATGGGAGGCTCAGATGGTGCCACATGGCACCATCAAATCTGCCCTTAGTGCCCACAACTTCTTGTCCACACCTTATCAATCTAAACCGTTGGATCTCAATCCAACGACTGAGATGATCCTAAAGCTACCCCCTCCACATCTCTGAAGACTAATCACACATGAAATGTCAGCCACTGGATTTCTATCCAACGGCTGACCTCTTGCCACGCCACCAATCAGCATCCGTTAATCCCACCAGTTGGATCCCAATCCAATGGCTTAGATGCAGCCTCATCATGCCCACTCGCCATCAAGAGGCAATCTTTGTGCGGCCCTCGACCGTTGGATCTCAATCCAACAATCCACATTCTCCCTCAACTGCAGTAGCTCAGCGATGCACATGCACCCTTCTCAAACTCGTGACTCGAGTTCAAGTCACGATGCATTACGCGCTCCTCAATGAATTGGACCACTCGATGAGGAGTAGACGGTGAAGATTTGCCCACGTCAGCTGATATCATGCCTCACCTCCTTAGGGCACGTAAGGTGCGATATTAGCATCGCTCGATCAAGATCAGGCGACAAGGTCTTATCCACATGGTTCCATCGATATGTAAGGCACTAAATGCACGATCACCCACACAATCATACATGCTCAAGGCACGATCTAAACCATGCTGTGTGCATGATCTCATACCTTTATTAGCGATCTGAATTTTCTTCCTCCTTACCCCTCCATTGCAATGCATAGCATGTGCGTGTGTGTGCTGTGCACGTTGGCCAGTTGTGTGCATGGACGACGCAAGCACCACATGCCCCACGTGTGGTCATTGAGTGCCTTACGCAGCCATTGACACTTTTTTCCATCTCCTCGCCACCATATAAGGCCATGCACCCTCCCCTTTGCAAATCATCACTTCCTATGCTTCTCTCACCTACTCTAGAGCTCTAGAAGCTTCCCAAAGCTCCCAAGAGCTTATTCTGAAGCCCTTAGCTCACCTATCAGCCTAGGTAATCCTCCCTCTAACAAAATTTATCCTACTCCTCACCACCTTCGTAGGAGACCTAAAGGTCATCCTCCCATCTCCATTCAGGAAGTTGATCACCTCCACCTCCTCAACCCCATTCCATTAGCTTGGTTAAGCATCCCTCTACCCAGTTTCCTCCTACACCTCATCCTCATCATCCTACTCTACAACCCCACCATCCAGCTGTCACCAAGCAACGTCTCACCAAACAGCTGCTTTGGGAGACTCTTCTCATCCTCCCTCTCTCTATTATTTTGTTTGTTATTATTTTTTGTTCATTTAGCCTATAATGAACTTTAGATTTGCAATATATCAATTCTCTCTCTCTCTATTTTTTAGCTTAGATTAATTTTGACTTGATATTTTGCTTATATAAAATACCAAAAAAGTATATAGTCGAAAAACACCAAAAACAAATAAACCCTAATGCAGATTTGTAATCAAACGTCACCTCCCTATGTTCAACTCGGGACTCACCATCTCGGTTAATTTATTTGATAAGAGAAATTTTGCACTAACTACGATGAGTATTTCTCTTTCTTAAAACCCTAATCCATTTTCTTCGCAGAATCTCCGCTCATCATTAAGATACACGATAAAGTTGGACCACGAAATAGTACAAAATGAAATGTATAACAAAAAACACAAAGATTTTGATTATAACAATAGTGCTTTCCATTATGCAGAACATAATCTTGGCTTTTAATTACAAGCTTCATAATGATCAACAACAAACAAAAGAACAAGTCATCTAAACCATTGAATGTGATTCCGTTTCTTTACACCAAACCAAAAAATTGAAGTTACTTTCAAAGAGGAACGTTTGTCATACTTTCACACATACCAAACTTCATAACACTCAAAAAAAGGGAAAGAAACATACAAAAAACATTTTGCAAACCACAGTCAAGTACTTGACAAATCCATCATCCTCTTCTCTCCCTAAAAATCTTAAGGACAAGATTTTCATTTGCTTCATTTCTACATTCCAACAAAATTGCTACCATTTGATCTCTGAACTTGACTAAGTCATCATGGGTAAAACTAATAGGTTTACCTTCACATATTAACTCCATATATTTATCAGGTATATGCCACAATCTATGCTTATCTCTTGTTGTGGTACATTTGCAATGAATTGGATACCCTACCCTCATGTATTTATACCTGGTGCATTGGCGATGAAAGACTTTATTGCAATGTCCTTCTGCACAAAACACTATGCAACTTATTAGATTATCCACTTCGTATTAACTTGACTATCTATAACCATTAAATACTTATGTCTTACCATCTAAAAGCCTCTTGCCTACACCAATTATTTGCGATGGAGTTGTACACCTTGAACTCATTTGTTTCAAAGAACACAACAAGCAATATCCAATGCCTAGGCAAATGTACTAGACAGAAGGCTTTCCTAATTTTCCCATAGGTGATTGGCCTATCATTGAATATTTCCACCAAATGTATTTTGTTCATCCCTCGTATGTTTTGGTGCATTGTTCTTTATTAGACTCTAAAAAACCAAACGTGTAAGTGCTTGCAATAATAGTTTAAATTAGAACAGGAAGATATAATGCTTTTGATAGCTAGTACCATGATTGTCATGGAAGCAAAAAAGAATGCAGCCTCTCCTCTAGACAACTGACAGAGCGATTTTCACTTTGAATAATTAATATTAAGATAATAAAGGTGGTGGAAAATCTCTCAATCAAAGATTAAACAGATATGAATTTAAACCACAATAACGGATGTCGTATCCACAGGGAGGAATAGACCAATAAATTCACGATAAATTTACCTCTTGTTTACTTAAAAGTAATTTCATTCATTCATCCTAATCCCAAAGAAAGAACACTAATAGATGAATCAAATAACCAATCTCTAATTTCTGAAAAGAGATCGACCAATCACGTAAATTCTCCTTTACTAGAATACTCCTATAAAATCAATCAACCCCAAATATTCAATGGCATACAATGTAAAGCATAATATCACCATTTAACGCAAAGCTAATAGATGGGGGAAGATAATCATGCAATTTGATAAGCCAATTAATTGGACCAGACTAAAGGGGCTTGCCTACAAATTTCATTCAATTAATAAAATAATAAATCAAAAATCAAGTTTTGTCAATGGTAGTGGTCGGGTTGTGCTTCGCATGTTAGAAATCGAGGTTACAAGTAACCTGTCGTTGTAGTTGCAAAACACGTCGATCAAATAAAATTTATATCGAAAATCCAAGGGAGTCCCAGGTCGAACACATGGAGGCAACGTTTACTTTATTGAAAATCGCACTTCATTTTTATTTGTTCTTGGTCATTTTTATCTTTTCTAATTTTTTTGGTATTTTTAGGAAGCAAGAGATCAGATCGACAAATGCTTATCTAGCTAATCTACTTGCAAATATAAAAGAGAGAGAGAGAGAAAGAGAGAGAAACAATCATCTATTCATCAGGAATTGTTTGTTACACTACGAAAGCAGGAAAAATCTACACTATGAAAGCATAAAAAGATAGAATGAGGTGAGAGAAATCCCCCTCGACGGTTGCTTGGAGGACGACTCGCTCTAACGTCGCCTGAAGGAAGGTGGTGAGGAGAGAGATGGAGGACGAAGTCAGAGGACAGAGGATGGGGCAGGACGACGTCACGGCGAGGATCTTCTTCCCGAGGGGTGGTGAGAGGACGGCCATGGGATGCTCCACGAAGGAGGGTGAGAGGATGGAAAACTATTTGGTTTTACTCTAGAGGAGCATCCCGGGCATGGGACAAGCTCTCTCTAGAGCCTTGGAGGTGGTGAGAGGAAGAAAGGAAGAGATGGTTTGGAATGGTGGTGGGTAGGTCCTTTTATAGTGGAGGAGGAAGAACAAATTCGCTTCTAGGTCAATACTGACGTCCATAAACGTCGCTGCAGCTGTCGCTGAAGATCCGCCCTTCAAATCCACTTGCTGGAGTGCACTGACAATTAGTGATAGCTGCAAGCGTCACTAAAGGTGCATCGCTGAAGATCCGTGCCTGCCCCACTGGCACCCGCCCCACTGGTGCGCTTTGCTTGCATGCATCACGCGCCTTGTGCGCAGGCACGTGGGATACGCTGTGCTGTGGCTGTGCACGTGCGCTGCGCACGGCTACGGCTGTACACGTGTGCTGCTACTGCTGGCAGACGTTGGGCGACCTGGATGGTGCCACGTGGCACCACCTAGGCTGCCCATTATTCTTTCTTTTGTAGAGGGTGCCACGATGCTCCGATCGGGATGATTCCCACGCTGTCAGACTACGATCGTCGCTCTGGATCCATCCGGATTTTCCATCTGAAACCCGTATTGATGTCACATTGCCCTCCTGGCCGTTGATCTTCCTCGGGCTTCATGTGATGCTACGGGACTCCGATCTGGATGATTTCAGAGGCATTAGACTCCGATCGTCGTATTAATCAGATCCGTATGGTCTGATTGTCCATCCGAGGCCCTAAAATAAATCCTCTCCTCTCCTGACCATAAAAAGAACCTAATTAACCCAAAATATATACAACTACTCTAAACGCACAATGATGCATGTTATGCAATATTTATAACATGAAATGCAAATCTAAGCCTAGGAACATGCATGGATAGGCATTTTAACCAAGATAGATGTGTCTATATCAAGCAGCACATGTAATATCTAATTGAAGGGAAAATAGAGCTTTCACTCTCTCTCCTCCTTGCGTGACAGATGGAGCGCCGGCGACGGAGCTGCTATGGGGGAAGGTTGACTGACGCATGGGGATCACGATGACGGTGACAGAATGGCGAGAGGTGGCCGAAGGTGGCCTGCGGGCGGAGGAGGGCCGCTAGCCTATTTGAGGAGAAGGCGATAGCCGTGCATCTGGCTACGCTAGAATGCACGCCTGCAGGGCACTGGTGGCAAGGGCGAGTGGCTTCGGGAGGGGGCACGCAAGGTGTGAGCGCTGGAGGAGGGAAGGCACACTGCGGTGGAGAAGGTGCGGTGCCTGCGGGGGGGCTCGCAAGGTGTGAGCGTTGGAGGAGGGGAGGCACGTTGCGGTGGAGAAGGTGCAGTGCCTATGGGTGCCTGCTGGGGTGCAGGTGAGGCGAGGCGGGTGCCTGCAGGCTGCTTGACGATGTTGTGCTGGTGCGGCCTGGCAGGTGTAGGGGGAATGAGTGCACTAGAAGGAGGAGGCGTCGGCAGGTGTGGGTTGGGCAGTGCTAGCACCTGCAGGGCACTGGTGGCGAGGGCGTGAGTGCCTGCAGGCGTTGGACGTAGGTGCAGGCTGGAAGGTGATGGCGCTGGAAGGGGGTGCGGTGATGGCATTGGTGCGATGCACCTGAAGTGGCTGCAGGCTGGAAGGGTGACACTTGCAGTAGAGGCTATGGCTGGCGGTGGGTGCACAGTGCAAGCCTTCAAACGCAGTGGATATCCCCTCAAGGGGGAGGAAGAAGATGATCTTCAGAAGAACCGATGATCCTCTCTTTTTATCTCCTCCTCGCACAAGTCAAGGGATTTTCAAATCCCTTACTAAACATGGCTGGCGTGTTGGTGAGGTTGTTGATGGCCGGCTATAGGTTGAGAAATTTGTGGGGGAAAAGATCTTTTCTCCCCCTGTTCTTTTCCAGCATTGATCCTCCTCCCTCTTCTTCTTGATTATTACCCAGATGGATAGATTAAGTGGAGAAGATGTAACGAGTGCGCTATTGCGGGACCTGCATGAAACATAAACTAATTACATACTATGTTATAGAATGCGATAAAATAGATGTAAACTTAAATAATGATGCATGCAATCATTCTACAACTTAATGTAGTTATTAACAAACATACAATGTTAAAATTGAATTACTTAGATGTAACAATAGTCCACTAGAATGGACTCATCAAATACCCCCATGCCTAAGATTTGCTAGTCCCTAGCAAAAAGAAAAAAAAATGATAGAAGTAATCAGAAGATTTCTTCTGATCTTATTTCAAAACTTTAGAGATCCAGACAAATATGAAGTGATGGTAGCCTAGGTAACAGATCCAAGTGAAAAAGGCCAATTTGCATTGGATGTTCGTGCTTCACCCTTGGTAAATATTAATGTCGGGATAGGCAACTACTTCCCTCAGGGATAAAGTAGAGGATAATCTGTAATTTGACCCCGGCATTTGGCTTAGGTAGGAGATATCGAGTTGAATGGATTTGTATTTGGTGGCACACACTCATCTGGTGCTACATATAGTCTAGTACTGCAGACTCTAGATCTCTAGACTATTAGATAAGTCAACTCAAAGAGAGGCTAAACTATACTCTCTTGATGTTCTTGGGCGCTCACTCCTTTCTTTCTTTTCTTTCTGAGATCATTAATATCGCCAGACTTAGTAATTGTACTCACTAGTTGGTGGCCTCTAATGGCATCCACACTTTAATTAAAGTCCTAATAACTCTACAACTAAGTTAGAGTCCTCAACTAGTATTCGGGCGATCAGAAATACAAAAAGGTAGGTATGGGTCATATTTGGTGGAACATGATAGGTGTTCTGTTGCCTCAGAAACAATGATACATTATAAACTTGGACTTCTTTTTTTTTTTGTAATATAAATATTTCTTCTTTTTATGTTTCTTCTTTTTCTTCTTTTCTTTTTTCTCATTTTTTTTTATAATATAAATCAACATAATACGACACAGACTTTTATATTTGAGGCATTATTAAGGATGATGATGGTCAAGAAGATATTGTGTGGCTTATTTGGTGGAAGTGCCTATTCTCGACACCTGGAAGGAATGGATAGGACAGGTGTATTTCTAACCTTTGATACTATTACCCTCCTTCAGCCGAGGACTCTATGAAGGACGGTCGTAACCATCGACAATAGTATAGCTTTATTAAGACTCCATCTTGTGTGTCTGCCTTATTGGTGACTCTCAGGAATTCACACAAAGTACGCACACAGGAACAGAGAGTGAAAACTATGCCTACTCTAAAGTATCATCATCTAAATATCCAAAACTTAAGAGTCCTTGCACTAGACTTAACGCACCAATAATCTCTCTACTTTCTTCTCACAAATATGAGGTGGATCTACTAGAAGATAGTATACCTGATTCCCTATGAACTGCCCAAGGGTTCAGTAGACTACAAATGCTTATTGGTTTTCCTCAAGGATCCATTACCAAGTCTACGTGCATGTGAAATAAATGTACTGGATTCTAAACTTAACAAATAATTCAGGAAGAAAAACCTCCCATGACAAAGGTATTTTGCTAGGGACTAACCCATTCAGCTCAAGAAAAGAGATTTTTTTTTTTATATATGCTAACCTAAATGCATGAATGCACTCCCCCATGCCTAAATCCTATAATGTCCTCATTTTGAAATTAACACAGGGGGAGAAAGGAAAGAAATCACTTGATGACGGTGTTATCCGGACCGCTGGGTCGCCTCCCAAGAAGCACTGCATTTTTTGTCAGCAGCGAGACTTAGAAGGAACCTATAAGTCTGGTTCCAAATAGAAAAGGTTAGGCCCTAAGAATATGCGTAACAGTGCGGGCCTAGAAAACAAGTAGCCACGGATGTTGGCGAGTTGATGATGCAATGTAATACCAAATGCTCGCCAGAAGATATGAAAGCGAATATCCTCGTTCGCTACCTTGGGAGGTTTAGGAATAGTAAACAGAATATGAAAAGGGACCTCCCAAAACGGAATAAGTGGAGGATAACAAGGATCCTCTAGAGAAGGACGGGTTTTAAAAGATATACACATTATTAGTTTAAACCCTTGAATGGCAAGAGTAAAAGTACAAGCATCAATCCACACTTGCCATTCTACCCAAGGATGTACTGGCCTGATATGTTCTCTAGAAAGAATGTACATGAGTAGAGATCTGAGCCAAGGATCTGTTAGAGAGTATAAGGGTTGTTGGTAGTGTTGGAAGGTAATGGTTAAGTCCAATGAAGGCTTAGTCGGTGTCAGGTCCAATTCCAAGAATGATTCAGATTGTGTATATTCCCTAATAGTTGGAGACAACTTTTCGTTGCCCTGCCTAGCCTTAATGATCGGAGTCATATTTGAATCAAGGGTAGACTCCAAATTACAACTCTTTGATGGCAGGGTCAAAATGTAAGAATCATTATCATTCAGCTCATCCCCGGATTCGTTTGGTTCACTCAAATTTTTGTCGGGGTGTATATGTGATTCATTAGGAGTTGGATCCACAATTATTTCTAGAGGAGGATCAGTCTTAATATTTTGGATGAAGCCTATATCATTGTTCTCGGGGTATAAATCCTCAATTGATGTGCTTTGTCCTTGAGAGCCTCCCATAGACTTCTCATTATTTTGTTTGTCCTCCTTTAATATCAACTCCTGCTTTGATGGAGGATGACTCTCAGAAGAAAGGAGGAATCTGTATTTTATCTTATTATTTCTATCCTCTAGAGGTAAATCCTCAAATAATAAATAATTCCCCTGTGATTCACTCCAAATTTTCAGTCCAGGTTCCTCTATTGGGGCATCCCCATCCTCTGAAATACTCTTCATATCCTGGAGACCAAAATTGATCATCCACTATTCCCTTAGGGTCACCTTCATTGGGTGCATTTAAATCCTCAGGATGCTGAATGGTAGGTGTTGATTCCCTAAGTGGAGGGTCAGGAGTAGGCTCACTAAGGGTAGAATGGGATTCCACCAAATAATCAATAGGGGAAGTGATAGGAACAATATAACCTTGACCCAGGTTGGTAGGGGTAAGGAGAATACTATCTTTAGGGTCAAGGTCCTCAAGGGGTACCATCTTCCCTTGCTTTTGACTCCAATAAAGCTCGGGTGGATAATCACTATGATCATTGTCCTCTAGTGGCCATGTCTCATTGGGAGAGTCTAAGTGATAGCTACATAAAATTGGATCCCTATTGTCATTGGGTTCCTCAGAATTATTTTCATGATCATGATCGTAGGGTAGGGATTAGGGTTATTGGGAAGCATGTAGCTAAGTTGTCTTATTTCTTCATTTAACTGTTGACTATTCCTCAACATCTCTCCCATTGATTCCATTATTTCCTTTTGCTATTTTTGCATTTCTATCATAAAAGAGGAGAGGCTACTATTATCAGGTTGAGGAGGATAGTCAATTTCAGGCTCTGGTTGCCTAGGGGTATCGGTCCAACCTTGATATGGAAAATCATGAAGGGTGGAAGGGTTGGGTGTTTACATGGAAGTAGGGATTTCAGGATTGGAAAATCCCGCTCCTACGCTCTGCTCAGAGGTAGGAGTTATCGGGCCAGTACTCCCAGGATAAGAATATGAATGATCCCATGAATTGTCAATGTACCCATCAAAGGATGGATACGCTCGGGGCATGGGATCCTGATTAAAAGATGGGAAGTATTGACTCTGTTAATCTAACTGATAGGAGTAAGGGTGATCCATTTCTTTAAGAAAAACAATTTTAACTCTCTTAGGATTTAGAAGAATTCAGAATACAAGCAGAGACTTCCTAGAGAGTTCTACAGTCAAAGCAAACGCAAATTCAATGGGATCTATTTTTTTAGTAGATTGTAGGTCTTAGAATTATATGTTCAGTTGATGGCCAAACAAGTTTTGCAAAAAATATTACGCTTCCTAGCCCAACCTTCGCTGGTTCCTATAACCTACTTGCAAGGGATAGAAGTCTCAAATCGAGCCCACACACAAGGAACCGAAGTAACTTGATGGATAGGCTTGTTGATTTCTGACTAACTTCCCTTGTGGTGCAAAAGAGGAGAGGTAGAAATTTATCTAGTGACCTTATGTGTGAGGTGCACAGTGTCTCAGGTGTGCAAATATACAATTGTGTTTTGATTTTTGAAATTTCACAAACAAGATCCTTTTGCACACAATTTTCGATTGCAGATTTAAAGTCCAACCTCTTAGCAGTCCCAATTTTTAAAGTGACCACTGAATTAATTTGATTCAAGCACTTTAGTGGTCTTAGATTTAGGTTCAATGCATATGCATGACAGGTAATTGATGCTCAAGAGAAGACGTACCTTACTCCAGCTTTCTTCGTGCAATAATGAATGCAATGCAATAAAAATAAACTAGATGCTGCTCATTCAGTCCTAGATGGTCGTCCTATAGATATGCAGCTTCTAGCAGGCAGTTCGATTTTTTTTTTTAATAATAATAATAACAAACTGACCTAATCTAACTAACTAACTGAAATGCAATTCAAATAATCCTATAATCTAAATAAATGGGAACACGCCCTCGAAAATACGCTCCCTCATACAAGAGCGATAAGAAATAAAGAGGCACTGGGGACACGTTCCCAAAAATACCCGACAAGGGCCCAAAAGACAGTAATTAAATTCTAATGTCTATCTAAACTAAATCTAACTAAGATCTACTGACTAAATCAGAAATAGGCTTCTTCGTAAGCCTATGCATGTGGGATCAAGGCCCACGTGTTCCTGTTCCATCCTCCAGGTGGCGTCAAGGTCCACCAAAAAGATTATCTCCACCGTGCGTGTCGTTCAGGGTCAATGTCGTCGCTTTGCTGCGCCTGTCGCCGTGTCAGATTCCTCGCACAATAATAAAAATGATCAAACAATTGTGCAACTCAGAATATTCAAAAAAAAATTAAAAATAATAACGTGAATCTATCGCATCTGTTGCCTCCCCGGCAACGGTGCCAATTTGACAGAGCAATTTTCACTTTGAATAATTAATATTAAGATAATAAATCGTTGCAGCACAAAAGGTAGTGGAAAATCTCTTAATCAAAGATTAAACAGATATGATTTTAAACGACAATAACAGATGTTGTATCCATAGGGAGGAATAGACCAATAAATTCATGATAAATTTACCTCTTGTTTACTTAAAAGTAATTTCATTCATTCATCCTAATCCCAAAGAAAGAACACTAATAGATGAATCAAATAACCAATCTGTAATTTCTGAAAAGAGATGGACCAATCACACAAATTCTCCTTTACTAGAATACTCCTATAAAATCAATCAACCTCAAATATTCAATGGCATCCAATGTAAAGCATAATATCACCATTTAATGTAAAGCAAATAGATGGGGGAAGATAATCATGCAATTTGATAAGCCAATTAATTGGAGCAGACTAAAGGGGCTTGGCTGTAAATTCATTCAATTAATAAAATAATAAATCAAAAATCAAGTTTGGCAATGGCAGCACATGTAATATCTAATTGAAGGGAAAATAGAGCTTTCACTCTCTCTCCTCCTCGCGTGAGAGATGGAGCACCGGCGACGGAGCTACTATGGGGGAAGGTTGACCGACGCGTGGGGATCATGATGACGGTGACAAAACGGTGACAGGTGGCCAGCTGGCGGAGGAGGGCTGCTGGCTTGTTTGACGAGAAGGCGATAGCCGTGCGTCAGGCTACGCTCGGGTGCGCGCCTGTAGGGCACTGGTGGCGAGGGCGAGCGCCTGTGGGAGGGGGCACGCAAGGTGTGAGCACTGAAGGAGGGGAGGCACGCTGCAGTGTAGAAGGTGCGATGCTTGCGGGCACCTGTAGGCGTGCGAGTGAGGCGAGGCGGGTGCCTGCAGGCTACATGAGTGGTGTTGTGCTGGTGCGGCCTGGCAGGTACAGGGGGAATGCGTGCACTGGAAGGAGGAGGCGCCTGCGGGCCTGGGTGGGGTAGTGCTAGCGCCTGTAGGGTGCTGATGGCGAGGGCGTGAGTGCCTGAAGGCGTTGGATGCAGGTGCAGGCTGGAAGGTGATGGCACTGGAAGGGGGTGCGGTGATGGCACTGGTGTGGTGAGCCTGAAGCAGCTACAGGCTGGAAGGGTGACGCTTGCAGTAGAGGCTGTGGCTGGCGGTGGGTGCACCGTGCAAGCTTTCAAACGCAGTGGATATCCCCTCAAGGGGGAGGAAGAAGATGATCTCCAGAAGAACCGACGATCCTCTCTTTTTATCTCCTCCCCACGCAAATCAAGGGATTTTCAAATCCCTTACTGAACATGGTCGGTGCTATTGGTGAGGTTGTTGATGGCCGACCGTAGGTTGAGAAATTTATGGGGGAAAATATCTTTTCTCCCCCTATTCTTTTCAACCATTTATCCTCCTCCCTCTTCTTCTTGATTATTAGCCAGATGATAGATTAAGTGGAGAAGATGTAACGAGTGCGCTATTGCGGGACTTGCATGAAACATTAACTAATTACATACTATGTTATAGAATGCGATAAAATAGATGTAAACTTAAATAATGATGCATGCAATCATTCTACAACTTAATGTAGTTATTAACAAGCATACAATGTTAAAATAGAATTACTTAGGCGTAACAATAGTCCATTAGAATGTACTCATCAACAACTTGGAATGCTTGAAGAACAAATAATCCATGTATGCATCTATTATTTGTTAGAACAATGAAAGAGGCTCACTAGTTATGAAGGTAAAACGGATATATTACATTGTATTACATTTCTGAATAGGCATGCCTATTAAATACCATAAGCTTGCATTACTTCTAGCATACCAAAATTGTACTACAAATTATTATAGTAGAAGTTTACAAGATGCATTTGTCCACATTGTAATACATATTATCAGTTTTCCCTATCGAATCAAAAAATGTATTACAACAAAGAATGTCAATCATTATCCACATTTAGCTTCTTTTTTCTTATGTAACACAATTATACACATGCAAATACTTATATTTATGAAGTTGTAGTTGTGAAAGAAAATGGGATACATCATAATTTATCACAATACTTAATAGCACATGCTTATTAAAAACTATAGGTATGCATTAACCCTGGCACATTAAATTTGTATTACAAATTACTACAAATTATAAGATGCATTTGCCCATATTTGTAACACAACTCATTGGATTTGGTAATGTATCGAAACATGTTTTACATCAAACAATGACATTCATTATTCATGATTAGATTACTTTTTTCCTACATAACACAAATTTACATATGCAAACACTGTTCATTTACAAAGTTGCCGTTATGAAATAAAATGACATATATCATCATGTATCAAACTTGTACTGCAAAGTATTACATCAAAAGTTTACTAGATGCAGTTGTCCACATTGTAATACAACTTATTAGACTTCACTAATTTGTCCAAATATGTATTGCATCAAACAAGGACAAACATTATCCATGAGTAGATTATTTTTTTATTTTTTATTCACCTTCTATAGTTAATTTATATAAGCTAAACTTCTATTACCAATTATACGTGCAACAATCTAAAATCAAAAAGATCGCTCATTACCCTTTATATTTATAAGCAAAACTACTTATATAGAATTAGAAACCAAAGACCCAAAATTTAGAAAAGATTTTTACCATGTCTTTGACCATTCTTCCATACAAGAAATTGTGTAGATGTTGCCCCCCACAGTAGTTATCAAGCGGTGTATGATAGTTTCTATTTAATCTACAATACATGGTATTAAGATCAATTATCTTAATCGGTGTAGTAAACAACATTCTGAAACTATATATTAAGTAGGCACTTACTTGTCCCCTAGATCTCATAGATATAATCGAATTATGTTATTTTCTTCCTCAGTTACTGATAAGGTGTGGTTCATCATAATTAAAATGCCCAAGTAAAGCTAGAAACTAAGTTAAACAGTGTATTATTAACATGATAAAAGGGTAAGTGTGAAAATTAAGGAAAAAGAAAAAAAAACATCAAATTTGGGCTAAAAATGCATAATTAGGTCCATTAATGAGATATTCTATTCATAAATGCAAAATAATGATTCAATTGCAAATTTAACACATGTTTGAGTTCAAAAGTACAAATCAAGGGTTTAATTTAAGTTATTAAATGTTCAATTGTTCTCCAATAAAAATCTCATGGCAGTTAGACATCAATAACACCCTACATTCATTAGATTACATATAGGTCCTCATGCATTAACATTTTTATTTGCATTTAAAGTCATAAGGACCTCTTTGAAAATAGTCAGGGACCCATTTAAGAGACTTTTGGATCGCTCTGCAGTGATTTTTATCACTAATGGGCCTCTTTTGCAATTGTTCTATCACCTCATCTCAAGGGTTTGCATGCAATTTACCCTTAACACCTGGCAATGTTCACCTGCAGCAACCACAAAGAACACGGCCCATCTAGGCTGTCATTCCTTTGATCCACCAATCTGACGGTGGATGTTGATCCATCCTTCGCGCGTCTTTATGCGAAGGATCGTTGCCTTATCTAGATCCCATCCTACAATGGACTTTTGGTTTGAAACTCTTGCACACCCATCTCCTTCAAATCCACCATCCGCCCTAAATCTAACTAATCTCACCATTGCGGTGCCTAGATCACTCTTACACCTACTTAAGCACACTCCCTGAGATCACGCATGCCCAGCAGCTCCCCCTCCTACTCTCTTAGAGTTGAACCCTTCTTTCTCTCTAGTGATCCTTCCCATTCACTCAGCCACACCTGTGATAGAGGTGAAGCTTCATCTCCCTCCTTGTCCACATCACTAGGGATGACATAATCATGAGGACATCCTAAGACCTCCTTTCGAGGGCTCTTCACTTATGGAGACCTCCCTCCAATCTTCCTCTTCAGCCGCAGACTATTGATCCAAAGGTCCTATTTTTCCACTTAGTTTAGGATTTATTGCTTTTTAGAGTAGTTCCTAGTGTAGAGTAGATCAAGTAGAGCTGATCGTTTAGCTTAATTCACAGATCTAGCAGTGTGGATTAGGAGTAGATTAGATTTGTCTCCATCTCACCCTCTTTAATCAACTCAGATCAGAGAGGTGTTTTCACACTCTTGCATCGACTCATACATCCCCTTAATCATCTCACGGCTAATAACACTGCATCGTGGGGTGATAAATCTATCAATTGGGGTCTATCTTAAGAGCAAAATGTACATATAACACATCATAAATAGAATGGGAGCATTGCATGCATCATACATCAAGATTGCTTATAAAATAATATTAATGGCCATTTGTATAAGTACTTGTCAAAACAAGCCTCAGATGAGCAATCGGACCACTCAGATGGATTCAGAGCAACGAACGGAGTCCAACAGACTCGAAATCGGCCAAATCCGACATCCGGAGCTCCTACAATGGCTCAAGAAGTTTTGATCGTTGATCTGATGATCAATGGCCCATGGCGCACCATGTGGCTCCTGCTCGTTGCATCCAGACCGCCACCTACTTCTGCCTTCGCCAGGAGGATGAATCTCAGCCGTCGATATTTGATCGAACGGCTGAGAGTCGCCCACGCGCCCGCTCTCGTCGTAACAAAGCAGCCGGTGCAGCGCAGCGGTCGACCGTCGCACACCCTCGCAGCCAACGCAAGTTCGAATCGCGCCTCACAGAAATCAGAAGGTGAAGGTGCGCACCGGGGAAATTCCACCGCATGATCAGCAGCGGACGGCGTGGATGAAGCGACGTGGTGCGATCTCACACATCCAAGGTTGACGGCCGCGATGATGTGGGGAGCGTGGACGCGATCTAGGCGTGCGCCCCACAAGCAACATCAGCTGTCCGATCCACGATTGGATGGCTCTCAAGCCACGCACACAGATTGTGTGCGAGGAAGCACGTGCGCACGCAAGCGACTGCTGGGCAGGGGTCTTCACCAACGTTTTGGGAAGGGTTTTAGTGATGTCTCGGACGTCACTGAAACCCCTTCTTCATTTGGAAAGACCTTTTTCCTATATAAACTCCACCCAACCACCCATTCAAGGCATTCAATTCCACTTGCAAGTGTTCTACCCCACTCCTAGCCACCACTAGCCCTCTTTATAGTCGCTGGCGACGACGAGCCGTCGATGGAGCCCCCCTCCACCGCCGTGGCTGCCTTGCCATCTTCTCTCTCTCTTTCCCTCTTTATCTTAAGCTTTACTTTACTTGTGTTTAAGCATTTATTTAGTGTTGTAATTGTCAAACCAAAGTTCAATGTTAAATGAAGTTGTTTCCTATCTAGCTACTTGCCCTTTTTTTATGTTTAAAGTTGCATGTGTGAATGAAGAAATTCTAACCCTATTCTCTCTCTCTTTCTTTCTCACTTGTTTTTCACCCATGACTTTTTCACAAGCAAAAACTCGTTATTTCCATGACATTAAGTGACAAGAAAAATCCTATTGTCACGCCTCTCTGAGATCGACACTCGGGCTCGCGTCCATTTGATCATTTAAAATCGACGTTGCGAGCGCAAGCTATAACAACTCTTCTAAACACACGCGTCCCACCACGTCAGTTTTTGGCGCCGTTGCCGGGGAGGCAACGGATTTGTTTTGTCACTTCCATTTTACATCCATGCTTAATCGTCTAATGCCTTGCCTCCTTCTACTTGATGGTTGCAGGAATTCGACGCTTGGATGGCGAAGCAGCGCAACTCATGACGGTAACAAGGGAGTAGGCACAACAAGGACTTGTCATGAGTATTCCTTCACCCATGGTTGTTTGCTTGCTTAAAAATTAAAAAAAAAAAATTAATTGAAAAAGATTGGCGTGGTGCATGTTTGCCTGATCCACATCCTTGACACATCACCCAAAAAAAAATACACTCTAACTTTCTGAATAAATTCTAGGAGTGTTCTTCTTTCTTTTCTTTGAGTGGTGTTTGCGAAGCCACCTTGAATTGACTTGGGCCGCACCACTCAACCCTAAAATTGACTCATCTAATAGAAGCTGCATGATCATTAAGATGAGTACATTAGGGTTTTAGAGCCTCTACACAACAAAAGGAAATCTATTTTTATCGAATTGTGTGCAAAACTTGACGTGCCCACTGAAACTTGTCTGAAAACATTAAGACACGTCAATCTTAAAAAAACACAAAAGTAAGGATGAAACATTAAAAGACACCACATCATAAGAAAAATATCCTTGCTTGAAAACCATGTTTTGATAGGAGTACACACACTGAAAGTGGAAAACTAAGAGGCACTACCCCAATCAATGCCTCATCACATAACCCTACCACAAGCACTATCTTAGCCTTTTAAAACAGAGTAGACGTGCCCTAGGTAGGATTGGGTTAAGTCTCGAGAGGCAGGGTTTTGTTCGCTGGGCACTTGGCTTTCATTCCCTTAGTAGAATCTGGTGACTAGGCTGCGAGGCAATGTCAAACGACCGTGGTTGTGGGGTCTATGGAACCAGCGGTGCAAGCCAAAGGAAGAACCTTCCCTGCAATCCCCTCATAGTCAACCTGACCAGATTAGCTTTGGGGAGGGGAGTCCAGTGCTTATGGACTTAATCACCCTTTTGGAGATTTCTAGGTCCCCTAAGGAATACACCATAAGGACTAGGCTTATTTGCTTGGTTGTACACACACTTCTCGCATCTATTGCTCTCCGCATCCCCTCCTGTTCTTCTCTAGTGTATGCACGGGAGATGCTCACTGCATCCCAAGTTTGTTTTGGGACAGGAATCCAAACGACCTAATTCTGCTAGAAACATGGCTAAACCTAGGGTAGATGAGGTTGAGGACCAACCCCGACCAGACACAATGGCCATCATCCAAGCCCAGATTAACGCAAACCACCAGCTTCAGCAGCAACAGATCCACACTATCATGTAAGCCATACACCGGTTGCAGAACCCACAAGGGCAACCACCACCACCTTTCCAAGGTCCGCAAGGGCAACCGCCACCTGATCTACCACCATTCCAGGACCAACCTAGGCCCCTCCATGACTTCTACAATCCTTCCGCTATTCGAGTTGAGCCGCACCTTAGGATCCCCGAAGGGGGAGATGATTTTGAGCTAAAACCAAATGTCTTGAGTCTGATTCAGAGCCACTTCCATGGAAGCTCAAATGAAGACCCCTTCCAGCACCTAGAGGATCTTGACCGGATAGCCCGAACTGTGAAACCTATGAACATTAGCCTTGACATTATTTTGATTAAGATGTTCCCCTTCTCACTAAGAGACAAGGCATCTCATTGGCTTATAACCCTAGGTAGACCCATCACCACCTGGGAAGAACTGAGGCATGAATTCTTAAAGAAATTCTTCCCCATAGGAAAGCCCAATGCCCTCAGAAGAGCCATTACTACCTTTACACTCCAGGGTGGGGAACAGTTCCATGAGGCATGGGAAAGATTTAATGAACTCTTGAGGAAATGCCCACACCACGAAGTACCAAGGTGGCAATTGGCCCATATCTTCTACTACGGTCTGGACAACAACCTGCGGAACTTCGTCGATGCCTCATGCGGGGGGAACTTCCTGAACAAAGACGAGGAGAGCACATTTGAGCTCTTTGAGTCTATGAGCAAAAATTCGCTCAACATTGCCTCCATGACCTAGTTTAACCGATCCAGTCAACCCTGTGGTGGGATTCATGAGGTACAAGTAAATTCTAGAATGCTTGACATGGACATCATTGCTAAGAAATTAGATCGAGTGGAATTGGTGGATAAAAAGATTGATGAGCTACTAAACCAGACCAGGAACCCGTTACAGACCTTCTCCTTAGCAAAGGGAGCTCACAATGTTGACCTGGTCCAGCCCTTAAGCCAACTGAACCTGGAACAACCCCTGACCACATTTCAGGGAGGGACCTTTGCTCCCTCAACCCTTGATTACTCACTTCCCTTCCCATCGACATTTGATATCCTTGAAGATGTACAAGCTGTCCAAGGTTATGCTAAACCCGGCCCTTTCTCCAACACTTACAACACTGGCTGGCGTAATCACCCCAACTTTGGTTGGACAAACCAGAAACCACCTCAATTCCAGAACCAGCCCAGGCCAAACCAGCAGCCAAACTTGCCCCCTATCAGCAAGGACCACCAGTTAGACCCCCATATAATCCAAATAGGGTGGCCCCTCCCCCACAAAACCAAATGGACACCCTGATAAGGATGATGGCTGAAATGAACCAGAAACATCAGGAGGAAATGGCCTCAGTAAAGGGATAGTTAAGACAACTATTTGATAGTAAACAACAAGGATCCCTACCTTCCCATCCACAACCGAACCCATGAAACGTGATTAACAGAGGCCCCAATTTGCAAGGGTTCCAGGGCAATCCTGGGAAGGCTCACATGGTCCAGCCAGCTCCACAAACACCCCCTGGGTTTGGTGCTTCTTTATCCTTGTCTTCTCAAGGATCAACCAATGGTCCAAATGCCTCTACGAATGTGGTAACCTTGAGAAGCAGCACCAAAACCCAGGATCCCAAATGGCCGACTCTTGCCGAGACTTCACCAGCTAAAACACCCAACTCAGAAGAGGCACTGGAGAAACCCAAGGACCCAAAAATAGAGCCTATCCATGTTTAGACACCCTACCTCGAGGCCTTGGAAACAATCAAGAAGAAGAAAAGTGTTGTGGAAACTGAGGAGCTTTTGGAGATCTTTAAGCAAGTTCAAATTAATATTCCGCTCCTCGAAGCCGTTAAGAACATCCCAGCTTATGCCAAGTTTTTAAAGGATGCCTGTACACCCAAACGTAAGGCAAGACCTCAAGCACCTAGGAAGGTTGTGCTCTCCGAGCAAGCAAGTTCCATGATATCAAGCAACCTTTCGCTCAAGCGAACTGACCCAGGAGCACCCTTGATATCCTGCAATATCGGGGACATGACATTTGATAGAGCACTCCTGGTCTTAGGTGCTTCCATCAATCTGATTCCAACAACCCTGTACCACCAATTTGGTTTCAGAGAGTTGACACCCACACCAGTCACCATCCAGCTGGCTGATAGATCTGTGAAGACCCTGAAGGGGGTTGTCGAGGATGTGATTGTACGGGTCAAGGACTTCTATTTTCCAGTTGACTTCTTGGTGCTCGACATGGAAGTCCCTGAAGAACTACAGAACGCACCCATAATCTTAGGCAGACCTTTCTTAGCTACGGCTAACGTGAACATCGATTGTGACACGGGATGTATGGAAATCGCCTTCGGAGACAAGAAAATGTAGTTGGATATCTTCCGGGCAACCAAGTCTTTTGATTGTGATTGTGTTGAGGAACATGATCCCGAGGAACCTTTGGTCAAGGAATGCCTCACCCTTAGTTCTATCTCGGACCACCAATCCTGTAACGACTGTTCTGACCCATCACCATCGCTGCCCATGGACCTCTGTAGGGCTGATTACCATCAAACAATACCATTTGAGGAGATTGATGTTGATCAACTCCCGCCTTTCCCTTTCCAATCGACTGTTGTTCCACCCGCACCCAAACTAAAACCACTACCTGAGAATCTCAAGTATGTCTTCCTGGGACCTGACCAGACCTTCCCTGTGATTATTAACTCTCATCTAACCAAGGATCAGGAACTTAGGTTGACCGCGACCCTTTCAGAACATCGGGCTGCCATTGGATGGACCATTTCAGACTTAAGAGGAATTAGCCCTGCCTATTGCACTCATAGGATTTACCGGGAAGATGGGGCACGACCCTCTCGCTAGATGTAGAGACGGGTAAACCCAAATATGCGGGAGGTCATTAAGAAAGAAATTATCAAGTGGCTTGACGCCGACATCATCTACCCCATCTCTGACAGCCCCTGGGTGAGCCCCACTCAAGTGGTTCCAAAGAAAGCTAGGCTCACCGTTGTTACCAATGAGCATGGTGAATCCATCCCCACCCATTGCCCCTTGCCAAAGAAAGATCATTTCCCCTTGCCATTCATTGGCCAGATCCTTGAAAGACTGGCAGGGCAAAAGTATTTCTGCTTCCTGGATGGATATTCAGGATAAAACCAAGTTGCAATTGCTCCTGAAGATTAAGAGAAGATCACATTCACTTGCTCGTACGGCATGTTTTCATTCCTTCGTATGACATTCGGGCTATGCAACGCACCCGCTACCTTTCAGCATTGCATGCTAGCCATTTTTTTAGAAATGGTGGGTGAATACTTGGAGGTCTTTATGGATGATTTCTCTGTATTTGGGAATTCATTTGACCATTGTTTGAGCAACTTGGAGAAAATTCGGAAATGATGTATCAAGGTTAATTTGGTGTTAAGTTGGGAAACGAGCCATTTTATGGTTCAAGAAGGAATCGTCCTCCGTCACATCGTATCACATTGGGGCATTGAGGTGGATCGGGCCAAAGTTGATTTGATTTCCAAACTTCCTCTACCTAGCTCAGTCCGACAGATCCGTTCATTCCTAGGACATGTTTGCTTCTACTAAAGGTTCATCAAAAACTTCTCTAAGCTCTCCAAACCCTAAATCGACCTTCTGGCCAACAATGCCATATTCCACATGACCTCTGATTGCATCCAGGCTTATCACACCCTCCGGGACTTAGTTTCTATAGCACCTGTATTTCAGCCCCTGGATTGGTCCCAGGACTTTGAGATTATGTGTGATGCATTAGATTTTGCCATAGGCACTATCCTGAGACAAAGACAAGACAAGAAACCCATGGTGATCTACTACATGAGCAAGACGTTGGACAAAGCCCAATGAAATTATATGGTCGCAGAGAAAGAATTGCTCGTTGTAGTTTTCGGACTTGAGAAATTCTGACCTTACCTGCTGGGATCCCACGTGACCATCTATACTGACCATTCAGCCATCTGGCACCTGTTGACTAAAAAGGACGCGAAGCCCACGCTCATCAGATGGATCCTGCTCTTGTAGGAATTTGATCTGGAAATCCGCAATAAAGTCGGATGAAAGAATGTGGTGGCTGACCACTTATCCAGACTTCACCCAGACCACATTGGACCCTCCCTGCCTTTATCTGACACCTTCCCCGATGAACACATTCTGGTTGTGCAAGACAAGAAACTGCCTTGGTATGCTGACTATGTCAACTACCTGGTTGTAGGACAGACCCCGCATAGCTGGTCCAGACAGCAACGAGACAAGTTCTTGGTCGAGGCTAAGTACTACTTTTGGGATGAACCCATGTTGTTTCGCCTCTGTGTTGACCAGATCATCAGGAGGTGTATCCCTAAGGACAAAGTTCAGAGTGTGCTATCTTTTTGTCATGACCAAGCTTGTGGTGGCCACTTCTTAGGAAAGAAAATAGCTGCAAAGGTTCTACAGTCCAGATTTTACTAGCCTTCCCTATTTAACGATGCACACAACTTTGCAAAGACTTGCTCTCGCTGCCAAACACTCGGGACCACGACTAGAAAAGACATGATGCCCCTCCAGCCCATTTTGATTGTCGAGATCTTCAACATTTGGGGTATTGATTTTATGGGCCCCTTCCCACCATCCAACGGCTTTGAGTACATCCTAGTCTCGGTATACTATGTTTCTAAATGGATTGAAGCCGTCGCCACCCGCTGATGTGATCATAAGACTGTCATGGACTTTGTTAAGTAGAACATTTTTTCCCGATTTGGAATACCAAAGGCCATGATCAGTGATGGTGGAAGTCATTTTATTCACTCCTAATTCCATGCCCTACTTAGAAAATACGAGGTTAACCACCGCATCGCTACCCCGTATCATCCGCAAACAAATGGGCAGACTGAGGTCTCAAATAGAGAAATCAAGAACATCCTACAGAAGATTGTGAGACGTGATAGGAAAGATTGGTCCACACGACTGGATGATGCCCTGTGGGCATACAGGACCACTTTCAAGACCCCGATAGGCATGTCGCCTTATCTCCTGGTCTTTGGCAAAGCCTGCCACCTTCCTGTCGAATTGGAACACCAGGCTTACTGGGCCGTCAAGCAGTGTAACATGGATTCTCAGTTAGCCGGTGCGTAGAGGATGCTCCAACTCTCTGAGCTCGAAGAAATTCATCGGGACACCTTTGAGAACAGTTGACTATATAAGGAGAAAATGAAAGCTGTCCACGACCGACTCATCCATAGAAAGACCTTTGAGTCTAACCAGCAAGTCTGGCTTTTCGATGCCTGCCTTAAACTCTTTCCAGGGAAGCTTAGCTCCAAGTGGACAGGACCATTTAGGGTGGTCAAGCCCCACTCCAATGGGGCGGTTGAAATCGCTGATCCAAACATTGGGCATACTTTTATAGTCAATGGCCAAAAGTTGAAACACTTCCTAGCCCAGGTTCCCCCAAAGGAGTGTGTCACCCTCATTGAGGGATGACACAAAGCACTGTCCAGCTGGAGGCATTAAAATCAGCGCTTCCTGGGAGGCAACCTAGAAGATTCAGACTGATCAGGTATTCTACTTCATTCAGGTAATATCTTTTCAAACCCCTATTGCATCCATGTATTTGTCAATGAGGACATTGTCCAACTTAAGCATGGGGGTGGTAAATTGCATAATCCTGAGCTCATTTAATCAATCTGAATAGAATAAAATTAAAATTAAAAAAAAAATTGAATTTAGGAAGAAAAACTCAGGCAATAGAAATTTGTCAATAGTAGGAAATAATATGGAAAGGACTTGAACACTTACACCTTTCAGGCCTTCAGGCTTAATCAGCCATGGTGTCCGTTAAAATATGGATTTAGCTTCAAATCCTTGCTACCTTAAGCTACTCTAATCCACTAACTAAATAAGGTGATAAGTATATGACTTATCAACTCACCCTTTAACTCAGAAGGACTTTTAGTCTAAGCATCTACACACATTCTTGCACAGACTCACTCCTCGGAGATTCTGACAGAAATTGGGTAGCTAGTGAACTCTCTACAATGGTATGGCTGGCAAGTTATCGTGGGTAACAGCCCATTGGCAGGTTTTCCAGAGCCCAGCCACGGGACCACCTCTTCTTCATTGACTCTAGGTAAATTTGAGATCAGGGAAGCCACCTACCAAATTAAAAAAAAATGGAGAAAAGAAAGAGAATAAAATAAACCACACTTCACTGCACGAGTATGGCTGGCAAGTGATCGTGGGTAATAGCCCATTGGTCAGTTGTCCAGAGCCCAGCTCAGTAAATGCACAAAAAGAACCAAAATAATTAAGGAAGAAGTGGGGAAGCAGAGCAAGCCAGGGAGATATATACTGGAAAAATCCTTGTGTTGACCCCAAGAAAAACAAACGTAGGGAGAAAGCTATCGATCGAACAAATACACCTTCAGGCAAAACACTTCCTCTTTCGGTCACCTAGGGGTGTAGAAACCTAGAGTCTATCTAAATTACCGTTGAGTGAGTCTATCATGATCTTCACACCAAGATGCTTAGCACTTAGAGTTTTGTCCGAGTTTTGGGTGGGTTGGGTAGTCGTAAAAAGTTACCAACACACTCTTAACTCCAAAAAAATCTAAAAATAAGAAAAAAAATATATACATTAAAGCAAGGATTCAAGCGATTTATATTTTGGCAGACACCTGGGCGCTGCTTAGTCTTTGTAGATTAAGATATTAGTATATTTCCTCCCATTGACAAGTGACGAAGTGTCCAAGTAATTACTTCTTAAATTCTGACTGCAAATAAAGGCTAGAATAAACCTTGCTAGGGATACCAAGGAGTAAGCATGGGGGTATGATAACACTGCATCGTGGGGTGATAAATCTGTCAATTAGGGTCTATCTGAAGAGCAAAATGTACAGATAACACATCACAAATAGAATGGGAGCATTGCATGCATCATACATCAAGATTTCCTATAAAACAGTATTAATGGCCATTTGTATAAGTACTTGTCAAAACAGGCCTCAGATGAGCAATCAGACCGCATGGATGGATTCAGAGCGACGAACGAAGTCCAACGGACTCGAAATTGGCCAAATCCGACATCTGGAGCTCTTGCAATGGGCACAAGAAGTTCTGACCGTTGATCTAATGATCAACAGCCCAAGGCGTGCCACGTGCCACCCGCTCGTTGCATCCAGACCACCGCCCACTTCTGCCTTCACCAGGAGGATGAATCTCAACCATCGATCTTCGATCGAATGGCTGAGAGCTACCCGCACGCCCTTTCTTACCGCGACAAAGCAGCTGGCGTAGTGCAACGGTCGACCATCACACACCCATGCAGCCGGCGAGGGTTCGAATCGTGCCTCGCGGAAATCAGAAGGTGAAGGTGCACACCAGGGAAATTCCACCACAAGATCAGCAGCGGACAACGCGGATGAAGCGATGCCGTGCAATCTCGCACATCCAAGGCCGACGCCTGTGATGACACGGGGAGCGTGGGCTCGATCCAAGTGTGCACCCCACGAGCGACATCAGCCGTTCGATCCGCGATCGGACAGCTCTCAAGCCGCGCACACGGATTGTGAGCAAGGAAGCATGCACGTGCGCAAGCAACCGTCGGGCAGGGGGCTTCACCAACATTTTGGGAAGGGTTTTAGTGACGTCTCGAATGTCACTAAAACCCCTTCTTCATTTGGAAAGACCTTTTGCCTATATAAACTCCACCAACCACCCATTCAAGGCATTCAATTCCACTTGCAAGTGTTCTACCCCACTCCTAGCCACCATTAGCCCTCTTTGTAGTCGCCAGAGATGACGAGCCACCGACGGAGCCCCCCTCCGCCGCCGTGGCTGCCTCGCCGTCTTCTCTCTCTCTCTTTCCCTCTTTATCTTAAGCTTTACTTTACTTGTGTTTAGTTATTTATTTAGTGTTGTAATTGTAAAACCAAAGTTGCATGTTAAATGAAGCTGTTTCCTATCTAGCTACTTGCCCTTTTTTTATGTTTAAAGTTGCATGTGTGAATGAAGAAATTCTAACCCTATTCTTTCTCTCTCTTTCTTTCTCTCTCACTTATTTTTCACCCATGACTTTTTCGCAAGCAAAAACCCATTTTTACCGTGACATTAAGTGACAAGAAAAATCCGATTTTCACACCTCTCTGAGATCGACACTTAGACTCATGTCTATTTCATCATTTAAAACCGACGTTGCGAGCACAAGCTATAACAACTCTTCTAAACACATGCATCCCGCCACGTCAACGGTCACTTTCACTCATTTCACCCAGATTTTTATTGCAGTCCACCTCATTCACTAGAGTCATCCTAGATTTGAGGCTTCCTAGCTTCCAGATCTAGAATGTGCTCGAATTTCACAAGGGAGGACCTCCCATTCATCTCATCTAAACACAAAGGTTCTCCATGTGTGCTAAATTATGTTGATTTGGTCGTTTAGCTCTAATTTGGTTTGAGAGTGTGAACGAAGGATTTTTAGTGATTTGATTCCAATTAGTGTTTATCGACTAGATGTATTGTGTATTTGCATAAATTAGGTTCCATATGATGGTTTTGAACTGTATGGGATATGTCTTTAATGATTTATTAAGTTTTACCCAAAATCTATATGGATCTCTGTTTTCTTCTCATTGAATTGTGATATTAGGTCAATGAGATCAGTTAAACTAATTATAGACCTAATCAGTGATTTGGAAGGTTTTGAAGTAAGGTGAGGAAGATCTAAGAATAGGGATTGATTAAGTTGTTAACATGGTTTAAGATTTGATATGGATTTGAAAGGATTTTCAAACACCTTTAAATTTATTTGCGAGGATAGAGATGCATATTTTTATGATTTTATTGCCATTTGAAGGTGTTTAGTTTTCAAACTCAAAATTATAGATTTTATTTTGTCTTGGTTTCTCAAATCTAAACTCAAATTAGTCCAACATTGGTTTAAATGAACATTCATGTGCTTCAGATCAGACTTCTCAGTTCTGATCTAGACTGGATTTTGGGTAAACTAACATTGCAACAACAGCAACAGTTGCTGGGTTTTTGAAGTGCTCCAGTAACATCAGTACTAGACCCTTAATACAGCAATATCAGTAGCAGAAGCTACAGATTCTCATGAGTAGCAATTGCTGCTATTTTGACAATAGCATTGGCTGAATGGCTAAATTTTGCGGCGGATTTGAGTTGTAATGTAGCTAACATGTGTATATGGCTAGAGCATTTATGTACAAGCATTCATGTACTTGAATTCGATTGTAATTTAATTAGAGTTGCTTGTAAATCAGATTTGAACATTGTCAGCTGATGGGAACACTATCATGAGCACTGACTAGCTCATTTTGACCTAGAAAAGAGAATAAAAGCTCCTACATAACCAACTGGAGGTCTTAATTCCATTAATAACCATTCTGAGATGAAAGTAAGAAACAAGTGGTAAAACTGTAATTTTACCACTGCAGTACAACAATGGGTTTTCTCATGGGCTAAACATAGGTCAAATGGTCTTAACAAGATAAAAAGTGGGTTGGTTCAAACAGAAAAAGGATGTGAATTCTAGGAATTAAATGATTTCTTATAACCCTAAAACAAACCCACTTGATTTAACAAGGTTATGGTAAGGATAAAATTCACCTAAACCACCTAAAAATCATGGAAAAATATTCTCTAGGGTTTAGAACCTTCAATTTGACCCTTGGAACCTATTTTGACCTAAATTGAGGTCTCAATTAAATATTGGCCCTAAATTGGGTTTTCGCATAAATTTCCTAGTCAAATGTGGTCAAACTCAAAATCCAACTTCACCATTGGATTCCTTAGGTCCAAATTAGGTTTGTACCAAAATTTGAACCTAAGAGGAATTCATCTTGACCCACTTTGCAAACAAGTCCAGTCCAATTACATTTCTACCCCTATCTTTCGAAAACCTATGTAGAAACCCCCCTATCTTCCTCATCATTCTTTGCAATTAGGTCCCTCTACTATTATAGCAAAGGGAATCCTACTCCGGCGAGGTTTCAAAGGCAAGAACTCTCTGATCTCTCAGAGAATCCCCTTCAAAATTGAAAGGGAGATTCTCTGATAAATCTCCTCCAATGTGAACCCATTGATGAGCCCTAATTCCTTCCCAATCTCTCATGCAAACGCATGAGAGATTTGGGTCTCTCTAAGTTTCCATCTCCTGCGAGATTGCCATGCTTGGAAGCTTGGCTTCCATTGACAAACCCAACCTCCAGGACCAATTTAAGAAACTCTAATCCATTCCGCACCTCCTCAACTTGGAATTGGGCCGATCCACCCCACTTCTCTCGTCGTTGGCCACAACCTCTTCGCAAGCTCCAGTGGCTCCGTCCCCTCTCTCTCATCACCCAACCATAATACCAGTGGTTGGGTTGCCTTTATTGGAACCTTGTTCCATATCTTGTTTTGGTGTTAACAAAATTATTATGGATTAATATTTGCAATTGAGTGCTTTTCAGATTTAGGTGAAGATCAAGGCAAACAGGAAGTGATGGAGGCATGATGATGAGAAAGAGAAGATGATGACAAGGAGGAGGCAAGATGACAAGGATGAGTCGAAGTGAAGACAATCATCTTTGACCTTTAGTTTTTTAGTTTAGATTTTATTTTTATAGATTGTATATGCCTCTTAACAAAGAATCATAACTTAGATCGTAAAATCAATTAGAGATAAATTAGGATTTATATTGCGAACATTTTCAAATTATATAATGAATTAAAACACTTAAAATAGGTACTTGTAAGCAAGTACCAGTACTGTTCATCAGTACTGGTATTTGCAAGGCACAAGTTTGAGAATTCGTCTCAAACTGTGAACAAGTACCAGTATTAACCATGAGTACCAGTACAGGTTGGCCACAGGTTGAAGGCTTAATTCTGGCCTGAACCTTACAAGTACCGGTACCCATGATGAGTACAGGTACAGGTAAGTTACTGTGCCCAAGGAATTCCAAACCTGGGAGTCACAAGTACCGATACCCATGATGAGTACCGGTACCAGGACTCATGTACTGGTGGTAGTGAGCTGCTAGTACCGGTACAGGTACTTTAGTACCGATACCAGGTAGCTGTTGGCTAAAAACTGAACGGCTAAAAAAATAATTCCAAAAATATGATCGTTGGGAATTAATTCCCAATGTCTAGTAGACAAGTATCCTAGGTCTTAAACTCTATAAAATGACCCTAGGACTCTTTGTTTGCATACAAGAAACACAAGAAATAGAGAAGAAAAATTCTAGATCTATATTACATTTTTCCACCACATATTCAAGAGAAGGAATAGTTTGCTGCTCTCAAACTCTCTACGCTTTTGCAAACACTTCAAGAATGTGTTTTTCTCACGCATCTACAAAGCAATTCACACTCATTCTAGGCTCTCAAATTGGTATCGTCTTTTAATTATTGTTGAGAGGCTTAGGTTCTCGTTGTAAGATTCTTTTTGTCTTACACCTGTAGTTCTTTTGTATTTGAGCTTGTTGCTCGTTGGGTTGTAACAAACTCGTTATTGTACTTGGGTTTAGGTAACCCGTTAATTACCTCGATTAGTAAATTGATTCTCTTGGGGTTTAGAGAATCGAGTTAAAAACCCTAAGCTGGGAGGCTTAGGTAGTTGAGTACCCAAGGGAGGGGAACTACTATACATATTGTGCCTATTTCTGTGATTGTATTTTGTGCAAATCTTTTTGTTATTAATAACAGTGTGCTAAAGTATTTTTGTGCGTGTAGATAACCATATATTACATATCTTCAGATCCTCTATCAAATGGTATCAGAGCTTCATCAGCCTTCCTCTCGTTCATCCGCGTCAGCCATACCAGCTTGATGCCACCTCTGCCCCTGTCGTCGCTGTCGCCTCACCTATGTAGAGCTTCATCTCCAATGACGACAACACGAGCCGGCCGCCATCCCTGCCTCCTTCGTCCTTAGGTTAGGTCAACCAACTTCTCTCACCCTCCTCTTCCTGTTCCCCTTCTTTATTTCTTAAAATTATCCCTCGATGCCATTAATCACCACCACCTTCTTCATCTCTGGCCAGACCTCCGGCGAGGCATCCCCGCTGCTCCACACCTCCATCCGCCTTGCCAACTACCCCATAAGCACTGCAACACTCCACTGATCATAAACCCTCACTCCACTCACCGCACCACGCCCCCAGAACACCCCCCGAACATACCCACTCTCACGCACACAAGGTGCCCTAGGCACGCACACTTCGGCCACCCCACGCCATGCTGACCCTCGCACTACGTTCGCTGTGTCTCAGCAAAGCTACCTGAGCTTTCTGATGAGGATGCCAGGTCCTTATTGTGTTGACAGGTTTGGAGGCCCGCTGCCATTGACGCACGCAAGCTACTAGCTTGCAAGCTTGCTCTAGGTCTCCTTGCTCCAAGCTAAGAGTCCCAGGGTGTGTGGACTCCTCTCGCGCACAGCTCCAGCCAAGCAATTGGCACTGAAGATCGAAGTAGCCATTGTAATCAAGGGAAGACTCCTACTGCAGATGCATGCAAAAGGAGGTGGGAGGATAGTCCCACCTCAGAAGCTACTAGCGTGCCGTAGTGGAATAAATTGAAAAAATACAGTAGGCTCTTCACCTCCTGGCCATGGGGTGAGGTCCCACTCACCGTCTCACTGCCTCGTCCGTGACCTGATCCTCACAGACTTGGCTTGACCCATATAACCAACCTGCACTCCTCACCCACCACTGTACGCGTGGTGGGCCTGGTCCTAGGTGTGTACCTGACCCGATTACCCGAGAAAGCAGCTCTGGGAGAGTGAGCCTAAGAGAGAAAGAGGAAGAGAGATCACTGGTGGGTAGGGTTAGGTTTTGCTCTCATAGGAAAGAGAAGAAGAAGGAGCCAAGGAAGAAGAGGGAGGAGGCTAGAGACGCTAAGGGAGGAGAAGGCAAGGACTGAAGAGGAAGAAGCTAAAGGCAGAAGAAGTCACCTGAAGAAAAGAAAGAAAGAAGAAGGAAGGAAGTTGTCAGAGATAGAAATCAGAAGAAGAGAAAGAAGACAGAGAAAGAAAAGAGAAGACAAAGAGAAGAAAGAGCCAATGACAGAGAAAGGAAGAAGAAGAAGAGAGAAGGGAGATTACAAGACAAATCAGAGAAGAAGAACAAAAATCTGAGGAAAACATTGTAGCACATACTTTTAAGACATCTGATTTTATAATTAGACATCCAATTTTCCATAAGTCCTCATTATATCTCTTGCTACATTTACTCCTATTATCCATATACTCATGCTTTATATTTTTCATTAGATTTTTGAGCAATATTATGTGTTCAAATTGCATTCATTGAGCTTGATGTATGAATTCCATTTGCTCCCTGTGTTCGACCTTGGACTTAAAACTTCGAATAATAAAATCTATTTGTTTTTGAGTGATTTCAACTATACTACGATGCATCTATTTAAAAACCTGATTTTGCCTCGTGAACATTTTGGCACTGTTGCCAGGGAGCAACACGCAATTCATCACTAGTCTCTGCATTATTTTAATTATATTTGAGCACAAGCTTGCCCTATTTGTTTTATTGTGATTTTGTAAGGAATTTCACAAGGAGATCTCCCATGCAAATCAACCACTCCAAGGCAAGTAACTTCTCTATTCTTCCCTAATCAAACCTCCTAATCATCGGAAGACAAAAAGGAAACAATCAAATTAGGAATCACCTGCCTTCTTTTTAAAGTAATTATCATTTAAAAAGGCTAGTTTCCTGATTTGCGATTTTTTTTTTCACATCTTATGGGAGTTGAAGCGATTCAACCTAGAGATCCTACCCCAAATTCCTGTGCCTATTAGGGATCACGCTTAATCTCTAAACCTCCGTAGACTACGCACTTCTCATTTGAAGTCCAAGGAGAATGTTTGTGAAAATCAAAGAGGACTGAAAATAAGAGCCAAATTAGGGTTTCTACATTAGGGTTTTGGACTGCTAGTTCACACCTGCATGAATAAAAGGAAACAAACCTGCTCGCATTTGTGTGCTACCCTAGCCCTTGATTGAAAAGATTTACTCAAGAAAAACCCTAAAATCAGATTCTAAACTCACTTGAACCTTAAAAATATGTGGACCTAATAACCTGGGAGTCAAATCAGAGTGACTTCTAGGTCTCGACCTAGAGTCATTTTACCATCCTTAGGGTAGGTCAGGTGAAGTTGGACTACATTGTAAGCCAACCAACCTCCAAATTAAGTCATGAGTCCAAATAACTGCTAATACAAGTGAAACCAAAGGCACAAACTAGGACATAAAACTGGTAGACTTAAGAGGTCAAGTTATCCATTCTGGCTTACTTGGACCATCAGTGACAAGAGAGGTTGGGTGGGGGAAACCCTGTAACTCGTGGGGGTGCTCTACCGTGTAGGGGTCTTTGCGGGACTCTCCCTCTCTAGCTGCCCAGATAATTCTCAGGTGGACGACTTTCTGATCCAGGGGTATCATCTGCCCTGAACCTCCATAGTCATCTAAACATCTTTGGGTGCCTTGATTGGGTCAACAACACATCCAATCCCTCACCCCATCTCTTTAGAGCACACACAGATTTTCTTTGGGAGTCTCTATTCAGATCAAATCACTTTGATCCAAACTTGAATTCTGATTCTACATCTTGATTCCACCAAGGGATCCAAATATGCAGCCTGGTTACTTAGGAATACCATTCAAGAAACCTGAATCACAAAGATCCATGAGAGATAGAATGATTGAGGATGCCCTTGAATTTTATGAAATTGAATACAAAACCTCAAAACCAGTAGAAGACATTCAGGTTAGTGTACCAACAACAACAACCTTCATCATAAACTGTGCCTAATTACTATTAACAGAAGCTACAAAAGGATCAACCCGAGACATTCTCATAACAGGATACATTGAGATAGAAAAATTGCATAACCTTGAATACCTCCAATGCATGACAAATCCTGTACTTTGGGAACAACACTAAGATGATCTTGAAAAATGGGAAGAGATGATGAGATTATTGAAACAAGTTATCAATAAAAAATACCCATACATGCCACAAACAAATAATGAACCATCTTGGAATAATATTGAGGACCAATCTAATTTCCCAAATCCCGTGTTTTAGTCACAAGGTTGTTGTGGATTCCCAACCCAGATGGAAAATAACATGCCTAATCTTGAATTAGGTTGGGAAGTCCCAATTGCAAGAGAACACAATTTTCGACCCGCCCCAGAAAACCAACACCTTGGTTCACTGATGAATCCATTTTAATGGACTTGTATTACGCCTAAGTAACTTTAATCTTAACTTTTTGGTTTGTTAATAACTACATTAAGTTATGGAATATTTGTATGCATCATGATTTAAGTTTATAACATTCTATAACTTAGTGTGTAATGATTATGTTCTTTTTATGTGCAGGAATAATATTTGGCAAAAGAATAAGGAGGGGAGGGTAAATTACCCTTTCAAACGACCGGCGACATTTCTTTTCCCCATTCTCCAGGCACCCTCAACAGCCCCGGTCAAAAATAGCTAAGGGATTTGAAAATCCCTCAACTGACGCATGTGGGGAGAGAGGAGTTGAAAAGGGGGCGGAGAAAGGAGAGGGTGATCTGGATCTTCCCCCATGCGGGGAAATGCTCTACCACGTGCACTGTGCACCAAGAACACCGCCCACCTGCACCTGCACCAAGCAGCACGTTACCACTATAGGAGTTTGCCTTCACCCGCAGGCCTGTTCAGGCGCAACACCAAGCACCTGCAGTCGCCTTCAAGCACCCGAAGGCGCTGCGTCTGCCCCTGCCAGGCCATGCCCGCAGGCACATCCTCCCTTCCAGCGCCATCACCCCATCTTGCCCTTCAATCGCACAAGCGCCCATCCACCTTCCAGCACCTCCTTGCAGCGTGCCCCCCACCTCTGCAGACCCGCCTCGCCTCACCAGTCGCTCCATCCAGCGCTCCCTCCAACCATGCCTGAAGGCGCTGTGTGCCTTCACCACTGCCAGGCCAGCACCTGTAGGTGCTGCATAGTCGCTCCGCTCACCCGTGCCCCTGCCAAGCACCGCAGGCACCGCACCAGAGCCCGCCTTCGCACTCGCAGTGCTTCCCCTCTTTGCAGACCACCCTAGCCACCTGTAGGTGCCCACTCCTTCTCCACCTTGTGCCCCTGCAGGCATGCGCCTCAGCCTCCACTGCCTTCAGGTGCACCACCAGGTGCCCGCTCCACCTTGCCCTCTCTCGCAAGCGTGCCCTTCTCCAACGCCTGCCTTCTCAACCGCACGCCAGCACTCGTCTCCAGCATTGCCTCACCAGCCACTCCATCCAGCACTCCCTCCAGCCGCGCCTGAAGGCACGGCGCGTCTTCACCACTGCCAGGCCCGCACCTGCAGACACCACAGCACCCCCCCTCCACAAGCGCTGCACAGCCGCAGGCACTGCACCGCACTCCTCCTCCAACGCCCTACATAGCCACACTGCCCCACAGGTGTTCCTCCTCCAGCGTTCTTCTCCTCCATCAGCCGGCCACCTCCAGCCATCTTCGTCGACGCCGCAACCTCCATCAGATTAGCCACGTCTTTGCCAACCTCCCTTGCGGTTAACAGCCCCGCCGGTGCTCTCTCTCTCTCACGAGGAGAGAGAGAGCAAATGCTCTATTTTTCATTCAATTAAAAATTACATCTAATGCCATTGCCACCAGAAATTAATTTTTGATTTATTATTATTTTATTATGGCAAAATTGCGTAAGCACACTCATACTTTCTTATAATTGCAAGTTATTGTTATTCACCTATTTCAAGATTAGTTTTGGGATTAACATGTGCACCAATTTTCTCTAGTTTATGTCAATTGAAAATTACATAAAATCATCATATATTTATTGAAGATTTCAGTGAGGGAAAATTGCACATATACCCTTTTATTTTTGAGTTATTGTGAATCTTCTTTCCATCGCATTTTATGTTAGATTTGACTAGGAATTTCGCACTTAACTGAAAGAATATGAAATAATCAAGAGTTTATTGCATAATTGCCTCCCTGTGGACACGACCCTCTCTTCTGTGAGTTGTTATTTTTATTGTTGATTAGTTGATTTTTCCACCACTTAAATACAACGCATAGCGGAAAATCGACTCGTCATTCACCAAGCATAGAATTCTGAAACTCCTGTAATGATGAGATTAAAATAGAACCTCTTGAGGGTGTAAATTCCACCCCTTATTCTGATAAGGTGACCCTTAAAGGCAATCTTGACCTAGATTCTAGTAATTCAACCCACATTCTCAGCCTAGAATCTATATCTGAATCTTATTGGGAAGATTACAAGGCCCTGTATGCCGAAGATCAAAGCTTAAATGAACAATATGGTTGTGGGCCTTTATTTGATGAATATCCCTCTCCAACATCCTCAAAGATCCAGATCGATTTCTCAAAAGTCACGCCAATCTATGATATAGAAGTCGAAAAGTTGGAGGAGTGGGGGTTTGATTCGGCCTTTCCTATAAGCCTAAAACTTGAGCCTAGACCAGATAAGGACACCTCTTTAAGCTCAGAATCTACATATAGGCTAGACCTAGGTTAGGCTGCTGAGTCTACATTGTATGATTTATTCTGTGGTGGAACCCCTGATCTTGAATCAAACTTAGAACTTGATTTTCGCAAGTCCTCTGACGATTTCGAATCTTACCATGATTTCGAAGAACCTTTGTTTCCTGACTACGACTAGCCAATCTACGACCTTAGCTCACATGATTCATTCTCCGACTCCGACTCTGAGGTCTTTGATCCCAAGATCACTAATTTAAATTCAGGTTCTGGTGAGATGGAATCATTTCTTTTCAATCCTCAGGAATCAAAACCAGAAAATGAAGAGAGTGACTGCAACCCAAAGTTTGAATCTTTTCTTGACTCAGATTTTCCTCATCCTATAAATACTCTTCAGGAATTCACTTTGAATTTGGTAGCTACTATGAGGACTCTCTAAATGAAACCACCTATAACTCCTTTCTAGAAGAGCTCTCATATGCAAGTCTTATTGAAGCCACCTCCTTCGCATATACAGAACCTATCCAAACCCGTTTTCAACCCCAACTCGCAACCAGACTCAATTTCTATTCTGATTCTCCTCTTACTGAGCCGATTGCAGATGATTCGCCTCTACATCTTTATCGAGTTTCGGACATTGATCAGATCACAAATCATGCTCCATCATTCTCTGATCACTCTTGTAGGGTTTTCGCAGTATCCACTAATTACTTTATGGGTCCCTACTCCAACCAGGCTAATTCGACTCAGCCAAACCCTAAATTCACACTTCCACATCATTCTAAGCTCCATAGTATATGGTGGTTTCCACATCTCTTGATCTACACTTATCAAACCACCAGATTGATTGGGTTTGGGCTGCATCATCAGCCCATTGATCTGAACAAGCACCTGGTTAGACCAACCAGGCTCTTGATCAAGGTGCTTGTTCTACAAAACTCAACTAATTTAACCCCTCCCTCTCCATATCATTTCCCACTCGACTGAAGGCATTGAATTTAGCGCTTAACGGGAGGCAAACCGTCATTCTAAAAACTTGAGATACTTCTGATTATCCATCTGTATTTAACGTCTATTGCACCCTAAGTTCGACCTTAGAATAGTTGATCCCACCTCTGGTACACGTGCCACAGCCTGAAATCGTCTGCAATACTCATTCGCGACCCGTTCGCCCACCTGATAAATCCTGTTCTAAATTCCTGAAACCCAAACCTGTTCCACACCCTCCGTTTACAATGAGGACATTGTAAAACTTAGGCATGAGGGGGTGGTAAAGTGTAAACATACAGAAATCAAAATTCAGAAGGGTTCTCACAAAAAAATACCAAAAAAATAGAAAATGGTGAAAAAGAACAAAAAAAATTGGAGGAGAAAAGAAAATTTTGAGGCCATACAAAACTTAAGGAGGAAAAGTGAAAAATGTCAAAAAGGAGCACAAAATGAAAAGAAAAACGAAGAGATGGTCATTGGTAAAAACTTAAGGGATTAACTAAGTTCTAGAGCATATCAAGAAAAAGAAAATGAAAGAAAAAGGTGCTAATGAGACACAAAAGAGATTAGTAGGAACGCTGATCCTAGGCCACTTAGGCTAGACTCCTAAGCTTAAAAATTCAAGTATCCGCTAAGATCTGGATAGTCCACAAGAGGTTGGGGAAAATGCGAAGCTTAAGTATTAGGTCTAAGGTTTAGGGAGTATTCGACCTCGTTAGCGGACCTCTAGTTTGTGGGACTCAATAACCTAAGCACCCTAATCAACACACAGTTTGGTTTAGTGCACATAATTATCAAAATCACACAAAAGTGTTTAAATGTTATCAAAAAGTCGCCTAGATTAGGAGCGGCCAATCAACACAATTTGATTTGTCTCCTGGCACAAAATGTTGATTGCCAGGGTCTAGATTTAGCTACAAAACACCATGGGTAGTATTATCTCAAAATCTCGAAAGCCAGGGTTCTGGGGGTTGCCATGGGCAATGCTATCATGAAGCATCGATTGCCAGGGACAATTCGAGGATTGATGAAGGGGATGAGGAATTCGATACAGATCGTGTTGAGAAGCCAATCCGAAGCTAGAAATAAAAAGAAAAGATAGAGAAAACTCTCCAAACAAAGAAAATCCTCTGTCTCTCTCTTACAAAAAATGCACTGTAAACTGAATCGAGGCTAAAATATGTTACAAGCATGGGTGCTTTAACCGTGGAGTCCAACAAACCTTAGGATAGTTCCTGTGGGCCTTAAAAACCTCTGCAAAGGACTGAGGTTAGAGCTGGTCAGGTCCAGATCTTGGTTTGTACTTGAGTACCTCTAGGCCTACTATCAGCATTCTAACCTAATCAAAAAGAAAAAAGCACTCATCATAATTTGTGAACATCATGGAACTATGGTCTAGAATAGAAGTTAAAACCTTAAAATATTGCTAAGGGACTAGCAAAAGCTAGGCATGGGGGTATGATGGGAACACCATCATGAGCCCTGATTAGCTTATTTTGACCCAGAAAAGAGAACAAAAGCTCCTACATAACCAACTAGAGGTCTTAATTCCATGAATAACCATTCTGAGATAAAACTAAGAAATAAGGGGTAAAACTGCAATTTTACCATTGCAGTACAACAACGAGTTTTATCATGGGCTAAACACAGGTCAAATGGTCTTAACAAGCAAAAAAGTGAGTTTATTCAAATAGAAAAGGGTTCATGTGAATTCTAGGAATTAAATGATTTCTTGTAACCCTAAAATAGACCCACTTGATTTAATAAGGTTTTAGTCAGAATAAAATTCACCTATACCCTCTATAAATCATGGAAAAATATTTCTCTAGGGTTTAGAACCTTCAATTTGGCCCTTGGAACAAATTTTGACCTAAATTGGGGTCTCAGTCAAATATTGGCCCTAAATTGGTTTTTCGCATAAACTACCCAGTCAAACATGGACAAACCCAAAATCCAACTTCACCATTGGATTCCTCAGATCCAAATTAGGTTTGTACGAAAATTTGGACCTAAGAGGAATTCATCTTGACCCACTTTGCAAGCAGGTCCAGCCTAATTACATTTCTAACCCTATCCTTTGAAAACCTCTGCAAAAACTCCCCTATCTTCTTCGTCATTCTTTGCAATTAGGTCCCTCCACCATTATAACGGAGGGAATCTTACTCCGAAGAGTTTTCAAAGGAAAGAACTCTCTGATCTCTCAAGAATCCCTTCAAAATTGAAAGGGAGATTCTCTGAGAAATCTCCTCCAATGTGAACCCATTGATGAGCCCTAATTCGTACCCAATCTCTCATGCGAATGCATGAGAGATTTGGGTTTCTCTGAGTTTCCATCTCCGGCGAGATTGCCGTGCTTGGAAGCTTGGCTTCCAAGCACAAACCCAACCTTCAGGACCTATTTAAGAAACCCTAATTCATTCCTCACCTCCTCAACTTGGAATTAGGCCAGTCCACCCCGCTTTCTTCTCTCCTTGCCGACCATAACCTCTCTGTAAGCTCTGGTAGCTCCATCCCCTCTCTCTCGTTGACCAACCAAAATACCAGTGGTTGGGTTGCCATCCTCTCGTTCATCTGCATCAGCCATACCAACTTGACATCGCCTTTGCCCCTATCGTCGCCGTCGCCTCACCTACGAAGAGATTCGTCTCCGACGATGGCAACACGAGCCGACCGCCATCCCTGCCTCCTTCATCCTTAGGTTAGGTTAGATAACTTCTCTCTCCCTCCTCTTCCTGTTCCCTCTATTTCTTGAAAATAACCCTCCATGGCACTAATCACCACCACCTTCTTCATCTCCACCCAGACCTCCAGCGAGGCGTCCAAGCCACTCCACACCTCAATTCGCCTCTCCAACTACCCCATAATCTCCGCAACACTCCACTGATCATAAACCCTCACTCCACTCACCGCGCCACACCCCCAGAATACCCTCTAAAGACACCCACTCTCATGCACACAGGGTGCCCTAGGCACACACACTCCGGCCACCCCACGCCACGCCGACCCCTGCACTACGTTTGCCGTGCCTTGGTGAAGCTGCTTGAGATTTCTGATGAGGCCACGAGTCCATTTTCGTGTTGATAGGTTTGGAGGCCAGCCGCCATTGATGCACGCAAGCTGCTAGCTTGCAAGCTTGCTCCAGGTCTCCTCGCTCCATGCTAAGAGTCCCAGGGTGTGTGGACTCCTCTCGCGCATAGCTCCAACCAAGCAATTGGAACTGAAGACCGAAGTAGCCGCTGCAATCAAGGGAAGACTGCTACTGCAGATGCATGCGAAGGGAGGTGGGAGGATAGTCCCACCTCGGAAGTTGCTGGTGCGTTGCAGTGGAATAAATTGAAAATTTGCAGTAGGCTCTTCGCCTCTTGACCATAGGGTGAGGTCCCACTCACCCTCTCACCACCTCATCCGTGACCCAATCCTCGCAGACCTGGCTTGACCCGTATACCCGACCTGCAGTCCTCGCCCACCACCACACGTTGGTGGACCTGGTCCCACCGCGTACTCGACCCGATTACTCGAGAAAATGACTCTGGGAGAGTGAGCCTAAGAGAGAAAGAGGAAGAGAGGTTGCGGACTGGTAGGGTTAGGTTTTGCTCTCGCATGAAAGGGAAGAAGCCAAGGAAGAAGAAGGTAGAGGCTAGAGAAGCTAAGGGAGGAGAAGGCAAGGACTGAAGAGGAAGAAACTAAAGGCAAAAGGAGTCTCCTAAAGAAAAGAAAGAAAGAAGAAGAAACAAGGAAGAGGTCAGAGACAGAAATTAAAAGAAGAGAAAGAAGACAGAGAAAGAAAAGAGAAGGCAAAGAGAAGAAAGAGCCAACGACAGAGAAAGGAAGAAGAAGAAGAGAAGAAGAGAGATTGCAAGGGAAGTTAGAGAAGAAGAAGAAAAATCAGAGCAAAGCACTGTAGCACATACCTTTAAGACGTTTGATTTTATAATCAGACATCCAATTTTCCATAAGTCCTCATTATATCTCTTGCTACATTTACTCCTATTATCCATATACTCATGCTTTATATTTTTCATTAGATTTTTGAGTAATATTACGTGTTAAAATTGCATTCATTGAGCTTGGTGTATGAATTCCATTTGCTCACTGTGTTCAACCTCTGACTTAAAACTTCAAGTAATAAAATCTAATTATTTTTGAGCGATTTCAACTATACTACGACGCATCGATTTTAAAACATGATTTTGCCTCGTGAACATCAGCATGTTTAATGCTCAAACCATCCAACATGTGAATTTAATGAATATCATGTTTAAATGTTTGAAAATCTTCTATGAGATGTGATGAATGTGTTTGAGAGCTCTAATCACTTATTCAACCTTTGAAACCATTTTAAAGGCCTTAGGTTCCATGATTAAAACTTATTTAGGCCTCTTTTGTGTTAGTTTTGTAAATTAATAAAAATCATAAAAAAATCATAAAAAAATAAAATAAAGTTGCCTTGAGTAATATCAGGTATTTCTTTAGGTGGTTGCAAAGTTGCAAAGTATTTCGAATGCCTAGTTTGGTAGAACATACCAACCGACGATTCAATCTACTTTGAAACTTAATAAAAGAGCTTAATCTGGAAATACCAAAAAGTGTTTCTCTCTCTCTCATCTCACTTTCTCTCTCTCATCTCCTACCTTTATTATACATAAAAACACCATAAAAACTAGAAAAAGCTCAAAAAAACCTAAAAATACCATGTATATTGTATTTATACTTGTAAATATAACTTAATACTAAGCTATACGTAAATATTGTAATATAGGCAAATAATGTACATAAATAACTTATAATTGTATTATATATATTTAAATAAGTATTTAGGATGATTTACTGTGTATATAACTTTATTATATAATAACATATTAATTTATATTAGAGTAAATATATATAATACTAAGTAATTATAAATAACTGTGTACATGCCTGTAACCATATCTATTACTATACATACATATTTAAGTAACTATATATTTTGTATGATACCTATAAATTAATTTATTTTTGTATTTATTCTAGGTAATTAAGTTATTAAGTTAAATAGTGAAACTATTAACTTAAAATAAAATAAATTAGTAAATTAAGTTATCACTGAAGTAATTTATATTGTACATTTATGTATATTAATTTTAAATAATTTCAACCTATTTGTAACATATTTATACTCTATTATAGTATTTATACCTTAATTATGTATATACCTCTCAAAAATGTGTATTTAAATGTATATAAATTAAAATAAATATTCTAAAATAAAATAAAAAGTGTAATAAATAGCTTATTGTATAAATTAACTAATTATAAAGTCAATTGCTTCATTAATTTATCAATTTGTACATTAATTAAGAAATTAAACCCTAAATTAATGTATATAAATCCTTAACATTAACTAATTTTTATATATAATTAAAGAACTTATTTTTGTAAATTAATTATACAGTTATGTAGCCCTATGTAAGGGCTTTCCATCTATATAACTTATTTACAAATCAGACTTCATTAGGGCTCTCAAATTGAGGCCCAAAAATCATGACTTCAACACTCAACGCTGCGTTGAGCAATGCTTAATTAAACGCTAACTATAGCACCACATCGTGTGGCATCACGTGGGCTATGCAATATAAATTGATTTGTGTGGGATAACGCTTTAGTCATCATATGCGCTTGGCACACCTTGCCATTATACCCCTTCCTCTCTCGAGCATATATGAGCATTTATTGAAACTGATGTCGGCTAGGAGCACATGCATAGTGTGGGCCTTTTAGACCTATAGTGGGCTTAATTTGGTCCTGAATTGAAAATGAAAAAGATACACACTAATGAAACCAGAACCAGGTCAAGTAGTGGTTTGGTCCCACCCACTAGGGGTGTTATGTATCTCACGAAAAACATGATTCGCCAATAGAAAGCCAATTTTTGTTTAAGTGAACAGTAAAAAGAGTGTTGTGCAAACGAGGAACCGACAAATGACTAAGTGTTGAACAGTCGGGAGAGGAGAGCTTAAAAAGTTCTAAGTGTTAGGAAGTTGTGAGAGGCTATGTGTGAAGCCTGTGTGTGTAGTGTGTGTATACATATATGTTTGTATTGTATGTATATATAGTATATGTATATATATGTATATGTATAATAAATAAAAAATATATAATATATATGTACGTATGCATAGTATATACATATATATACATATATATATGTAGACTATAAGATAATAGATCAGTACAAACCTTATTATGTATATATATTTTTGTAAGGTTTCTTTAGTGACATATGTATCCATCACTGTAGATATGTATATATGTATATATGTTAGGAAATATAGTTCTTTTGCCTTAAACATGCACATACTTTTACCAAGGCTATAGCGACACTTATATATGCTACTGTATATATAGTACATGTTATTGGAGTTATTAGTATATGTTAGTATATTTAGTATAGTATACCTAATCTTAGGTATTATTTTGGATAGTTGTACATAATTAACATAGATCGAGTAGTCTTAGTTTTTGATGCCTTTTTAGTTGTAAATATGTTTAAGGCATTATAGTTAGAATTAATTGAACATAATTGACTAATTCATTTATTCTTTGATTCAATGATTCATTTTGTAAATTGACATTTTTTGGAATAAAAGAACATTTTTGGAACATAGAGAGTGATGTATATCAATAACAGCTTCCCAGTGAATGACCTGGAATAAATAAATAAAAATTATGTAAATAAATAAAATGATGCAACATCTGTTGCATTGTGGCAACTATTCTACAATAACGACACCACTAAATCACTATTTTTATTGCAACACGATGTTGGCTGATCAGTTACCTGATTGCGGCCTTTGTAATCATCATGAGGATCACGTAGTTACTGTACACATGTGTTTTTAAATGATTTGAGCCATACATTAGATGACATGTATATAAATACCATTATTTGATTAACATTTGATTTTATTTGGTAAAAAATGGAATTTGATATGAACCATGTACTGCATCACTGTCAACATCTTCATTAATAGGCAAATCAATACCCATTTTGTTTGCCATCTCTAAAGCATGTTTTGTTCATTCATCTTCATCTTCATCGTCATCCACATTGTGTATTACTTTTTCATCTTACTTTAATTTCTTCTTCTTTGGCTCTCTCATCTCCTCCCTTTCATCCTCCTTTGTTTCTTCCTCATCTAGATTTCTCACAAGACTCTCCATCTTTACATCCCCTCTTGCCTTTCTCTTCTCTGTTCTTCATTTTATTCTTTCGACCATTGAACTTGGAGTCCTTCCCTTCTTCATAGTTAAGCAATCTTTTCCTTCTACACATTTGAGTTTCCTCCACCTGTTGTGTCCTCCATTCTGAATGGACTATTCTCTTCTTCATCAATCCCTTCATTACACTCGCTCCCTTTCTTTTCTCCAAGTCCATCTCATTTCCAACTGTACTAAAATTCTCACTTTCATCCTTGTTTTCATTCTCCGTTAACCCTAAATCAAACAATAGATTATCAAAACTATCTTCTAGCCTTTTTCTCATATTCTCAACATAGACTCAATCGACCGACACCTCACTGCCTGAATAGTGACATTAGTTTTATTCTTCTTTCTTGACACTTCTTCTATCAACCTCTCATTAATCATCATTGTTTCATCAAGCTCTTTGTATAACACCTCCAATTTTTTCTTGGATTCTTCCACCTCATCCTTCAGAGCCCTAATCTCTAAAATGCAAGTCTCTCTCTTGCATACTCCATCATCGTCATAGGCATTGAGCAGTTCATTTGACACCTGATATGCATTATCTCTGGCTTGTTAATCAAGTTGTTATCCTAATCAACCATGCAAAAAATGATGTTTAGGTTACTCTGCAATTGTAATAAATGTCATTGTATTGTCGTAGTATAGGGAGCAAAATAACCTACTCATTTATAAATTTTTACTGATTTTGAGTCCAAGTTATTTGTTGGAAAGCTTATTTAGCATAATTCACTAATTATTCTTTATTATTCTTATTCTCTTTATTAAGTTAATTATATTTAATACTACTAAGAATCTATTAATTAATAAGTTATACTTAACACCTAGCTTATAATAAATACATAAGATTATACTTAACTCAATTAATTATAAGTAATTAACTTAATTCAACTTCACTTCATTACTTATGAACACATAGATTGCTTAACTTAACTACTTAACTAAGTTATCTAATTACTTAACTAATTACTTAAGTTATTACTAGTAGATTAATTACTTAATTAATTACATAGTTAGAATACATTAGATACATGAATTAATTGCATTAAAATTAAACAATAGAACATGGCAATTAATTCCATTTGAATGATAAGCATGCATTTCAAAAAAATGTTTTTACAACTAATAAGACATTTAACCTTCACTTAACCTTCAACAAAAGTTCTCTTATTCAATTCATGCTAAGTGTTTTAACACTTAAACTCATCTCCACACAGCACACACATTCTCTCACACTAAACTAAAATTTGGTTTTGTGACACCCCAAACTGAATCAATGGCCCAATGGGTCAAACCACAGTTAAATCGATGCCACATGTCAACATTAGTGCATTCACGCTCATAGGCCACCCCTATTGGGCCACCGAATTGGGTCACCCCTAGTGGGTCGTGCATTATACTGCCTACTTATGGGCTCTACCTATTTTTCTCTCTTTCTTACATGCTCATTTAGGGAGCCCACCCCCATTTTATATTGCCTCAAGCTTTTTCTTCCCACCAATGTGGGATTATGCTATCCACCTTTCCTTTAGCGTGTGCACTTGCAAGTTCACAACTTCATTTCTCCTTTTGTGCTTCTCTAATCAGTCATATCCTTTGCAAATGAAGCTCTGAATCGACTTCAACAGCTTCATCAAAGTTCAAATCAGCACTTTGGATCATCAATTGCTCGATTGGACTCTGTGGAAAGCTTGATCTAAGCTTACTTCCATGGATGCTTATTAGCAGTAGCAGCAGCTTTCAAACACACCTGCAGAGTATGTGGTGAACACCTTAAACTCTCTCTCTCTCATGCTTACTAATTTCTCACAGTGCCGATAACTCGTCAAATGCCTGGAAGCATAGAGGAATGCTTCTCAGACTTAGGGCCACCTGTGTCACACCCTAAAACCTAGGCCCCTTGAAATGACCTTTCTTAAGGGTCCCCATGAATTTCTCAAACCATCGGGATGCTCCCCGATATTTTCACTCCTGCAACTTTTGTTTTTAGAACCCACGCGAATATTTCCAATAAACTTGGAAGCTTTCCCGTAATTCACCCCTACCCACTACGCCCCTACAAGACCTAAAGAACCCAATAAAAACCCCCCAACATCCTCCTCTCACCCCATTGTTTCCCCACTGCAAACGGTACTTTGCACCTTCATTCAAGCTTTAGGAAGGAGAGGGGGAGAGAGGGAAGGAGAGAAGGGGACAATTGGGAGGATAGCTCGCAACTGAGCTCCGACGCTGCGCCAGTGCAAAGTAGCGTGGTGGAGCTATGGCCACGTGTCGGCCGAAGGAAGGGGAGGTGTTGCGGTGTGTGAACTCCAGGGTGAGCTATAGTTGTGCGAGAGCTCTTGGAGTAGTGCATGGGAAGGAGCAACAAGGCAGAGTCAAGCGTAGGGTTGCTGCATGAGGAAGGAGGTGCATTGAATGTCCGAAGCAAGCCTCAGATGACCAGGACTAGCTCTTGACGTCTGAGGGGAGCGTGAGGCTCGAATAGCAGTCTGTCGAGGTGATAGCGGTGTGGGTGCTCTCTATGAGGAGCATGCAGGTAGGTCATGTTGGGCACTCTGCACGTAGGTAGGCTCAAGGCACTCAGACATCCAACGCATTGAGTAGACGTCCGAAGAGCCAGGAAGACATCCGGGAGAGCTACCGCACGCCTGGGGCAAGTCTCTAGTGGCCAGGACTGACGCCTGATGTCCAAACGGGAGGATCGACGATATAATATGTCTGGAGTGTATGCTAGACATCTGATATGAGAATTAGGTGGATTTTGGGTAGGTGGATGATTGGTTTAGATGGGAATTCTGATCTGGTTCAGGCGAACCAGGGAGATTTTTCGGCCGGTTCAGGGCCTAAATGAAGTCCATTTTCTATGAGACAAGTATCATCAGAAAGCTCTTGATTTTCCCCACATTTCTAGATCATTTTTACACTGATCTAGACTTGTTGTAGCATACTGAAAGTTTGGTCAAGTTATTTAATACTCCTTTTTGGCCTTTGATTCGGTATAGGTTCTGAGTTCGGGGGGCAAGCAAGACCTGCGGGGACATTTGGGTTGATTCCTCGTCCCCCATACCTCCCATAAACCTAGGTAGAGTGGCCCTTCCTATCCCGATGAGTTAGTTTCATTTTGAATGCATGTCATGAGTAGCTAGTTAGTGAATTATTAAAATTCTGCAAATGCATTTTGTGAATGAGATGGATAATTGCCTTGTCATATATATGCACGTGGACACATGCATGCTCTAACTCATAATTGATGAATTTTATACTTGTTATACATGTAAAGAATGAATAATGCTTGTTGTGTGTGAAAACGATAACCCTAATGTTGAGATAAGGACTCTTATTGCAATGTCTCTATTTGTTTACTCCATGTTGAATTTCAAATTATGAATAGAGATGCATGTTATTCGCTGATGCTTGAGGTATAATTAAAGGAGTTATAAATGAACCTTAGGGAGAACTAGAAGACTAATTTATCTACTATGATATGAACCTTGGATAGTGATGGAATAATTCACTGACTGTGAGGTACGATTGTTGGTTGAGCTCTAACTTGGGTGAGAGATGGCCCTCATGTATGCACATACCGAGGAGAGCTAATTACCCCTGGTGTAGAGAGTATGCTGGTCCACATGTACGCACATATCGTGGAGAGCTAGTCATCCCTTATGTAGAGAGTAAGCTAGCCCTCGTGTACACAGGTACCGAGGAGAGCTAATCATCCCTTATGTAGTGAGTGAGCTGGCCCTCATGTACTCATGTACCAAGGAGAGCCAATCATCCCTTGTGTAGGGAGAGAGCTAGCCTTCCCTCAGGTTCAGACCCAAGATAGGAATGGCCTTCCTACATCGACTCCTGTTAAGCCCACGGGGCCAACCGGGATAGTCAGGCGAGGGTACGTAGACTAGTGAGGGGTGCAGCCCCTGTTCTATTCTGTGTATGACTTAGAGCATACCCATTAGTGGAAAGGACTGATTGTATGCCAATGTGGGGTAGCTCCCTGTGCGTTTATCGTGCGTGCCATAGTCACTGCTACATCGTGACCATGACCTCGAGGTGGTAGTATGGATGTAGGGCAAACATGTGATGTTCTCTTGGCCAAGAGAGCACTACATGTACATTCTGCATCATAGGAAGACCGCAGCAAGATTGTTCCGTTAGGGAGTATGTGAATCAAGAGATAACTCGACCCTTTACTAGTATAATTGAAATCTCAAATAACTAGTATCTATCATTGGAAATAAAATATGAACAAGCTTGAGATGTTTTCTATTGCCTAAACTATTTACTGTTTGTCCTTAGTTAAATTGTGTTAGTTGAATATATACTTGCCACTCTACTCAGCTTTTGCCGACGCCTACCACTTGCATCTAGGACAAGGAGGTAAGCAGCCAGTTCCACCGGCTACGAAGGGAGTTGGGCCTAGCCGAGCTTAGCCTTAGGTGTTTTTCTTCCTTTCTACTGTAGTCTGGCACTCCTTTTGCTATCGTGAGTATTTATTTTGGAACTAGTTGTATAGTTTCCATTTCTCTAGTTTGTTGTGATGGCTATGAGATAAACATGCTATTCTCTTTTGGTACTGGTTTCTGTTACTGTTACTTTTTAGTTTTGTGTCTTTTATTCATGCTTCTAGCTACAATGCATGTGTGGAAAGTAATACATTTTGGATTATTACTGGTTGGGCAACTAGATCTTGGAGTAGTCGAGGCGATCCAACTCGAGTTCCATGTGAAGCCAGTTTGAGTCACAGCAAGATGGCATCAGAGCAAGGTTATTTTGAATAATGAATCAAAATAATCTGGAAGTAACCATGCATGTTGATGTAGCTAGGATAGCCATCACAATGTTATTTTAACATCACTCTTCAGTCTTGTATTAGATTTGTGTCGTTAGTAATCCTTGTTTTTCCTCTCGTCTCCTTACAAGAGATGCCTTGACGTGGTTGTAGGTGTGGGCGTGGGGGCAGACATGTCAGACCTGGGACTAGGGTTGCCTCACCCCACCATCAGGGTGTCCATCCCAGGACCTTATTCAGTTGATTTGGGAGATCATGCGGGAGGAGATTTAACGCCTACCACCTCGACCACTTCCGCCGCCACCTCATGTCCCTTGAACAGATGCAGAGGGGGATTCGTTTGTGAGACAGAGGAGTCCCTGCAATGTCAGGCGAGGCAAAGGAGGTTAGAAGAGGCCCTACTAACCTGACCACTCCCAGAGCTACCAGGGGAGGAGACACTTCTCGCGTAGCTACTAGCAGGGATAAGCTGAGGGAGGAGGTCACATCCCTCTTTGCTACCAATGTGGCTATTTAGGCTACATGAGAAGGGACTGGCCATCTAGGGTAGTAGCATACCAAATGCTCCCTTTACCAAGCATAGGAAACTGAGCTGGTAGTCAGGGTAACTAGACTCTAGGAGGAGGATAGCAGTCACGAGGCGGGTGTTGGTTGATCGAGCTTTTTTGGATCTGAAAACTAGATATGAGACTCGTAATTCAAATGTGGAGTGGCAAAACACCCAATCAAAGCAAGAGTAAATAAACCACTCACGAAGGAGCAGGTCATGTCCACAGGTAGGCAATGACCAATACAAACTCGTGAGAATAAAAAATTGTTGTTCACGAATGATTTCCTTAAGAAATCAAGCCAAATCTACCTTTAAATAAGTTTACAATGCTATATAAAGCTAAAAGGGCATTTTCATTGAAAAGCAACGATGTTCACAAAAAATATTCAATAAATGGAAAAAAAATATGTGGTAATGGCATGCAAAGTAAAATGTGATGAACCCAAAAATAGGGGAATCCTTCCCCTTGCTTACATGCGTGGACGAGGGATTGGCTGGAGGCGTGAAGCTTGTCGGAGATCAAGTGCAGCAAGGGCTACATGGCGGTGGTGCCGACGAGTTGTGAGGACATTGGAGGTGGTCAGTCGAAGAGGAGGCTGATGTGGGTGTCTAACGGCCTGCTGCTACTGGAGAAGAAGATGCGGGTGGCAGTGTCTACTTGCTGTGGGAGGAGCATTGGTCAGTCGTGTTTCACGTGTTAGAAATCGGGGTTACAAGTAACCCATCGTCGTAGTTGCAAAACATGTCGATCAGATAAAATTTACACTAAAACTTCAAGGGAGTCCCGGGTCGAACAAAGGGAGGCGATGTTTACTTTAGTTGAAAATCATGCTTCGATTCGTTTCCTTTTAGTATTTTAGGGTTTTGTTATTTTTTTGTATTTTTGTAAGAAGAAAACAAGCAAACGTATCACAAGATAGAGATGTGGAACAAATATGATATATATTACTTCCAATGTCAATTACAATAAACTATGAAAGCATAAAAAGAGAGGGGGGTGAGAGGAAATCTCCCGAATCGGCTGTTCTGCAAGACGACGGCGCCTGGGGGAAGCTCGGACGAAGGAGGTGAGGAGCGGGACGACGGAGGTGAGATGCAGGAGGACATCAGGGTGAGGAAAGCTTCAGCGTGGCTCTAGAATGGAGGTGAGAAGATGGAGGTGATCTGCTACTAGAATGGAGGTGGGAGGATGGCTCCAAGGTGACCTATGAACGGGGATGGGAAGTTGGAGGAGTATTTGGAGGGGCAGAGGTTCACTACACTAATAGGCACCTTGGGAGATTGAGAACAAGCTCTAATGGAGCATTGGTAGGCTTGCTAGAGCTTAGGAGTAGGTAGGAGTAGAGTAGGTAGAGATGGCTTGGAAGGGAGGGGGTGTAGGTTCTTTTATAGTGTAGGAGAAGAGGCAAAAATAGATATGGGACCATTAGTGACATCTAGGCCGTCGCTGGAAGCGTCGCTGTAGACAGCTCATGCTTTAAGTTGCCTTTGCTGGTTCACGAAGAATTAGCGACGGCTATAGACATCGCTGTAAGTCCAGCTCATGCGTCGTTGTAGGTCCAACTCACGCATAGTTAGCACTGCTCCCTCGCCTTGCCACGCACGTGCATGCCCACGCGTTGGCGCTGCGCTATGCGTATGTGCGCCTGCATGCTCTCGTGCGCACTCACATTGCTGTGTGCATGCGGTGGCGCATTAATCCGCTAGGCGGCCTGGACTGCGCCACGTGGCGGAGTCTGGGCTGTCCATCTTCTTATTGTAGGGGTTGCTACAGAGGTCGGATTGAGTTGATTTTCGTGCTGTTAGGCTACGATCGTCAACTTGAATCCATCCGCGTGGTCAGATTTATCATTTGAAGCTCCAAATTATGTCTCCTAGTCCCTTGGCCGTTGATCTTCCTCGAACTGCATATGGTGCTACGGGACTTTGATTGAGGCAATTTCAGAGGTGTTGGACTCCGATCGTCATCTTGATCAGATTCGTATGGTTGGATCATCAATCCAAGGCTCTGAAATAAATATCCTTCTCTCCTAACCACAAAAAGGATGTAATTAACCTAAATTATATACAACTACTTGAAATGCAGAATGATGCATGCTATGTAATATTTATAACATGAAATGCAAATCTAAGCCTAGGAACATGCATGAATAGGCATTTTACCCTGAATAAATGTGTTTACATCATACCCCCATGCCTATCTTTTGCTAGTCCCTAGCAAAATTAAACTATATGCTATGTATAAAAGCAAAATTAGGATTAGATCGCTTAAGCCTAAGTCGTTTGTTAACAATAGAAAATTTCAACTAAGGTCCTAAACTACGAAAACACAACAGTACCCGGGTGCCTGCTAGAATGCAGATTGCCCAAGTCCTCACCTTATTTGAAAAGGGAAGATACATTTTTTTTATTATTATTTTTCTTCTTTTCTAATTTCTTTGTACTTTTGGAGTTTGAGAGTTCTGGGATAACTTTTTACGGCTACCCGACCTACCCAAGACTTGAAAAGGACTTTAAGTACTAAGCATCTTTGTGAAAAAGTGATAGACTCACAAAACGACCGTTAAGGTGGACTTCGGGTTTCTATGACCCTAGGTGACCTTGCCTAAAGGTTTATCTTTACGATCGGTAGCTTTCTCCCTACTTCTTTTATTTATGGGGTCAACACAAGAGCGAACCCAGTGTATATCTCCCCGGTTTATTCTACTTTCCCACTTCTTCCCTAAGTGTTTTGGGAATTAATGTGCTTTTTTTTTTTTGTGAGCTGGGTTTTGGACAACCGGCTGATGAGCTGTTACCATCGACAACATGCCAGCCATACTCGTGCGGTGAAGTGTGATTTTATTTGTTTTTTTTTATTTTCTCCTTTTTCTTTTTCTTTTTTGAGTGTTTCTTTTTTTCTTTTTTTCCATGTAGGTGGCTTCCCTGATCTAATATTTACCTAAAGGCAGTACAATGAAAATGGTCATGTGGCTAGGCTCTAGACAACCGACTGATGAGCTGTTACCACCGACAACTTGCCAGCCATACCACCCAAGTCGGTCCATTAGCTACCCAATTTCCATAAAAATCGCCATAAAGTGAGTCAGTGTGAATAGTGTGTAGGTGCTTAGGCTTAAAGTTCCCCCAAATCAGAAGGCAGGTTGATAAGTCGCATACTTATCATCCCAATTTATTAGCCAAATTAACATGAATTTTAATTGGCGAAGACTCGAGACTAAGTCCACATTCGAGTGGACACCCGGGTTAATTAAGCCCAAACACCTGAAGAGTCTAAGTGGTTTAGTTGTCTCGTATCATTTTCTAAAGTTAATAAATTCCAAATGCCTAAGTTCTCTTTTCCTAATTTTTTTTTTCTAATTTTATAAGCTAAAAGAAATTCTACAGAGTTAACATAATGATTTCAGGAATCAGTTATCCACCCCCCCATGCTTAAATGATGCAATGTCCTCATAGTAAAAATAAAGACATGAAATGGGTGGAGTAAACAGAATATCACCTGAGTGTCGTGAAAATCCGGTCAGCTCTGCAGAGAGAAGAGTGTATACACCTACGCTATGTTTAATGCCTTCAGCTAAGCATAACAATATACAAAGAAGAAATTAAGAATTCACAAGTGCGGGTCAGAATCAAAATAAAAATATTGATCCTGAAACCCACTAGCAGAAGATGTCCACAGACATGGACCAGATTATGGTGCAGACCCATGCCCCAGGGTCGAGCGGTTCTCAGGTTCTAGATGAAAATCACCCAAAACCAAAGGTTTTTGTGTTTGCGGGATCGGGCCTGCGGTTTAGTGGTGTGCAACCCAAGACTAAAGTGTCAGACAACAGGTAAAGATGGTTCAATAGGTGCGGTTGTCCTCTTGACATCAAGCTCAGAAAAGTAATCAATTATTTCGAGCTTGGGTTGCACGTGAAAGATATCATAAGGGTCCGCATAGAAGATAGGTGGTGATGAGAGCCTCATCATGAGCCATAACTAGCTCATTTTGACCCAATAAAGAAGATAAAAGCTCCTACATAACCTAGAAGAAGGCCTAAATGAAGAAATAAGTGTTCTGAGAAGAAAACATGAAATAAAGGTTAAATCTGTAATTTTACCATTGCAGTACATAAACGGGATTTCTCAGAGGCAAAACATAGGTCAAAAGGTCTAAATAAGATAAAAAGTGGGTTGAGTCAATCAGAAACGGGTTCATGTGCAATCTAGGAATTAAATGACATTTGGTAACAGTTAAATAGACCCGCTTAAATCAACAAGGTTTCGGTCAGGATAAAAATCAAGTAAACCCTCTAAAAATCTTGGAAAAATATCCTCTAGGGTTCAGAACATTCAATTTGGCCTTTGGAACCCAGTTTGACCAAGATTAGGGTCCTAGTTCATCAATTAACCTAATCTGGGTTTTTACGCAAAATATCTAGTCAAACGTGGTCAAACCTAAAATCCAACTTCACCATTGGATTCCTTAGGTCCAAATTAGGTTTGTACCAAAATTGGACCTAAGGGGAGGTCATCTTGACCTACTTTGCAATTTAGTACACCTAAATCACAATTTGGTCCCTATCTTATGAAAATCATCGCAGAGAGCCCCCTAACGTCCTCGCCAACCTTGCAATCAGGTCCTTCCACCATTATTGGGGCAGAATCCTGCTTCGGCGAGGATTAGAGAGGGAATACTCTCTGATTCCTAAGAGATCCCCTCCCAGAAATGGAAGGGAGATTCTCTGAGGAATTCCCTTCCATCTGAGGCCAGTCACGATCCCTGATTTGATCCCAATCTCTCGTGCGAACGCACGAGGGATTTGGGTATCCACCCACTTTCCTTCTCCGGTGAGCCGTCGAAGACAAAGGTGTGCCCTCCAAGATCTAAACACATGGCCCAATGCCTATAAAAGAACCCCCAAACCTGGCCGCTCATTTCCAGCTCGACCTGGCCAGGGTTTCACCTCAGATTCGTCTCTTCCTTCCCGGCCAGGGTACCCAGCGAGATTCGGCGAGCTTTCTTTCCTTTCCTCTTCGCTCTCCCACAAAACCAGTGGCAGAGACTTCCTCCCGATTCTCCTCCGCGTCGCGCAATACCCGTGCACGCTGCCTCAGACCCGTCGTTACCGCCGTCCTCCCTCCACTGGGCATCTTCTTCTCCAGCGACAGCAGGTACGGCCGTCCGCCTCTCCACCCCCTTCGTCCCTACGATTAGGTTAGAATTACTCCTTATCTTAACCTCTTTCTTTTCCCCATTCTATTTCACTTGATTGCCCCTCGACCACCGCTGTCCATCGTCACCTTCCTCATCTCCGGCCACCCTCCGGCGAGGCGCCCCCGTCGCTCCGCAACACCACACGCCTCGCCGGCCGTCTCAAAAGTTCCGCCTCACCACACTGAACACACTCCGCCCCTCCACTGCCATGCTACACCTCCACAACGCACCCCCGAACACACCCATCCACCCGGCAACAGGACGACCTAGGCACGCACGCCTAGGCTGCCCCGCGGCCTGCCACCTTGCCCTTCACCTTCGCCGTGACAAGGCGAAGGTCCTCCGGTGATCTAATTAAGCCGAGAGGCTTGTTTTGTGTCTGACAGTTTTCAAGCCCCTGCCGCCATTGACGGTGACGCGAAGCAGCTCCAGGCTTCAGGATGGCCAGGCTTCAGGTGCAGCTGACTCGGGCAAGCACTACGAAGCTATCTGACCCAGTGGACAACGCAACGAAGTTCGCAGCTTTGGCAATTGACGAAGAGCGTTCTGCGGGAGCGCGCGAGAGCAGGGCGGGACTGATAGTCCAACATCGGCAATCTACGAGGCGCAGGTATGGTTTAAATTGATTTTGTGTTATTCTCTCGTTGCCTCCGAATGAACAGGGGTGAGGTCCCTCACCTTACCCACACTCGCCTCGTCCGCGGTTTCACCTCGCGGATCTGGCGGGATCTGACCCGACCTTATCTAAGCACACCTCGCGCATCACCCTCACGTCGGTGCGCCTGGTCCCGGGTGCGCTACCCGACCCGATTACCCGCTCTGGGAGAGCGTCCTGAGAGTGTTTCACAGAGAGAGAGAGAGACGCGCGGGTGTGGGTAGAAGGGTAGGTTTTGCCTTGGTTGTGTTGTGTGCAGGAAAGAAAGAAGAGAGGAAGAAGCCAACACTTGGCCGCTGCAAGGAAAGAAGTTCTGCCAAGGAAGCAAGAGAGGCAAGGCAGAGGAGGAACTGAAGGAAGCAGAGCCAAGGACGAAGACCCGTAGAGAGAGAAACTAACTACAAAGCAAACAAGATAGAAGAAAAGAAGCAGAGAGGGAGACAATACAGGAGAAGAAAGAAAGAAGGCAGAAGGAAAGCAAGGCACTGCAGAGGAAGAAGAATCAAAGAAGGGAAAGACATCTTTTAAGACGTCTAATCTCATGATCAGATGTCCAATTCTTTCTTTTTACCATAATTGCTTTTCAAACTCATGCATTTACATTTGAATTAAAGTTTTGAGTAATTAAAGTGTTCAATTACATTGAGATTAGTAGTAAATTCCGATTGCTCCCTGTGTTCGACCTCGGATACTCCGATTTTCGAGTAATAAAAACTTTATTTGTTGACGACGCTTGATCACCTATACTACGATGCAATAACTGTTAAAACACGATCGAGCCAGTCGCGTCAACAAAATGGCGCCGTTGCTGGGGAGCAACGTGCAATTTATCACTAGTCACTACATTCGTTTTATCATATTGAACACTAACTTGCCCTACTTTGCTTTGTTTTGATCTTGCAAGTATTTCACGAGAAAATCCCTCCCGCAAGTCAACCACTCCAGGGCAGGTAATTTCTTTTCTTCCTTAAACCATTCCCTAAATCCTGAAAAGACAAAAGGAAGAAAATCAATTTAGGAATCAATTGCCTTCTTTATATAGTAATCACCATCTTTAAGGCAAACGTTTCCTAATTGTGCAAAAAAATTTTAATTCTTCTTGAAGTTGGAGCGATTTTTTAGATTCTATCTCACAAATTCATGTGCCTAATAGAAATAACGCTTAATCTCTACGGACAACACACTTCTTGCTTTCAAGTCCAAAGAGAATTTTTGTGAAAAAGAAAAAAGGATTGGAAATAGAACCAAATTAGGGTTTCTAAAGTAGGATCTTGGAGTGTTAGTCACACATGCCTGCATAAAAGGAAATAAACCTTCCCGCATCATTGTGTCACCCAAGACCTTGATTGAAGAGATCTAAACAAGACAAACCCTAAAAAAAAAAAAAAAGAAGCTCTAAAATCACTTGAATCTTAAAATTTTGGACCTAATAAACTGGGAGTCAAATCAGGGTGATCACTAAGCTCCAAACCTAGAATCATTCTGCCATCTATAGGACAGGTCAGGTGAAGTTGACCCTTTGGGTCAACCAACCTCTAAATTAGGTCACAATATCAAAACATCTAAAGTTCAAGTGAGAACCCTAAAGCACCTTTGAAATAAAAGTGGTAGACTTAAGAGGTCAAGGTCCCCATTCTGGTCTACCTAGAATCTCAGTGACAAGAGAGGTCAGGTGGGGGAAACCCTGTAACCCGTGGGGATGCTCTACCGTGTAGGGGTCTTTGTGGGACTCTCCCTCTCTGGCTGCCCAGGTAATTCTCAGGTGGACGACTTTCTGATCCAGGGGTCCATCAGCCCCGAACCTCCATAGTCATCCAAACGTCTTTGGGTGTTTTGATTGGGTCAAAAACATCTCCAGTCCCTCATCTTTTCTCTTTAGAGCACACACACACATTTTCAATGGGACTCGTTATTCAGATCTGATCGCTTCATAACTTGATCTTAACTCTAATTCTACATCTTGATTCCACCACCGGATCCAAATATGCTGCCAAACCACTTAGGACCACCATTCAAGAAACCTGAATATCAGAGATCCATGAGAGATAAAATGATTGAGGATGCCCTGAAATTCTATGAAAAAGAAGAAACCTCAACAGCAGTAGGAAACATTCAGGTTGATGTCCCAACAACCACAACCTTTATTGTAACTTTTGCCCAAGTACTATTAGCAGAAGCCACAAAAGGATCAACCCGTGACTTGATCATTACTGCATACATTGAGATAGAAAAACTGCACAATATTGAATACCTTCAATGTATGACAAATCCTTGACTTTGGAAGCAACACCAAGATAGTCTTGAAAAATGGGAAGAGATAATGAGATTAGTAAAACAAGTTATTGACCAGAAGTACCCATATATACCACAAACAGAGGATGAACCATCTTGGGACAACATCGAGGATCAATCTGATCTTGGGTTCAAGGCACAAAATGGTTGTGGATTCCCAACCCAGATGGAGTATAATGTGCCTGATATTGAAGAAGGATGGGAAGCTCCAAATGCAGGAAAATACCATGATGAGCCCATTCTAGAAATCCAAAACTCCCGCAAGTATGAGAGTAGAACTGAACCTCTCGAGGGTATAAATTCCCTCCCTTATCCTGATAAGGTGACCCTTGAAGGTTATTCAGACCTAGATTCTAGTAATTCAACCCACATCCGAAGCCTATAATCTAGATCTGAAACCTATTTTGAAGATTTCAAGGCCCCATATGAAAAATATCAATCTTTTAATGAAGAATATGATTTTGGGCCTCGATTTGATGAATATCCCTCGCCAACATCCTCAGAGGAACTAATCGATTTTTTGGAAGTCATGCCAATCTACGATATAGAAACCGAGGAGTTGGACTAGTGGGGTTTCGATTGGGTCTACCCTACTAACTTTGAACCTGAGCCTCTACCAAATAGGGACACCCTTTTAAGCTCAAAATTCACATTTAGGCTAGACCCCAGTTAGGCTGCTGAATCTACAACATATGATTTATTCTATGGTGGAACTCATGATCTAGAATCTCATTCAAATTTTGATTTTCGCAAACTCTCCGACGAGTTCGAATCTGACCATAACATCGGAGAAAATCTACTTCATGATTATAATAAGCCAATTTTCTTTGAAGCCACCCGCTCCACATATACAGAACCAATCAAAACCCGTTCTCTACCCTGACCCGCAACCGGACTCAATTTCTATTCCGATTCACCTCTCACTGAGCCGTTTGCAGATGATTCAACTCCATATCTATATTGGGTATCGGGCATTGATCAGACCGAAAAACAGGAGCAAACATTCTGTGATCACCCTGTAGGGATTCCACACCTTACATTGATTATTTTTCGGAACCCTACTTTGACCAGGCTGAATCGACTCAGCTTAAACCCGAGTTTTCACTTCCATATTCATTTGAACTTCACTACATATGGTGGGTTCCGCATTTGTTGATCTACATCTATCAACCCACCAGACTTATTGGGTTTGGGCTACATCATCAGCCTACTGATCTTAACAAGCACCTGGTTGGACCAACCAGGCTCTTAATCAAGGTGCTTGTTTTACAAAATTCCGTTGATTTGACCACTCCCTCTCCACCCCATTTTCCGCTCGGCTGAAGGCATTAAATTTAGCGCTTAACGGGAGGCAACCCATCATCCCAAAAATAGAGACTCGTCTAATTATCCATCTGTACTCCACATCCATTGCACCTTGAGTTCAGCCTTAGACAGTTGATCCCACCTCTGGTACACGTACCAGAGCTTGAAATCATCCGCATCAGTCATTTTCGACCCATTCACCCACCTGATGTATCCTGTTCTAAGTCCCTGACCTCAACACTATTTCACACCCTCCGTTTACAATGAGGACATTGCAAAACTTAGGCATGGGGGGGTAATAAAGTGCATACATACAGAACCAAGAAAAAGTCAGGAGTCTCACACACAAAAAAAATTTTGCATATGTCAAAAACACAAAAAAATTGAAAAATTATGAAAAAGAACAAAAAAATGGGGGGAGGGAGGAAATTTTGTGAGCCACATATTCATAAGGAGGAGAAAAAGAGTAAAATGACAAAAAGGAGCACAAAATGAAAAAGAAAAAGAGGTAGTCATTAGTAAAAGAGTAAGGAATTAACTGAAGTTCTAGACCAGAAAAAAAGAAATAAAAGAAAAGTGCTAAGGAGACATAACAAGAGATTAACGGGAACGCTGATTTTAGGCCTCTTGGGCTAGATTCTTTAGCTTAAAAATTCACGTATCCGCTAATATCTGGATAATCCTCAAGAGGTTGGGGAAAATGCGAAGCTTAAGTATTAGGTCTAAGGCTTAGGAAGTATTCGGCCTCATTAACTGACCTCCGGTTTGTGGGATTCGGTAACCTAAGCACCCCAAATTCACACACAGTCTGGTTTAGTGTGCATAAACATCCAAATCACGCAAAAGCATTTAATGTTCTACAAAGGTCAGCTAGATTAGGAGCGGCCAATCAACACAAGTTGATTTGGATGAGTTCCCAGCGCGGAGAGGCAGGAAATTCCCCTCGAAGATGCGTAGCAACATATCATCTCCTCGGTGCTTGTCTCTTAGGATATTTAAATATCCTACTGGGGGCATGTAAGCACTCTGTTGGTTCAGATACCATGGGCAGCATTATCACGAAATGTCGATCGCCAGGGTCTGAATTCGGCCACGGAATGCCATGGGTGGGATTATCTCGAAAGCCAGGGTTCTGGGGGTTGCCATGGGCGGGATTATCTCAAAATCTCGAAAGCCAGGGACCCTTGAGGATTGATGATGGGGACGAGGAATCTGATACAGACCATGTTGAGATGCTAATCCGAAGCAAGAAATAAAAAGAAAAGAGAGAGAAATCTCTCCAAACAAATAAATCTTCTATCTCTCTCTTACAAAAATGCACTGCAAACTGAACTTAGGCTAAGAATGTCTCAAGCATGGGTGCTTTAACCGCGGAATCCAACAAACCCTAAGTTAGTTTCTGTGGGCCTTAGAAACGTTTGCGGAGGACTGAGGCTAAAGCGGAACAGGTCTGGGTTTTGGTTGGTACTTGAATACCTCTAGGCCTATTGTCGGCATTCCTACCTAATCACAGAAGAAAAAGAAAAGCACTTACACTCAGGGTCTAGAACAGAAGTTAAAACCTTGAAATTTTGCTAAGGGACTAGCAAAAGCTAGGCATGGGGGTATGATGAGAGCCTCATCATGAGCCATAACTAGCTCATTTTGACCCAATAAGGAAGATAAAAGCTCCTACATAACCTAGAAGAAGGCCTAAATGAAGAAATAAGTGTTCTGAGAAGAAAACATGAAATAAAGGTTAAAACTGCAATTTTACCATTGCAGTACATAAGTGGGATTTCTCAGAGGCAAAACATAGGTCAAAAGGTCTAAATAAGATAAAAAGTGGGTTGAGTCAATCAGAAATGGGTTCATGTGCAATCTAGGAATTAAATGAAATTTGGTAACCCTAAAACAGACCCGCTTAAATCAACAAGGTTCTGGTTAGGATAAAAATCAATTAAACCCTCTAAAAATCTTGGAAAAATATCCTATAGGGTTTAGAACATTCAATTTATCCTTTGGAACCCAGTTTCACCTAGATTAGGGTCCTAGTTCATCAATTAACCTAATCTGGGTTTTTACGCAAAATATCCTGTCAAACATGGTCAAACCTAAAATCCAACTTCACCATTGGATTCCTTAGGTCCAAATTAGGTTTTTACCGAAATTTGGACCTAAGGGGAGGTCATCTTGACCTACTTTGCAATTTAGTACACCCAAATCATAATTTGGTCCCTATCTTTTGAAAATCATCACAGAGAGGCCCCTAACTTCCTGGCCAACCATGCAATCAGGTCCTTCCGCCATTATTGGGGCAGAATCCTGCTTCGGCGAGGATTAGAGAGGGAATACTCTCTGATTCCTCAGAGATCCCCTCCCAGAAATTGAAGGGAGATTCTCTGAGGAATTCCCTTCCATTTGAGGCCAGTCATGATCCCTGATTTGATCCCAATCACTTGTGCGAATGCACGAGGGATTTGGGTATCCACCCACTTTCCTTCTCCGGTGAGCCGTCGGAGACAAAGGCATGTCCTCCAAGCTCTGAACACATGGCCCAACGCCAATAAAAGAACCCCCAAACCCGATCGCTCATTTTCAGCTCGACCTGGCCGGGGTTTCACCTCAGATTCGTCTCTTTCTTCCTGGCCAGGGTACCCAGCGAGCTCCGACGAGCTTTCTTTCCTTTCCTCTTCGCTCTCCCACAAAACCAGTGCCAGAGACTTCTTCCTGATTCTCCTCCGCATCACGCAATACCCGCGCACGCTGCCTCAGACTCGTCGTCGCCGCCGTCCTCCCTCCACTGGGCATCTTCTTCTCCGGTGATAGCAGGTACGGTCGTCCGCCTCTCCAGCCCTTCATCCCTACAATTAGGTTAGAATTACTCCCTACCTTCCCCTCTTTCTTTTCCCCATTCTATTTCACTTGATTACCCTTCGACTGCCGCCGTCCACCGTCACCTTCCTCATCTCTGGCCACCGTCCGACAAGGCGCCCCCGTCTCTCCACAGCCCCACACGCCTTGCCGGCCGTCGCAAAAGTTTCGCCTCACCACACTGAACACACTCTGCCCCTCCACTGCCACGTTACACCTCCACAACGCACCCCCGAACACACCCATCCACCAGGCCACAGGACGACCTAGGCACGCACGCCTAGGCCACCCCGCGGCCTGCCACCTTGCCCTTCACGTTCGTCGTGACAAGGCGAAGGTCCTCCGGTGATCTAATTAAGCCGAGAGGCTTATTTTGTGTCTGACAGTTTTCAAGCCCCTGCCGCCATTGACGGTGACGCGAAGCAGCTCCAGGCTTCAGGTGCGGCTGACTCGGGCAAGCACTGCGAAGCTATCTGACCTAGTGGACAACACAACGAAGTCTGCAGCTTTGGCAATCGACGAAGAGCGTTCTGCGGAAGCACGCGAGAGTAGGGCGAGATTGATAGTCCCACATCGGCAATCTACGAGGTGCAGGTATGGTTTAAATTGATTTTGTGTTATTCTCTTGTCGCCTGCGAAAGCACAGGGGTGAGGTCCCTCACCTTACCCACGCTCGCCTCGTCCACGGTTTCACCTCACAGATCTAGCGGGATCCGACCCGACCTTATCTAAGCACACCTCGCGCATCCCCCTCACGCCGGTTCACCTGGTCCCGGGTGCGCTACCTGACCCGATTACCCGCGGCTCTGGGAGAGCGTCCTGAGAGTGGTTCACAGAGAGAGAGAGAGAGACACATGGGTGTGGGTAGAAGGGTAGGTTTTGCCTTGGTTGTGTTGTGTGCAGGAAAGAAAGAAGAGAGGAAGAAGCCAACACTTGGCCGCTGCAAGGAAAGAAGTTCTGCCAAGGAAGCAAGAGAGGAAAGGCAGAGGAGGAACTGAAGGAAGCAGAGCCAAGGACGAAGACCCGTAGAGAGAGAAACTAACTACAGAGCAAACAAGATAGAAGAAAAGAAGCAGAGAGGGAGACAATACAGGAGAAGAAAGAAAGAAGGCAGAAGGAAAGCAAGGCACTACAGAGGAAGAAGAATCAAAGAAGGGAAAGACATCTTTTAAGACGTCTAATCTCATGATCAGATGTCCAATTCTTTCTTTTACCATAATTGCTTTTCAAACTCATGCATTTACATTTGAATTAAAGTTTTGAGTAATTAAAGTGTTCAATTACATTGAGATTAGTAGTAAATTCCAATTGCTCCCTGTGTTCGACCTCGGATACTCCGATTTTCGAGTAATAAAAACTTTTATTTGTTGACGACGCTTGATCACCTATACTACGACGCAATAACTATTAAAACACGATCGAGCCAGTCGCATCAATAGGTGGTTTTAGGTCAATAGGTACCCTTATATCCAAACTTGTTTTTCCCTCAAAATTAACCTCCTAAATTTTCATTTCAACATTCCTATCCTCCGACATCAAGTGCTCAGGTTTCGAGACCTCTAGCATATCATTCACCCCATAAGATTCTTCCAAGTCCAGAAATCGTGGCTGACTCAAGATTGACTTGGGTACAATGATTTCCAAATCAAAATCAATCCCTTTGGGGTGTGGTTGAGAAATGGGGTTATTGATTGAATCTTCTAGTAAATGAGGATTCAAATCCTCCAAGTTAGCCCCAATCAAATCCAAATCTTCAATAATTGGGCTATCAACTGGTTCATCAGATTACTCAAGCCCATTTGTCTCACTAAAATCCTCTTCCTTATGTCATGTGAGACTTCACCAAAAGATTCTTCACCCTCAAAGTCAAAGAATCCATGATCCTCATTTATATATGTCTAAAAATCATATGTCATTTCATGGTCTGTGGAGACATATTTTTCCTCTCTCCTTGGCTCGGGGATCTCGGGTGAATCAATCGGTTCATCCTCAAATGGTTGCTCTAGCCCAACCTGGTCGTCCCCAGTCTCAGAAAATGTATACCCCCCGACAGGCACCTGAGCGGGTTCAGACATTGGCTCTCCTGAAGGGGGTTCATCTTGAGAATCATCCCAAGATTTGACTAGTGCAACCACAAATTTCATCCTCAACCTCGATAATTTCCCAAGAATTAACTCACCCAGGTCCCTATCCCTAACACTTTGGAGCAAATCCAATAGAGAATTATTAAGTTCATCAATCATTTTGATCATAGGCTCTAGTGCTTCAGTGCATGCTGTTGGCTGAGCTTCTAAAGATTGTATAGTGTTCCTCAAATTAGCCAACACCCTATCTTGGATCTGGTTCACCTGAACCGACTGGTTCGGTTCAGGTTTGGGTGCATTCAGGTTAAATCTATGGGAGTCAAGATGTCTGGGTTCTCGGGTCCCTCCTTGATAGTAGGTCATTTCAAGTTGTTTAAAGGTTGGTGGCGACCTAAATTCAGCATAATTCTTGGGAGGGTAAGTGTTATAATCAGCATATCCTTCATGGTTGTAGATCTGGTTAGGTTGATCATCAAAGGATGGAGATCTATAATCATTGTAGCTCTAGGGGGGATAGTAATCATAGTCTTGTTGTCCAAGATTTGGCCCTGGACACTGAGGTCGAGATTCATATCCCCAATCAAAGTCATCTCGTCTAGTGGATGGATAATTACAAGTTAAGTCAGGATATTAATCATCTTGGGGGTAAGTGGTCGTAGGAGGATAGGCTGTGAAATGTGTAGAGGATGTGGAAGGGTACATGGTGAAGTAAGGAGGGAAATCAGAAGAGAAAGGAGCCCTACAATACAAAAATACAAGCATGTCCTTAGGTTGGGTAGCCTAAAGTTCTACAGACTCTCAGAATGTGTCCTAAGATTATGGATGATTCACTCTACTTATGTCCAGGAAATCCAACCAGTTAGAAGGAGGGACTGAGGAGAAGGTTCTTCCTTTGGATAGCACCTCCGATTCCTAGTGTACCCCCCAATCGAAGTCGTTTGATGCTAGCTAGACATCAGATTAACTAGTATATACAGGTTAATCGTGAACAATTTCAATCTGGATCCAGAAGAGCGAACTGGTCCTTAGGGCCAACGTCTAATCAATTTTAGTTAGGCTTGGGACAATGGTGCTTCAGGAATGTGATGGGCCCTTTATATGAGTTGTGCCCTTAATGATTTGTTTGAGAACGTGTGAATGTGCACAATCAAGAGGTTTCCAAACAAGATTATTAATGATGAGGTGAGTTTTAGGGTTTGGATCTTGCTTAATAGCTTTTAGGATTCAAATATTAGGTGCTTTCAACCATGTTTTGTGAGGCAAACCAAGTTTGTTGTTGAAAGCACATGTTCAAGTATTTTCCTTTAGAAATCAAGAAAAATATGGAGTGCCTAGCTTGACCTAATTATTGAATCCTATGGGGCAGCTAGAAAATGAACCTCTTTTAGTTTAGGCGGTGTAGCCCAAACAATTTAATCAATTGGCTCAAATGCACTACCGATTAAGGCACACAAAAAGGTGGTTAAACTAATATGATTTCTACTCTTTTATGTGTTGAATTCGTGTACTGGGTCCACAGGTCGGAACCCCGGTTGAGTAGATGAAAATCAAGTCCGATTATGTGCCTCAAATGTGGGTGTATAGAGTGTGTATATTGATTTGTCCCACAGAAAGTATTTTTTTTTGTTTTTTTTGTTTATATGCCAGGGTGAGGTGGATGAAGGTGGCAAACAAGACAAATAATTCTATCCTAGGGTTTATGCAAACACCTAAGTAGATTGGGTGTTGATTATGAGTGTGGCGAAATGAACTAGGGGGAGGAATGTGGGGACACTTATAGAGTACTCTACCTACACTTTATTCTGATCTACTGCACTTGGATCTCCCTGTCAGGGTACCTACAAGACAGTAGATCAAAGATAATCAGGGTTAGTGCTATGTAAATGCAAAGAAAATAATAACCAATAAAGTAAATTCCGTTGCCTTCCCGGCAATGGTGCTAAAATGGTCAATCATGTTTCACGTGTTAGAAATCGAGGTTGCAAGTAACTCGTCGTCGTAGTTGCAAAACACGTCGATCAGATAAAATTTATACCGAAACTCCAAGGGAGTCCCAAGTCGAACACAGGGAGGCGACATTTACTTTAGTTGAAAACCGCACTTCGATTCGTTTCTTTTTACTATTTTAGGGTTTTGTTATTTTTTTGTATTTTTGTAAGAAGAAAACAAGCAAACGTATCACAAGATAGGGATGTGGAACAAATCTAATATATATTACTTACAATGTCAATTACAATAAACTATGAAAGCATAAAAAGAGAGGGGGGTGAGAGGAAATCTCCCGAATCAGCTGTTCGGTGAGACTACGGCGCCTGGCAGAAGCTCGGACGAAGGAGGTGAGGAGCGAGACGACGGAGGTGAGATGCAGGAGGATGTCAGGTTGAGGAAAGATTCGACGTGGCTCCGGAATGGAGGTGAGAAGATGGAGGTGATTTGCTACTGGAATAGAGGTGGGAGGATGGCTCCAAGGTGACCTATGAAGGGGGATAGGATGTTGGAGGAGTATTTAGTGGGGCAGAGGTTTGCTACACTAATAGGCACCATGGGAGCTTGAGAACAAGCTCTAATGGAGCGTTGGTAGGCTTGCTAGAGCTTGGGAGTAGGTTGGAGTAGAGTAGGTAGAGATGGCTTGGAAGGGAGGGGGTGTAGGACCTTTTATAGTGGAGGAGAAGAGGCAAAAATAGCTATGGGACCATTAGTGACATCCAAGCCGTCGCTGGAAGCCTCGCTGTAGGCAGCTCATACCCACTCATGCCCACTCACGACCAAAGTTGGCTTTGCTGGTGCATGAAGAATTAGCGACAGCTGTAAACATCACTGTAAGTCCAACTCATGCATTGCCGTAGGTCCAGCTCACACATAGCTGGCGCTGCTCCCCTACCTTGCCCCGCGCACGCACGCACCCGCACTGTTGAGTGCATGCGGTGGTGCGTGCGCGCGTTGGGCAGCCTGGACTGTGCCATGTGGTGCAGTCGAGGCTATACATCTTCTTCTTATTATAGGGGCTACTACAGAGGTCAGATTGAGTCAATTTTCGCACCATTAGGCTGCAATCATCGACCCGAATCCATCCGCGTGGTTGGATTTGTCATTTGAAGCTCCAAATTATGTCTCCTAGTCCCTTGGCTGTTGATCTTCCTTGAACTGCATATGGTGCTTCAAGACTCCGATCAAGGCGATTTCAGAGGCGTTGGAATCCAATTGTCGTCTTGATCAGATCCGTATAGTTGGATCGTCAATCCGAGGATTCGAAATAAATATCCTTCTCTCCTAACCACAAAAGGATGCAATTAACCTAAATTATATACAACTACTCTAAATGCAGAATGATGCCTGCTATGCAATATTTATAACATGAAATGCAAATCTAAGCTTAGGAACATGCATGAATAGGCATTTTACCCTCAATAAATGTGCTTGCATCAAGCGCACATAGAGGAGAGGGGCCTACACATGGAGGTTGCGCAAATGGTGTACCGAGGGTGCCCGTGCACGCAGTGGAGGCATGGGGAGAGCGGGAGGTTGATTGCGAAATACGCGTGATTTGTAAAAGCGGGTTTTTAACGTCGTTCTAACATGCGAATCCGCTTTCGTTTTTAAATTTATATTCCTAGATAGGGGAGTATCTAGGGTCGTCCAAGGAGGCAATATGTTTGCAAAATTAATTCTCTTTCTTGGAATATAAATCTCAACTTTCTTTTTGGTATTTTTCAATATATCATTTTTTTGTTTTTAAACTAAGGCAACATGCGAACTTATGGAGGAAAGGTGTTTACACTTCGAATTCAATAAACTAGTTCTAAAGTGGCAAGTAGAGCCTCTCCCTAAGCTCACTCTAGGCAAGTGGAGGCCTAGAATAATTAGGGAGAGGGAGTGAAGAATGCTGAAAATAAGCAAATAGAAATGCAAACAAGAAATGCAAAGAAGGCAACTAGATAATTCAAAAAGTGTTTAACAAAAATGCCTAGTAGAGGAAAGCTTGTACTACTAGAAAAATGCAAATAAGAAAGGAAAACACAAATCCTCTAGATAGATGGTGAAGAAGAGGGCTTCTTGCTCCAAGGTTGGTGGCTCCCAATCTTGAAAAGAGTCCTTCAACTCCTTCCTTGAAGTACTCCGCCAAGGTGATGTCCTCCAAGGCAAGCCTTAGGGGGGCGTGCCCTAAGTTTTTCTCCAAGGGTGGACGTCCACCCTAAGTCCTCCTTTGCCTGGCCGTCCTCCTTGAAGTGGAAGAGTCCTCCTCCTTGGCATGGCTCAAGTTGAAGAGAGTGGGGAGAAGAAGGCACCAAAGGGGCTGGTGATGTGCCCCTTTAATCTCCTTCTCTACTCCTTCTTCTTGGCCGTAGGTATAGGTGGTTTAGGTAGAAAAATATACTAAGGGAGGATGGGAATTATGTGGTGGTAGGGTAGGGTATTTATAGGATGGGAAGGGGGGTGGTTATGGTGTTTCTGGAGGGAAATGAAGGGGTGCTTGGTTATTTTTAGAGGGAAAAATGGGAGGGAAATGAAGAGGTGCCTTGGTTTTCCCTCCAAAAATACCTTCTAGAAGGCAATTTTGGAGGGAAAAAATGGAGGGTGGAGATGGGCTTTGATGGTGGATGTAGGGTGGTGATGGAAGGGATAGTTGGCACCAAAATAAAGTAGTAGGTGGTCTTTTTGCTGGAGCTTAGGTAGTAGGGTAATAGGTTTTGGTGCCATGGAGGTGGACTAGCTAAGTTAAGTAGCTTAGCTAGCTTAGCTAGTAGGGAGTAGTGTTGGAGGCATTTGGAGCTAGGGTTTTCAGGGAGAAGAGTTGAGGAGGAAAAGTCTGGAGCTGGAGCTAGAGCTGGCTGTTGCTGAAGAGGCTGGCATGGGGCTACTCTAGCTGGCTTAGCTTGCTAGTTCTTTGCTAGTTGCTAAGCCAAGCTAAAGTGAGCTAGCTTCTACCAAAATGAGCTGAGGTGAGCTAGGTCTGGTGCTCCCGAGGAGAATCAACCTGGTTGAGGCAGCTAAGGTAGCTTAGCTCAACTGCATTGAGCTAAGCTGAGTCCCCGGGAGCTGGACTTGAGCTTCCTGAGCTGAGATGAATTCTTCTTCAGCTGGCTGGAGTTGAGTGGAGCTGGATGTAGCTGGATCTGAGCTGACTTGAGCTAGGGTGAGCTAAGATGAACTCTCTTGAGCTGTCATTCAGCTGAGATTAGCTGAATGGAGCTGGGATGAGCTAACCCTTGTTCAAGTAAGCTAGGTTCCAGCTGTAGTGAGCTAGATCAAGCTGAGTTTCAGCTAGTCTGGGCTTCTCCTTCACCATTTGCCTTCTTGAGTGCTAGGGTTTTAGGGATCTGTGTATCTGTACATCCCTAGCACTCACAAAAACACATTAAAAGACAACAAAAAATGCAATGCATGCCTAACCTAATTTATGCCTAAATGCAGCCCAAAAACCCATTTACGGAGTAAAATCCTAAGAGCTAGGTTCGTTTTAATGCGTAAGGATGATGATAAACTGGCGTTTATCACACTCCCATGCTTATCTTTTGCTAGTCTCTTAGCAAAACTTTAATTTTTTGGAAAATAGAATTTTTGGGAAATCTAATTTTTTTGACTTTTGAGGAGAAAAACAGATTAAGGGGCCTTGGTAGATTAAAACACAGGAGGTTCGGGCTTTGTTGAAGATAAACATCAGGATTTATTTTTGGATCCAACCATTAGACAGAACGGGATCAATATATCCTCCAGAAAATTCACAATTTAACCCCTCGTTAATTCAGATGACTTGAAATGTTTGTTTTTAGGATTTTTCTGGCTCATGAATCTGATTCGAAACTTGCAAAATCCTTTAAAACCTTGTGTCTGTGCTTGTGAAAAGCCAACATTTATAAGGATGTGTTATTATTATTATTATTTTTTTCTCCCCCATGCTTATTTTTAGCTTAGTCTTACAACAGATGTGTCGGGATCATCATTTCCGTTACCATTCCTCGAGGGGGCTCTGGCGCCAGTACTTCGGGATAGCACTATCCATGACAACACCCAGGAGCTCACAACCCCAAAACACGATGCGGTGAAAAGGGGCGCTCCAAGCAAACTCAAGCTCTTGCTCCGACACTATAGGTAGAGCACCGTCCAAGATACTTGAGTTGCTAAAATGCGCTTTAATGCTCCGTCTAAAGATATGAAATATAGATATAGAGCAGCGCCGAGGCAGTAACATGTTGACATCGCGTCCTCAAAGGAGGTATTTTCCTTCTTCTCGACGGTGGGAACTCAAACCAATGATCTACTTCAGACTTTTACTAAATCCAAACAAGGGAGTTTTTCAAAATTTTTAATTGTTTTTAAGTGTTGGCTTGTGTGTGAAAATAGACACAAGAAGTTTCTCAAGATACGCAAGTTTTTTGAATCAGAAACTAAGTCAAATACTTTCCGTATTACAAAATAGGATCAAGTCACCTGAACTATCATGAGTTCAGGTGGAATTTTAGAAAAGGATATTTGATCTAGTCTAAAATAGACCCTGGAATTCTAATGATCAGATCCATATCCTTATCCCTAGTTTGTTAAAGATTAAATCCCATTGTACCAAAAGTGAATTTTTCGACCTTAGTCCTGATTTCAAAATTTTTTCCTCAAAAAGTTTTCAACATTTTTATTTTTTCGGGTATGCAAGCAGGAAATAAATTAAAGAAAATTACATGTTTTTAGGTTTTGAACATCCTAAATCGATCGTAAAAATTTAAAAACACCCCCCCATGCTTAAGATATGCCATGTCCTCATGCATTAGGAGGGAAAAGGGATCACCTTAGTGAAGAACGGTCGGGTTTAGGATGAACAAAACCTAGAAAAAAGAAGAAAAAAGGAAAGCAAGAAAAAATGATGGGTTACCTCCCATCCAGTGCTATCTTTTACGCCATTCAGCCGGGCGTGAAGGTATGCACAGAAGACGGAAAATCATGTAAATAGTTAGACACTTGAATGTCTTTAATAAAAGTGTCTTCCTCAAGATCCCTAAAAAGATGAGTGGTAAAGATAAAGGGATCAAAATAAAATAGAGAAATGGAAAAAGGACCCAAGTTTGGCCATGGTTTGAATTGATGATGAAAGCCAAACTCAAGTGGATTAGGTGGTAGGTCCAATAGAAAACAGAGGGGAAAGGAGTTAGTGAGATGCAGGATGGGTGAAGTTAGTGTGGATATTTTTGGTGAAAAAATAGGAAGATGAAAAGGGGAAAAGTCAAACCCTAGTTGATCTGGAAAGTCTTGGACCACATAATTATCCTTAGAATAAGAATCAATAAAATCTAGACCAATAGTGGTCAAAGGTGAATGAGATTTGATCAACATAGACTTCTCAAATACTGCTTTCATTTTATTATCAGTGTCCTCAAAAATTTTGTGATCAACGGACCTCTTGGAAGCTTGAAATAAATCTAATGAGAAGGTCTGGTTATTGCAACTTATATTCATTTTCCCAGAATGAGAATTGATATTAGCTGTTGCTATAGTCAGAAAAGGTCTTCCAATGATGGCATTAGCGAGAGCCTTAGGTACCTCTATGTCAAGGACCAGAAAATTTACCGGAAATAGACAATTCTGGAGCTTGATGATACTATCCTCAACAACTCCCCACGGTTGAATGGTAGATCGGTCTTCCAATTGAAATTGAACCTTAGTAGGTTTTAAATCACTGAATTGAAATTCCTCAAATAAGACCGGGGGGATGAGATTAGAGGTACCTAAGTTGAGAGGGGTGCGAAAAAAAATGGTGTCAGTTATGACAATTGAGATGAGTGATGTGCCCTGGTCATTTTTTGTGAAAGGTAGCATGCTCTGAAAAACTGAGCTGGCTGTCTTTGAAAGGACCAACCTTTCTAGATTCTGATCATGCCCTTTTGAAGTAAATTTTTTAGAGGCATGGGGAGAATCTAGGAAGGGAATATTCCTCTCGACTTGCTCAAATAAGTCCAAAGGATTGTGGTCAGAGGACTCTGGTTTTGGATTGTTGGATTGCAATTTTTGAGAGTGGGAAATAGGGTTTGAATCAGGTGTTTTTAGGATTTCTTTTTCTTCTTCCTTATTGAGGTTAGGGGAGTCAATTTGCATTGGTTGAGAATCAGTTTCATCATTTGAATGTGAAGGCCTTAAATCCATGGTGGTTTCCTCACTCCTCAAAGTCTCTACATACGCAGGTTGGTGATCACTAGGAGGAGGTGGGGGGGCCTGATTTTGATAGAAAATGGGTTGGTGCTGCGATATTCGGTTAATAGGAAGCTGAACCATGTGTTTCTGATGTTGGTATCCACCCGGGTGTTGTTCCTGGGATTAATAAAGTTTGGTGTGGGTTGGGAAGGTGAGTGTCCTGCAGGTCTTTGAGTCAGAATATCCCCAGTTTGATCATTGAGATTGTTAATAAGATGGGTTGTTTCCTTTGTTTTTCTTTGTAACTCCTGCAAGGTTTTCATCATCTGGGCATTAATGTCTTCTTGAGATTGCCCAGATTGATAAGTCTGATTTGAACCATACCCTCCAAACGGGTTCTGTTGTTGGTGTGGAACCGGATTAGTCCAGAAGTGAGCCAGATAATTCCCCCCATTAGAGGAATTTTTCAATTTCTCCTGGAAAGTAGGGACATTTTGGGTGGGGTGATGATTGGGATAAACATAATTCCCTGTTGAACCATAGAAAGCCTCAGAATAACAATTATACTCAGCATGGGATTTATGTAGATTTTCTCTCCTGCGGGTGTTAAAAGGGGTGAGATGTGGAATGTGTGGAGCTTGGGCAGGTGTGGCAGTATTCCTTTGGTTGGCCAGGTTTGTTAAATCCTTATGCAACTGTTGTTGCTTAACTTGTAGCTGAGCCATGATAGAGTAGAAATTAGGTGGAGGGGCCTGATTAAGAAGCTCCTGGGTGGAAAAATAGGGGAAAGAAAAATTAGCATGCGGGTTAGAGGACCAATTTTTATTTTCTATTTTAAAAGAAGAGGAAGAATGCAGGAAAGTCTTTTTTTTGGGGAGGCAAAATCAAGTGGTCCCTCCAAGTGTGGAGTTTTGGACCGCCGCCCGTGCAAAATGGAAGAAACGGGAGGGGAGGAGAAGAGATGGAGATGAGAGAAAGTGTGCAAATCAAACAAGCAAAACTAGACCTAACTTAAATGTGACTCCCTAATAATAACCTAAGACTTGGTCTATATAGGAAATAAGTAGTCAATAGTGAATACCCATTCTATCAACAAATCTAGCCAAGTTGCTTAAGGGGAGGTTTGGGCCCAAACGTTTCCCAGGGAAACCCCAGGAGCTTGTACAAACCCGCGCCTGGTCGTTTGACACAACCCCTCAGCCTGAACACCAGATACAGATGACAGAATTGGTACTAACTAGAGAAAACTTAAGTCCTATATAGCAAGCCTAAATTAATGAAACCTTAGGGGTCAAATTGCTACAAATTTTAGTTAGGGCTAGGATATTATAGTGCACATAGAATGTGGAGAGCGTTAATTGGGTTGTTGCCCTGTTATTTCAATTTTTTTAGTGTGTGTGCAAGAATTGGAAAGTGGCTCCAATCAAGAAGCAAGTTGTCACACAATTTCTTGTATTTTTGTCTTTTAGGATTTGATTTAATTAAATGTGTTTTAGGGTTTTTCTCTTTAAATTTTCAAACAAGTTTGAAACTTCACAATCAAAGGAAAGACAAGTTGTATTGGTGATGGTTAATTTCCTTTAATGTAAGTCTCTAAAAAGAAAGAAAGAAACCCTAAGCCAATTATCCCTAAGACAGAAAATTACTACCAATGAATTGATTTTTAGCTTTCTGAATTAAGTAGTGGTCCAAACAAGTCAAACAACACCACTACTTTGAATAAAATCAAACAAGGATTCCAGAAAAGATTTTTGTAAGATTTTAGGAATTTTTTTGATAATTTTTTTAAATTTTTAATTGTACTGGTGTCAAAGTCCAGAAATGATACTTGTGGGTATTTTGGACTTTTTAGTATTACCACTGACCTCATAAAATTTTTATGATTTTATATGATGTGTAAAATTTCACAAGGATTCTAGCAAGATAAATTTCACAAAAATTGGATGAGTATAAAAATTCTGAAAATTTGCGGACAATAGCAAAATAGGAAGATTAGAGGGTGTGACCCCTCTACAGTCCACGAATTTTTAAAAATTAGATACAAATCAAATTGTTCTAAACTTTGGAACAGATGTTCCTAACTTAATTAGGAGTCACTTTGTGAAATTTTATGATTTTAAGAGGCCTGTGGTGTTAGGAATCGATTTTTCAAGTCCGGACAGAAATCTGGACCTGAAAAATAGAACACCAATACTTGCAATGGAGTGGTATTAAAGAAGCATTCAAGCAAACCATGGATTTTATATGGGCACCACTCCACTTAATTAAAGTGTTTAGGATCCTGAAAGCCAAGTTTAGTGTATTTTGGTAGTTTTTTAGCCTAAATGTGACAAGAAAGGGGAACCAACCTGAATTTCACGGGAAGAAAATGATCTTTGAGCTCTCGCTTCCAGATTCCCGCCTTCCCGCTGTAGTTCTTGCACACACAAAAGAAAGAAAGAGAAGGGGATGAGATCCACTTCAAGCAAGAGAAAATTAATTAATGCAAAGCCGTGCCTCCCCGGCAACGGCGCTAAAAAGTGATTGCAAAATACGCGTGATTTGTAAAAACGAGTTTTTAACGTCGTTGTAACATGCGAATCTGCTTTCGCTTTTAAATTTATATTCCTAGATAGGGGAGTATCTAGGGTCGTCCAAGGAGGCAATATGTTTGCAAAATTAATTCTCTTTCTTGGAATATAAATCTCAACTTTCTTTTTGGTATTTTTCAATATATCATTTTTTTGTTTTTAAACTAAGGCAACATGCGAACTTATGGAGGAAAGGTGTTTACACTTCGAATTCAATAAACTAGTTCTAAAGTGGCAAGTAGAGCCTCTCACTAAGCTCACTCTAGGCAAGTGGAGGCCTAGAATAATTAGGGAGAGGGAGTGAAGAATGCTGAAAATAAGCAAATAGAAATGCAAACAAGAAATGCAAAGAAGGCAACTAGATAATTCAAAAAGTGTTTAACAAAAATCCCTAGTAGAGGAAAGCTTGTACTACTAGAACAATGCAAATAAGAAAGGAAAACACAAATCCTCTAGATAGATGGTGAAGAAGAGGGCTTCTTGCTCCAAGGTTGGTGGCTCCCAATCTTGAAAAGAGTCCTTCAACTCCTTCCTTGCAGTACTCCGCCAAGGTGATGTCCTCCAAGGCAAGCCTTAGGGGGGCGTGCCCTAAGTTTTTCTCCAAGGGTGGACGTCCACCCTAAGTCCTCCTTTGCCTGGCCGTCCTCCTTGAAGTGGAAGAGTCCTCCTTCGTGGCGTGGCTCAAGTTGAAGAGAGTGGGGAGAAGAAGGCACCAAAGGGGCTGGTGATGTGCCCCTTTAATCTCCTTCTCTACTCCTTCTTCTTGGCCGTAGGTATAGGTGGTTTAGGTAGAAAAATATACTAAGGGAGGATGGGAATTATGTGGTGGTAGGGTAGGGTATTTATAGGATGGGAAGGGGGGTGGTTATGGTGTTTTTGGTGGGAAATGAAGGGGTACTTGGTTATTTTTGGAGGGAAAAATGGGAGGGAAATGAAGAGGTGCCTTGGTTTTCCCTCCAAAAATACCTTCTAGAAGGCAATTCTGGAGGGAAAAAGTGGAGGGTGGAGATGGGCTTTGATGGCGGATGTAGGGTGGTGATGGAAGGGATAGTTGGCACCAAAATAAAGTAGTAGGTGGTCTTTTTGCTGGAGCTTAGGTAGTAGGGTAATAGGTTTTGGTGCCATGGAGGTGGACTAGCTAAGTTAAGCAGCTTAGCTAGCTTAGCTAGTAGGGAGTAGAGTTGGAGGCATTTGGAGCTAGGGTTTTCAGGGAGAAGAGTTGAGGAGGAGAAGTCTGGAGCTGGAGCTAGAGCTGGCTGCTGCTGAAGAGGCTGGCATGGGGCTACTCTAGCTGGCTTAGCTTGCTAGTTCTTTGCTAGTTGCTAAGCCAAGCTAAAGTGAGCTAGCTTCTACCAAAATGAGCTGAGGTGAGCTAGGTCTGGTGCTCCCGAGGAGAATCAAGCTGGTTGAGGCAGCTAAGGTAGCTTAGCTCAACTGCGTTGAGCTAAGCTGAGTCCTCGGGAGCTGGACTTGAGCTTCCTGAGCTGAGATGAATTCTTCTTCAGCTGGCTGGAGTTGAGTGGAGCTAGATGTAGCTGGATCTGAGCTGGGGTGAACTCCTGTCAACTCAGCTAAGCTAGCTAGAGCTCCCTGTGGACTAGTGGGAGCTGAGATGAGCTAGACTCAGCTAAGTTGAGCTGGATCTGAGCTGACTTGAGCTAGGGTGAACTAAGATGAACTCTCTTGAGCTGTCATTCAGCTGAGATTAGCTGAATGGAGCTGGGATGAGCTAACCCTAGTTCAAGTAAGCTAGGTTCCAGCTATAGTGAGCTAGATCAAGCTGAGTTCCATCTAGTCTGGGCTTCTCCTTCACCATTTGCCTTCTTGAGTGCTAGGGTTTTAGGGATCTGTGTATCTGTACATCCCTAACACTCACAAAAACACATTAAAAGACAACAAAAAATGCAATGCATGCCTAACCTAATTTATGCCTAAATGCATCCCAAAAACCCATTTACGGAGTAAAATCCTAAGAGCTAGGTTCGTTTTAATGCATAAGGATGATGATAAACTGGCGTTTATCAGAGGTGTGCATGGCAAGGGCTCAGGCAAGCGGTGCGCGTGGTGACCCTACTGGTGCATGTGTGAGCGTAGCCGTGCGTAGTCGCACGTGGCTGAGAAGGGGTGTTGGCGGCTATTAGAGGTGGCGGTAGTGGGTTGGTGTTGTTGCTGCTGCAGGTTAGACAAGAGGATGATGTTTGGGTTCTGTTGGAGAAGATGAATAGTGGTGGTGCATGGAATTAGTGGTGCTGTTGGAGGTGAAGTGGAGGGGATAAAGATGAGGAGATGGTGTTCATGGTGATGGAATTGCAAGCCTTGTAGTTGGAGGTGTGGACTGCCACCTATTCTGCATGTGGAATAGGTACACAAAAAAAGCGTGTTTGTCATAGTAAATGTGCATAGAAATTCTTGAATTTGTAAGTGAAATCGAACTCGTAAGGATTTTCAAATAAAAAAATGGAGTTTGAGTCGTTCGTAGGGAGACAAATAGATCACAATCGCTTTCCTAATTAAAACTAGAATTGTTTATTAAGTAGGATTATTATTTGAACTAATACTAAATTTAATAGCATACAACTACTAGAACTATAGTATACTACTACTAGAAAGCATACAACTTGAAGACAAGTTGAAAAATAACTAGAACCTTATTGAATAAGATAACAGTTTAGCATAGATAAAAGGAAGATTGCAACTAGAGGAATGCTTGGAAAATTATAACTAGAACTAGATTTCTACAACTAGAACTAGTCTAGAGAAATGTAGAAATGATGGGCTTCGAAGGAGAAGTTCGGTGCATCGACGTAGATGCAGATACGAAGGTGCACCCTGAAGAACCACCAGAGTTGGTGTGGACTAGCACTAGTAGTAGAGACTATGTGGAGGTAGGAAATTCTAAGTAGGAGATGATTACTAATGACGGGAGGCTAGGGGTTTATATAGGAATGATGGAGGTCTATGATTGGTTCATCCAAGTTGCCTTGGATCACCAATTTGTAGGGCTAGGATTAATAGGTTAAGGATCAATGGGTAGGATCGAAGGATAACTAATAGGATTTAAATAACTAAGTGGGAGGGATTGTTAGGTAATTGGAGGATATCCTAAACTAATGGTTGGATGTTGAGACTTAAATATGAAATATGATTCTTTTAATAAAAGATAATGTATGGTGGGGCGCTCGATGGGTTTTGGTGGGATTTTTGCATGGGATTGATTTTAAAATTGAAAGGAGGGGGATCGACGGGGGATGTGCATGGATTTTCGGTTGGGGAATGTTTGTGCTACATAGGGAAGGGTTGTTTGGTGTTCAATGCTTTTTGCATGAGAAGGATTGGGACGTGGGATTTAGTTTGGGATTGAGTGATGTGAGTATTGCATGTTTGGTGGATGTAGAGGAATTTAATGTGGGATTTATGTGGGGTGTTTCGTATTTCGTGAGTTGTGTGTGGGATAATAGATGTGCGATATAAGGTGGAAAATCATGAGATATTTTGGAGATGGTGGTGGAGGTTTAGGAAATTAGGAAAATAAGTGTGGGATTTTTAGCGGGAAGGTGGGCATTGGAATTTACGTGGAAGATATTAGGCTTAGGTTTGGGCTAGGTAAAAGGGTTGTTGGTGGGGGCTTGCATGGGTTTAGGCCAAGGGTTTAGGAATAAGTAATTGGGTTCTTAAATAGGCTTGGGCTTTAGGTTAATTGTGTTTCCAAATAGGTCCAATTACTAGACTAGTCATTTTCCAACTGAGCTCAGTCCAAAAAATTCAATCAACCTTGCTTCAATTAATCTAAAATTTTATATCTGCACATATAAAAATAAACTCATCAAGGTACCAGATACAATTGTGAGAAAGATTGCACAAAAACCTAAAAGTATGCATTATTTATGAAATGACCTAAAATAACAAATCTAACCTAGCTAAATGTAATCTAACCCAAATTACCCTTAGATTAACATTAATTATACATTAATTAGCGTAAATAAATATGAAAATATCACACCCCCATGCCTATCTTTTGCTACTCATTGAGCAAATGCAAGAATGAAAAATGAAAGCAAATTGTGTGATCCGTGCTAATTATAACTTTGCCCCCTTATCAAGGGTTTAACAAAAGATTTCTTCTTGTCTTCTTTCAAAAATTTAGAGATCCAAACAAACATGAAAATGATGCGATAGTAGCCTAAGCAACGGATCCAAGTGAAAAGTCAACCTACATTTAAAGTTCATACTTGACCCTCGGTAAGAATTCTATCAGGATTGGCAAACTTTTTCCCTCGGGGATTCAAATAAATTGAAATTTCTACCTCAGCTTTTTATCTTAGATAGAAGATATCTAAGTAAAATGGTTTCATATTTGCTGGCTTACACTCAACTAGTGCTACATGTAGTCTAGTACTACAAACTCTAGATCTCTAGATTATGAAACAAGTCAACCCAGAGAGATGCTAAAAACTGTTCTCCCTTTGCGTTCCTTTACACTCACTCTCTCTCTCTCTTTTCCCCTTTTTCTTCTTTCCTTTTTGAGCATTTCTTTAGAGAGCTCATGATCTCACCAGATTTTGTAAATGTACTAAATATTTGGTGGCCTTACTGTTAATAATATTTCAATTAAAGTTCCGATAATCCTATAACCAAGTCAGAAACCCTCAACCAGTATACGAGTGGTCAGAAATACTGAAAAAGTATGTAAGGGTCAAATTTGGTGGATCACAATGGGTATTTTTGCCTCAATGAAATTGACACATAATGAACATAAATATGAACTTAGACACTTTTCTTTTGGGATATTTTCTTTCTTTTTTTTTTATATATATTTTTCTCTTTTTTTTCTTTTCTTTTTTTGAAAAATAACTATCAACATAATGCACACAGCACAAACTTTTATTTATGAGGCATTATTGGGGATTTGTGATGTTCAAGAGGATATTAGGTAGCTTATTTGGTGGAAGTGCCTACTTTCGGCATTGGGAAGATATGGATAAGACAAGTGTACTTCTAACCTTTGACACTAACACTCTCCTTCAGCCAAGAATTCCATAAAGAATGGTCATAACCATCCACCTTAGTCATAGTTTATTAGAACTCGATCCTTATGTATCTGCCTTATTTGGTGGCTCTTAAGAATTTACACATATTATTCGCATGCAAGAACTAAGAGAGAAAACTATTCCTAACTCTTAGGTATTATTATCCAATTATCCAGAACTTAAGAGTCCTCACACTAGACTTAGAGCACCAGTAGACACTCTACTCTCACCTCACAAATGTTTGGTGGATCTAATGAAAGATAGTTTTCCTAACTCCCTAAGCACTCTCCATGGATTCAGGAAAAGAAGAAATGCTTCTCCTCGACAAACTAAAAATGTCTATTGGTTTTCATAACAGATCCATTGCAAAGTCTATTTGCAAGTGAAATAATTATACTAGATTCTAAACTAGAAACAACTCCAGAAGAAAATCCTTAATAAAGCCTCCTTTATAAAAATACTTTATGCATGAATGCAATATGTATAAATGCTATGAATAGGTTTTTTTCTTTTTCAAAGCCACATACTACTTTTTGATGACACAAGAAATTCAAGAAAAATCACTAAAACTTATAATTTTCGAGATAAATAAGAATGACTCTAAAAAATATTATCTAACCCCCATGCCTATTTCATGCAATGTCCTCAATGCATGAAATAAACATAAGCAAAAGAAAATAGATAGTACCTAAAACTCGAGAGTTCTAAAGAAGTCAAGACTCGATCATCTCCAGACCTGTATGAAAATTTCAAAACAAATAATATAATTATCTACAAATGTTGGGTTGCCTCCCAACAAGCACTGAATTTTATGTCTATAGCTAGGCTCAGTCAGAGATTTAGTGGGACTAGTACTCTAGTAAAGAGATATTAATCAAGTGATTCCCACACAAATAAGTTATGAAAATTATATAGCCTTGTAGCTTAGGTACGAAGTGTCCCTAAAGTTGAATCAATTGGTGATGCTGTCCCATGCCATTATGTCGGGTACAAGATAGATAAATTAGAAGAAACTATATCTAGTGGCATTTAGTGTTAAGGACATGAGGTGCATTGAGACTGAAGGTAGGTAACCCAAGTACAAAAGATAAGTGATTCATGAAGCTTTGAGCCCAATTGAAATGAGATTTGAGGTGAGGGTGTAGATTTTGGGCTACCTTGGGTTTATAGAAATCAAAGTTGTTAAGTCAAAAGGGTCCTTATAGAAGGTAGGAAGATTTAAGAGTAGAGGCACCCTGAGCTCCTTAGTATCATTTCCCAAATAATTTTCTCTTAGTTCCACCACCACCTTTCTTTCTTTCTTTCTTTCTTGAAGACCAAGTTTTTAAAATCTTCGATGCTAAAATCAAACTTGGTTACATCAGATATGCACTCAAACTCCATAGAAAATGATTCAAATTCAAGATCATCCAAATTTGATGTAAAGGTGAAGCTAGTCATCGAAGGTTCATCAAGTTAAAGTTGAAATCTCTGAGCTTCACCTTTTTCAAGTAAGAAATATTTCTCAAAATCAAATGTGAATCCTTCCATTTCAGATTTATCAGAAATTTCATCATATAAAAGAAAAATCTCATAGTCACATTTATTCTTATCTTCCTAAGATTCTATCTCAAGATCAAATATAAAGCTTTCCATTTCAAAGTTATCAAAAACTTGATCCTTAAAAAGAAATGACTCATATTCAAATTCATTTGTATATTCCTTAGATTATGAGTCTTTCTCGGAGACATTTTCAATCAAACCCTCAACCTACTTAAGTCCTTCAATAGGCCCACAACTTTCATTAGAGTTCTCAATAGCCTTGAAAAGTTTTAATTTCATCCTTTCATCCCCAAAGGCTATTTGTATATTCCCATGTTTATAATCAATTAGGGCCTCTACAGTTGCTAAAAATGGTCTTCTAAGGATAATTGGGGCCCACCTCAAATCCTTAGGAATGTCAAGATCCAAGATAATGAAATCCATGGGATAGTAGAAATTATTAATTTGAACAATTACATCCCTCAAAATCCTATGTGGACATCTCACAGATTGATCAGCCAACTAGATTCGTATTTCGGTAGGTTCCAGATCCCTGAATCCAATCATCTCATAGATCTTAGTGGGCATCAGGTTGATGGAAGCCCCCAAATCAATTAAAGCTCTATCAAAGTCTAGATCATTAATTTTACAAGAAATCAAGGGGGTTATGGGGTCTCTCTTCTTGACAGGTAAATCCTTTAAGAGAATAGAGCTATCTTATTCAGAAAGGATTACCTTCTCATGATTACTTGATTTTGGCTTCCGCTTAATTGTGGTTAATTCCTTTAAAAATTTGGCACAAGCCAGGATGTGTTCAATAGCTTGTAAAAGTGGGATATTAATCTGTACTTGTTTGAACACATCCAACCAAGTCTCATTTTTAGGCTCAGTCTCCTATTTTCTAGTCCTATTTAGGGCCTCAGGGAAAGGGATTTGGATCTTTGGGTCCTCAATCATGAGCTTGGATCTCATCCTCAACCTCAAGTGTATTAATTAGAGTTGGTTTATCATGATCCTAGGTTGAATGATTTTGGTGCATAGGGTTTTGAGTGGTTTTGCCACTTCTCAAGGTGATGGAATTAGAGGTGGCAGGTGGGTATTCATTCCCCTAAGCAGGAGGAGTAGATAGGATAGGTGCAAAAAGATGTGGAACTTGAGGTGAACAAATGCTAGGGGGAGTCATAGGAGCTTGCTGAATCATATGAGCTTTGTTGAACCCTTGAGGATTCTGTCCTTGATTAGGTATGTTTCTAGGGTTCAGAATGGGTTGGGAAGGGAGGGTACCAATAGGTCTATCATTAGGCTTAGGCCCTATCTGGTTCTTTAGATCCCTAACGGACTAGGTCAACTGCTGCATAGCTTGTAACATGGAAGCATTTGTGTCCATCAGTTGCTGGTTCTGATTCAATATAGCCAATTCAGTTTGGCTAGACTGGTTAGGGGGCAAGGGTTGATAATTCCGACCCTAGTTATAAGTGTTAGGTAAGCTAGTGTTCATTTGATAGGGTCCAGGTTGTGCAATTTGTTGGTTTCCTTGCCCTTGGCTTTCCAAGAAAAATTTGGGTGGTTTCTTCAACTAGGATTATAAGTGTTGGAGAAAGGATTTCTATTGTTTCCTTGGATAGCCGGCACATTCTCATTTCCAAATGATGATGAGGATAAGTGTGTGGAATCAAGATAGTAGGGATCAAAGGTCCCTACTTGTGTCCCAAGTAAAGGGCCCTAGGTAAGTTGGCTCACATCTTGAACCATGTGCAACTTGTTTACAAACTCCCTCCCTGAGGGAGCTTGGATAGTGGGTGATGGGAGGGTTGCTCCCTTCTTATTGTGGCTCATCATTTCATCCAATTTTTTAGATACAACCTCAACTTTGTCCAGCTTTTCATAGATCAAGTTCATATCCACATTTCTAGAGCTCCCTTATACCTGATAAATTCTACGTCTAGGTTGCATGGATATTCCATAAGTTTCCATGGAGGCATTGTGCATGGAATTCTCACTTATATTCTCAAATAAATCAAAAGCATTGTTTTCATCTTTGCACATAAAGTTGCCTCCACAAGCGGCATCCATAAGGCTTTTCATATGATAACTAAGCCTATGATAAAAGATCTACACTCGTTGCCATCTAGGAACCTCATGATGCAGGCATTTTCTAATTAAATCCATGAACCTCTCCCAATCTTCATGCAATGGTTCTTTAGGGTGTTGGGAGAAGGTGGTGATAGATCTTCTAATTGCATTGGTTTTTTCAATTGGGAAAAATTTTTTCAGGAAGGCACTTCCTCGCTCCCCCTATGTGTTAACAGGCCTTCCTATAAACCAAAACCAATGGCTAGCTTTCTCTTTTAGGGCAAAAGGGAAGAGTTTCATTTTAATCACATCATCATGTAGATTGGGAATTCTAATTGCCTCACTAATGGCGACAAACTCTTCTAAGAATTGGAAGGGGTCTTCATCATTGTTGCCCTTAAAATGAGGTAGGAGTTTTATAGTGGAGTGCTTAATCTCAAATTGAACCTCTACAGGTGGGACCCTAACATAAGGAAGGTGTTGATACTAGGTAGGGTTGTAAAAATCCCACAAAGGTCTAACCAGTAGATGTTGGATCTATAAAATCTCAAGCATCTCCTGCATTTAGGTCTGATGATCTTGTTGAAACTGGTTTAGTTGGAGTTGCAGATCTTGGATCTGAGCCTGAGGATCCATCTATTTCGATTATGGATTCGGGTTGGCTAGGTTAGCCATCAGATCAAGATCAGAGTCTGAGTTAGATGTAGAACTGGAATCACCATTAATCAGTCTCCTCCTTAGTTCTCTTTATAGAGGTGACACCAACTGTGGATTTTGTGATCTAGTTCTGTGCATACACTTGGAAGAAGTTTATAGATGCATTGAGAATAAGAGAGAGAAGTGTATGCATAATGCAAGTACTCAAATTCTAGCCCTAAAGGGTTACACCTATTGGACCTAGTCCAAATTTCGCTAACCCTAGCTAAATGACCTAACCCTTGAATTACTCGACTGGCCAGAAGGCTAGGACCCCCTAGGACACACCTCACGATGGGACACCACTAGAGGTTAACGCGGTTACCGCACCAACCTTTCTTGTCACCAGTTGGTCCAAATAGACAAGGCCTCAGATACAATCAATTAGGTATAGCTCCAGTTTGGAAAATAAAATCCAACCTAGTTGGCGCATCTATCAAGTTAATTAGGGAATAGGATATAAAGTTCACAGGATTAGATGATGGGCGTGAAGGGGGTGGTTGCCCAATTAGATCAATTGAATTGTGTGTGCATGCCAAACAAGGGTTCATAATACAAGCTTAATTGATGTGGTTTATTTTAAAGTTAAAGTGCTTGTATTAGTGAATTTTAGGGTTCAGTTGGTTAAATAGATTCAGATAATGGTTCTGATAAGGCACACAATAATTTCTACAAGTCCCAATTGTTTGATAAATTTCCTTTAAGTAAGAGGATGCAAGTGTGCTCTACCTTAATCTGAAACCCTAAGAGTAGATAGTGTTATATGATTTGTTTTATCCCAAAGAGTCAAATGTGGTGTGACCCAAACAGAGAAATGAATGGTCCTATTGCACCACCAATTAAGGCACCCAGAAAAAATTTTCATATCTTTTAATGCACGTTATGTAATTTTTCCAGATTGAAAGTGTACTAGGGGTTCTATAGTCTGTTTTAACCCCTAGTTAGTGATCAAATATTATGTGTAACCAAACGTGCATGAAATATTTTTTTTTTATTTTTTGAGGATTCTATATTATCACATGAATTTAACGAAAGAAATTTTAGATAAATCAGAGTTATATAAGAATTTTCATGATTTTCTGAAGTTCGAAAAATCAGGAACAAAAATAGATTTAATAATAGTTCAGTTCGAGAATCTTTAAAATATATATATATATCAGAATTGTACGAAATTTGGATATATTGTTGCTGACTTCAGTGCCCACATGTTGTAAAAATTTTAGAACGTTTGTATGTGTAAAATTTTGGAAATGGAATTTTGAAAATCAAAGTTTATTGCAGCTTGAAAATGTAGAAGGCGGTTTTATTGATTTTCAAAAGTTAACAACCACCAATAAGAGTTTTTTTTTTTTAATGCAAATAACTCAAGCAAATGACTAGCTTAAAGATCATGATAAACATGTATTCTAGAAGGAGAAATAATTTTTTTTTAAAATAATACTAAATGCAATTACTACTAAGAGTCACGAATCTACCTAAGTTTAGGATGTTGATGACCTACCTGGGGATCTTCACCTACACTTTTTCTTCTTGTCACTTCACAATTCATTCTAGTATGACTGCGTGATCTTGCACATAAAATGACAAAAACAAAAGAACAAGTTAGATCTCACGAATGCAAATCTAGATGAAGCTATTGAAAGTGAAATAAATGCGTTGCCTCCCTGGCAACCACGCCAAAAAGTGTTCTGCACGTGGAATAGGTACACAAAAAAAGGTGATCTATCACAGTAAATGTGCATAGAAACTCTTGAACTTGTAAGTGAAATCGAACTCATTAGGTCTTTCGAATAAAAAAATGTAGTTCGAGTTGTTCGCAGGGAGAAATAGATCACAAACGCTTTCCAAATTAAAACTAGAATTACGTATCAAGTAGGATTATTATTAGAACTAATACTATATCTAATCGTATGCAACTACTAGAACTATAATATAATACTACTAGAAAGCATACAACTTGAAGACAAGTTGAAAAATAACTAGAACTTTAGTGAATAAGATAAGAGTTTAGCACAGATAGAAGTAATATTGCAACTAGAGGAATGATTGGAAAATTATAATTAGAACTAGATTACTACAACTAGAACTAGACTAGAGAAATGCAGAAATTATGGGATCCGAAGGTGAAGTCCGGAGTGTCGACGTAGATGCGGATGCGAAGGTGCACCCTAAAGAACTGCTGGAGTTGGCGTGGACTAGCACTAGTAGTAGAGACTATGTGGAGGTAGGAAATTCTAAGTAGGAGATGATTACTAATGATAGGGTGGCTAGGGGTTTATATAGGAATGATGGAGGTCTATGATTGGTTCATCCAAGTTGCCTTGGATCACCAATTTGTAGGGCTAGGATTAATAGGTTAAGGATCAATGGGTAGGATCGAAGGATAACTAATAAGATTTAAATAACTAAGTGGGAGGGATTGTTAGGTAATTGGAGGATATCCTAAACTAATGGTTGGATGTTGAGACTTAAATATGAAATATGATTCTTTTAATAAAAGATAATGTATGGTGGGGCGCTCGATGGGTTTTGGTGGGATTTTTGCATGGGATTGATTTTAAACTTGAAAGGAGGGGGATTGACGGGGGATGTGCATGGATTTTCGGTTGGGGAATGTTTGTGCTACATAGGGAAGGGTTGTTTGGTGTTCGATGCTTTTTGCATGAGAAGGATTGGGATGTGGGATTTAGTTTGGGATTGAGTGATGTGGGTATTGCATGTTTGGTGGATGTAGAGGAATTTAATGTGGGATTTACATGGGGTGTTTTGTCTTTCGTGAGTTGTGTGTGGGATAATAGATGTGCGATATAAGGTGGAAAATCATGAGATATTTAGGAGATGGTGGTGGAGGTTTAGGAAATTAGGAAAATAAGTGTGGGATTTTTAGCGGGAAGGTGGGCATGGGAATTTACGTGGAGGATATTAAGCTTAGCTTTGGGCTAGGTAAAAGGGTTGTTGGTGGGGGCTTGCATGGGTTTAGACCAAGGGTTTTGGAATAAGTAATTGCGTTCTTAAATAGGCTAGGGCTTTAGGTTAATTGGGTTTCCAAATAGGTTCAATTACTAGACTAGTCATTTTCCAATTGAGCTCATTCCAGAAAATCCAATCAGCCTTGCTCCGATTAATATAAAATTTTGTATCTGCACATCTAAAAGTAAACTCATCAAGGTACCAGATACAATTGTGTGAAAGATTGCACAAAAGCACAAAACTATGTATTATTTACTAAATGACCTAAAATGACAAATCTAACCTAACTAAATGTAGTCTAACCCAAATTACCCTTAGATTAACATTAATTAGGCATTAATTAGCACGAATAAATATGGAAATATCATCACCCCACATGCCCACGGTGGCGAGGCTTTGCTGTGGGAGAGGCCCACAGTGGTGGAATGAAGGAGCTTCGAGCTCTACATTGTGGTGAATGGGGGGTGGTGGGCTACTGAACATGGTGGCCTTGCTCCTCATTTATACCAGCTGGGATGAATTTGAATGAAGCAAGACAAGCGTCGAGGCCATTAAGGCCAGATTCACTCTTTCCAGCTCTTTGATTGCCCAGGAGTAATGGTGCTTGGCTAGCTGGCTAATTGCACGGAGGAGTGACCGTCGGCAGCAGTTGTTATTCCTATATGATTCTAGAAGGAGAGTAAACAATTAATTATTGGGTTATTTATAAATAACACTCAAAAAGAAATCCTATTTCTAATGCATGCTATCATATTTACTTGGACTATCCATATTAGTGAGTAAACCACTTAGTGCTTCCTATGTATTTATGTTAATCAATCAAATGTATGAATTAATTATTTACATCCTAATGCATGCTATTCATGTATTATTATTAATCTAAAGTCTAGGCATTTAACTAACCAAACAACCCTCAAATATGGGCTCATCAAATGCTCCCATGCCTAGTTCTTGTTAGTCTATAGCAAATTTAAGCAACAACCAAACACTTCAAGTTATCCAAGCTGACTTAATTGACCTTTTGACAGAAATCAGGTTGCACTATCTAACCCTAGATCATAAGGTACCTATGTAGTTACTAAGTTACCTAGGTCGGCTAAGGACAAGTTGCAGGCACAGGTTTCCCTGATTCTAGCTCTTCCCTAAGGTTTATTAGTCCTATAGATTAAAGCATCCGTGCATGTGCATTGGTCTGATTTATTTAAGGTTGGTATGATTGCCAACCTAGAAAGAAAGTAAGAGAGATTTTTTTTTATAATATATATATATGTTACTTTTTATTATTCATCTAAGTCTAACCTTGGATCAGCTATAAACACGATCTACGTCGAATTCATTGTCCCCTTCACCGAACCGCGAAGGTTGCCTGGCTTTCGATGCTTCTAGATAGCACCACCCATAGCGACCCCAAGAACTCCTAGCAATCAACACTTCAAGATAGTATTGCCCATGAATTTCTTAAGCAAATTTTGGCTTGTGGCAATTGACACTTCGAGATAGGGCTGCCCATGGTACCAGAATCGCACAATGCGCTACCATGCCCCATGTAGATTGGATATCCTAAGAGACAAGCACCGAGGAGGTGACATGTTATCATCGTGTCATCAAGGTGAGAATATACTCCACCTCTCATGCGGTAGGAACTCATTCAATCAAGTTGTGTTTTCAAGCTTCTTCTAAGTCAAGACTTAGAGAACCAAATTTTCTTCAAGAAAGGAATTAAGATGATCACTATTTACACAAAACCAAGTGTATGTGATGTCGAAGCTTAACTTACAAGGACCCATAAACCAAAAGGTAGAAAAAGGCACCAAGTACTAAATAGCTCTTAACTCAATCCTTAACTTTCCTTCCTCAACTTCCTGAGGAATGGTCCATAACTTAACTCCTACTTGAGTTTTTAAGTCCAAACGCACCTTAGAGTTCTAAAGTCAATAGTTCAACCCTAGCTCCTACAATTAGGCACCTAGAGTTAGCTAAGCAAACCTAGAGTCTTGGTCTCATGCCAAAAGATGTAGAGCCCAACCGGTTAAGCATAAAAACATGGCCTAAATAATTATTTTATTTTATTATTATTTATTATTTATTATTTTTATTACTTCTTTTAATGCAATACGTATGCATAAATGTAAAATGTTGACATGCTATAAACAGATACCTCAAGTCCTATCCGCCCATGCCTGGTTCAAACAATGTCTTCATTGGAACTAAAATAGTCAAGGGAAGATGTTACTTGAGGAGGAGAATGAGCTAAGGCTCCTTAAGAGTGACTTCGTCAACCAGATGACCATCCAAAGTAATATACAGTTTCAATCGTTGGCCATTGACGGTAAAGGGCATTGCTAAAGAGGAGGGGCTCTTGATCTCCACAGCCCCTTGCGGAAACACTTTAGTGATTATGTATGGCCCATCCCAATGAGATTTCAATTTCCCTAGAAAAATATTAAGTCTGGAATTGAAAAGCCAAACTTGTTGGTTGATCTCAAAGGTCTTTCTAAGGATATAATTATCATGTAAGACCTTAGCTCTCTCTTTATAAGCTTGAGAAGTGTAATAAGCATCATTCCTCATCTCCTCAAGCTCACTTAATTATAGAAGTTGTGCCTTACCTGCCTTTTCTAAATCCATGTTGACACTTCAGATAGCCCAGAGTGCCCTATGTTCCAACTCAACGAGTAAATGGCCACTTTCCTGTACACTATCCAGAAGGGAGATGTACCCAAAGGGGTTTTATCGGTTGTTCAATAAGCCCATAAAGCATCATCAAGCTTTTAGGACCAGTCCTTCCTATCAGGCCTAACGGTCTTCTCCAAAATTCTCTTTATCTCCCTATTCAACACCTCAACTTGGCCACTCGTCTGGGGGTAGTACGGGGTAGCAATCATGTGAGTGACCCCTAAACTCTTGAGTAATTGGTTGAAGTGGTGATTCCGGAAATGAGGTCCCCCATCACTAATAATGTCTTAGGGCAACCGAATTGGGATATGATATTGGCCTTCACAAATTTCAATACCATCGAATGGTCATTTGTGCAGCTAGGAATGGCCTCTGTTCATTTAGAGATGTAGTCAACTGCCACTAAGCTATACTCATAACCTTGGGATGAAGGGAAGGGGCCCATAAAGTCTATTCCCCAAACATCAAAAATTTCAACATGTTGGATCGAGTGTTAAGGCATCTCATTCCTCTTCCCAATCGTTCCAGTCCATTGACATCTAATACAAGCTTTAACAAGGTTATGAGAATCCTTAAATAAAGTGGGAAACCAAAAATCAGACTGAAGAACCTTAAAGGATGTTTTCTTAGCACCAAAGTATCCTCCACAATGAAGTTTATGGTAAAAACTCAACACACTTTGTTGCTCCTCTTCAGGCATGCATCGTCACAGTAATTGGTTGTGTCCAATTCAAACTAATCCCTGCTCTTCCCAATGAAAGTATCTAGCTTGGGAAATGAATCTCTTCTCTTTTTGCTTATCCCAAGAGCCAGGAGTCTCTCTAGTGACCAAGTAATTGATAGAATTAGCATACCAAGGTGAAGTCGGTGTTATCGCCATAAGGGCTTCATCGGGAAATGTCTCGCGGATGTCTCCAGATGGAGAGTCATCAAGTGAGAGGCGAGACAGGCGGTTGTTGATCTAGCGAGATCAAGGGTTCTAGAAAGATGCATTCATTGTAGTAATAAATCCTCAAATCGCTCAAAAAATAAAAATTATTTATAACTCAGATGAAAGTCCGAGGTCGTTCGCTGGGAGCATATAGGAATTCACATGATAATCTCAAATAAAATGTAATTGAGCATAAGATTCAAACCAAATAATACCAAGAAATGAATAATTACTCAGAAATGATAATCAATGTAAAGCATGAGTTTAACAATAATTATGCATGGCAAAAAGAATCTCAAAGCGAAAACAATGGTGATTTAGATCACCAATTATTCAATTTAATCATATATGCATTGAGTTCAAATAATGCAACAGTGCCATCAACCATTCAAACTTAGGTACTCAAATATGTCAACAGTATCAACTGCCTTTACCCAAGTTAGATGTTGTTTTAAGCCATCGAACGACATAAACATACATTTGGTACAGTACTTTCCCCTTTGTTTCTTCTCTTCTTCCTCTTTCTTCTCTTTTCTTTGTGCTTCTTCTGCCTTCTTTCTCTGCTTCTTCTTCTTTGTTTTCTCTCTTGGCTTCTGTTCATCATGCACAGAGGGAGGCAATCCCTCCAATAGCTAGCTATCATAGGGAAACTTCTTTAGAGAGCAAAACCCCCCTACCTCGCGTGCTCTCTCTCCTTTCTCTCTCTAGGTTTCCTCTTCCTAGCCTTCCCAAGGTTACAGTACTAGGTAATCAAACATTTGGGTAGAGCGCACTTGGGACCAGGGCTGCCAGCCGTAAATGGCAGCCGAGGTGTGAGAGTTGGCTTAGGCAGGTAATCGGATCAGACCAGGCCCATGTGGAGAATGTCACGAGAAAGGCGTGTGAGGGTGCAGGGACCTCACCTTTTTTGTGTTACTTGAGGCGATAAGCTGGAAGCAGAAAATCAATTTAACTTGCTGTGTCTGGTCTTCAGCAACTGATGTAGGACTAAAGTCCCACACCTTCCTTCGTGCACAGCAAGCAGCAGCTAGAGGTGAGAGTCTTCTTTAATTAGTAGCGGCTTCAACTTGGGGTCTTTAATCCAAGACCTGGTGTAGATCCTGGGATGTAGCCACGTCACCTGGAGGTGTCACCTGGAGTTGCAGGTGCTGAAGAGAGCTTCAAGCTTCCTTCGAAGCTTTGTGGTAATGGCTTGGCACCTGAAACCTGAAACTCAAGCAAAAGGGCATCGCGGCCACGTCAGTTAGCTCAGCAGTGTCGCAGGGGGATGGCAACTGTTGTAGTGGTTGTAGCATGGAGTGAGGGTGTGTGAGGTGCTGGACAGTGATGAAGATAGCCGTGCGAAGGTGGGGTGTTCGAGGGTGTGTTTGAAGGGGCAATAGACCTAACTAGGTTAGGGCTTTTGCTCCTGTGGTCGAAGCGAAGGTCATTTGCTAGTTGGCGAAGTGTTTGGAGCAGTGGAGTGAGCGTAGGGCTTCGTCGAAGGAGTAGCCGAGAGCATAGGAAGATGATAGTGTTCATAGAGTGCAAGGGTCTTTTTGGGATTTTGGGTAAGGAACTAATCACAAGAGCTAAAAGAAACTAAGCTAACCCTAATTTAATGGACGAAGGGGGGGAATGGTATCGGTGTTGGTAGGCTGGCGCCAGGGAAGAAAGCACTCCAGTAGAGGGAGACGGTGACAACTTCGGAGAGAGAGAGACGACAGCTAGTATTGTATGACATGGAGGAAGGTGTTAATGAAGAATCCATCGCCGATATTGCGATCAGATGAAAAAGAGAGGCAGGGAGAGTCGTTGGAGCTCGAGGAGCAGTACAGTTGAAATAGGAGAGAGGAATTTGGGGAATTTCCAACCAAAATCGAGTTTGAGGAACTCGGTCTGATCTAGGGATTCTTTTATAGGCCTCTAGAGGATGAATTGAGCTTGGGAAGCTTGGAAGGTTTGTTGGAGATGGGAGCTTGAAGGATACTCGAATCTCTCATGCATTCGCATGAGAGATTGGGAAGGTTTCAGGGCTTAGGATCTGGATCAAAAGGAAGGAAATTCCTTGACGAACTTCCATATCAAATTTGAGAGGGATTCATCAAGGAATCAAGGAGAACAAGCCAAATCAAGCTAGGATTAGGATTTCATGGAGGAAGGGACCTATTTGTGAAAATGATGATAAAGATTGGGATCGAAATGCTAAGGATTCAAAAGTTAGGGCCATGTGTGTGAGAAAAAAGAATCAAATAGGACCAACTTGCAAACTAGGTTAAGACAATCTCATATTAGGCCCAAATTTTGGTACAAACCTAATTTTGAAATAAGAAATCCAATGGTGAAGTTGGAGTTTTGTTTGACCAAGTTTGACTAGGTAAATTGCATAATTACCCAAATTAGGGCAAAAGTCTGTCTGTGGCTCTGTTTTGGTCAAGATGGGTTCCAATGGCCAAATCAAATATACCAAACCCTAGAGAATATTTCTTTATAAATTCTAGAGGGTTTAGGTGAATTTTATCCTGATCAGAACCTCTGTTAATTAAGTAGGTTTGCTTTTAGGGTTTTGGAAGTCATTTAATTCCTAAAATGAGTGAAAACCCATTTGTGTCTATTCTAATCACTTGTTAGACTCTTAAGATCATTTGACCATTATTTAACACCTGGAGAAACCCAAGGTTATTCTACATTCATGATATGATGGTAAAATTATTTTTTAAACTTGGTTTCTTGTATTTCCCGCAGAATAGATTTGCAATGAATTATGGCCTTCTAATGGTTATATAGGAGCATTTATTAATGGAAATTGACTAAATAAAGTTAGATATGGCTGATGATGATGTTATCATCATACCCCCATGCCTAACTTTTGCTAGTCCCTTAACAAAATCTTACGGAATTAACTCAAATTCTAGACCATATGTTTAGATCTCTGATTATGTGCTTTTCTTTTGTAGATTAGGTTAGAATGCCAACAGTAGGCCTAAAGGTACTCAAGTACCAACCAAGATCTGAACCTCACTAGCTTTAGCCTCAGTCCACTGTGAAGGTTCCTGATGAGAACCTCATCATGAGCCATAACTAGCTCATTTTGACCCAATACAAAGGATAAAAGCTCCTACATAACTCAAGGAAAGGCTTAACTCAGAGAATTCTGAGTTTGAGGAGAAAACAAGTCATAAGGGGTAAAAATGCAATTTTACCAGTATAATCTGCATACAGGGTAATTCAGGGTCAAAACATAGGTCAAAGCAACTTAATAAGAATAAAAGTGGGATGAGATGATCTAGCAAGGGCTACAGCAATTCCAAGGAACTAAATGATAATCTGTAACCCTAAAACAAACCCACTTCAATTCACGAGGTTCAAGGCAAAGCAAAAATGGAATAAACCCTCTAAAATTCATAGAAAAATAATCTCTAGGGTTTAGAACCTTCAATTTGACCTTAGGAACCCATCTTGACCTACATTGAGAACCATACCCAATTAATAACTTAATTTGGGTTTTTGCGTAAATTGACCAGTCAAACAAGGTTTAATCTAGAAATAAAATTCACCATCAGATTCCTTAGGTCCTAATTAGTCATGTATAAAAACTTGAGCCTAAGAAGAAACCTTCTTGACCAACTTTACACTTTGGTCCTCATATATTTACTTTTTGGCCCTCAACTTTTGAACCCTCGCATTTTGGCACCTAACTCTCCTTCGTTCTTTGCGTTCAGGTCTCCCCTGCAAAACCTGCCAGCACCATGCTCCGGCGACCTTGCGCGGAGCATGGCGCCGCGCAGGGTGAGGGGGAGAGTCTGGCAAGTAAACCGGGGGTGCCCTGCGTCGTCAGCCGTCGCAGGGACACCCCACTGGTCGCTGTAACCCACCATACCGGCCGTGCGAACGCACGGACGGTATGGGTTTCCATCTCCGGCGTCCTCCGGCGAGGGAGACACGTCGTCTCCCTCCGCCTTCCTCCCTGATTGGGTCCCTATAAATACCCCCGTCGCTCCACCGTTCTTCCCAGCTCGGATCTGACGGAGAAAACCCCCAACTTTCCTCTCTTCTCACTCCGGCAGACGCCCACCAGCTCTGGCGGTTCTTCCTCCTCCTCCTCTTCGCTCTGCCGCAATACCAGCAGCAGAGACTTCTTCCCCTGCTCTTCCCGCGCCACGCCGCACCCAGCTGGCGCCTCTCCGGCCCTCTGCTCGCCGCCGCCCCTTCCCCCGGGCATCTTCTTCTCCGGCGACAGTCGATACGACTGTCGCCCGCTCTGGCCCCTCCTCGTCCTGCTAAGTAGGTAGAACTCCTCCTCTTCCTCCCCTCTTCCTTTTCCTCACTTTAAACATCTACTGTCGCCCTCGATTCCGACCACTCACCCTCACCTTCTCCGCCTCCGGCCATCCTCCGGCGAGCCGCTCCCATCACTCCAGCAACCCACACGGCTCGCCGACCACCGCAGAACCTCCGCCTCCTCACCCTGATCAACCTCCGCCCTTCCACTTCCCCCACATCACCCTCTGCAACTCCACCGAACAAACCCATCTTCCGACCCACAGTCCGACCTAGGGCAGCCCTTAGGCTCCGCCCCGCCGCCTGCACACCCCCCGACCACCTTCGCCGTGCCACGGCGAAGGTCCTCCGCGTTTCTGATTGGGCCGAGAGGCCTTTTTTCTGTGGGCAGGTACCTGCGCTCGTCGCCGCCATTGTTGAAGCGAAGCAGCTTCTTCACCTGCTGCCCCAGGTGTGAAGCGCCCAGGTCACCCTCCCAGGCTGTGCGGGGGCACTTCGGCAAAGCGTTAGGCTGCAGTTGAAGCGAAGCTCTCGCGCGAAGCCCCCGCGCTTCGCCTCGACTACCGCTGCTTCCTCCGCGCAGGCACCCAAATTGGGGTGGGACATTTAGTCCCACCTCGTAACCTTTCAGAGGAGAGCGCCTGCATAAAGGCAAAAAGCGCCTTATGCTCGTTGCCTCCTGAGCACGGGGTGAGGTCCCTCTCACTCACTCGCTCGCTCGACCCGGTCTCGTCCACGCTCACGCCTCGCGGACCTGGCCCGACCCGACTTAGACTGACCTGCACTCCTCACCCACCACGCACGCCGGTGGGCCTGGACCCGGGCGCGACCCGTACCCGGCTACCCGGCAGCTCTGGGAGAGCTATCCTATGAGCGGATTCTGTGAGAGAGAGACGCGGGGGGGAGGGTAGAGATAGGTTTTGCCCCTCTCTGATCAAGCTGTGTAAGTGTGCAGGCACAGGTGAAGAAGAACCGTGGAAGAAGACGAAGGCTGAAGGAAGGAGGATCACCGAGCGGCACTGTAGCAGCGGTGGTTTAAGTCGTCTGATTGGAAAATCAGACGATGTCCTGAAGGCAAGGAAGGAGAAGGAAGGCGAGGCAGAGGAGAACGCAGAGAGGCCAAGACAAGAACTGAAAGAAGAAAAAGAGCACGAGAAGAAGATCTGAAGAAAGGAAAAGAAGAAAGAAAGAAGAAGAAGAAGAACAGGACCGCTCTGCAGAAGAAAGAAAGGAAAAGAAGAAGAACAAAAAGAAGAGAGCAGAAGATCTGAGAAGGAAGAAGAGGAGAAGCAAAGAGAAAAGAAGAAAAGCCAACAAATTCTCTCTCTCTCTCTTTCTTTATTTTTGTAAAAGAAACTTGTACCCCTAGAATACAACTTGCTCCCTGAGTTCGACCTCGGGAACTCTTTATTTCCGAGTAACAAATTGTATTAAACTGGTAATCACCTCCCTCTATACTATACTACGATGAAATAATAAAACTATAGAGGAAGGCAGCCCCCCACCAGTTTTTGGCACCGTTGCCGGGGAGCAACGGCTATTCTAGAGGTAAACATTCCTGTTTCTTTTTAGTTTCTGATAATCTCCTCTCTTGTGCAGCTACAGGAAATCAAGAAAACAAGCAACCGCACGACAACCACTCCGAGGACAGGTAAAATTTTTTTTCCTCTTGCTATTAACCCCTAAACTCTAAAGAGGAAGAAAAGAAAAGAACAAGCAATATAGGGCTAACCTGTCTTCCATACTTAGTAACCATAAAGAGTTGCATGTTTTCAACTCATTACTCCTGCACACTATTAAGGGTATTTAAGGGCTAACACATTCTTGCTTGAGCCCTAATTACCCAACAAAGAATTAACTGGACCAAGTAGAGCCAACCTAGGATCCAACACTAGGGATTTAGAGACACACTCCTTAAGCAAGAATTGAGAAAACCAAATGAAGTGTGCCCAAGCCCTTGTCTGAAAATACCTATTCAAAGAAAACCTAAAACAATTGGCTCTCTAAACACTTGAACCCTAAAAGACAGGACCTAAAAGCTCTCAAAGAAAACAAGAGGTAAAGTTGACCCCTTGGGTCAACCAACCTTAAATTAGGTCACTCTTTGCACTTAAAAGACTAAAGTTCAAGTGAAACCTTAAGCACCCTGATCTTAAAATTGGTAGACTTAAGAGGTTAAGATCCCCATTCTGGTCTACCTGGACCCGCAGTGACAAGAGAGGTCGGGTGGGGGAAACCCTGTAACCCGTGGGGACGCTCTACCGTGTAGGGGTCTTCGTGGGACTCTCCCTCTCTGGCTGCCCAGGTAATTCTCAGGTGGACGATCTTTCTGATCAAGGGGTCCATCTGCCCCGCACCTCTATAGTCACCCAACACATTTTTGGGTGTCTTGATTGGGTCCAGCACCTTCTAAACTTACCTCTTCCAACAGTGCATGTACGGAAGGAGGTCCTTAAGACCACCCTTAAGACCTCCTTTAGAAATTCGCTCCCGTCAAGGCCAAGCCTCGACGCCCGTGTTTGTGCAACAACACCCTCACATTATTCTCTCTTCTGATTCAGAACCAAGTTCTTCTTCTTCCCCCATCATGGCTCAGCCAGTTGAGGAAGAAAATAATCTGGAGCACCAGCTCCAGCGACTCAATGACCTCTTCCAAAACTTCGTGCACCCACCACAGCGTCCTATGATGCGGGACCACTACAATCCTGCTGCGGTGGCCATTGAGCCACGAGTCAGAATCCCGACTGGAGGACCTGATTCCGAATTAAAGCCCAACATGATTCATGCTATACCTAAATTCCATGGGCTTAATTCTGAAGATCCCTTCCAGCACATCAAGCAGCTAAAGCATCTGGCCCACACTTTTGGATCAGATGCGCAAAATCGTGATATTCTTCTCATGAAGATGTTCTCCTTTTCTCTTATGGGCAAGGCCGCCCATTGGTATCAAACTCAGACCCGGCCGATCAACACTTGGGAAGAACTTCAATCCGAGTTTTTGAAAAAGTTTTTTCCCGTTGGTCGGACCAACGCCTTGCGCCATCAGATTACACACTTCACTCAACAATCAGGAGAACCTCTCCATGAGGCATGGGATCGTTTTCAGGATCTCATGAGAAAGTGCCCCCATCACGGAGTTCCTAAATGGGAACAAGTCCAATCTTTTTACCAGGGACTCCGTGAGGACATCCGCCTTTTCGTCAATGCAACTTGCGGAGGAAACATCATGGGTCAACATGAAGACACCGTATGGGAGATTCTCGAAAACATGTGCGACAACTCCATCAACAATGACTCCATGGGATTATTCGACAGGATGAATACCCGCGCAGCGACGAATCTTAAGGGAGCACATGAGACGCAGGGCCTGTCCGCATCAGTCGACCTGGAATTAATGGCCAGTCGATTGGACAAGGTCTCAATCATTGAGAAGAAGGTGGATGAGCTGACTCAGCACTTGCAGCGAGCCACCTCCGCGCGTAACTCCTTTGCACAACCTCCTTCCACACAGGAGACTGCGCAAAACATCCTCCACCGATATTCCCCTAGGATGGATCCATATCCATCCCCATCTGATTCTCGGATCGGAGGATCATCCGATCCTTTCTACACCAGCCCGGGGAACTCCATTCCCCCTTTCCCTGATTCTCAGGAGGTTCCTCAGACCTGCGAGGACCTCAACGCCATCCAGAACGACCCATTCTCCAACACTTACAACCCTGGATGGCGAAACCATCCCAATTTTCAGTGGGCGGGAAATTCCCAAACCCAAAGACCACCTTTTCAGTCCCGCCCACAGCCCTCTCGTCATTTCCAGCCGCCTCAGCCTCGACCCAACCCTACTTATCCATCACGGCCAAATCAGGATCAAATGTCCCTAATCCTTCAGACTCTGGCTGACATTCAAAGAACAAATGCGGCTATTCAAAAACAGCACAAGGACGAACTTACAGAGGTTAAAACTCAACTGGCCCAGTTGGCAAATTCTCGCCAGCCAGGCACACTCCCTTCCCAACCTCTTCCTAACCCAAATAACGTGCCAACCCAGAAGTGCGTTATGAATCCAAATTTAGGCCACGCACAATGGATTTATCAGGCCCCTACTGCTCCATCTCCAGACGAGATGGAAGCTTCAACTTCTTATGCGGGATTTCAGCAGCAGCCACCCCTCTTACCAAACCCAAACCAAAATCAGGCCGGATTAAATTCTGTAACAACACGTAGTGGTAAAACAACTCAAGACCTGCATTATCCAAACCACTCCAAGCCTGATAACCATGACCCTAGGATAGTTATCCAAGAAACCGCTGTTCCGGATCCACAACCTGGACCTATCCTAGAAAAACCAACCAAGATCCCGTTTCCCGAGGCCTTGACCAAGGGAAAGAAGACCACCAAACCCGTGGCCCCTGAGGAGGACCTGGTCAAGCTCTTTGAGCAGGTCCACATAAACATCCCCTTGATGGATGCAATCCGCCACGTACCAGCTTACGCACGATTTCTAAAGAATATATGTACACCCCAGCGAAAGCCGCGAACCAAGGGAGGGAGCCCAATTGTTCTGTCAGAGCAAGCCAGCTCTGTAATCCTCAGTAGACTCCCACCCAAGGCAAAAGATCCTGGTACTCCCCTGATTTCCTGCAAGATAGGTGGTACCCAATTTGATAGAGCATTGTTAGACTTGGGTGCATCCATAAACCTGATACCCACATCCCTACTTGACCATCTAGAAGAATCTGAGCTAAAACCAATCGAGGTGACATTACAATTAGCAGATCGATCTATAAAGTCACCAAAAGGGATTCTCGAGGATGTTATCGTAAGAGTGCGGGATTTCTATTTTCCAGTGGACTTTATAGTCTTAGATATGGATGCACCTGAGAACCCTGGGGATACACCAATCATTCTAGGGAGACCTTTCTTGGCTACTGCTAGAGCCAACATCAGGTGTGAGGAGGGCCAAATAGAGCTTAAGTTTGGAGATCAAACACTGAAAATTGATATATTTAAGGCCCAACAAGGAATTAATTGCAGCGTCATCGAACAAATTTGTGACATCAGGACCTTGGTTGATGAATCACACTTCCAGAATGACGCGATTATGCCTCATCAACCACAGAAGGATCTTGACCCGCAAACAGAGGAGTCGAATCCAGATATGAATAACCCAGTAACTCCCACCCTCAAACCTCACATCTATACTGAACCACCCGCTGCTGCTGATAACCCCATCCTCGAACTGAAACCTCTTCCTGCTCACTTGAAATACATCTTTTTGGGTTCTAATCAGACCCTTCCTGTGATTATCAATTCCAACCTCAGTCATGAACAGGAATCCCGTCTGATTGTTGTCCTCCAGCAACATCACAGAGCCATCAGGTGGACTCTCGATGATTTGACTGGAATAAGTCCCTCTTATTGTACTCATCATATCTATTCAGAAGAGGGCACACGACCTTCTCGTGAAATGCAGAGACGCTTAAACCCCAATCTGCAGGAGGTCGTGAAAAAGGAGATCATCAAGTGGTTAGATGCCGGAATCATCTACCCGATCTCCGATAGTCGTTGGGTGAGCCCAATTCAGGTCGTGCCCAAGAAGGCAGGACTCACCACTATAACGACTGAGACCGGAGAAATCATTCCTACCCGATTAGCCAACTCGTGGAGAGTCTGTATAGATTACCGCCGACTCAATTCCTCCACGAAGAAGGATCATTTCCCACTACCCTTCATTGATCAAATTCTCGAAAAACTTGCGGGAAATAGGTTCTTCTGCTTTCTTGACGGGTACTCCGGTTATAACCAGGTGGCAATCCATCCTGAGGACCAAGAAAAGACCACGTTCACCTGCCCCTTTGGAACATACGCTTTCCGAAGGATGCCTTTCGGTCTTTGCAATGCACCCGCTACCTTTCAGCGATGCATGCTTGCCATATTCTCAGATATGGTAGGCGATTATCTGGAAGTCTTCGTGGATGACTTTTCAGTTTTCGGAGCATCATTCGACGATTGCCTCCAACACTTGGTCCAGATACTCAGGCGGTGCATCGATGTGAATTTGGTTCTTTCCTGGGAAAAGAGCCATTTCATGGTGCCTGAGGGAATTGTCCTGGGACACTCAATTTCAGAGAAAGGTATCCAAGTGGATCGAGCTAAGGTTAATCTGATTTCTCACCTTCCTATGCCTAGCTCGATCAGGGACATCCGTTCCTTTTTAGGGCATGTCGGTTTTTATCGACGATTTATCCCTGATTTTTCAAAAATCGCGCGCCCCCTGACCACTCTTCTCTCCAAGGATGTTCCTTTCGAAATTTCCAAGGAATGCACTCAAGCATTTGAAATCCTGCGTGACCGAGTCACCCAAGCCCCGATCCTACAGTCCCCTGATTGGTCTCAACCCTTTGAGATCATGTGCGATGCATCCGACTTCGCTGTAGGAGCGGTTTTGGGGCAGAAAATTGACGGAAACCTGTGGTCATTTACTACGCCAGCAAAACACTCGATAAGGCTCAGCGTAACTATACGATTACTGAGAAAGAGCTGCTAGCTGTAGTATTTGCCCTAGAAAAATTCAGATCGTACCTTCTGGGTTCCCGTGTCATCATATACACGGATCACACAGCTGTGAGGCATCTCCTTGCAAAGAAGGATGCAAAACCTCGATTAATCCGATGGATCTTGCTGTTGCAAGAATTTGACCTTGAGATTCGCGACAAAGCGGGAAAGCAAAATGTGGTAGCTGATCACTTGTCCCGTCTTCCTTCTGAAATAATTGACCCTTCCGGACCCATCACTGAGCATTTTCCCGATAAGCACCTGCTGACTATTGGTACTAGCCTTCCATGGTTTGCTAATGTAGTAAATTACTTGGCATCTCATCAGATCCCGTCCGATTGGCCGAAGGCCAAGAAGGACAAATTACGCTCCGATGCCAAGTATTACATTTGGGAAGACCCGTACCTCTTCCGCATAGGTGACGATCAGATCATCCGGAGATGTGTCCCGGAAGGGGAATTCAACAATATCCTCTCTTTCTGCCATGACCAGGCATGCGGTGGCCATTTCGCCGGGCATAAAACCGCATCAAAAGTCCTCCAGTGCGGCTTTTATTGGCCCACACTGTTCAAAGACGCATACAATCACTACAAGGCATGCAGTCGTTGCCAGACTTTGGACAACATGAGCCATCGCGACATGATGCCTATGCAACCGATTCTAGTATGCGAAATCTTTGATGTTTGGGGGATTGATTTTATGGGTCCCTTTCCTGTTTCGGATGGTTTCGAATACATTCTGTTGGCTGTGGACTACGTGTCCAAATGGATCGAAGCCATACCGACCCAAACCTGTGATCACAAAATCGTTCTCAAATTCATTCATCAAAACATTTTCTCAAGGTTCGGGATTCCTCGTGCAATAATCTCTGATGGGGGGACCCATTTCACAAATGCTCAGTTTAGGTCACTGATGACCAAATACGGGGTGTCTCACCGAATCTCTACTCCTTACCACCCCCAAACTAATGGTCTAGCTGAGCTGTCTAATCGGGAGATCAAGAAAATCCTGCAAGTCACTGTTCGACGTGACAGGAAGGACTGGTCGTCCCGACTTCCGGAAGCATTGTGGGCCTATAGGACCGCCCACAAGACCCAATTGGGCATGTCTCCCTTTAGACTGGTGTACGGAAAGGCATGCCACCTTCCTGTAGAACTGGAGCATAAAGCCTATTGGGCAGTACGGAACTGTAATCTGGATCTTTCCAAGGCTGGGACCCACAGAAAACTCCAAATCAGCGAGATCGATGAATTACGCCTAGACGCGTACGAGAACTTGCAAATCTACAAGGAGCAGGTTAAAGCCTTCCACGACAAACACATCTCGAGAAAGATCTTTCATCCTGGTCAGAAGGTCCTACTCTTTGATGCCCGACTAAAACTCTTCCCAGGATAACTGAGATCCAAGTGGGTCAGACCATATTTGGTCCGACAGGTTTTTGGAAATGGAGCAATCGAAATCAGTCCACTCAGCCACGATTCTGAACCTTTCATCGTGAACGGTCAGAGACTCAAGCCGTTCATTGATGTAACTTCTACTGATTTGGCTGAAACATCTTATGTCCTCCATTCCCCTTGAGCTTATTGCGCCCAGCCGATGGCGTAAAACTCAGCGCTTAACGGGAGGCAACCCGTCATTTTCCTAAAAATCCAAAACTTTTTCTGACACCTTTTTGCACTTAAGGTTCACCCTTATAGACAGCCGACCCCACCTCAGATGCTTGCATCTGGGATTAGAAATAGTCCGCAAAAATTCAACCCGACCCATTCACTCATCCAAATTTCTGTCTTAAGGAATGAACTAAGTTAAATAAAAACCCCTAGGTTACAATGAGGACATTGCAAATCTTAGGCATGGGGGGGGTATGAAAGTGCAAAACTTGTAAGAAAAGGTTTCAAACAAAAAATTCACATATGCCAAAAACACCATAAAAATTAAAAATTTTTTCAAAAAAAAAAATAATAATAATAAAAGGAAAAGAGGAGAAGGAAATTTTCTGAAGGAGAAGGAGAAAAGAAACAAAATGAAAAAGGAGCACAAAATTATGAGAAAAGGTGATAGTCATTAGTAAGGAACTAAGGAATTAACCTAAGTTCTAGACCTCATTCAAGAAAATAACTGAAAAGTGCACAATGAGATTAGTAAGAATGCAAACCTTAGGCATTCTTGAATAGACTCTTAGTACCCATTAAGATCTGGACACTCCTCAAGAGGTTGAGGAAAATGAAAAGCTGAAGTATTAGGTCTAAGGCTTAGGAAGTATTTGGCCTCGTTAACTAATTTTTGGTTTACAGGACTCAGTAACCTAAGCACCCTAACCTCACACACAGCTTGGTTCAGTAAGCGTAAAAATCAGAATCACGCAGAAGTGTCGCAAAATTCTAAAAAGAACACCTAGAATAGGAGCGGCCGATCAACACAAGTTGATTTGGACGAGTTCCCAGTGAGGAGAGGCGGGAAATCCCCTGGAAGATGCGTAACAAAATATCATCTCCTCGGTGCTTGTCTCTTAGGATATTTACATATCCTACTGGGGGCATGTAAGCACTCTGCTGGTTCAGATTCCATGGATGGCATTATCTCGAAGTGTTAATTGCCAGGGTCTGGATTTGGCCACGGAACACCATGGATAGGATTATCTCGAAATCTCAATAGCCAGGGTTCCGGGGGTTTCCATGGGCGGTGCTATCTCGAAGCATCGATCGCCAGCAACCCTTGAGGATTGATGATGGGAGAAAGGAATCTGATACAGACCGTGTTGAAAAGCCAATCCTAGGCTAGAACTAAAAAGAAAAAGAGAGAGAAAACTCTCCAAACAAAATAACTTTCTATCTCTCTCTTACAAAACGCACTGCGAACTGAGCCAGGGCTAAAATCATTTCAAGCACGGGTGCTTTAACCACAAAGTCCAATAAACCTTAGGTTAGTTCGTGTGGGCCTTAAAAACCTTTGCTAAAGACTGAGGCTAAGGCTAGACATATTTGGATCTTGATTGGTACTAGAGTACCTTTTAGGCCTATGGTCAGCATTCTAACCTAATCTATGCTCAAATAAAAAAGCACTTATCTAAAGCTATTAAAAACTTCATGGTCTAGAACAAGGGTTGAAACCTTAAGATTTTGCTAAGGGACTAGCAAAAGCTAGGCATGGGGGTATGATGGGAACCTCATCATGAGCCATAACTAGCTCATTTTGACCCAATACAAAGGATAAAAGCTCCTACATAACTCAAGGAAAGGCTTAACTCAGAGAATTTTGAGTTTAAGGAGAAAATAAGTCATAAGGGATAAAAATGCAATTTTACCAGTATAATCTGCATACAGGGTAATTCAGGGTCCAAACATAGGTCAAAGTAACTTAATAAGAATAAAAGTGGGATGAGATGATCTAGCAAGGGCTACAGCAATTCCAAGGAACTAAATGATAATCTGTAACCCTAAAACAAACCCACTTCAATTCACGAGGTTCAAGGCAAAGCAAAAATGGAATAAACCCTCTAAAATTCAAAGAAAAATAATCTCTAGGGTTTAGAACCTTCAATTTGACCTTAGGAACCCATCTTGACCTACATTGAGAACCATACCCAATTAATAACTTAATTTGGGTTTTTGCGTAAATTGACCAGTCAAACAAGGTTTAATCTAGAAATAAAATTCACCATCAGATTTCTTAGGTCCTAATTAGTCATGTATAAAAACTTGAGCCTAAGAAGAAACCTTCTTGACCAACTTTACACTTTGGTCCTCATATATTTACTTTTTGGCCCTCAACTTTTGAACCCTCGCATTTTGGCCCCTAACTCTCCTTCGTTCTTTGCGTTCAGGTCCCCCCTGCAAAACCTGCCAGCACCATGCTCCGGCGACCTTGCGCGGAGCATGGCGCCGCGCAGGGTGAGGGGGAGAGTCTGGCAAGTAAACCGGGGGTGCCCTGCGTCGTCAGCCGTCGCAGGGACACCCCCCTGGTCGCTGTAACCCACCATACCGGCCGTGCGAACGCACAGACGGTATGGGTTTCCATCTCCGGCGTCCTCCGGCGAGGGAGACACGTCGTCTCCCTCCGCCTTCCTCCCTGATTGGGTCCCTATAAATACCCCCGTCGCTCCACCGTTCTTCCCAGCTCGGATCTGACGGAGAAAACCCCCAACTTTCCTCTCTTCTCACTCCGGCAGACGCCCACCAGCTCCGGCGGTTCTTCCTCCTCCTCCTCTTCGCTCTGCCGCAATACCAGCAGCAGAGACTTCTTCCCCTGCTCTTCCCGCGCCATGCCGCACCCAGCTGGCGCCTCTCCGGCCCTCTGCTCGCCGCCGCCCCTTCCCCCGGGCATCTTCTTCTCCGGCGACAGTCGATACGACTGTCGCCTGCTCCGGCCCCTCCTCGTCCTGCTAAGTAGGTAGAACTCCTCCTCTTCCTTTTCCTCACTTTAAACATCTACTGTCGCCCTCGATTCCGACCACTCACACTCACCTTCTCCGCCTCCGGCCATCCTCCGGCGAGCCGCTCCCATCACTCCAGCAACCCACACGGCTCGCCGACCACCGCAGAACCTCCGCCTCCTCACCCTGATCAACCTCCGCCCTTCCACTTCCCCCACATCACCCTCTGCAACTCCACCGAACAAACCAATCTTCCGACCCACAGTCCGACCTATGGTAGCCCTTAGGCTCTGCCCCGCCGCCTGCACACCACCCGACCACCTTCGCCGTGCCACGGCGAAGGTCCTCCGCGTTTCTGATTGGGCCGAGAGGCCGTTTTTCTGTGGGCAGGTACCTACGCTCGTCGCCGCCATTGTTGAAGCGAAGCAGCTTCTTCACCTGCTGCCCCAGGTGCGAAGCGCCCAGGTCACCCTCCCAGGCTGTGCGGGGGCACTTCGGCAAAGCGTTAGGCTGCAGTTGAAGCGAAGCTCTCGTGCGAAGCCCCCGCGCTTTGCCTCGACTGCCGCTGCTTCCTCCGCGCAGGCACCCAAATTGGGGTGGGACATTTAGTCCCACCTCGTAACCTTTCAGAGGAGAGCGCCTGCATAAAGGCAAAAAGCGCCTTATGCTCGTTGCCTCCTGAGCACGGGGTGAGGTCCCTCTCACTCACTCGCTCGCTCGACCCGGTCTCGTCCGCGCTCACGCCTCGCTGACCTGGCCTGACCCGACTTAGACTGACCTGCACTCCTCGCCCACCACGCACGCCGGTGGGCCTGGACCCGGGCGCGACCCTTCCCCGGCTACTCGGCAGCTCTGGGAGAGCTATCCTATGAGCGGATTCTGTGAGAGAGAGACGCGGGGGGGAGGGTAGAGATAGGTTTTGCCCCTCTCTGATCAAGCTGTGTAAGTGTGCAGGCACAGGTGAAGAAGAACCGTGGAAGAAGACGAAGGCTGAGGAAGGAGGATCACCGAGCGGCACTGTAGCAGCGGCGGTTTAAGTCGTCTGATTGGAAAATCAGACGATGTCCTGAAGGCAAGGAAGGAGAAGGAAGGCGAGGCAGAGGAGAACGCAGAGAGGCCAAGACAAGAACTGAAAGAAGAAAAAGAGCACGAGAAGAAGATCTGAAGAAAGGAAAAGAAGAAAGAAAGAAGAAGAAGAAGAACAGGACCGCTATGCAGAAGAAAGAAAGGAAAAGAAGAAGAACAAAAAGAAGAGAGCAGAAGATCTGAGAAGGAAGAAGAGGAGAAGCAAAGAGAAAAGAAGAAAAGCCAACAAATTCTCTCTCTCTCTCTTTCTTTATTTTTGTAAAAGAAACTTGTACCCCTAGAATACAACTTGCTCCCTGAGTTCGACCTCGGGAACTCTTTATTTCCGAGTAACAAATTGTATTAAACTGGTAATCACCTCCCTCTATACTATACTACGACGAAATAATAAAACTATAGAGGAAGGCAGCCCCCCACCAGTTCCTAATGCCCACAAGAACCTAAGGTTCGTTGAACTCCGCGGTTAAAGCACCCGTGCTTAAAACATTTTTAGTCCAGGTTCGGTTTGCAATGCGTTTTTGTAAGAGAGAGACAGAAGAATTTTTTGTATTTTTGGAGAGTTTTCACTTTTTTTCTTCTTTTTTTCTAGCTTCGAATTGACTTTATAGCACGGTTTGTATCAGATTTTTGGCTCCTACCATCAATCCTCGCAGGGTCCCTGACTTTTGATGCATCGAGATAGCACCGCCCATGGCAACCCCCAAAACCCTGGCTTTTGACACTTCGAGATAGTGCCACCCATGGTGTTCCATAGCTAAATTCAAGCCCTGGCAATCGACATTTTGGAATAATCCCGCTCATGGCACTTGAATTAATACAAGGTGCTTACGTGCTCCCAGTAGGATATTTAGAAATCCTAGGAGATAAGCATCAAGGAGATGGTATGTTATTGCGCATCTTCGAGGGGAATTTCCCGCCTCTCCACGCTAGGAACTCATCTAAATCAACTTGTGTTGATAAGCAGCTCCTAATCTAGGTAGCATTTTCATAATAGAATTAACTCTTTTGCATGATTTTGATATTTAAGTGCATTGAACTAGATTGTGTGTGGATTTAGGGTACTTAGGTTACCAAGTCCCGCAAACAAGAGGTTAGTTAACGAAGATGAATAATTCCTAAGCCTTAGACCTAATAAGTAACCTTCGCATTTTCCTCAACCTCTTGAGGACTATCCAGATCTTAATGGATACTTGAATTTTTAAGCCTAAAACATAGCCCAAGAGGCCTAAGATCAGTGTTCATACTAATCTCTGTTGTCTCTTAACACTTTTGTCTTTTATTTTTTTTCTTTTGATTTGGTCTTGAACTTAAATAGATTCCTTAACCTTTTACTAAGGACTAACTCTTTTTGTTTCAAATTGTGCTCCTTTTTGATATTTCAAAATCACCTCCCATCTTCCTCCTCAAGAATGATATGCATTCAATTCACTCAAAATTTCCTTCTCCATTTTTTTGTTCTTTTTCAATTTTTTTAGTTTTTTTTGTTTTTTGCAATATGCATTTTTTTGTGAGAATCCTTCAAAACTGTGAATTTTTGTATGTTTGCACTTTAACACCCCCCCATGCCTAAGTTTTGCAATGTCCTCATTGTAAACGGAGGGTATGAAACAATAAGGGTTCAGGGATTAGAACAGGATTATTGGGTGGGCGAATGGGTTAGGATTGATTGTTGCAGACAATTTCAAGCTCTAATATGAGTACCAGAGGTGATGTCAAGTGTTCTGAACTCAAAGTACAGTAGATGTGAAGTACAAAAGGATAATCAGAAGGATCTCAGGATTTTGGAATGTTAGGTTGCCTCTCGTTGAGTGCTAAATTCAATGCCTTCAGTCGAGCAGAAATGGTCATGGAGAAGGAATGGTCAAATCAGACGAGTTTTGTAGAACAAGCACCTTGATCAAAAGCCTAGTTGGTCCAACTAGGTGCTTGGTCAAGTCAATAGGTTGATGATTGATTGCACAGCAATCATAGGTCTTAATTGACCTAGATTAAGTTAGGACTTAGCATAAGTTAGGATTATTCATGCATGCATAAGCATTATCTGCATCTTTACTGCTTTTCTTTAGCTATGCATGAAATAATGTTATAATGTGCTGATTAAGTGCATTATGTCAATTGCAGGCAATAAGCGGATCTGGAGCAGGATCTGAAGCTGGATCAGGAATAACGGGAGTTGCAACAGAGCTAGAGCAGAAGGCTTAGTTTAGATGTAGGAATAATAATGTAAGGGAGTTAAAGGTTTTCTATTCTATTAAGTAGGAATAAAGTAGTAAAATGTGAAGAGCTTAGGTCCATCCTAGCCCTAGGATAGCCTAGAGACTTCCCCAAGCCTTAGCCATCCATAGATTAGGTCACAACACCCTAGGAAACCCTAAAACCCTAGTTCCAACCCTTATCTAGATGTCCAAATAAGTTATAGGATGTCCAGGACCCTTAGCCAACTCCTGCACACCTCAAACCCACTTCTGCAGTGTTATTGGACGTCCAGACACTTTGTCAGACGTCCAATTTCTGTAGAATACCCAAAACAGAACCTTGATTTCCCCTGAATCAAATTGGACGTCCAGAACTGAAGTCTGGACTTCTTATTTTTGAGTATAAGTCATTTGATCACATTATTGGACATCTGATACTGGTCTCCAGTCCCTGTTTTGAGATTCAAGTCTTGATCTTAGATCTCTAGCTCCCTAGACCTAATCCCAACCCCATAGGAGCCTAAATTAAGGTGTCCTAACCCTAGTACATCACCTCTAGACCTACCTAAGGACCTAATTAGGTCCTCACCAAATCCAATTGACTTAGATCAAAGTCAATTACCTTCACCTAAGTCAATTGGACTCATTGAGTCCAATTGAGCTTAGATCTCAACCCACACAAGTTCAATTGGACTTAGTGAGAGTCCAATTGACCTAAACCTAACCTAATTGAGTTATTTCACTCTCAATTAGGTTCACACTCATTCAATTAAACTTAGGTTAAGTTTAATTGCATTTTCCCCTTAGCAATTAGGGTTTGTAACCCTAATTCAAGACCTACACCTACCCAAACCCCTTAAGACCTGACCTAAACCACCTAACCACATAGAGCACGACCACACCACACACACACACACACACCCATTCATGCACACACACTTCTCTAGAGTTCTCTAGAACTCTCTTGAAGTGGTGCCACCTCTTGGTTGCCAAATTTAGCAACCAAGAGGCATTCAAATTGAGATCCACATTTTTTGGATCTCAAAAACCACCTCTATCCTCATGTGGCCGGCCACTCTTGGACTCTCACTAGAGAGTTCCACACCTCTCTAGAGAGAAGGCCTTGAGTCTATAAAAAGACCCCATGGGTAGTCAAGTGACCCCATTCACATCCCTTGGCTTCCATTGGCACCACTCACTCCATTGGCTCTATGCACACCCACCTCTACTTAGGTTAGCCACCCCATCTCCACGAGCTCACCATCACCATGAAGGACATCATGCCAGGATGAGAGGTCACTCCTCCCTCTTTCCAAGGGTCAGCCTAAGCTACATTGGCCACCCCTCATTCTCCTCCCGACCACTCCAAGGCCATCGGGGACCACCCCTGAATGCCCTTTTGTTCTGCTAGACTTAGTTTATGCTCTTCATAATTTTATTGCTTTCCATTACTGCTTAATAGCGTAGTCTTTTTTCCCCCTCAATGATGCATGCAAAATACCCCCATTGGTTCTTGTATGCAGTCATTTTCTGGTAGATAGATTTAAATTCCAAGCATTTCTGTACAAGCTTTCCTCTATAGTTTCTGTTGCAAACAACTCTCCCACTGAATGAATGAAGAATGCTTATATATATATATGTCTCCATGTTATGAAATCACAATGAGCTTATTGATTGCTATTATATTTGCGTGATTTAAGTTGCCTATTTTTCAATTGTCTATCCATTACGCAACAAGCATGTCATTTCCTGAGAATATTGAAAATCTAACGATAGACGCTTTCTCAGTAAATAGTCACCACCTCACTAGAATCGTGCACACAGAAACTCACACATTCACCTTTGTGATTTATTTAACGCACGTGCACGTAATCCGAGTTCATAATAGAAGTGGTGAAATCTTAATCATGAGATTGGAAATCGACGTGCAGTTTTAAACAAAGTAGAGTGGGATAAGATTGAATTCAAACGTAAAACAAATGCCTCCCAGAGATGAACGACCAGGACTTAGAGTCTCGTTATTTTTACAAACTTAATTTTTGACGAACATTTTTGCACGACTATACTATGATTCCGATGACTTTCAAACACGCGAGAATGGTCTTGTCAATGATGTTGTCCAAACCCAATCAATCTGGTGGGTTGATAGATGTGAATCAAAAGATGTGGTACCCACCAGATACTATGGAGCTCAAAAGGATGTGGAAGTGTATAGCTAGGGTTTGGCTGAGTCGAATCAGCCTGGTCTGAGTAGGGATCCTCAAATGAAAATGAATCAGTGGAGGATGTGGGAACCCAACAAAAGTGATTAGAGAAGGATGGAGCATGATTTGTAGTTTGATCAATGTCCAAAACCCGATAAAAATGTTGAGGAGAATCATGTGCAGTCGAATCATCGAGAGGAGAATCAAAGTAGAAATTGAGTTCAGTTGCGGGTTGGGGTTGAAAATGTGTTTGGGAAGGTTCTGCATGTGTAGAAGAGGAGGTGTTTTCTTTCAAATCATTGCCCTCATCGTCAGAATCAAAAGACGTGTCATGGATGCTGAGGTCGTAGATTGGCTTGTAATCATTCGGAAACAATAGTTCTCCAATATTAGAGTATGATTCAAAATCATCAGAGAGCTTACGATAATCATGTTTTGATTTTGACTCAAGATCAAATGTTCCACCACGAAGAAAATCAAGATGTGGACAATCAGCAACCTAACTTGGATCTAGCCTAGTTTTAGATTCCGAGCTCAAAAAGGTGTCCCTATTAGGCATAGGTTCGGCTTCTTTGACCGTAGGGAAGACCCAATCGAAACCTAACTCTTCCAGCTCCTCGATTTCTGTATCAGAGATTTGCGTGACTTCTGAAAAATCAATCTATGTTTTTGTGGAGTTTGGAGAGGTGTACTCATCAAATACGGGCCCTGAATCATAATCCAGATTCGAAATCTAATTCATTTTGCACGGGGCCTCGTAATCATCCCAATAAGGCTCAAATCCAGATTCTAGGTTAATGGTGTGAGTTGGATCACTAGAATCTAGCTTGGGCTCTACAGGGATGTCAAACTTGCTCTCAAGAGTCACCTTATCAGAATAAGGGATGGAATTTACACCCTTAAAAGGTTCTGATTCAATCTCATTATCACAGGTGTCTGGGAAATCTAAGCTTGGAGAACTAGGTTATTGTTTTTCTAAGGCTGGTTCAAAATCATGATCACTTGCAATCGGATCCTCTCAACCCATCTCATGATCAGGTGTATCAATTTGTTCATAATTTGAATTAGATTCCATTTGGGTTGGGGGTCCATAACAACCTTGCTCATCACACCCAAGATTTGGGAAATTACATGGATTTCTGGAATTAACCCAAGATGTCATCTTAACTTCTGACGGGCATTTTTGATCGATGGTTCTATATAACCCAGTCAACAATTCTCCCCATTCTTTCAAAAAATTGTGGAGTTCATCCGGAACTGAAGGATTTGACCAATATTGCAGACTATCATTGCTGTGTAATTTCACTAATTCACTGTGTTTTGCTAATAAATGATTTTGGGTTGAACCATGTTTTATTTGTGTCCATATTATCCCTACATAGTTCATGATGAGGTTTGTTATTTTTGCAAATTTTTCCATCATGTCCCTTTTATAATATACTTCATGATTTCTATAGGCATTCTCAAGTATCTTTCCTCTTATGCTCATTTGGGACTCAGGTTTCTTAAATAGTCTTCCTATATAGCCAGGCTACATTTTTTTGAATCAAATGGTGGAATCAAGATGTAGAATCAAACTAGAGATTAGGTTTGAAGTTGATCAGATCTGAAAGAAATTCCCAAGAAGATCTAGTGAGGCTTCCTAGGATAAAAACCTAATAGCCTTCTTGTGTATGTGCTCTAGAGAATAGATGGGCGACTAGATGTTATTTGGACCCAATCAAGGCACCCAAAGATTTTTGGATGACTAAAGCCGTTTCGAGGTGGATGATACCTCTAAATTAGAAATTTGCACACCCGAGAATTACTTGGGCAGCCAGGAAGGAGAGCCCCGCAAAGACCCCTACACGGTAGAGCGTCCCCACGGGTTATAGGGTTTCCCCCACCTAACCTTCCTTGTCACTGAGGGTCCAGGTAGACCGAAATGTACGAACTTAAGACCTTAAGTCTACCAATTTTATGTCCTAATTTGTGCCTTGAGTTTCACTTGATTAGAAGTCAATTCAACTTTTGACTTAATTTGGAGGTTGGTTGCCCTACAATGCAGACCAACTTCACCTGACCTGTCTTAAAGATGGCAGAATGAGATCTAGGTCAAGACCTAGAAATCACCCTAATTGTACTCCTAGGTTATTAGGTTCAAGGATTTTAGGGTTTAAGTGAATTTAGAGCCTAATTTTAGGGTTTTTCTAATTAGCTCTCTTCAATCAAGGGCTTGGGTAGCACACAAATGCGGGAGGGTAACTTTCCTTTAATTCAGGAAAAAATGTGTATTAGCACTTCAAAACCCTAAAAAGTGAAACCCTAATTGTCTCTATTTTTAGGTCCAATTGATCTTGAAATGTTCGCCTTGGGCTTCAAGCAAGAAATGTGTTAGCCCAAAGTGATTTAGAATTTAAGCATATTCCCTAATAGGTACAGGAAATCAAGGATGAGATCTATAAATGGAATTGCTTCAACTTTAATGAGATTTGAAAAAAATTTTGCAAATCAGGAAACTTTCCCTTTAAATGATAATTACTATGAAAAAAAAATCAGGTGATTTCTAATTGATTGTTCCCTTTTCTGTCTTCCCAAGATTAGGAGGTTGATTAGGGACGAATAGAGAAGTTAACTACCCTAAAGTGGTTGATTTGTGCAGATGATCTCCCAGTGAAGTACCTACCAAAATCACAAGAAAACAAAATAGCGCAAGTTAGTGCTCAAATATAAAAATATAGCAAGAGAATAGTGGTGAATTGCGCGTTGCTCCCCGACAATGGTGCCAAAATGCTGATCGAGCAAGGTCAAGGGTTTCAAAAAAATGCATTCGTTATAGTAATAAATCCTCAAATCACTCGAAAAAACAAATAATATTTATAACTCAGATGAAAGTTTGTGGTCATTCGCTCGGAGCAAATACAAATTCACGTGCTAATCTCAAATAAAATGTAATTGAGCATAAGATTCAAACCAAATAATACTAAGAAATGAATAATTACTCAGAAATGATAATCAATGTAAAGCATGAGTTTAACAATAATTATGCTTGACAAAAAGAATCTCAAAGCAAAAACAATGGTGATTTAGATCACCAACTATTCAATTTAAGCATATATGCATTGAGTTCAAATAATGCAACAGTGCCATCAACCATTCAAACTTTGGTACTCAAATATGTCAACAGTATCAACTGCCTTTACCCAAGTCAGTCGTCATTTTAAGCCATCAGACGACTTAAACATACATTTGCTACAGTACTTTCTCTTTTATTTCTTCTCTTCTTCTTTCTTCTCTTCTCTATGTGCTTCTTCTGCCTTCTTTCTTTGCTTCTTCATCTTTGTTTTCTCTCTTGGCTTCTGTTCTTCACACATAAAGGGAGGCAATCCCTCCAACGGCTAAGTGACACAGGGAAACTTCTTCAAAGAGCAAAACCCCCTACCCTACGTGCTCTCTCTCCTTTCTTTATCTGGGTTTCCTCTTCCGCTCCTTCCCAAGGCCACAATACCAGGTAATTGGATATTCAAGTAGAGCACACTTGGGACAAGGGTTGCCGGCCGTGAATGGTAGCCGATGTGTGAGTGTTGGCTTAGGTGGGTAATTGGATCAGACTAGGCCTATGTGGAGAATGTCACGCGCAAGGCATGTGAGGGTGCGGGGACCTCACCCCCTGTGTGTTACTTGAGGTGATAAGCTAGAAGCAGAAAATCAATTTAACTTGCTATGTCTGGTCTTCACCAACCGATGTGGGACTAAAGTCCCACACCTTCCTTCACACAAAGCAGGCAGCAGCTGGAGGTGGGAGTCTGCTTTAATTGGTAGCGGTTGCAACTTGGGGTCTTTAATCGAAGACCTGGAGTAGATCCTGGGATGTAGCCGCGTCACCTGGAGGTGTCGCCTAGAGCTGCAGGTGCCGAAGAGTGCTTCAAGCTTCCTTCAAAGCTCTGCAGTAATGGCGTGGCACTTAAAACTTGAAACTCAAGAAAAAGGGCCTCGCAGCTGCGTTAGATGGCTCAGCAGTGCCGACAGGGGACAGCGAGTGTTGTAGTGGGTGTAGCAAGGAGTGAGGGTGTGTGAGGTGGCCGAACGGTGACGGAGATGGTCGTGCGAAGGTGGGGTGTTCGGGGGTCTGTTTGAAGGGGCAATAGACCTAACTAGTTTAGGGCTATTGCTGCTATGGTCAAGGTGGAGGTTGTGGGCTAGTCGGCGAAGTGTTTGGAGTAGTGGAGTGTAACGAGCGCGTACCCCAGACGTCTTTTAAGACGTCTGGGAGGTGGCCCAGACGTCTGTCAAGACGTCTGGGATCACATCCAGACGTCTGACCAGACGTCCGGGATAGTTTACAGACGTCTGACGAACAGTTATGCTCGCACGGGATATTCGTCTGCGCGCCTGTGCGCGCAGACCTGCGATCCGCATCTTCTCTGCGGCTGCAGGCGACTGCGACCGTCTCTCCCTCCTCTCCGCGCGGCGTTAAAAGGGGGAGGGGGCGCGCCTCCCCTCCCGTCTCCACCATCTTCCTCCTTCTCTCCTGCCTGTGCGCGAGAGCGAGCAGACGCGAGGGCGCAGCGGCAGCGGCGGCCGCAGTAGGCGCGGAGGAGCTGCGGCGTGCGAGGGCGGGGCTCTGCCGTGAGGGCGAGCTCGCCGGGAGCGGCTTGGCCGGCCGGCGGAGGGCGCAGGGCGGCGCAGAGCGTCGCGGAGAGGGACCTGCTGCGGGCGGAGCAGCGGACGTGCGAGGTGCGACGCGGGCGGCGTCGCGAGCGGAGGCCGAGCAAGGTTCTGATTCTGGAAAAATCTCCAGAATCAGACGTCTGGACTGATATCCAGACGGCAGGGTCGACGTCTGTGTGATCATACAGACGTCTGAAAGGTGAGTTCCGCTTTCTCCTTCTTTTTGTCGACTGACCGTACTGAGGGAGGAGGGTTGGCTGTGCGCAGGTGTTTGGATTCGTCATCCTTTGCGAATCCGACGTCTGGAAGTTGTACCAGACGGCGGGAGTGACCTCCAGACGTCCGGAGAGACCATCGGACGTCTGGGATCTAGGAGAGACGTCCCCACAGACTTCTGGACGTCCGGGGAACCAAGCCGAACAGGTAATTCTCTGATCCACCGTTTAAGACGTCTGGAAGGAGTTCCAGACGTCTGATTTTGCACAGTATTGTCTTTCTCGACCCGTTTAGGGCCCGTTTGGGCTCCGTTTTCCGCGATTCGAGTTGCGTTCGTTTCAGAATTTATTCCTCTACCCGCCTACAGTAGCTATACACTGTTTTGAGACACTCCTTGTGTTTGATCCTTGTGATAGGACCTCGTTCGGTTGCCGTCTTGAGAGTCGCGGAGGCGCGCGGGATTCCCGACCACGCCCCCATTACTCCCGTTGTACCTGGTAGAGTGGTTTTAAGTATTAATAAAATCTGTTAAAGTATGGAACCATAACTAGAACCTAGGGCATTGCATGAATCCTAGGAATGAGAAATATATGGAATGATAGCTCCTAGGTGTTGCATGAATCCTAGGGCCGGAAAACTAGATTGTATGATAGATCCTAGGATATGGCATGAATCCTAGGATGGAAAAACTAGTGGAATGTATATTACTGCAGTCTGGGAAAAATGGAAAGGAATATATAAAGCTGCCTGTAAATTTAATTAACAGCTGCCTGTTATGCATAAAGAATCATGTTGAGATCATGGAATGTGAGAACGAGAATCTGGAAAGTGAGACATATGATGTTCTGAGATAAAGAGCTGGAACCCTACGGGGAATTAGGAGTGGAACTCCTGGAAAGAAAAGGAATGGAACTGAGATGTAGTTTGTACTGTCTCTTGGGTACGCAGTACCAAGGGAAGTACCTGTACCTGTTTTAGTGCAGAGTGGGGCCAGCCGCCCCAGGGACCCGGGGTTAGGCTTGGCCGCTCTGTACCGACTTGTTGGCCCTCGTGTATGTAGTACCGAGGAGAGCTAGTAGTGTTAGGAGAGTACTAGCTACCCCACGGGCCCCGGGGTTCTGCTAGCCTCCTTCACCGACTTGTTAGGCCCACTAGGGCAAACCAGGGTAGTCAGGCGAGGGTGCGCGGACTGTGGAGGGGCAAGGCCCCGGTTTGGTTACTGTGGAGGGGTTGGACCCCTGTTACTGAGAGGGCTCTGCCCTGGTTCCGTGCTGTGCTTTGGGCGCACCCGTTAACGGAAACGACTGACCGCGCGCCAGTACGGGCTAGCTACCTGTGCGTTTATCACGCGTGCCGTAGTCACCGTTACGTCTGTCAGTGACCTTGGGGTGGTTGACTGAGGGTAGGATCACCACGGGGGACTCTCCCGGCCAGGAGAGCACCACGTGCTACTTCTACTGTTGGAAAAGACTGCAATCAAGATCGTCCCACGAGGACATTCGAGATCAAGTAAAGGATCTGAGAAGTAAATGAAATAGTGAGAAAAATTGAAAGATGTAAATAAAGGAAGTAATGGAACATAACAGCTACTGTACACTCTACCGTTGCCTTTAGTTAGTTTGCCACTCTACTCAGCGTTTTGCTGACGTGTTACACTCGTTACTTTTTTCAGGACCAGGTGTTGAGCAGCCAGGGTCGGCGGCTGCAGAGGACGCTGGGCCGAGTAGGGTCCAGTAGAGTTGCCACAGCTTTGTACCTTCTTTTGTTTCTGTTCTAGTGAGTAGTTTTGTTTCCGCTGTACCTTCTTTACCTGCAGTTTTTGTTATATGATAAATGTTGCTTTACTGTTGTGGTGGTACCTACTGTAGTAGTTTCTTTCCTTACTGCTGTACTTTTTACTGTTAGTTATATTCATGCTAAATGTGGTTTATTTTACTGTCTTTTGGTTACTTCCTCGTTGGACGACTGGGTCTTGGGATTAGTCGAGTCGGTCCGGTTCTCGTGTCTCGTAGGGACTCGGGAACCGGGTCGTTACAAGATGGTATCAGAGCAAGGTCGTCCCGAGAAGTGAATCAACTGACTGGAAAATAACCAATTCACATGTTTATAGCTAGAGTAGCCACCACAACATATCTCTTGACTTGAGCTCTTAGAAGTGTTGTTAGGTACCCGTCTGTTTTGACGTTTCCGTTTTGTTTCGCGTCTCCTTGCAGGAGATGCCTCGTCGGGGGACTGGAGAGACTGGCCGCGGGCGCGGCCGTGGGCGAGGACGGCGAGGTGGACGTGCTGTCGTTGACGTCTCGGTGCACCAGCCACCACTCCCTGGCATCCAGGCCCAGGACCTCGCCAGACTGATACGGGTTATTGTACGAGAGGAGCTCCACCCACCGCCCCGAGCACCTCCTCCTGGGGTTGCAGAGGGGGAGTCCTCTGTGGGACCACGCGACGGACGCGGCGCCGGACACGAGGGAGGGGATGGGCCCCTGCCGCCCCCACCTTCCTCCGACACTTCGGTACACGAGGCACCTTCGCCTGGAGGTGCACCAGCACCTCCCCTACAGCACCACTTCGAGCTTTTCGGACAGTTCCGGAAGCTGAAGCCCCCCTCCTTCAAGGGGGATGAGGACCCGACCGAGGCAGAGGACTGGCTTGAGCAGCTGGAGAAGATCTTCGACACCCTTCGCCCCCCGGAGGAGTGCCGCGTGGCCTTTGCCACGTACCAGCTGGAGAGTGCGGCACACCGGTGGTGGAGGGCGGTCCGGGGACAGGAGAGGGACGAGCCGACGTGGGACCAGTTCGTCACCCTCTTCTGCGAGCAGTACTTTCCCCAGACGTGGCAGGACCAAAGGAGGCGGGAGTTCCACACTCTCCGCCAAGGGACGATGACCGTGAGCGCGTACCGCACGCGTTTCTTGGAGCTGTCCCGCTTTGCAGCGACAGCGGTAGCCACTGAGGAGGAGCGCCTTTGGAGGTTCACCGAGGGGCTCCGGCCTGCGATCCGGGGGTATGTCAAACCCCTGAAGCTGCCGACGTTTTCGAGGGTGGTAGAGGCAGCCATGACTTACGAGGAGACCAACCCGTCCGCGCGAGAGACCGACGGCGGGCGGAAGAGGCCCTTTCAGCCAGACTTCTCGCGGGGCCGGCGAGAACGGAGACACGTGGCGTCCGCAGGAGAGCCGTCACGTTGTGCAGGGCCATCAGTGGCCTTTGGGGGCCCTAGACAGGGGCCAGTCGCCAGCACCGGACCCCCGCCTAGCCGACAGCAGGGACTCACTGAGGGCGGGAGTCGGGTTCCCCTCTGCTACCAGTGTGGCCAGCCGGGCCACGTCAGGAGGGACTGCCCATCTAGGGCAGGAGGTCAGCAGATACTTCCCGCGCAGAGCACTGGAGGGCGCGCAGGAGGCCGCGGTTTCCAGGCGCGAGGAGGAGGACCGCAGTCGCGAGGAGGGTACCGGCCAGCACCTACCCGTCCGACGCAGAGTGTGGCTGCTTCGTCCGCACCTAGAGCTGAGGGGCGTATCAACGCCCTAACACACAGGGACGCCAGAGCTTCGGGATCCGTGGTAGCAGGTATGGTTTCAGTTTCTGGCAGACTCGTTTACACGCTTTTCGATTCCGGCGCTACGCACTCGTTTGTCGCAGACAGTTTCGCAGTTAGTTTGGACCAGGATTATACATTGTTAGAGAACCCGTTCGTAATCAGAGGTCCGAGTGGTCAGCTGTTTGTAGCTGAGGAGGTGTACACGGGTTGCGGGGTCAGCATCGGGGGACACAGCCTGCCAGCTGACCTGATTATGATACAGATGGAGGACTTTGGGGTGATCCTGGGGATGGATTGGCTGTCCGCTTACCACGCATTGGTAGACTGCTTTGAGAGGAAGATTGTCTTCTCCATTCCGGAGTTGCCTTCCTTCGAGTTTCACGGGCAGCCAGTGGACGGAGGTTTCAGGTGCATTTCGGCACTTCGGGCGGCGAGACTTTTGAGCCAGGGGTGTGAGGGCTTCTTAGCTTGTGTGGTGGCAGAGCACAGCCCCGTGGCAGACTTCCAGAGCATCCCGGTGGTCAGAGAGTACCCCGACGTGTTTCCAGACGAGTTACCAGGACTACCGCCCGAGCGTGAGATCGAGTTTGAGATCTCACTAGTACCAGGGACCAACCCCATCTCCACCGCGCCATACAGGATGGCACCGCTTGGGCTGCGAGAGCTCAAGTCTCAGTTGCAGGACCTTTTGGAGAAGGGTTTCGTGAGGCCCAGTGCGTCTCCCTGGGGAGCCCCGGTACTGTTTGTGAAGAAGAAGGATGGGACCCTACGCCTTTGTGTGGACTACAGACAACTGAATAGGGTCACCATCAAGAACAGATATCCGCTGCCGAGGATTGACGATTTGTTTGACCAGTTGCGGGGTGCCACGGTGTTTTCCAAGATCGACTTGAGGTCTGGATACCACCAGTTGAGGATCAGGGAGACCGACGTCTCCAAGACAGCTTTCCGCACCCGGTACGGACACTACGAGTTTTTGGTCATGCCGTTTGGGCTGACCAATGCCCCCGCTGCTTTCATGGACCTGATGAACCGGGTGTTCAGACCGTACTTGGACCAGTTTGTGGTGGTTTTCATAGATGATGTACTCATCTATTCTAGAGATCGGACGCAGCACGGACAGCACTTGCGGATGGTTCTGGACACTCTGAGACGACGCAGGCTGTACGCCAAATACAGCAAGTGCGAGTTCTGGTTGAGGGAGGTGACCTTTTTGGGTCATGTGATCTCTGGAGACGGCCTGGCGGTGGATCCCGCCAAGGTCGAGGCAGTGCTCAGGTGGGAGAGACCGCGTTCAGTCACTGAGATTCGCAGTTTCCTGGGACTGGCAGGTTACTACAGACGGTTCATCAGAGGGTTTTCGCAGATTGCACGTCCTATGACACAGTTGACTCGGAAGGATGTGCTTTTCACTTGGACAGACGCCTGTGAGGCGTGTTTTCTGGAGCTGAAGGAGAGGTTGACCTCGGCTCCCGTGCTCACCATTCCTGACAGTAGTGGCGGGTTCGTTGTGTACACGGACGCTTCCTTGCAGGGGTTAGGAGGTGTGCTCATGCAGAGGGGTCACGTGGTCGCTTACGCTTCGCGGCAACTGAAGCCCCATGAGCATACCTACCCTACCCACGACCTAGAGTTGGCAGCTGTTGTCTTCGCGCTGAAGACATGGAGGCACTACTTGTACGGTGAGACCTTCGAGATTTTTACAGATCACAAGAGCCTCAGATATCTTTTTGACCAGAAGGAGCTCAACATGAGACAGAGACGTTGGTTGGAGCTCCTGAAGGACTACGACTGCAGCATCTCCTACCACCCGGGAAAGGCCAATGTGGTGGCTGACGCCTTGAGCCGTAAGGCGCCCGCACGCTTGGCCAGTCTACAGTTACAGAGTTGGAGCCTTTTGGAGGAGGTGGGCAGTTGGCGACCTCTAGAGTTACGAGGGTACTGTGGGGCAGTGACGGTGACACGGCAGACCAGACCAGAGTTGATAGACCGCATCATCACGGGACAGATGGCCGATCCGTACTTGCAGTCTTTGCGCGACAGAGTACTGTCAGGGGACCCAGGGGACTTCTCTTTCACAGACCAGGTGTTACGCTTGGGGGGACGGCTGTGCGTCCCCAGAGACGAGGAGCTGTTGAGAGAGCTCCTGACTGAGGCACACGGTTCCAGATTCACCATACATCCCGGAAACACGAAAATGTACCATGACTTGAGACGCGAGTTCTGGTGGAGAGGGATGAAGCGGGATGTGGGTGAGTTCGTGCAGCAGTGCTTAGTGTGCCAGCAGGTGAAAGCCGAGCATCAGAGGCCTGCAGGGCCGCTTCAGCCGCTTCCAGTGCCAGAGTGGAAGTGGGAGAGCATCACCATGGACTTGGTGGTGGGTTTACCTGTTACCCAGCGGGGACACGACGCGGTCTGGGTAATAGTGGATAGGTTGACGAAGGCGGCACGATTCTTGCCGATCCGAGTCACTTTGGGACCAGCACAGTTGGCAGAGAGGTATATCCGTGATGTGGTGCGACTACACGGAGTTCCGCGGGAGATCGTATCCGACCGGGATACCCGCTTTACGTCCCAGTTTTGGGCTGAGTTTCAGCAGGCTTTGGGGACGAGGTTGAGGTTTAGCACGGCTTACCACCCCCAGACGGACGGACAGTCGGAACGCACGATACAGACACTTGAGGATCTTTTGCGTGCCTGTGTACTAGACTGGAGGGGCTCTTGGGAGGAACACCTGCCCCTGGCAGAGTTTGCATACAACAACAGTTATCACTCGAGCATCGGCATGGCTCCCTACGAGGCTCTGTACGGACGGAAATGCACGGCACCCTTGAGTTGGGTTGAGGTGGGGACCAAGTGGGAGGTTGGCCCCAGGTTGATCCGGCAGAGTCAGGAGGTAGTTGAACAGATCCACAGACGACTCCGCACTGTCAGGAGCAGACAGAAGAGCTACGCAGATCGCAGACGCAGAGAGGTGCAGTTCGAGGTTGGGGACCACGTCTTTCTTCGTGTTTCGCCCATGAAGGGCTTACAGCGGTTTGGGGTGAGAGGGAAGCTCGCGCCGAGGTTCGTGGGGCCCTTCGAGGTCCTGGAGCGGGTTGGACCCGTTGCTTACAGACTTGCCCTTCCCCCGCAGCTTTCTGGTGTACACGACGTGTTCCACGTGTCCAACCTCAGGAAGTACGTAGCCGATCCCAGCCACGTACTGAGTCACGAGAGCGTCGAGGTGAGCGACGACCTGACCTACCCCGAGCGGCCAGTGCAGATCCTAGACCGAGCCGTCCGCAGGTTGAGACGAAAGCAAGTACCCCTGGTAAAGGTTTTGTGGAGGAGCCAGCGGTACGAGGAGGCTACCTGGGAGCCTGAGGCGGCAATGCGGGAGCGGTACCCAGAGCTTTTCGCGGGTACGTCTTTTCGGACCGGCTTCGGTCCTCTTTGAGTTTGTTATGGTTATTTGGACATCCTTTTTCCGCACCCTAGTTGGCGCAAGTTTCGGGGACGAAACTTCCTTTGAGTTTGTTATATTGTAACGAGCGCGTACCCCAGACGTCTTTTAGGACGTCTGGGAGGTGGCCCAGACGTCTGTCAAGACGTCTGGGATCACATCCAGACGTCTGACCAGACGTCCGGGATAGTTTACAGACGTCTGACGAACAGTTATGCTCGCACGGGATATTCGTCTGCGCGCCTGTGCGCGCAGACCTACGATCCGCATCTTCTCTGCGGCTGCAGGCGACTGCGACCGTCTCTCCCTCCTCTCCGCGCGGCGTTAAAAGGGGGAGGGGGCGCGCCTCCCCTCCCATCTCCACCATCTTCCTCCTTCTCTCCTGCCTGTGCGCGAGAGCGAGCGGACGCGAGGGCGCAGCGGCAGCGGCGGCCGCAGTAGGCGCGGAGGAGCTGCGGCGTGCGAGGGCGGGGCTCTGCCGTGAGGGCGAGCTCGCCGGGAGCGGCTTGGCCGGCCGGCGGAGGGCGCAGGGCGGCGCAGAGCGTCGCGGAGAGGGACCTGCTGCGGGCGGAGCAGCGGACGTGCGAGGTGCGACGCGGGCGGCATCGCGAGCGGAGGCCGAGCAAGGTTCTGATTCTGGAAAAATCTCCAGAATCAGACGTCTGGACTGATATCCAGACGGCAGGGTCGACGTCTGTGTGATCATACAGACGTCTGAAAGGTGAGTTCCGCTTTCTCCTTCTTTTTGTCGACTGACCGTACTGAGGGAGGAGGGTTGGCTGTGCGCAGGTGTTCGGATTCGTCATCCTTTGCGAATCCGACGTCTGGAAGTTGTACCAGACGGCGGGAGTGACCTCCAGACGTCCGGAGAGACCATCGGACGTCTGGGATCTAGGAGAGACGTCCCCACAGACTTCTGGACGTCCGGGGAACCAAGCCGAACAGGTAATTCTCTGATCCACCGTTTAAGACGTCTGGAAGGAGTTCCAGACGTCTGATTTTGCACAGTATTGTCTTTCTCGACCCGTTTAGGGCCCGTTTGGGCTCCGTTTTCCGCGATTCGAGTTGCGTTCGTTTCAGAATTTATTCCTCTACCCGCCTACAGTAGCTATACACTGTTTTGAGACACTCCTTGTGTTTGATCCTTGTGATAGGACCTCGTTCGGTTGCCGTCTTGAGAGTCGCGGAGGCGCGCGGGATTCCCGACCACGCCCCCATTACTCCCGTTGTACCTGGTAGAGTGGTTTTAAGTATTAATAAAATCTGTTAAAGTATGGAACCATAACTAGAACCTAGGGCATTGCATGAATCCTAGGAATGAGAAATATATGGAATGATAGCTCCTAGGTGTTGCATGAATCCTAGGGCCGGAAAACTAGATTGTATGATAGATCCTAGGATATGGCATGAATCCTAGGATGGAAAAACTAGTGGAATGTATATTACTGCAGTCTTGGAAAAATGGAAAGGAATATATAAAGCTGCCTGTAAATTTAATTAACAGCTGCCTGTTATGCATAAAGAATCATGTTGAGATCATGGAATGTGAGAACGAGAATCTGGAAAGTGAGACATATGATGTTCTGAGATAAAGAGCTGGAACCCTACGGGGAATTAGGAGTGGAACTCCTGGAAAGAAAAGGAATGGAACTGAGATGTAGTTTGTACTGTCTCTTGGGTACGCAGTACCAAGGGAAGTACCTGTACCTGTTTTAGTGCAGAGTGGGGCCAGCCGCCCCAGGGACCCGGGGTTAGGCTTGGCCGCTCTGTACCGACTTGTTGGCCCTCGTGTACGTAGTACCGAGGAGAGCTAGTAGTGTTAGGAGAGTACTAGCTACCCCACGGGCCCCGGGGTTCTGCTAGCCTCCTTCACCGACTTGTTAGGCCCACTAGGGCAAACCAGGGTAGTCAGGCGAGGGTGCGCGGACTGTGGAGGGGCAAGGCCCCGGTTTGGTTACTGTGGAGGGGTTGGACCCCTGTTACTGAGAGGGCTCTGCCCTGGTTCCGTGCTGTGCTTTGGGCGCACCCGTTAACGGAAACGACTGACCGCGTGCCAGTACGGGCTAGCTACCTGTGCGTTTATCGCGCGTGCCGTAGTCACCGTTACGTCTGTCAATGACCTTGGGGTGGTTGACTGAGGGTAGGATCACCACGGGGGACTGTCCCGGCCAGGAGAGCACCACGTGCTACTTCTACTGTTGGAAAAGACTGCAATCAAGATCGTCCCACGAGGACATTCGAAATCAAGTAAAGGATCTGAGAAGTAAATGAAATAGTGAGAAAAATTGAAAGATGTAAATAAAGGAAGTAATGGAACATAACAGCTACTGTACACTCTACCGTTGCCTTTAGTTAGTTTGCCACTCTACTCAGCGTTTTGCTGACGTGTTACACTCGTTACTTTTTTCAGGACCAGGTGTTGAGCAGCCAGGGTCGGCGGCTGCAGAGGACGCTGGGCCGAGTAGGGTCCAGTAGAGTTGCCACAGCTTTGTACCTTCTTTTGTTTCTGTTCTAGTGAGTAGTTTTGTTTCCGCTGTACCTTCTTTACCTGCAGTTTTTGTTATATGATAAATGTTGCTTTACTGTTGTGGTGGTACCTACTGTAGTAGTTTCTTTCCTTACTGCTGTACTTTTTACTGTTAGTTATATTCATGCTGAATGTGGTTTATTTTACTGTCTTTTGGTTACTTCCTCGTTGGACGACTGGGTCTTGGGATTAGTCGAGTCGGTCCGGTTCTCGTGTCTCGTAGGGACTCGGGAACCGGGTCGTTACATGGAGTGAGTGGAGGGCTTTGTCGGTGGAGTGACCAGAGCGGAGGAAGATGACAGTGTTCGTAGAGTGCGAGTGGTCTTTTTGGGCTTTTGGGTAAGGAACTAATCATAAGAGCTAAAAGAAACTAAGCTAACCCTAATTTAATGGTCGAAGGGGGGGAGAATGGCTCCAGTGTTGGTAGGTCAGCACTGGGGAAGAAAGCACTCCGGTAGAAGGGGACGGCGACAACGACGAAGAGAGAGGGACAGCGGTTGGTATTGCACGACGCGGAGGAAGGTGATGAATAAGAATCCACCATTGGTATTGCGGTCGGATGACAAAGAGAGGTAGGGAGAGTCATCGGAGCTTGAGGAGCTATTCGGCCGAAATAGGAGAGAAGAATTTGGGGAATTTCTGGCCGAAATCGAGTTTGAGGAACTCGGTCTGATATGGGGATTCTTTTATAGGCCTTTGGAGAATGATTTGAGCTTGGGAAGCAAGCTTCCCAAGCTTGGAAGGTTCGCTGAAGATGGGAGCTTGAAGGATACCCGAATCTCTCATGCATTCGCATGAAAGATTGGGAAGGTTTTAGGGCTTAGGATCTGGCTCAAAAGGAAGGGAATTCCTTCACAAACTTTCCTATGAAATCTGAGAGGGATTCATCAAGGAATCAAGGAGAACATGCCAAATCAAGCTCGCCGAAGTTGTAGGATTAGGATTTCATTGCGGTAGGGAGCTATTTGTGAAAACAATGATAAAGATAGGGACCAGAATGCAAAGGATTCAAAAGTTAGAGGCATGTGTGTGACATAAAAGAATCAGACAAGATCAAATTGCAAACTAGGTCAAGACAATCTCAGATTGGGCCCAAATTTTGGTACAAAACTAATTTTCACCTAAGGAATGCAATGGAGAGGTTGGAGTTTGGTTTGACCAAATTTGACTAGGTAAATTGCATAATTATTCAAATTAGGGAAAAAGTCTATCTATGGTTCTATTTTGGGTCAAGACGGGTTCAAATGGCCAAATCAAGCATACCAAACCCTAGAGAATATTTTTCTATGAATTATAGAGGGTTTAGGCAAATTTTATACTAACCAGAACCTCAGTTAATTAAGCGGGGCAACTTTTAGGGTTTCGGAAGTCATTTAATTCCTAAAATGTGCGAAAACCCATTTCTGTCTATTTTAACACACTTGTTAGACTCTTAAGATCATTTGACCATTATTTAACCCCTGGAGAAACCCGTAGTTATTCTACATTCATGATATGATGGTAAAATTGTAGTTTTAACCCTGGTTTCTTGTATTTCCCTTAGAATAGATTTGCAATGAATTATGGCCTTCTGATGGTTATGTAGGAGCATTTATTAATGGAAATTGACTAAATAAAGCTAGATATGGCTGATGATGACGTTATCATCAGTGATCATCCACTACATTTTCCACTCCTTTCTTTTTAAGAATCTCCAAGTCAAACTCTCGAAGGAGTAGAAGCCACCTAATAAGTTGTGGGTTAGAATCTTTCTTGGCAATGAGGTGCTTCACTGACGCTTGATTAGTAAAAATGACCACTTTAGACCCAAGAAGATATGACCTAAACATCTCCAAAGTAAATACTATAGCGAGTAATTCCTTTTTTGTCATAGTGTAGTTTTGCTATGGGTCAATTAAGGTTTTGCTAGCGTATTGTAGCACCTGAGGTCTTCCCTCAACCCTTTGTCCAAGGACAACTCTTATAGCATAATCTGAAGCATTACACATTAGCTTGAATGGCAGTGTCAATTTTGGAGCTCGAAGAATAGGCATAGAGATCAAGGCCTCCTTCAGAATGTCAAAGGCCTCGACACACTTTGAATCAAAATCGAAGGAAGATTCCTTCGCCAAAAGGTCGCAAAGTGGCCTAGAAATTTTACTGAAATTTTAGTAAAATGCCTATAAAAGCCTGCATGGCCCAAAAATGATCTAATCTCTTTGACATTCGTGGGCAATGGGAGCTTGGAAATAGAATCAACCTTAGCCTTATCTACTTCCAAGCCCCTTTCAGACACAACATGCCCATGTACAATGCCTCTCTGTATCATGAAGTGACTTTTCTCCCAGCTGAGGATTAAACCAGTCTCCTTACATCGCTTCAGCACATTCTCTAGGTGCAGGAGACATTGGTCGAAAGACGAGCCGTAAATAGAGAAATCATCCATAAACACTTTGACACACTCGTCAATTTTTTCCGAGAAAATGAACATCATACATCGCTGGAGGGTTGTTGGTGCATTACATAGTCCAAATGGCATACTGATTAGCCCATATTTATGGGCTATTTAAGTATTTAAGTGCCTCGACATTAAATTAATTTTAACATTTAGATAGCCTACATTAGGATGTAATTAAATTAATTCATATTTTTAGCTTAAGTGCATAATTCATGTGTGGCATCCATATCAAAATGCATTTAGAATTAACCTAGGATTGCATACATTTGACTTGTTAATTAATTAAGTGCATTACATACATTGTTTTAATTAACATAGAAGTTAAGGAGTTATGTATAAACAATACTAATTATTTTATTATTCTTTTTCTTCTTTTTCCAGGTAACCGCTCTGTCTCTGCCTCCTCCTCCTGTGCATTCACTCAGCCAGCATTAAGTCGATGGTGGCCTTTTGAATTTCAAATCTTGGTTGCTGTGGCTACAGAGGAGGAATGGCTGCCATTCAGAGGGAGGCCACCACCCATTCCACCACTGTGCAGCATTCCACCACTGTGGGCCTCCACGGCCAAGCTCCGTCATAGCGTGGGTCGGCAGGGTGACAGACCGCCACGTCGAGAGGATGGACTAGACCACCACCGTGCACGAGCTCCTTGAAGCTCGCCTACCGTGAGTGCATCTACTGATGCATGACTTGTTACCCCTGTCCACAGGCACCATCACCACCTTCATCTCCTTCCCCATCCTCTGTTTTTCCTCCACTCCACAAAAAACAAACCCAATAGCCATGCCAATCCCACAGAAGCAGGGCCGTGCGTGCCCCTTGCTGCGCCTACAAAACACCCACAGTAGCCCTCCATAAGCACCCCATGTGCGCCACACACCTCCTACAGCACGCACCACGTGCCCGCACCTCAGGCTGCATGCCTTGCAGCACGCTACACCTTAGCTCGCATATAGCGCACGTTCTCCAGTGCTCCTCCCACACCTCTAGCCAGCATGTTCTCCAGTGCCTCTCGCACCTCCAGCCAGTGCGCCTCAGCCCTTGCCGCTCGTAGCAGCCATGCCCACTTCAGCCTGCATGCACCTCCCTGCGTGCGTCTGCGCCTCAGCCCTTGCTACCCGCAACATCTGCCGTGCACCCTCTAGCCGCAGTGTGCACAAGAGCAACAACAATAGCCACCGCCGTCGCCGCTTCATCTTCCCCGGCAACGGCGCCATTTGATAAGTCGGCAACCCACCCTCCCTGAATAATTATAATGGTTGGATAGACACTCTTGGGTACTATAAGCCTGAGCTTGACTTCTCTCCTGATAGAAATGATGACCTCTCCTTCTTGAAGATGGAAATACAGAAAATGCAAGATGAAATGCTTGAATTGTTAGGAGAATATTCGAGAGCAGACCAACAAGAAAGAGATGAAATTAGACACCCAATCTACCCCATTGAGGATGACGTACACCCCTCTATGCTAGATGAATCTCCCGTGGGAGAGTTACACTTTAAGTTGGAGGGAAATTTTGGGGATTATGTAACGGAGAATAGCTACTTTTCGAGGATCGATTTTGAAACCTTCCCGTTAGATGAAACTTCCTTGAGAGGTCCACGCCTTAAGTAGGAGGAAGATACATATGAAAGTAGCTATGCATTGCATGAAGAAAGGTGGCAACCTGAGGAAGATGATGATAAGTTGAGTATCCACCTGAATTTTATTAGAGTCAAAAGAAGGGAATGATGGTACCATTGGAAGACCTCGACCCAGATGATAGTATTTTCGTGACATTTGATGAAGTGGGTCGAAGTCAAGTTGTTAATCCTGCCCTCCCTTCTGATCACAAGATGGAACTCAAGCCCACCCTTAGGGAACCTAACCTTAAAGAAATTCACCTATCTGAGGAGTCTGATGTTACCAGTGTAAACCATTTATCCCAGATAGAGTACCTTAGGGGATCTGCTGAGATTTTAGATGATTCTAGACCTCGGGTATATGATGAATTGTATGATGAGAAGAAGGATAAATTATATGAGGAACCTACATTCAATATTTAGAGTAACACTAAGGGTGATTATGTTCTATTTGAAGAGTTAGCCCCTGAGTATGTCACACATTTAATCAAATTAGGTTTTCTTTAGCACACCAATTGATGATATCCCTCCTCATCATGAAATAATGGAAAATGTGGAAGCAACTTTTGAGATTTATGTGGATTCACATATAGACTCTAGGGAGGATTTGAATAAAGAACAACCCGGGGATGACGTTGATAGGATAATCCCCAGATCTATTGCTTCCAACCTACCTTCATTTGATTCGAAGTCACCCTCTGATTCGCTTATGTCTGAAGGCAAAATTTTGACTCCTGATGAAGTGCAGGAAGATACTTGTGATGGTACAAGGGATGCTAGGGATGTGATTGAGGAATTAGGAAGAGTGTTAGGGATGGACATCGAGCCGATTAAACCCAACTTAGATCTTATGGCCATTCCGCTACCTCGAAACTTAGACACCCTTGACAATCCTGGGCTTAAAGACATGCTCACTACTGTTTTGACCAGGGGGCTTAACAGACCAATATTTCATGTAATGGAGTATCAGATATGGATTGATGATTTCTTTAGTCAGTCCATTACCCTAGGGGTTTATCTCTACACCATTCCTTCCCCATCTCTATTGGAGGATCCTTATCATCCTCCCCTTAACCCTTTAAAGGTGGCTATTCCAATTTATCCTTTAGAACCTCGTATGGTGACTTGGGAAGATTTCATTCCCATCTTAGTTGGGCAAGCATTTGCTATTGGGATTCATCATCAGCTTGCCAACATCCTTGGTTATCTATTTTCTAGGAGAACATTACTTTGCTCATTTTTAGGGCCTATTTCTGTGATCCTTGAACCTGATTTATAGGTTCTTTGGCTACTCGGCTGCTAGCAAATTAACGGCAGCTCATCTTTAACCTAGGTAATATCCTTCTTTGCAATGGGGACAATGCAGATTTTAGGCATGGGGGGTGTACTTGGGGATATACATAGCATTTATACATAGTGAATTCATGCATTTAGTTAAAGCATTCCGCATTGTATACATTTGCATTAAAAAAATAAAGAAAAAAAGAGAAAAAGAGGGAGACAAAGAGAAAAATATTTTGTAATTATTGAGCTTAACTGGCTGGGCCCTGCATTCTTAAGTAGACCAGAACTTTAGGTTAGACTAAGTTGATTCTAGGTGTCAAACTTTAGAAGCTAAGTTGAGCTACTAGCTTTAGACCCTTAGGGTCTTTTGTGGACTTAAAAACTTAAGTAAGAGTTAAGTTGTAGACCATTCAGCTAGAGATTGAGTTAAAAGCTAGGTAGTACCTGGAGTCTTGTTTTACCTTTTAGTTTACGGGTCCTCGTAACCTAAGCATCCACATTTCACACACACTTGGTCTTGTGTAAATAGTAATCACCCTAATTCATTTCTTAAAGAAAATTTGGTTCTCTTAGTTTTGACTTAGGAGAAGCTTGAAAGAACAATTTGATTGGAAGAGTTCCTGCCGTAGGAGGGGTGGAGTGCATACTTACCTTGAGGATGCGATGGTAACATGTCACCTCCTTGGCGCTTGTCTCTTAGGATATCCATCCTATTGGGGGCATGTAAGCTCATTGTGCGGTTTAGGTATCATGGGTGACCCTATCTTGAAGTGTCGATTGCCACAGGCTTGAATTCACTTAAGAAATCCATGGGCAATACTATTTTGAAGTGTCGATTGCCAGGAGTTCTTGGGGTCGCTATGGGCGATGCTATCTCGAAGCATCGAAAGCCAGGCACCCTTCAAGGTACGGTGATGGGGACAATGAATCCGACACAAATCCTGTTGATAGATGATCCAAGGTTAGACTTAGAGGAGTCAAACAACAAAATATATATATTGAAAAAAGAAAATCTTTTTCCTCTCTAGGTTGGTAATCATACCAACCTCAAATAACTCAGACCAATGCACATGCACGGATGCTTTAATCTTGGGGATCAATAAACCCTAGGGTAGAGTTAGAAATCAGGGAAACTTGTGCCTGCAACTCATCTTTAGCTAAACTAGTCCGTAACTTAGCAACTACTTGGGAACTTTAGGTCTAAAGTCTGAACTTAGCATGTTTCTAAAGGAAGATCGATTGGGTTGGCTAGTCTACTTGGAATGCTAGGTTATTGCTTGGATTTGCTAGGCACTAGCAAAAACTAGGCATGGGGGTATTTGATTAGCCCATATTTGTGAGCTATTTAAGTATTTAAGTGCCTCGACATTAAGTTAATTTTAACATTTAGATAGCCTAAATTAGGATGTAATTAAATTAATTCATATTTTTAGCTTAAGTGCATAATTCATGCATGGCATCCATATCTAAATGCATTTAGAATTAACCTAGGATTGCATACATTTGATTAGTTAATTAATTAAGTGCAGTACATACATTATTTTAATTAACATAGAAGTTAAGGAGTTATGTATAAATAATCTTAATTATTTTGTTATTCTTTTTCTTCTCCTTTTTGCAGGTAACCGCTCCGTCTCCGCCTCCTCCACCTACGCATTCACTCGGCCAGCATTGACTCGACTGTGGCCTCTTGAATTTCAAATCTTGGTAGCTATGGTTACAAAGGAGGAGGAATGGCTGCCGTTCAGAAGGAGGCCACCACCCATTCCACCACCGTGCAGCATTCCACCACCATGGGCCTCCATGACCAAGCTCCGTCATACCGTGGGCTGGCGGGGTGGCAGATTGGCTCTACAAGAGAATGGACTAGACCACCACTGTGCACGAGCTCCTTGAAGCTCGCCTACCATGAGTGCATCTATTGATGCACGATTTGTTACCCCTATCCATTGGCACCATCACCACCTTCATCTCCTTCCCCATCCTTTGTTTCTCCTCCAACCCACAAAAACAAACCCAAAAGCCACGCCATTCCCACAGCAGCAGGACTGTGCATGCCCCTTGCTGCACCTCCAGAACACCCGCAGCTGCCCTCCACAACCACCCCGCGTGCGCCACACACCTCCTGTAGCACGCACCACGCACCCGCAACTCAGCCCGCATGCCTTCCAGCCGCGCACGCAAAGCACACTACTCCTCCGCCACCTTGCCCGCACGCGTAGAGCAACTCCAGCCAATGGCCCTCACCTCCAGTCGCACGCATAGAGCACATTGCACCTCTGCCACCTCCACTCGCACACAGCGCACGTTCTTCAGTGCTCCAGCCATACCTCTAGCCAGCGCGTTCTCCAGCGCCTCTCGCACCTCCAGCCAGTGCACGTCAGCCCCTGCCACCCACAGTAGCCGCACCCACTTCAGCCTACGCCACCTCCCTACGTGTGTCCGAGCCTCAGCCCCTACTGCCCGTAGCACTCGCCGTTCACCCTCCAGCCGCAGTGCGCGTAAGAGCAGTAGCAACAGCCATCGTCACTGCCACTTCATCTCCTCCGACCGGCCGCCACCGACCACCAACGACCACGCCACAACCTCCACGTGCAGCCCTCACCACCAACGACCTTCTTGGACGGCCATGCCTCCAGCCGATCCTTCCACTTCTTGCTCACGCCAAGGGGAGTTCTCCCCTGTTTTGTTGCAGGAAACTTGCAATTAGTTTTTACATTTCAATGCCAGTGCCAAAGTCTCATTTTTTATTTTAATATGTGATATATTGAGTGAAATTGTGACTTCATACTCATGCTTTCTTATAATTGCATGGCTTTTGTTATTCACATCTTTTGACATTGGTTTTGGATTAAGATGTACACAAATTATCTCTAATGCTTGTCAATTGGAAATTACAGAGATTCATCACATATTTATTGAATATTTTAGTTAGGAAAAATTGCACATATAACCTAACATTTTTGAGTTATTGTGTATCTTCGTTTCGTCGCATTTCATGTCAGATTTGGCTATGGATTTCACACTTGATTGAATGAATACGAGAAAAATATTCGCGATTTTATTGCATCATTGCCTCCCTATGGACATGACCCATTCTCCTGTGTGTGGTTTAATCTTAATTTTAATTATTTTGTTAAGCGATTTTACACCACTTTAATCCTAAAACAACAAATCATCTTAATCGCATTATTCAAAAGCGAAAATCGACTTATCACATACGCCTGAATGAAAAGGCGATGTAGACATAATTATTGATGATAAAATGCCTATTCATCCATGTTCCTAGGTTTAGATTTTCATTTCATGTTATAAATATTGCATAGCATGCATCATTCTGCATTTAGACTAGTTGTATATAATTTAGGTCAATTGCATCCTTTTTGTGGTCAGGAGAGAAGGGGATTTATTTTAAGGCCTCGGATGGACTATCGGACCATACGGATCTGATCAGGACGACAATCAGAGGCTAACGCCTCCAAAATCATCTAGATCGGAGTCCCGTAGCATCATATGAAGTCCGAGGAAGATCAATGGCCAAGAGGGCAATGCAACATCTTTACAGGCTTCGGATGAAAAATTTGACTATATAGATAGATTTGGAGTGACAATCGCAGTCCGACAACGTAGAAATCAACTCGATTCAGGCACCGTGGCACCCTTTGCAACAGAAAGAAGAATGGACGACCTAGATGGTGCCACGTGGGACCATCTAGGCCACCCATCATCAGCCAGCAACGCCCGCTCCCATCTCTCCATCATCAACGGCAAGATCCAACGGCTACGAAACTTCCTCCACCACATGCCATAAGATGTCTGCTCGACACATTCAATGACTTGGCACATTGGTTGAAAAGAGGCACTCCCAAAGGAGGGGTGCGGGTTCGAATCCCCGCAACTCCCCCAATTAGCAATTGAACGCACCACGCACAGCCGTACCATGCACAGCCGCAACCGCGCACAGTAGCAGTGTAGCACCTGTGTGCAAAGCGCAGCGCCAGCACACGAGTGTGCGCACGCAGCAAGGAGCGCGCAATGCACATGCCAACAGGGCATGCCAGCGGGGATATGCACAGATCTTCAGCGAGGCAGGCCTTTAGTGACGCTTGCAGCTGCCACTAATGGCACGTCAGAGCCAACAAGGTAATTGAAGGCACGGATCTTCAGCGATAGAAAGGGCAGATCTGTAGCAACGTTTACAGACGTTAATAATGACCCTGATGCGAATTTGTTCTTCCTCCTCCACTATAAAGGACCTACCCACCACCATTCCAAACCATCTCTTCCTTTCTTCCGTTCACCACCTCCAAGGCTCTAGAGAGAGCTTTTCTTAATCCTGGGATGTTCCTTTAGAGTAAAAAACCAAATAGTTTTCCCTCCCCTCATCCCCATTCGTGGAGCATCCCATGGCCATCCTCTCACTGCCCTTTAAGAAGAAGATCCTCGCCACGACGCCGTCCTACCCCATACTCTGTCCTTCGGCTCCATCTTCCTTCATCCCGCTCATCACCACCTTCCCCCAGGCAATGTCAGAGTGAGTCGTCCTCCGAGCGACCGTCGAGGGGGATTTCTCTCACCTCATTCTATCTTCTTACGCTTTCATAGTGTAACAAACGTTCATTTATAAATAGATGATTGTTTTGCAAGCTATGATGATGGGTCCTCCAAACCCTAATTTTAATTAGTAGAACACACCTTGATCATTTTGGCACCATTATTGGTGAGGCAATGCTCTTTGGTTTTGTTTCTCGTGTTTTTCCACCTTACCTAACTTTTATCTCACTTTTTCTCTGATCTTACTGTGATTGTAGGTACTCATCTGAGGTGGGCCAGAGTGGTTAGATCAAAGAAAAGTGCAGATAAAGGTTTTGTAAGTTTATCCCCACCACCCCTACCTTAGTTTTCATTCGATAACCTAATAACTCAAACCCAAATCAACTTAGGTGATTGCATAAACCCTAGGGTAGATTTTGGTTGTTTGATTGTCACTCCACTCACCTCACCCACCCGCATATATAAAAAAATAAAAGAAATATTCTTTTCTTATGGGATTTAACTGAAAGAGACACACATTAACACCCACAACTCCTGACTTAAGGTGCACCACTCTACTTTGATTCTACTACTTAATCGGGATCTAACCTGTGGACCTGGTACACTTCAACTCAAAACACATAGGTGAGTAGAAATCTGATTAGGCTAAGACATTGCGTGCCTTAATCTGTGGTGCAAATAGGCCAATTGATTGATTTGTTTGGGCTACACCACTCAATTTAAAACTGATCCATCAAGTAACTAGCCTCTTAGGGTTGATTTTTAGGGCTGAACTAGGCACTCCATATTTTCTTTTAATTTCTAAAGGAATATATCATCACTAGCACTTTCAAAACTTGGAGTGTTCTCCTAAACTTGATTGAATATACCTAAGATTAAACCCTAAAAGCTACTAAACAAGGTTAAACCCTAAAAGGCACATCATCAAAAAATCTTGTTTGAAAACCCTGGTTGTGCACGCACACACATTTTAACTGATCATTAAGGGCACAACCCATCTCAAGGGTCCATCACATTCCAAGAGCACAATCATCCCAAGCCTAACTAAAACTAAGTAGGCGTTGGCCTTAAGGATTGATTCACTCTTTGGGGCTCAGACTGAGATTTTTTTCAATTAATCTACATCTTCTAGTCCATCTAATGTCTGGCTAGGGGAGTAGCGTCAAATGACCGCAGTTGGGGGGTACACTAGGAGCCGGAGGCATAAGCCAAAGGATGAACCTTCTCCCTAGTCCCTCCTAATTGGTTGGATTGACAGGATAAAAGTAGACCAAATCGTTTATAATCTTGAGATGGGTCCTGGGAGTCTGTAGGTCTTTAGGCTACCTACATAAGGACAAGCTTGGTTGATTGTATTGCAGGGCACCTTTCTTCTTCTGATTTCCCTACTATTCTACCATGTATCCTTCCACACCTTTCACACATTTCCAATCCTACCCTCCTACCACCACTTATCCCCAAGATGATTACTATCCCGACTAAACTTGTAATTACCCTTCCACTAACTAGGATAACTTTGATTTGGGATACAAATTCGAACCTCAGTGTCCAGGGCATAACCCTGGACAACAAGACTATGATTACTATCCTTCCTAAACCTACAATGATTATGGATCTCCATCTTTTGATGACAAAACCAACCCGATCTACAATCAGGAAGGATATGCTGATTATAACACCTACCCTCCCCAGTATTCCATTGAAAATAGGTCATCACCATTCTTTGAACAACCTGAAATGACTTACTATCAGGGAGGGACCCGAGAGCCTTGACATCTTGACTCCCCTAGATTTAACCCAAACCAACCCAAACCTAAATCGAACCAATCGGTTTAGGTGAACTAGATCCAAGATAGGGTGTTGGCTAACTTGAGGAACACCATACAATCTTTAGAAGACAAGCCAACACCATGCACTGAAGCATTGGAGCCTATGATAAAAATGATTGATGAGCATAATAGTTCTCTATTGGATTTGCACCAAAATGTTAGGGATAGGGACCTAGGTGAGTTTCTTCTTGGGAAATTATCGAGGTTGAGGATGAAATTTGTAGCTGCCCTAGTCAAATCTTTGGATGATTCTCAAGATGAACCCCCTTTAGGAGAGCCAATGTCAGAACTTGCTCAGGCACCTGTCGGGGGGGATACATATTCTAAAATTGCAGATGACCAAGTTGGGTTGGAGCAACCCATTAAGGATGAATCGATTGATTCACCCGAGATCACCGAGTTAGGGAGAAAGGAAAAATGTCTCCTTGAAGCAGGAAATGATAATCAATTTTGAGACATATATAAATGAGGATCATGAATTCTTTGACTCTGAAGGTGAAGAATCTTTTGGCGAAGTCTCACTTGAACTTAAGGAAGAGGATTTTAGTGAGACAAATGGGCTTGAGGAATCTGATGAACCAGTTGATAGCCCAATTATTAAAGATTTGGATTCAGTTGGGGCTAACTTGGAGGATTCGAATCCTCATTTACTAGAAGATTCAATCAATAGCCCCATTCCTCATTTGCACCCTGAAGAGCTAACTTTTGAGATCATTGTGCCCAAGTCAATCTTGATTCAGCCACGATTTCTGGACTTGGGAGAATCATATGGGGTGAATGATATGCTAGAGGTCCCGGAGCCTGAACTCTTGATGTTGGAGGATAGAATTGTTGAAATAAAAATTTGGAAGGTTAATTCTGAGGGAACTATGATTTTGGATCTAAGGGTACCATTGACCTAAAACCACCTACTTTCTACTAGGACCCTTATGATATATTTCACATGCAACCCAGGCTTGAAATAACTGATTATTTTTCTGAGCTGAATGTTAAGAGGACATCTAAACCTATTGAACCATCTTTACCTATTGTCCGACACTTTGGTCTTTGGTTGCACACCACAAAACCGTAGGCCCAGCCCCACTAGTTTAACAACCTTCAGTTCTGGGTGATTTTTATCCAGAACCTTAGAACCACTCTACCCTAGGGTATGGGTCTGCATCATAAATTGGTCCACATCTATGGACATCTTCTGTTAGTAGGTTGGAGGATCAATATTTTTATTTTGATTCTGACCCGCACTTGTGAATTCTCAACTTCTTTGTATGTATATTATGCCTAGCTGAAGGCATTAAACTTAGCATGTGTGTATACTCTCTTCTTTCTGCGGAGCTGACTGGGTTGTCACAAAATTAAGGTGATATTCTGTTTACTCCGCCCTTTTCATGTCTTTGTTTTTACAATGAGGACATTGCATCATTTAGGCATTGGGAGGTGGAAACTTTATCCTGAAATCATTTTGTTAACTTTGTAGAATTTCTTTTAGTTTCTTTTAAAAGAAATTAAAAATTTTAAAAGATAAAAAAGAAGAAGAATTAGGAGAAGAGAACTTAAGCATTTGGAAGTTATTAACCTTAGGAAATGATATGAGAGGACCTAAACACTTAGACTCTTCAAGTCTTCGGACTTAATTAGCCTGGGTGTCCACTCAAATGTGGGCATAATCTTGAGTCCTCACCAAGTAACTCTACTTTAAATTGGTCAATAAATTGTGGTGATAAGTATACGACTTATCAACCTACCCTCTGATTTGAGGGGACTTTAAGCCTAAGCATCTACACACTTTCTACACTGACTCACCTTTCGGCAGTTTCTTCAAAAATTGGGTAGCTAATGAACTATCTAGGGTGGTATGGCTAGCAAGTTATCGGTGGTAACAGCTTATCGGCCGGTTGTCCAGAGCCCAGCCACAAGGCCATTTTCGTTGTACTGCCTTTAGGTAAATCTTAGATTAGGGAAGCCACCTACTTAAAAAAAAATAAGAAGAAAAAAAATAGAAAAAGGAGAAAAAAAATAAAACCACACTTCACCGCATGAGTATAACTGGCAAGTTACCATGGGTAGTAGTCCTTTGGCTGGTTGTCTAGAGCCTAGCTCACAAAAATGCACAATAATTCCCAAAACACTTAGGGAATAAGTGGGGAAGAAGAATAAATTGGGGAGATATACACTGGGTTTGCCCTTGTGTTGACCCCATAAATAAAAGTAGGGAGAAAGCTACCGTTTGAAAAGATAAACCTCTAGGCAAAGTCACCTAGGGTCGTAGAAACCCGAAGCCTGTCTTAATAGCCTCCTTGTGAGTCTTTCACTCTTTTCACTAGATGATTAGCACTTAGAGTCCTTTTTGAGTCTTGGACGGGTCAGGTAGCCGTAAAAAGTTATTCCAAACTCTCAAACTCCAAAAGTCCAAAAAAAATAAGAAAAGAAGAAAAACAAAAAATGTATCGTCCCTTTTCAAATAAGGGGAGGACTTGGGCAATCTACATTCTGGCAGACAGCTGGGTTCTGTTGAGTCTTCGTAGCTTAGGACCTTAGTTGAAATTTTCTACACTTAATAAACGACTTAGGCCTAAGTGATCTAATCCTAATTTTGATTTTATACATAGAATGTAGTTTAATTTTGCTAGGGACTAGAAAAAGATAGGCATGGGGGTATGATGTAGACACAATTATTGAAGATAAAATGCCTATTCAAGCATGTTCGTAGGTTTAGATTTGCATTTCATGTTATAAATATTGCATAGCATGCATCATTCTACAATTAGAGTAGTTGTTAATAATTTAGGTTAATTGCATCCTTTTTGTGGTCAGGAGAGAAGAGGATTTATTTCAGAGCCTCGGATGGACAATCAGACCGTACGGATCTGATTATGACGATGATCGGAGGCTAACACCTCCGAAATCATCTAGATTAGAGTCCCGTAGCATCGATGAAGTCCTAGGAAGATCAATAGCTAGGAGGGCAGTGTGACATCCTTATGGGCTTCGGATGAAAAATCCAACCAAACTAATGGATCAGAGCGACGATTGCAGTCTAGCAACGTGGAAATCAACTCGATCCAAGCACCGTGGCACCCTCTACAATAGAAAGAAGAATGGACAGCCCAAATGGTGCCACGTGGTGCCACGTGGTGCCATCCAGGTCGCCCAACATCGGCCAGCAATGCCCTCTCCCATCTCTCCATCATCCGCAATCTTTATTCCTAGCCGTTGGATCTTGATCCAACAACTTAGAAACTACCTCCACCACATGCCATAAGACGTCTGCTCGACACATTCGACGACTTGGCATGTTGGTTGAAGAGAGGCACTCCCAAAGGAGGGGCGCAGGTTCGAATCCCTGCAGCCCACCCTAAATTAGCAATTGAACACACCGCGCACAACCACACTAGCACAGCCGCAACCACGTGCAGCAGCAGCGCAGCGCCCACGTGCATAAAGCAGCACCAGCACACGAGCGTGTGCCCGCAATAAAGAGCGCACGATGAGTGTGCCAGCGGAGCGTGCCAGCAAGGGTATGCACGGATCTTCAACGACGTGGGCCATTAGTGACGCTTGTAGCTGTCACTAATGGCTCGTGCATGCCAGCAAAGCAATTGAAGGCACGGATCTTCAGCAAAAAAAGGGGTGGATCTATAGCAACATTTACGGACATCAGTAATGACCCAGATGTGAATTTGTTCTTCCTCCACTATAAAAGGGCCTACCCACCTCCATTCCAAACCATCTCTTCCTTTTTTTCCTTTCACCACCTCCAAGGCTTTAGAGAGAGCTTCTCGCAAGCCCAAGATGCTCCTCTAGAGTAGAAAAGAAAATAGCTTTCCCACCTCTTATCCCCATTCATGGAGCATCCCGTGGCCATCCTCTCACCGCCCTTCGGAAAGAAGATCCTCACTACAACGCCATCCTACCCCATCCTCCATCCTCCGACTCCATCCTCCTTCATCGCACTCCTCACCACCTTCCTCCAGGCGACGTCATAGCGAGTCTTCCTCTGAGCAACCGTCAAGGGGGATTTCTCTCACCTCATTCTATCTTTTTATGCTTTCATAGTGTAGATTTTCCACTTTTGTAGTGTAACAAACATTCATTTATAAATAGATGATTATTGCTCTCTCTTTCTCTCTCTCGCTCTTATATTGTTGCAAGTAGATTAGCTAGAAGTCATCGACCTGATCTCTTGCTTGCTAAAAACTAAAAAAATTAGAAAAGATAAAAATGACCAAAAATAAATAAAAGTGAAGTGTGGATTTTTATAAAACCAAACATTCATCTCCCCGTGTTCGACCCAAGACTCACTTTTCAAATTTCGGTTGTAAATTTTATCTGATAGACATTTTTTGCGAGGTACAACGACGGGTCCTCTAAACCCTAATTTTAATTTGCAGAACACGCCTCAATCTAAAGTTACCATAAGAACTCATGAAAGTCGTCTTCTCCTAGTCATCAAGGATGTCTACAACATGGTTGTACCCATAATATCCTTCGAGAAATCAATACTAATACCCTGCCAATTTTTTGAGAAATTGGTCAATAAAAGGCAAGAGAAAGTGATTTTTCTAGGTAGCGATGTTCAGCTTGCGGTAATCAATGCAGACCTTCCATCCAGTTGAGGGTCTAGTCACCACTTTTTCTCCTTGGTCATTAATTTCCACAATAAAGCCTGCCTTCTTTGGCACTACATGGATAGGACTTACCAATTTACTATCTGTGATGGGATATATGATCCCAACGTCCAACCACTTTAGAATTTCCTTTTCAACCACCTCCTTCATGTTAGGGTTAAGAGGTCTCTACATGCCCCTAAATGGCTTGATGGAATCATCAGTATAAATGTGGTGCATGTAGAGTTTAGAGTCTATACCCTTAATATCAGCGATGCTCCAAGAAATAGCTTCCTTGTGCCAAGATAAACAATCAATCATAGTCGAAATGATAACGGGGAGCGTATCATTGGCACCTAGGAAGATGTACTTGAGAGTGTCTAGGAGGGGTTTCAGCTAATGGTCGGGGGCTTGTATGATTGAGGGTTTTATAATAGATGTCCCCATCTCAGGTAGCAGATCTACCTTGAGCAAAGATGATGGGGAAAGAGGCTCAGCAGAAACACCAAGCAACTCCTCAAGTTCTACTATATCCCTTTCACCTTCCTCCAAGAGATGGGAATGCTCATTTAGCATGACATGCTGTTAATAGGGCTATTGAGGAGTTTAAATATACTCTATTGAAGTAAAGTCTCCTAAATAGCCCGATCAACAAATACAATTTATAAACTCGAAACCATGAAATGAAGTCCAAGGTCGAGCATAGGGAGCAAATGTGGAATTCACGCGCTAATCGTAATAAAAATATAAATGAGCACAAAAAATCAAGGTAATAATGATATGGAATGAATAATATTTACTCAAAACTAATCTTCAATGTAAAACATGAGTATATTAAGAGTTTGATAAAGCAAAAAGATATCTAAGACAAAATAATTGTGACTTGAATCACCAATTAATAGTTTAGACACATGTATACCAATTACTCGAACAACGCTACAGCATTTTCAACCATGCAACTTAGGTACTTAAATGTTCCAGTAGTAGCAGCATCAAATTCAAATTAGACATCTTCCTTGGATCAGATGACTTAAATGATGCCTGCTATAGTTCTCTATAGAGAGCCTTCTCTTCTTCCTTTCCTCTTTCTCTCTTCTTCTTCTACGGGGCTTCTCCTTTTTCTTCTTTTCTCCTTCCTTCTCCTTTTAGCCAGTGCCTCCTTTCTTCTCAGTGGCTAAGTGTCGCACAGGGTATTAGCCTTAAACATTAGAGAGCAAAACCCCACTTTCCTCGCTCTCTCTCTTTCCTGCCTCTCCTCTTCTCTTCACTCAAACCTAGGGCATAGTCTGATCCATTTCCAAGTTATTAGGTCATGGGTCCAGGTCCACGTGCATGTGGGCATGGATGAGGGTGCACGAGTGAAGGGGACCTCACCCCCGATGTTTGAGGCGATAAGCCTTTGGCACAAATTCCATTTATGTCTAGCTGCGTGCTTTTCTCCCAACGATGTGGGACTAAACCCACACTTCTTTATGTGTAGCTGCCGAATGAAGATGTCTCCAATTAACACAATAGGAGTGGATAGGGTCTTCAATTAAGGACCTGGGAAGGGTCTTAAGGATTAGCCGCAGTGCCTAGAGTGAGTTGCGACAAAGAACATGGTCGTAGGAGCTTAAACGTGGTCAGAGATGGAGGCGGCGATAGGTGGTAGCCAACATAACCCAGAAACAAGAATACGGGCTCGAAGGCCCAATTAAGTAGCTCCTAAGCTTTGCCATATCACAACAAAGGTGACAATGGTGGTCTCATGGCGTGAGAGGGTGCGAGGTGGTCGAACATAGGTGGAGATGGAGTGCGGAGGTGGGTTTGTTCAGTGAAGAGTTTGGGTGGCAAATAGGAATAGAAAGGTTAGGGCTTTTGTTGGCGGAGACACGGCGGAGATTTTGGTAGTGGTGGCTAGGTGTTTGGACGTATGTGGTGAGCGGACGACCTCGCTAGATTTATGGCTGGAGATGGGAACGAAGGTGGTGAATGGCGGAAACGTGGGTCGAAACAAGGTTTAAAAGGGAGTGAATTAACCTAAGGATCTAAGGGTACCTAACTAACCTAAATCTAACAGATGAAAGGGGAGAATTTCCTTGCCGGAGGTACATCGAACTTGGAGAAGATGAAGCCTCTGGTGGGAGAAGTAGCGATGACGAGGGGAGGTAGGCGGCTCTCGTGGGTATTGCGGCGCGCGGAAGAAACTGAGGATGAAGAATCCACCTGCTATAGTCTGTGAGGGTGGACGAAGAAGGTGGTTGGAGGAGGTTGCTGGAGTTGGTGGAGATGGAGGTCGGGGAGAAGGGAAGAAAGGGAATCTGGCCTCCAAACCATGCTAAGAAGGTCGGCACTGTGACCTGGGTCATTTTAAAGGGCTTAGGAAGGCATTCCAAGCTTGGAAACCAAGCTTAGAAGCACGTGAACCTTGCACATAAAGGAATCTTAAACTTGAAAGGATTCGCATGATGATTTGGGCACAAATCAGAGCCCAATGAGTGGCTCAAATGGAAGGAGATTCTCTCAGTTCTTTCAATTTTGGAAGGATTTCGTCAAGAAATCAGGGAGGAATGCCTGATTGAACTCCATTGGAGTAGTAGTTCCACCACGATAATGGTGGAGGGACTTGATTGCAAATAATTCAAAAAAATTAGGCACCCATTTGTAAGGAATTTAAAAAGCTAGGGGTGCATATGTGATAAAAAGAGTCAAACTGGACTGGAATGCAAACTAGGTCAAGATGATCTTTGATTGGATCCAAATTTGGGTACAAACCTAATTTGGACCCAAGGAATCTAGTGATGAACTCAGATTTTGGTTTTGGCCAATTTTTACTAGGTAATTTGCGTAAAAACTCAAATTTGGGCAACTTTCCGTCTGAGACTCTATTTTAGGTCAAAATGGGTTCCAATGGTAAAACCAAAGGTACCAAACCTTATAGAATATCTTTCCATGATTTTTCAAAGGTTTAGGTTAATTTTATCTTGACCAGAACCTTAGTTAATTAAGCAGGTCAGAATTTAGGGTTTCAGATTCCATTAATTCTTGAAATGCGTGAAAACCCGTTTCTGCCTGCATGAACCCTCTTATTAGACATTTATGACCATTTGAATTTTAATTAGCCCTTGGGAAACTCCATGATTGTTCTGCATTTAGGTTATACTATTAAAACTACATATTTACCATTGTTTTATTGTTTATCTTTTAGAAAGGATATACAATGAATTACAGCTCTTCGGTGGTTATGTAGGAGCATTTGTCTATTAATTATGACTAATTAAAGATAGTTATGGCTGATGATGATGTTATCATCACATGCTGAAGGGGGTCATCACATAAAATTGTAGGGGTTGTCTCTTCAATCATGTCATGTACAACCTCAACTTTGGAACAATCCTTAAGCCTAGCCTATTTATAAGCATCAAACACATTAAGCTAAATTTTCCTATTCCCAAAGCCCATTTTTAATGCCCCAGCATTGCAATTGATTGAAGCATGTGAAGTTGCAAGGAGGGGCAGCCCAGAATGATAGAGGGCTTGGTTGGCTTGTTGGTAGGGTCTGTATCCAAAACTAAAACATCTATGGGGAAGAAGAAGTCCTCCACTCTCACGAGGACATCTTCCAGAATTCCCCGAGGTGTCTTGAGTGATCGATCTACAACTTGGAGGATTACCGGGCTAGGCTTCAAATTGCCTGCTCCAAGTTGTTCATACACGTAGCTCGAGAGGATGTTCACCCCGCACCTAGATCAAGTAGATCCTTATCTATATGTAGGTCACCAATGACCACAGTGTTGTACGGGGCTCTTGGCTCCTTAAGTTTCGGGGGTGTGCCATGTTGAGCTATTGAGCTAACGGAATTAGGCAGGACAACTTTTGATTGGACCTGTTTCCTAGATTGCTGCTTTTTCGTGCACAGGTCCTTTAGAAAGCAAGCATAGGATGGAATTTGCTTGATAGCCTAAAGCAAAGGCAGGTTAATCTCCATGATTTCATCCATCCTATCTTTGGCTCTAGATGAGCCAACAGAAGTCTGCCCAAAGGTGGATAAGCCTTTGGAGAGGGCACTGTCAGTCTTTGGGTGGAAGGGTTGTCATGTCGGGTAAAGGGTGGAATGGGGACAACCTCTTCCGGTGAAGTGATTTCAAGTAGAGTGTTTGGTAACTATTCTCCAATGGGGGAAAATGTCAGGGTGGATGGGCTTTTAGAAGGCGGGACTATAGGAGCATCATGTTTGGAAATTTCTTTTCCACTCCTCAGAATAGTCACTGCTTGGGCATGCTCCCTAAAGGCAATCCCTTTCCCTTTAGGGTTCTCCTTAGATGAACTGGGAAGCTTCCCAGTCTCCCTTTTGCTCACAACCTCAATAAGGTGTCCAATTTGGGATTTCAACTCATTAATTGCCGTGTCATGAGATTGGATGATCAGGCTTTGATTCTCTTGCATGGTCTTCAACAGAGCCTTGAGCTCATCCATCTCAGAGGTCTTGGGTGATTGGGAGAGGTTAGGAGGTTGATTATATTGTTGAGCTGAATGGGTTGTGATCTGTAATTCCTTGAATTGGAGACATTCCCTTGTCTCCATGAAAAATTGGAGTGGTTCCTCCAACCTTCATTATAGGTGCTGGAAAAAATGTCATTACAAGGTCTGGGATAGAACCCTTGAGCAGCATTCAGGTTTGCTTGTACAAGTTCTGGGAATTGAGATGCCAAATGGAAATCCACAGTGGCTTGTGTATTGCCTTGACAAATGGAACATTCTAAACCTTGGGATGTGGGGGTGTGAATTGGCCAGGGCTCGACATAAGCCTTTCCATATTTTGATTCAGCAATTGAATCTGGTAGGATAAATTATGGGTGTCTCCAGCCTTATTTGTCTCCAACTTTCTTTGCATGAGAGTGGGTTTTCTATCCAAGTAGGTATACTTCAGGTGAATAGAATTATCACTCAATGTATCGACAAGGTTCCAAGCTTCATCCTCTATCTTAGATAGAAAGGTTCCTGCAGAGGTACCATCCATAATCTACCAGTGAGAATCACTAAGTCCAGTGTAGAACCTTTCAACCAATTGCCACTTGGGCACCTGGTGATGCAGGCAAAGTCTTAAAAGATCATTAAAGCACTCCCATGCATCATGGAAAGATTCCCCTTCCTTTTGAGAAAAACTCATAATTTCCCTCCTAAAGTGATTGGTTTTGCTCATGGGGAAGTACTTCTTTAGAAATTCCTTTTGCAAGGCATCCCAGGTGTTAATACCATCTAGGGTATGATACCAATACTTGGCCTTGTCCTTGAGGGAGAAAGGAAAGAGGGTCTGCATTTGGGCATCATCAGTAACGCCTTGCAGCTTCACCATGGAGCAGACCTCGATGAATTCCTTTATATTCCTGTAGGGCTCTTCCCTAGTAGTACCATAAAAGGAGGGCAGCAAGGATATGGTACTACTTTTGATCTCATAGGGATTGTCCCCTCCAAGTCTATGTAGTGCAGGGCCAGGGTACTTGGTTAGAATGAAATATTCCATAAGGCTCCTTTGACCAGCCATTTCTTCCCTTGGGTGGTTTCTTCTTAGGATTCTTTCAGGCTCAGCTGAATACTCTAATTGTCTCCTAGGGGAACGCCACCCTAACATGCACTACCAAAAACAAACACAAGTCAGAGGGACTTTTTAGGTCATTAATTAGTTAAGCCTTTCGAGATTTAAGTCAAGTTGTAGATGACAATACAAATTGCCCAATCAATTACATGCCTATTGTCGACCTATGGAATGACTTAGTAAAGACCTAACTGGAACTTTAGAGATCCTCCGTAAAGACCAAAAATTTTAGTCACCTCCAAAAACAGCAAAGAGGGATGCAAGTAGGGTCAAGCCCTTCCTTTGAAGTGTTGCTTTCGCGGTGCTTCTTAACTACACTCAATCCGTAAGGTTTGGAGGCAACCTCACTTTTGGACTCTAGTTTGGGTCACCTCAATGTCCAGCAATAAGAGGCTCTTTCCTGGAGGTTCCAACCTAGGAGTTTCTAGAGTACGTGCTTCAGTGCAAAAATGTCATGCCCGTGTGCATTCACCAGAAAATTTTTTGAACCTTGAACTGCAGCACAATGTCAGAAATCAACTCCTTGGGTTTTAATGTGTTCTTCCTTTAATTAGTCTTTTTTCAGAAAATTTAATATGGCCACTTGTTAATTCCTTTCAAGTCAAATTATGTGTTCTTACAAATTACGTCCAAGTGCAAATGTGTGATCAGGAAGATATGCAAGGATATAGAGAAACATACCTTATCTTCAGCTTTCAGCAATGCAAGATGAATGCAATGTAATCAAAGAAAGATCTTGATGCTGTCATACACACCTATATGGTTCGACCTAGGGGCATGCAACTTCTAGCAGACAGTTTATGATTTTTTTTTTCTTCAATTTTTTCTCTACACTACTTAAGCGCAAATAAGAAAGGATAAACTCCACAAAAAAAAAGAAAAACCTATTGCCTAAAATAAATGGGAACAAGCTCCTGAAAAGATTATCCAACATAGGCCTAAAACAAAATCAAAGAACAAACCCCTAAACTATGACCCCAGAACAAAGGTCCCAAATAGATGAATGCAAAAATTAAATATGCTAAAGTCTAAGTCTATCTAAATGCAAAACTAGAGGAGAATAAATATGAAGCTCCTTTCCTCATGAATTTCTCCTTCGAATTGGTGGTGACAAGGTCCACCAAGATGCCAATCTCCTCCTCGCAGGTGCGGTAAGATGTTTCCTAGTCGAGAGTGTGACCCAAGGTCCTTGATGCAAAGATGTTGAGGCGGATGTGAGGATTCTCTCCAAGGTACCTCGCACAAGCCAGATAGAACAAATGAAATATGTCTGAAAATTTAAATCAGCATGAATAAATAATGACTGTGTGTTTATCAGGCCTGTTGCCTCCCCGGCAATGATGCCATTTGATCGAGCTATTTTGGTTTTCAAAAATAGATATAAGACTCATTGTAATTCAAATGTGGAGTGGCAAAATGCATGATCAAAACAAGAGTAAATAAACCACTCACGAAGGAGCAGGTCGTGTCCACAGGGAGGCAATGCCCAATACAAACTCATAAGAATAAAAAATTATTGTTTACAAATTGTTTCCTCAAGAAACTAAGTCAAATCTACCTTTTAAATAAGTTTACAATGCTATATAAAGATGAAAGGGCATTTTCATTGAAAGGCAAGGGTGTTCACAAAAAATCAACCACATAAAATGCTCAATAAATGGAAAAAAAAATGTGGCAGTGGCATGCAATGTAAAATGAAATGAACCCAAAAATAAGGGAATCCTTCCCCTAGCTCTTATGTGCAGAGGAGGGATTGGCCGGAGGCGTGAAGCTCGCCGAAGGTCAAGTGGAGTGAGGGCCACGTGGCATTGGTGGCGGCGAGTCACGAGGGCATCAGAGGTGGCCGGTCGAAGAGGAGGCTGATGTGGGTGTCCAACGACTTGTTGCTGTTGGAGAAGAGGCTGCAGGTGGTGGTAACTGCTTGTAGCTGGAGGAGCGCACAAAGAGGAGAGGGGCATGGGCATGGACGTCACATAGATGGTGCGCCAGGGGCCTGCACACATGCAGGGGAGGCATGAGGAGAGTAGGCAATGTGCGTTGTAGGGGCTCGAGTAGGTGGTGCATGTGGCGACCCTGCTGTTGCATGTCTGTGTGTAGCTATGCATAGTCACGTGTGGCTGAGTGGGGATGCTGGCGGCTGTTGGAGGTGGCGGTAGTGGGTTGGTGTTGTTGTTGTTGCGTGTGAGATGGAAGGATGATGTTTGGCTTGTTTTTGGTGGAGGAAAAATAGAGGAAGAAGAAAAGACAGGGAAAAAGACGAATAGTGGTGTTGCATGGTGTTGGTGGTGTTGTTGGAGGTGAAATGGAGGGGATGAAGATGAGGAGATGGTGTGCATGATGATGGAATTGCAAAGCTCAAGGGTGGTAGTGTGGATTATCACCCTACATGCCTAGGGTGGTGAGGCTTTGCTGTGGCAGGGGCCCATAGTTGTGCAATGGAAGGAGCCTCAAGTTCTACACAGTGGTGAATGGGGGGTGGTGGCCTGCCGAACTTGGTGTCCTTGCTCCTCCTTTATGCCAGCAGGGATGAATTTGAACAAATAAAGAGGAACGTTGATAAATATGCAGGTATTCATGATAAAATGACTACTTATGATAGTTCTTAGGCTTAGCATTGCATTCCATAGTATAATTACTGCATAACATTTGTCATATTACATTTAGGGTGATTTGTATAAATTGTATAGTAAGTCATGCATTATTTCGGCCAAGAAAGAGGCCGAGACATTTCAAAGCTTCAAATGCAATATCTGACCATATGGATGAATCCATAGCGATGGTTGCAGTCTGGCAATGTGGAAATCATCTCGATCCGAGCACCATGACATCCTCTACAAGCAAAGAAAGGTGCGTAGTCCAGATGGTGCCATGTGGCACTATCCAGATCACCCAACATCGCCCATCTCTCTTTCAAGGTGCCTCTAATGAGCAATCTTAGCCGTTGGATGAAAATATGATGGCTAACATTGCGTGACCAGCGATGGAGGGAAACTCGCAAATGCAACACACTTGACCCATAGGCGCCGAAGGGGAGCTCGCATCCACGGGATGCACATTCGAATTGTGCCCTATAGATTAAATTTGCATTTAGGCAAGTTCGGGAAAATTTAGCCATCGATGTGTGATCAGGCGGCGAAGGATGTGGCAATGTGGTGCTTTGAGCGCCACGAGATCCATACGCGTGTGATAACACACGGAGGCATGCTGAATCAGACATGTGCGATCTGGGGCACCCACTTAAGTTGACTGCGTATGCTCTACACCATCTGATCTTAGAGATACGCGATGCACACGCTTTAAAAATTCTCGTAAGCGCGATCCGTGCATGCTCCTCAACAACTTGATCGAAATTGAATGGCTGGTATTCGCCCTTGCCAGCACAGGCTCAATGCTTGTGATTTGAGAGTGCAGATTTACTCTTACTCTCCACCATCAGATGGACATCCAGTAGCTATGGATGCTCCAGCATCTTCCAGCTACGGGGCACAGATGTGCTAGTGCTAAGCTCGCGATGTGAGCGCGTGTGCGCTACGCTACGTGCAGCTGTGCACGGGCGGTGTGTCTGCAACGCATGTCTTGTGCACGGCAGTGAGTGCATGGCTACAAAGAACCTCTTCCCTTCACCTATTTAACCCACCTTCACCTCCCCAATGGCCTTCATCTCTACCTAGATATTTCCCACCTATCCAAGAGCTCCAAGATGCCTCCCAAGCTCCCAAGAGTTCATTCCCAAGCTCCACAGCCTCCTATTAGTGTAATACATCGCTACTCCACCAAATATTCAACCTTACCCTCACCCCCTTCATAGAAGATGACAGAGTCGTCCCCTCACCTCCATTCAGGTAGACGATCACCTCCACCTCCTCATCACCATTCCCACTGCTCGGTCAAGTGGCCATCTACTCGAATTCCTCCTGCACCTCATCCCCGATGTCCAGCACCTCATCTCCTACATCCAAGCCGCCACCAAGTGCCATTGTCTTGGCAAACATCTGCTTTGGAAGAATTCCTCTCACCTCCATTTCCTTTATCTTTCTTACTATATTTCTGCTTAGTGTAATTGTAAAAAACTTCATTCTCAATATATTAGTTTCATTTCTCTACCTTTAGTTTTAGACTAGCTTAGCTTGCACCTTGTGCTGATATTCTACCCTAACTCACAAAATACAAAAAAGTAGCAAAACTCGAAAAGTACCAAAAAGAAACAAAGCGAAATGCGGATTCCAAAGAAACAAACGTCGCATCCCCGTGTTCAACCTAGGACTCCCTTAGAGTTTTGGTAAATTTTATTTAGTAGCAAGTTTTACGACTAGGACGACAGGTTTCTCCCTAACCCTGATTTTACATCTTGAAGATAATCTCATCAAGCGTCGAGGCCACTAAGGCCAGATCCACTCCTTCTAGCTCTTTGATTGCCTGGAAGTGATGGTGCTTGGCTGGCTGGCTAATCGCACAGAGGAGTGACTGTCGGCAGCAACTGTTATTCCTATGCGATTCCAGAAGGAGAGTAAGTAGTTAATTATTAGGTTATTTATAAACAACATTCTAAAAGAAATCCTATTTCTAATGAAGCTATCGTATTTACATGAATTATGCATATTAGTAAGTAAACCACTTAGTACTTCCTATGTATTTGTGTTAATCAATCAAATGTATCAATTAGTTATTTAGATCCTAATGCATGCTATTTATAAATTACTATTAATCTAAAGTCTAGGCATTTAAGTAACCAAATGCCCATAAATATGGGCTCATCACCGGCCAACAGCGACTCGCTTGACCCAGAGCATGGCTACCTCTTCTGCAACCAGGACTAAGGGGCATGTCAAAGCCCTAACTCCTAGGGACACTAGAGCTACAGGTTTAGTGGTGGTAGGTATGGTTACTATTTCCAGTAGACTACTTTATGTACTTTTTGATTCTGATGCCACACACATTTATCTCCACGAGTTCTATCGTCAGTTTGGGGATCGACTAGTACACTACTAGAGGATCCTTCCTAATTAGAGGTCCAGGGGGATAGTTGTTTGTGATAGAGGAGGTCTTGACTGATTGTGAGGTCATGCTAGGGGGACACAGTCTTCTTACCAGTCTAATTGTGATCCAAATGGAGGATTTTGGCGTAATCTTGGGGATGGATTGGTTGTCTTCTTATCATGCCATGGTCGACTATTTTGGGAGGAATATTGTTTTCTCCATTCTTGAGCTTCCCCCTTTTGAGTCTGATAAGCATGTATAAATTCATGATAAAATGCTTATTTATGATAGTTCTTAAGACTAGCATTGCATTCCATAAGTATAAATAGTGCATAACATGCATTACATTGCATTTAGGATAATTTGTATATATTGTATAGTAATTCTAACATTTTTATGGCTAGGAGGAAATGCGACATCTTTACAGGCTTCGGATAAGAAATCCGACTGTACGAATAGATCCGAATCGATGATTGCAGTCTATCAGCGTGGAAATCACCTTGATTCGAGCACTGTGGCATCCTCTACAAGCAAGGAAAGGTGGACGATTTAGATGATACCACATGGCACCATCTGGAGCACCCAATATCACCCGGCGTCCTTTCAAAGGGGTATCCAATAAGCAATCTCAGCCATTGGATGCAAATCCAACAGCAGAGAGCCCTCTTCTACCCTACACCCTAAGACATCCTCTCGACCATTTAGATGGCTTGGCGCATTGGTTGGGCACTCGGCCACCAATTGAGGGATGCATGTTCAAATCCCCACAACCCCCTGATGGAGGCGTGTTTCGTGAGTTTGAAATCAAGGTTACGAGTAACCCATCGTCGTAGCTCACAAAACACACCTATCAGATAAAATTCATAACTGAAACTCGAAAAGTGAGTCCCAGGTTGAACATGGGGAGGCGAACGTTTGGTTTTATAAAAATCCATGTTTCGCTTTATTTCTTTTTGTCATTTTTATCTTTACTATTTTTTTTTTGTATTTTTATCAAGAGATTAGGTCAATGAAAACTTTATCTACTTGCAAAAATATAAGAGAGAGAGATAAACAATCATCTATTCATGAGCAACTATTTGTTACAACTACGAAAGCAAGAAAGCTACACTATGAAAGTGAAAAAAGATAGAAAGAGGTGAGAGAAATCCCCCTCGACGGCTGCTCGGAGGATGACTCACTCTGACATCACCTGGAGGAAGATGGTGAGGAGTGGGACAAATGAGTACGGAGTTGGAGGATGGAGGGCGGGGCAGAACAGTGTCGCGGTGAGGATCTTCTTCTCGAAGGGCGATGAGAGGACAACCATGAGATGCTTCACGAATGGGGATGAGAGGTGGGAAAACTATTTTCTTTTTCACTCTAGTGGAGCATCCATGGTGTGGAACAAGCTCTCTTTAGAGCCTTGGAGGTGGTGAGAGGAAGAAAGGAAGAGATGGTTTGGAATGGTGGTGGGTAGGTCCTTTTATAGTGGAGGAGGAAGAACAAATTTGCATCTAGGTCATTACTGACATCCGTAAACGTCACTATAAATCCCTGTAGCAATTGTTGAAGATCTGAACTTTAATTCCTCTTGCTGGTGCACGCAGACCAATAGTGATAGCTGCAAGCGTCACTAAAGGCCCACGTCGCTAAGGATCCACCCGTTGCTCATGCTCCGTTGGCATGCGCATCGTGTGCTCCTTGTCGTGCACACGCTCGCGTGCTGGTGCCATGGTGTGTTTCCCTCCACACTGCGCTGCACTTGGACATGCATGCCTCCATGCGCTGCACTGTGCTTACACTGCGTGCGCTCCATTAGTCAATTGGGGGGGCTGTGGGGATTCGAACCCACACCCCTCCCTTGAGGGTCAAGTGCCTAACCACTACGCCAAGACGTCCAAAAGGTCGAGGGGACAACTTAGCACGTGTGGTGGAGGAGCATTCTCAGCCGTTGGATCAAGATCCCATGGCTGAGAATGGGTGACGCTTTGATGAAGAGTGGGTGCTGGCCAGTGTTGGGCAGCCTGGATGGCACCACGTGGTGCCATCTAGGCTATCCATCTTCTTTCTGTTGCAGGGGGTGCCATGATGCTCAAATCAAGATGATTCCTACATTGCCGGACTACGATCATCGCTCCAGATCCATTCGTACGGTTGGATTTTCCATCCGAAACCCATATGGATGTCGCATTGCCCCCTCGCCATTGATCTTCCTCGAACTTCGTGTGATGCTACGGGACTCCGATCTAGACAATTTCAGAGGTGTTAGACTCCGATCGTCGTCCTGATCAGATCCGTATAGTCCGATCATCCATTTGAGGACCTGAAATAAATACTCTTCTCTCCTGAACATAAAAAGGACCTAATTAACCTAAAATATATACAACTACTCTAAATGCAAAATGATGCATGCTATGCAATATTTATAACATGAAATTCAAATCTAAGCCTAGGAACATTCATGATTAGGCATTTTAACCTAAATCGATGTGTCTATATCATACCCTCATGCCTATCTTTTGCTAGTCCCTAGCAAAATTAAACTACATGTTATGTATACAAAGATACATAGGATTAGATCGCTTAGGCCTAAGTCGTTTATTAATAAAAGAAAATTTCAACTAAGGTCCTAAACAACGAAAACTCAACAGTACCCGGGTGTCTGCCAGAATGCAGACTGCCCAAGTCCTCGCTTATTTGAAAAGGGAAGATACATTTTTTTATTTTTCTTCTTTTCTAATTTTTTTGTACTTTTGGAGTTTAAGAGTTCCAGGATAACTTTTTACAACTACTCGACCTGCCCAAGACTCGAAAAGGGCTCTAAGTGCTAAGCATCTAGTGAAAAGAGTGAAAGACTCACTAGGCGACCGTTAAAATGGACTTCAGGTTTCTACGATCCTAGGTGACCTTGTCTAGAGGTTTATCTTTTCGAACGGTAGCTTTCTCCCTACTTTTATTTATGGGGTCAACACAAGGGCAACCCAATGTATATCTCCCAGGTTTATTCTACTTCCCCACTTCTTCCCTAACTGTTTCAGGAATTGTTGTGCATTTTTGTGAGCTGCAGTCTGGACAACCAGCCAATGGGCTGTTACCCATGGCAACTTGCCAGCCATACTTGTGCGGTGAAGTATGGTTTTGTTTATTATTATTTTTTTATTTTCTCCTTCTTCTATATATTCTTTCTCTTTTTCTCTTCCTTTCTTTTTTTTTCTAAGTAGGTGGCTTCCCTGACCTAAGATTTACCTAAAGGCAGTACGACGAAAATGGTCTTATGGTTGGGCTCTACACAACTGACCGATGAGTTGTTACCACCGACAACTTGTCAACCATACCACCCTAGATACTTCGTTAGCTACCCAATTTTCGAAGAAACCACCGAAAAGTGAGTTAGTATAGAAAGTGTGTAGATGCTTAGGCTTAAAGTCCCCTCAAATCAGAGGGCAGGTTGATAAGTTGTATACTTATCACTCCAATTTATTGACTAATTTAGAATAGAATTACTTGGAGAGGACTCGAGACTAACTCCACATTCGAGTGGACACCCGAGTTAATTAAGCTCGAAGACCTGAAGAGTCTAAGTGTCTACGTCCTATTGTATCATTTCCTAAAGTTAATAACTTTTAAATGCCTAAGTGTTGGAACCTAGTTCCATCTCTCTTATGTGTTTTGGTGTTAACAAAACCATTTTAAAATCTAACGTGTTTATGAAGTATTACAGGTCAAAAGAATCTGTGGATGCAAGCAACAAAATAACATATGAAGGAAGAAGATTATAAGACTATAGTTTTTGTCGTATTCATTGTATTTTAGAATCTTTGTATGTCTTCTAACAAGTAGAACATAATCTAGGAGTTAAAATCAAAGTAGAGATAATTAGGGTTCAGAATATCATTCATTCATTCATTTCAAAACTAGAAATCGATTCTTTCAAAATAAAGTCGTATAAAGTAGATGAGATGACTCTAAAAATTGACTTACACTTACAAAATTAGGTACTTGTAGCAATTACCGATACATGCTAGGAACAGGTTTGGGTCTAAGTCCCAAACTGTGAATAAGAAGTATCGGAACTCATCATGAGTATCGATACCAAGTGGTCACAGTTTGTGTACTTGGTTTTGACTAGACCTTATAAGTACCAGTACTAATCACTAGTACTGGTACATGTAGGTCACTAGACCCAAATCTGTGAGTCACAAGTATCGATACTTGATGAGTCGATTTTTCGCTTTAAATTCGTTTGCAGTTTTATGTGGTGGAAAAATCGACTAATCAATATTTAAAAAGAAATAACAACTCGCTGTAGAGCGAGTCGTATCCACAGGGAGGCAATGACGTATTTAAATTCGCACCGGTTAAAAATGTTTATTCGTAGTTAGTTTGGACAAGAATCAAGCCAAAATTTCCTTCAGATTGAGGTTGAATCAAGAAATCATGTTGAAATAGCAATTCTGAATAACTAGAGAATATTTGTCGCAATGCAGAATCAATAAAATATCATTAAAAATTGGCAATGGTAGAAAATGTAATTATTAATGGCCATGTTACTATAGCAAAATAGGGGATTTATTCCCCTTGGCTGTGCGCGACGAGGAGTGGACAGCCGGATGTGGGAAGCTTGGAGGAAGTTCCTTGGACCGAGGGCTTCGAAGCGATGGTGGCGGCGTGTCGCGCGGTGGCTGGAGCCAGCCGGACGGGGCTCCGGCGAAGGTGGTTGCAGCCCGTGCTGCAGCTGCTGTTGGCGAAGTGAGCGTGCGCAGTCGCGGGAAGGCTGCTGGCCGTGCGCACGGGACTGTGCGCACGCGGAGGTGGTGCTGGAGCAGCCGGTCCTGCTACAGGCGTGGGTGCACGCTCTGTTGGCGGAAGCGCTGCAGGCGAGAGTGCGCATTGTTGGTGGAAGGCGCTACAAGTGCGGGAGGACTATTGCAAGCGTGCGGGTGGCGTGGGTGTGCGCAGCTTGGAGTGGATGTGGGAGTGAGCGGGTGAGGTTGTAGGCGGAAGGTGAGCGGGCAAGAGTGGTTGTGCGGGTGCGGCTGCAGGCTGTGCCTACCTTGCGTGTGGTTGAGCGCTGCAGCCGGTGCTACAGTTGGCGTGGGTGTGCAGGCGGGTGTGCGCAAAGGCTGGAGGGCGTGCGGGCAGACGTGGAGTGAGCGGGCGAGGGCTACGGTTCAGGTGCTAGAGGTGAAGTGGGCGAGGGTGGTTGCTGCTGCAGTGGGGGGTGGCTTCAGACATCCGGGAAGTTTCCCAGACGTCTTAACGGATTGAGAAGATGATTGCAGCGACGGTGGTTGTTGATGACGACGGCGAGGGTGGTGCACGGCGAGGTGCTCACGGTAATGCGAACGACCTCTGGATGGCGGTGTGGCCTATTACACCACATGCCCACGGTGGTGGAGGGTCGTCGCCGTGGTTGATGCTGACGGTGTGGAATGGAAGAGAGAAGAACTCTATGCACAGTGGTGGGTCGGTGGTGGAGGCCTGCCCCGCTCGGCAGCCTCTCTCCTCTTTTTGTAGCTGACTTCACGAATTTGAATGGAGAGGTGGGAGCAGATCCACCTTTTCCGTTGATCCATGAATGTGCTTTAGTGTGGCTGGAGGCGTTGCAGCTGTAGCCGAGCCGTTGTTGAGAAGAAGAAGAATAAAGGATATTATTAAAATATTATGGTTATTTATATACAAACCCTCAACTTTTATGTTAACTAAAATAATGTACCTAATTGGTTAACTAATTAAATGAATGTCAATCTAAGCTAATTCTAAATGCATTTAAAATATGAATGCAATGCATGGATTATGTAATTAAATTAAAAATACAAATTAATCTATTTACATCCTAATTTATGCTAAATAAATGTTAGAATTAACCTAATGTCTAGGCACTTAAATACTTAAATAGCCCACAACTATGGGCTAATCAATACTCATCATTAATACCGGTACCTAGTGACTTAGTTGGGCAGACTTTAGGCAATCAGTATCGATACCAAAAGTTTAGTACTGGTACCAACTAACCGTTGTGACCAATCTAAATGGCTATTGTGTAATTAAAACTATCTCTAATCTTCCCAAATTGCCCCTAATGGCTAGTAATCGTACGGAAGGTGTTTAGTGGCTTATATAAACACCTTGTGTGTGTCATTTACACACAAAAATAAGAAAATATTATTTCCTTGCTCCTAATTCCTAGATTTCACATTTCTAGCTGCAAGGTCTGTCGTTTTGTTGCATCCTTCAAGGTGACACTCTCTCAACAAACATCTTTCAGGCAATCTCGTGCTTTATCGTATTATCTTTCGTTTTATTCTGATTTTATTAGATTAGTATATTAACATCTATTAAGATATCCACTTGTTGGAGACTTAGGAATTTGTTGTAAGCTTTTATTTGCATCTTGCTTACACCTGTATCTTTATTTCTTTTTGATATCTTGTAATTGGATTGAGGTAACTTGTTAATTACCTCAAGTGTTAGTAAATTGATTCCCTCTGAGTTGAGGGAATCGGGTTAAAAATCCTAAGTCAGGAGACTTAGGTAGTGGAGTACCCTAGTGAGGGGAACCACTATATATCTTGTGTGTTTTTGTGGTTTGCTTTGTCTAGCAATTTTTTTTTATCTACCACACTATTCATCCCCCTTCTAGTGTGCTTGTGCTTTATAGATCCTACAGGGACTCGAGACTAAGTCCACATTCGAGTGGACACCCAGGCTAATTAAGCCCGAAGACCTGAAGAGTCTAAGTGTCTAGGTCCTATCGTATCATTTTCTAAAGTTAATAACTTCCAAATGTCGAAGTTCGCTTTTCCTAATTTCTTTTTTTTTACCTTTTTCAAATTTCCATTTTTTTTAAGAAACTAAAATAAATTCTACGAAGTTAACAAAATGATTTCAGGAGAAGGTATCCACCCCCAATGCCTAAATGATGCAATGTCCTCATTGTAAAAATAAAGACATGAAAAGGGTGGAGTAAACAGAATATCACCTGAATTTCGTGATAACCTGGTCAGCTCCACAAAGAGAACAAAGTATGCACATGTGCTAAATTTAATGCCTTTAGCTAGGCATAAAATACATACAAGGAAGAAATTGAGAATTCACAAGTGCGGGTTAGAATCAAAATAAAATATTGATCCTCAGACCCGCCAAGAAAAGATGTCCAAAGATGTGAACCAAGTTATGGTACAAACCCATGCCCTAGGGTCAAGTAGTTCTAAGGTTTTGGATGAAAATCACTCAGAACCGAAGATTATTGTACTTGCGAGGTTGGGTCTGCGGTTTTGTGGTGTGCAACCCAAGATCAAAGTGTCGGACAACAGGTTGATCTGATTCATTAAAATCGAGTATCCACTTATAGTTCAGTTCAGGAAGATAATCAATTATTCCAAGCTTGGGTCGCACGTGAAAGATATCATAAGGGTCCTGATAGAAGGTAGGTGGTTTCAGGTCAATAGGACCCCTCAGATCCAAAATCAAAGTTCCCTCAGAATTAGCTTCCCAGATTTTTAATTCCAACTTCCTATCCTCCGAAATCAATGTTTTCGGGACCTCCAAATCGTTGTACACCTCTATAGTCCAGCATCTCACCTCCGTCGTCCAGCACCTCACCTCCTTCATCCAAGCTGCCGCCAAGTGCCGTCATCTCACCAAGCAACTGATTTGGGAGATTTCTTCTCACCCCTATCTCTTTTATATTTTAGCATATTGTAATAGACATTTGAATGACATTGTGAAATATCATATTTGTTTCTCCACTTTGTGATGTTCTCGCTTGTCGTTTTATTTCAAAAACTCCAAAAAAATCACAAAACTGTAAAACACCAAAAAGAAACAAAATGAAGTGTGGATTTCAACAAAAGTAAACGTCGCCTCCCTGTGTTCTACCCAGGACTCCCTTAGAGTTTCAGTTAAAAATTATATTTGATAATGTGTTTTACGAACTATGACGATGGGTTTCTCTTAACCCTAATTTTACTTCACCAAAACTTGTTCATTAGAGTACATGGTTAGCCAGTTGACAGAGGGTTTAGATGCATATCCACACCTTGGGCAACGAAACTACTGAGCCAGGGACATGAGGGCTTTTTGGCTTGTGTTGTGATAGAGCCTAGCCCAGCAGTTGACCTGCAGAGTGTCCCGGTAGTCTGCGAGTACCCTAACGTCTTTCTTGAGGGATTACCAGGGCTACCACCTAAGCGTGAGATCGAGTTTGAGATCTCATTGATACCGTGGACCAGTTCCATTTCTACTGTGCCATATAGGATGGTGCCACTTGAGCTACGAGGGCTCAACTCTCAACTACAGGATTTATTGGAGAAGGGCTTTGTGAGGCCTAGTGCATCCCCCTAGGGGACCCCATTTTATTTTTGAAAAAGAGGGATGGCACTCTTCGACTTTGTGTTGACTACAGACAGTTGAATCGGGTCACCATCAAGAATAAATATCCTTTACCCCGCATTCAAGACCTCTTTGACCAGCTGTGAGATGCCACAGTGTTCTCCAAGATAGACTTGAGGTCACGTTACCGCCAGTTGAGGATCAGGGAGAAAGATGTCTCCAAGACAGCTTTTTAAATGTGGTATGGACACTATGAGTTTCTAGTCATGCTGTTCGAGCTGACCAATGCTCCTGCTGCTTTTATGGATTTGATGAATCGTGTCTTCAAGACTTACTTGGACTAGTTCATGGTGGTTTTTATTGATGATGTGTTAGTATACTCCCGTGATCAGTCTCAACACGGGCAGCATCTGCACATGATTTTGGGCACCTTGAGGCAGCACCAACTGTATGCTAAGTCTAGCAAGTGCGAGTTTTGGCTGAGGCAAGTTACCTTTTTGGGCCACGTGATCTCTAGAGACAGGATAGCTATGAATCCATCCAAGGTTGATGCTGTGCTCAAGTTGTAGAGGCCATGCATGGTGACAGAGATACACACTTTCTTGGGGTTAGCAGGCTACTACAGGTGGTTTATCAGAGGTTTCATGTAGATTGCACATCCTATGACACAATTGACTAGGAAGGATGTGCCCTTCACTTAGATCGAGGAGTATGAGGTGCATTTTCAAGAGTTGAAGGGGAAGTTGACCTCAGCTCCTATGCTTACCATCCTAAACAGCAGTGGAGGATTTGTGGTGTATACTGATGCCTTGTTACAGGGGCTAGGTGTGTGCTCATGCAGTGGGGCCACATTGTCACATGCATAGCGACAGTTGAAGCTCCATGAGCATAGCTACCCCACTCAGAACTTGGAATTGGCAACTGTCATCTTCGCTTTGAAGACATGGAGGCACTACTTATATGGTGGGACCTTTGAGATTTTCACAAATCATAAGAGCTTCAAGTACCTTTTTGTTCAGAAAGAGCTCAACATGAGATAGAGACATTGGTTAGAGCTCCTGAAGGACTACGATTACAGCATCACTTATCATCCAGGGAAAGCAAATGTGGTGGCCGATGCTTTGAGCCATAAGGCACTCGCCCACTTTACTAGTTTAGAGGTACTGAGTTGGAAGCTTATGTAGGAGGTTAGTAGTTGCTGACCACAGAAACCACGTGGGCACTGTAGGATAGTGATAGTGACAAGGCAAGCACAACCTGAGCTCTTAGACCACATTATCGATGGACAGATGACAGATCCACACTTGCAGACATTGCGAGATCGAGTACTGACAGGAGTTCCTGGGGATTTCACCTATGCTGATGAGGTCCTACGCATGAAAGGGCGGTTGTTTGTTCCTAGGGATAAGGAGCTGCTAAGAGAGCTTATAATAGAGTGATGTATACATATCCATTTAGGTTAAAATGCCTATTTATCCATGTTCCTAAGCATAGAGATGCATTCCATATTATAAATATTGCATAGCATGCATCATTTTGCATTTAAAATAGTTTATATAAATTTTAGGTTAATTCGTGCCCTTTTGTGGCCAGGAGAGAAGGAGATTTATTTCAAGGCCTCAGATTGACAATCCAACCATACGGATCTGATCAAGATGACAATCGGAGTCTAACACCTTCGAAATCATCTTGATTAGAGTCTCGTAGCACATTATGCAGTCTGAGGAAGATCAAAGACCAAGGGGAAAGGTGGTGCCAATCCGAACCTCTGATGATAAATCCAACTACATGGATGGATTCGGATTGACGATTGCAACCTAACAGCATAAAAATCAATCCAATCTGACATTTGTGGCATCATCTACAAAATAAAGAAGATGGATGACAAGAATGGTGCCACGTGGCACCATCCCAGCCGCCCAAATCTGGCCTCAGCAGCCGCCCCTCCTCAAAGGTGTTTCGCGAGATTAGGATTGTTGGATCAACATCCAACGACCCTAAGCTTACCACGTTGTTGGCCTCCACCTTCACATCAAGGTAGCCTTAATCTCAATCATTGGATTTCCATCCAACGGCTGAGATCGACTTCTCGTCACAGCCACAAGAAAGCTTCTCAACACAAAACTCCTCGTAGCGCAGTTGTTAGAGCCTCTCCACACACCGAAGGTTGTGCACCGCATGGGCCTCCAGCGTGCCCAATTGAAATAAGACCACACGATCTTGATTGTGCATCCATGATGAGCTCTCGCCAGCGCCATTCTTCTCCTGACTGTGTGATCAAGCGACGGACGTTCCTCCACATGGTGTGATCAGATGAAAGTGCGGCCGAATGCACGATCTCACGTGGAATCCGACGTGACCAAGAGGTGCAATCTCCACACGATCCACAGCCATGAGATGAAGATCGGATGACTCTCCTTTAACCACGCCTTGGCTGTGTGATGAACGGGTTTTCACAAGGGAAAGTTGGGGTTATGAGAAACCTGTCGTTGTAGTTGCAAAAAAAGTTATGAAATAAGATTTTTTATCGAAACTCCAAGGGAGTCCTGGGTCGAACACGTGAAGGCAATGTTTGCTTTCGTTGAAACCCGTGCTTTGCTTTGTTTGTTTTTGGTGTTTTTAGGTTTTTTTTTTTGTGGTAAAGAAATAAACAAGATAGCACACAAAGTGGAGAGAAACAAATTTGATATAATGCATTGTCATTTATTACAATAAATGGAAATATGACAAAAATAACAAAGACAGAGGTGAGAGGAAATCTCCCAAATCGATTGTTTGGCGAGACAACGGCACTTAGCAGCAGCTTGGATGGAGGAGGTGAGAAGTTGGACGATGGGGATGAGATACAAGAGGACGCCGGGTAGAGGAATGCTTCACCAAGGCTCGGAATAGGGATGATGAGGTGCAGGTGATCTTCTATTGGAATGGAGGCAGGAGGATGGCTCCAAGGCTTCCTACGAAGGTGGTAAGAGGGACGAGGAATATTTTATGGGGTAAGGGATTGCTACAGTAGTAGAGGACCTTTGGATCTTGGCAATGAGCTCTTGGGAGATTTGATGGGCTTCTGAAGCTCTAAACTAGGTTGGAATAGCAAAGGTAGAGATGCCTAGGCAAGGGAGGTGTGTAGATCTTTATATAGTGGATGGGAGGGGGGCTAAAAATGGACATAGGGTAATTAGCGACCTCTAGGGCATCATTGTAGGTATAGCTCAAGCATTAATGTAGCCGCCTCACGCCTGCTCACATGTGAGCAACGCTGGCCCTTCATCACACATGCGGATCGTGCTTGTCCACACTACTGGTGCAGGCTAGAGCACGCTGTCGTACGTGCTGGCGTGCGCATGACCGGTGCGCTGGCATGCACCCAATTAGCAAATTGGGGGGGCTCTACTGGTCTTGAAGTTGCGCCCCTCCCTTGGAGGCCGGGTCTTCGATCGATGCGCTAAGCTGACCAAAGTGTCTAGATGATGCATTGTGGGTGCACGGTGGAGGAGGGCTCTCAGCCGTTGCATTTGCATCCAATGGCTGAGATTGCTTGTTGGATGGCCTTTGGAAGGACGCCGGGTGACCTTGGGCTCTCCAGATGGTGCCACGTGGTACCATCTAGATCGTCCACTTTTCCTTGCTTGCATAGGATACCACGGTGCTCAGATCGAGGTGGTTTCTGCGTTGTTGGACTGCGATCATCGCTTCGGGTCCATCCGTACAATTGTATTCTTCATCTGATGCCTGTAAAGATTTCACACTACCTCTTAGCCATTTGAAATGTTGGAATTAATATACAAAATACACAAACTATCCTAAATGCAATGCAATGCATGTTATGCACTATTTATACTTATGGAATGCATTGCTAGGCCTAGGAACTATCATAAATAAGCATTTTATCTTGAATTCATGCGCGTTTATCACTGTGCAAGTGAAGGGCTAGCATGCACCGATCATTAGCGATGTTTATGATGAGGCTACAGTGGCATCTTTGATGTCATTAAATGCCCTATACATGAAATGTTCCTTCTCCTCCACTATGAAAGGACCCCTACACCCATCCCTCCATCTTCATCCCTTCCTATGTTCTCCTCACCTACTCTAGAGCTCAAAACACACCTTGAGCTTGTGTCCCAAGCCTTTCGGATGCTCCACTAGAGAAGAAAAATTATTTTCCACTCTCTCATCACCATTTGTGAAGCTCTCACCAGCTGTCCTCTCAACCCCGTTTCGGGTAGTGGATCACACCGTGACATCGCCCGTCCTCCCCTCATCTTCAAACACCATTCTCTTTCCTCCAACTCCTCAACATCTTCATCCAGGCCACGTCAACGTAGTTTCATCCTTTGAGCAATCGACAAAGAGGATTTCTCTCACCCCCTTTCCCTTTTACTACTTTCATAGTGTAGAAGCATTTGTAATAAACATTTGTCAAGCATTTATCTAGAAGTAGCTTTTGATTCTCTCTCTCTTCCTTCATACTTAGCAAGTAGAATAGTTCTTTCCTGCTTTCTAGAATATCTTAGTGTAGATAATATTCCTTCTTGTTTCCGCACTATCATAAAATGCCAAAAAATATAGCAAATACAAAATACCAAAAAGAAAAAAAGTAAAATGCGATTTTCAATGAATCAAATGTTGCCTCCCTGTGTTTGACCCAGGTCTTATCTTGAGTTTCGGTATAAATTTTATTTGGTTAGTGTATTTTATGACTAAGATGACGGGTTCTCCAAAACCCTAACCTTTCACTTGCGAAACACGAGCTCCATTTTGGCACCATTGTTGGGGAGGCAATGGACTTTGATTCAATTTTTCATGTTTTTTCATGTTACTTACATATTTTTCTAAACTATCTTTCTTCTTTGATTCACTGTCTTGCAGAAACCCAATCGAGGAGCCAAAGGCCGCAGATTAAAGTGTGGGTAGAGATATTTGTAAGTTTTCCCCCACTCCCCCACCCACTAGTTCATTTCGCCACCTTAATAATCAAGACTTAATCTACTTAGGTGTTTTCATGAACCTAAGATAGGAATTGCTTGTCTTGTTTGTCACCTTCACCCACTTCATCCTCACATAAAGAGAAAATTAAAAAAATATATCTGATCTGATTGTGGGACAAAAGTAACACACATACTATACACACCCTTACTTGAGGCACATAACCTCTTTTGATTTTTACTCAACCGGGATTCTGACATGTGTAACTGGTACATGCACAAATCAAAACATAAAAGAGTATAAATCAGATTAGGTTAATCACTTCTGTGTGCCTTAATTGGTGGTGCATCTGGGTCACTTGTTTGAGTCGTTTGGGCTGCACCACCTAATCAATTTAAAACTGATTCATCTTGTAGCTTCCCTATAGGATTCAAATAGCTAGTTCAAGCCAGGCACTTCATATTTTCTTGATTTATAAAGAAAAACACTTGAATTCGTGCTTTCAAACTTGGCTTGCCTCAAAAAACTTGGTTGAATACACCTAATATTTGAATCCTAAAAGCTACTAAGCAAGATTCGAACCTTAAAATTCACCTCACAAAGATTTAATCTTGCTTGAAAACCATTGGCTGTGTACATACACACTCATAAATTTATCACTAAGGGCATAACCCAATTAAGGGCCCATCACATTCCATAAGCACTATTATCCCAGGCCATAAATATAATTGAGTAGATGTCGACTCTAGGATTCATTGAGTTCATTTCAGGGTATTCTCTTGAACACATTTCGAATTAGTGATGTCTGCTTGCTTCAAAAGGTGCTAAGTTGGGGGGCCCGATTATCAGACTTAAGTAAGTAGTAGTTTGGCATAATTAGCGGCCCTCGAGACACGCTCCCCCTGCTTTGCCGACCCAACTTTACCACCTTCGAGAGTGAGGAAAACACCAAATTCATTGTGTGGTTAGAGTTTATTTCTGAAGCATAGGTCCTTAAGCTACCCAATTTAAGGATAGGCGTGTATTTTTTGTGTAGTAGGGTTCCTTTTCCCCTGTCCTTCCGACTTCCTTCCAGTGCATGCTTGGAAGGAGGTCATTGAATCCTTGCTTGGAAGGACCTTTAGTGTAACAAACGCGTGCCCCAGACGTATTTTAAGACGTCTGGGAGGTGGTCCAGACGTCTGACCAGACGTCTGGGATCATTTCCAGACGTCTGGAAATCCGTTAATTTCGACACGCGCGAGTCGTCTGCGCGCCTGAGTGCACAGACCGGATATTTGCCTATTCGTTATTCCCTGCGGCTGCAGACGCCTGCCGCGTCCTCTCTCTCCTCCTCGCGGGGCCTTAAAAGGCCACGCGCTCCCTCCCGTCGTCTCCACCCCTCCCTCTTCTCCTTCCTGTGCGCGAGAGCGAGCGAGCGTGAGGTTGCTGGGCAGCGACGGCCGTAGTGAGCGCGGAGGGGGTGCTGCGTGTGAGAGCAGAGCTTTGCCGTGAGGGCGAGCTCGCCGGGGCTGCTAGGGCCGGCCGACGGAGGGCGCAGGGGGCGCGGAACGGCGCAGGAGGGACTGCTGCGGTCTGAGCAGCAGGCGCGCGAGGTGCGACGCGGGCGGCGTCGCGAGTGGAGGCCGGGTGGCACCCTGATTCTGGAAAAATTTCCAGAATCAGACGTCTGGGTTGATAGCCAGACGGCGAGGGCGACGTCTGAAGACATTCCAGACGTCTGAAAGGTGAGTTTTCCATCTTCTTCTTCCTTCCTGTCGACTGACCATACTGAGGGAGGGAGATGGGTGTGCGCAGGCTCGGTGATTTGCCATCCAACGCGAATCAGACGTCTGGCTGTTGTACCAGACGGCTGGAGCGACCTCCAAACGTCCTGGGTGACCATCGGACGTCTGGGATCTAGGCCAGACGCCCCCGCAGACTTCTGGACGTCTGGTAAACCACGCTGAACAGGAAATTCTCTGATCCACTTTTTAAGACGTCTGGAAGAAGTTCCAGACGTCTGATTTTGTACAGTGTCGTCGTTTTTGACCCATTTAGGGCTCGTTCGGGTTCCGTTTTCCGCGATTCGAGTTGCGTTCTTTTCAGAATTAATTCCTCTACCCGTCTACAGTAGCTATACATTATTTTGAGACACTCCATATGTTTGATCCTTGTGATAGGACCTCCTTCAGTTGCAGTCTTGGGAGTCGCGGAGGCACGTGGGATTCCCGATCACGCTCCCATTACTCCCGTTGTACCTGGTAGAGTGGCTTTAAGTTATTAATAAAATCTGTTAAATTATGGAACCATAAATAGAACCTAGGACATTGCATGAATCCTAGGAATGAGAAATAGATGGAATGATCGCTCCTAAGTGTTGCATGAATCCTAGGATTGGAAAACTAGATTGTATGATAGATCCTAGGATATGGCATGAATCCTAGGATGGGAAAACTAGTGGAATGTATAATACTGCAGTCTTGGAAAATGGGAAGAGATATAAAGCTGCCTGTAATTTGAATTGACAGCTGCCTGTTGTGAATAAATAACGTGGTTGAGAATATGGATTGTAAGAATGTGAAACTGGAAAGTGAAACCTGGATGTTTGAGTAAAAAGGATGGAACCCTACGGGGAAGTAGGAGTAGAACTCCTGGAAAGTGAATGGAATAGTATTGGGGAAGTGAGCTGGCCCTTGAGTACGGATTACCAAGGAGAGCGACTGTCCCCCTGTTTAGTGCAGAGCGGAGCCAGCCGCCCCAGGGACCCGGGGTTAGGACTGGCCACTCTGTACCGACTTGCTGGCCCTCGCGTACATAGTCCCGAGGAGAGCTACTAGTGTAGGGAGGTACTAGCTACCCCACGGGCCCCGGGGTTCTGCTATCCTCCCACACCGACTTGTTAGGCCCGCTAGGGCAAACCAGGGTAGTCAGGCGAGGGTGCGCGGACTGTGGAGGGGCAAGGCCCCGGTTTGGTTACTGTGGAGGGGTTGGACCCCTGTTACTGAGAGGGCTCTGCCCTGGACTGGTTCCGTGCTGTGCTTTGGGCGCACCCGTTAACGGAAACGACTGACCGCGTGCCAGTACGGGTTAGCTACCTATGCGTTTATCGCGTGTGCCGTAGTCACCGTTACGTCTGTCAGTGACCTTGGGGTGGTTGACTGAGGGTAGGATTACCACGGGGGACTCTCCCGGCCAAGAGAGCACCACGTGCTACTTCTACTTTTTGGAAAAAACTGCAATCAAGATCGTTCCCACGAGGAACATTCGAGATCAAGAAAAAGATCTGGGGAATAAATGAAATAGTGAGACAATTGAAAGATGTGAATAAAGAAAGTAATAGAACATAAAAGCTACTGTACACTGTACTATTGTCTTTAGTTTTAGTTGCCACTCTACTCAGCGTTTTGCTGACGTGTTACACTCGTTACCTTTTTCAGGACCAGGTGTTGAGCAGCCAGGGTCAGCGGCTCCAGAGGACGCTGGGCCGAGTAGGGTCCAGTAGAGTTACCACTGTCTTTTGTACCTCTTTGTTTCCGTTATAGTGAGTAGTTCTTGTTTCCGCTGTACTTTTCTTTACCTGCAGTTCATGTTATATGATAAATGTTGTTCTACTATTGTGGTGGTATATACTGTAGTAGTTTCTTTCCTTACTGCTGTACTTTCTTACTGTTAGTTATATTCATGCTGAATGTGGTTTATTTTACTGCTCTTTTGGTTACTTCCTCGTTGGACGACTAGGTCTTGGGATTAGTCGAGTCAGTCCGGTTCTCGTGTCTCGTAGGGATTCGGGAACCGGGTCGTTACATTTAGACCATTCGCAGAGGCAGAGGTTGAGTTATAGCCAAGAAGATCCTATGGCTGATCAATAACCACCTCCACCAGCCCTGAACCAGCACTAGTAAAAAATGCACTATCCTCGATGGTGAATTTTCGATCATTATACAATGGTCGACAATAATGATATTCTCAACCGTTATAAGATGTAATGGTTGCCAAAACTCTAATCATTAACTTTGTCACCCATCGAGGAGGTGGAGTGGTTGAGACCATTCTCGACTGTTTTTAACGGTGGAGACTAACAATATAATTGACCATTATTAGATAAACGATCAAGGATATTCTCATCAAAAATCGTCGATGTAAAAAGTTATATTTGCAAATACAATCATCAACCGTTCAACCTAAAACGGTCGAGAAAAGTCCGATCTAATAACGCGTTTTGTGTTGAGCCCATTCTCGACTATTGATAATGGTCGACAATAAAAGTATACTTGACCGTTATTAGATAAACAATCAAGGATATTCTCCTAAAAAATCGTCTATGTGAAAAGTTATATTTCCAAATGCAATCGACATCGACCGTTCAATCTAAAATGGTCCAGAAAAGTCCTATCTTATAACACATTTAGGGTTGAGACCATTCTCAACCTTTTATAATGGTCGAGAATAAAAATATAATAGACCGTTATTAGATAAACGGTCGAAGATATTCTCCTAAAAAATCATGGAGGCAAAAGTATATTTTTCAAATGCATTCATTGATCGTACAATCTAAAATTGTCGAGAAAAGTCCACCCAAAACTGTTGCATGATGAGAACCTCATCATAAGCCATAACTAGCTCATTTTGACCTAATACAGAGACTAAAAGCTCCTACATAACCTTAGAAAGGCTTGGCTCAGAGAGATTCTGAGTTTACAAAGAAAACATAAACTGAGGGGTAAAAATGCAATTTCACCAATCCATTCTGAAAATAGGGTAACTCAAGGTCCAAACATAGGTCAAAATAACATAATAACAAGAAAAGTGGGATGAAATGACTCAACAAGGGCTACAGCAACTCCGAAGAATTAAATGACATCCTGTAACCCTAAAAACAAACCCACTTAAATACACGAGGTTCGAGGCAAAGTAAAAATAGAATAAGCCCTCTAAAATTCATAGAAAAATAATCTCTAGGGTTTAGAACCTTCAATTTGGCCTTAGGAACCCATTTTGACCTACATTGAGAACCATGTCCAATTAACAACTTAATTTGGGTTTTTGCGTAAATTGGCTGGTCAAACAAGGTTTAATCTAGAAATAAAATTCACCATCAAAATCCTTAGGTCCTAATTAGTCAGGTATAAAAACATGAGCCTAAGAAGAAACCTTCTTGACCAACTTTACACTTTGGTCCTCATACATTTACTTTCTGGCCCTCAACTTTTGAACCCTCACATTTTGGCCCCTAACTCTCCTTCGTTCTTTGCTTTTAGGTCCCTCCTACAAAACCTGAGCAGCACCATGCTCCGACGACCTTGCGCGGAGCATGGCGCCGCGCAGGGTAAGGGAGGGAGCCTGCCGAGTCAAATGGGGGTGCCCTGCGTCGTCAGCCGTCGCAGGAACACCCCCTGATGGCTGCGACCACCCATACCGCCCGTGCGAACGCACGGACGGTATGGGTCTCCTTCCTCCGGCGTCCTCTGGCGAGGGAGACACGTCGTCTCCCTCCGCCCTCCTCTCTGGTTCTGCCCCTATAAATACCCCCGTCGCTCCACCGTACTTCCCAGCTCGGATCTGACGGAGATACCCCACACTTCCTCTCTTCCCACTCCGACAGACGCCCCCTTGCTCCGGCCGCTTCTCCTCCTCCTCCTCGTCGCCCTACCGCACTACCAGCAGCAGGGTTGCCTTCCCTCGCTCTTCCCGCGCCGTGCCGCACCCAGCGCCTGCTTCTCCGGCCCTCTCCTCGCCGTCGCTCCTTCCCCTGGGCAGCTTCTTCTCCGACGACAGTCGATACGACTGTCGCCTACTCCAGCCCCTCCTCGTCCTGCTAAGTAGGTATAACTTCTCCTCTTCCTCCCCTCTTCCTTTTCCTCACTTTAAACCTTTACTGTCGCCCACGATTCCGACCAATCACCCTCACCTTCTCCGCCTCCAGCCATCCTCCGGCGACTCGCTCCCGTCATTCCACCACCCCACATGACTCGCCGACCCTCACAGAACATCCGCCTCCTCACCCTGATCAACCTCCGCTCCTCCATTTCCCGCCACTCGCCACCTGCAGACCCCTCGAACAAACCCATTCCCCCAGCCACAGTCCGACCTAGGGCAGCCCTTGCACGCCGCCCCACGCCTCACCACCACCTGCATGAGCTTCGCCGCACTCTGGCGAAGCTCCCGGCACTTTCTGATTAGGCCGAGAGGCCGTTTTGCTGTGAACAGGTCACCCATCCTCCGCCGCCATTGCTGTGCAGAAGGAGCTACTTCCGCCTGCAGCTGCAGCCTCGCTTCGCACAGGTCTGACTCCCCAGGATGCAAGGCAGCCCTCGCGCACCTGCCCAAGCTCGCAGCTGGGGAAAAAGCTCCGCAAAAGCCGCAACTGCCTGCAGCTTTCTCAGCTGCAGGCACCAAATTGGGATGGGACATTTAGTCCCACCTCGAAAGGCTCCGAAGCGGCGCGTCGATATAAATTGAAAAAGTGCTATAGGCTTATCGCCTCAGCACACGGGGTGAGGTCCCCTTCACCAACCCGATTACCCGGCCTCGTCCGCGCTCACGCCCCGTGGACCTGGCCCGACCCGATTAGCCCGACCTGCACTCCTCGCCCACCACCGCACGTCGGTGGGCCTGGACCTGGGAGTGACCCGCGTACCCGATTACCCGGTTGCTCTGGGAGAGCCTTCCGAAGAGTGAATTCTGAGAGAGAGAGACGCGGGGGGGGAGGGTAGAGTAGGTTTTGCCCTCTGACGTGTAAACCGTGAAGTGTGCAGGCACAGGTGAAGAAGAAGAAGGACTGCAGAAGAAAAAGAAGAAGAAGAAGAGAACACAAAGCAGAAGAAGAAGGAAGCTAAGGAAGACACTGTAGCAGCAGCGGTTTAAGTCGTCTGATTGCAAATTCAGACGACGTCTGAAAGGCAAGGAAGAAGAAGAAAAGACGAGCAAGACTACAACGAAGAAGAAAAAGAACAAAAGAAAGAAAGATTCAAGAGGCAAGAAAAGAGAAGAAGAAGCTCTGAAGAAGAAGAAAGAAGAGAAGAAGCAAGAAAAGAAGAACATGAGAAGATCTGAAGGAAGCGAGCAAAAGAAAGAAAGATTCAAGAGCCAAGAAGAGAGAAGACAAGAAGAATAGGAAGAGAAGAAAGAAGAGACAAAGAGGAAGAAAAAAGAGAAGAAGAAGAAGCCACCAAATTTTCATCTCTCTCTCTCTCTCTTTATTTTTGTAATAAGAACTTTTGTACTTCTAGAATACGACTTGCTCCCTGAGTTCGACCTCGGGAACTCTTTTATTCCGAGTAAAATAAAAAATATATGTAGTGATGGCAATAACTAGCTGTACTACAACGCTATTTCTATAACAAAAGCTAGTCACAACGCCACCATCACTTTGGCTCCGTTGCCGGGGAGCAACGGCTATTCTAGAGGTAATTAAATTCCGATTTTTAAATTTCTAATAATCTCTCCTCTTTTGTGCAGCCACAGGAAATCAAGAAGATAAGCAACCACTCCGAGGACAGGTAATTTTCTATCCTCTCAACCCCTAAATTCTAAAGAGGAGGAAAAGAAAAGAACAAGCAATATAGGGCTAACCTGTCTTCTATACTTAGTAAACCATAAAAAGTTGCATGTTTTCAACCCATTATTCCTGCACAATATTAAGGGTATTTAAGGGCTAACACATTCTTGCTTGAGCCCTAAGTACCCAACAAAGAACTAACTGGACCAATAGAGCCAACATAAGATTCAACATTAGGGATTTAGAGACACACTTTTAAGCAAGAACTGAGAAACCCTAAAAGAAGTGTGCCCAAGCCATTGTCTGAAAATACCTATCCAAAGAAACCCTAAAATAAGATTGGCTCTCTAAACACTTGAACCCGAAAAGACAAGACCTAATAAGCAAAACTAGCAGGTAAAGTCGACCACTTGGGTCAACTAACCTTCGACTTAGGTCACTCTTTGCACTCAAAAAAGCCTAAAGGTCAAGTGAAACCTAAGCACCCTCTTGAATTAAAAGTGGTAGACTTAAGAGGTCAAGATCCCCATTCTGGTCTACCTGGAACCGCAGTGACAAGAGAGGTCGGGTGGGGGAAACCCTGTAACCCATGGGGACGCTCTACCGTGTAGGGGTCTTCGCGGGACTCACCCTCTCTGGCTGCCCAGGCAATTCTCAGGTGGACGATCTTTCTGATCAAGGGGTCCATCTGCCCCGCACCTCTATAGTCACCCAACACATTTTTGGGTGTCTCGATTGGGTCCAGCACATTCTAACCTCTTCCACTCCAACAGTGCATGAATGGTAGGAGATCCTTAAGACCACCCTTAAGAACTCCTTTAAGAATTCACTCTCATCAAGGCCCAGCCTTGACTCCTGTGTTTGAACAGCAACCTAACCCCATCATTCTCTCTTCCAATTCCAAATCAAACTCTTCTTCTATCATGGCTCAGCCAGTTGAGGAAGAAAGCAATCTGGAGCACCAGCTCTAGCGACTCAACGACCTCTTCCAAAACTTTGTGCACCCACCGCAGCGTCCCATGATGAGGGACCATTATAATCCTGCTGCGGTGGCCATCGAGCCTCGAGTCAGAATCCTGACTGGAGGACTTGATTCTGAATTAAAGCCCAATATGATTCATGCTATACCTAAATTCCATGGGCTTAATTCTGAAGATCCCTTCCAGCACATCAAACAGCTAAAGCATCTGGCCCAAAATTTCGGGTCAGACACACAAAATCGGGATATTCTTCTCATGAAGATGTTCTCCTTTTCTCTTATGGACAAGGCCGCCCATTGGTATCAAACTCAGACCTGGCCGATCAACAATTGGGAAGAACTTCAGTCCGAGTTCCTGAAAAAGTTCTTCCCTGTTGGACGGACCAACGCCTTGCGCCATCAGATTACACATTTCACCCAACAAACAGGGGAACCTCTCCATGAGGCATGGGATCGTTTTCAGGATCTCATGAGAAAGTGCCCCCATCACGGAGTTCCTAAATGGGAACAGGTCTAATCTTTTTACCAGGGACTCCGTGAGGACATCCGTCTTTTCGTCAATGCAACCTACGGAGGAAATATCATGGGTCAACATGAAGACACCGTGTGGGAGAACTCCATCAACAATGACTCCATGGGATTATTCGACTGGACAAATACCCGCGCAGCGATGAATCTCAAGGGAGCACACGAGACGCAGGGCCTGTCCGCATCAGTCGACTTGGAGTTAATGGCCAGTCAATTGGACAAGGTCTCGATTATCGAAAAGAAGGTGGATGAGCTGACTCAGCATCTGCAGTGAGCCACCTCTGCGCATAACCCTTTCGCACAGCCTCCTTCTACCAGGGAAACTGTGCAAAACATTCTCCATTGATCTTCTCCTAGGATGGACCCATCATCCGAATCTTTGCCCGGAGGTCCTTCCGATTCCTTCTACACCTGCTAGGGGAATTCCATTCCCTCTTTCTCTAACCCTCTGGAGGTTCCTCAGACCTGCGAGGACCTCAACGTCATCCAGAACGACCCGTTCTCCAACACCTATAATCCTGGATGACGAAACCATCCTAACTTTCAGTGGGCGAGAAATTCCCAAACCCAAAGACCATCCTTCCAACCCCGCCCACAACCTCCTCATCCTTACCAGCCGCCTCAGCCTCGGCCCAACCCTACTTACCCATCTGGGCCAAATCAAGATCAAATGTCCCTTATCCTTCAGACCCTGGCTGACATTCAAAGAATGAATGCGGCTATCCAAAAACAACATAAGGACGAACTCACAGAGGTCCGAAACCAATTGACCCAGTTGGCAAGCTCTCGCCAGCCAGGTACTCTTCCTTCCCAACCTCTGCCTAATCCTAATAACGTGCCAACCCAGCGGCGCGTTATGAACCCAAACCCGGGCCATGCCCATATGATTTATCAGGCCCCCTCTGTTCCTTCACCCGACAGGATAGAGGCCTCCACTTCCTTTGCAGGTTACCAGCAGCAAGCTATCTTACCCAATCCCAACCAAAACCAGGCAGGACTTAATTCTGTAACAACCCGTAGTGGCAAGGAAACCCAAGACCCACCTCATCCAAACCATTCCAAGCCTGGTAGTGATCCCAAGCCTAGGACAGTAATCCAGGACGTCCCCACCTCTATCCCAGATCCACAACCTGGACCTATCCTAGAAGAACCACCCAAGATCCCGTTTCCCGAGGCCTTGACCAAGGGAAAGAAGACTACCAAAATCGTGGCTCCTGAGGAGGACCTGGTCAAGCTCTTTGAGCAGGTCCACATAAACATCCCTTTGATGGATGCAATCCGCCACGTACCAGCTTACGCATGATTTCTAAAGAATATATGTACACCCCAGCTTAAGCCCCGAAACAAGGGCGGGAGCCTAATTGTTCTGTTAGAGCAAGCCAGCTCTGTAATCCTCAGTAGACTCCCACCCAAGGCAAAAGATCCTGGTACTCCCCTGATTTCTTGCAAGATAGGTGATACCCAATTTGATAGAGCTCTGCTAGACTTGGGTGCATCTATAAACCTGATACCCACATCCTTACTTGACCATCTAGAAGAATCTGAGCTAAAACCAACCGAGGTGACATTACAATTAGCAGATCGATCTATAAAGTCACCAAAAGGGATTCTCGAGGATGTTATCGTAAGAGTGCGGGATTTCTATTTCCCAGTGGACTTTATAGTCTTAGATATGGATGCGCCTAAAAACCCTAGGGATACACCAATCATTCTAGGGAGACCTTTCCTGGCTACTGCTAGAGCCAACATCAGCTGTGAGGAGGGCCAAATAGAGCTTAAATTTGGAGATCAAACCTTAAAAATTGATATATTTAAGGCCCAACAAGGAATTAATTGCGGTGTCATCGAACAGATTTGTGATGTTAGGATTTTGGTTGATGAATCACACCTCCAGAATGACTCATTTATGCCTCATCAACCACAGAAGGATCTTGACCCACAAACGGAGGAGTTGAATCCAGATAGAAACAACCCAGTAACTCCTACCCTTGAACCTCACATCTATACTGAACCACCCGCTGCTGCTGATAACCCTATCCTCGAGTTAAAGCCTCTTCCTGCTCACTTGAAATACATCTTTTTGGGTTCCAATCAGACCCTTCCTGTGATTATCAATTCCAGCCTCAATCCTGAACAGGAAACCCGTCTGGTTACTGTTCTCCAGCAACATCGCAAAGCCATCGGGTGGACTCTCGATGATTTGACTGGAATAAGTCCCTCTTATTGTACTCATCATATCTATTCAGAAGAGGGCGCACGACCTTCTCGTGAAATGCAGAGACGTTTAAACCCTAATCTGTAGGAGGTCGTGAAAAAGGAGATCATCAAGTGGTTAGATGCCGGGATCATCTACCCAATCTCCGATAGTCGTTGGGTGAGCCCAATTCAGGTTGTGCCTAAGAAGGCAGGACTCACCACCATAATGACTGAAATCGGAGAAATCATTCCTACCCGATTAGCCAATGCGTGGAGAGTCTGTATAGATTACCGCCGACTCAATTCCTCCACGAAGAAGGATCATTTCCCACTACCCTTCATTGATCAAATTCTCGAGAAACTAGCGGGAAATAGGTTCTTCTGCTTTCTTGACGGGTACTCCGGTTATAACCAGGTGGCAATCCATCCTGAGGACCAAGAAAAGACCACGTTCACCTGCCCCTTCGGAACGTACGCTTTCCGAAGGATGCCTTTCGGTCTTTGCAATGCACCTGCTACCTTTCAGCGGTGCATTCTTGCCATATTCTCAGATATGGTAGGTGATTTCCTGGAAGTCTTCATGGATGACTTTTCAGTCTTTGGAGAATCTTTTGATGATTGCCTCCAACACTTGGTCCAGATACTCAGGCGATGCATTGAGGTGAACTTGGTTCTTTCTTGGGAAAAGAGCCATTTCATGGTGCCTGAGGGAATTGTCCTGGGACATTTAATTTCATAAAAAGGCATCCAGGTGGATCGAGCTAAGGTGGATCTGATATCTCGCCTTCCTATGCCTGGCTCGATTAGGGACATCCGTTCTTTTTTAGGGCACGTCGGTTTTTACCGCCGTTTCATTCCAGATTTCTCGAAAATCGCACGCCCCTTGACTTCTCTTCTCTCTAAGGATGTACCCTTTGAAATCTCCAAGGAATGCACACTAGCCTTTGAAAACTTGCGTGACCGAGTCACCCAGGCACTTATCCTACAAGCCCCTGATTGGTCTCAACCCTTTGAGATCATGTGCGATGCATCTGATTTCGCTATAGGAGCAGTCCTAGGACAGAAAGCTGACGGGAAACTCGTGGTTATCTACTACGCTAGCAAGACACTTGACGAGGCTCAGCGTAACTATACGGTTACGGAGAAAGAGCTGCTAGCCGTAGTATTTGCCCTTGAAAAATTTCGATCGTATCTTCTGGGTTCCCATGTCATCATTTACTCGGATCCCACGGTTGTAAGGCATCTCCTTGCCAAGAAGGACGCGAAGCCCCGACTAATCCGTTGGATCTTGCTGTTACAAGAATTCGATCTTGAGATTCGCGACAAGGCGGGAAGGCAGAATGTGGTAGCCGACCATCTGTCCCATCTTCTTCTGAGATCATCGACCCTTCCGGACCTAACATGGAACATTTTCCTGATGAGCACCTGCTTTCTGTTGGTACTAGACTTCCATGGTTTGCTGATATAGTGAACTACTTGGCATCTCATCAGACACCGTCTGATTGGCCGAAGGCCAAGAAAGAAAAATTGCGTTCTGATACTAAGTATTACATTTGGGAAGATCCGTACCTTTTCCGCATAGGTGCTGATCAAATTATTCGGAGATGTATCCCAGAAGAGGAAATCGGCAATATCCTCTCTTTCTGCCATGACCAGGCATGCGGTGGCCATTTCTCAGGGCATAAAACCGCATCCAAAGTGCTCCAGTGTGGCTTCTACTGGCCTACACTATTCAAAGATGCATACAGTCACTGCAAGGCATGCAGTCGTTGCCAGACTTTGGGCAACATGAACCGTCGTGACATGATGCCCTTGCAGCCGATTCTCGTATGCGAAATCTTTAACGTTTGGCAGATTGATTTTATGGGCCCCTTTCCTGTTTCGAATGGTTTCGAGTACATTCTGCTCACGGTGGACTACGTGTCCAAATGGATCGAAGCCATACCGACCCGAACCTGCGATCACAAAATTGTTCTTAAATTCATACATCAAAACATTTTCTCAAGGTTCGGGATTCCTCGTGCTATTATCTCTGATGGGGGGACCCATTTTACAAATGCTCAGTTTAGGTCACTAATGACCAAATTTGGGGTGTCTCACCGAATCTCTACTCCCTACCACCCCCAAACAAATGGTCTAGCTGAGCTATCAAATCGGGAGATCAAGAAAATCCTGCAAGTCACTGTTCGGCCTGACAGGAAGGACTGGTCGTCCCGACTTCTGGAAGCATTGTGGGCCTATAGGACCGCCCACAAGACCCAATTAGGCATGTCTCCCTTTAGACTGGTGTACGAAAAGGCGTGTCACCTTCCCGTAGAACTGGAGCATAAAGTCTATTGGGCAGTACGGAATTGTAATCTAGATCTTTCCAAGGCTGGAACCCACAGAAAACTCCAAATCAGCGAAATCGATGAATTACGCTTAGACGTGTATGAGAACTCGCGAATCTACAAGGAGCAAGTTAAAGCCTTCCATGACAAGCATATCTCAAGAAAGATCTTTCATCCTGGTCAAAAGGTCCTACTCTTTGATGCCCGACTTAAACTCTTCCCGGGAAAACTGCGATCCAAGTGGGTCGGACCATATTTAGTCCGACAGGTTTTTGGAAATGGAGCAATTGAAATCAGTCCACTCAGCCACGATTCCGAACCTTTCATCGTGAACGGTCAGAGACTCAAACCGTTCATTGATGTGACTTCTACTGATTTGGCTGAGTCATCTCGCATCCTCCATTCTCCGTGAGCTTACTGCGCCCAGCCGATGGCGTAAAACTCAGCGCTTAATGGGAGGCAGCCCGTCATTCCCTCTGAAAATCTAAAACCTTTTTTCTGACACCTTGGTGTACTTAAGGTTCACCCTTCAAGACAGCCGACTCCACCTCAGATGCTTGCATCTGAGATTAGAAATCGTCCGCAAAATTCATCTCGACCCATTCACTCACAAAAACAACTGTCTTAAGGAATGAACTAAGTAAATAAAAACCCCTAAAATCACAATGAGGACATTGCAAACCATAGGCAAGGGGAGGTATAAAAGTGCAAACCGTGTAAGAAAAGGTTTCAAAAAAAAAAAAATTTCACATATGCCAAAAACACCATAAAAATTAAAAATTTTTCGAAAAAGAATAACAGAATAAGAGGAGAAAGGAAATTTTGTGAAGGAGAAGGAAAAAAAAGAAACAAAAGGAAAAAAGGAGCACAAAATATGAGAAACAAGTGATAGTCATTAGTAAGGAACTAAGGAATTAACCTAAGTTCTAGACCTCATTCAAGAAAATAACTGAAAAGTGCATAATGAGATTAGTAAGAACGCAAACCTTAGGCATTCCTGAATAGACTCTTAGTACCTATTAAGATCTGGACACTCCTCAAGAGGTTAAGGAAAATGAAAAGCTGAAGTATTAGGTCTAAGGCTTAGGGAGTATTTGGCCTCATTAACTAATTTTTGGTTTACGAGACTTAGTAACCTAAGCACCCTAACCTCACACACAGCCTGGTTCAGTAAGCGTAAAAATCAAAATCACGCAGAAGAGTCACAAAATTCTGAAAAGTACACCTAGAGTAGGAGCGGCCGATCAACACAAGTTGATTTGGACGAGTTCCCAGCGTGGAGAGGCGGGAAATCCCCTCAAAGATGCGTAACAAAATATCATCTCCTCGGTGCTTGTCTCCTAGGATATTCACATATCCTACTGGGGGCATGTAAGCACCCTGCTGGTTCAGATTCCATGGATGGCATTATCACGAAGTGTCAACTGCCAGGGTTTGAATTCGGCCACGGAACACCATGGATGGGATTATCTCGAAATCTCAATAGCCAGGGTTCTGGGGGTTGCCATGGGCGGTGCTATCTCGAAGCATCGATCACCAGGAACCCTTGAGGATTGATGATAGGAGCAATGAATCTGATACAGACCGTGTTGAAAAGCCAATCCTAGGCTAGAACTAAAAAGAAAAAGAGAGAGAAAACTCTCCAAACAGAAAAACTTTTTATCTCTCTCTTATAAAACGCACTGCGAACTAAACCAAGGCTAAAATCATTTCAAGCACGGGTGCTTTAACCACAAAGTCCAATAGACTTTAGGTTAGTTCTTGTGGGCCTTAAAAACCTTTGCTAAGGACTGAGGCTGAGGCTAGACAGATTTGGATCTTGATTGGTACTAGAGTACCTTTTAAGCCTATGGTCAGCATTCTAACCTAATCTAAGTTTAAATGAAAAAGCACTTATCTGAAGCTATTAAGAACTTCATGGTCTAGAAAAAGGGTTGAAACCTTAAGATTTTGCTAAGGGACTAGCAAAAGCTAGGCATGGGGGTATGATGAGAACCTCATCATAAGTCATAACTAGCTCATTTTGACCTAATACAGAGACTAAAAGCTCCTACATAACCATAGAAAGGCTTGGCTCAAAGAGATTCTGAGTTTGCAAAGAAAACATAAACTGAGGGGTAAAAATGCAATTTCACCAATCCAATCTGAAAATAGGGTAACTCAGGGTCCAAACATAGGTCAAAACAACCTAATAAGAAGAAAAGTGGGATGAAATGACTCAACAAGGGCTACAGCAACTCCGAAGAATTAAATCACATCCTGTAACCCTAAAAACAAATCCACTTAAATACACGAGGTTCGAGGCAAAGTAAAAATAGAATAAACCCTCTAAAATTCATAGAAAAATAATATCTAGGGTTTAGAACCTTCAATTTGGCCTTAGGAACCCATTTTGACCTACATTGAGAACCATGCCCAATTAACAGCTTAATTTGGGTTTTTGCGTAAATTGGCTGGTCAAACAAGGTTTAATCTAGAAATAAAATTCACCATCAAAATCCTTAGGTCCTAATGAGTCAGGTACAAAAACTTGAGCCTAAGAAGAAACCTTCTTGACTAACTTTACACTTTGGTCCTCATACATTTACTTTCTGGCCCTCAACTTTTGAACCCTCACATTTTGGCCCCTAACTCTCCTTCGTTCTTTGCATTTAGGTCCCTCCTGCAAAACCTGAGCAGCACCATGCTCCGGCGACCTGAGCGGAGCAGGGTAGGGGAGGGAGCCTGCCGAGTCAAATGGGGGTGCCCTGCGTCGTCAGCCGTCGTAGGAACACCCCCCTGATGGCTGCGACTGATTAGCCCATAGTTGTGGGCTATTTAAGTATTTAAGTGCCTACACATTAGGTTAATTCTAACATTTATTTAGTATAAATTAGGATGTAAATAGATTAATTCATAGTTTTAATCTAATTACATAATCCATACATTGCATTCATATCTTAAGTGCATTTAGAATTAGCTTAGAATAGCATTCATCTAATTAGATAACCAATTAGGTATATTGTTTTTATTAACATAGAAGTTGAGGGTCTATACATAAATAACCCTAATATTTTAATAATATTTTCTTTAGTCGTCTTCTTTCAGAACGGCTGGCTGCCGCTCCAACGCCCGGGTGATGCAGTGAAGGAGCCATTCAAGGGGGAGCGGATACGGTGGATCTGGTCGGCGGCTGATTTCAAAATTGTTCAAAACACTACAAAAGGAGCACGGAGGCAGCCGAGCTCAGGAGGCCTCCGCCACCGACCCACCACTGTGCAGAGAGAACCTCTCTCTTCCACTCCATACTGCCGGCCTCTACCGTGGCGGCGAGTCTCCACCACCGTGGGCGTGTGGTGTGACAGGCCACACCGCCATCCGGAGCTCGCCTGCATTACCGTGAGCACCTTAGCGTGCAACTCCCTCGCCGTCGTCGCAGACCACCACCACCGAGCTACTGATCAGCCACTGCAGACCCCTTCCCGCACCTGCAGAACCTTCAGCGCACCCACGTCCGTCAACCTTCAGCTCAAACGCGCCTCAACTCTCCAACAGCCACGCCTCCGCTCAACAGCCTGCAGAACCTTCAGCGCACCCACGCCTGCGCCCTCCACCGCTCACCGGCTGCAGACCTACGCACGCCTGCAGATCAGCACAACCGTGCACGCCTCCTCCCGCGCCTGCCGCTTGCAAGCGCCATTCACTCGCGACTGCAGAGTCCTTCGCCCACGCGCCTGCACCCTCCAACAGCGCCTGCAGTCCACGCCGTTCACCACTGCGCCTGCAGAACCGCCAGCAACCGACCTCTGCAGACCCTCTACCCACGCCAGCTTCCACCGCACACTCCAACCGCCTGCAGACCACCGCGCAAGCGCCCTTCTGCAGACCACCGCCCGCGCACAACCGCGCGCCCTCCGCAGACCCTCCGCGCGCCCACGCACAACCGCCTGCAGACCGCCCAACCGACCACCGCGCATGCCAGCCGCAGCAGCCACCCCCGCAGCAGCAGCAGGCGGCGGACTTCACGCCAACAGGCTGCGCAAGCTGCCGGCTGCAGCACCTCCGCCGGAGCTCGTCCGGCCACCTCCGACCGCCGCGCGACTCGCCGCCACCACCGATTCGAAGCCCTTGATCCAAGGGACCTCCTCCGAGCTTCCCGCGCCCGACCATGGGCTCCTCGTCGTGCAAGACAACGGGGAAAAATTCCCTTGTTTTGCTACAGTAAAACGTTAATTAAAATTTACATTTTCTGCCATTACCACATTTTAATCATATTCTATTCACTCTGCATTGCGGAAAATATCCTGTAGTTTCTCATAATTGCCATTTCAGCATTGTTTCTTGCTTAAACCTTAATCTAAAGGCAATCTTGGCTTGGTTCTTGTCCAAATTGACTCCGAACAAACATTTTTAAGTGGCACGAATTTTAATACGTTATTGCCTCCCTGTGGATACGACCCGCTCCTCTACGAGTGGTTATTTCTTATTAAAAATTGATTAGTCGATTTTTCCACCACATTAAACTACAAACGACTTAAAAGCGAAAGATCGACCGGTCAAATGGCGCCGTTGCCGGGGAGGCAACAGACGCAATAATTTCGCCTAATTTTATTTTCATTATTTGTCAATTGCACAGAGATTTGACCATCTATTATTTTCTTTTCTGTGCGAGAAATTTTGTGCAAGAATCAGCCACTGTGAGAGGCGACCCTTGACGTCGCCAGACGAGAAGTGGACAAGCAATTTTGAAAAGAGGAGAAGGACGAGGACGCGACGGACACCATTGTATTTAATCGCTAATTTAATTAGAATAGAATTAAGACTGAAGACTTAATTTTTCATTACAGTTAGTTTGAAACCCTTGTTCTGGGGCATATTTTGAGGGTTTGTTCCCTGATTTTGTTTTGGACCCGTGTTGGGTAATTTTTGGGAGCCTGTTCCATTTTCTTTAGATTTAGGTTTATTTTTTTTATTATTTCTTTTATTTGCTTGTGCATAAGTAGTTCTAAAAAAAAAATAGAAAAAGAAAAAAAATGAACTGCCTGCTAGAAGTTGCCTGCCCTAGGACGAACCATTTAGGTCTGTATGAGCAGCCTCTAGATTTGCTTTTCTGCATTGCGTGCATTTTTGCATTGAAGATCGCTGGAGGCAAGGTACGTATTCTCTTACTTTGCATCCTATTTTTGATCATGCATTGCATTTAGGATTTAATGCAAAGACCACAAAGTTTGTCTTGAAGCGATCTAACAAGTGGTCACATTTTTTTTAGAAAAAGGACTAATTAAAGGAAGGACATTTTAAAAACCAAGGATTTGATTTTCAAACTTGACGTGCGATTCAAAGTTCAAAATCTTTGACGGTGTATGCACACTTATTTCACTTGCACCACGGCACGCTTCTAGACACTCCTTAGGTTTGGAAATACTAGGACAAGAGCCCTCCTTTCGTTGGATTCTGAAGTGTTCGGAACTGGAAATCAAAGGTTTTGTAAATCCAAAGAGGGGGATACCCTGTCACGGATTTTTGGGGGTAGTTGAGGAGCACCGCGAAAGCACAGCTTCAAAGGAAGGCTTAGGCCTACTTGCATCCCTCGATCTTCCGTCTTTGGATTTACTTGACCATTTGAGATTTAGGGAAGAACACCTAAGCTCCAACTAGGTCTTTTTAGGCGAGCCGTAGGTCGACAATAGGCGCGTAAATTGATTGAACAAATTGTATTGTCACCTGCAATCTGACTTAAAATCAAAAGCCTAAATCTGTAAAGACCAGACAAGTCCGTTTGAATTGTGTTTGTAGTGCATGCTTGGTAGGCGTTCTCTTAGGAGACAACTTGTATTTGATCCTGAACCGGAAAGAATCCTAAGAAAAGACCTCCCAAGGGTAGAAATGGCCGGTCAAAGGAGCCTTAAGGAATATTTCATCCCAACCAACCAAGCTGGCCCAGCACTACGTAGACCTGGAGGGGATAATCCATATGAGATCAAAAGTAGTACCATATCCTTGCTACCCTCCTTTTATGGTACTACTAGGGAAGACCCTTACAGGCATATTGAGGAATTCACCGAGGTCTGTTCCACGGTGAAGCTGCAGGGCGTTACTGATGACGCTCAAATGCGGACCCTTTTTCCCTTCTCCCTAAAGGACAAAGCCAAGTATTGGTATCACACCCTTGATAATTTAAATACTTGGGGTGCCCTGAAAAAGGAGTTTTTGAAGAAGTACTTCCCCATGAGCAAAACAAATCACTTTAGGAGGGAAATCATGAGTTTTGCTCAAAAGGATGGGGAAGCTTTCCATGATGCGTGGGAGCGCTTTAACGATTTGCTGAGACTTTGCCCACATCACCAGGTGCCTAAATGGCAACTGGTTGAAAGGTTCTACACCAGACTTAATGATTCGCATAGGCAAACTGTGGATGGTGCCTGTGCAGGAACCTTTCTATCTATGACTGAGGATGAAGCTTGGAACTTATTTGATACTTTGAGTGAGAATTCTATTCACTTGAATTCTGCCTACATGGATAGAAAGCCCACTCTCATGCAAAGAAAATTGGAGGCGAATGAAGCAAGGGAAACCCAGAATTTAGCTTATCAAATTCAATTACTGAATCAAAACATGGAAAGGCTTATGTCGAACCCGAGTTCATTCACACCTAACACCTCCACATCCCAAGCTTCCGAATGTGTAATTTGTCAAGGCAATACACACGCCACTGTGGATTGCCACTTAGCCTCCCAATTCCCTGAGCTTGTACAAGCAGATTTGAATGCCGCTCAAGGGTTCCGTCCAAGACCTCGTAATGATCCTTTCTCCAACACTTATAATGAGGGATGGAGGAACCACCCAAACTTTTCATGGAGACAAGGAAATGTCTCAAATTCAGGGAATTACAAACCGCAATCCTTTCAAAACCATCAAATGAACCAACCTCAGGCCTTTGCCCAACCTAAAACCTCTGAGATGGATGAATTGAAGGCGATGTTGAAAACTATGCAAGAAAGTCAAAGTGCCATCATCCAATCTCATGACAAAGCTATACATGAGATGAAATCACAAATTGGACACCTTGTTGAGGCCGTTAGACAGAGGGAGATTGGGAAGTTTCCAAGTGCTGCTGAGGAAAATCCTAAAGGAAAAGGGATTGTCTTTAGGGAGCATGCTCAGGCGGTGACTATTCTGAGGAGTGGGAAAGAAATTTCCAAACCCGATGCTCCTATAGTCTCACCCCCTAAAAAAACATCCACCCCGACTTTCACCCCCACCGAAGAAGATTTGCCCAAATCTTCTCCGCTTGAAATCACCTCACCGGAAGAAGTTGCCCCCGTTCCACCCCTTACTCGACATGACAACCCTTCCACCCAGAGATTGAGAGTGCCATTTCCAGAGCGCTTATCCACCTCTAGGCAGACTTCTGCTGGCTCATCTGGAGCCAAAGATAAGACGGATGAGATTATGGAAACTTTCAAGCAAGTGCAGATTAACCTGCCTTTGCTTGAAGCTATCAGGCAGATTCCGTCTTATGCCCGCTTCTTAAAGGACTTGTGCACGAAAAAGCGGCAATCTAGAAAACAGGTCCAGTCTAAAGTTGTCCTGCCTGATTCTGTTAGCTCAATTGTTCAACATGGCACACCTCCGAAACTTAAGGACCCAGGGGCCCCATATATCTCTGTAGTTATTGGTGACTTACAAATTGGTGAGGCTCTGCTTGATCTGGGTGCGGGGGTGAACATCCTTCCGAGCTATGTATATGAACAACTTGGGGGAGGCAATCTGAAGCCTAGCCCTGTAGTCCTTCAAGTTGCTGATCGATCACTTAAGACACCACGGGGAATTTTGGAAGATGTCCTCGTAAGAGTGGAGGATTTCTTCTTTCCCGTTGACTTCTTAGTTTTGGACACTGACCCTACCAACAAGCCAACCAAACCCTCCATCATTTTGGGCCGCCCCTTCCTTGCAACTTCCCATGCTTCAATTAATTGCAATACTGGGGCATTGAAAATGGGCTTTGGGAATAGGAAAATCCGGCTTAATGTGTTTGATGCTTACAAACAAGCTGGACTTGAGGATTGTTCTCAAGTTGAGGTGATAGATGACCTGATTGAAGAGGCAACTCCTGCAATGTTATGTGATGACCCCCTTCAGCATGTCATGCTAAATGAGCATTCCCATCTCTTGGAGGAATGTGAAGGGGATATACTAGAACTAGAGGAATTGCTAGGAGTTTCTGCTGAGTCTCTTCCCCCATCATTTCCGCCGAAGGCAGATTTGCTACCTGAGATGGGGACATCTATTATGAAACCCTCAACCATACAAGCCCCCAACCTTGAGTTGAAACCCCTCCCTGACACTCTCAAGTATGTTTTCCTAGGTGCCAATGATACGCTCCCAGTTATCATTTCGGCTGTGCTGTCTGAGGCACAGGAGGGAGCCTTGATTGAATGCCTGTCTAGGCATAAGGAAGCTATTGCTTGGAGCATTGCTGACATTAAGGGTATAGACTCTACACTCTGCATGCACCACATTTATACCGATGATTCCATCAAGCCTTTTAGGGACATGCAGAGACGTCTGAACCCTAATATGAGGGAGGTTGTAAAAAAGGAAATCCTGAAGTGGTTGGACGCTGGGATCATATATCCCATTGCTGATAGTAAATGGGTCAGTCCCATTCATGTGGTGCTAAAGAAGGCAGGCTTTACTGTGGAACTCAACGACCAAGGTGAACAAGTTGTCACTAGACCCTCAACTGGATGGAGGGTCTGTATTGATTACCGCAAGCTGAACACCGCTACCCAGAAGGATCACTTTCCTTTGCCTTTTATTGATCAAATTCTCGAAAAATTGGCAGGGAATAAGTATTATTGCTTTCTCGATGGATATTCTGGGTACAATCAGGTGGCAGTCTTTCCTGATGACCAGGAAAAGACGACATTCACGAGTCCTTACGGTACTTTTGCATTCAGGCGTATGCCGTTTGGATTATGTAATGCCCCTGCAACTTTCCAACGGTGTATGATGTCTATCTTTTGGGACATGATTGACGACTGTGTCGAAGTATTTATGGATGACTTCTCTATTTATGGCTCGTCTTTCGACCAGTGTCTCCTGCACCTGGAGAATGTGTTGAAACGATGTAAGGAGACTGGTTTAGTCCTCAGCTGGGAGAAAAGTCACTTCATGGTACAGAAAGGAATTGTACTTGGGCATGTTGTATCTGAGCAAGGTTTGGAAGTAGATAAAGCCAAGATTGATTCTATTTCCAAACTTCCATTGCCTACGAATGTCAAACAGATTAGATCCTTTCTGGGCCATGCTGGCTTTTACAGGCACTTTATTAAAAATTTTAGTAAGATTTCTAGGCCACTTTGTGACTTATTGGCGAAGGAATCTTCCTTCAGTTTTGATTCAAAGTGTGCCGAGGCCTTTCAAACTCTAAAGGAGGCCTTGATCTTTGCGCCTGTTCTCCAAGCTCCTGATTGGGCACTCCCCTTTGAGCTTATGTGTGATGCTTCGGATTATGCAGTGGGAGCAGTCCTTGGACAAAGGGTTGAGGGAAGACCTCATGTGCTGCATTATGCAAGCAAGACTTTAACTGAACCTCAGCAAAACTACACCGTCACTGAAAAAGAATTACTTGTTGTAGTTTTTGCTCTGGAGAAGTTTAGGTCTTATTTACTTGGGTCTAAGCTGATTATTTTTACTGATCATGCAGCAGTGAAACATCTCATTGCTAAGAAAGATTCTAAGCCACGTCTGATTAGGTGGATCTTACTCCTTCAAGAATTTGACTTGGAAATACGTGAAAAGAAAGGAGTAGAAAATGTTGTGGCTGACCACCTGTCTCGTCTTCCTCTTAACGACTCTATTTCTGAAGACATTCGCGAGACATTCCCCGATGAAACTCTGATGGCGGTAACACCAACTTTACCTTGGTATGCAGACATTGTAAATTACTTGGTCACTGGACAAACTCCTGGCTCTTGGGATAAGCAGAAAAGAAAGAGATTCATTTCTCAAGCGAGATATTTTCATTGGGAAGAGCCAGAATTATTTAGAATTGGACAAGACCAAGTTTTGAGACGTTGTGTGCCTGAGGAGGAACAACAAAGTGTGCTGACATTTTGCCATGAACTTCATTGTGGAGGACATTTTGGTGCTAAGAAAACTGCTTTTAAGGTTCTCCAGTCTGGTTTTTGGTGGCCTTCCTTATTTAAGGATTCTCATAATTTTGTTAAGGCCTGTATTAGATGTCAACGGACTAGAACGATTGGGAAGAAGAATGAAATGCCTCAACATCCTATTTAATCTGTTGAAATTTTTGACGTGTGGGGAATTGACTTTATGGGCCCCTTCCCGTCGTCCCATGGTTTTGAATATATCTTGGTGGCAGTTGATTATGTCTCTAAATGGATAGAGGCCATTCCGACGCGCACAAATGACCACTCTGTGGTTTTGAAATTTGTGAAGGCCAATATCATATCCCGTTTCGGCTGCCCCAAGACTATTATAAGTGATGGGGGACCTCATTTCCGAAACCACCACTTCAATCGGTTAATTAAGAGTTTGGGAGTGACTCACAAGGTTGCTACCCCTTACCACCCTCAGACAAGTGGTCAGGTTGAAGTATCAAATAGGGAGATAAAAAATATTTTGGAAAAGACCGTTAGACCTGATAGGAAAGATTGGTCCCAAAAGCTCGATGATGCTTTGTGGGCTTATCGAACAGCTTATAAGACCCCTTTGGGTACTTCTCCCTTTCGGATTGTGTATGGAAAAGCGTGCCATTTACCTGTTGAGTTGGAACATAAAGCACTTTGGGCTATTCGAAGTGTTAACATGGATTTAGAGAAGGCAGGTAAGGCACGATTTCTAGAATTAAGTGAGCTTGAGGAGCTGAGGAATGATGCTTATGACACCTCTCAAGCTTATAAAGAAAGAACTAAGGTCTTGCATGACAAGTTTATTCTTCGAAAGACCTTTGAACCCAACCAACAAGTCTGGCTTTTCAATTCCAGACTTAAGCTTTTTCCTGGGAAATTAAAATCTCGTTGGGATGGGCCTTACATAATCACCAAAGTATTCCCCCATGGAGCTGTGGAGATCAAAAATCCTTCCTCTTCAGCAACTCCCTTTATCGTCAATGGTCAACGGTTAAAACCGTACATAACTTTAGATGGCCATCTAGTTGACGAAGTCACTCTTGAGGAGCCTTAGCTCCTACTATTCTCCGCCTCAGGTAATATCTTCCTTTAGCTATTTTTGATTTTCAATGAGGACATTGTTTGAACCAGGCATGGGAGAGAGGACCTGAGGCATTTTGTTTATAGCATGCATTTATAAAAAAAAAAAAAAAAAAAAGAGAAAAAAAAAAAAAAAAGTTTTGAGCTTAACTGGCTAGATCTTGCAGTCTTAAGCAAATCAGAACTCTAGGGAAGACTAAGTTAATTCTAGGGTCAAACTTTAGAAGCTAAATAAGATACTAGCTTTAGACCTCTAGGGTCCTTTGTGGACTTAAAAACTTAAGTAGGAGTTAAGTTGCGGACCATTCTTCAAGAGGTTGAGGAAGGGAAGCTAGGGTTTGAGTTAAAAGGTGGGGTAGTACCTGGAGTCTTATTCTACCTTTTGGTTTACGGGTCCTGGTAACCCAAGCATCCAAATTTTTCACACTTGGTCTGGTAATTAACTTAATTTCTGAAAAGAGATTTGGTTCTCTTAGTTTTGACTTAAGAGAGGCTTGAAAACACATTTTGATTGGAAGAGTTCCCGCCGCAGGAGAGGTCGAGTATATACTCACCTTGAGGATGCGATGGTAACATATTACCTCCTCGGCGCTTGTCTCTTAGGATATCCATCCTACTGGGGGCATGTAAGCGCATTGCGCAGTTCAGGTACCATGGGCGGCCCTATCTCGAAGTGCCGATTGCCATAGGCCTGAATTCGCTTAAGAAATCCATGGGCGATACTATCTCGAAGTGTCGATTGCCAGGAGTTCTTGGGGTCGTTATGGGCGGTGCTATCTCGAAGCATTGAAAGCCAGCCACCCTTCGAGGTATGGTAATGGGGACAATGAATCCGACACAGACCGTGTTGATAGCTGATCTGAGGTTAGACTTAGAAGAATCAAACAAAAAAAAAAAGTATATATATTAAAAAAAAAAAAAATCCTTTAACTCAAATAACTCGGACCAATGCAAAAGCACGGATGCTTTAATCTCAGGGATCAATAAATTTTAGGGTAGAGTCAGAAATCAGGGAAACTTGTGCTTGCAACTCGTCTTTAGCCGACCTAGTCTGTAACTTAGCAACTACTTAGGAACCTTGGGTTTAGAACCTGAACTTAATATGCTTCTGAAGGAAGACTAAGTGAGTTGACTAGTCTACTTAGAGTGCTAGGTTTCGCTTAATTTTGCTAGGGACAAGCAAAAAAAACTAGGCATGGGGGTATTTGATTAGCCCATAGTTGTGGGCTATTTAAGTATTTAAGTGCCTACACATTAGGTTAATTCTAACATTTATTTAGTATAAATTAGGATGTAAATAGATTAATTTATAGTTTTAATCTAATTACATAATCCATACATTGCATTCATATCTTAAGTGCATTTAGAATTAGCTTAGAATAGCATTCATCTAATTAGATAACCAATTAGGTATATTGTTTTTATTAACATAGAAGTTGAGGGTCTATACATAAATAACCCTAATATTTTAATAATATTTTCTTTATTCGTCTTCTTTCAGAACGGCTGGCTGCCGCTCCAACGCCCGGGTGATGCAGTGAAGGAGCCATTCAAGGGGAAGCGGATACGGTGGATCTGGTCGGCGGCTGATTTCAAAATTGTTCAAAACACTACAAAAGGAGCACGGAGGCAGCCGAGCTCAGGAGGCCTCCGCCACCGACCCACCACTGTGCAGAGAGAACCTCTCTCTTCCACTCCATACTGCCGGCCTCTACCGTGGCGGCGAGTCTCCACCACCGTGGGCGTGTGGTGTGACAGGCCACACCGCCATCCGGAGCTCGCCTGCCTTACCGTGAGCACCTTAGCGTGCAACTCCCTCGCCGTCGTCGCAGACCACCACCACCGAGCTACTGATCAGCCACCCTCTCAGTAACTTAAGACGTCTGGGGAATTTCCCAGACGTCTGAAGTTACCCGCTCACTTCACCGCACACGCCTGAAGTCGCCTGCAGACCCCTTCCCGCACCTGCAGAACCTTCAGCGCACCCACGTCCGTCAACCTTCAGCTCAAACGCGCCTCAACTCTCCAACAGCCACGCCTCCGCTCAACAGCCTGCAGAACCTTCAGCGCACCCACGCCTGCGCCCTCCACCGCTCACCGGCTGCAGACCTACGCACGCCTGCAGATCAGCACAACCGTGCACGCCTCCTCCCGCGCCTGCCGCTTGCAAGCGCCATTCACTCGCGACTGCAGAGTCCTTCGCCCACGCGCCTGCACCCTCCAACAGCGCCTGCAGTCCACGCCGTTCACCACTGTGCCTGCAGAACCGCCAGCAACCGACCTCTGCAGACCCTCTGCCCACGCCAGCTTCCACCGCACACGCCAACCGCCTGCAGACCACCGCGCAAGCGCCCTCCTGCAGACCACCGCCCGCGCACAACCGCGCGCCCTCCGCAGACCCTCCGCACGCCCACGCACAACCGCCTGCAGACCGCCCAACCGACCACCGCGCACGCCAGCCGCAGCAGCCACCCCCGCAGCAGCAGCAGGCGGCGGACTTCACGCCAACAGGCTGCGCAAGCTGCCGGCTGCAGCACCTCCGCCGGAGCTCGTCCGGCCACCTCCGACCGCCGCGCGACTCGCCGCCACCACCGATTCGAAGCCCTTGATCCAAGGGACCTCCTCCGAGCTTCCCGCGCCCGACCATGGGCTCCTCGTCGCGCAAGACAACGGGGAAAAATTCCCCTGTTTTGTTACAGTAAAACGTTAATTAAAATTTACATTTTCTGCCATTGCCACATTTTAATCATATTCTATTCACTCTGCATTGCGGAAAATATCCTGTAGTTTCTCATAATTGCCATTTCAGCATTGTTTCTTGCTTAAACCTTAATCTAAAGGCAATCTTGGCTTGGTTCTTGTCCAAATTGACTCCGAACAAACATTTTTAAGTGGCGCGAATTTTAATACGTTATTGCCTCCCTGTGGATACGACCCGCTCCTCTGCGAGTGGTTATTTCTTATTAAAAATTGATTAGTCGATTTTTCCACCACATTAAACTACAAACGACTTAAAAGCGAAAGATCGACCGGTCAGCGACCACCCATACCGCCCGTGCGAACGCACGGACGGTATGGGTCTCCTTCCTCCGGCGAGGGAGACACGTCGTCTCCCTCCGCCCTCCTCTCTGGTTCTGCCCCTATAAATACCCCCGTCGCTCCGCCCTTCTTCCCAGCTCGGATCTGACGGAGATACCCCCTCACTTCCTCTCTTCCCACTCCGACAGACGCCCCCTTGCTCCGGCGGCTTCTCCTCCTCCTCCTCGTCGCCCTACCGCACTACCAGCAGCAGGGTTGCCTTCCCTCGCTCTTCCCGCGCCGCGCCGCACCCAGCGCGCGCTTCTCCGGCCCTCTCCTTGCCGTCGCTCCTTCCCCTGAGCAGCTTCTTCTCCGGCGACAGTCGATACGACTGTTGCTTGCTCCGGCCCCTCCTCGTCTTGCTAAGTAGGTATAACTTCTCTTCCTCCCCTCTTCCTTTTCCTCACTTTAAACCTTTACTGTCGCCCTCGATTCCGACGAATCACCCTCACCTTCTCCGCCTCCGGCCATCCTCCGGCGACTCACTCCCGTCATTCCACCACCCCACACGACTCGCCGACCCTCACAGAACCTCCGCCTCCTCACCCTGATCAACCTCCGCCCCTCCATTTCCTGCCACTCGCCACCTGCAGACCCCTCGAACAAACCCATTCCCCCAGCCACAGTCCGACCTAGGGCAGCCCTTGCACGCCTCCCCACACCTCGCCAACACCCGCACGAGCTTCACCGCACTCTGGCGAAGCTCCCGGCACCTTCTGATTAGGCCGAGAGGCCGTTTTGCTGTGAACAGGTCACCCGTCCACCGCCGCCATTGCTGTGCAGAAGGAGCTGCTTCCGCCTGCAGCTGCAGCCTTGCTTCGCCCAGGTCAGACTCCCCAGGACGCAAGGCAGTCCTCGCGCACCTGCCCAGGCTCGCAGCTGGGGAAAAAGCTCCGCAAAAGCCGCAACTGCCTGCAGCTTTCTCAGCTGCAGGCGCCAAATTGGGGTGGGACATTTAGTCCCACCTCGGAAGGCTCCGAAGCGGCGCGTCGATATAAATTGAAAAAGTGCTGTAGGCTTATCGCCACAGCACACGGGGTGAGGTCCCCTTCACCCGCCCGATTACCCGGCCTCGTCCGCGCTCACGCCCCGCGGACCTGGCCCGACCCGATTAGCCCGACCTGCACTCCTCGCCCACCACCGCACGCCGGTGGGCCTGGACCCGGGCGCGACCCGCGTACCCGATTACCCGGTTGCTCTGGGAGAGCCTTCCGAAGAGTGAATTCTGAGAGAGAGAGACGCGGGGGGGGAGGGTAGAGTAGGTTTTGCCCTCTGACGTGTAAACCGTGAAGTGTGCAGGCACAGGTGAAGAAGAAGAAGGACTGCGGAAGAAAAAGAAGAAGAAGAAGATAACACAAAGCAGAAGAAGAAGGAAGCTAAGGAAGACACTGTAGCAGCAGCGGTTTAAGTCGTCTGATTGCAAATTCAGACGACGTCTGAAAGGCAAGGAAGAAGAAGAAAAGACGAGCAGGACCGCAACGAAGAAGAAAAAGAACAAAAGAAAGAAAGATTCAAGAGGCAAGAAAAGAGAAGAAGAAGCTCTGAAGAAGAAAGAAGAGAAGAAGCAAGAAAAGAAGAAGAACACGAGAAGAAGATCTGAAGGAGGCGAGCAAAAGAAAGAAAGATTCAAGAGCCAAGAAGAGAGAAGACAAGAAGAACAGAAAGAGGAGACAAAGAGGAAGAAAAAAGAGAAGAAGAAGCCACCAAATTTTCATCTCTCTCTCTCTCTCTTTATTTTTGTAATAAGAACTTTTGTACTTCTAGAATACGACTTGCTCCCTGAGTTCGACCTTGGGAACTCTTTTATTCTGAGTAGAAAAAAAAATATATGTAATGATGGCAATAACTAGCTGTACTACAACGCTATTTCTATAACAAAAGCTAGTCACAATGCCACCATCATTGTACGCACCCGACTCCTTCCTTCATTGATCGCCTAACCCTTCCCTTCACCGACGAGAGATTATCCTCTCCTACGTCGACTCCAGTGTACCTCTTCTAACCGACAACCGCGCGACCATCCTCTTACGTCCAACCCTCGATAAGGGCTCCTCACCGGCCACCTCCTCTTCGATCTCGTCGATGGTTCCTCCACCATCCTCCCCCTCCCCTCGACGAACACCACCTCAAGCACCACCACCACGACCTCCTCCTCCTCCTCCTCCAGTCACCACCGTCGCAGACCACCACCACCACCTCCTCCTCCTCCCACCACCAACTGTAGATCACCACCACCACCTCATCCTCCCACCACCAACTGCAGACCACCACCACCACCTCCTTCTCCTCCCACCACCACTAGGCACGATCATCACCACCTCCTCCCAATCCCACCACCAGTTGTTGACCACCTCCTCCCACCTTGTCGACCTCATCCCACCACCACCGCAGACCACCACCTTCTCGTCCTCCCACACCTCTTGACCCCTCCCTCCTCCAACAAAAACACCACTACCTCCCCATCCAGAGCTAATTTGTTAATTAGGTTTTTCTGTAATTTCATATTTTTGATTGCTAATTTATTTTTAATTGAAATATGCAGTTTATTTACCTTTTGTAATTGAAGTTTGTGGGGTGCACCCACATAAATAGGGGTTAAATGTGGGGTGTACCAATATATATAGGGGTTAAATGTGGGGTGCGCCCACATGTAGTTTGAGTAGAATATCTAGTTTAATTTGAATTCAAATTTAATGGTTATGTGTCATGTTATTGTTAGGATTGAAATGTATGGTGTGCACATATTTCTTGCGATATCTTTCTTTGTCTGCAGGATTTCAGAAATATTCCACTTTATAGGGAAACTCTGCTAAACTTTTTTCAGAAGAGTGTTTACATGTACGTAGGTTTAGGGTTTATGTTTTGTGTTTTGGGCTTTGTGCATATCATTTAGGTTTAATGTTTAGGGTTTAGTGTTTAGGGTTTTCGATTAGTGTTCTAGGTTTTGTATTTTAGATTTGTGGTTTTGTGTTTAGGTTTTAAGTTCTAGACTTAGGAATTAGGGCTTTGAGTTTAGGTGTAGGATTTCTTAATTTCTGTTTAAGGTTTAGGTTTATGGTTTACCATTTATGGTTTAGGGTTTTGAGCTTAGGATTTTGAAACAAGATTTTAGTTCTTAGGTTTAGGTTTCGTATCTTGGATTTAGTGTATTGAGTATAGATGTATGAATTTTTCGCTTTGTGTTTAGATCTACGATTTTTGGCTTTGAGTTTAGATTTATGATTTACGGTATTGAGTTTAGATTTTTGGTTTCAGCTTAGGATTTTGGATTTTGAATTTAGATTTAGGATTTAGGGTTTTATGTTAAGGGTTACTATTTTTTGTTATTGAATGGGGAAATTCCAAACTACAATCCCTTCATTTGTGACTTGTTAGATTTGAGTGTGACTATGCAGGTGTGTATGATATCAACCTTATCCATAAAGATTGTTGCTAAAGCAAGTTACCAAAATTTGACTTCTAATGGATCATCAAACTAAATCATAGAAAGGTTTAACTAGATCATTCAAAATCAAATCACACATTCACAAACACAAGTTAAGTAGAACTTGAACACCAAGTAGAACTTTCATTTCTCAGAACTAGAGCCAAAGCTGAATTTTTTGGACCGTATGCTCCTGAATAATCCTCTAAATAAAAGAATATGAAAAGATAGCAACCATTAAGGAGATTTGTCCACAAAATCAGGTCCACAATTGCTATTAAGTTACCATAGTAAATATGCAACCTATTTAACCAAATAAAAAATGAAACAAGCTACCCCTTAGAAGCCTGTGTACACTTGTCCCTCAATGGTGCTAAAGGCAGTCACCATTAATGCTACTAATGTCAGTGCGAAGGCATTCACCAAATATGTCATTCAACTATCCTATATGTTCTATTTTCATTCAATTGTCATATATCTGTATCTTGTTAGATTTTTGTCAAATTTTTATTTTGAAATTTTTATCACAACTTTGTAGATATATATACTTGCACAAATTTAGATACACCTGATGACAAACAATAGGAATTATAACCCCTAGGTAACAGGTTGTGAGAGGGATATAATCGTGTCAAAATACTAGCCTATCATGACCTATGATCATGTTATACGGACAATGCAGAGTGTGTGTATACCTCACTTATGTGCAAGATTCATTGTCTTTATAACAAGCCATAAGTGTCATCGTCCTTTATTCAGAGAAGTTCTGAACAAAGGGGGGTCTTTGAAGATTTGGTCACAACTTAGGGTTACTTCTTGCATGTAGTTAGTGTTTGGAGAAATTTCGGTCGCATTTTCTTCCTCTTCTCCAGTATACCAACTAATCCTAACTCCATTCCCGAGGTGCCCTTTAGTGGGGGCTATTAGGGATGTAGTTAAGGTTAGTCTTGGGGGGTGTACTGGATAAGTGCAGGGAAATGCTGCCAAAATTTCTCCAAACACTAGTTGCATGTAAGAAGAATGTTGTGATCAAATCTTCAAGGATGGGCTATCAAGTGAAAATCTTCTTAAAATACACATTTCTTCCTTATTGGAGTCTAACTTATGAGTGGTCTTAAAATACACATTTCTTCCTTATTTGTGTCTAACTTATGAGTTGTTGTCATTGACATTTAGGTTAATTACCATGTATAAGTCAAGGATTAGTTTGAGGAATTCGAATTACCATCAATACAAGAGTGGAGTGATTTCATTTCTGAAGTGGGCATTTAATGATGATTGGAAGACATTTAGATGAGGAGAATTCCTTCAGCTAATTTTATGCCCATGCAGATACTGTTTGAATGAGTTTTTCCATGACTGAGACACAGTTTTCGAGCATGTGATATATAACAGTTGGTGGCAACATTACCTAAATTGGATAGCTCATGGTGAGGAAATGAGAGAAGTTAGAAATGAGATAATTGAAGCTTTTGAAGAAAGTGATGATAATCAAGGAGATGAATTGAAGCTTTTAAGGAAACTGAAGCTTTTGATGAAATGTTACATGATATGAGCGCAACAGACCCTAAGGATGCAGATGACGATGAGACATTACAAGATTGTAATGAGTTTTACGATGTAGTCAAGGTACCAGAGAATCCTATTGCTCCTGGAATAACATCAATGTTGAAGTTGTCATTCCTTCTCAAATTGCTTCAGATGAAAGTGATGAATAGGGTCACAGCGAAATTTATATCTAAGGTTCTAGAATTCATTGGGGAGCTGCTGAATAATCTTGCTAGGTACCCTAAGTCATGGTATGATGCAAAGAACCAGATACATGGGCTCGGACTAAAATTCAAGAAGATTGATGCCTATTGCAATGACTGTGTCCTGTACAGAAATGAGTACTCAGGGTTGATTAACTGTCCTAAATGTGGTGAGGAGAGGTATAAGGTGGGTAAGTGTTGTAGGCAAAATTAGAGATTTTAATATGTGTTCGTTGTAGTACACTCCTAAATCCCATAACAAACACTTAAATTTATAAACTCAGAACTTAATTGGAGTCTGAGGTCGTTAGCAAGGAGCAAATATGGAATTCACGCATTAATCTCAATTTAGAATTAACGAGCATAGCAAGTTAAGTGCAATAAAAGGTATGCAATGAATGTATCTCAAAATATCATGGGATAAAAAGAATTAGAAAGACAAAACAATGGCGATTTAAATCACCAATTATTCTTCTTAATTAAGCATGCATCCTATGTATTCAGATCATTGAACAGTATCCTTAATCAATTAATCAACATTAACTTAGGTACTTAAATAATGTCACAGTAACCAGAATCAAAGGCTCAATCAGACGTCACCCATGTGTATCATATGACTTAACCTTCACATAGCACAGCCCCACATAAAGCACACAAGGGCGCCAAAGGACCTCTCTTCTTCTTCAAGCCTTCTCAAGACCAACACTTTTCTCAAGCACAGGCTTCTCCTTCCTCAAGCCTTCAAGCACAGCACAAGGAAACTCAAAAGCCAAGTGTTAGAGATTCTTCCTTCAACACGCGCCTAAGCCACACAGAGCAAAACCCTCCCCCCTCCACACAGATCTCTTCTCTCTCATACCCTCGAGTAATCGAGCATATAGGTGGGTAAATAGATCCAGGCAAGGGACCAGGCTCACCAAGCATCGGGGTGAGCAAGGAGTAGGATGAGTGAGCAAGGGACCAAACCCCCCGGTGTACTTGGTCAAACAACTCAGTTCACAAAATCCACTTAAGCTGCTATAGCTGCTTGTCCATTTATGATGTGGTACTAAACATCCCTATTTTCCTTCGTGCGATGTAGTAGCCAATGTTGCTTGAATTGAAGATGCTACTGCTGCTGGTTCCTTCAATTGCTGGTGCAGTAATGATAAACGCCAGTTTATCACCATTCTTATGCATTAAAACAAACCTAGCTCTTAGGATTTTACTCTACAAATGGGTTTTTGGGCTACATTTAGGCATAAATTTGGTTAGGCATGCATTGCATTTTTTATTGTCTTTTTGATATGTTTTTGTGAGTGTTAGGGATGAACAGATATACAGATCCCTAAAACCCTAGCAATCAAGAAGGGAAATGGTGGAGAAGCTCAGACTAGCTGGAACTCATCTTGATCCAGCTCACCACAGCTGGAACCTAGCTCACTTGAACAAGGGTTAGCTCATCCCAGCGCCATTCAGCTAATCTCAGCTGAATGGAAACTCAAGAGAGTTCATCTTATCTCACCCTAGCTCAAGTCAGCTCAGATCCAGCTCAACTTAGTTGAGTCTACCTCATCTCAGCTCCCACTAGTCCACAGGGAGCTCTAGCTAGCTCAGCTGAGTTGACAAGAGTTCACCCCAGCTCAGACCCAGCTACATCCAGCTCCACTCAACTCCAGCCAGATGAAGAAGAACCCATCTCAGCTCAGGAAGCTCAAGTCCAGCTCCCGGGGATTCAGCTTAGCTCAACTCAGTTGAGCTAAGCTACCTTAACTACCTCAACCAGCTTGATCCTCCCAGAGAGCACCAGACCTAGCTCACCTCAGCTCATTATGGTAGAAGTCAGTTCACTTTATCTTGGCTTAGCAGCTAGCAAAGAACTAGCAATCTAAGCCAGCTAGAGTAGCTCCATGCCAGCCTCTTCACCAGCTACCAGCTCCAGTTCCAGCTCTAGACTTCTCCTCCTCAGCTCCTCTCTTCAAACCCTAGCTCTAATACCTCCTCCTCTACTCCATAGCTAGCAAAGCTAGCTTCGCTTGGCTTATCTTAGCTAGCAACCAGCTCCTTGGCCATCCACCACCTTCAAATTCAACCCTAGCTAGCTCCACCAACTTAAGCTCTACCAAAGCTAGCTATCCTACTCAAGTTGGCGCCACCTCCTAGCCACCTCTTCACCCCATTATCACCACCAAAAGGCACCAATTTTGGCACCAAAACCTAACCCTAACTACCCCTCTTTTTGGCACCAACATCCACCCCCACATCCACCATACACCTAACCCTACAACCCATCCTAGCCACCCACCTACCCCTCATTCTAGAACCCTTCTTGGCGCCAACTAAGAACCCCTTCTAGAAGCCATTTTGGTGCCAACATCAAGGGGTGTCACCACCCATAACCACCCCCTAGGTGTCCCATGGGTTGGCGCCAATTGACCTTAGCCATTGGATCCCCAACCACCTCCATCTCTCCATCTTAGCCCTCCATTCCAAGAGTCACCTTAGCCCCCTTCCTATTCTATAAAAACCCACCACCTACCACCATTTGAGAGCATCCTCCATTAGTGTATTTTGCTACCTATACCACCTACACATACGGCCAAGAAGGAGTAGAGAAGGAGATTAAAGGGGCACATCACCAGCCCTTTTGGTGCCTTCTCCCCACTATCTTCAACTTGGGCCATGCCAAGGAGGAGGACTTTTCTACTTCAAGGAGGACGGTCAGGAAAAGAAGAAGGACCTAGGGTGGACGTCCACCCTTGGAGAGAAGCTTAGGGCACACCCCTTTAGGGCTTGCTTTGGAGGACATCACCTTGGCGGAGCATAGCAAGGAAGGAGTTGGAGGACTCTTTTCATGCTTGGGAGCTACCAAGTTGGAGCAAGAAGCCCTCTTCTTCACCATCTACCTAGAAGATTTGTGTTTGCTTTTATTTATTGCAATTTTTATAGTAGTAGAAGCATTCATCTACTAGGCCTTTTTGTAAAACACTTCTTCATCAATCTAGTTGCCTTCTTTGCAATTTCTTTAGTTGCATTTTTAATTGCTTTGTTTTTAGCATTCTTCACTCCCTCTCCCTAATTATTCTAGGCCTCCACTTGCCTAGAGTGAGCTTAGGGAGAGGCTCTACTTGCCACTTTAGAAGTAGTATATTGAATTTGAAGTGTAAGTCACTTTCCCGCCACAATTTCGCATGTTGCCTTAATTCAAAAACAAAAAAAATGATATATTGAAAAATACCAAAAAGAAAGTTGAGATTTATATTCCAAGCGAGAGACTCAATTTTGCAAACAATTGGCCTCCTTTGACGACCCTAGATACTCCCCTATCTAGGAATATAAATTTAAAAGCGAAAGCGGATTTACGCATTGCAACGATACTAAATTACCTAATTAGCAAACCACGTATTTTCGCTAGCACTTTTTGGCACCGTTGACAGGGTGGCACAGATTTGCATTAGCCAATTTTCTCTTGCTTGAAGTGGATCTCATCCCCTTCTCTTTCTTTTCTTTTGTGTGTGCCGGAACTATTGCAGGAAGAAAGTGGGAATCTGGAAGCGAGAGCTCGAAGATCCTTTTCTTCCCTTAAAATTCAGGTTGGTTCCCCTTTCTTGTCACATTTAGGCTAAAAGACTACCAAAAAAATATTAAACTTGGCTTTCAGGACCATAAACAATTTAACTAAGTGGAGTGGTGTATTTTAAAATCCATTATTTGCTTGAATGCTTCTTTAACACCACTCCATTGCAAGTATTGGTGTTCTATTTTTCGGGTCCAGATTTCTATCCGGACTTGAAAAATTGATTCCTAACACCACAAGCCTTCTAAAATCATAAAATTTCATATAGTGATTCCCAATTAAGTTAGAAATATCTGTTCCAAATTTCAGATCAATTGTATTTGTATTTAATTTTTAAAAATTCGTGGACTACAGAGGGGTCACACCCTCTAAACTTCCTATTTTGCTACTTTCCGCAAATTTTTAGAATTTTTATACTCATCCAATTTTTGTGAAATTTAGCTTGCTGGAATCCCTTTGAAATTTTACACATCATATAAAATCACAAAAATTTTCTGAGGTCAGTGGTAATACTGAAAAGTCCAAAATACTCACAGGTATCATTTCTGAACTTTAACATTAGTATAATTAAAAATTCAAAATAATTATCAAGCAAATTCCTAAAATCTGAAAAAAATCTTTTTTGGAATCCTTGTTTGATTTTCTTCAAAGTAGTGTGTTGTTTGACTTGTTTGGACAACTACTTAATACAGAAATCCTAAAATTAACTCATTGGTAGTAATTTTCTGTCTTAGAGATAATTGGCTTAAGGTTTCTTTCTTTCTTTTTAGAGACTCACATTAAAGGAAATTAACCATCACCAATACAACTTGTCTTTCCTTTGATTGTGGAGTTCAAACTTGTTTGAAAATTAAAAAAAAAAACCCTAAAACACATTTAATTAAATCAAATCCTAAAAGATAAAAAAAAAAAAAAATTATGTGACAACTTGATTTTCATTGGAGCCACTCTCCAATTCTTGCACACACACAAAAAAATCAAAATAACAGGGCAACAACCCAATAAACTCCCTCCACATTCCGTGTGTACTGTAGTATCCTAGACCTAATTAAAACTTGTAGCAACTTGACCCCTAAGGCTTCATCAACTTAGGCTTGCTATCTAGGTCTTAAGTTTTCTTTAGTTAAGTACCAATTCTGTCATCTATACCTGGTGTTCAGGCTGAGGGGCCGTGTCAAACTACCAGGTGCGGGTTTGTACAAGCACCTGGGGTTTTCCCTGGGAAACGTTTGGGCCCAAACCTCCCCTTAAGCAACTTGACTAGATTTGTTGACAGAACGGGTATTCACTATTGATTACTTATTTCCTACGTAGGCCAAGTCTTAGGTTTATTTTTAAGGAGTCACACTTAAGTTAGGTCAAGCTTTTTTTGTTTGATTTGCACACTTTCTCTCATCTCTTTCTCTTCTCCTCCCCTCCCATTCTTCCATTTTATGCACGGGCGACGGTCTCAAAATCCGCACCTGGAAAGACCATTTGATTTCGCCCCTCGCGCAAAAAGACCACTTTTTCTATCTTTTTCTCTTTCTAAAAAAATGGAAACTCAACAAAATAGGTCCACTGACCCTTCCACTTCGACCTCTAACCTTACCTCTAACCCCACCACTAACCCTAATTCTAAACCTTCCACCCAAAACCCACCCACCTTTAACTTCCCACACTTGGAGATCCCTATTCTTGAGTTGCCCCAAACACAACATCTAGACCCCGTACCTGATCTTTTAAAATTGATGGCTGAGCAGATTAGTAAATTAAATTCCAATCAACAAACATTGATTAGGAACATTCAAAACCTAGCCAATCCTAAGCCATACCCACCACCCCGTCAGCCTGTTATTCCTCTAAAAGATTTCTATGATCCGTCTTATTATGAGGAACGACCAGGGGTGGTCATACTAGAGGGGGACTTTGAGATCAAGCCTGCAGTCCTGAACCTAATTAAACACTTTAATGGCCTTCCTAGGGAAGATCCTTTCAGCTACCTTGAAGAGCTAACTCTTCTTGCACAGACAACCCGTTCCGGAAATGTGCAAGAAGACATATGGCTGATGCGGCTTTTTCCATTATCTCTTAAAGATAAGTCCGCTTATTAGTTCTGGACCATTGGCTGACCCATCACAACTTGGCCTCAGCTCAAGAGCACCTTCCTCAAGAAATTATTTCCCATAGGTCGTACCATTTCCTTACAAAGATCTATTACAGCCTTTCACCAAAAATCTGGTGAGACTTTCCATGATTCTTGGGAAAGATTTCAAGATCTTTTAAGAAGTTGCCCGTACCATGAGATTCCTCTATGGTAGCTTATGCAAATCTTCTATCATGGATTAGAAGATCAAATCCGACATTTTGTCGATGCCTCGTGTGGCGGCAACTTCTTAAATAAAAATGCTAAAACTGCCTACAACCTGTTTGAAGAAATGAGTGAAAACTCATTTAATCAAGCTTCCATGAACACATTTTCCATAACCCAAAACCCACAGTTCGGTGTTCATGAAATAGGCACTCAATCTATCCCTGTCACCCAAGACGATCTTCAACTGATCGCTAAAAAACTTGACCAGATGCATATTAATCAAAAGAAAATTGAGGAAAGATTGGCCACATCAACCCAAGCTCCACACCCACATCTAACCCAACCTAACTTTCCACGAAGAGAAAATTTGCATAATCTAAACACTAATCCTGCTAATTATTCTGAGGTTGCCCATGATTCACTGGGGAATTACAACTATCCAGATCTTAACCCCACTCAAAATATTTCTGCCATCTAGGAGCCCTTTAAAAATTCTTCCAATTGGAAAGATTACCCGAACTACTCCTAGAATAATCAGGTTTCTTCCCAACCATATCATTTTAATGGGTATGGGTCGAATCCAATCTTCCATTCTAGGCCATCTGAATAAGACATCAATGCCCAGATGATGTGAACCCTACAGGAAATGCAACTGAAAATGACGGAACTAACCCACACCATCACAAATCTGAACAATCAGATTGGGGTTACTCCTACACAAAGATCTGCAGGACATCTTCCGTCCCAACCCATGCCCAACCCTAATCACCAAGGGAACCATTATATGGGTAGAACTCCACACTATCCGAATCAACCTCCTCCTAATCCACCACCTCAGCAACTACCCAGGTTTCCGCAATCACAGGCCCCCCACCTCCTCAAAATAATAATCCGACTGCACATGCAGTTACTTTGAGGAGTGGGAAAACCACCACTGATCCCGGGCCTTCACACAAAACTGGTGATATACTTATGCAAATTGACTCCCCACCTCCCCATCAGGAAGAAAAAGAAATACAAAAATCTCAAGACAAGATTCTTATCCCTTTCCCACAAGCTCTCCACCCCACCACCAACAAAAAAGAGAAATCTGAGCCTACTACAGAAGAACTCATGGATCTATTTGGGCAAGTTCATATCAATATTCCTCTCCTAGATGCCATCAAATATATACCTACCTATGCTAAATTTTTGAAGGAGATTTATACTCCTAAAAGGAAGGCCAAAAATCTAGGACAGGTGCATCTTTCGGAGACAGTAAGCTCTGTCATACAGAGTAAGCTGCCTCCTAAGATGAAAGATTCGGGGGTGCCTTTAATTTCTATAATTATTGATGACACTACCTTTAATCGTGCCCTCCTTGATCTTGGTGCCTCAGTTAATATTATTCCCACGGGTTTATTCGAAGAATTTCAGATCGATGAATTAAAACCCGTCGAGGTTACCCTCCAATTAGCCAACCGATCTACAATCAAACCTCGTGGGATTGTCAAGGATGTTTTGGTCAAGGTCCAGAATTGTGTCTTCCCTGCAGACTTTCTGGTTCTTGACATTGAGGTACCTGAATCATTACTAGACTCCCCAATAATCCTTAGACGCCCTTTTTTGGCCACTGCAAAGGCAAATATCAATTACCACACAGGCAAAATGGATATCACTTGTGCAGGCCAAACTCACTTTAGATATTTTCAAATCCTCCAGGAGATTCCATGTTGATAACATTTTTGAGGACTCAGATACAAAAATTTCCAATATGGTGGAGGAGACAATTTTAATAGATACCCTTATCGACCATAATTTTTTTGAGGACTCTGATTCAAAATCAGTGGTCGGCGAAATCTGTGATCTGGAGACTTGTCTTGACCCCAAATTTATTCCTGATACACCCCCTAAGCACCTTAACCCACCCACTATTCACGCACCTAATTTTTCCACACTAACTTCACCCAATCCTCACCATTCCTTCCCCGACTCCTTTCTTATAGACTTGCCACCAACCCTGCCCGAGTTTGGCATCCAACCTGATTTAAACCATGGCCAGACTCAGGCTATACTTATCATTTTCCATCCAACTTTGATCCAAATATTGCTTCTAATCAATTTTCTAGGGATCTAGAAGAAGACACCTCTTTCGTAGGCATCCAAGTGTCCAATTATTTACATGATTTTACGTCTTCCGTGCATACCTTCACTCCTGGCTGAATGGCGTAAAAGATAGCATTGGATAGGAGGTAACCCATCATTTTTTCTTGCTTTCCTTTTTTCTTCTTTTTCCAGCTTTTGTTCATCCTAAACCCGATCGTTCTGCACTAAGGTGATCCCTTTTCCCTCCTAATGCATGAGGACAAGGCATATCTTAAGCATGGGGGGGTGTTTTTAAATTTGACAATCGATTTAGGATTTTCAAAACCTAAAAACATGCTTTTTTCTTTAATTTATTTCCTTCTTGCATACCGAAAAAAAAAATGTTGAAAACTTTTTGAGGAAAAATTTTGAAATCGAGACTAAGGTCGAAAAATTCACTTTTGGTACAATGGGATTTAATCTTTAACAAACTAAGGATGAGGATATGGATCTGATCATTATAATTCCAGGGTCTATTTTAGACTACATCAGATATCCTTCTCTAAAATTCCACCTGAACTCATGATAGTTCAGGTGACTTGATCCTATTTTCTAATACGGAAAGTATTTGACTTAGTTTCTGATTCAAAAAACTTGCATGTCTTGAGAAACTTCTTGTGTCAATTTTCACACACAAGCCAACACTTAAAAACAACTAAAAATTTGAAAAACTCCCTTGTTTGGACTTAGTAAAAGTCTGAAGCAGATCATTGGTTTGAGTTCCCACCACCGAGAAGGAGGAAAATACCTCCTTTGAGGATGCGATGCCAACATGTTACCGCCTTGGTGATGCTCCATATCTATATTTCATATCTTTAGATGGAGCATTAAAGTGCATTTTAGCAGCTCAAGTGTCTTGGACGGTGCTCTACCTATAGTGTCAGAGCAAGAGCTTAAGTTTGCTTGGAGCGGCCCTTTACACCGCATCGTGTTTTGGGGTTGTGAGCTCCTGGGTGGTGTCATGGATAGTGCTATCCCGAAGTACTGGTGCCAGAGCCCCCTCAAGGAATGGTAACGAGAATGATGATCCCGACACATCTGTTGTAAGACTAAGCTAAAAATAAGCATGGCAAAAAAAAAAGTAATAATAAATAAATTAACACGCCCTTATAAATGCTGGCTTTTCACAAGCATAGACATAAGATTTTAAAGGATTTTGCAAGTTGCGAATCAGATTCATGAGCCAGAAAAATCCTAAAAAGAAAAATTTCAAGTAATTTGAATTAACAAGGGGTTAATTTGTGAATTTTCTGGAGGATATATTGTTCCTATTCTATTTATCTTTAATAAATCCCGTACCTCCTGTGTTTTAATCTACCAATGTCCCTTAATCTCTTTTTCTCCTCAAAAGTCAAAAAAATTAGATTTCCCAAAAATTTCATTTTCCAAAAAATTGAAGCTTTGCTAAGAGACTAGCAAAAGATAAGCATGGAGGTGTGATAAACGTCAGTTTATCATCATTTTTATGCATTAAAACAAACCTAGCTCTTAGGATTTTACTCCTCAAATGGGTTTTTGGGCTACATTTAGGCATAAATTTGGTTAGGCATGCATTGCATTTTTTATTTTCTTTTTGATATGTTTTTGTGAGTGTTAGGGATGAACAGATATACAGATCCCTAAAACCCTAGCACTCAAGAGGGGAAATGGTGAAGGAGAAGCTCAGACTAGTAGGAACTCAACTTGATCCAGCTCACCACAGCTGGAACCTAGCTCACTTGAACTAGGGTTAGCTCATCCCAGCGTCATTCAGCTAATCTCAGCTGAATGGAAACTCAAGAGAGTTCATCTTATCTCACCCTAGCTCAAGTCAGCTCAGATCCAGCTCAACTTAGTTGAGTCTACCTCATCTCAGCTCCCACTAGTCCACAGGGAGCTCTAGCTAGCTCAGCTGAGTTGACAAGAGTTCACCCCAGCTCAGACCCAGCTACATCCAGCTCCACTCAACTCCAGCCAGATGAAGAAGAACCCATCTCAGCTCAGGAAGCTCAAGTCCAGCTCCCGGGGATTCAGCTTAGCTCAACTCAGTTGAGTTAAGCTACCTTAACTACCTCAACCAGCTTGATCCTCCCAGAGAGCACCAGACCTAGCTCACCTCAGCTCATTATGGTAGAAGTCAGTTCACTTTAGCTTGGCTTAGCAACTAGCAAAGAACTAGCAATCTAAGCCAGCTAGAGTAGCTCCATGCCAGCCTCTTCACCAGCTGCCAGCTCCAGTTCCAGCTCTAGACTTCTCCTCCTCAACTCCTCTCTTCAAACCCTAGCTCCAATACCTCCTCCTCTACTCCATAGCTAGCAAAGCTAGCTTAGATTAGCTTAGCTTAGCTAGCAACCAGCTCCTTGGCCATCCACCACCTTCAAATTCAACCCTAGCTAGCTCCACCAACTTAAGCCCTACCTAAGCTAGCTATCCTACTCAAGTTGGTGCCACCTCCTAGCCACCTCTTCACCACATTATCACCACCAAAAGGCACCAATTTTGGTGCCAAAACCTAACCCTAAGTACGCCCCTTTTTGGCACCAACATCCACCCCCACATCCCCCATACACCTAACCCTACAACCCATCCTAGCCACCGACCTACCCCTCCTTCTAGAACCCTTCTTGGTGCCAACTAAGACCCCCTTCTAGAAGCCATTTTGGCACCAACATCAAGGGGTGTCACCACCCATAACCACCCCCTAGGTGTCCCTTGGGTTGGCGCCAATTGACCTTAGCCGTTGGATCCCCAACCACCTCCATCAATCCATCTTAGCCCTCCATTCCAAGAGTCACCTTTGCCCCTTCCTATTCTATAAAAACCCACCACCTACCACCATTTGAGAGCATCCTCCATTAGTGTATTTTGCTACCTATACCACCTACACCTACGACCAAGAAGGAGTAGAGGAGATTAAAGGGGCACATCACCAGCCCTTTTGGTGCCTTCTTCTCCCCACTCTCTTCAACTTGGGCCACGCCATGGAGGAGGACTTTTCTACTTCAAGGATGATGGCCTGGCAAAGGAGAAGGACCTAGGGTGGATGTCCAGCCATGGAGAGAAGCTTAGGGCATGCCCCCTTAGGGTTTGCTTTGGTGGACATCACCTTGGTGGAGCATAGCTAGGAAGGAGTTGGACTCTTTTCAAGCTTGGGAGCCACCAAGCTTAGAGCAAGAAGCCCTCTTCTTCATCATCTATCTAGAGGATTTGTGTTTGCTTTTATTTATTGCAATTTTTCTAGTAGTAGAAGCATTCATCTACTAGGACTTTTTGTAAAACACTTTTTAATCAATCTAGTTGCCTTCTTTGCAATTTCTTTAGTTGCATTTTTAATTGCTTTATTTTTAGCATTCTTCACTCCCTCTCCCTAATTATTCTAGGCCTCCACTTGCTTAGAGTGAGCTTAGGGAGAGGCTCTACTTGCCACTTTAGAAGTAGTATATTGAATTTGAAGTGTAAGTCACTTTCCCGCCACAATTTCGCATGTTGCCTTAATTCAAAAACAAAAAAAAAATGATATATTGAAAAACACCAAAAAGAAAGTTGAGATTTATATTCCAAGAAAGAGGATCAATTTTGCAAACATTTGGCCTCCTTGGACAACCCTAGATACTCCCCTATCTAGGAATATAAATTTAAAAGCGAAAGAGGATTTACATGTTGCAACGATAATAAATTACCTAATTAACAAACCGCGTATTTTCGCTATCAAGTTACATTCCTGAGGTGAATCCACAACACCTGGGCGTGGTTGCAAAGCCAAAGAAGGTCAAAGTAATGCAAACAGAGTTGGAGATGATGGTAGTGACAGGCGATGACGTCAAGACCTATACTTCATGAACAGGGGTGCTAGGCCTCAATCAAATAGCCCCTGACCTTCGGTGGAGGATTGCGAAGGTGGTGGTGGTGTCCTTGTTGAGTAGGGGTGTGAGTGGTGACCTGGCAAAGTCAAGGAAGTGGTGTAGTGGAGGCATTGTTCGGTGGAGCTTTGGAGTGGGTAATCCCCTTAATTTCTTGAGGGGTTTTGGTTATAGAGGTGTGGTTGTGCTTATGGGAGTGATAGTAGGTTGAATTGGTGTCTGTGGTGACGTGGCAAGCTTGTCGGAGTGTCGCTGGAGTAGAGGAAGATGGAGAGGGAGAGGATGTATTGGCAGTCGAACCTAAAATCTAAATGGAAGGAATGAAGTAGAGAGAGGGAGGAAGCTAAGAAACCAAAATTAGGGATGAAGGAAGGAGGATTTGGCATCGGCTATGATTGGCCAACGTCGGAGAAGGTGGAATCTCTGTTGAAGGAAGACAATGGTGATGATGGGGGAAGGAACTCCTGCTGTGGCTAGGGAGGATCAGAGGAAGGTGAGGAAGATGATGAACCACTTCATTTGCCCGTCTAGTGGTCGGAGGAAGGTGGTTGAGAGTTCTCACCAAAGTCACGGTTGGAGTTGGCTTGGGGAAGAAAGGAAGAAGGTTTTAGGGCCAAACTAGACTAAGGATCAAGGCTTCACATAGAGGATGCTTTTATTGAGCTCAAGGCAAGCTCTAGACCAGGAAACAAGCCTGATCGAGCTTCATTAGGAGTCAAGAAGACTAAGAAACAAGCCTGATTTTCTAGGGCAAATCAAAGCCCAAGATCTGTCTCAATCTCTTCCTTATAGTGTGAACATCAATCCCACGAAATTTGGTGGGATTTGATGATGATTTGAATAGGTTTAGGTATGGTCAAATGCTACCTTGAGGTCAGTTAACCTCCAATGGTGGTAGGGACTCATTTACAAAGGAGATAAGGAAGTTGGGGACTCAATTGCAAGGATTTTCGAAAGTTAGGGGTTTGTCTAAAAGAAATAATGTTTAAATGGACTGAAATGCAAAATAGGTCAAAATGGACTCTAATTGGGCCCAAATTTTGCTACAAACCTAATTTGGACCCAAGGAATCTAATGGTGAAGACGGATTTTAGTTTTGACTAAGTTTGACTAGATAATTTCCGTAGAAACCTAAATTAGGGTAGAAATCTATCTATGACTCTATTTAAGGTCAAAATAAGTTCAGATGGTCAATCCAAGGATACCAAACCTCAAGGAATATTTTTCTATAAATTTTAGAAGGTTTAGATGAATTTTATTCTAACCAGAACCTCTGTAATTTAAACAGGTTTGAAATTAAGGTTTAAGGTGCTAAATTGGTTCTCGAAACACGTGAAGCCCTGTTTCTGTCTGTGTGGACCCACTTATTAGACTTTAATGCTCATTTAACCCTAGATTAACCCCTGGCAAACCCCGTGGTTACTCTGCTTTCAAGATATGATGTTAAAACTATAGAATTAACCCTATTTTAATGTTCTTTCAAAATGGATTTGAATGAAATTATGACTCTTAGGTGACTATGTCGGAGCATTTGTCATTTGATTATGACTAATTAAAACTAGTTATGGCTTATGATGGTGTTATCATCTGTATGTCAACAAACACAAGTGGGAAGAAACAACCAGAGAAGGTTCTCCGTTATTTTCCACTGATCCCTAGGCTACAACTCCTTTTCATTTCTAGTAAACCAGCAAAAATGATGTCATGGCATCAAGATAATAAATAGAAAGATGGACACATCCGTCATCCAACATATTCTGATGAGTGGAATAGATTTAATGAGAATCATGCATTATTCAAAGAGGAGGCACGAAAAGTGAGACTAGTTCTTGCAAGTGATGGATTGAACCCATTCAAGAACATGTATCCATCATATTCCATATGATCAGTGGTCATGTTAACTTACAACTTACCCCCATGGCTATGCATGCGATCGTCATTCATGATGTTGACCCTCCTTATCCCAGAACCCAAGCAACCAGAAAATGCAATAGATGTTTATCTCCAAGCACTAATTGATGAACTGAAAGTCTTGTGGTACAGTGGTGTTCAAACATATGACGTACAGAAGAAATAATTCTTTCAATTGCACGCAACAATACTGTGGACAATCAATAACTTTCCAGCATATGCGAATTTGTCAGGATGGAGTACAAAGGGGAAGTTCACCTGTCCAATCTGTATGGATGATACTCATCACCTGAGATTGCCTGAAATCAAGAAGTTCTATTACTTAGGTCACTGCATGTTTTTGTTCATTGAACACAGATGGTGAACATCACAATTCAAGGACAGATTTGATGGTAAAGCATGTCGATATTCATCGAGGAATTCGAAAAATAAACTTAGTACAAGTTCTGTTAGGTTGTCGGGGTTGAAAATAATGGAGACATTGCAACAACTTGATGAAATACGTTTGGGTCATCTTTTCAAGAATAACTTGACTTCCTTGAGAGATTTAGGATTTAGGAAAGAAAACATATTTTTTATGGAGCTTCCAATATTGGAAGGATTTGACTGTGCGACACAATTCAAATGTTATGCACATTGAGAAGAATATAATGGACAACATTCTTGACATATTAAACCTAACAGGCAGCCCAAAGGATACAGTTAAAACAAGGAATGATATGAAAATTTTGGATATTCGACCTGAGTTTCATGTTGAAGAAGGAGGGTCTCACCTTCCAGAAGCTATATACAGTCTTACCGGAGGGTAGAGGTAAAGGATTTTCTCATTCCTTAAAGACATTTGAGTTATAGATGGGTATTCATCGCAACTTTGACGTTGCATAAATGATGCGTAGAAGAAGATTCTTGGGTTAAAAAGTCATGATTCTCATGTGCACATGCAAATCATATTCCCACCAGTGATACATGGAGTGATGCCTGATCTGGTAGTCGATTCTTTTACAGATATGAGAAAATATTTTAAAGTCATCTGTTCAAAGACATTTGATCCCAAATTGTTGGACTATTGGGATAAATAAATTGTGATCACACTTTGTAAAATGGAGTAAATTTTCCCACCTCCATTCTTTGACATGATGGTTCATGTCACGCTTCATCTTTCGAATGAAGTAGGAATTGCTAAACCCATGTAGTACAAATGGATGTATCCAATTGAACGATATTTGAAGAAACTAAAAGATTATGTCATGAATAAGGCTAAACCAAAGGGGTCAATCGTGAAAGGCTATCTTGTAGAGGAATGTATTAACTTCTGTGCCATGTATATGAATAAGACAAACAATTGATTTATCATCTTTAACGGAACTATGATGGAGAATTTAATGGTAATGATGAAAATTGCTTATCCATATTTAACATTAGAGGAAGGTCAATCCTCCGGGTGGAGGTTAAGCCCATCATAGAAATGGAATGACAATTGGCACACTTGTACATTCTGAAGCAAATTCCAGAAGTAAATGAATTTTATAATGAATTTAAAGAATCCTCTATGTCATCTACACACAATTTCCAGTGCCTTGATTAGTTCAAGGATCATGTAAATAAACTGAAATAAGATGGGGATCCACGGTGAGTACAGGATTTTGATATAATTGCTGATACACCTTTGACATATGAATGTTACCATTTAGGTTACATAATTAACAATTTCATATTTAGAGTATGGTCTGTTGATGATGTGAACACCACGCAACAGGTGGGAGTCATCGTCAGTTGTGACCTAAGCACTAGTTGTGAAGGGTATTATGGTCAAATTGAAGAGATTGTGGAAATAAGTTTCAGGTTTGGCCATAAGGTGGTTCTATTCAAGTGTGATTGGTTTGATGTTTTTAAAGAAGTTGTTGGATTCAAAGTCGATAAGAAACATGATTTCTTGAACTTAAGTAAGAACCATCACATTCTCCAGTCATCAAAACCATTCACACTAGCTTGTCAGGTAGCACAAGTATTCTATGTGCCTGATAATAGCAGAATGGGTGGACAATACCTGTTAGAGCTCTATCGCATGAACAATACGATGCGGGAAAAGATCTCGACCCAGATGTTGAATCTAAAGCATATCAACAAAACCCACAAAGTGAAGAGGTTGACCCTGGTGCAACTGACAATGATATATAAGGTAATTTGCCAAAAGTATTAATCCATAACCACTAATATAAATAATTTAGCAAATTTTTAGCTGTTTGTTTGGTTTGAATTTCCTTTAAATTATTTTATCTTTTTCCAAAGCTTACGTTCATTTATTTTTTGAAACTAAAATTTATTGTATTGCCTTCTCTTATAGGTTCTTCACATTCTTATACTATTTCTGCACTATTTTTAGACTATTTCGTCACTATGGTGAAGTTCTTCTACTACTTTTTTTTTAAATTCTCTTTTAATGTTAAATGTGGGGTGTGCCCACTTAAGTTAATTTTATGTGTGGGGTATGCCCACTTAGGTTTATTTTATGTGTGGGGTGTGCCCACTTATGTTTATTTTATTTATGAATGATGCATTTACTTTTCTTTGGTATATTGAATGTTTTGTGTTGAATGTGGAGAAGAGGAACGGGAAAGGGAAATACATGAAGCAAGGGAATGTGTAGAGAAAGGGAAAGGGGGAGGGAAATGGAGGGGGGAATGAGAAGGAAAAGGAAGAGGAAGGGAATGGGAAGTAAGGGAAATGAAGTGAAAGGGAATGTAAAGAAGAGGGAGGGAAAGGAGTTTGGATGGGTAAAGAGGAATGTGGAGAAGAGGGAGGGGAAGGGGAAAGGAAACTGGAGGGGGGAAAAGAGAAGGAAAATTAAGATGAATGGAAAGGGGAAGGCAAATGGAGGGGGGAATGAGAAGGAAAAGGCAAAGGAAGGAAAAGGGGAAGGGAAATGGGGGAAGGGAATGGGAAGGAGGGGAAATGACGTGAAAGGGAAAGGGGAAGGGAAATGGAGGGGGGAATGAGAAGGAAAAGGAAGAGGAAGGGAAAGGGGAAGGGAAATGAGAGAAGGGAATGGGAAGGAAAAAGAAGAATTGTAGGGGGAAGGTGTTTTCTTTCTATGCTTATTTCATTTTCATTTATTTCTATATTTATTTCATACAGGATTTTTGAAATATCACAATACATAGGGGAAATGCTGCCCAATTTTTTTAAAAAATATCTGATTATTTGTGATGTTTTTACACAGGTTATATTCAAGAGTCGCAGGGTGATGCCACTTCCAAGCAACCTGAGGCCCCCAGCAAGCAGCCTCAGCCTCAAGCCGACCGTCGGCAACACCGCACTCAGCCTGCCTCTGAGGAGCCCCAGGCACCTCACTAGCAATTTCTCAGGCTTGGAGATGTGGCTCGATATCTCTAGAGTCAAGTGTGTAAGTTCCCTACTTGGAGGGGTGAGATCAGCGTGACAAAAAAATGCGGAATTGAAAATATAAACAATCTCACAAAAATAAGCAATCACAAAATGTACACAGGAATTTTTAGGTGGAAACCCAAACTGGGTGAAAACCACCACCTAACCCTCTTGAGTTAGGATTTTCCGATCAACCTAGTTGATCAAATCCACTAAACGAATCACTTTAAAACGAGGGTGATTCAACCTCAGTACAACCACGCTACAAGTACGAGGGTAGCGTTCCTCAACCCCTTCTCTCCACGAGAAGGATTTTGTCCCACGAAGGAGACGGGAATTCACAAAGCGAATACCCAACCAAAAGACAAAGGTAAAAAAAACAACAAACCTATAGAGCCAACAAAGTAATAAACCTAAGCTTCTATAGGATTTAGGAAACTCCCCTTTGCAAGGAGTGCGTCGACGATGACGCGGTGCGTGAGCCACGCGATGGCGCAATGTCGCTCTCGTAGACAACGGCGGGAGAGCGGGTGCGCGAAGGGAATGATGCTCTCAAGATGATGGAGCTTGAGCTTAGAGAGCAAGTGCTTCTTGGACACAAGAGAGTGGAAATACTTGATCTTAGTGTATCTTGGTCTCTCTAGGTGTATATCTTGTGTGTTTTTTGAGTTGCAAAGGCTCCCCTCTATTTATAGAGGCCTTAGGAAGGCTTTGGAAGGCTTAAGAAAGGTTCTATAGCCGTTGGGTGCAAAGCCCAAGAGAATCAGGCCGAAATCAGGACAATGATTGCATTTGACAGGGTCATCAGACGTCTAACTATGGCATCAGACGTCTGGAAGGCCACTTTAAGATGTCTGATTTAAATGCCAGACGTCTGATTCTATGCGGGTTTCTCCCTGACTTGGATCAGATCTAAACAGGGTTTTCGTGTAAGTCCATCAGACGACATACAGGACGTCTGGCACTAAGTATGGACGTCTGGAAACCTACTTTTACTGTGGGAATTGATTTCCAAACGTTGCAACGGCTAGAAAATCTCAGAGAAGAGATTTTGGGTCAGCCGAGGCAAAACGGTCATTTATCAGACATCTGGACAGTCCTATGGACGTCTGATAAGGCTCTAACGGTCATATCTGGAGTGTTTGCGAAGCCAGCCAACGGTCCACTAATTGGACGTCTGGCAAAGTCATCAGACGTCTCCTAAGACGTCTGGTCTAAGGTCTGGACGTCTGATTTCATCAGACAGAACTAACTATGTCCAGCCTAACAGTTATCAGACGTCTGAAACAACAGTCAGACGTCTTAAAATACATTATCAGACGTCTGATTTGGGAATTAGACGTCTGGAAAGTCTGTTTGAACCCTATATTGGTTTTCTAAGTATTCTACAGAAAACCTATGTGTCCTAGGGTTGTGCCGGTGTTCCTAGGACTACTGTTAGGGTTCTTTGAGGCTCTTTAACATGAAATATCTAAGGAAATAAAGAGCAACAAAAGAAACGAAAAAATACAACAAGTACAAAAGAAGGAAATCTATCCTATTCTTCATTTCCTTCCATCTTCAATCTTTCGCTCCACGCGAACCTCCTCTGTTTTCCGTCAAGCTCCTCCAATCCGTCCTGGATGCGAGCTCGAACTCCGTCTAAACACGTCCACATTTGCAATTGACCTGAAATCTAGGACTCAAATTGAAAATGTTAAATAACACGTGTTTTGTTATCATCAAAACAAATGATCGTGGTGCTCTAGCACCAACAATCTCCCCCTTTTTGATGATGACAAAATCGTAAATAATAATTCATAAAAATCCTCCCCCTTTTTGACATTATCAAAAAGGTTTGATTGGTTTAAAATTCCTATAACTCCCCCTTAAAACATGCTCTTCTATGAGTTTCTTTTAACAAAGGTAATGTCCTCCCCCTTTTTGTAACAATGAAATAGCTATTATTTTTCTCCCCCTTTCTAAAGGAAATTTAGCTACCTTATATCTCCCCCTTAAAAATTGACAATTAGCTCATTAATTTTAACTCCCCCTATCTAAATGCTTATAAAAAGGTAGGGTTAAAAATTTTACCTCACCTACCATGGCCAATAAAATGGCCCGAATGGTGGTGGTGGATGCCACATCGGATGGGGCTCCCATCCGTAGCTTGGAGGCCCGGGCATTGGCGCCGGTCTCCAATCTGGTGGTCGATGTGCGGCGGGTCCGTCGTTTGTTCGCCGTCTCGTCGGTCTTCTTGTTCTCCTCCTTGGTCTACTCCTTGGTTCTCCCAACTTGAGTTGACCAGCTTTGAGCTTGTAGGTCCAGTCCCTTATGTTGTAATTATCCCTGAACCCTACAAAACAAGATTCTAGTTCTTTTTTCGATATCCAAGTGGGCTTGGATCCGGATTTGTTAGAAGGTCTCCTTGATGGAGATCCTTTCTCAATCTTAGGGCTATAAAACTTGTCTACTTTGTTGATTAATTTGTTAGAATTTTCCCTAAGACATGCAATTTCTTTTTCTATAGTTTGCATCTTATTCTTTAAATCATAGATTTCTAACTTCAGACTACCATTTTCCTCAATCAACTTATTATTTTCATTGATGAGGTTATGATTTTCTAATAATAGGTTATCATTTTTAGGACAAGTTTCTAGATCCTTAAGTTTTATTTCTAACCTATCATTTTCATTTTTAAGAAAACTAAGGTTCTTTTTAATGCTTTTATTTTCTATTTTTAGTGATTTACTAATGTCAAATAATTCATTAAAAACTTCTTGTAAATCGAAATTTACCTCGTTGTCGCTATCGCTTCCGCTTTCGTTGTCGCTGTCGGTTCCTCTGGCCATGAAACCAAAGCAAGCGGTTTCTTCTTCTTCTTCTTCCTCCGAGCTTGTCTCCTCATGAGTGCCTTCCAACCTCCTCCATATCTCGTGGGCGGTGGTGCACTCTTGGATTTTCTCGAACTCTTCCGGACTCAACGCGCAATACATGGCTTTCATTGCCTTTGCGTTGAGTGAAAGCTCTCGAATATGCTGCTGCGAGTATCCTCCCGCAGGTTTTTCTGGGATGTTGAAAGGCGTCTCGCATCTGGCCCAAACCGTGAAGTCGGTGGCTTGAAGCCAGGTCTTCATCCGCAACTTCCAGTAGGGGTAGTTGCTCCCGTCGAAGAACGGCGGACGGGTTGTGGACTACCCCTCGGAGATCCTAATTGCTGATGTGCTTCCCTCCATTTGATCTCTTGCCGGGTTGTTACACCGAAATAGCAAGACCTGCTCTGATACCAAATGTAAGTTCCCTACTTGGAGGGGTGAGATCAGCGTGACAAAAAAATGCGGAATTGAAAATATAAACAATCTCACAAAAATAAGCAATCACAAAATGTACACAGGAATTTTTAGGTGGAAACCCAAACCGGGTGAAAACCACCACCTAACCCTCTCGAGTTAGGATTTTCCGATCAACCTAGTTGATCAAATCCACTAAACGAATCACTTTAAAACGAGGGTGATTCAACCTCAGTACAACCACGCTACAAGTACGAGGGTAGCGTTCCTCAACCCCTTCTCTCCACGAGAAGGATTTTGTCCCACGAAGGAGACGGGAATTCGCAAAGCGAATACCCAACCAAAAGACAAAGGTAAAATAAACAACAAACCTATAGAGCCAACAAAGTAATAAACCTAAGCTTCTATAGGATTTAGGAAACTCCCCTTTGCAAGGAGTGCGTCGACGATGACGCGGTGCGTGAGCCACGCGACGGCGCAATGTCGCTCTCGTAGACAACGGCGGGAGAGCGGATGCGCGAAGGGAATGATGCTCTCAAGATGATGGAGCTTGAGCTTAGAGAGCAAGTGCTTCTTGGACACAAGAGAGTGGAAATACTTGATCTTAGTGTATCTTGGTCTCTCTAGGTGTATATCTTGTGTGTTTTTTGAGTTGCAAAGGCTCCCCTCTATTTATAGAGGCCTTAGAAAGGCTTTGGAAGGCTTAAGAAAGGTTCTATAGCCGTTGGGTGCAAAGCCCAAGAGAATCAGGCCGAAATCAGGACAATGATTGCATTTGACAGGGTCATCAGACGTCTAACTATGGCATCAGACGTCTGGAAGGCCACTTTAAGACGTCTGATTTAAATGTCAGACGTCTGATTCTATGCGGGTTTCTCCCTGACTTGGATCAGATCTAAACAGGGTTTTTGTGCAAGTCCATCAGACGACATACAGGACGTCTGTCACTAAGTATGGACGTCTGGAAACCTACTTTTACTGTGGGAATTGATTTCCAAACGTTCCAACGGCTAGAAAATCTCAGAGAAGAGATTTTGGGTCAGCCGAGGCAAAACGGTCATTTATCAGACGTCTGGACAGTCCTATGGACGTCTGATAAGGCTCTTACGGTCATATCTGGAGTGTTTGCGAAGCCAGCCAACGGTCCACTAATTGGACGTCTGGCAAAGTCATCAGACATCTCCTAAGACGTCTGGTCTAAGGTCTGGACGTCTGATTTCATCAGAAAGAACTAACTATGTCCAGCCTAACAGTTATCAGACGTCTGAAACAACAGTCAGACGTCTTAAAATACATTATCAGACGTCTGTTTTGGGAATTAGACGTCTGGAAAGTCTGTTTGAACCCTATATTGGTTTTCTAAGTATTCTACAGAAAACCTAAGTATCCTAGGGTTGTGCCGGTGTTCCTAGGACTACTGTTAGGGTTCTTTGAGGCTCTTTAACATGAAATATCTAAGGAAATAAAGAGCAACAAAAGAAATGAAAAAATACAACAAGTACAAAAGAAGGAAATCTATCCTATTCTTCATTTCCTTCCATCTTCAATCTTTCGCTCCACGCGAACCTCCTCTGTTTTCCGTCAAGCTCCTCCAATCCGTCCTGGATGCGAGCTCGAACTCCGTCTAAACACGTCCACATTTGCAATTGACCTGAAATCTAGGACTCAAATTGAAAATGTTAAATAACACGTGTTTTGTTATCATCAAAACAAATGATCGTGGTGCTCTAGCACCAACAAAGTGAGGGGAGTTAAGGGGAAGGGGAAGAGTCTGATACCTCCTCCGATGGTTTTCCTGGTAAAGGATTCTGACTATGAGGAGGATGCACCTGCCAATGAGGACGAGGAGGATAGTACTTCACTTGATGAGGAGGACGTTGGGTTGGATGATCAGCTAGAGCAGTTGGTTGACCCAGATCCTTCTCATCTGATATGTTCTGCACCACCCTCTCGTAGTACTGGTGAGAAATTAAGGTTTGGTAAATGTTACGATTTATTTATTTCTTTGTTATTTTATTTTATGTTATAATTCTATCTTTCAGGTGCATGTAGGGGAAGAGGTCCCATCCAGAATAGGGACTTAGAGAGAATTCTGCATGGGGTCCGCATTTTAGTTAGGATCACACCAGCGGGGGAAGCAGTGGACTATCCTCCATTCGCTAGTAGACTGGGTACGTTGACGAAGGCGATCATCTCACTGTCCTACTTCAATTGGAGGAAGGTGCCAAACGAGCTAAAGAGGCAGCTCATTCGAGAGTTAGAGGTAATTGGAAAAAATTAATAACTTATGTACATTGGTTTATATAACTTTAAATTATGTAACAATTTCTATTCTCCTACTATTGTAGGCCATCTTCGATTGGGGCGATGATCCGAACATCCCCAAATATATCCTCAAGCATGCAGCAAAGATTCACAAAGATTCGATATTAGAGATTAAGAATAAGGTAAAAGATAAATTTTAACTGTATTTGTTTATTTCTTTTACCATAATTCAAATATTATTTCTAACATTACTATTATATTTTTTAGTATTATAAGAACAGGAATCATGATGAGGCATTGTGTAATGGGCCTCTCTTGATACAGCCACACACTTGGATGCAAGCGTGCGAGCATTGGAATGATCCAACGAAGTAGATAAAAGTATTGCATATATTATCATTTAACTAATTTTTAACTTAAGAACTGTACCTTTATTTCATGAGCAGACCAAATAGAATAGGGAAAATAGGGCTAAGGTTCCACTGAAGACCCATGTCTTGGGTAGGAGGAGCATAGGCGGGATGAAATCCTTATACATAAGTATTTTTAATTATTATTTTCTTTTAAACCTTACAATATTTTTAATTTGTTTAAATTAACTGTTTCAAAATATTGTAGTCCGCTATGCATGATGGTGTCCAGCTTGATCGGGTGGGAGTATATGAGGCCGCTCATAGTAAGATGCGTAGTGAGGGAAACAGAGAGTGGTTTCATGACACATACCAGCAGAGACACGTAAGTTAAAAAACACAATAGTTTTATTTCATTTCATAATTATAACTAAATGAAATTACTTAACGTAATTCATATCTTTTGGGATAATATGGTCAACTTAATGCACCCTCATGAAGATGCCAACTCTAGTATAGTTCAACAACCACTAACGATAAAGGAGTCATATTGGACCATCATGCTACCTGAGCATGGCAGGTACGTCTGTAGCACAGGGAGGAGCGAGACCGTCTCCACGTGGTATGGGAGAAGGGGACCATCATCCTCTTCAACTAAGGTACAGGAGATGAGGAAGGAGATTGCAGCATTATGACACCTCTACGAGGAGAAGGAACAACGGATCGATGAGCTAACGATGTAGGATAAGGACAACGCGATGCAGTTCAAAGAGTCGATAGAGCAGTTGCAGTAGTCCACTCAAACCATCAAGGAGCTCTTGAAGGTACTTCGGTAGGGAGGTATCGATCACCTCACCTTTCATCAGTATGGAGATCATCATGATGACGACGATTTAGGTGGTGGTGGTGATGGAGGCATTGGTGCCACAGTATGATTGTTGTATTTTTAATATATATTACCGTTTGTAATGAAATTTGTACACATTATTACATATATGAAATTTTTATTTTGATTTCTAGTGATTTAATTTGATGCAAATGTTTTAAGTTGTGTGTTTGATTATATTTTATAAGATTTTTAGCTCTTTACAGGTCTTCCACACAATTAAAAATATTATTAAAAAAAAATTATAGTTGTTATCGACTATTTTGAAATAGACGATAATAGTATGCGACCAAAATAAAAAGTCATTATTGACAGTTTAAACACAGACGAGAATATTAATATTTTCGACCCTTATACAAAAATAGTCGGGAATAATAATATTTTCAACTGTGTTAATATGGAAGAAAATAATAATATTCTCATCTGTTATTGAAGAACGGTTGGGAATATTAATATTGTTGACTATTTTAAAAAGACGAGAATAGCAACATTCTCGTCCGTTATTAAAGAATAGTCGATGTAGATCTTTACATTGACGGTCAATTTATAATGGTCGAGCAAAATTTTTCTCAATCATTTAAAATAGACGACATAAACAACGACATGTCGAATGAGGGTTCACCTTTTTATCGACGATAACGTTCTAGAACGGTCGTGAAAACCCAATAGCGATAGTACATTCCTCAACCCCATTTCTCGACCATTTTTTTCACATTGCTGACCATTTTTAATGGTCGACAATAGTGGATATTCTTGTAGTGGTAGGAGCTGATTCAGAGATAGTTGGAAGAGTTACAATAGATGTAGCAATGGTTCCAACAAATGAATGGTCAAGGCGCTTGGCCCTCGAAGGATCTTTTGATCCTTCAAATTATTAGGATCATCCTGGCATTGTGATCCACGTTGGTGATGTTGAGATCAAGCCCTAGGTTTTGAGTTTGATTAAGCACTTTCATGGGCTTGGCTCAAAAGACCCATTCCAACATTTGGAGGATCAAATCACTCTGGTTCAAACCACCAAATTGAGAAATGTGGATGAAGAACAAATGCTCATGAGGCCTTTCCACCATTCACTCTGGGATACGGCAACACATTGGTACCGTACCATTGGAAGACCGATTGCTACCTGGATAGCTTTGAAATCGGCCCTCCTAAAGAAATTGTTTCCAATTGGACGAACCAATTCTTTGCGATGGGCAATTACCACTTTCACCCAGTGTTGCATTTGTAGATCCCATATTTGATTTAAAACATGTCATAGACCATATTTACGTTCGTAGATCCCATATTTGTTGAGTCATGGTTAATGAGACGGTGAGTCCCAGTCGATCTCAGGGAGGCATTTAGAAAAGCGAAATTGATTTTGATCTTTTTACTACTTGCTTATAATTGTACGTCAGTTTCAAGCCTGCGAATGTAAGTCTCACCAGTCATGTTGTTGACCCTAACTACGTGTGCATGTGTCAAGTAAACAATGAATGTGAACGTATGTGTGCTAGTACACACCATTTTAACTTTGCGATGGCTATTAACAGAAAATGCATCAATTGCAAGGTCAATTATGTATTCAGGAACCAACATCTTGTTGCAATGTAACAGGCAATTAAATTATGCAACTCATGATCATAGTGGAGATAGACAAAATGATTTCATCCATTCACAAATATTGTCATTATAATTGATTTCCGAGGAAAGCTTGTACATAAATGATTAAAGCGAAGATTCTAGCTAGCAAAAATGGGTGCATGCGTGTATCTACAAGAGATTACGCATGCATCATTCAGGTGGAGGGTGACTACACAACTAAGCACTAAATTAATGCAGAAATTAAATTACAAAGAACACTTATCTACCGAAAATCAGGGCAATGGAGGTGGTGTCCAAAGGTTTGTGGAGCTTGAGGTGGTAGGAAGGAGAAAGAGGGGCGGCCAATGGTGGGTAGGCCGGCCATTGGAGAGGTGGTGGAGAGCTTTCTCTAGCCTTAGGCATGGAGGTGGGAGTGGTGATGGTGATGGAGCTTGTGGATGGAGGTGCATAAGGAATGGAGCTAAGGCTAGATGGCCAGATGGGGTGCATGGTCGTCTAAGAGGGTCATTTTATAGACTCTTAGACTGCTATGGGAGTGGCCCTCTAGAGAATTATAGAATTCTCTAGAAGTGGGCTTAGGTGGAGGCTAGAGAGGTGGAGAGTGGGTCTCCTTAGATCCACTTTCTACGAAGGTAGATTATGGACTCCTTGAAGACTATTTTTAGTCTTCAAGGTGGTGCCACCTTGAAGACTAAAAATAGTCCCACCTTTGGAAGCCACTAGAGAACTCTAGAGGTGGCGGCTAAGTGTGTATGTAGGTGTGTGTGTGAGAGACTATGTGGGTGTGGTTAGGTGGTCTAGGTTGAGTCCTATAGGTCTTGGTGGTTAAGTTTAGGTAGGCTCCTAGAATTAGGACTATGAATCCTAATATTAAGTGAATGTGTAATTAAACTTACCACAAGTTTAACTGAGCGTATGTGTGCCTAATTGAGAGAGAAAATGCCTAATTAGGTCAGGCTTGAGTCAATTGGACTCTCACTGAGTCCAATTGGACTTGTGCTGGTTTCAATCTGAGTTTAATTGAACTCTGAGTTCAATTGACTAGGTGAAGTGTGATTGACTTGATCCAAGTCAATTGGGCTTAGTGAGAACCTAATTAGGTTCTTAGGAGGGTCTTGGGGTGGCGTACTAGGCTTAGGACACCATAATTTAGGTTCCCTAGGGTGTAGAATTGGGTTTAGGGGCTTAAGAAATCAAGATCCAAGCTTGATTTCAAAAATAGGGATTGGAGAGGGCTTCCAGACGTCCAATTAAAGTGTCAGACAACTTATACTCAAAAATTAGAAGTCCAGACCACTTGTCTGGACATCTAATCAGAGGTCAAGGTGGATTCGAGGTTCTGTCTTGGAATTCTACAGAAATTGGACATTTGACACTTTGTCTGGACATCTAATTTTTGCAGACTTGGGTTCTAGGTCTGTAGGTTGTGCCTAAGGGTTCTATACGCCTAATAGCTTATCTGGATGTCCAGATAAGGGTTGGAACTAGGGTTTTAAGGTATCCTAGGATGAAGTGACCGAATCTAAGGGTGTCTAGGGTTTAAGAGGGTCATGAGGGTTATCCTAAGGCTAGGAAAGGTCCTATGTTCTTGATAATTCAACTCTTACATTAAAATTCTACTTAGTGGAGTAGCATACCTCTCCATACATTATTTAGTTCTCTTTATTCCAAGGCTTCTGCTCCAGCTCTGCTATGGCTCTAGCTTCTTCCCTACCTCAGATTCCGCTTCAGCCCATCTCCTGAGCTTCTTATTGCCTACAATCCAAATAATGTACTTAATCAGCACATTATAACATTATTTGATGCATAGCTAAAATAAAGCAATAAAGATGCAAAGTATGCTCATGAATGCATGGATTACACTAAGTTATGCTAAGTTTTAACTTAATTTAGTCCATGAAGACCTATGATTGCCACACAATCACCCAGCAGCCAGTGGAACCGTTTCATGGGGCCTGGGAGTGAATTCAAGAACAGTTGTGGAAGTGTCCACACCACAAGGTGCCTAGATGGCAACTTGTGCATATTTCTATCACGGGTTGAATGATCAACTCTATCATCATGTAAATGCTTCTTGCAGAGATAATTTCCTCAACAAAGATGCAGATAGTGCATATGATTTGTTCAAGGAAATGAGCGAAAACTCCATAAACCACTCCTCCATGGAAACCTTCAACCGATCCCAACAAACTAGATTAAATGCCAATGAGGTCCAAGATTCTTGTTGAAATGTCGGAGGACTACGCTATCAGATTTGGTTTTGAATACCTGTCGTTGTAGTTTGAACAGCGAAAAACTCAGGTTCAACAAATAAAATCTATACCAGAATAGAAATCTTGGGTTAAACTCAGGGAGGCTACGTCAACTAAAATTTGCAATTATATATATATATTTTGTTTTTGTTTAAAGAGCGGAGTAATTACAATGCAATGGAATCAATATAAACAATCAGAGAAAGAGAGAAAGAAAGAGAAAACAACCACTTCAAGTTGCAAAATGTTTGTACATCTAAGAAAGCGAGAAATTACAATAGAAAGCAGGAAAACTATTACAACTAGAAAGCAGGAAAATTCTACTCTAGAAAGTAAGAAAAAGGAATGGGAGAGAGAAGTTATCCTCCTCGACGATCGCTTGGAGGATGAGTTGGATGAGATAATGCCTGGAAGACAAGAAATAGAGTGAAAAGAAGGAGGTCGAGGTAGGAGGAATGGGAATGAGGCAGCACATCGTCGTCATCGTGGGATCCTCTTTCGGAATGGGGGCAAAAAATTGATTTTATCTCTTGAGCAACATCCTGAGTGTGGGACAAGCTTCTCTTGAGCTTTGAAGAGGGAGAGAAGAGAAGGAAGGGATGAGAAATTCTTATGGAGGGGGTCTCCTTTTATAGTTGCAAGGAGTGGGGCCATTTTGGTGATTACAATTTGAAAAACATTAATTCAAGGCCATTAGTGACGGATAAATCTATCACTAAAGGCCTGAACATGGCCTTCATGTTTGCACACCACGCGCCTCCTCACCTCCACGTCGCGCAACACACGCGCACGTCCATGTGCTTACAACCGTCCGATCAAGAGATCAGATGGCTTAAACAATCCCCGCTTGCACCGTGTATCCGCGTGTGATCTCGCGGCAGTGCCACTTGTCTGATCGCACGTGGGCGCTATTGGCCGCTCAGCGCCACACGATCTCCATCACATGACTCCGCTCACCCACGCACCCGCTCTCCCGCTCTCCAATTTGAGGCGCCTACGGCTTCAAAACCACGCCTCACGTTTCTCATAGCGCGCTCGACCAATGCACTGCAGGCGCTTTTGTGTCGTGCGCTTGTTTTGTGCATGCGGCTACGCGACTGTTGGATGAGCATCAACCGGTTGAGATCGAGCGGGCGATTGAAGAAGGAAAGGCAACTGTGGTTTCTTGGGGCTGGTTGGGTGGTGTTGGACCCAAATAGGTTGTTAATATGATGATTTTATCGTTGAAGTGTGTACAATGGTTAACCTAAATCGGACCTAACCATCTCTTTACAATTTTTTTTTTACCTAGCCTATTTGATTTTATCTTGGTCACTTTTAGGCCCAGGGTTGAACTCAGGGAAGTGGGGTTACAAGTCGAGTTTGTACGCCTTTCCTACAACGAGTCTCTTCCTTTCGTTTATTGTGTTTTTGGTGTTTTTTTCTATTTAGATTTTTTTGTTGGTAATCTTTGTCCTTGAGGCACACCATCAAAATTGGGTTCTTGGCTTTGAGCCAAAATAGGGTTCCAAAATGGGTCTTGCTATTCGCAAGGCGGAGTACCTGCAAGTCAAAGATTATCTTTTCTCTTTTATATATTTTTTTATCTTTTTACTAATAGGAAAGCGAAACAGAAATAAAGTAAATACAGTATATATATATAGGTATATATTATGTATATAAAGGGGTGGGGGTGGAGGCGGAGATGGAGTGTAGCACGGTGTCGAGTCGGTCATCGTCTAGAAAGACGCAACCGACAGGACAAAGTGCCGTGTGTAAGGTATAGGATGGATGGTGGAAGATGAATGCGAACACGCTTATTGTACGCGTGTATCAGGGAATATCAGCAACTGGTGCAGATATTCTCGCGATAGCACGTATGATAAATAATGTGAAAATATATCTATATATGTATATATGTAAATATATCTATATGGTTATCTATGGGTATATATATGTATATATATATGTGTGTATATATATATCTATATATGTATGTATAAAAGTATATGTATGTAGCTATATGTATAGATAGATATATGTATAGATGTATATATATATATGTATATGTATGTTTGTATATAATACTATATGGATATATATATATATGTACATATGTATATATAGTTATATAGCTATAAATGTATATATATATATGTGTATATAGACTAATACATATTTATATAATTACTAATATATGAATAGATATATATATAAATATATATATATATATGTACATAAGTATATGTATATATGTAAGTATATATAAGTATATAGATATATGTATATATATATATATGTATACTAATACTTAGTTATATAAATACTAATATATATATATAGATATAGATATAGATATATATATATGTATGTATGTATACTAATACATAAGTATATAGACATAGATATATATATATATGTATGTATGTATACTAATACATAAGGTCGTGCCGCGTAACCGGGAGCTGAAGGTGGTGTGAGTGTGGCCGGCTCGTAGCTGGCGCACGCAGGCTGGCGCGTGAGGGAGAAGGTCTGCGCTGGCCAGTTGCAGGTAGGAGGAAGGTCGCGACAGAGCACGCGGAGAGGGAGTTGGTGTGCACGATGGAGGGCGAGGTCGACGCGGGTGCTGCTGGGGTGCGCGGAGAGGGTTGGTCGGCCGCTGCAATGACGCGCGGTGGCCGGTTGCGGGTGGAAAAGAGAGTGTGACAGAGCGAAGAAGCGAGAAGCGGAGAGGCCTGCAGGCGCGCGCGGAGGCGAGGGCGGCCTGCAGGCTTGTGCGGAATGGGCTGGGGCTACTGCTGCTACTGTGCTGTTGCTACCGCCGAGCTGCGAGCTTCAAACCTTGAAGCTTGCGGCCATAGCTGAAGGTGCTGGAAATGTAAAAAAAATGAGAAAAGAGCCACCGTGCCCACCGGCTCTTTGAAGAGCTGGGCGGTGGTGGTCTCACTGTGGTGGGTGTTCACCACAATGAGTGCTCCTGTCCGTCGGGTGTCTCCAAGGAGCACTGGCGTGTGGACGGAGAGGGAGGAGAGTATGGTGGCCTGGAAGAAGTGCTGGGTGGTTTTTTGTGTGGAAGGACCAGGCTGGTTTCGAAGGTAGAAGCTGCTCCCTTATAAAGAAGGAAGAGGCATGCACAGCCATGGCCTGGCTCTGCATGGGGCTCATGGTCGGGAGAGGTGCCTGCAGCTGCAGGGAGAGGTGAAGCAGGACATGGCGTGAAGAGAAGTTGTTCCATGCAATGCAGTCGCGTGAAGGAAGTCAAAATCAAAAAGAAAAAAAAAATGTAGATGGAAATATTGCGAAGCAGCACTTGAGGAAAACGTGAATTGCGAGGCCATTTTATTCACTCTCCTCCCCTCTTAATTAAATGCATGCATGAATGTATTTTTACAAACGCGATTATGGAACCCTAATATGCATAGGTAATGCTAGGAAATAGCACAAGAAGGCACTATTGCAGGTGTAATTTTGTAGTGCAATCATACCCCCATGCCTATCTTTTGCTAGTCCCTAGCAAAACACATTTTTTTTGTAGTATTTAGAAATGATCTTTAAGCTGAAGATTTTCTTTTGAGGTGACATAGGTGTGTTTATTGTTGGATATTGTGAGAACCAATTGTAGAGAAGACTACCAGTACTTGAAGTCACACATGACAAAGATCATCTCTCGACTAACCAGGACTCTTGATATTTAAACCTTAGGTACGATTTCTAGGACCCAGGAGCTTTTTGCCGTACTCGAGAGCTCAAGAGATTATGGCTTGTGCTTAGTGAAGGATCAAGACTGACCAAATGAACATTCAGACTCAAGCCCAGGGTTTCACGATTCTTTAAGTACAGGTTGGTCCTAGTTTCATCTTGTCTTTTTGGATTGACCCTTAAGAAGATGACAGAAAACTCAACTCCCATTTTCTGACATTTGTGGCTCATAGGAAAATAAGGTATTTGTAACCTACCCTGAAGAACTTCTTGTAGGGCGAAGACTTTACAAACATTTGTGAGATATACTGACTTATTTGCAACCCCTTTTTTTTTCTTTAAACACGTGTCAGTATATCTCTTACAACATTTTTTTGAAGGAGCACACTTTTCTTTCTGGTGGAAGAGTTTCCTTATGGCGGAAAGAGTTTCTCCTAAACACAAGACTAAAACTTGGGATAAAAAGTCTACCTGTGCGCACAGGTAAGGACTCCACCTTCCCTAATGAACACTAGGGTTGGATCTTATGTTCACCTAGTCTTTCCTAATATGTGTAGTGTGAACCAGGTTTACTTAAGCTCTCAAGTAAAAGCAAACCAACGAATCCTGTACTGGTGTCTCAAGTACAAGAATACATCCTTAGCTAGGAGAGATTCCGATCTATCTTACCAATGCTCAAGTGAATTAAGCCGAACCTGAGCGAATCAAGCTTCTGTGGCCAAGAAAGCCTTCAAAACAGAGGTTGAATATCCATAAACACTTATTGTATTTTTGTTTCAACTTTCAGATCATTACTAAACACCATTTATTATTATTATTAAATTATATATATATAGATTTTCTTTTTCCTTTTCTTTTTCTTGCATATTTATAAATAGGTGGGAACTAAATGATACCATAAAATACCCAGATCCTATGGATGCCTATCCACGCCCCCATGCCAAACAATGCTATGTCCTCATATGCATGCAGGGAAAGGTAGAGAAAGGACGAAAGATCGGGTAACGAGAGTTGAGGTGCAGGGTATACAGCAGGGTGGTAGGGTGGGTGGATGGTGGGTGGTGAAAGATCTGGCATTTCTGGGATGAGAATGTCCCAGGCAGAACCGAAAACAAGTCAGAAGGAAGCAGTTGGCCCTCAGATTGGCCAATAAGGGGGGCTTCTTGGATAGATGGATCCAAAAAGGAATAGCCCCAGTGAGTAGTTTGTGGGCTCATGGTCCCGGTGTGGATTTGCAAATCCGCCTGATTTGGCAGGAAAGAAAGGGTAGTCCGATCTTCAAGAGTATGGATCGGCGGTGAGCAGCCCAAATATGACTCAGACCACGAGGTATGGGAAGCGAAGAAAACCTCATCAGAAGTCTGGCCAGGAGAAGGTACGGGACAAGGGAGGGATGGGGGAACGTCACAGTATGTGTTGATCAGGCAGTCATTAGGTAATCCGCAGCAGTCTGAATAGGTCCCAATTAGTCCGATACACGCACTAACGGTCATGTCCTCGTCAGGTGTGTCATCCTCGATGCAATCGCAATCAAAGTTCTTGGCTGCCTTGAATATGTTAAGCTTGATCTTTTCAGATCCAATGGCAATCTCAATACAGCCCAACTCGCAGTCGATAAGGGCACGAGCTGTGGCCAAGAAAGATTGACCAAGGATGAGTAGACAATCAGAAAGTGAGCTAGGAACTTCCATATCTAAAATAAGAAAGTCAACAGGAAAACAGAGACTGTTGACCCTAACCACCACGTCTTCCACCACACCCTTCGGGATTTTGACAGAACGATCTGCCAACTGTAACGTGACAGGGGTGGGTTTCAGATTTCCCAAGGAAAATTTTTCGAGCATGATGGGCGGTATGAGATTTATGGAAGATCCTAGATCAAGCAAGGCACGGTTAAAACTGTAGCCTTGGATGCCATAGGAAATAAGCGGTGTGCCCAGATCTTTCTGCTTCGGTGGTAGGTTTGACAGTATAGCACAACTCGCATGAGGCAAGAGAACCACCGAATTCTTAGTTTTCTTTGACTGTCGCCTGGGTGTAGTGTAGTCTTTGAAAAATCAGGTGACAGTAGGTATGTGGTCGATAGCCTTGAGTAGGGGTACCTTGATTTCTACATCCCTGAACAAATTATGCAGGTTATCAAAGGCCCGCGTATTTTTCTTTTTGCCTTTTGGCTCCCTCAGTAGAGCCTCAAGGAATGGGACTGATTCTGGCAACAATTTGGGTGTATCGTCCTCTCACGAATGCAGAGCACATCCTGAATGAGAGGGTGATGAAGAAGAAGGCGGGCCAGGATCAAGTTGAGGCAGATCGACGGTCTACTTACCACTCCTCGTAGTGATAGCATTAGACGATGCAGGTCCAGTGGGATCATACGGCGGAGGAGGGTTTGCAATGGGGACATAAGAGTGCGGTGCTGTAGCAGGATTAGCCTGAAATCCCGGAGGAATGCTCGGAGCCTACAGAATTTGATGAACCTATCCCTGAGAAGGTTGTACCTGTGGTTGAGGACCACGGGGTATGAAGTTTCATGGGTTTGGAATAGGTTGGGTGGGAAGAGTGCCCTGAGATCGAGTCGCTATGCGTAGTTGACTGATCTCAGCATTCTGCTGCGCCAATTGGTGCTGAAGAGAGGTCATGGTCTCTTTATGGCGCTTTGACATTTCCATCATCATTCGCATCAATTTATCAAGAGGACTTGATGCGTGTTTTGTTTGCGGTACACAAGGGCCTGATGGCGGATTCGCCATAGGATTAGACTGGGTCCTTGGGATGACAGGTGCGGACGGTCACATTGGTCCACTCGCGGGGTTTTGGCGCTGCGGGTTGTTGGACCACACAAAATTTGGATGATTTCTCCACCCTGGGTTATACGTGGCAGAGAACAGGTTGTTCCCCAGGGCGCAAGCGTCTTCTATGCTAAAAGACGTGTCCGCATGTAAATATGCGTCCGAGCACACAGAGGCTTGGTCCTCCGTGTCGAAATACTGGCTCGCAGAAGCCAGTTCCACATGACTTACCGAGTTGCTCAGCGTGACACTCGGTAAGGAAGGTCTAACGGGGTTTCTCAGGATAAGCCTGGTGTTGGAAGAATTGGCATTGTGACGAAGTGGTGAGGTGGGGGTGTTTGCCATGTTTGTGGAGGAGGAGGACGATTGGGCTCCTTTTCTAAATTTATCAGGCAATTCAAATAGTTCAGGGTTTTTTGACCTCCTCCCAAACATGCACTACCGCAGGAAGAGTTGGGGAGATGAGAAGGGAAAAGAGATGAGAGAAATGACGCCGCAAAGGTACACTTGATGACAAATCAATACAATCAAATTCCTAACCTCTACAGTGTGCCCTTAGACCTAAAGATCTAAGTTACCTGCTATCACGGACTACGGAACCGAATGCGAGCACCGCGGAACCACCAAGCCAGATTGAAAGGCCGTTTGCCCCAGTCTTAGACACCCGATAGCACAGGAGAACTCTCACCAGCACGTAGACGCTACACGCAGGTAGTTAGACCTCCAATCCTTAAGAAGGGTCAAGTTACTACCAGTTTTAGTTAGAGGCTTAGGGTCAAGTGCTTTTGGATTGTGAAGGGCATTGTTTACGGGTAATGCCCAAGTGATTGTTTTTTGGAGTGTGTAAAACAAGCATGCAATGGGGAAATCTCCACGAATTGAAGTTTTTAATTGGTGAATGGTTTGTAGAGTTCAGCCTTAAGTAGTATGAATTTTAGGATTTCGCTGAATTACCAATTCAACCAATCTCCGGGTTTTTGAGAGAATACAGGCTTTCTTCTAAGCCCATCAAACCCTTCTTCAATATCAGTTGGTTAATGCATGCTAAAATGCAATGGGCTACCCTAAATGGAGATTTCTTTGTGTGGATGCACGAATCAATTTTATATTAGTGTGAAAGGGAGCCAAAGCACTTCAATTCAAGTGCTCCCAATCACCAAAAAGATGTCCACACAAGGCTCAACCAAAAGATAAAGAAAATCAATTTGTTGGGGTTGAAATATTCGAGATCGAATCTTAGGCAAGTTGAAAAGTCATGGTGGGGTTGGACTTTACTCAATTCCAAGTCTCCCCACCAAAAAGGTGATCCCAAATTGTAGATAAGTGAGGCAAAAAGGGTGCAATCAATCTTTTTATGTTTGCCTCAAAGAATACTTCACACGGCAAAAAATTCAAGAATCAAGATTTTTGGATTTTCGCTATGCGAAGTAGGGTGGGAAATCCCGGGGTGGTGGAAGTAAGGGCAATCAATCAAACAAGTGAATTTTAATCCACTTGTCCCAAGAGATCCCAAGAAGTTTTTCTAGTTATTTAGCTTTGCAGTTTTTTTTTTTTATTAAGGTGACAAGTTAACCCTAGTTGCTAACAAAAGAAGACCTACTTGTTCGGCAACGTGTGCGAAGCTCCAATGCGGTGTCTGCATCTTCATTCTCTCATTCCCGCCCTGGATCTGCTCATGTCTTCAACTTCGTTTGCCTGCCTTCTCCTTGCACCAGGTTCACCTGCACACCAAAAATAGAGATACCCGTGAAGAGAAGGGTGTGAGAAGAGAAAAAATTATAGGAATGGAGTAAAAACTTTCTTGAAGGAGCACTTCCCTGGCAACGGCGCCAGAAAAGGTATGGTGTCGGACCCGAATAGGTTGTTAATATGATGATTTTATCGTTAAAGTGTGTATAGTGGTTAACCTAAATCGGACCTAACCATCTCTTTACAAAAATTTTTTTTTTTACTTGGCCTATTTGATTTTATCTTGGTCACTTTTAGGCCCAGGGTCAAACTCAGTGAAGTGGGGTTACAAGTCGAGTTTCTACGCCTTTCCTACAACGAGTCTCTTCCTTTCGTTTATTGTGTTTTTGGTGTTTTTTTCTATTTAGATTTTTTCTTTGGTAATCTTTGTCCTTGAGGCACACCCTCAAAATTAGGTTCTTGGCTTCGAGCCAAAATAGGGTTCCAAAACAGGTCATGCTATTCGCAAGATGGAGTACCTGCAAGTCAAAGATATCTTTTCACTTTTATATATTTTTTTATCCTTTTACTAACAGGAAAGCAAAACAGAAATAAAGTAAATAAAGTATATATATAGGTATATATTATGTATATAAAGGGGTGGGGGTTTAGGCAGAGATGGAGTGTAGCACGGTGTCGAGTCGGTCGTCATCTAGAAAGACGCAACTGACAGGACGAAGCGCCGCGTGTAAGGTGTAGGATGGATGGTGGAAGATGAATGCGAACACGCTTTTTGTATGCGCGTATCAGGGAATATCAGCAACTGGTGCAGATATTCCTACGATACCACGTATGGTAAATAATGTGAAAATAGATCTATATATGTAAATATATCTATATGTATAGATAGATATATGTATAGATGTATATATATATATATGTTTGTATGTATGTATATAATACTATATGGATATATATATATATCTATGTATATATATGTATATGTAGCTAGATATGTATATATATGTATATATGTATATATAGTTATATAGCTATATATGTATATATGTATATATATATATATATATATAGGCATAAGTATATGTGTATATATATGTATATATATGTATATATAAGTTTATAGGTGTATATAAATATATATGTGTATATAGACTAATACATATTTATATAAGTACTAATATATGTATAGATATATGTATAAATATATATATATATATGTATATAAGTATATGTATATATGTAAGTATATATGTATATATATAAGTATATAGATATATGTATATATATATATGTATACTAATACTTAGTTATATAAATACTAATATATTTACATAGATATATAAATATATATATATATATGTATATGTATATAAGTATATGTATATATGTATATATATATAAGTATATAGATATATGTGTATATATATATGTATGTATGTATACTAATACATAACTATATAGGTACTACTATATGTATAAATATAAGTATATACATATATATGTATATATATGTGTATATAATAGTGTATAGGTGTGTGTGTGTGTGCGGAAGTGTGAGTGTATGTGTGTGTGAGCATCGGTGAAGAGAGTGTTGTGAGAGAGAGTGAGAAGAGAGAGAAAGATAGAGAGTGGGAGAGAGAGCAGCCTCACTGTTGGAGACGAGGGTGCTGTTAAGGCATCTGGGCTTCAGGGTCGACGTCTGACCCACGCGCGCACGCGTAGGCGCGTATACGTGCAGAGAGGAGCACGCATGTAGGAGAGTTGGCGCGGAGAGGACCCAGCGCCCAGCATTGCGCGGAGTGGCTGGAACAGGCGCTCGCAGGTGTTGGCGAAGGGAGTGCGCGACGCAGACGGGTGCGGGTGACACAGACGTGCGGGCGTGTGCAGGCGATGCGGGGCGAGATGCGCTTGCGGGCAATCGGCTGTAGTGGCGCGCTGGGTGATCGGTAAAGTGAGAAGCTCACCAGTCACTCCACTGTAGCCACAGTGTCGCGCAGAGTCGCGTGAATAGTGGCTACAGTGTATGGCCGCGCCGCGTGAACTGGTGCTGCAGGTGGTGTGAGTGTGGCCGACTCGCGGTTGGCGCGTGCAGGATAGCATGCGAGGGAGAAGGTCTGCGCCGGCCGGTTGCAGGTGGGCGTAAGGTCACGACAGAGAGCGCGGAGAGGGAGTTGGCATGCGTGATGGAGGGCGAGGGCGACACGGGCACTGCTGGGGTGTGCGGGGAGGGTTGGCCGGCCGCTGCAGTGACTCGTGGTGGCCGATTGCGGGCGGAAGAGAGAGTGCAACAAAGCGAAGAAGCGGGAGGCGGAGAGGCTTGCAGGCACGCGAGGAGGCGAGGGCGGCCTGCAGTCTTGCGCGGAATGGGCTGGGGCTACTGCTGCTACTGTGCTGTTGCTGCTGCTGCAGCCGAGGTGCGAGCTTCAAGCCTTGAAGCTTGCGGCCATGGCTGAAGGTGCTGGAAACGTAAGAAAATCAGAAAAGAGCCACCACGCCCACCGGCTCTTAGAAGAGCTGGGCGGTGGTGGTCTCACTGTGGTGGGTGTTCACCACAGTGAGGGCTCCTGTCTGCCGGGTGTCTTCGAGGAGGGCCGACGTGTGGAGGGAGAGGGAGGAGAGTACGATGGCTTGGAAGAAGTGCTGGGTGGTTTTTTGTGTGGAAGGACCAGGCAGGTTTTGAAGGTAGAAGCCGCTCCCTTATAAAGAAGGAAGAGGCATGCATAGCCATGCCCTGGCTATGCATGGTTGTGCATGGAGCTCATGGAAGGGAGAGGTGCTTGCGGCTGCAAGGAGAGGTGAAGCAGGACATGGTGTGAAGAGAAGTTGGTCCATGCAATGCAGCTGCGGGAAGGAAGTCAAAATCAAAAAGAAATAAAAAATGGAGATGGAAATATTGCGAAGCAGCACTTAAGGAAAACGTGAATTGCGAGGCCATTTTATTCACTCTCCTCCCCTCTTAATTAAATGCATGCATGCATGTATTTTTACAAATGCGATTATGGAACCCTAATATGCATAGGTAATGCTAGGAAATAGCACAAGAAGACACTATTGCAGGTGTATTTTTGCAGTGCAATCATTGGGCAACTGAGATTGCATCACGTGGCGCCATCTTGGCTGTCCATCTTCTGAGTATTGTGGATGGTGTTGCGGGTGTCAGATTGGATCGATTTTCACGCTGTTAGGCTACGATCGTCGATCCGAATCCATCCATGCGGTTGGATTTATCATCTGAGGTGCGGATTAACACCATCTTGACCCTTGATCTTTAGGGTTCCTCGATCTCTATCCGGTGCTACGGATGTCTGATTAGGGCGATCTTGGAGTCATTGAACTCCAATCGTTGCTCTGATCAGATCCATACAATTGGATCTTCGATCCGAGGCCCTGATAAAAAATCACCCTATCCCTGACCATAAAAAGGAGATAATTACTATAGAATTTATTCACTTTGATCTAAATGCATGATTATGCATGTTATGCACTATTTACAATGTATGATGCTAATGTGACACTAAGAAATACATTAATAGACATTTTAGGTTAATCCGATGTATGCACATCACACCCCCATGCCTATCTTTTGCTAGTCCCTAGCAAAAACTACTTGATATTTATAAAAGAATTAGGTTGGATCACTTAGGCATAAGTTATTTTCAACATTAAGAAATTTTTTACTCAGAGTCTGAACTTTCAAAGACACAACAGCGCCCGGGTATTTGCCAAAATGCAGACCGCCTCAAGCCCTTGCCTTATTTAAAGAAAAATTTATTTTTCACTTTTTCTTCTTTCCTAATTTTTTTGGATTTTTTAGTTTAGGGTTAAAGAGTGGCTTTCTACGGCCATTTAACCTACCCAAGATTTGATGAGAACCCTAAGTTCTAAGCATCTTATTATGAATGTGATAGACTCGTTGATCGGCAATTAGAACAGACTTCAGGTTTCTATGCCTCAAGGTGACCTTAAAAAAAGAGTTTTGCCTAAAGGTGTATATGTACGACCGGTAGCTTTCTCCCTACTTTTATTTTTATGGGGTCAACACAAGGGTGAATCCAGTGTATATCTCCCCGATTTATTCTACTTCTCCGCTTCTTCCTAAGTGTTTTGGGAATTTTTAATGCATTTCTTGAGCTGGGTTCTGGACAACTGGTCAATGAGCTGTTACCACCGACAACTTGCTAGCCATACTCGTGCACTGAAGTGTGGCTTATTTCTTTTGTTTTCTTTTTTTCTTTTCTCCTTTTCTTTTTTTTTTTTTTTTTAAGTAGGTGGCTTCCTTGGTCTAAGATTTACCTAAAAGTGGTAAGAAGATAATTGTCCAGTAACTGAGCTCTGGACAACCTACCTATGGGCTGTTACCCACGATAACTTGCTAGCCATATCACCTTAGAAGGTTCATTAGCTACCCAATTTCTATTAAAATCGCCGATCGACAAGTCAATAAAAAGATAGTGTGTAGATGCTTTAGACTTAAAGTTCCCTCAAGTCAGAGGGCGGGTTGATAAGTCGTGCACTTATCACCCAAACTTATTTAATCTCATTACAATAGAATTCAAGATGGCGAGGACTTGAAAAACAAATCCACATTTTAGTGGATACCCGGGCTGATTAAGCCCAAAGACCTGAAGGGTCATTGTGTTCAGACCCTAATGTAATATTTCCTAAGATTGAAAAGTCCTAATGTCCAAGTATTCCTTGCTAATTCAAATTTTCTTTTATGTATATATAAGAAGAGAAATAGAATTTACAAGAATTTCATAGAGCTAAAAAAATGATTCAAAAATGAATCCACCCCCTATGCCTAGCTGATGCAATGTCCACATTGAGAAAAAGAGACATGAAAAGAAGGGTAGAGTACGAAAGATATCACCTGAATATGAAACTTGGGTCAGCTCTGAGTCATATGTACAACTGCTGAGTTTAATGCCTTCAGCTAGGCGAAGTCCAGCCAAAGAAATCACAACATGGCTAGAGCAATCGTGTCTGAGACAAGTTCTGGAAGAGTACGGTCAATAACAGGCTTTAGTCGTTGGTCGTTGACTTTGAATGAATTACCTGTCTTCAGGTCAGAGATCTGAATGGCTCCATTTGGAAAAATCTGGTTGATAATGAACGAGCCATTCCATTTCTACCTAAGTTTGCCAGGAAAAGGCTTAAGTCGAGAATCGAATAACCAGACCTTCTATTTCGGCTCAAAGCTCTTGTGGGAAATCAATTGGTTTTGTAGATCTTTGGTCCGAGCCTTGTAGATCTTGGCATTCTCATATGCATCATTTCTAAGCTCCTCCAACTCAGATAGTTGGAGTTTCCTGGTCTTCCCGGCTAAACTCAGATCTAGATTACACTACTTGATTGCCTAGAATGCCCTATGTTCAATCTCTACGGGTAAATGGCATGCCTTTCCATGCACCACACAAACGGAGACATGCTGATGGGCATTTTATATGCCGTACGGTAGGCCCAAAGAGCATCCTCAAGTTTTTGAGTCCAATCTTTGCGATCAGGCCTAACCATTTTCTGCAGAATATTCTTGATTTCCCGATTGGAGATCTCGGCCTATCCATTCGTTTGAGGATGGTAAGGTGTAGAGATTCGGTGATTAACCTCGTATTTAGCCAACAAATTATGGAACTGGGCATTAGTGAAATGAGTGCCACCATCACTGATGATGGCCCCCAGAATCCCGAACCTGCTGAAGATGTTCTTCTTGACAAAATCGATGACCACCTTGTGGTCATTGGTTTGGGTGGGAATTGCCTCAATCCATTTGGACATGTAATCAATAGCGACGAGAATGTACTGATGTCCAAATGAAGGAAGGAAGGGTCCCATGAAATCGATGCCTCAAACGTCAAAGATTTTGACAGGAAGGATTGGGTTTAGGGGCATCATATCTCTCTTAGTTATGCTCCCGAGTACTTGGCATCGGGAACATGACCTTGAGAAATCCTAGGTATCCTTGATTAAAGATGGCCAATAGAATCCAGATTGAAAATTTTTGGAACCGTCTTTTTCCCGGAGAAATGTCCACCACACACAAATGCATGCAGAACTCAAGTATACTGTTGAATTTGTTCTCTGAAACACATCGGTGAATAATCTGATCAACACCAATGCGGTATAGTTCAGGGTCCTCCCAGAAGTAGTATTTGGACTCAGATTTGAGTCTATCCCGTTGTTGCTTGGTCCAATCCTGGGGGATTTGACCAACGGCCAAATAATTAACAATGTCAGCAAACCACAGGGTTTGGATGCCTGAAACTGTAAGGATGGTTTCATCCGGAAAAGTATCAGCAATCGGGATGTCCGGATGAGAAGAATCACTCAGAAGTCTCGACAAATGATCCGCCACCATATTCTGTACCCCGGATTTATCCTTAATTTCAAGATCAAATTCTTGAAGTAGAAGAATCCAATGAATAAGCCAGGGTTGGGCATCCTTTTTAGCCAAGAGATGTCTCAAGGCCGAGTGGTCGATATACATAATGACATGAGATCCTACGAGATAAGCCCTGAACTTTTCCAAAGCAAATACTATGTTTAGTATTTCCTTCTTAGTAATAATGTAATTCCTCTGGGCCTCGTCTAGAGTTTTACTAGCGTAGTAGATGATAGAGGGCTTCCTATCAACTTTCCGACCCAAAACAGCCCCAACCACGTAATCAAAAGCGTCGGACATGGTCTCAAAAGGGGCAGTCCAAACCGGTGGTTGCAGCACCGGTGCACAAGTGACTGTTGTTTTATGAAAATCAAATGCCTTACGACATGATTCGTCAAAATCAAATGGTGTTTCTTTGGCAAGAAGATTGCTCAGAGGATGAGCAACCTTCGAAAAGTCCTTGATGAATCTTCTGTAAAATCCCACATGACCAAGAAATGGTCGAATTTGTTTAACTCATAATTTGGCATGAGTCGCACAATGTACGTGCACGTCCTCGCGGTTACAGCCGTCCGATCAAGAGATTGGACGCTTAAACAATCCCCACTCATGCCACGTGCCCACGTGTGATCTCACGTCTGCACCGCACGCTTGATCGCACGTGGGTGCTATCGGCCGCTTAGCGCTGCACGATCTCCATCGCACGACTTCGCTCGCCCGTGCACCCACTCGCACACTCCCCAATTTGAGGTGCCTGCAGCTTCGAACACGTGCCTCGCTTTTTGGATAGAGCGCTCGACCAATGCAATGCAGGCGCTTTTGTGTCACACACTTGTTTTGTGCGCGCGGCTTCGCGACTATTGGATGAGCATCCAATGGTCGAGATCGAGCGAGCAGGTGAAGAAGGAAAGGCAACTGTGGTTTCTTAGGGTCGGTTGGGAGGCTGAGATGGCAACACATGGTGCCATCTTGGCCGTCCATCTTCTGAGTATTGTTGATGGTGCCACGAATGTCAGATTGGATCAATTTTCACGTTGTTAGGCTATGATTGTCGATCCGAATCCATCCGTGTGGTTGGTTTTGTCGTATGATGTGCGGATTAACACCATCTTAGCCGTTGATCTTTATGGTTCCTCGATCTCTATCTGGTGCTATGGATGTCTAATTAGGGTGATCTTGGAGTCTTTGAACTCCAATCGTCACCTTGATCAGATCCGTATAGTTGGATCTTCGATCCGAGGCCCCGATAAAAAATCACCCTGTCCCTGACCATAAAAAGGAGACAATTATTATACAATTTATACACTTTGATCTAAATGCATGATTATGCATGTTATGCACTATTTACAATGTATGATGCTAATGTGACACTAAGAACATGCATTAATAGACATTTTAGATTAATCAGATATATGCACATCAATTCTCATACATTTGATATGGAATTGATCTGCAATAAATTAGATAAGGTGGATCTGGTTGCTAAACGAATGGAAGAGTCGATATCTGGAGACTCTAATACTTCTAGATCCTCTTAATCCCAGAGCTGGGGATTCTATTCCTTGTAAGCTTCTACGGGATGGGAGTTTGTAAACCAACTCGAGTTGGCTTGACCCTCGAGCCAGCACCTCTCAGAACCTTATGGGTTACAAACTGGGGCCTTTGATCTCAATTTTTCTAATCCTTCTTACTCTTCATCCTCATCTTATGAGGAAGTTTATGCTATACAAGAGGATGCTAGGTACAACCCTTGCTCGAACTCCTATAATTTTGGTTGGAAAAATCACCCTAACTTCTCTTGGAAGGATGAAGGGTGTTTATCACTCTAAATCAAGTTTTAAGAATATTGCATTGTAATATAGCTGAAAAAGCGTTCAAAACAAATACAATTTTATTACTTGAATTTTAAAGTCCGAGGTCGAACAAGGGAGAAAATTGGGGTTTCGAAATCAAGATCACAACTTAGAATTTAAAAGAATATGCAATAATATCAATGTCACAGTGCAAAAAGATTGGAGGAAATGTAAGCACAAAATATTTAAGAAACCAATGTATATATGAATGAAGCTCAAAATTGGATGTCTGATTTGTGAATCAGGCACCTTAAAATGATGATGCTACAGTGCTTGGCTCTTTCTTTCTTCTGCTTCTTCTCCTGTTCTTCTTTCTTTGTCTCTGCCGGCTGCCTCTAATTTCTCTCTTCTTCATCTTCCTTCTTCTCTGTTCTTTGGCTTCTTCTTTAGCTTTCCTGCCTTAGCCTTTCTCTTCCTCTGCCTTCTTCTCTTCCTTTGAATTCTTTTCTCTCTCTGCTGGCTACCTTCAGCTTCTTCTTCCTTCAGTTTCCTCCACTTTTCTTTCTCTGCCTTCCTTGCCTTCCTCTCTTTGGCTTTAGCTTCTTCCTTCTACTGCAACCCTTCTACTTTTTCTTGCTTAGCTTCTCTCTGGCCTTATCTCCTTCCTCTTACTTTGGCTTCAGTTCTCTTCCTCTACAGAGAAAAACCTATCCCCTACCCGTGAGATCACTCTTCTCCCTTTTCTCTCTTAGGTTCGCTCTCCCAGAGCTACGCTTCTCAGGTAATTGGGTCAGGTACGCACCCGGACCAGGCCCATTGGCGTGCGGTGGTGGGTGAGGTTGCGCTAGTTGGGTCAGGTCACCAGGTCCGCAGGGCGTGGTCGCGGATGAGGCAGTCGGGTCAGGTGAGAAAGGGACCTCACCCCGTGAGTTGGTGGCAAAGAGCCTATGGCAAGAATTCAAATTATGCAGGTGTAGTGCTCCAAATCTTTTCAAGGTGGGACTATCTTCCCACCCCCTTCACGCGTGCCTGTAGCAGAGGGGCTCCTTCGATTGCACCTACAGCTACAGCCCTCGGCACCAATTGGATGCCTAGAGATGTTCACGAAGTCTTTCCGGGCAACTTGGGACTGTGACCTAGAGTGGGGATGGCCTGGAGCAACTTGCAAGCAAGCTTCAAGCTCGACGTCAATGGCAGAGAGCTCCTAGACCTGAAACCACCACAACGGCCTTGCAGCCACATTAAAAGGCTCAGGGAGCTTCGCCAAGGTGCGATGAGTGTGCAGAGGTGGTCGGCATGGCGTGAGAAAGCCTGAGGGAGAGTACATAAGGCACACAGTGGCATGTGTGTGGCTGTGTTCGGGGGTGTGTTTCGGTGAGTGGTAGAGTGATATGAGTGGGGGGTTTTGATCAGGGTATCGAGGTGGTGCTTATGGACTAGTCAACAAGGAGGGAGGTGGTCAGTCGAGGTGGAGCGAACTCATCAGAGTTGGTGGCCGGAGGTGAAGGGGATGATGGTAGTGGAGTGCGGCAGTAGTCGGTTGAGGAAATAAAGAAGGGGGAAAGGGAGTAGAGGGTGAGAGGAACTTATCTAGCGGTGAAGAGACGAAGGGTGAGATAGAGATGGCATCTAGCTCATATTGTCGACGTCGGAGACGAAGGTGCTCAGTGAGGATGGTCGACGAGGACGAAGAGGATGCAGGAGCGTCGACGGGTGCTGCGCGATGCAGACGAGCGTAAGGGAAAGGAACCTGCCACCAGAATTGTGGCTAGGTGGCGAGAGAGAGTAGGAGAGGTCGTCGGAGCTTGATGAGCGAGTCGATCGGAGGAGAGATGAAATTGAGGAGGTTCTCCCACTGATTTCAAGCTTAGGAGATGCAGGGCGAACTGGGGTGCCTTAAATAGGCCGTGGAGGTTGATTTTGTGCTTGGAAGCCAAGCTTCCAAGCAAGGTAAGGTCGCTGGCAATGGCAACTCGAAAGAAACCTGAATCTCTCATGCGTTTGCATGAGAGATTGGGTACCAAGTAAGGCCTCAAATTGGGTTCACATTGGAGGGGATTTCTTAGAGAATCTCCCTTCTAATTTTGAAGGAAATTCTCTGAGAGATCAGGGAGAAATCTCCTTCTCAAGTTCGCCGAAGTATAATTCCCTCAAGTATAATGGTAGAGGGACCTAATTGCAAAGAACGATTGTTGAACGAATACGAATGGCTACGCCAACGTTTTCCATTTTTGAAAACCTGTCATTGTAGTTCGAAAGCGAAGAATTCATGTTCAATAAATAAAATTTATATCGAAATGAAAATTTCGGGTAGAACATAGGGAGGCGGACGTTTGATTTAAAAACTACACGTTTCTTTTTATTTGTCACAAAATAATTTAATTTAAAACTATCTAATTATTTACAATAAATAGAAGAGAGAGAGAGTAAGAGAGAAAGAGAATATTACACAGAGAAATCAAAATGAGATGTAGAATAAACAAGGAATTTTTCATTAAGGAGATTGTTCATTTCACTCTTACAACTACAAAGCATAAAATAATTACTCTAGAAAGCGATAAATTGACTCTAGAAAGCATTAAAAGAATGGAGAGAGAAATGTCCTTCTAGACGATTGCTTGGAGGACGAACAAAACTACACTAGAAAGCAATAAATCTATACTAGAAAGTAGTAAAAAGAATAGGGAGAGAGAAATCCTCCTCGACGGTTGCTTGGAGGACGAGCCGGACGGGATGACGCCGAGACGAAGGGGAACAAAGCAGGGTGAAGGAGGATGAAGCAGAAGAACGGGAACGAAGCAGCACGCCGTCGTCGTCGCGGGATCCACTTCCGAAGGGGAACGAAAATTGGACTTTATCTCGCGAGAAGCATCCCGGGTGTGGGACAAGCTTCTCTTGAGCTTTGGAGGGGTAGAGAGGAGAAGGAAGGCATGAAAATTTCATATGGAGGGGGTCTCCTTTTATAGTTGCAAGGAGTGGGGGCAAAATGGACATTACAACTTCAAAATAATAAATAAGGGGTCTTTAGTGACGGATAAAACCGTCGCTAAAGCCTCCTTCGTGGCCGTCGTGGGCGGCTCGCGCGCGCAACTCCTGCGCACGTCTGCTGGTTCTTAGCCGTCCGGTCGCGAGATCGGACGGCTTAGATCGTGCTTCACCCGCTGCAGCCCGCCTGGCGCGTCAGATTGCGCTTCCGCGCCGCGCGTTCAATCGCGCGTTGGCGCTATCGGGCGCACACGGCCGTCCGATATCCATCTGAAGCTCCACGCGCCTGCTTGCTTGTGTCCAATTTGAGGCTCGCGGGACTCGATCCCGCGACGTCTGCTTCGCCCGCGGCTGCGTCACCGCTGCGGTATGCCTTCGAAATGGTCGCGCGGATGAATTAGCCAGCCGCATCCACAGTCGTTGGATCTTGATCCAACGGCGGAGAATCGACGCGCTGATTGAAGAAGAAAAGGTGCGGCAGTGCTGGAGGCCATTTGGGCAGCTGAGATGGTGCCACGTGGCACCATCTTGGCCGTCTATCTTCTGGAAGTTGTGGATGGTGCCACGGATGTCGGATTGACTCGATTTTTGTGTCGTTGGGCTGCGATCGTCAATCCAAATTCATCCGTGCAGTTGGATTTTTCATCTGAAGTGCGGATTTTCACAATCCTGGCCCTTGATCTTCTAGGGTTCCCCAGTCACTATCTGATGCTACGGATGCCTGATTAGGGCGATCTTGGAGTCGTTGAACTCCAATCGTCGCCCTGATCACATCCATACGGCTGGATCTTTGATCCAAGGCCTCGATAAAATGTTTGCCCTGTCCAAGCACATAAAAGGAGACAATTAACCTCCATTTCATTCAAACTACTCTAAATGCAAGATAATGCATGTTATGCAATATTTATATCATTAAATGCAATCTTATGCTTAAGAACATGCATAAATAGACATTTTAAGTAGTGTAAATGTGTTTACATCAACGATGAAGAAGCTTGGGGGTCAAATGTAAAGGTTTTTGAAAGATAAGGGTAGAAATGTAATTAGGTTGGACCTATTTGTAGAGTGGGTCAAGATCAGTTCCCCTTAGGTTCAAATTTTGGCACAAACCTATTTTGGACCTAATAAATCCAATGGTGAGGTTGGATTTTGGGTTTGACTACGTTCAACTGGGTAATTTATGCAAAAACCCAATTTAAGGCAAATATTTGTCTGAGACCCCATTCTAGGTCAAAATGGGTTCCAATGGCCAAATTGAGAGTCCTAAACCCTAGAGAATATTTTTATATGATTTTTAGAGTATTTAGGTGAATTTTATCCTAACCAAAACCTTATTTAATCAAGTAGGTTTGTTTTAGGGTTATAAGAAATCATTTAATTCCCAGAACTCACACGAACCCTTTTCTATCTGATTAAACCCACTTGTTATCTTGTTAAGACTATTTAACCTATGTATGGCCCTTGAGAAAACTTGTTGTACTGCAATGGTAAAATTGCAGTTGTAACCCTTGTTTCTTGCTTTTCTCCCATAAAGGTTATCCAATGAATTAGGACCTCCAATTGTTTATGTAGGAGCTTTTGTTCTCTTCTGTGGGTCAAAATGGGCTAGTTAGGGCTTATGATGGTGTTCCCATCATACCCCCATGCCTAGCTTTTGCTAGTCCCTTAGCAAAATTTTAAGGTTTTAACTTTGATTCTAGACCATGAGTTCCTTTGTTGTTCACAAACTATGATGTGTGCCCTTTCTTTTGTAGATTAGGTTAGAATGCCGATAGTAGACCTAGAGGTACTCAAGTATCAACCAAGATCCAGACTTGACCAGCTCTAGCCTCAATCTACTGCGAAGGTTTTTAAGGTCCACAGGAACTATCCTAAGGTTTGTTGGACTCCGCAGTTAAAGCACCCATGCTTGTAACATATTTTAGCCTCGGTTCAGTTTGTAGTGCATTTTTGTAAGAGAGAGTCAGACGACTTTCTTTGTTTGGAGAGTTTTCTCTCTCTTTTCTTTTTATTTCTAGCTTCAGATTGGCTTCTTAACACGGTCTGTATCGGATTCCTAGTCCCATCATCAATCCTCGAAGGGTCCTTGGTAATCGATGCATCGTGATAGCACTGCCCATGGCAACCCCCAGAACCCTGGATTTTGAGATAATCCCGCCCATGGCATTCTGTAGCTAAATTCAAGCCCTGGCAATCGACATTTCACGATAATGCCGCCTATGGTATCTGAACCAGTGCAGGGTGCTTACATGCCCCCAGTAGGATATGTAAATATCCTTGGAGACAAGCACCGAGGAGATGATATGTTATTGCTCATCTTCGAGGGGAATTTCCCACCTTTCCGTGCTGACTCATCCAAATCAACTTATGTTGATCGGCTGCTCCTAATCTAGGTGACATTTTCAAAATAATTAAACGCATTTGCATGATTTTGATACTTATGCGCACTGAACCAAACTATGTGTGGATTGGGGTGCTTAGGTTACTGAGTCCCACAAACCAGAGGTCAGTTAACGAGGCCTAATACTCCCTAAGTCTTAGACCTAATACTTAAGCTTTGCATTTTCCCCAACTTCTTGAGGATTATCCTGATCTTAGCGGATACTTGAATTTTTAAGCCTAGGAGCCTAGCCCAAGAGGCCTAAGATCAGCATTCCTGTTAATCTCTTCTGTGTTTCATTAGCACTTTTTTTTCTTTCATTTTCTTTTTCTTGATATGGTCAAGAAGTCAGTTAATCCCTTAATTTCTTACTAATGACTATATCTTCTTTTTCTTTTCATTTTGGGCTCCTTTTTTTTGACATTTTTCACTTTTCCACTTTTCCTCCTCACGATTTGTATGGCCTCAAAATTTTCTCTCCCCTCAGAATTTTTTTTTTATTCTTTTTAAAGAATTTTTTCATTTTTTTGGTATTGATGAAACCTTTTCTTGTGAGATGATTTTCACAGTGTTTTGCACTTTCATACCCCTATGCCTATGCTTTGCAATGTCCCCATTGTAAATTAGATGGGTTTGAGTTCAGCTTAGATCATTCATTAGAATAGGTTTTAGGTGGGTGAATGGGTCGAGGTGACTGTTGTGGATGATTTCAAAACTCGGGTACGGGTACCTAAGGTGGGGTCGGATGTTCTAATGGATGAACCCTAAAATGCAATATGAATTCAGCATAGGAATGTCAAGAAAGGTTTCAGGTTTTTTCAAAAATGATGGGTTGCCTCCCGTTAAGCGTTGAGTTTTACACCATCGGCTGGGTGCAATGAGCTCAGGGAGAATGGAGGGTAAAGGATGTCCCAGCCAAATTTGTATCAATAGGGTCAATGAACGATTTGAGTCTCTGACCGTTCACGATGAAATGTTCTGAATCGTGGCTGAGTGGACTGATCTCGATGGCTCCATTTCCAAAGATTTGTCGGATGACGTAAGGTTCGATCCATTTTGATCATAGTTTTCCTGGGAACAGTTTGAGCTTGGCATCAAAGAGTTGGACTTTTTGACCAGGATGAAAGATCTTTCTGGATATATGCTTGCTATGAAAAGCCTTAACTTGCCCTTTCTAAATTTGTGAGTTCTCATATGCGTTGTGACGTAATTCATCGATCTTGCTCATTTGATGCTTTCTGTGGGTTCCTACCTTAAAAAGATCTAGATTGCAGTTCCGTACTGCCCAATAGGCTTTGTGCTCCAATTCGACAGGGAGGTGACATGCCTTCCCGTACACTAATCTGAAGGGAGACATACCTAATTGGGTTATGTGCGCGGTCCTATAAGCCGACAAAGCTTCCGGAAGTCGGGATGACCAGTTTTTCCTATTAGGTCGAATAGTAACCTGGAGGATTTTCTTGATCTCCCGATTTGATAGCTCAGCTAGACCATTAGTTTAGGGGTGGTAAGGAGTAGAGATTCGGTGTGACACCCCGTATTTGGTCATCAATGACCTGAACTGAGCGTTAGTGAAATGAGTCCCTCCATCAGAGATTATAGCACGTGGAATCCCGAACCGCAAAATGATATTCTGACGAATGAATTTGATAACCACCTTATGATCATTGGTTCGGGTCGGAATGGCTTCGATCCATTTGGACACGTAGTCAACAGCGAGTAGAATGTACTCAAAGCCATCCGAAACAGGAAAGGGTCCCATAAAATCAATCCCCACATGTTGAAGATTTCGTATACGAGAATCCACTGTAAGGGCATCATATCACGATGGCTCATGTTGCCTAAGGTCTGGCAACGAGTGCATGCCATACAGTGATTGTATCTGTCTTTGAAAATTGTGGGCCAATAGAAGCCGCACTGGAGGACTTTTCCTGTAGTTTTATGACCTGAGAAGTGTCCACCGCAAGCCTAGTCATGGCAGAAGGACAGGATGTCCTGAATTCCCATTCCCGTGACACATCGTCGAATGATTTGATTAGCACTGATGCAGAAAAGATGCGGTCTTCCCAGAAGTAATACTTGGCACCAGAAAGCAATTTGTCCTTCTTGGTCTTTAGCCAATCAGATGGGATCTAATGTGATGCCAGGTAGTTTACTATATCAGCAAACCATGGATGCCTTGTACTGATAGTCAAGAGGTGCTCATCAGGAAAATGTTTCGCGATGGGTCCAGAAGGATCGATAATCTCATAAGGAAGGTAGGACAAGTAATCAGCTACAATGCTACATTTTCCCATTTTGTCGCGAATCTCGAGGTCAAACTCTTGCAACAGTAAGATCCAGAGGATTAATAGAGGTTTCGCATCCTTCTTCGCACGGAGATGCCTCATAGCTGTGTGATCTGAGTAAATGATAACACGGGAACCTAGGAGATATGATCTGAATTTTTCCAGGGCAAATACTATGGCTAGCAGCTCTTTCTCAGTAACTGTGTAGTTATGCTGAGCCTCATCAAGTGTCTTGCTAGTGTAGTAGATGACCATAGGTTTCCCATCAATTTTCTATCCAAGTACCTCTCCTACAGCGAAATCATATGCATTGCACATGATCTCAAAGGGTTGAGACCAATCAAGGGACTGTAGGATTGGTGCTTGGGTCACTCGATCACGGAGGATTTCAAATGCTTGAGTGCATTCCTTGGAGATTTTGAAAGGAACATCCTTAGATAGCAGAGTGGTCAGGGGGCACACAATTTTTGAGAAATCAGGAATGAATCGACGGTAAAAGCGACGTGCCCCAGAAAAGATCGGATGTCCTTGATCGAGCTAGGCATAGGGAGTTTGGAAATCAAATTCACCTTGGCTCGATCGACTTGGATGCCTTTTTATGATATGGGATGTCCCAGGATAATTCCATCAGGCACCATGAAATGGCTCTTTTCCTAGGACAGAACCAGATTCACGTCAATGCACCGCCTAAGGATCTGGACCAAGTGCGGGAGGCAATATTCAAATGATTCTTCGAATACTGAAAAGCCATCCATGAAGACTTCAAAATAATCACCTGCCATATCTGAGGATATGGCAAGCATGCACCGCTGAAAAGTAGCGGGTGAATTGTAGAGACTGAACGGCATCCTTTGGAATACGTACGTCCAGAAGGGGCAAGTAAAAGTGGTCTTTTCTTGGTCCTCAAAATGGATTGCAACCTGGTTATAACTGGAGTACCTATCCAAAAAGCAGAAGGGCCTATTTCTTGCTAGTTTCTCAAGGATCTGATCAATAAACGATAGTGAGAAATGATCCTTCTTTGTGGAGGTATTTATTCTTCCGTAATCAATGCAGACTCTCCACGAATTCGCCACACGGGTTGGTATGATTTCTCCAGTTTCAATTGTGATCATGGTGAGTGATTAGCCCAAAGTTGTGGGCTATTTAAGTGTTTAAGTGCCTAGACATTAGGTTAATTCTACCATTTATTTAGCATAAATTAAGATGTAAATAGATTAATTTATATTTTTAATTTAAATACATAATCCATGCATTGCATTCATATTTTAAGTGCATTTAGAATTAGCTTAGAATGGAATTCATCTAATTAGTTAACCAATTAGGTACACTGTTTTAGTTAACATAAAAGTTAAGGGTCTGTATATAAATAATCATAATATTTTAACATTATTTTCTTTATTCTACTTCTTGCAGGAACGGCTGCATTTCCTTATGCTGCCGCTCCAACGCCACCAGCTGCCGCACTGAAGCCTTCATTCAAGGACGAGCGAAGAATGTGGATCTGCTCCCGCCTCTCCGTTCAAATCTATGCAAGCAGCTACAAAAGGAGGAGAGAGGCAGCCGAGCTCGGGAGGCCTCCACCACCGACCCACCACTGTGAAGAGAGATCTTCTCTCTTCCATTCCACATCGTCGGTCTCAACCGTGGCGATGAGTCTCCACCATCGTGGGCGTGTGGTGTGACAGGCCACACCGCCATCCGGAGCTCGTCCGCATTACCGTGAGCACCTCGCCATGCACCTCCCTCACCGTCGTCATCAACAACCACCGTCACTGCAATCACCTTCTCAGTCATTTAAGACGTCCGGGAAATTTCCCGGACGTCTGAAGCCACACCCCACTCCTGCAGCAATCACCGTTCATGCCCGCTCACCTTCTACCTGAATCGCAACCCTTGCCCGCTCACTCCACGTCGCTCGCACGCCCTCCATCCGAACCCAAGGCGGGCACAGCCTCCACCGGACTTGCGCCTCCCGCGCCTGCAGCATCTCACTGTTCATGCCTGCACCACCACCCCCGCGCCTGCAGCCTTCATCGTGCACACCCACGCCTGTAGCAACCGTGCTAACAGGCCATGAGCGCACACCCACGCCTCCAGCCAGCACGCAGTAGTAGAGCCGGCAGAGCCGCCCTTCTCCCGCGCTTGCACCGCCTCCCGCGCCTGTAGTGCCTCCCGCAAGTAGAACCGCGCTCACCGCCAATAGTGCGCGTCCATGCCTCCAGCCAGCATGCAGTACTGGCTACAGTGCACACCCATGCCACAGCAGTCCTTCCGCTCCCTCCAACCAGCGTGCACCCGCCTACAGCTCGCGCACCGCCCGCCAACAGCAGCTACAGCACCGGCTGCAGCCACCTCCGCGGAAGCTCGTCCGGCCGGCTCCGGTCGCTGCATGACACGCCGCCACCACCGCTTTGAAGCCCTCGATCCAAGGAACTTCCTTCGAGCTTCCTACGTCCGGCCGTCCACATCTCGTCACGTACAGTAAAGGGGAAAAAATCCCCTATTTTGCTACAGTAACATAGCCATTAAAAATTACATTTTCTGCCATTGTCAATTTTTAATAATATTTTATTGATTCTGCATTGCGACAAATATCCTCTAGTTACACAGAATTGCTATTTTAGCATGATTTCTTGATTCAACCTTAATCTGAAGGCAATTTTGGCTTGATTCTTGTCCAAACTAACTACGAACAAATGTTTTTAACTGGTGCGAATTAAATATGTCATTGCCTCCCTGTGGATACGACCCGCTCTTCTGCGAGTGGTTATTTCTTTTTAAATATTGATTAGTCGATTTTTCCACCACATAAAACTGCAAACAACTTTAAAGCGAACAATCGACTCGTCAGTGAGCCCTGCCTTCTTAGGCACAACCTAGATTGGGCTCACCCATCGAATGTAGGAGATCAGGTAGATGATCCCTGCATCTAACCACTTGATGATCTCCTTTTTCACGACCTCCTGCAGATTAGGATTCAGACGTCTCTGCATTTCATGGGAAGGCCATGTGCCCTCTTCAGTATAGATATGGTGGGTCCAGTAGGAGTGGCTGATACCAGTCAAGTCATCGAGAGTCCATCCAATGGCTCTTCGATGTTGCTGGAGAACAGTAATCAGATGGGATTTCTGATTAGGTGTGAGTGTAGAGTTGATAATCACAGGAAACCTCTGATTGGAACCCAAAAAGACATACTTCAGATGATCGGGAAGAGGCTTGTGTTCTAGGATAGGGCTATCAGTAGTAGTGGGTGGATCAAGGTGTGTATTAGGGAGAAGGGAGGGATTTATGGGTGTTTCTAAGTCAAGTTTGGACTTCTCTGATTGTGGGTTTTGATCCTCTTGTGGTTGATCGGAAGTAATCAGGTTTTCCTCAACATACGGATCATCAACCACAGCCTTGATGTCACATATTTGTTCTATAACACCACAATTAATTCCTTGTTGGGCCTCAAAGATGTCGATCTTTAATGTTTGGTTTTCAAATTTTAGTTCAATTTGGCCCTCCTCACAATTTATGTCGGCCCTAGCAGTGGCCAGAAAGGGTATCCCTAGTATAATTGATGTATCCCTCAGGTTTTTTGGAGCATCCATATCCAAGACTACAAAGTCCACCGGGAAATAGAAATCCTACACCCTAACAATGACATCCTCAAGAACTTCTTTAGGTGATTTAATAGATCAGTCAGCCAACTGTAATGTCACCTCTATTGGTTTGAGCTCAGATTCCTCAAGGTGGTCAAGTAGGGATGCAGGTATTAGGTTTATGGAGGCTCCTAGATCTAATAAGGCTCTGTCAAATTGGGTATCACCAATGGTATAGGAAATCAAGGGAGTACCTGGGTCTTTTGCCTTAGGTGGGAGTTTGCTCAAAATTACAGAGCTGGCTTGCTCTAATAGTACAATTGGACTCCCACTTTTGGTTCGCTGCTTACGATTAGGTGTACACACATCTTTCAGAAATCATGCGTAAGCCGGTACGTGGTGGATTGCATCCATCAAGGGGATGTTTATATGGACCTGTTCAAAGAGCTTGATCAGAGTCTCCTCAGGAGCCACGAGTTTATTTGTCCTCTTTCCCTTGGTTAAGGCCTCTGGAAATGGAACCTTAGATGGTTCCTCTAGAATAGGTCTAGGTTCTTCATCAGGGATAGGGACATCCTGGATAACTATCCTAGGGCTTGGGTTACTACCAGGCTGAAAGTGGCTTGGGTAAGGTGGGACTTGTGCTGCTTTGCCACTACAGGTTGTAACAGAATTCAATCCTGCCTGGTTTTGGTTTGGAGTTGGTAAAATAGGTGGCTGCTGCTGAAATCTCGCATATGATGTCAAAGCTTCCATCCCATTGGGTGATGGAATAGAAGGGTACTGATAAATCATGTGGGTTTGGCCTAGATTTGGGTTCATAACGTGCCTCTGGTTCGGCACATTATTCGGATTTGGTAGAGGTTGTGAAGATAGTGTACCAGGTTGGTGGGAATTCACCATCTGGGTGAGTTGATTGTGAACCACTGTGATCTCATCTTTGTGCTGTTTTTGCATAGCCACATTCATCTTCTGAATTCATCCAGGGTCTAAAGGATGGAAGTCATTTGATCTGTCTAAGTTGGCCCAAATTGATAAGTGGGGTTGGGCCAAGGCTGAGGCAGCTGATATGGACGAGGAGCTTGCGGACGGGGTTGATATGGTGGTCGTTGATTCTGATTATTTCCCACCCACAAGAAATTGGGATGATTCCACCATCCAAAGTTATAGGTGTTAGAGAATGGGTCACTCTGGATGGCGTTGAGGTCCTCGCAAGTCTGAGGAACCTCAAGAAAGTCAGAGTATAAGGGTTCAGAGTTCCCCCAACTAGAATAGTTAGGATTAGAGTTTCCTCCGATCTTAGAGTCAGATGGGGGTGGATATGGGTCCATCCCCTAAGAAGATCGGTGATAGATGTTATGCACAGCTTCCCTCCCAGAAGGTGGCTGTGTAAATGGGTTTTGTGTAGAGGTGGCTTGCTGCAGATTTTGAGTCAGCTTGTCCACCTTCTTCTCAATGATAGAGACCTTGTCCAACCGACTGGCCATCAATTCCAAGTCGACTAATGCGAACATGCCCTGCATCTCATGTGCTCCCCTTGGATTCGTCGATGCGCAGGTATTCGTCCGATCGAATAAGCCCATGGAGTCATTATTGATGGAGTTCTCGCACATATTCTCAAGAATCTCCCACACAGTGTCTTCGTGTTGACCCATGATATTTCCTCTAGAGGTTGCATTGATGAATAAGTGGATATCTTCACGAAGCCCCTAGTATAAAGACTGGACTTGTTCCCATTTAGGAACTCTATGATGGGGGTACTTTCGAATGAGATCCATGAAACGATCCCATGCTTCATGAAGTGGCTCTCCAGATTGTTGGGTGAAGTGTGTGATCTGGTGTCGTAAGGCATTCATCTGACCAACTGGGAAGAACTTTTCAAAAACTCGGATTGTAGTTCAACCCATGTGTTGATTGGATGCGTTTGAGTCTGATACCAGTGAGCTGCTTTGTCCATGAGAGAGGAGAACATCTTCATGAGAAGAATATCCCGATTTTGGACATCTGACCCAAAGGTCTAGGCCAGACGTTTGAGTTGTTTGATGTGCTGGAATGGATCATCGGAATTAAGCCCATGAAACTTTGGAATGGCATGAATCATGTTGGGCTTGAGTTCAGAATTAGGACCTCCAGCCGGGATTTGGACTTGAGGTTCGATCTCCATCGCAGCGGGATTGTAGTGATCTCGCATCATAGGACATTACGATGGGTTTACAAAGGCTTGAAATAAATCATTAAGGCATTGAAGTTGGTTCTCAAGGTTATTCTCTTCCTCTACGGGTTGTGCCATGATGATGGAAGAAGGAGAATTTGGTTCAAATGAATCAGAGGAGATGTCTATGTGATGGGGTTGCTGCACAAACACGGAAGTCGAGGCCTGGCCTCGGCAGGAGTGAATCACTAAAGGAGGTCTCAAGGATGGTCTTAAGGACCTCCTACTGAACTTGCACCGATGGTTTGGATGAGAGTAGAATGTTGTGGACCCAATCAAGACACCCAAAAATCTGGATGACTATAGAAGTTCGAGGCAGATGATACCCCTTAATAAGAAAGCTGTCCACCTGAGAAATACCTGGGCAGCCAGAAAGGGAGAGTCCCGCAAAGACCCCTACACGGTAGAACGCCCTCACGAGTTACAAGGTTTCCCCCACCCGACCTCTCTTGTCACTGATGTTCCAGGTAGACCAGAATGGGGACTTTGACCTCTTAAGTCTACCAATTTTAGTTAAGAGCAAGGGTGCTTAAGATTTCACTTGAACATTTAGATGTATTAAGTGCAAAAAGTGACCTAATTTTAAGGTTGGTCAACCCAACAAGGGGGTCAGCTTCACCTATTTATCCTTTGAGAAGTTTTAGGTTCTTTCTTTTAGGATTCAAGTGAGATTAAGAGCCTAAATTTTATGGTTTTCTTGAATAAGTCTCTTCAACCAAGGCATAGGCACACCTCTTTTTAGAGAGTTGATTCTTGCTTATGAAGGTGTGTCTCTAAAGCCAGAAATTGAAATCCTTAGTTTGGCTCTAATCTTAGTCCAATTTAGTTTGTCAAAATATGGTATCTAGGGCTCAATCAAGAATCTGGTAGACCTAGCTACCTTCAATAGGTGCACAAATCAGTATTGCTGTTGAAATCAAATCAGGCAACTTGGTGAATTAGCTAGAAATGGAAAGCAAGTAGCCCTAATTGACTTTATCCTTTTTTGCCTTTTTAGAATGAGGGGCTTAAGAGAAAGAGACTAATCAGAAATTACCTGCCCCAGGTGTGTTTGATGTGCGGCTACCTTTTGTTGAATCTTCTCCCCTGAAACAACCACAACAAAATAGATATAGCAAGTTAGTACCAAATCAGCAATTGTAATCAAGATTTCTAAATCGCCCGTTGTTCCCTGGCAATGGCACCAAAATGTTTATCGTGCTGAATCGGGTTTTAAGAATATTGCGTTGTAATATAGGCGAAAAAGCATTCAAAACAAATACAACTTTATTACTCGAATTTTAAAGTTCGAGGTCGAACACAGGGAGAAAATTAGGGTTTAGAAATAAAGATCACAACTTAGAATTTAAAAGAATATGCAATAATATCAATGTCACAGTGCAAAAAGATAGGAGGAAATTTAAGCACAAATTATTAAAGAAACCAATGTATATATGAATGAAGCTCAAAATTCGACGTCTGATTTGTGAATCAAATGCCTTAAAATGATGATGCTATAGTGCTTGGCTCTTTCCTTCTCCTGCTTCTTCTCCTATTCTTCTTTCTTTGTCTCTGTGGGTTGCCTTTGATTTCTTTCTCTTCTTCTTTGTCTTCCTTCTTCTCTGTTCTCTGGCTTCTCCTTCTTTAGCTTTCCTGCCTTAGCCTTTCTCTTCCTCTGCCTTCTTCTCTTCCTTTGACTTTCTTCTTTTCTCTCTCCCTGTCGGCTGCCTTCAGCTTCTTCGTCCTTTAGTTTCTTCCATCTCTTTTCTTTCTCTGCCTTCCTTGCCTTCCTCTCCTTGGCTTTAGCTTCTTCCTTCTGCTGCAACCCTTCTCCTTCTTCTTCCTTAGCTTCTCTTCGGCCTGGTCTTCTCCTTCCTCTTCCTTTGGCCTTACTTCTCTTCCTCTGTAGAGAAAAACCTATCCCCTACCCGTGCGAGCTCTCTTCTCTCTTTTCTCTCTTAGGTTTGCTCTCCCAGAGCCATGCTTCTCGGGTAATCGGGTCGGGTACGCACCCGAGACCAGGCCCACCGACGTGCTGTGGTGGGTGAGGCGTGCAAGTCGGGTCGGGTCACCAAGTCCGTGGGGCGTGGTCACAGACGAGGCGGTCGGGTTGGGTGAGAGAGGGACCTCACCCTGTGAGTTGGAGGCAGAGAGCCTATGGCAAGAATTCAACTTATGCAGGAGCTGCACTCTAAATCTTTCTGAGGAGGGACTATCTTCCCACCCCCCTTCACATGCGCCTGCAGCAGAGGGCCTCCTTCGATTGCAGCTGTAGCTGCGACCCTTAGCACAAATTGGATGCCTGGAGATGTTCACGAAGTCTTTTCGCACAACCTAGGATTGTGACCTAGAGCAGGCACAGCCTGGAGCTGCTTGCAAGCAAGCTTCAAGGCTGGTGTCATTGGAGGAGAGCTCCTGGATCTGAAATCACCACAACGGACTTGCGATCGCATTAGAAAGCTCAAGGAGTTTCACCAAGGTGCGTCGAGTGTGTAGAGGTGGTCGGTGTGGCATGAGAATGCCTGAGGGAGCGTACCTAGCGCACACTGTGGCCGTCTGTGTGGGTGTGTTTGGGGGTGTGTTTGGGTGAGTGGTGGAGTGATATGAGTGGGGTGTTATGATCAGGGTGTTGAGGCGGTGCTTATGGACCGATCGGCAAGGAGGGAGGTGGTCTATGGAGGTGGAGTGAACTCGCTGGAGTTGGTGGCTGGAGGTGAAGGGGATGATGATGGTGGAGTGCGGCAGTAGTCGGTTGAGGAAATAAAGAAGGGGGAAAGGGAGTAGAGGGTGAGAGGAACTTATCTAGCGGTGAAGAGACGAAGTGGGAGACGGAGATGGCATCTGGCTCATATTGCCGACGTCGGAGATGAAGGTGCTTAGTGAGGATGGTCGGCGAGGACGAAGATGATGCAGGAGTGTCGGCTGGTGCTGCACGACGCGGACGAGCATGAAGGAAAGGAACATGCCATTGGTATTGTGGCTAGGTGACGAGGGAGAGGAGAGGTAGCTAGAGCTTGATGAGTGAGTCGATCGGAGGAGAGACGAAATTGAGGTGGTCCTCTGATTGATTTCAAGCATAGGAGATGCGGGGCGGACTGGGGTGTCTTAAATAGTCCCCGGAGGTCGGTCTTCTGCTTGGAAGCCAAGCTTCCAAGCAAGGTAAGGTCGCTGGCGATGGCAACTTGAAAGAGGCCCGAATCTCTCATGTGTTCGCATGAGAGATCGGGTACCAAGTAAGGTCTCAAATTGGGTTCACATTGGTGGGAATTTATCAGAGAATCTCCCTTCCAATTTTGAAGGGGATTCTCTGAGAGATCAAGAAGAAATCTCCTTCTCAAGTTCACCGGAGTAGGATTCCCTCTACTATAATGGTAGTGGGACCTATTTGCAAAGAACGATGAAGAAGCTAGGGGGTCAAATGTAAGGGTTTTTGAAAGATAGGGGTAGAAATGTAATAATGTTGGACGTATTTGCAAAGTTGGTCAAGATGAGTTTCCCTTAGGTCCAAATTTTTACAAACTTAATTTAGACCTAAGGAATCCAATGGTGAGGTTGGATTTTGGGTTTGACCACGTTTGACTAGGCAATTTCTGTAAAACCCAATTTAGAGCAAATATTTGTCTAAAACCCCATTCTAGGTCAAAATGGGTTCTAATGGCCAAATTGAGAGTCCTAAACCCTAGAGAATATTTTTCTGTGATTTTTAGAGGGTTTAGGTGAATTTTATTCTGACTAGAACCATGTTTAATCAAGTGAGTTTGTTTTAAAGTTATAAGAAGTCATTTAATTCCCAGAACTCACACGAACCCTTTTCTATCTGATCAACCCACTTATTATCTTGTTAAGACCATTTGACCTATGTATAGCCCTTGAGAAAACCTATTGTTGTACTACATTGGTAAAATTACAGTTTTAGTCCTTGTTTCTTGCTTTTCTCCCAGAAAAGTTATCGAGTGAATTAGGACCTACAGTTGTTTATGTAGGAGCTTTTGTTCTCTTCTATGGGTCAAAATGAGCTAGTTAGGGCTCATGATGGTGTTCCCATCAAATTGCAGTAGACCCAATATCGACCCAGCAACTATGTACCACTAAAATTGATGGGTCAGGGTCATATATATACTCAGCTGCTCCCGAATTAGGTTAATCAGCCGATGTGGAATGCCCAACAACCCATTGGGTAGGTTGATTTAAACCTGAAGATGGTAGAAATGCAAGGGCAATGCTCCAGCTGATGCAACAAATGAAAACTTTGCTGGACACCTTGCAATCCGAACTTAGTGCAAACAACCGACAGCCTGGATCCCTACCATCACAACCAGTACCAAACTCAAGGAACATGCAAAGCTGAGGTGTTAGGCCTTAAGGATTTGGTAATGGTAGGGAGCTGCAAGCTCAAGCTCATGATATCCATCAGGCTACCCCACTCCCTTCCAGAGTCAACCAAACACCCACTATAACCAACCAGGAGGCTCCTGTCTTGCCCAACCCTCCCCAAGGCACGAACCAAGAGAAATTTTCTACTGTAAAATGATTACCTTGAGGACTGGTAGTAGACACAATGGTCCCATTTATTCTCAAGTAAATTCCATTAAGACCCATAATAGGAATTTTAAATGCCCAACTAAGGATGTGATCAATAGAAAATCAGAATCTGATTCGGGAGTATGTTGTTGTAAGGGCAAATGCAACAAGTCAGAGGATAAATAGAAGGAAAGAATATCTTTGTTGCTGGCTTTCAAATTAACAATCATTTTACTCCTTGCAACTATTGGATCAATTCACAGCTACATTAGATTTCTATTGAATTCATACAAAGAGAGGCGTAGAGGATAAGCTAAAAACACTAGGAGGGTAGTTTTGTCTAATAGCACAAGTACACTAATCTTAAACAAGCTACCTCCTAAGAAGCAGGACCTGGGAGCCCCACTGATTTCCTGCACAATAGGAAGCATTACTTCTGACTTGGCCCTCCTCGACTTGGGTGCTTCCATTAATATGATCCCTTCCTCACTTCATAGGAAATTGGGTCTAGGACACCGAAAGCACATTGACATAACCTTGCAATTGCTGATAGATCAATTACAAAGCCAAGGAGTCTTGGAGAGTGATGGGGAGGGAATGGTGGGCGATCCTAGGGCAAATAGTGGGAGAAATCGTGATGGTGAAGGCTGGACGACCTGGAGGTCCAAGGGTTGGAGACGGAAGGAAAGAAGAGGAGCCGGGGATGCTGAAAGATGGGGGCGAGTATGGGGAGCGCAAACAGGGGGAAGCATTGGGACAACAAGGAGGTTTTGTGTTTCAGATGTCAACTCCAAGGGCAAATGGTGGTAGTTTGCCATCATCCAATTGTATCCCTTGTGTGTGGAGGACATGGCCACAAGTTGGATTCCTGTGTGACCAATATAGGGCAGGAGAGCGACAGGTTCAACCTGCATCCAGGGGTAGCAAGCTTTAAGAGGCCTCCACCACCACCTCCTCCTACCTATGGGGGTCATACCGTCGATGTTGAGGTACCCATGATGGAAGAAATCAAAATTGCTAAATTGGTGCCGCGGGGGGCTCTAGTAGGAGAGGTGATGATTGGCACTCCCTCCTTAGACAATATTCGTCAGTTGGTAAGGTCTTTATCTCTATCGGCTGATGATTCAAAGGTTGCATTCCTCTCCCCCACGCAATTTGTGCTTCTTGATTTGGGGATGATGGATGTTGAACTTCTGCATTTTCGATTAAGTTCAACTGATGGATTAATGGTGATTTGGAGACTGGTCTCTCCTTTTGATGGATCCTTGCCCGAACGACCACCCCAAAGGACAAGTTCTAAATCGAGAAGGCTAGGGATCAGGGGTCTGCCTTTACATCTGAGATCAAAAGAGGTGGTGGCTACCATGATTTCAAGATTTGCTACTCTAGCCGAAGATGCGGAGGTTGGTTTAATGGAAGGAGATGGGTAGGTTATGAGTGTCTTGGTGGATGTCATCAAAGCAGGCTCTGTCCCAGAAAGGATAATTCTCCAATGTGGGGAGAGCTCCTAGCTTCTGGCAATGAGCTTCACAATGGGTGATAGTGATGGGAGAACTATCAAGATAAGCTATCTTATGCAAAGGAGACTGGTGCGGATGTAGGGTAGCAGACGGGTAGGATGATCCCTGATGAGGCACCTATACCCAAGAAGCGTAAGGATCGTCACCATCTTGGGGAGAAGGAGGAAGTAATGGAGTTGGTGCTAATGGAACTTGCTATGGTGGAGGATGGGGTAGCAACTCAACCTTTGCCAGATATAGTGGAAGAGAGGATCCTGCAAGAGATTTCAAATACTTCTAAGCAACCCCAATCCAAGTCAAATGCAATGGGAGGTATGAAATTTGGAGTTGGGACAAATACCAAAGGAGGTGTGGATAGATCTCCTTATAAACTTGGACAGAGAAGACCGACCACAACTGTGAAAATTGATGAAAACTTGGTGGCTGCTATTATGAAGGTGGGCAGGGCCCAGGATGAAAATAGGGGGGATTCCCTTGGAGGATGATGAGAGTCCTCACATGGAACGTGCCTAGGTTGTGCGACAAGAGCCAGAGGGCTTCCCTCTCAAGGTATCTGAGAGAGTAAGAGATTGATTGTGCCATAATTCTTCAAGAAACACACATTGAGAACGAAGAGGACAGGGCCTGAACTGACTTAAAGAATACTGGGATGACTGAATGTGTATCTATCAATGCTCGAGGCAGATCAGGTGGGATTGCTCTATGGTGGAGAAAGGCTTCTGTTAAATTGCTGGAGGTGCATAAAGCCTGGCATTTGGTGACATGTAAGTTCAAAAGATGTCAGGGGGAAGATGTGTATTTCATCACTAGTGTATATGGGCCATGTCTTGCATCGATGAGGCAGGAATTATGGGATGTTTGGGTTGCAACTGCAGAACTTATACAAGGAGCTACTCGATTTGTGTGGGGGGATTTTAACTGTGTGTTAATAGAAAGAGATAGGCCAAATGGTGTAGTGGATACTTCATCCCTTGGATTCCAATTGTTGGTCCAAAATCTGGGTTTAAGTGAATACCCATCTTCTGCTGCTGAGTTTACTTGGAGAAATGGTAGTGGCCTTTTGTCAAAGATTGACAGATTTTTTGGAAATGCCAATCTCCTTGAAATGTACCATCTATCAACAATTTCTGGGCTGGAACGCCCTTTTTCAGACCACACCCCCTGGTTTGGGATAGTGGGGAACAAATTCAGGCTGGCACTTATTTCAAATTTAAAAGGTCATGGATGCATGAACCGGGTTTTGTTGAGATGATTAAGATGTGGTGGAGGGCCAAATGAGTGGAAGGATCAGCTACTATCATGTTTTCTTCTAAATTGGCTGATTTGCACAAAATGCTTAAAGAATATGGGGCTGTGATATCTAGGTTGAGACAACAAAGATGTTTGGAGACTTTGGAGAAGATCAAGGGCTTGGATATAAAAGAGGCAGCAGGACCTCTGTCTGACCAAGAACTTGCTAATAGAAGAATGTGGCAAGGAGTGGTGGCAGAGGAAGATTTGAAACAGGAGGTGGATTGGAGGGAGATATCAAGACAACTTTGGCTGAAGGAGGGTGATGCCAACACTAAATATTTTCATCTTCCAGCCAGTTCTCGCAGAAGGACGAACATAATCTCTTCCATAGTCAAGAACGGTCAAAGAATCTCCTCTATGCAAGAGATTAGATTGGAAGCCATCAGATACTACAGGGATGCTTCGCGGGCTGTAGCTAGAGGGATGTGGAGGATGACGGTGAGTAATGCACCTAAACTTTCTGAGGAACAGGCTTCCAGATTGATGGATACCATAACTGAGAAAGAAACTATGGATGCCATAAAAGAGATAAATAGTAAGGGCTCCCCTAGACCTGATGGCATGCAAGTCTTCTTTTATAAGGAATTGTGGAGCTTGGTTGGTAGTGAGGTGATGGAGGTCATCAAGGAATTTGAGAGAGGGAATTCGGGCTTTGATAAGATCAACCAGTCCTTTCTTTTTCTGCTACTGAAGTTCCAAGGAGCAGAGAGTTTCTCTGATTTCAGGTCTATTTCACTCTCAAACTCAATTTACTTGGTGGTGAGAAAAATACTGGCAAATAGGTTAAGGTCGGTCCTGCAGAATCTGATTCATCCTATCCAATCAGCATTCCTCCCTAATAAATCCTTGTAGGAATCGTTTATTATGGCTCAGGAGATGGTGTGTGGGTGGCACAGAAGGAATTGTAAAGCTTTTATGTGGAAAGTTGATTTCCAAAAGGCTTATGACTATTTCATGGCAATATCTCTAAGAGGTCTTTAAGAGAAGAGGGTTCCCGTCATTATGGATCCAATGGATGAAGCGCTGTATCACAACCTCTTCTTTTTCTCCTTTGATCAATGGCAAACCATGTGGGGCATGGATTCAGCCACAATGTGGTGTTAGGCAAGGATGCCTGTTAGCCTTGCTGGTCTTCAGCCTTGCTATGGATGGATTGGCCAGATATGCCTGTAAACTAGCTAAGGCTGGTGTCATCAAAGGATACTCACTATCTAACAGAAGAGCTATGGCCCTTGAAATCCAATATGCAGACGACACAGTATTCTTTGTTGAGGGGACAACTATTGCAGCCCAAGCATTAGGACATATGGTGAACATCTTTGGGCATCTGTCTGGTCTAAGATTAAACAGGGAGAAATCCACCCTGATATGTTTTGGCATGAATGAGCAGGAGCAATATGCACTATCAGCCACGTTGGGAATTCCTCTATCAAATCTGCCAATTAGATATTTGGGACTGCCATTGAGGTATTCAAAGCTACGGAAGAGTGATTGGAATGCGCTCTTTGACAGGATTTCTGTTAAGTTGGAAGGATGGAACATTAAGTTCCTATCTAAGGGTGGAAGGTTAATCTTGCTAAATTCTATTATCACTTCCATTTTGGTTTTCTACTTTTCCATCTTCAAAGCTCTGAAATCCATTTGGAAACGGTTGGATTTGATGCAAAAGAAATTCTCCTGGAGAGCTGCGCGACATGAGGGTAAGTTCATGCAACCACTGAAATGGGCGCATCTGTGTCACCCCAAGGAAGAAGGTGGACTGGGGATTAAAGCACTTAAAGAGTTTAATGAAGCCTTATTGATTAAATGGGCTATCAAAATTCTAAATGGGGAGGAAAGTGATGAGAGCCTCACCATGAGCCATAACTTGCTCATTTTTACCCAATAAAGAAGATAAAAGCTCCTACATAACCTAGAAGAAGGCCTAAATAAAGGAATAAGTGCTCTGAGAAGAAAACATGAATTAAAGGGTAAAACTGCAATTTTACCATTGCAGTACATAAATGGGATTTCTCAGAGGCAAAACATAGGTCAAATGGTCTAAATGAGATAAAAAGTGGGTTGAGTCAATCAGAAAGGGGTTTATGTGCAATCTAGGAATTAAATGACATTTGGTAGCCCTAAAATAGACCTGCTTAAATTAACAAGGTTTTGGTCAGGATAAAAATCAAGTAAACCCTCTAAAAATCATGGAAAAATATCCTCTAGGGTTTAGAACACTTAATTTGGCCTTTGGAACCCAGTTTGACCTAGATTAGGGTCCTAGCACATTAATTGACCTAGTTTGGGTTTTTACGCAAAATATCCAGTCAAACGAAGTCAAACATAAAATCCAAATTTACCATTGGATTCCTTAGGTCAAAATTAGGTTTATACCAAAATTTAGACCTAAGTGGAGGTCATCTTGACCTACTTTGCAATTTAGTACACCCAAATCACAACTTGGTCCCTATCTTTCGAAAGTCATTGCAGAGAGCCCCCTAAGTTCCTCTCCACCTTTGCAATCAGGTCCTGCCGCCATTGTTAGGGCAGAACCGATCTCCGGTGAGGTTTAGAGAGGGATTCCTCTCTAATCCCTCAGAGATTCCCTCCCAGAAATGGAAGGGAGATTCTCTGAGGAATTCCCTTCCTTTCAAAGCCAATCACAACCTCTGGTGTGAACCCAATCTCTCGTGCGAACGCATGAGAGATTTGGGTATCCACCCTCTTTCCATCTCCGGTGAGTCGGCGGAGGTGATTGCGCGATCTCCACGCGCTAGAAGGTTCGGCCAACACCTATAAAAGGTTCCTCAGACCCGGCCGCAGATCCTCAGCCTTGTTTTGACGGAGATTCCCCCAAGTTTTCCTCTCTCCCATCTCCGGCCAAGAGACCCGCAAGCTCTGGCGACCTCCTCCCCTCCTTCTCATCGCTCTGCTGCCATACTAGCAGCAGAGTCAACTCCACCGCTTCCTCCCGCGTCGTGCAGTACCAGGCGCGCGTGCCCCTGACCTCGTCCTCATCGCCGCTTCCTCCCCAGGGTGCTTCTTCCCCGACGACGGTAGTTACGTGCCGTCCACTCCGCTGCCTGCCTTCCTTCCAAACCACTCCAAATACCTTCTCCATCTTCCCCTCTCTCTTTTCCCCCTGTTATTTTAGTTAATCACCCCCCGACAGTGCCTGACCACCTCCACCTTTCTCGCCTCCGACCGACCTCCAGTGAGCCGCTTCCACCACTCCGCCCCTCCACACTGCTCGCCAACCCTCTCGTAAGCTCTACCTCACCACCAAGAGCAACTTCCGCCCATCCATCATCCTTCTACACCTCCACCACAATTCCCCGAACAACCCCACACTTTCGGCCACAGGTTGACTTAGGCACGCACGCCTAGGCCATCCTGCAGCCTGCAGCACTGTGCACCATCTTCGCCGTTCCACGGCGAAGGTGCCCAGCTGGTCTGATTAGGCTAATAGGCCGTGCTCGTGTTTGACAGGTTTCAGCTCCTGCCGCCATTGACGGTGAAGCAGCTCCAAGTGCAGCAGCTCCAGGCATAGCAGCTCTAGGCTCCAGGCGCAGCAGACTCGCGCGGGTGTTGCGAAGCGATCAGGGCCAGCAAGGAGCGCTGCGAAGCTCCCATCCTTGGCAATTGCATGAAGGATGCCCTGAGGGCGCGCGCGAAATTGGGGCGGGCCAGATAGTCCCACATCAGCAAAATGCAACGTGTAGGTATGGTTTAAAGTGTTTTTGTGTTATTTGCTTATCGCCTCCGAACGCACAGGGGTGAGGTCCCTCACCTGACCTACGCCTGCCTCGTCTGCGGTTTCACCTCGCGGATCTGGTGGGATCCGACCCGACCCTATCCTAAGCACTCCTCGCGCATCACCCACCTGCCGGTGCGCCTGGTCCCGGGTGCGAAATCCAACCCGATTACCCGTGTGGCTCTGGGAGAGTGTCCTTGAGCGAATTGCAGAGAAAGAGAGAGACGTTTGGGTAGAGGCAAGGGGGTAGGTTTTGCATTGGCTGTGGTGTGTGCAGGGAAGAAGGAAGAGAGGAAGAAGAAAACACTTAGCCGCTGCAGGAGGGAAAAGAAGAGAAGGAAGAGGCGAAGGAAAGCAAAAAGAAGAACTCTGAAGAAATAGAAGAGCAGGAGCAAAAGAAGAAGGAACTCTGAAGAAAGGAAGCTGAGCAAGGCAGAGATCTGAGAGAAGGAAGGACTGCAGAAAAGGCAAAAAGAAAGAAGACAGAAGGGAAGCAAAGGCAGGAAGACGAAGTCTTCACAGGAAAGGGAAGAGAAGAGAAAGAAGTTTAAAGACCTGTGGATCAGAAGAAGAAGAGCCAACAAAGAAGAAGAAGGCAAAAGAGAGAAGACTACTTTTAAGACATCTGATAAAGAAATCAGACGTCCAATTTTGTTCGCTTTTAGCAATACTTTTTATAACTCTCTTTTTGAATCAATTATGTTCATTTAAAAGTCGTATTCTTTGATTTTGAAAGTGCTGAGATTGCTCCCTGTGTTCGACCTCAGAGACTCTAGTTTCTCGAGTAATAAAATTCTCTATATTTGTTTGAACATTTTGTCGGCTATATTACAACGTGTTATCTTTTAAAACCCCCCAAAATCGAGCAAACAGAAAGGTTATGGACTGAACTTATTAATGATTGCTATGGCTGCTCCAATAATGCTTTGAACAGATTATACCCCTCCAAACCCTCCCCATTTTGGAGATCTGTCACTCAAGCTATCAGAGATAATTGGCACTTATTGTAGCTGGTTCTGGGAGATGGTAGGCACTTCAGTTTCTGGAAAGAGCAGTGGACGTCATTGGGTGCCCTACAGGAGGCATATCTGAGGGTCTACTCAGCTTCTACTGATAAGGATGGGGTGGTAAATAACTTTTGGTCTGAATCTGGCAGATGTTGGCAGCTGGTTGAATCGGAGGCATGCTGGGAGGGGACCAGATTGTGGGAAGAACAACAGTGCCTGATTTCAGACCTGCAAACCAGCTATCCAAGACCTGATGTGGAGGATACTTATGCATGGGATGGCATCTATACGACTCAATGAGCCTATGGAAAAATTAGGAGTTCCAACAGTGGTATGGGAGGTGATTATATTGATAAGAAACTATATTTATTGAAGGTTCCTCTCAAGGTACAAATATTTCTCTGGTTATGTAGAAGGGATGGTTTGATAACTGGAGACCTTAGGCATAGGAGATGGGACAGATTTGCATGAGTGCCATCTTTGTGGGATGCACATTGACAGTTTGAATCATTTGTTTTCCTCTTGTTTGGTCACTGACACGATTTGGAGAAAAATGTACAACGAGCCTCTTCCATCATGGGAATCTTTATGCCATGGTTTTGGGATAATTGGGAAGCCACATTTACGCATGGAGGTGACTCTCTGGTGTTTGTGGAGAGCGAGGAATGAGAGACTATTTCAGGAGAGACCAGTTTGCTGTGTACAAATTGTAAATGAGTGCTAATCCCTCATACATAGATGGGGATCTAATTTGTAGATCTCTCTATATTTCTTATTATTAATAAATTGCTCTCCCAGATTGCTATCGTAGTACGATAGTTTTCCTTTTAGTTTCAAAAAAAAAAAAAACTAAGGAGTCTTTCGGAAGATGTTTTAGTAAGGGTTAGTGATTTGCATTATCTTGTTGATTTCATAGTCCTTGCCTTGGAAGCTCCAAAATAGCTCAACCACACCCCGATTATTTTTGGAAGACCTTTCTTGGCCACTGCCAAGGCAAGGATTGATTGTGAATCAGGAAATGTAGAGATTGCCCCAGGGAATAAAATGAATGGATTTAATATTTTTGAGGCCTCAAAGAAGAATAAAGGAAAGTGTGGCTTGATTGAGGAGCTTGGCAAAATAGAGGAAGTAATAGCCTTACACACATTAGACAACCCCCTAATGGCCAACCCAACCCAAACTTGGGAAGAAAATCATGAGGTTGCAGGGATAATTGAGGATAATAAAGGCACACAACCAACAATGGCAAACTAGGATGAGGGAAATATTCATGAAATTAGGAACTTGTTGGAAGATTCACCTGATCAAGTTAAATCCCAACAACGTCCTTATCCTAAATTTTTAGAGTTTGAGGTTCAAATAATGGGTGGAAATCATGAAATTCAAAATGGTTGGATCAAGCACCCAGATTTTGAGGATGACATTGAAATTTGGTGAGAAACTCTTGAAAAGTTTGGTATTCTATAGTACACACGAACATTACAAACCCCTAACATGTCACAAAAACCTCATCGTCCTTTTTTCACCCAACCATTGCACAAATCTTACACCCACCCAAACCTTCTCTGTACTGAGTCAACAAAACTCCTATTGGAGATCATTTGGGGTCTCCCTGCATCACCAGCTTGTCACTTTCATAGATCATCTCCTTGGCAATCCCAGTTTCACCCTCTGGGACCCATATCTTAGGGCCCAGAAACTTTGCTCTTGCAGCCTTAATGTCTATAATTTTTGTCTAAGGACTGTGCCTAGCTGAAGACAATAAACTTAGCATCTGTACAGTTTGTTTCAGAATTGACCGAACTTTCACGGAATAGAAGTGATGTTTTTCTATTCTATCCCATTTCATGCCTTCATTTTACAATGAGGACATTGCATTAGCTAGGCATGGGGGGTTGGATACATTATGATTATTTTGTCAATTCCGTAACATTAGTTTCTTGCTATTAAAAAAGATTAGAATTAGGAGAAGATAACTTAGTCATTAGGAGTTGTTAACTTTAGGAAACGAAACTTTAGGACCTGAACACTTAGACTCTTCAGGTCTTCGAGTTTAATCAGCCTGAGTGCACACTAAAATGTGGACTTGTTTCTCAAGTCCTCGCCAAATTAATCTTATTTTAATTTGGTTAATAAATTAGGGTTATAAGTACACGACTTATCAACCTGCCCTTGATTTGAGAGGACTTTAAGTCTAAAGCATTGATGGTAACGTCATCATCAGCCATTGTTTGGCAAGTAATTCATGTTTAGAAAGATTATTCAGATGTAGTATAGTGTGAAAACATGTCGACAAATAAATTTATAAAACTCCGGTGAGTACTGGGTCGTTCGCAGGGAAGTAATCGCAATTTACGTAGAAGTGTTTCAATAGAACTTGTTCTAAATAGATATTTATATATGTATATATGTATAGGAATCAGATATATGCATTCAGAAGATCAGAATTTTATTGTAATTAAAATAGAGTTTTCACAATAGAGAATGCTAATAGAAATAAATAGATAGATAGAGAAAGAGAGAAAGATAGCGAGAGAGAGAGATAAAAAGTGGCAGAGAGACAACGCTGCTTGTAGGATGCTTGTGCAAGATGCAGTAGCACCTCAGATCCAAAGTGCCAGGATGAAGGTCGAAGCGGAGTTATAGAGGGATGAACAGTTGCAGAGGTGGAAGAGTTGTATTTAGAGTTGATGGGGGAGAAATGCTTCAATTGGGGGGATTTAGGCCTTCTTGTATAGTTTTAATGAGGGGTAAAGTGGGCATTTAACCCCTTTATCTCATGCAACAACTCTTATTTGGTTAGATCGGTTGGTCGGGATATCAACGGATTAGATCTGGCCTCAAAACACCTTCATTTGTGTCTAAAATGCTCAGATTCAACCTGGGCTTGACAAGTGGCAGCTTCTCAGCGTTCAGATCGCCATCAGATAGCTCTCACTCCTCCACATGCATTGACTTCTTTTTCCTACTCGTCGCTCGCTCAATCTGAGTGCCTCATCCCTAGCCGTCCAATCTCATGATTGGACAGCTCATGCGGGCATGCATCTCACATTTGCATTTCAAAAATCGCTTGGGATCATGCATTTGGTCGCGGCGTGCTCTTATCATGCCATGTGGTTGCACCTGCGTGCACCAATGCTGATCCAATGGCCAATTGAATGCTTGCTCAATGCTTTCCTGATTTCGTGCTCAGGTAATTTTGAACCCACATGCTTTGCTTCCAACGCAACACGCTACACATGAGTTTTGTTATAGTTTCCTTTTTGTATCTATTTATTCTTATCTGGCTGGACGAGCAATGTGGTGTACTCATGGCTATTGGATGAAGATCAAACAACCCACAGCAAGCGAGGGTGGCATTCCTAGAAGGGTCGGTGGTGAGGGAGCAGCTGTGATGAAGTCATGTGGCGCCATCATGGCCGTCCATCTTCTTTTCCTTCTATCTGGTGATGTAAACCTCTAATCGAGTTGATTTTTGCATCGTTGGATTGCGATCGTCGATACTGATTCATTAGCACAATTGCATTCTTCATCTAAGGCTCGGATCTTTGTCCTTTGGTTTTATGATCTCTGTTCTTTTATGGACTACACAAGATGCCCTAGTTGTCTGATCGAGACAATTTTGAAAGCGTTGGACTCCTATTGTCGTTCTGATCAGATCTGTCTGGTCTGATCTGACATCCATAGTTTTGAATCATCTGTGATTAAAATCATCTCTCTTTTATGTCATAAAATGATGATATTATCTATATGACTAATAAACTAGCTATTGTGTAAATTACGATGCCTATGAGTGCATTATTTTTAAGTTATGCTAGAATCTGGCTTAATTTAGGTGATTTAGATTGCATGATTGTTGTGCAATCACACCCCCATGCCTAAATCTTACTAGTCCCTAGTAAATGCATGACTAAATGTAAAGTGGTCCTACAAGAGTAATTTTTATCAAGAGTTTGACTAGAGGTTTGTGTTTTGTTTTCATCTGAAGCTTTAGTAATCCAGATAATCATGATTGTGTTTTGTTGTAGCCTATCCAACAGATCCAAGTGAATTTCAGTCCTCATCTAAAGCTCATACTTGACCCTTAGTAAAAATCTATTAGGATAGGCAAACTTCTTCTCTCAGGTTATAAAGTAACTTGTATATTCAGCCCCAGCTTTTGGCTTAGGTAGAAGATTTCTGAGTTAAATGTATTTATATTTGATGGCTCACAACCATCTGGTGCTACATATAGACTAGTACTTTAGAACCTAGATTTTCAGATTATTAAATACTTAAACTCAAAGAGAGGCAGAGAAACTATGCTCTCTTTAGTTCCTTTGTACTCATTCTCTTTCTTTTTATTTTTCTTTATCTTTTCTTTTCTTTTTGAGCTCACAATATCACCAGATTTTATCAATATATTTGGTGGTCTCTCCTGGCCTTAACACTTTAATTAAGTTCTAATAACTATAAGACTAAGTCAGAATCCCTCAGCACGTATTCAAGTAGCTAGAAATACAGAAAAGTAGGTCAAGGCTGTATTTGGTGGATCAAGAGGGTGGTAGGTGTTGTTGCCTCATTATATTTGAAATACATTCCAGAAACACTTATAAACTCTTTTTTTCTTTTGTGCCTTTTCTTTCTTTCTAAATTTTTTCTATATATATATATATTTTTTTTTATGCATCCAAATATCTACTAATGCAACACAATATAGTATACGAATTTTTATTAATGAGGCATTATTCATGATTATGGGTGCTCAAGAGGATATCGAATGGCTTATTTGGTGGAAGTACCTATTCTTGGCACCGGGAAGGGAATAGATGGGACAATGTATTTTTGACCTTGACATTAATAATCTCCTTTAGTCGAGGATTCCGTAAAAGACGATCGTGACCATCCACCTCAGTCCTAGTTTTATTAGAATTCACTCTTTTCGTATTTTCCTTATTTGGTGGTTCTCAAGATATTCACACTAAGAACTTTTACGCAAAAATCGAGAGCGAAAACTATGCCTAGCCCTGAGTATCATTATCTAATTATCCAGAAGTTAAGATTCCTCATACTAGCTTTAGAGCACCAGTAGCCTTTCTACTCTCACCTCACACATGTTTGGTGGATCTATTAGAAGATAGATTGCCTAACTCCCTAATTATTGTCCAAGGGTTTAGGAGAAGAAGAAATGGATCCTCTGTGAAGACCGATAAACATCTTTAGTTTGTCGAGAAGAAGTAGTGCTTCTTCTCGACAAGCTAAAGATGTTTATTGGTCTTCACAGAGGATCCATTGCAAATTCTACATGTAGGTGTGAAATTGTACTGGATTCTAAACTCAAGAATCAACTTAAGAATAAATCCCTAATAAAACCTAATAAAAATTCTTTATGCATAAATGCATTATTTTTTTGACATAAAAATAAGACATGCAATGTCCACCCCCCCATGCCTATTCATTACAATGTCCTCATTGAAATGTATACATGAAAATCAAAATATAATAAGAAAGAGGAGAGGATATCACCTAACTATGCTTGTTAACCAAGGTCAGCATGGATGTAGAGGATGCAGAGCTACCTGTACAGAGTGCTGGGATGCCTCCCAGCCAACGCTAAGTTTAATGTCATTTGCCAGACTTAAACCCAAAATATGTAGTTCAATACTGTGGGTTAAGAGAAGAAGTAATAACAATTGCAGGGGAATTTAAGATTAGTAGAAAGATATGATCATTTGGTCCCAGAATCAGTGATCCACAAATGCAGACTAGCTGATGATGTAGCCCTATTCCAAAGAGTCTTTCTGATTTGGAATATGAAATAGGGTCAAGTGGATGAGGTTCAAATTGCAGAGCCTGTCTGTCAATCTTGTTCCACAAATCAAGAAGAGGTGGTATTGGGTCTGGATTGAAATCATCATTTAGAATTAAATCTAGTTCTAAATCAGAGTAACAAGGGTCTTCTTAATGGTAGTTGATATCAAAAATCATGACTTCTCCACGCTTTGGGTCATATGAGGATAGGGGTTGAGTTGTATGGAATTCATCAAAATCTTCATAGGAAATTTCCTCTTCCTCATTCGAAGTCACTTCTTCTGAGTCAACGCATCCATTTGAACCAATTGGCTTATAAGTTCTTCTCCAGTCCATTATGTGTTGAACTTCTTCTTCTGCGGTTACTTCCTGGTTCATGTCCTTAGATTGTTCATTTTCTTGAACTCCCTTAGAATTCAAAAGTTCTTGAATTTCAGGGTGGATGTATTGAGGATTCTTTTTATTATTATCTAATTCATCATAAGTTACTCCCAGGAGTTTCTCAATCTCACTAATGTCCTGTTTAATTTGATTTTCCATGGGAGATGGTAGATCAAAATTATCCTCAAGTACATCCCCTTCTTTCCTTTCATGCTGGTCTTGAGCTTTGGCAGGATTCAGATCATCTTTAGTGTGAATTTCCAAAACTTGTTTAATTGTTCCTACAACCTTGATGGAACCACAATTCACCTTATTCTTTTGGAAAGTTTTAAAGATATTGAGTTGACAATTTTTCCTTCTAAAGGTGATGTGCATAATCCTTGTCTCATTGTTGATTAGAGCCTTGGCTGTGGCCAAGAAAGGTCTTCCTAAGATTATCGAGGTGTGGTTAGGTTTTCTGATGCCTCCATATCCAAAACACGGAAGTCCACGGGAAACTCAAAATCCCTCACTTTTATAATTACATTCTATGGAAGGCCCTTTGGAATTTTGGTTGACCTATCAACAAGCTGAAGGGTCACATTAGTGCGTTGCAAGGGGCCTAAATCTAGCTCTTCATATAATCCTGTGGGGAATAAGTTGATGGAGGCACCAAGGTCCAATAAGGCCGAATCTAGGATGAAGTGATAAACACCAGTTTATCATCATTTTTATGCTTTAAAACTAACCTAGCTCTTAGGATTTTTCTCCGCAAACGGGTTTTTGGGCTGCATTTAGGCATAAATTAGGATAGGCATGAATTGCATTTTTTATTGTTGTTTTAATGTGTTTTTGTGAGTGTTACAGATCCCTAAAACCCTAGCACTCAAGAAGGCAATTGGTGAAGGAGAAGCCCAGACTAGTTGGAACCCAGCTTGATCCAGCTCACCATAGCTGGAACCTAGCTTACTTGAACTAGGGTTAGCTCATCCCAGCTCCATTCAGCTAATCTCAGCTGGATGGCAGCTCAAGAGAGTTCACCTTAGCTCACCCTAGCTCAAGTCAGCTCAGATCCAGCTCAACTTAGCTGAGTCTAGCTCATCTCAGCTCCCACTAGTTCACAGGGAGCTCTAGTTAGCTCGGCTAAGTTGATAGGAGTTCACCCCAGCTCAGATCCAGCTACATCCAACTCCACTCAGCTCCAACCAGCTGAAGAAGAATTCATCCCAGCTCAGGAAGCTCAAGTCCAGCTCACAGGGACTCAACTTAGCTCAACTCAGTTGAGCTAAGCTACCTTAGCTGCCTCAACCAGCTTGATTCTCCCTGGGAGCACCAGACCCAGCTCACCTTAGCTCAGTATGGTAGAAGCTAGCTTACCTTAGCTCGGCTTAGTAGCTAGCAAAGAACTAGCAAGCTAAGCCAGCTAGAATAGCTCCATGCCAGCCTCTTCAGCAGCAACCAGCTCCAAATTTCAGCTCCAGACTTCTCCTCAGCTCCTCCCTCCAAACCCTAGCTCCAACACCTTCTCCTCTACTCCTCCATTAGCTAAGCTAGCTTAGCTTAGCTTAGCTTAGCTTAACTATGCTCCAACTTCCTTGGCTTGTACCACCCCAAAAACCCACCTACCAACTCCACCCAACTAGCTCCACCTAAGCTCCACATAAGCTAACCTACTTGGCACCAACCTAACCTACCCACCACCTCCAAAAGACACCTAAAAGTGGCACCAAAAACTACCCATAACCACCCCTTAATGGCGCCACTTTTCCCTCCAAAATCTCCTCTCATCTCCACCACACAATCTCCCTTGAACCCATCTCCACCATCCACCTAACCCCCCTTCTAGAAGACCCCATGTTGGCGCCAACATGGTGGTGTCTCTCCACCACCAAAAGACACCAACACCACCATAACCACCCCCTTTAACACCCCTTGGGTTGGCGCCAACTCACCCTAGCCATAGGATCACCAACCACCCTCATCCTTCCATCCTAGCCCTCCATTTCAAGGGGCACCATAGCCCCCCTCCTATTCTATAAAAAGCCACCACCTACCACCATTTTTGGGCATCCTCCCTTAGTATATTTTCTATCTAAACCACCTATACCTACGGCCAAGAAGAAGGAGTAGAGAAGGAGATTAAAGGGGCACATCACCAGCCCTTTTGGTGCCTTCTTCTCCCCACTCTCTTCAACTTGAGCCACGCCAAGGAGGAGGACTCTCCCACATCAAGGAGGACGGCCAGGCAAAGGAGAAAAGCTTAGGGTGGACGTCCACCCTTGGAGAGAAACTTAGGGCACGCCCCCTTAGGGCTTGCCTTGGAGGTCATCACCTTGGCGGAGTTCTGCAAGGAAGGATTTGAAGGATTCTTTTCAAGCTTGGGAGCCACCAACCTTGGAGCAAGAAGCCCTCTTCTTCACCATCTATTTAGAGGATTTGTGTTTTCTTTTACTTCAATTATCTAGTAGTATAAGCATTCCTCTACTAGGCATTTTTGTTAAACACTTTATCAATTATCTAGTTGCCTTCTTCGCATATCTTGTTCGCATTTCTATTTGCTTATTTTCAGCATTCTTCACTTCCTCTCCCTAATTATTCTAGGTTTCCACTTGCCTAGAGTGAGCTTAGGGAGAGGCTCTACTTGCTACTTTAGAGTTGTTTACTTAATTGGAAGTGTAAACACTTTTCCCGCCATAATTTCGCATGTTGCCTTAGTTCAAAAACAAAAAAAAATGGTATATTGAAAATTACCAAAAGAAAGTTGAGATATATTCCAAGCAAGAGAATCAATTTTGCAACCATATTGCCTCCTTGGACGACCCTAGATACTTCCCTATCTAGGATTATAAATTTAAGAGCGAAAGTGGATTTACGCGTTACAACGACGTATTTTAACAAACCGCGTATTTTCGCTATCACTTTTTGGCGCCGTTGCCGGGGAGGCACGGCTTTGCATTAACTCATTTTCTCTTGCTTGAAGTGGATCTCATCCCCTTCTCTTTCTTTCTTTTGTGTGTGCAGGAACTACAGCGGGAAGGCGGGAATCTGGAAGAGAGAGCTCAAAGGTCCTTTTCTTTCCGCGAAAATTCAGGTTGGTTCCTCTTTCTGGTCACATAAATAATTAAAACTACCAAAAATATATTAAACTTGGCTTTCAGGACCCTAAACACTTAAATTAAGTGGAGTGGTGCATTTTAAAATCCATTGTTTGCTTGTATGCTTCTTTAACACCACTCCATCGCAAGTATTGGTGTTCTATTTTTCGGGTCCAGATTTCTGTCCGGACTTGAAAAATCGATTCCTAACACCCCAGGCCTCCTAAAATCATAAAATTTCATAGCGTGATTCCCAATTAAGTTAGGAACACCTTTTCCAAATTTCAAATCAATTGGATTTGTATTTAATTTTTAAAAATTCGTGGATTGCAGAGAGGTCATACCCTCTTATCTTCCTGTTTTGCTACTATCCGCGAATTTTCAGAATTTTTATACTCATCCAATTTTTGGGAAATTGAGTTTGTTGGAATCCTTGTGAAATTTTATATATCATATAAAATCATAAAAATTTTCTGAGGTCGGTGGTAGTACTAAAAAGTTCATAATACCCACAGGTATTATTTCTGGACTTTGACACCAGTACAATTAAAAATTCAAAACAATTATCAAACGAATTCCTAAAATCTTACAAAAATCTTTTCTAGAATCCTTGTTTGATTTTATTCAAAGTAGTGGTGTTGTTTGACTTGTTTGGACCACTACTTAATTCTGAAAGCTTAAAAAATAACTCATTGGTAGTTAAATTTCTGTCTTAGGGATAATTGGCTTAGGGTTTCTTTCTTTCCCTTTTGAGGATTAATTCAAAGGAAATATACAATCACCCATACAACTTGTTTTCCTTTGATTGTGGGTTTTCAAACTTGTTTGAAAATTTAACTAAAGAAACCCTAAAATACATTCAGTTAAATCAAATCCTAAAAGACAAAAATACAAAAAAAAAATTGTGTGACAACTTGATTTTCATTGGAGCCACTCTCCAATTCCTGCACACACACAAAAAAAGCAAATAACAGGGCAATAACCCAATAAACGCCCTCCACATTCCGTGTGCACTATAGAATCCTAGACCTAATTAAAATTTGTAGCAACTTGACCCCTAAGGCTTTATCAACTTAGGCTTGCTATTTAGGTCTTAAGTTTTCTTTAGTTAGTACCAATTCTGTCATCTATATCTGGTGTTCAGGCTGAGGGGCCGTGTCAAACGACCAGGCACGGGTTTGTACAAGCACCTGGGGTTTTCCCTGGGAAACGTTTGGGCCCAAACCTCCCCTTAAGCAACTTGGCTAGATTTGTTGATAGAACGGGTATTCACTATTGACTACTTATTTCCTATATAAACCAAGTCTTAGGTTATTATTAGGGAGTCACAATTAAGTTAGGTCTAGTTTTTGTTTGTTTGAATTGCACACTTTCTCTCATCTCTTTCTCTTCTCCTCCCCTCCCCGTTCTTCCATTTTATGCACGGGCGACGGTCTCAAAATCCGCACTTGGAAGGACCATTTGATTTCGCCCCCCACGTAAAAAGACCACTTTTTCTGTCTTCTCCTAAAAAAATGGAAACACAACAAAATAGGTCCACTGACCCTTCCAGGTCTACCTCTAACCCCACCTCTAACCCTAATTCTAACCCTTCCACCCAAAACCCAACCACCAGTAACTTCCCACACTTGGAGCTCCCCAATCTTGAGTTGCCCCACACACAACATCAAGACCCCCTACTTGATCTTTTAAAATTGATGGCCGATCAGATTAATAAATTAAATTCCAATCAACAAACATTGACTAGGAACATCCAAAACCTAGCCAATCCAAGGCCAAACCCACCACCCCGTCAGCAGCCTGTTGTTCCTCTAAAAGATTTCTATGATCCGTCTTATTATGAGGAACGACCAGGGGTGGTCATACCGGAGGGGGACTTTGAGATCAAGCCAGCCGTCCTAAACCTGATTAAACACTTTCATGGCCTTCCTAGGGAAGACCCTTTCAGCCACCTTGAAGAACTAACTCTTCTTGCACGGACAACCCGTTCCTGAAATGTGCAAGAAGACATATGGCTGATGCGGCTTTTTCCATTATCTCTTAAAGATAAGGCCGCTTATTGGTTCAGGACCATTGGCCGACCCATTACAACATGGCCTCAACTCAAGAGTGCCTTCCTCAAGAAATTCTTTCCCATAGGTCGTACCAATTCCTTACGAAGATCTATTATGACCTTTCACCAGAAATCTGGCGAAACTTTCCATGATTCTTGGGAAAGATTTCAGGACCTTTTAAGAAGTTGCCCGCACCACGAGATTCCTTTGTGGCAGCTCGTGCAAATCTTCTATCATGGATTAGAAGATCAAATCCGAAAATTTGTCAACGCCTCGTGTGGCGGCAACTTCTTAAATAAAGATGCTGAAAGTGCTTATGATCTATTTGAAGAAATGAGTGAAAACTCATTTAACCAAGCTTCCATGAACACATTTTGCAGAACCCAAAACCCACAGTTTGGTGTTCATGAAATAGGCGCTCAATCTATCCCAGTCACCCAAGACGATCTTCAAATGATCGCTCAGAAACTCGACCAGATGCATATTAATCAGAAGAAAATTGAGGAAAGACTCGCCACATCAATTCAAGCTCCACGCCCACATCTAACCCAACCTAACTTTCCACGAAGAGAAAATTTGCACAATCTCAACACCACTCCTGCTGATTATTCTGAGGTTGCCCATGATTCACTGGGGAATTTCAAATATCCAGATCTTAACCCCACCCAAAATATTTCTGCCATCCAGGAGCCCTTTAAAAATTCTTCCAATTGGAAAAATTACCCGAACTACTCCTGGAATAATCAAGTTTCCTCCCATGCATATCATTTTAATGGGTATGGGTCGAATCCAAATTTCCATCCTGGGCCATCCCAACAAGATATCAATGCCCAGATGCTACGGACCCTGCAGGATATGCAAACAAAAATGACGGAAGTAACCCGCAACATCACAAATCTGAACAATCAGATTGGGGTTGCTCCCACGCAAAGACCTGTAGGACATCTTCCGTCCCAACCCATACCCAATCCCAATCACCAAGGGAACCATTATATGGGCAGAAATCCACATTATCCAAATCAGCCTCCTCCTAATCCACCTCAGCAGCCGCCCAGGTTCCTGCAATCACAGGCCCCCCCACCTCCTCCAAATAATAATCCGACTGCACATGCAGTTACCTTGAGGAGTGGGAAAACCACCACTGACCCCGAGCCTTCGCACGAACCTGGTAAGATACATGTGCAAGTTGACTCCCCACCTCCCCATCAGGAAGAAAAAGAACAACAAAAATCTCAAGACAAGATTCCTATCCCTTTCCCACAAGCTCTCTACCCTACCACCAACAAAAGAAAGAAATCTGAGCCCACTACAGAAGAACTCATGGAGCTATTTGGGCAAGTTCATATCAATATCCCTCTCCTAGATGCCATTAAATATATACCTGCCTATGCTAAATTTTTAAAGGAGATTTGTACTCCTAAAAGGCAGGCCAAAAATCTAGGACAGGTGCATCTTTCGGAGACAGTAAGCTCTGTCATACAGAGTAAGCTGCCTCCTAAGATGAAAGATCCGGGGGCGCCTTTAATTTCTGTAATTATTGATGACACTACATTTAATCGCGCCCTCCTTGATCTTGGTGCCTCTGTAAATATTATTCCCACAAGTTTATTCGAAGAATTTCAGATCGGTGAATTAAAACCCGTCGAGGTTACCCTGCAATTAGCCGACCGATCTACAATCAAACCTCGTGGGATTGTCGAGGATGTATTAGTAAAGGTCCAGAATTGTGTCTTCCCTGCAGACTTTCTGGTTCTTGACATTGAGGCACCTGAATCATTACTGGACTCCCCAATAATCCTTGGACGCCCCTTTTTGGCCACTGCAAAGGCAAATATCAATTGCCACACAGGCAAAATGGATATCAACTGTGCAGGCCAAACTATCACTTTAGATATTTTTAAATCCTCCAGGAGATTCCATGATGATAACTTCTTTGAGGACTCAGATACTGAAATTTCCAATATGGTGGAGGAGACAATGTTAATAGATACCCTTACCGACCATAATTTTTTTGAGGACTCTGATTCAGAATCAGTGGTCGGCTAAATCTGTGATCCGGAAACTTGTCTTGACCGCAAATTTATTCCTGATACCCCCCCTAACCCACCCACTATTCACGCACCTAACTTTTCCACACTAACTTCCCCCAATCCTCACCATTCCTTCCCCGACCACTTTCTTGTGGACCTGCCACCAACCCCGCCCGAGTTTGGCACCCAACCTGAATTAAAACCATGGCCAGACTCGGGCCACACTTATCAATTTCCATCCAACTTTGATCCCAATATTATTTCTAATCAATTTTCTAGGGATCTAGAAGACGACACCTTTTTTGCGGGGATCCAAGTGTCCAATTATTTACATGATCTTACGTCTTCCGTGCATACCTTCACGCCCGGCTGAATGGCGTAAAAGATAGCACTGGATGGGAGGTAACCCATCATTTTTTTTCTTGCTTTCCCTTTTTTCTTCTTTTTCCAGGTTTTATTCATCCTAAACCCGACCGTTCTTCACTAAGGTGATCCCTTTTCCCTCCTAATGCATGAGGACATGGCATATATTAAGCATGGGGGGGTGTTTTTAAATTTTTACTATCGATTTAGGATGTTTAAAACCTAAAAACATGCAATTTTCTTTAATTTATTTCCTGCTTGCATACCCAAAAAAATAAAAATGTTGAAAACTTTTTGAGGAAAAATTTTGAAATCGGGACTAAGGTCGTAAAATTCACTTCTGGTACAATGGGATTTAATCTTTAACAAACTAAGGATGAGGATATGGATCTGATCATTAGAATTCCTGGGTCTATTTTAGACTAGATCAGATATCCTTCTCTAAAATTCCACCTGAACTCATGATAGTTCAGGTGACTTGATCCTATTTTGTAATATGGAAAGTATTTGACTTAGTTTCTGATTCAAAAACTTGCGGGTCTCAAGAAACTTCTTGTGTCAATTTTCACACACAAGCCAACACTTAAAAATAACTAAAAATTCGAAAAAACTCCCTTGTTTGGATTTAGTAAAAGTCTGAAGCAGATCATTGGTTTGAGTTCCCACCGTCGAGAAGAAGGAAAAAACCTTCTTTGAGGACACGATGTCAACATGTTACCGCCTCGGTGCTGCTCTATATCTATATTTCATATCTTTAGACGGAGCATTAAAGCGCATTTCAGCAGCTCAAGTGTCTTGGACGGTGCTCTACCTATAGCGTCGGAGCAAGAGCTTGAGTTTGCTTGGAGCGCCCCTTTTCACCGCATCGTGTTTTGGGGTTGTGAGCTCCTGGGTGGTGTCATGGATAGTGCTATCCCGAAGTACTGGCGCCAGAGTCCCCTCGGGGAATGGTAATGGGAATGATGATACCGACACATCTGTTGTAAGACTAAGCTAAAAATAAGCATGGGGAAAAAAAAAAAATAATAATAATAATAAAAATAACACGTCCTTATTAAGGTTGGCTTTTCACAAGCACCGACACAAGGTTTTAAAGGAATTTGCAAGTTGCGAATCAGATTCACAAGCCAGAAAAATCCTAAAAACAAACATTTCAAGTCATCTGAATTAACAAGGGGTTAATTTGTGAATTTTCTGAGGATATATTGATCCTGTTCTATCTAATGGTTGGATCCAAAAACAAATCCTGATGTTTATCTTCAACAAATCCCGTATCTCCTGTGTTTTAATCTACCAAGGTCCCTTAATCTCTTTTTCTCCTCAAAAGTCAAAAAAATTAGATTTCCCAAAAATTCCATTTTGCAAAAAAAAAAAAATTAATGTTTTGCTAAGAGACTAGCAAAAGATAAGCATGGGGGTATGATAAACACCAGTTTATCATCATTTTTATGCTTTAAAACTAACCTAGCCCTTAGGATTTTTCTCCGCAAACGGGTTTTTGGGCTGCATTTAGGCATAAATTAGGATAGGCATGAATTGCATTTTTTATTGTTGTTTTAATGTGTTTTTGTGAGTGTTACAGATCCCTAAAACCCTAGCACTCAAGAAGGCAATTGGTGAAGGAGAAGCCCAGACTAGTTGGAACCCAGCTTGATCCAGCTCACCATAGCTGGAACCTAGCTTACTTGAACTAGGGTTAGCTCATCCCAGCTCCATTCAGCTAATCTCAGCTGGATGGCAGCTCAAGAGAGTTCACCTTAGCTCACCCTAGCTCAAGTCAGCTCAGATCCAGCTCAACTTAGCTGAGTCTAGCTCATCTCAGCTCCCACTAGTTCACAGGGAGCTCTAGTTAGCTCGGCTAAGTTGACAGGAGTTCACCCCAGCTCAGATCCAGCTACATCCAGCTCCACTCAGCTCCAACCAGCTGAAGAAGAATTCATCCCAGCTCAGGAAGCTCAAGTCCAGCTCACAGGGACTCAGCTTAGCTCAACTCAGTTGAGCTAAGCTACCTTAGCTGCCTCAACCAGCTTGATTCTCCCCGGGAGCACCAGACCCAGCTCACCTTAGCTCAGTATGGTAGAAGCTAGCTTACCTTAGCTCGGCTTAGTAGCTAGCAAAGAACTAGCAAGCTAAGCCAGCTAGAATAGCTCCATGCCAGCCTCTTCAGCAGCAACCAGCTCCAAATTTCAGCTCCAGACTTCTCCTCAGCTCCTCCCTCCAAACCCTAGCTCCAACACCTTCTCCTCTACTCCTCCATTAGCTAAGCTAGATTAGCTTAGCTTAGCTTAGCTTAACTATGCTCCAACTTCCTTGGCTTGTACCACCCCAAAAACCCACCTACCAACTCCACCCAACTAGCTCCACCTAAGCTCCACATAAGCTAACCTACTTGGCACCAACCTAACCTACCCACCACCTCCAAAAGACACCTAGAAGTGGCGCCAAAAACTACCCATAACCACCCCTTAATGGCGCCACTTTTCCCTCCAAAATCTCCTCTCATCTCCACCACACAATCTCCCTTGAACCCATCTCCACCATCCACCTAACCCCCCTTCTAGAAGACCCCATGTTGGCGCCAACATGGTGGTGTCTCTCCACCACCAAAAGACACCAACACCACCATAACCACCCCCTTTAACACCCCTTGGGTTGGCGCCAACTCACCAGCCATAGGATCACCAACCACCCTCATCCTTCCATCCTAGCCCTCCATTTCAAGGGGCACCATAGCCCCCCTCCTATTCTATAAAAAGCCACCACCTACCACCATTTTTGGGCATCCTCCCTTAGTATATTTTCTACCTAAACCACCTATACCTACGGCCAAGAAGAAAGAGTAGAGAAGGAGATTAAAGGGGCACATCACCAGCCCTTTTGGTGCCTTCTTCTCCCCACTCTCTTCAACTTGAGCCACGCCAAGGAGGAGGACTCTCCCACTTCAAGGAGGACGGCCAGGCAAAGGAGAAAAGCTTAGGGTGGACGTCCACCCTTGGAGAGAAACTTAGGGCACGCCCCCTTAGGGCTTGCCTTGGAGGTCATCACCTTGGTGGAGTTCTGCAAGGAAGGAGTTGAAGGATTCTTTTCAAGCTTGGGAGCCACCAACCTTGGAGCAAGAAGCCCTCTTCTTCACCATCTATTTAGAGGATTTGTGTTTTCTTTTACTTCAATTATCTAGTAGTATAAGCATTCCTCTACTAGGCATTTTTGTTAAACACTTTATCAATTATCTAGTTGCCTTCTTCGCATATCTTGTTCGCATTTCTATTTGCTTATTTTCAGCATTCTTCACTTCCTCTCCCTAATTATTCTAGGTTTCCACTTGCCTAGAGTGAGCTTAGGGAGAGGCTCTACTTGCTACTTTAGAGTTGTTTACTTAATTGGAAGTGTAAACACTTTTCCCGCCATAATTTCGCATGTTGCCTTAGTTCAAAAACAAAAAAAAATGGTATATTGAAAATTACCAAAAGAAAGTTGAGATATATTCCAAGCAAGAGAATCAATTTTGCAACCATATTGCCTCCTTGGACGACCCTAGATACTTCCCTATCTAGGATTATAAATTTAAGAGCGAAAGTGGATTTACGCGTTACAACGACGTATTTTAACAAACAGCGTATTTTCGCTATCATGAAGCCATCTATTTCACATGAGATTAAGGGGGTCCCTAGATCTTTCTTTTTAGGAGGGAGCTTATTTAGGGCAATGGCACTGGTTTGTTCAGAAATTATGACCCTTTTTGATGATTTTGCCTGGCATTTCGGTATGCATAATTCCTTCAGAAATTTCGCACAGGCTGAGATGTTCTCAATGGCCTCTAGGAGTGGTATATTTACCTAGACTTGCTTTAGAATCTCGCCACTCCTTAGATTGGTTGGCTTTCTTTTCCCTGGGTTTGATCAAGGCTTTAAGAAAAGGTGCTTGAGAAAAATCATGAGTATTCAAATCTGAGTCTTGATTTCTAGATTAACTTGGTCTCCCAGGTCAGATTCAGGCTCCTCAAGATCTTAGTAAGATTTTGATGTAGAAGGATCTTGGATTTGTTTCCCACTTCTCAAAGTGACAGCACATGCATGTGCATTAAGGTTAGAAGGGTAAGGTGGATTTTGCAAAATGGGTTGAGCCTAGGTTGGGTTAGGGTTAACAAAGCCTAGTCAATGCTGGGGAGCAGGCCGAATTAGGTGTGCTTGTTGCTCCTGTGTTGTGTTGATTAACCCTATTGAAGTTCCTTGGGTTTGGGACAGGTTGGGATGGCAACATTTGTGTTGTCTAGCATCTACTAGCTGGTCCAGTCATCCCATCAGTTCTATCCTCAATTGATTCATTTCTTCCTTATGTATTAGATTCATCTTTCTCATTTCTTTGAGGATTAGGCTCAGATCAATGGGTTGGTTTTCCTGAGTAAGTTGTGGCTGGTACGTGCATGGTTGTGTGTACCTACTAGGTTGCCCATAAGTGTATGGTTTAGTCATGTTAGGACCTTGGGTAGGTTTCTGACTTGACCAAGCAAAGTTAGGATGTTTGCACCATCCAGGGTTGTAAGTGTTTGAATAAGGCTCATTTCTAGTGTAACCCTGTAGTGCATTCACATCCTCAGGATAACTAGGCATTGGGCTACCTAGTTCAGAATTTGAGGGCATCAAGGTCCCTCCTTGTTACCCAGAAAGAGATGGGTCCAAGTATAGTTAGCTCATAGGTGGAGCCATAGTTAGGTCATTAATGTTGTGCACTAATTCCTGACCAAGTGGGTTGGGTAATTGGTTGTGGGTTAATATAGGCACTCCTTGGGTAGGCATAGGATTTAATCTGGATTGTGTACCTAAGGAATTCCCGCCATTTAGAAGGTTATCTAGTTTCTTATCCAAATTCTCCACATTCTTTCCCACGAGTTCCACCTTATTTAATCGTTATGCAATTAGCTCTAAATCAACCAAGTTTGAATTATTGTTAACTTCATAAACTCCACTTCTTGGTTGATTGGCTCTATTAAAGGCGGACATTGAGGCATTGTTGAGGGAATTTTCACTCATATTCTTGAACAATTGAAATCCTCCATCAGCACCTCGACTCAGGAAATTGCCCCAACATGCCGCATCACCAAAATTCTTCAGATTATCACTCAACCCATAATAGAAAATATGGGCCAAGTGCCACCTCGGAATCCTGTGATGGGGGCATTTCCTAGCTAAATCATTGAACCTCTCCCAAGTCCCATGTAGTTGTTCCCAAGGGTTCTGCTTAAAGGTTGTTATGGCACATCTAACGGCATTAGTTTTTCCTACGAGGAAGAATTTCTTTAGGAATGTGCTTCTCAGGTCTGCCCAAGTTAGGATTGGTCTACCAATTGTCCTCAACCAATGTGCAGCTCTATCTTTCAAGGAGAATGGGAACATTTTCATCATCAGGGTACCTTCATTCATGTTCCTAGGTCCAAAGGTTCTTCCTATGTGTAGGAGCTCTTCAAGGTGGTGGAAGGGGTCATCTGACTCATAACCATGAAAGTGGGGGATTAAGTTAATGATCTAAGGTTTGAGTTCAAAATATTCCCCATCCTGAGGTACCCTAACAAAGGGTTTAGGTTGGGCATTAGGAGGGTTAGAAAATTCATGGAGGGGCCGGTCTACCCTTCCATTTTGGAGTTGAGTGATGACCTACACTATGAATTCCATCTGTCGGTCATGATGCTGGCCCTGCTTAGTGATTTGCCTTTGTAAGAGAGTCATAGGATCCAGATTTTGTTCATCAACCTCTTCTTCCTCGTGATGACTAGCCATTGCAGAGGGTTCAGATTTAGATCCTGGATAAATAGGTCTTCTCCTAAGATTTCTTTCTAATGGTGGTAGCAAATCAGAATTTTGAGATCTTCTACCTTGCATGCAGTAGAAGAATGTTTGCAGATGAGAGAAACCCCACTTGCTCAATGCAAGTAATCAAACTGGCCCTTAAAGTGTCAACCCTAATTAGACCTGATCCTGGCTCCCTAAAATACGACTGGGTTAGATTAACCCTTGAATTACTTGGCTGGCCAGAAGGGTGGAACCCTTTAGGACACCCCACACAGTGGGACACTACTAAGAATTAATGTGGTTACCGCACTGACCTTTCTTGTCACCAGTGGGTAAAAGTAGACAAGGCCTTGACTTTAGCCCAATTTAGTTTCAAGTCCCCAAGTCTATTAGTCCTGCTTAGGGCACGTCTACTCAGTTTTAAGCTTGGATTTGATGTGCTTTTGAAATATGATGGGCGTAAGGAGGGCTTTTGCCCTTAAATTGATTTTGAAATGTGTGAAGTGCTCAGGCAAACAGGGTTCACAAGCAATTTCATATGATGAAGTGAATTTTAAGATTCGAATGTTGTGTTATTGCATTTTAGGGTTCACTTGAGCTAATATTTTCAACCAACGTTTTGATGAGGCACACAAGAGTTTTACAAATTCCAATTTGTTTGAAAGATTTCCTTTAAGTATGGAAATGCAGGTGTGCTCTATCCTTAACGTGAAATCCTAAACGTAGATAGCTCTAGATGTTCTTTTCTTCAAGTCAAACTAAGATAAGTGGTGCGACCCAAGTAATGCAATCAATTGGTCTTATTGCACCACTAACTAGGCACCCAAAAAATATTTTTAAAGAATTTTTAATGCATGTTTTCTATTTTTTCTGATTTAAAGTGTACTGGGGGTTTTGTAGTCTATTTGACCCCCAGTGTTGATTGGATAATCTGTGCAATCACATGTGCAAGAAATAATTTTTTCCAATTTTTCATAAATTCTTGATTATCTCAGAAATTTAATGATGTAAATTTCAAGTCAATAGAAGTTGTGTAAAAATTCCTATGATATTTTGAACTCCGAAAAATCAGGAACAACAATCGAATTGACATTAGATGAATGTGTAAATTTTTAAAATTTTTATATAACTATTATTTGTATGAAATTTGGATATGTTGTTTTTGACTTTGGATTCTACATCCAATGAAAATTTGATAATTTTTAGAGAAAGGGATCTTTAGAAATTAAATTTTTAAAATAAAACTTTATTTCATCCTGAAAATCAAGAGAGCTTTTTTTTACAATAATTAAGCAAATTCTAACTAATCCAAAGGCTCAGGCAAACACCTAATCATTTTTTGGATTTTTTTTTTAATCTAACTAATCTAACCTACGAGTACTTACCTGAGCTTTGAGCTTGCGATTTCTCCGTGTGTTGCATCTTTCCCTTGGATTTCTATGCTTCCTCCACATGCAAATAGAATAGGTTAGAAATCCCACATAAGTAGTATGAAGAAATGCTTCAAAAATTTATGTTGCCTCCCCAGCAACGGTGCCAACTTATTCGATGCATAATTCATGTTTAAAAAGATTACTCAATTGTAGTATAGTGTGAAAATACATTGACAAATAAATTTATAAAACTTCGGTGAGTACTAGGTCATTCGTAGGGAGGCTATCACAATTTATGCAGAAATGTTTCAATAGAACTTGTTCTAAATAGATATTTATATATTTATATATGTATAGGAATTAGATATATGCATTCAGAACATCAGAATTCTATTGCAATTAAAATAGAGTTTTCACAATAGAGAATGTTACTAGTAGTAAATAGATAGATAGAGAGAGAAAGAAAGTGGCAGAGAGATGACATTGCTTGTAGGATGCTTGTGTGAGATGCGGTAGCACCTCAGATCCAGAGCATCGGGATGAAGGATGGAGCGGAGTTGCAGAGAAACGAAGAGTTGCAGAGGTGGAAGAGTTGTATTTAGAGTTGATGGGAGAGAGATGCTTAAACTAGGGGACCCTGGGCCTTCTTTTATAGTTCTAATGAGGGATAAAGTGGGTATTTAACCCCTTTATCTCATGCAACAACTCTTATTTGATCAGATCCATTGATCGAAAGATCAACGGATCAAACCTAGCTTCAAAACACCTTCATTTGCGATTTTCGTAACGATTGGAAGAAAAAATGAGAGAGAGAGGAAGAGTGGGCGATCGGCGTCAGGCGGCGGGCGGTGGTGTTGCGGAGGCACCTAGGTTTGGAGAAGGAGGTGAATGGAGGACATCGAGGTCGAGGAATTGGAGGAGAAGGGAGCAGGTCTGGCATGAGAGGGTAGGCACGATGTCTGAAAATTTCCCAAGAAGGCCCTGGAGGAGGTTGAACGGTGACGTTCTTTGTTTAGATGTCGACAAAGGGGGCATTTGGTGGCGATATGCAGAAACCCTTTGATCTGCTTGGCGTGCAGGGGTGAAGGGCACAAATGCGAGTCTTGCCCTAGGAGGAAATCGCAGCAGACAAAGATGGCATTCTCACGCCCTGTCTAGAAGGTGAAGAAAGAAGATCGATTGCCACTGCCGCTGGCATTTGGCAGGCATTCAATTGAGGTGGAGATCTTGATTTCTGAACAGATCTCTTCTACAGAGATCATGTTGAGGGGCGCTTTGATTGGCGAGATTATGGCAGGCAAACCATCGATTGAAAGGCTCCAAGACCTGGTATGTTCCCTAAATCTGCTGTCTGCGAACTGGAAGATAGCTTTGCTTTCCCAATCTCAATTTCTAGTATATGGTCTGGGTATGATGGATGTTGAGCGACTGAGATTTCGCTCGAGCTCATTTGAAGAACTTATTGTGATTTGGAGAATGGTGTCTCCTTTTGTTGGGGCTCTCCCTGATCGGCCTCCTCAAAGAGTGGGTTCTAGGAGGATTCTTCTTGAGATTAATGGACTGCCGCTGCATCTGAGATATAAGGGGGTTGTTACTAAGATGTTAGTAGGCTTTGCATCCATCAGTGAAGGGTCTGAAATCTTGATTGGAGAGGGGGACATCAGATCTCTTAGAATTGAGGCTGATGTCTTCAATGCTAGCTCAATTCCTGACATGGTTACAATCAGATGTGGGGGCTCCTCATGGCTTATTCAGCTAGCAGTGATTGGACAGGTGCCTGGGCAGGTTGAACAAGGGCAGGTTAAGATGTCTGGAACCAACACTAAGGTGAGGAAACAGGATGAAAGGCTTAGCCGCATCCCACCAGTTGAAGCTCCTGAGTCCAAAAAGAAGAAGGACTGCCACCAAGACTATGATGAGGAGGACCTGATGGAAGAAGTTGCTGCAGTTGGTGAGTACAGTCGAGCCATGGTAGTCAAAGAGGATGGTTATATGGAGGTTGCTAAGAACTCTGAGATAGATTCAGAAGTGCTTAGCAGTAAATAGGAGGGCAGGAGAAGAAGGGAGCTGGTGCTCAAAAATGACAGCAGTGTTCTCAAAGAGGCAAATCAAATGCAGCTCTCAATTCCTACTGATCTGAAATATGGCAGTGGATCCAATCAGAAAAGAGGTGTGGGTAGATCTCCCTACGTGCTTTGAGGGAGAAGGAAGGAGAACCTGCCACCTATTGAGGAGCAGAATATTGCAAACTCAATTATGGTTGAGTTTGTGGGTAGTATGGCCCAAGGGGACCACTCTGTCAAGGAATGAGAGTGATGTCTTGGAATGTGCCTGGGTTGCGCAATAGGATGAGAAGGACTTCCTTGTGTAGATATCTCTCTGAGTGGGAGATTGATTGTGCTCTCATTCAAGAGACACATTTGGAGATGGAAAATGGTTAGGAATGGGATTGCTTTAAGCAATCTGGTTGCAGTGATGTTGTGGTAAAGGGTGCATCTGGAATGTCTGGTGGAATGGCCTTTTGGTGGATAAAGTCCTGCCTTTGGGTAACTGAAGTTATTCGTGACAGGTACATGCTTTCATGCAGATGCCAATCTCCCCAAGGAGATATGGAATGGTTTGTGTCTTGCATTTATGGCCCTTGTGTGGCTGCAGACAGGGCTGGCTTGTGGGGGGATCTCTCTGCAATGCATCAAAGAGTGCAGGAGATCCCTTGGCTTCTAGGGGGTGATTTTAATTGTTATCTCTCAAGTGATGACAATCCTGATGGGAGATTGGACAACTCAATGGTAGGCTTTCAAATGGTTGTGCAGAATATGGAACTGACAGAATACCCCATTAGTGATGTGGAGTTTACTTGGAGAAATGGAAGTGGACAGGTTTCTAAATTGGATAGGTTTTTTGGCAGTCCTAGCTTGTTGGAGAGGCATCAGTTATCAGCAGTTATGAGAGTTGATAGGCCTTTCTCTGATCACACTCCGCTTGTATGGGATAGTGGGATGAATTCAGACATTGGATCATATTTCAAACTCAAGAGATCTTGGTTTAGGGAGGTAGGTTTTGTGCAAATGGTGTCTCAGTGGTGGCAGAACAAGGCTATGCAAGGTTATGCTACACAGCAGCTGGCTGCAAAACTATCAGGCCTGCGTGATATGCTTAAAAAATATGGGCAGACTGTGGCCTTGATCAGAGAACAGAAGAGGAGGGAGGCTCTGGCAGTAATCAGATACTTGGATCTGAAAGAATGCAGGCAGTCTTTGAACCTCCAGGAGCAGTAGTAGAGGCAGCTGATGCAATCTGTAGTGCGGGAGGAGGATCTGAAAATAGAAATGGATTGGCATGAAAGATCTAGACAGCTATGGCTCAAATAGGGTGATGCGAACATGAAGTTTTTCCATCTTACGGCCAATGCTAAGAGGAGATTCAATCTTATCTCATCAGTTAAAGTGGAAGAGAGAATTGTTACTTCTGTTAGTGAAATTAGAACTGAAGTAGGTAAATATTTTAAAGAAATAGCCAAGGCTGCTCCAAGAGGCTCTTGGAGGATGGCATTGATGGATTTCCCTTATGTCAGTGGTGATCAGAGAGACTTGTTAGTCACTCCTATATTTGAACAAGAAGTACTAAAAGCTATTAAAGATTTAAATAATGAAGGGGCTCCTGGTCCGGATGGATTTCAGGTTTTCTTTTAAAGAGAATTGTGGAGTGTTGTCAAGGTGGATGTATTGAAGGTTATTCACGAATTTGAACTGGGCAACTCTGGTTTTGAGAGGTTGAACAAATCCTACCTGTTTCTGCTTCCTAAGAAATCTAGTGCGGAGAGGTTTTCTGATTACAGACCCATTGCACTATCTAATTCCATCTATCTTATTATTAGTAAGGTTATAGCCAACAGATTGCAGGAGGTTTTAAAGGACTTGATAATGACTGTCCAGTCCGCTTTTCTTCCCTGGACATCATTACAAGAGTCCATTATTGCGTAGGAGATGGTTATGGGTTGGCACAGGAGAAAGACCAAGGCCTTTTCATGGAAAGTAGATTTTTCCAAGGCCTATGATTCAGTCTCCTAGTCGTATCTGTGGGAGATCCTTAAACGAAGGAAGTTTCCACCTTTATTGATACAGTGGGTGAAGAGATGCATTATGACAGCCTCCTTTTCCCCATTGATAAACGGGAAACCATGTCGCTCTTGGATTCAACCCCATTGTGGAGTTAGGCAAGGTTGCCCACTTGCCCCTCTGATTTTCAATCTTGCAGTGGATACTTTGGCAAGATATGCCTACAAAATGGTAGTGGATGGTTTTATAAGGGGGTACTCAATGTCTAATAATAGGGCTTTAGCCCCTATACTCCAATATGCAGATGACACTATTTTTTTTGTGGAAGGGGGGAAGTGCAAGCGCTTCTACACATGGTAAAGATTTTTGGGAAGATTTCTGGCCTCAGACTAAATGGAAATAAATCCTCCTTGGTCTATTTTGGGATGAATGGTATGTTATAGAATGACATCTCTACCATTCTGGGTACACCTGTGGTTTCATTACCTATTAAATATCTGGGTTTGCCTTTGAAATGTTCTAAAATGAAGAAAGCAGATTGGTCTTTCCTATATGAAAAGGTGGCTACGAAATTGGAGGGCTGGAGCAGTAGATACCTATCAAAAGGGGGGAGGTATATATTACTGAATTTTTTCATCACTTCGATTCCAGTAATCTTTTTCTCTGTTCTCAAAGCCCCGAAGTCAATCTGGAAAAAACTTGATGTGATGCGCAAAAGATTCTTTTGGAAAGGGGCCTCTCACCAAGGGGCTTGTCTTCAACCTTTGAAGTAGGAGTCAATTTGCAAGCCAAAAAAGATTGGAGGCATGGGTGTTATATCCCTTAAGGAATTTAATGAAGCTTTGCTATTGAAGTGGGTTGTTCGGTTGCTGCAGGGGGGAAAAAATTTGGACAGAAATCATTCAGGATAGTTATGGGACTGCCAATGATAAGAATAATCGTCTAAACCCCCATAAACCATCTCCCTTTTGGTCTTCAGTGGTGCATTCCCTGAGGGACAATTGGAATTTTTTCAAATCTATATTAGGTGATGGGAAAAGCTTCAAGTTTTGGCTAGAGAATTGGGTACCTGGGGGGGTGTTTAAAGACAGGTTCCCCCTCACTTATGCAGCGGCTTCGGATAAAAATGCTGTGGTGTCTAATTATTGGGATGTGGAATCTGAGCAGTGCTCTTTCAATAATGCTGTGTGGAATACTCATGAAACAAGAACACGAGCAGAGAATGAACGTCTCATGCAAGAACTTACTGCCTTCAAACCCATGCCTCATGAATATGACACATACAAATGGGAGGGTAAGTTTTCTACTACGGCTGCTTATGACAAGCTAATAATGTCTTCCAGGATGGCAGAATTTGATGAGATGGGGAAGAAGCTATGGAATTTAAAAATACCATTAAAGATACAAATTTTTCTGTCGCTCTGCAGAAAGGACGATCTGATTACTGGAGATCTGAGGCACAGGAGGATGGATACTCCCACTCAGTTTTGCCACCTATGTGGGATGCATAATGATTCTAGCATTCATATCTTTTCTTCATGTGTGATCACTGATTATGTCTGGAGGAGAGTATGTAATGAGTCTCTCCCCACATGGGAGAATTTGTGGCGCTGTCTAGTTGATGGGAATAAGCCATGTTTACATATGTTGGTTGTGTTATGGGCTATATGGAGGGCTAGAAATGAGTGTGTTTTTCAGGAGACCCCAATGTATGTGGATAATATTGTAAATTTTTGCTAGAGTCTCATACAGCATTAGGGTTCGATCATGTAATTATTTCATTTTTATTAATAATAGCTCTCCTGGTTTTCTATCGGTGATTCGATAGCATTCCTTTCTTTCTCAAAAAAAAAAAAAAAAACCTTCATTTGCACCTAAAATGCTCGAATTCAAACTGGGTTTGACACGTGGTAGCCTCTCGGCCTTCAGATCGCCATCAGATGGCTCCCACTCCTCCGCACACGTTCTCTTCTTTTTCTCGCTAGCCACTCGCTCAATCTGAGTGCCTCATCCTCAGCCGTCCAACCTCACGATCGGACGGTTCACGTGGGTCCGCATCTCCCATTTACGTTTCAAAAATCTCATGGGATCATGCATTCTCGTGGGATCACACGTTCGACTATGGTGTGTTCTTATCACGCCACGTGGTGGTGCCTACGAGCATCGATGCTGATCCAACGGCCAATCACGCGCTTGCTCAACGCTTTCCTGATTTCATGCTCAGGTGATTTCGAACCTGCGCATCACGCTGCACCCGAGTTTTGTTATATTTTCCTCTTTGTATTTATTTATTCTTATCTGGTTGGATGTGCAACGTGGTGCGCTCGTGGCCATTGGATGAAGAACAAACGGCCCACGGCGTGCGAGTGTGGCCTTCCTAGAAGGGGCGGTGGTGAGGGAGCGACTGTGATGGTACCACGTGGCGCCATCATAGCTGTCCATCTTCTTTTCCTTGTATCTGGTGATGTAAACCTCTGATTGAGTTGATTTTTGACCCCTTTGGACTATAATCATCGATCTAGATTCATCTTCGTGGTTGTGTTCTTCATCTGTGGCTCAGATCTTTGTCCTTTGGTTTTATGATCTCTGTTCTTTTATGGACTGCACAAGATGCCCTAGTTGTCTGATCGAGACGATTTCGGAAGTGTTGGACTCTCATTGTTGTTCTAATAATATCTGTCTAGTATGATCTAACATCTGTGACTTTGAATCATCTTCAATTAAAGTCATCTCTCTTTTAGGTCATAAAATGATGATATTATCTATGACTAATAAACTAGCTATTGTGTAAATTATGATGCCTATGAATGCATTATTCCTAAGTTATGATAGAATCTAGCTTAATTTAGGTGATTTAGGTTGCATAATTACTGTGCAATCAGTCATATCTAGCTTTACTTAGTCATAATCCATTGATAAATGCTCCTGCATAATCGCCAAAGACCTATAATTCATTACATATCAATTCTGAGAGATAAACATGAAAACAAGGGTAAAACTGTAGTTTTAACGAAATATCCAAAATTCAGAACAATCATAGGGTTCTTTAGGGAATAATTGAAGGTTAAATGGTCATAAACGTCTAATAAGAGGGTCCATGCAAAATGAAATGGGTTTTCACGCGTTATGAGAATTAATGGACGTTTGAAAGCCTAAAAACAAACCCGCTTAATTAACTGAGGTTTTGTTTAGTATAAAATTCACCTAAACCTTATAAAATTCATATAAAAATATTTCATAAGGTTTGGTACCTTTTATTTGACCATCTAACCCATGTTGACCAAAAATAGAATCTCGAATAGAAAGTTGCACTAATTTGGGTTTCTGCATAAATTTCCCATCCAAACATGGTTAGAACTAAAATTCAACTTCACCAGCAGATTCCTTGGGTCCAAATTAAATTTGTACCAAAATTTGGGCCCAATCAAAGATTATCTTGACCTAGTTTGCATTTTGGTCCACTTAGGCCTCTTTCTCTCAATTTGACCCCTAAGTTTATAAATTCCTTGCGTTTAGCCCCCTAACTTTGTCTTCTCCTTCACTGATTGCCCCCTACCGCCTGAATCCTACACAGGTTCCTAAACCCAAACCTGATGAGCTTCAATCAAGGATCTCGCCTTGATTTGCCAATCAATTCCCTCCAAAATTGGAGGGAAGAATCTTAAGGAGTTTCTCGATCTATTGAGGCATCTCATGGATCTTAAAATGAATCCTAGAAATCAGGCGAGCTCAAAGATTTTTGGGAACATTTCCTAGTAAATTGCAAAGCAATTAGGGCTCTTTTCTAAGCTAGAGCTCACCCGGAGGCTCTATAAAGCTTCCTCATGCACAACTGCTCCAAACTAGCTTGCTTTGGACCAGTTCTACACCTTCTTCTCCTATCTCTGGCCAATCCCTCTGCAAACTCTAGCGAGCTTCATCAAGTCCCTTTTTGGCCAACTGTCACAGACCATAGCCGATCGGTCTACCTTCCTCACGTTCCTCCGCCACTCGCAATACAAGCGAGGGTCGTCTTCCCGTCTCTTCCTCGTTGTTCTCCCTCATGGAAGGTCTTCACCTTCCATGGCACCGACCATACCACAACCAGCACCATCCACCCCTTTCATCCATTAGTTTAGGGTTAGTTAGGTCCTTTTTAATGCTTAGGTTAATTCCCCATACTTAAAACCCAAAAATATCCTCTCGACCGAACACACGCCGTCATCTTCTCCACCTCCACCACTTCTTCGATGAAGTCTTCCGCATGCTCCACCACTCCAAACTCCTCGCCACCTACTCCATAACCTCTGCCATAACATGCTCATCAAAACCCCTCTATTTATTTACCATCCCACCCACTCACGAGACCCACCGAACACTGCACCTTAATGCTTCCACCTCCATCACCGACACACGTCCTAATTGGGGCTTAGCGCCCGTATTCTTAATTATAGGTCCCCTGCCAGAGCTCCACCATTGCGTCACCTTCTCCGGCTGTATCCATCGAGTTGCGGCCCTGTTCTTCACCAAGAGACCCTCCAAGATGTGGGGACAAGTCCCAGAACCACTCCCAGGTCTTTAGTTGAGGGCGTGAACTTCTGCAATTGGTGCAATTGAAGACACCTTCACCTGCAGGCATACACGAAAAATGGACGGAAGTATAGTCCCACATCGTGGGATTAGGACCGATTGAAGCCGCATAAGTTGAATTGTGTCTCAGGCTTATCACCTTAGACACTGGGGGTGAGGTCCCCTTCACACCCGCATTCACTTATCCGACCCACCTTAGCCCCTTTACTCCTTGGCTGCGACCCCATGCCCGTAGCCCTAGACCCAGGTACGAGACCCGAATACCTAATTAACCCAGCTATATTGAGAAAGAAGAGAGGAGGAAGGAAAGAGAGAGAATGGGGAAGGGGTGGGTTTTGCTCTTCAGAGGGAAAGCTCAACCCTTAGTTGCTGTGAACAGAAGGAAGAAGAAGAGAGAAGAGGAAGCTAAAGGCAGAGGTTGAAGAAGAAGACTTGAAGAGAAAAGAAAATAGGAGAAGAGTCGTGCTTAAGAGAAGAAGAGAAAGGAAAGAGAGAAGAAGATCAGAAAGAAGAAGAGCAATGTAGCAAGGCTTGGTTAAGTCTTCTGATTCTCAAATCAGATGTCTGAGTACTATTCATTTATTTGACATTATTGAGTAATTGATATACATGTACTTAGGCTAATAATTGGTTATCCAAATCACCATTATTTTGTTCTAGGTATCTTTTTGTCACTAAATACATTGATCTTCATTGAATACTTAATGTGATAGATTAATATTCATTCAAATATCTTTATGGTGCTTCATTTATTGTGCTCATTTATATTTTAATTGAGATTAGCATATGAATTCCTATTTGCTCCCTGTGTTTGACCTCAGACTTCATTTCTAGATTTTGAGCTATAAATTATATTTGTTGAAGAGCTATTTAGGAGATTTTACTACAACAAGATGCATTTAAACTCCTGAAAAGCTTTGATCAATGTTTTGGCGCCGTTGCCGGGGAGTAACGTGCAATTCACCGCTATTCTTTGCTTTATTTGATTATATCTGAGCACTGACTTGTCCTATCTATTTTCTTGTGATTTTGCGAGGTACATCACGCAGAGATCTTCCACGCAAAATAGCAACTCTTGGGGCAAGTAATTTTTGTTCTTCCCTAATCAACCTTCTAATCTTGGGAAGATAAAAAGGATACAAATCAGTTAGGAACTACCTGCCTTATTTTCATAGTAATTTTCATTTAAAGGCAAGTTTCCTGATCTACGGAAAGTTTCATAGCTGATTGAAGCTTGAGGCGATTCTATTTAGAATTCCCTACCCAAATTGTCTGTACCTATTAGGGAGTACGCTTGGTTTGAAAATCACCTTGGGATAACACACTCGTTTGAAGCCTAGGGTGAACAATTGAAGATCAAATTGGGCTTGAAATAGAGCAAATTAGGGTTTCAACATTAGGGTTTAAAATATTAGTACACATTTTCCTACACAAAGAGAATAAATCCTCTCGCATTTGTGTGCTACCCAATCCCCTATTTGAAAAGATCTAATCAAGTAGAACCCGAAAATCAAGCTCTAATTTCACTTGAACCCTAAAATCTTGGACCTAATAACCTGAGAATCAATTCAAGGTGATTTCTAGGTCATGACCTAGAGTTCATTCTGCCATCTTTAGAGTAGGTCAGGTGATGTTGACCTACATTGAAGGCTAACCAACCTCCAAATTAGGTCACAAGTCAAATCAACTTCTAATCAAGTGAAATTCAATGCACAAATTAGGCTAAAATTGGTAGACTTAAGGTATCAAGTCCGTATGTTCCAGTCTACTTGGAATTGCAGTGATAAGGAAGGTCGAGTGGGGGAAACTCGGTAACCTGTGGGGACGATCTACTGTGTAGGGGCCTTTGCAGGGCTCTCTGATAGCAAAATACGCGTGATTTGTAAAAGCAGGTTTTTAACGTCATTGCAACACGCGAATCAGCTTTCGCTTTTAAATTTATATCCTAGATAGGGGAAGTATCTAGGGTCGTCCAAGGAGGCCAAATGGTTGCACAATTAATCCTCTTGCTTACAAATAGATCTCAACTTTCTTTTTGGTATTTTAAATATGTAATTTTTTTTTGTTTTGAAAAGACGAGGGCAAAATGCGAATTGTAATGGAAAGTACTAACACCTACAATTGCTTAACTAAAACTTAAAAGATAGATATATCTTCTTCCTAAGCTCACTCTAGGCAAGTGGAGGCCTAGAGTAATTAGGAAGAAGAGGTGAAACAAGTGCTAGAACCAAATGTAACAATTGCAATAAAAAGCTAAAAGAAGGCAATTTAATTAACTAGAATTAGTGTTCTTTTTAAGTACAAGTAGAGGAATGCTTCTACTAGAACTAAACAAATTTAAAAGAAATAAAAGAAACACTAATTCTCTTTCAAAAATGGTGAAGAAGGGAGTCTTCTTGCTCCAAGCCTAGTTGCTCCTTGGCTTGAAAAGAGGGCCTCCTTCTCCTTCCTTGAGAGCTCCTCCAAGATGGAAGCTACCACCTTCAGTGCTCTCTCCAAGGGGTGGGCATGCACCACCCTCAAAAGCTCCTCCAAGGTGGCGTGGACCACCTTCAAAAATCTCCTCCAAAGATCTTCCTTGCCTGGCTTCTCCTTTGGCTGGCGTGACCCAAGAGAGAAGGGAAGAGGGGAAGGAACCAAGGGGACAGAATATCCCTTTAATCTTCTTCTTCTTCTTCTTCTCTCTTGGATGTGGGCTTCTAGGTGGAATATGAGAGTGAATTTGCTAGCCAAGGATGCCTTGAATGGTGGTGGGTAGTGGTCTTTTTATAGGGTAGGATGGGGGGTTAAGGTGCCCCTTGAAATGGAGGGCTAGGATGGAAGGATGGAGGTGGTTGGTGATCCTATGGCCAAAGGCATTTGGAGCCAACCCAAGGGGTGTTAAAGGGGGTGGTTATGGTGGTGTTGGTGGATTTTGGTGGTGGAGAGACACCACCGTTTTGGTGCCAACCTAGGGTTTTCTAGAAGGGGGGTTAGGTGGATGGTGGAGATGGATTTAAGGAGAGGTGTATGGTGGAGATGAAGGGAATTTTGGAGGGAAAGTTGGCGCCAAAAGGAAAAGGTTCTAGAAGGTTATTTTGGAGGAAAAATAGGTGGCTTTTGGTAGTGGTGATGGGGTGAAGGGGTGTGATTGTGGTGGTGCCAACTTGGAGTAGGATAGCTAGCTTAGGTGAGCTTAGTTGATGGAGCTAGCGAGGGTTTAGTTGAAGGTGGTGGATGGCCAAGGAGTTGGATGCTAGCTACGCTAAGCTAAGATAAGATAGCTTAGCTAGCTATGAAGTAGAGGAGTAGGTAATGTGAGCTAAGGTTTGAAGAGAGGAGCTGAGGAGAAGTCTGGAGCTGGAACTGGAGTTGGCAGCTGCTGAAGAGGCTGGCGTGGAGCTACTCTAGCTGGCTTAGCTTGCTAGTTCTTTGCTAGCTACTAAGTCAAGTTAAAGTGAGCTGGCTTCTACCATAATGAGCTGAGGTGAGCTGGGTCTAGTGCTCCTGGGGAGGATCAAGTTGGTTGAGGCAGTTAAGGTAGCTTAGCTCAATTGAGTTGAGCTAAGCTGAATCCCCAGGAGCTGGACTTGAGCTTCCTGAGCTGAGATGAGTTCTTCTTCAACTGGCTGGAGTTGAGTGGAGCTGGATGTAGCTGGATCTGAGCTGGGGTAAACTCTTGTCAACTCAGCAAAGCTAGCTAGAGCTCCTTGTAGACTAGTGGGAGGTGAGATGAGCTAGACTCAGCTAAGTTGAGCTGGATCTGAGCTGACTTGAGCTAGGGTGAGCTAAGATGAACTCTCTTGAGCTGCCATTCAGCTGAGATTAGCTGAATGGAGCTGGGATGAGCTAACCCTAGTTCAAGTGGGCTAGGTTCCAGTTGTGGTGAGCTAGATCAAGCTGAGTTCCAGCTAGTCTGAGCTTCTCCTTCACCATTTGCCTTCTTGAGTGCTAGGGTTTTAGGGATTTGTATATCTGTTCATCCCTAACACTCACAAAAACATATCAAAAAGATAATAAAAAAAGCAATGCATGCCTAACCTAATTTATGCCTAAATGCAGCCCAAAAACCCATTTGCGGAGTAAAATCCTAAGAGCTAGGTTTGTTTTAATGCATAAGAATGATGATAAACTGGCGTTTATCACTCTCCCTTCTTCGCTACCCAGGCATTTCTTAGGTATGCGAATTTCGGATTCAGGGGTATCATTTGCCTTGAAACTGCCTTAGTCATCCAAAAAATTTTTGGGTGCCTTGATTGGGTCCAATAATATCCAGTCCCTCATCTTTTCTATAGGGCACATACATAGGAAGGTCATTAGGTTTTTGACCTAAGAGTCCTCATTAGATCTTCTTGGGAATTTCTTTCAAATCTAAACAGGTTCCAATCTAATTCTGAGTTTGATTCTACATCTTGATTCCACCACCTGATTTGAAAATGCAACCTGCCAGTCTAGGAAGACTGTTTAGAAAACCTGAGTCCCAAATGAGCATGAAAGAATGAACGTTGGAGAATATCTTGTAGATCGCAACTAAATACTAGAGGGGAGGGCAAATAGTATTGCTTTGAAAATATAAATTATATTAAAAAATAAAATAATAGAGATTCATGCAAAGAGTACACCAATTTAAAGTGGAAACCCAATTTGGGTAAAAATCACTACCTAATCCTCCTAGCTTAGGATTTTTTCGACTAATACAAGCTAGTCAATCCACTATTCGCACCACCTGAACGAGGGTGGCACAACCGCTTACAAACCCTTCTCTTTTATCCTGAAGAGAAGCCAAAACAACAACCACAGATCTTGCAAACAAGTTTGGGATCCGTAAATCAAAACAACAATATAATAAAACAAGAATAACTTCTGTGGATCCTCAATAAATAATCAAATCGATTTTTCATAGAGGTTTGAGGTATTGTGCTTTTTGAAGAACGTGAAGAACATGACGTAATGACCTTTGGAAATAAGCATGAGAAGTTTAACTATGAGAGGTGGTTTTTCTCTTTGAAGTCGCTGATGAAAGGGTTGAGTATGACCTCTATTTATACAAAAAGTTTTTCTTGAATAGGAAACAAAATTAGGTGATCAATTAAGGTTAATTGGTCAATCAAAAAATACTTTGGTCGATCACTTATTGGTCGATCAATTAGCTTGGTTGGTAAATCAAGATGATTTTTCTCAACTTCCTAAAGTGGACTGATTTGATCGGTCAAATGAGTAGATCGGTTGATCAGAGTGTTTTGGTCGATCAATTAATAAGTTTGGTCGATCAATAATCCTAAAATTTGGTTTTGAAAAGATACGTGAAAAAAATCATTTTTGAGTTTTATTTGAGATTCCTTATTGTTGACTGGTGGATGACTATGCTATAGGAATTGGTTTTGAAAACCCATCGTTGTAGTTCGAGTCACGAAGAAATCTATTCAACAAATAAAATTTACATCGAAAAATCTGCAAAGAAATTCTGAGTTAAACATAGGGAGGCTACGTCGATCAAAATTTGCAATATAAATTTTATTGCATTTTTATTCAAAGGGTGAAATAATCACATGGAATCAATATAGACAATAAGAGAGAGAAAGAGAAAGAACAATCACTTGATATTGCGTAATGTTTCTACAACTAAGAAAGCGAGAAATGATTACACTAGAAAGCGAGAAATTATTACAACTAGAAAGCAGGAAAAATCTACTCTAGAAAGTAGTAAAAAGAATGACAGAGAGAAGTTATCCTCCTCAACGATCGCTTGGAGGACAAGCCAGACAGGACAATGCCTGGAAGACGAGGAATGGAGCAGGAAGAAGGTGGACGAAGTACGAGGAATGGGAACGAAGCAGCACATTGTCATCGTCGCTGGATCTGCTTCCGGAATAGAGGCAAAAACTTGATTTTAGCTCTTGAGGAGCATCATGGGTGTGGGACAAGCTTCTCTTAAGCTTTGGAGAGGGAGAGAGGAGGAAGGGATGAGAAATTCGTATGGTAGGGGTCTCCTTTTATAGTTGCAAGGAGTGGGGAGATTTTGGACATTACAACATTAAAAACATTAATTCAGGACCTTTAGTGAAGGATTTATCCGTCACTAAAGGCCTGAACGTGGCCGACATGCGCGCGCCCCCTCGTCTTCGTTCTGTCAACGCCTTTGCATGACCGTGCATGCTCAGCCGTCCAATCAAGAGATCGGACATCTTAAACCACCCTTGCCAGTGCTGCATGCCCGTGTGTGATCGGGCATTTGCACTATGCTTCTAATCGCGCATGGGCGCTATCGGTTGATCCGTGCAGCTGGATGCCATCACACGGCTCCAATTGCGCGCTCGTACGCAAGGAGAGGCACTGTGATTGTGACTAGAACCTGTGCCTTCCACCTACACAGTGCCTTAACCGCTGCACTATGCATGCAGTTGAGGCACGTTGAGGATTTTGCGCACGGCCAATCTCGGCCGTTGGATCTTCATCTGACGGTCGGGATCAAGCATTGCTTGTGCCTTCAGATGAGGAGAGGCACTGGATGAGCGGCGAAGTGGCACATTATTGGCCATTGGATGGGCATCCAATGGCAGAGATTTGTGAAGCAGGTGAAGAAGAGCTGCAGCCGATGCTGGGCTCTATGATGTTGCCATATGGTGCCATCTAGGCCGTCCATCTTCTGAGTGTTGTAGATGGTACCACGGGTGTCGGATTGGATCGATTTTCACGTCGTTAGGTTGCAATCTTCGATTCAAACCCTTTCGTGTGGTCGGATATGTCATCTAAGGTGTGGATTAACACCATCTTGGCCCTTGATCTTTAGGCTTCCTCGATCTTTATCTGGTGCTACGGATGTCCAATCAGGGCAATCTTGGAGTCGTCGAACTCTAATCATCGCCCTGATCAGATCCATATGGTTGGATCTTCAATTCGAGGCCCTGATAAAAAGTCATCTTCTCCCTGACCATAAAAGGAGACAATTACTATACAATTTATACAACTTGACGTAAATGCATGATTATGCATGTTATGCAATATATACAATGTATAATGCTAATGTGACACTAAGAACATGCATTAATAGACATTTTAGGTTAATCAGATGTATACACATCACACCCCCATGCTTATCTTTTGCTAGTCCCTAGAAAAAGCTGCATGCTATTTATAAAAGAATTAGGTTGGATTACTTGGGCACAAATCATTTTCAACATTAAGAAATTTTTACTTCGGACCTAAACTTTCAAAGACACAATAGCACCTGGGTATCTGCCAAAATGCAGACTGCCTCAAGCCCTCACCTTATTCAAAGAAAAATCTCTTTTTCTCTTTTTCTTCTTTTCCAATTTTTTTGGATTTTTGAGTTTAGGGCTGTAGAGTGGCTTTCTGCGGCCACTCAACCCACCCAAGATTTAATGAGAACCCTAAGTTCTAAGCATCTTTTTATGAATGTGACAAACTCGTTGATCGGCAATCAGAATGGACTTCGGGTTTCTACGCCCCTAGGTGACCTTAAAAAGAGAGTTCTGCCTAAAGGTGTATCTTTACGACTGGTAGCTTTCTCTTTACTTTTATTTTTTTATGGGGTCGACACAAGGGTGAGTCTAGTGTATATCTTCCTAGCTTATTCTACTTCTCTGCTTCTTCCTAAGTGTTTTAGGAATTTTTATGTTCATTTCTTGAGCTGGGTTCTGGACAGTCAGTCAATGAGATGTTACCAGCAACAACTTGCCAGCCAAACTCATGCGACGAAGTGTGGCTTATGTCTTTTGTTTCTTTTTCTTTCTTTTCTCCTTTTTCTTTTTATTTTTCTTTTCGTTTTAACTTTTTTTTCTTTTAAGCAGGTGGCTTCCTTGGTCTAAGATTTACCTAAAGGCAGCAAAAAGATAATGGTCCAGTAACTGGGCTCTGGACAACCTACCTATGGGCTGTTACCCACGATACTTGCCAGCCATATCACCCTAGAAGGTTCATTAGCTACCCAATTTCCATTAAAATCGCCGATCAATAAGTCAGTGAAAAGATAGTGTGTAGATACTTTAGACTTAAAGTTCCCTCAAATCAGAGGGTAGGTTGATAAGTCGTGTACTTATCACCCAAACTAATTTAATCTCATTACAATAGAATTCAAGATGGCAAGGACTCGAAAAACAAATCCACATTTTAGTGGATACCCGGGCTGATTAAGCCCAAAGACCTGAAGGGTCATAGTGTTCAGATCCTACTGTAATACTTCCTAAGATTGAAAGGTTCTAATGTCCAAGTATTCCTTCCTAATTCAAAATATTCTTTTTATGTATATATAAGAAAATAGGTAGAATTTACAAAAATTCTGTAGAGCTGACAAGATAATTCAGAAATGAATCCACCCCATGGTCAGGCCCAGATAGGTTGTGTTAATATGGTGATTTTATCGTTGAAATGCATATAGTGGTTAACCTAAATCGAGCCTAACCATCTCTTTACAAAATTTTTAACCTGGCCTACTTGATTTTATCTTAGTCACTTTTATTCCCAAGGTCGAACTCAGGGAAGTGGGATTAGAGATAAATAAGTTTCTACGCCTTTCCTACAACGAATCTCTTCTATTCATTTATTATGTTTTTGGGGTTTTTCTATTTAATTTTTTTTTTCTGATAATTTTTGTCCTTGAGGTACACCCTCAAAATCAGGTTCTTAGCTTTGAGCCAAATTAGGGTTTCAAAACTGGTCTTGCTTTCGCAAGACTAAGTACCTGCAAGTCAAGGATTATCTTTTCTTTTTTGTATATTTTTTTATCTTTTTAATGGCAGGAAAGAGAAATAGAAATAAGGTAAATATAGTACATATATATTTATATATTATATATGTATATAGGGGTGGGGTGGAAGTGGAGATGGCATGTAGCATTATGTCGAGTCGGTCATCGTCTAGGAAGACGCAACCAACAGGACAAAGTGCTGCATGGAGTGTAGGATGGATGGTGAATATGTGTGCGAAAACGCTTTCTGTATGCATGTATCGGGGAATATCAGCAACTGGTGCAGATATTCCCACGATACAACGTATGGTAGGTGATATGAAAATATATATATGTAAATATCTATCTATATGTATGTATATATATATATGGTTATAATTATATAGGTGTATATGTAGTTATATATGTATATATATATGTATATATGTGTATATATAGATATGTAAATATATGTATAGATAGATGTATGTATATATATATATATAAGTATATGTATGTATATATAACTATATAGATGTATATATATCAAACATACATACATATATACATATATATCTATAACAATAAATACATATATATATATCTATATCTATCTATCTACATAGATCTATATCCATATATTACTATATATATATATGTATATATATATATAGTAATATATGGATATAGATCTATGTAGATAGATTGATATAGATATATATATATATGTATTTATTGTTATAGATATATATGTATATAGGTATGTATGTATATATGTATATATACTTATACTTAGTTGTATGGGTAATAATATATGTGTAGATATATATATCTATATATATATTTATATGTATATAAATATATGTATATATGTAACTATATATGTGTATATATATAGATATGTATAAGTATATAGATATATATATATATCTGTGTATGTATGTATGTATATATACTTATATAGAATTGTATAGGTACTAATATGTATATATATATAAATATATAAAGGTATATATATATAAGTGTGTATATGGGCGTGTACAAGTGAGAGTGTGTGTGTACGAGAGTGTGTGTGTGTGTAAGTGTGAGGTGAGTGTCTGTGAGAGAGAGAGAGAGTGTCTACTGAAGATGGTGCGGGCGTTAAGTCGTCTGATGCAGCGGCCGATGTCTGATGGCCACGCGCACGCACAGGCGCATAGGCGCGTGAAGACGTGCGCGCACGTAGGAGGGAACGGGCATGGGAGGAACTGCAGCGCACTACGCTGCGCGGAGAGGTGGGAGCGGGCGAAGAAGTGGGCGCAGGCGCTGGAGCAGGTGCGTGGAGAGACGTGGGTGCGGGTGTGCGTGGACAGGCTGGTGCCGGTAGCGACGCGAAGACAGAGCGCGGGGTGACCGAATAAGTGAGAAACTTACCGGTCACCGCATTGTAGCCACAGTGTTCCGCTGACTAGCGTGAACAGTGACTACAGTGTGCGCTTGGCTCGCACGATCGCCTTTTTCCGGTTCAGCATGTGCAGGCCGTGTGGAGCGGCTGGCATGCACACGGAAGAGGTTGCGTCGGCTGCTGGCTTGCGCGGAGAGAGGCAAGGGCGGCCTACTGGCTTGCACGGAGAGAGGCGAGGGTGGCCTGCTTGTGCGTGCAGAGGCCACGAAACAGGCGCTGATGTAAACACATTTATACTACTTAAGATGTCTATTTATGCATGTTCTTAAGCATAGGATTGCATTTCATGATATAAATATTGCATAACATGCATCATCTTGCATTTAGAGTAGTTTGAATAAAATGGAAGTTAATTGTCTCCTTTTATGTGCTTGGACAGGGCAAACATTTTATCGGGGCCTCGGATCAAAGATCCAAACGTATGGATGTGATCAGGGCGACGATTAGAGTTCAACGACTCTAAGATCGCCCTAATCAGGCATCCGTAGCATCAGATAGGGACCGGGGAATCCTAGAAGATCAAGGGCCAGGATGGTGTAAATCTGCACTTCAGATGACAAATCAGACCGCACGGATGAATTTGAATCGACGATCGCAGCTGAACGACGCAAAAATCGAGTTAATCCGACATTTGTGGCACCATCTATAACTTCCAGAAGATGGACGGCCAAGATGGCACCACGTGGCACCATCCCAGCCGCCCAAATGGCCGCTTACATTCCATGAAGACCGCGCACCCGTCCCCTCTCTACCGTTGGATCTTGATCCAACGGTTGTGGATGCGGCTCTTTAAAATCATCCACGCGACCTTTTCGACGACGTAGCGCAGTGGAGACGAAGTTAAGGGCGAAGCAGAGGTAGCGGGATTGAGTCTCGCGAGCCTCAAATCAGGCTCAAGCGAGCAGGCGCGTGGAGCATTGGATCTTGATCGGACGGCCGCGTGCACCCGATAGCATTCACGTGCGATTGAATGTGCGGCGTCACGCACGATCGCACGCGGGTGGGCGCGCAGCGCAGCGGGTGAAGGCGTGACTTAAGCCGTCTGATCTCGCGATCGGATGGCTGAGGATCGCTGGACGTGCGTATACGTTGAAGAAGCGGGTAGCCGAGGAGGCGCGCGTGGGTGCAGAAGCTATGCCCACGTTGAGGCTTTACTGACGGATTTATCCGTCACTAAAGACCCCTCATTTATTATTTTGAAGTTGTAATGACTATTTTTCCCCCACTCCTTGCAACTATAAAAGGAGACCCCTCCATATGAAATTCTGTTCCCTTCCTTCTCCTCTCTACCCCTCCAAAGCTCAAGAGAAGCTTGTCCCACACCCAGGATGATTCTCGCGAGATAAAGTCAAAATTTTCGTCCCCCTTCGGAAGTGGATCCTGCGACGACGACGGTGTGCTGCTTCGTTCCCGTTCTTCTGCTTCATCCTCCTTCGTCCTGCTTCGTTCTCCTTCATCCAAGCGTCGTCCTGTCTGGCTCGTCCTCCAAGCAACCGTCAAGGAGGATTTCTCTCTCCCTATTCTTTTCACTACTTTCTAGTATAGATTTACTGCTTTCTAGAGTAGTTTTGCTTGTCCTCCAAGCAATCGTCGAGGAGGAAATTTCTCCCTCCATTCTTTTAATGCTTTCTAGAGTAAATTTATCGCTTTCTAGTACAATTGTTTTATGCTTTCTAGTTGTAATGAACAATCCCCCTAATGATAAATTCTCTGTTTATTCTACATCTCATTTTGATTTCTATGTGTAATATTCTCTCTCTCTTCTATTTATTGTAACTAATTAGATAGCTTTAAATTGAATTACTTCGTGACAAATAAAAAGAAATGCGTAGTTTTTAAATCAAACGTCCGCCTCCCTGTGTTCGACCCGGAATTTTCATTTCGGTATAAATTTTATTTGTTGAACACGAATTCTTCGCTTTCAAACTACAACGACAGGTTTTCCGAAACCAAACACGTTAGCATAGCAATTCGTGCACTCAACATTTTGGCACCGTTACCGGGGAGGCGACGATCTTTGATTTCTCTTCGCGTTTTGTAACTTACAAATCATTTACCTTACTCTTCTCCTTTCTTATTGTAATTGCAGGTACTCTTTTGAGATGAGCAAAAGCAGTAGATTGGAGTAAAGTGCTGTGGAAGGTTTTGTATGTTATCCCCCATTCTTTCCCCCTCCATAGATTTCATTCGCCACATTAAATCCAAATTCCAATTAACCTAGGTGTTTGCATAAATCCTAAGAATAGTTTGGTTGTTTGGATTCTCACTCACATTCATTCCACCTTCATTTATATAAGAAACAAAAAGATAATTTTGTGGGGCAATTTTCAACAAACACACAACGTACACCCACATTCAAAGGCACTTAACCGAATTGATTTGTTTCTACTTAACCGGGTTCTGATCTGTGGAACCGGTACACATAAAGCAACACATAAAAGAGTAGAAATCATTCTAGGTTAACCATCTTTGTGTGCCTAACTTAGTGGTGCATCAGGCCAATTGTTTGAGTTGATTGGACCGCACCACTGCAAATAAAATCAACTTATCAAGTAGCTGCCGCTTAGGTTCAACTCTTAGGGATTTACCAGGCACTCCACATTCTTTTTAAGCTTTAAAGGAAAATATCTTCACCTGTGCTTGCAAAACCTGGTGTGCCAATGAAACTTGATTGAAAACACCTAAAGTTAAATCCTAAAAGTTACTAAGCAAGATTTGAACCTTAAAATTCACTGCATCAAAAAATTCTTGCTTGAAAACCACTGGTTGTGCATGCACACACAAATCAATCAATCATTAAGGGCACAACCCATTTAAAGGGCCCATCACATTCCAAAGCACATTCAAACCTAGCCCTAAATAAAACAGAGTAGACGTTGGCCTTAAGGATTGAACTCGCTCTTCAGAACTCAAAACGAGATTATTTTCGATTAGTTTGTTTCTATTGTTCAATCTGATGTCTACCTAGGGGAGCAGAGTCAAACGATCGCGGCTGTGGGGTACACTAGGAACCGGAAGCGCAAGCCGAAGGAAGAACCTTCTCCCCAGTCCCTCCTTCTAACTGGTTGGATTTAATAGACGGAAGTAGATCAAATCGTTCCTTTATCTCAAGATGGATTTTGGGAGTCTGTAGGTCTTTAGGCTAACCCATTTAAGGACAGGTTTGATTGTTTGTATTGCAGGGTGCCTTTCTTCCTCCCATGTATCATGAATCCTTCCACATATTACACGCATTCCCATTCTTTCCCTCCCGTTGTGAATTATCCTCAACATGACGATTATCCTGACTCGTATTGTAATCGACCATCAGTTAGTTGGGATAACTCAGATTGGGGATACAGCTCCAGACCTCCGTGTCTAGGGTCTAACCCTGAACACTTTGATTATAGATCGTCTTCCTTTCATGAACAACCTAATACGATCTACAATCAAGAAGGATACATTGATCCTTACCCATCCTCTGATTTCACTGTCTTTATGTCATCACCATCTTTTCAACAATCTAAAATGGCCTATTATCAGGAAGGGTATAACGAATCTTAATTCGTTAATTCCTCTGCATTGAGCCCAAACCCGCCCAACCCTGAACCAACTCATTTGGTTCAGGTTAACCAGGTTCAAGATAAGGTTCTGGCTAACTTGAGGAATATCATTCAATCTTTAGAAGTTCAGCCAATACCTTGCATAGAGAGATTGGAGCCCCTAATTGAAATGATTGATGATTTAAACAAGCCTTTGTTGGATTGGCTCCAAGACGTTAAGGATAAGATCCCAGGCGAGTTTCTACTTGGGAAATTAGCGAAATTGAGGATGAGATTCGTGGTTGCTTTGATTTAATCTTGGAATGATTCCCAGGATGAACCCTCTTCAGGAAAGCCAATGACAGAACCTGCTCAGGCACCTGTTGGGGGGAACATGTGTTATGAGGCTGACCATATTGAATTAAAGCAACCAATTATGGAAGATCTGATTTCTTCACCTGAGATCCCTGAGCCGAGTTACAAGAAAACGTATGTCTCCTTGGAACAGAAAGTAACAACTGATTTTGAGACATACATTGATACGGATCCTGATGGTGAAGATTCAAGTTGCGAAGTCTCACGCAAGTTTTCTGAACACAATTTCTATGAGACGATTGGGCCTGAGGAATCTGATAGATCATTTGATAGCCCAATAACTGAGGAAACTGATCTTAGGGTACACATTACAGATCCAGGATTACAGTTTCTGGATGAATCAATTCAATGCCCTGATTATCAGTTACACCACGTTGAGCTTATCGATAATTCTATTTCTGAGATAATTAGACCCAAGTCAATTCTGATTCTGCCACATCATTTAGACTTGGAGATTTCAGACGGGGTGATTAACATGCAAGAGGTCTCAGAATTTAACATGCTGAATGAGGAGGATAGGAGCTGGGAAGTTATGATTTGGGAAGTTAATTTTGGAGGAAATTGAAGCTTGAGTCGAAGGGTTCCTTTTAAGCTGAAACCATCAAATCAGAACCCTTACGACATTTGTTTCGAGGATGTCAAACTCAAGCACACATTCAATGATTATCCTTTTGAACTTCAATTCTCTGTAACCCGACTTTTTGGTCTTGGGTTGCATCCTCATAAATCGCAGGCCCGACCCCGCTTGCATTCTGATTTCAGGTTTTGGATAATTTTTATCCAGAACCTAAGATATCCTCGATTATGGGGTGTGGGTCTGCACCACAATCTGGTCCACATCTGTGGACCTCTGCTGACAGGTCAGAGGATTCTTCTGTTCATTCTGATTCTGACCTGCACTTGTGATTTCTTCATTTCTTTTCTTTGTATAGTGTGCCTAGTTGAAGGCACTAAATTCAGCATATATACAGTTTTTCTTAGTTTTCATCTCAGAGCGGACCTGACATTCACGCAATTTAGGTGCTTTCTTCGCTTTTCCACTCTGTTTTATGTCTTTTTAATACAATGAGGACATTGCATTAGATAGGCATGGGGGGGTGGATATTCATCTCTGAATTCATTCGTCAGCTCCGTAGATTTGTTTTATTTTCTTTTATATAAAAAGTAAATTTCGGAATTAGGAAGGAGAATTTGGGTTTAAGAAAATTTTCAATCTTAGGAAATACTACATTATGATTTGAACACAAAGACCCTTCAGGTCTTTGGACTTAATCAGCTCGTGTGTCCACTAAAATGTGGATTTGTCTTTCGAGTCCTCGCCATCTTAATTCTTTCATAATTGGAGTAAATAAGTTTGGGTGATAAGTACACGACTTATCAACCCACCCTCTGATTTGAGGGAATTTTGAGTCTTAAGCATCTACACACTTTCTTTGCACTGACTCGTTGTTTGGCGATTTTAACAGAAATTGGGTAGCTAATGAACCTTCTAGGGTGATATGGCTGGCAACTTATCGTGGGTAACTGCCCATAGGTAGGTTGTCCAAAGCCCAGTCACTGGACCTTTCTCTTTTTCCTGCCTGATGAGAGCCTCATCATGAGCCATAACTAGCTCATTTTGACCAAATAAAGAAGATAAAAGCTCCTACATAACCTAGAAGAAGGCCTAAATAAAGGAATAAGTGCTCTGAGAAGAAAACATGAATTAAAGGGTAAAACTGCAATTTTACCATTGCAGTACATAAACAGGATTTCTCAGAGGCAAAACATAGGTCAAATGGTCTAAATGAGATAAAAAGTGGGTTGAGTCAATCAGAAATGGGTTTACGTGCAATCTAGGAATTAAATGACATTTGGTAGCCCTAAAATAGACCTGCTTAAATTAACAAGGTTTCGATCAGGATAAAAATCAAGTAAACCCTCTAAAAATAATGGAAAGATATCCTCTAGGGTTTAGAACACTTAATTTGGCCTTTGGAGCCCAGCTTGACCTAGATTAGGGTCCTAGCACATTAATTGACCTAGTTTGGGTTTTTACACAAAATGTCCAGTCAAATGAAGTCAAACCTAAAATCCAACTTCACCATTATATTCCTTATGTCCAAATTAGGTTTATACCAAAATTTAGACTTAAGGGGAGGTCATCTTGACCTACTTTGCAATTTAGTACACCCAAATCACAACTTGGTCCCTATCTTTTGAAAGTCATTGCAGAGAGCCCCCTAACTTCCTCGCCACCTTTGCAATCAGGTCCTGCCACCATTGTTAGGGCAGAACCGATCTCCGGCGAGGTTTAGAGAGGGATTCCTCTCTAATCCCTTAGAGATTCCCTCCCAGAAATGGAAGGGAGATTCTCTGAGGAATTCCCTTCCTTCTGAAGCCAATCACAACCTCTAGTGTGAACCCAATCTCTCGTGCAAACGCACGAGAGATTTGGGTATCCACCCTCTTTCCATCTCCGATGAGCTGACGGAGGTGATTGCGCGATCTCCACGTGCTAGAAGGTTCGGCCAACACCTATAAAAGGTTCCTCAGACCCGGCCACAGATCCTCAGCCTTGTTTTGACGGAGATTCCCCCAAGTTTTCCTCTCTCCCATCTCCGGCCAAGAGACCCGCAAGCTCCGGCGACCTCCTTCCCTCCTTCTCGTCGCTCTGCTGCCATACCAGTAGCAGAGTCAACTCCGCCGCTTCCTCCCGCGTCGTGCAGTACCAGGCGCGCGTGGCCCTGACCTTGTCCTCGTCGCCGCTTCCTCCCTCAGGGTGCTTCTTCCCCGACGACTGCAGTTACGCACCGTCCACTTCGCTGCCTCCCTTCCTTCCAAACCACTCCAGATACCTTCTCCATCTTCCCCTTTCTCTTTTCCCCCTGTTATTTTAGTTAATCACCCCCCGACAGTGCTTGACCACCTCCACCTTCCTCGCCTCCGACCGACCTCCGGTGAGCCGCTCCCACCACTCCGCCCCTCCACACGGCTCGCCAACCCTCTCGTAAGGTCCGCCTCACCACCAGGAGCAACTTCCGCGCATCCATCATCCTTCTACACCTCCACCACAGTTCCCCGAACAACCCCACACTTCCAGCCACAGGTTGACCTAGGCACGCACGCCTAGGCCATCCTGCGGCCTGCAGCACCGTGCACCATCTTCGTCGTGCCACGGCGAAGGTGCCCAGCTGGTCTGATTAGGCCAATAGGCCGTGCTCGTGTTTGACAGGTTTCAGCTCCTACTGCCATTGACGGTGAAGCAGCTCCCGGCGCAGCAACTCTAGGCTCCAGGCGTAGCAGATTCGCGCGGGTGTTGCGAAGCGATCAGGGCCAGCAAGGAGTGCTGCGAAGCTCCCAGCCTTGGCAATTGCACGAAGGACGCTCTGCGGGCACGTGCGAAATTCGGGCAGGCCAGATAGTCCCACATCGGCGAAGCGCAACGCACAGGTATGGTTTAAAGTGTTTTTGTGTTATCTGCTTATCGCCTCCGAACGCACAGGGGTGAGGTCCCTCACCCGACCCACGCCTGCCTCGTCTGCGGTTTCACCTCGCGGATCTGGTGGGATCCGACCCGACCCTATCCAAAGCACTCCTCGCGCATCACCCACCTACCGGTGCACCTGGTCCCAGGTGCGAAATCCGACCCGATTACCCATGTGGCTCTGGGAGAGCGTCCTTGAGTGAATTGCAGAGAAAGAGAGAGACGTTCGGGTAGAGGGAAGGGGGTAGGTTTTGCATTGGCTGTGGTGTGCGCAGGGAAGAAGGAAGAGAGGAAGAAGCAAACACTTAGCCGCTGTAGGAGGGAAAAGAAGAGAAGGAAGTGGCGAAGGAAAGCAAAAAGAACTCTGAAGAAATAGAAGAGCAGGAGCAAAAGAAGAAGGAACTCTGAAGAAAGGAACCTGAGCAAGGCAGAGATCTGAGAGAAGGAAGGACTGCAGAAAAGACAAAAAGAAAGAAGTAGACAGAAGGGAAGCAAAGGCAGGAAGACGAAGTCTTCGCAGGAAAGGGAAGAGAAGAGAAAGAAGTTCAAAGACCTGTGGATCAGAAGAAGAAGAGCCAACAAAGGAGAAGAAGGCAAAAGAGAGAAGACTACTTTTAAGACGTCTGATAAAGAAATCAGACATCCAATTTTGTTCGCTTTTAGCAATACTTTTTATAACTCTCTTTTTGAATCAATTATGTTCATTTAAAAGTTGTATTCTTTGGTTTTGAAAGTACTGAGATTGCTCCCTGTGTTCGACCTCGGAGACTCTAGTTTTTCGAGTAATAAAATTCTCTATATTTGTTTGAACGTTTTGTCGGCTATATTACAACGTGTTATCTTTTAAAACCCCACAAAATCGAGCAAACACTGCCCTTAGGTAAATCTTAGACCAGGGAAGCCACCTACTAAAAAAAAAAAATCAAAAAGAAAAGGAGAAAAGAACAAAAGGAAATAAGCCACACTTCCCCACACGAGTATTGGTGGCATGCTGTCGGTGGTAACAGCTCATCGACTAGTTGTCCAGAACCCAGCTCAGTAAATGCACTAAAAATTCCCAAAACACTTAGGAAGAAGCAAAGAAGTAGAATAAACTGGGGAGATATACACTGGATTCACCCTTGTGTTGACCCCGTAAAAAAATAAAAGTAGGGAGAAAGCTACCAATTGTAAGGATACACCTTTAGGCAGAATTCTTTTTGAGGTCACCTAGAGGCGTAGAAATCCGAAGTCCGTTTTAATTGCCGGTCAACGAGCCTATCACAATCACAATAAGATGCTTAAACCTTAGGGTTCTCATCAAATCTTGGGTGAGTTGAATGGCCGTAGAAAGCCAATCTTAAACCCCAAAATTTGAAAATCCAAAAAAAAATTTAGAAAAGAGTAAAAAGAAAAAGAAAATTTTCTTTGAATAAGGTGAGGCTTGAGGCGGTCTGCATTTTCGTTGATACTCGGGCACTGTTGTGTCTTTGAAAGTTCAGTTCCTAAGTAGACAATTTCTTAATGATTGAAAATAACTCAGGTCCAAATAATCCAACCTAATTCTTTTATAAATAGCATATAGTTTTTGCTATGGACTAGCAAAAGATAGGCATGGGGATATGATGTAAACACATTTACACTACTTAAGATGTCTATTTATGCATGTTCTTAAGCATAGGATTACATTTCATGATATAAATATTGCATAACATGCATCATCTTGCATTTAGAGTAGTTTGAATAAAATGGAAGTTAATTGTCTCCTTTTATGTGCTTGGATAGGGCAAACATTTTATCGGGGCCTCGGATCAAAGATCCAACCGTATGGATGTGATCAGGACGACGATTAGAGTTCAACGACTCCAAGATCACCCTAATCAGGCATCCGTAGCATCAGATAGTGACCAGGGAACCCTAGAAGATCAAGGGCCAGGATGGTGTAAATTTGCACTTCAGATGACAAATCCGACCGCACGGATGAATTTGGATCGACGATCGCAGCTCAACGACGCAAAAATCGAGTCAATTCGACATCCATGGCACCATCTACAACTTCCAGAAGATGGACGGCCAAGATGGTGCCACGTGACGCCATCCCGGCTGCCCAAACGGCCGCTTACATTCCATGAAGACCGTGCACCCGCCCCCTCTGCGCCGTTGGATCTCGATCCAACGGCTGTAGACGCAGCTCTTTAAAATCATCCGCACGACCTTTTCGACTGCGTAGCGTAGCGGAGACGAAGCTGCGGGTGAAGCAGAGGTCGCGAGATCGAGTCCTGCGAGCCTCAAATCAGGCGCAAGCAAGCAAGCGCGTGGAACGTTGGATCTTGATCGGACGGCCGCGCGTGCCCAATAGCGTTCACGCGCGATTGAATGCGCGGCATCATGCGCGATTGCACGCTAGCGGGCGCATAGCATAGCGGGTGAAGGCCTGACTTAAGCCATCCGATCTCGCGATCGGATGGCTGAGAATCGCTGGACGTGCATATACATTGAAGAAGCGGGCAGCCGAGGAGGCGCGCGTGGGCACGGAAGCTACGCCCACGTTGAGGCTTTAGTGACGGATTTATCCGTCACTAAAGACCCCTCATTTATTATTTTGAAGTTGTAATGATTATTTTGCCCCCACTCCTTGCAACTATAAAAGGAGACCCCCTCCATACGAAATTCTGATCCCTTCCTTCTCCTCTCTACCCCTCCAAAGCTCAAGAGAAGCTTGTCCCACACCCGGGATGATTCTCACGAGATAAAGTCCAAATTTTCATTCCCCTTCGAAAGTGGACCCACGACGACGACGGCATGCTGCTCCGTTCCCGTTCTTCTGCTTCGTCCTCCTTCGTCCTGCTTCGTTCTCCTTCGTCCAGGCGTCGTCCCGTCTGGCTCGTCCTCCAAGCAATTGTCGAGGAAGATTTCTCTGTCCCTATTCTTTTTACTGCTTTCTAGAGTAGTTTTGCTCGTCCTCTAAGCAATCATCGAGGAGGACATTTCTCCCTCCATTCTTTTAATGCTTTCTAGAGTAAATTTATCTCTTTCTAGTATAATTGTTTTATGTTTTCTAGTTGTAATGAACAATCCCCCTAATGATAAATTCTCTGTTTATTCTACTTCTCATTTTGATTTCTATGTGTAACATTCTCTCTCTCTTCTATTTATTGTAACTAATTAGATAGTTTTAAATTGAATTACTTCGTGACAAATAAAAAGAAGCACATAGTTTTTAAATCAAACGTCTGCCTCCCTATGTTCGACCCGGAATTTTCATTTCTATATAAATTTTATTTGTTGAACATGAATTCTTCGCTTTCAAACTACAACGACAGGTGTTCCGAAACCAAACACGTTAGCGTAGCGATTCGTGCACTCAACAGGCACCTGAGGTGCGTGGAGGCCTGCGTTGCTGCTGCTGATGCCTTACTACTGCTACTGCGGAGCTTGAGCTTCAAAGCTTGAAGCTCTTGTCAATGGCAGCGATGGGCTGGAATGGCGAAGCAGAGGAGAGAACCACCACGCCCACCGGCTCTTTGATGAGCTAGGCAGTGGTGGGACTCATAGTGGTGGTTGTGCACCACTGTGAGCTGCTCTTGCCCGTAGAGTAGCTCCTCAGAAGGAGGAGAGGCTACGCATGGAGGGGAGAGGGGAGGAGACGGCCTGGAAAGCAAGCTGCTGTGTTGGGTTTTTTTTTGTGTTGGACCAGGATCAGCCGCAAGGAAGAAGGCTGAGCTCTTTTTAAATAGGAAAGAGGCATGGACAACCATGCCCTGGCTGTGCATGGCTGTGCATGCAGCTGTGCATTGCTGGTAGGGAGTGGCTATGTAGGGCAAGCTTTGCAAAGCATGGCGCGAAGAGGAGGCTACCATGCTTTGCAGTCGCGGAGAAGAAAGTGAAATAAAAATAAAAATAAAGATGGTGAATTTGCAACTCAGCACTTAAGGAATTTGTTAATTACAAGGCCATTTTATTTACTCTCCTCCCCTCTCAAATAAATGCATGCATGCGTTTATTTTCACAAATGCGACTCTAGCTACCTAATATACACTGGCAATGCTTGGAAATAGCACAAGATGGCACAGTTGCTGGTGCATTTTTGCTGTGCAAACATAGCCCCATGCCTATCTTTTGCTAGTCTCTAGCAAAACATTTTTTTTTTGTATTGTATTTAGAAATGATCTTAAGCTAAAGATTTTCTTCTGAGGCAACATAGGTGTGTTTATTGTTGGATATTGTGAGAACCAATTGTAGAGAAGACTACTAGTACTTTAAGTCTCACATGACATAGACCATCTCTCGACTATCCAGAACTATTGATATTTAAACCTTAAGTACAATTTCCAAGACCCAGGAGGTTTTGCCGTACTCGAGAGCTTAAGAGATTATGGCTTGTGCTTAGTGAAGGATCAAGGCTGACCAGATGAACAGTAAGACTCAAGCCCAGGGTTTCACGAATTTTTAAGTGCTGGTTGGTCCCAATTTCAACTCGTGTCTTTGGATTGACCCTTAAAAAGATGACAGAAAACTCAACTCCCATTTTATTACATTTGTGGCTCAAAGAAAACTGGGTATTTGTGACTTTCCCTAAAGAACTTTTGTAGGGGGAAGACTTTACAGATATTTGCGAGATATATTGACTTATTTGCATCCTTTTTTTTTTTTTGATTTGAAACACGTGTCAGTATATCTCTTACAACATTATTTGGAGGAGCACACTTTTTCTTTTTGGTGGGAGAGTTCCTTTTCGGTGGAAAGAGTCTCTCCTAAACACAAGACTAAAGCCTGGGATAAAAAGTCTACCTGCATGCACAGGTAAAGACTCCACCTTCCCTAATGAACACTAGGGTTGGATCTTATGTTCACCTGGTCTTTCTTGATATGTGTAGTGTGAACCAAGATTACATAGGCTCTCAAGTAGAAGCAAACCAACGAATCCTGTACTGGAGTCTCAGGTATAAGAATACATCCATAGGAGAGATTTCAATCTATCTTGTCAATGCTTAAGTGAATTAAGCCAAGCCTGAGCGAATCAAGCTTCTGTGGCCTGGAAAGTCTTCAAAACAGTGGTTGAATATCCATAAACACTTAATGTGTTTTTGTTTCAGCCTTTAGATCATTACTAAACACCATTTTTTTTTCTTTTAGATAGAAACTTCATGATACCCTAAAATACCCAAATCCTATGGATGCCTATCCACCCCCTCATGCCAAACGATGCTATGTCCTCATATGCATGCAGGGAAGGGTAGAGGAAGGATGAAAGATCAGGTAACAAGACCTGAAGTGCAGGGTAAAATAGTAGGGTGGTAGGGTGGGTGGATGGTGGGTGGTGAAGTGAAGTGATCGTGACAGAGGCAACGTGTTGTTGGGGTGCCTCCCAACGAGCGCTGAATTTAACGTCCCCAGCTGGACTTAGAATGAGGCACAAAATTAGTTACCCTCCAGCAGGGCAACTGTTTCTCCATCGAGGGCAGGTTCATGAGTAAGATAGGGTTTCAAATGCTGCCCATTGACCATAAATTTATGCCCAGATTTAGGATCTTCAATCTCAACGGCCCCGTTGGGAAATGGTCTCGAGACCAAGAAAGGACCAGTCCATTTGGACTTCAGTTTCCCAAGAAAGAATTTGAGCTGGGCATTGTACAGCCAGACTTGTTGAGATGGCTCAAATTCTTTCCGCCGAATACGGCTGTCATGAAAAGCCTTAGTGCGTTGCTTGAAAGTTAAAGCAGAATCATAGGCTTCACGACAGAGCTCTTCCAGCTCCTGGAGTTGGAGTTTCCTTTCTCAACCACACAGGTCTAGGTCGAGGTTACATTGGCGAACCGCCCAATAAGCACGGTGTTCCAACTCCACGAGCAAATGACAAGGCTTCCTGTAAATGATTCTATAAGGAGACATACCAAGGGGAGCCTTGAAGGTGATCCGATACGCCCAAAGTGCGTCAATTAGCTTGTCAGACCAGTCTTTACGGGTAGGCCGAACCATTTTCAGGAAAATTTGCATGATTTTCCAGTTCGACACCTCTGCCTGGCCGTTCGTTTGAGGATGATACGGGGATGCAATACGATGGTGGACTCCATATTTCCTCAGAAGTGCCCGAAAAGAAGCATGGGTAAAGTGGCTTCCTCCATCCGAGATAATGGCACGAGGGATCCCAAAGCGCGCAAAGATGTGGTCTTTGACAAATCGAGTGGATATAACATGGTCAGCATGACGAGTGGGAATAGCCTCAATCCATTTCGAAACATAATCAACAGCCATGAGGATAATTCAAAGCCGTTGAAAGGAGGAAAAGGACCCATGAAATCAATTCCCCAAATGTCGAAGATTTCCGCAGCTAGGATGGGTTGTAAGGGCATCATGTCACAACGTGACATTGACCCTAACGATTGGCACATAGTGCAATGTTTGGCATAATTGTGTGCATCCTGGTGAAGGGAGGGCCAAAAGAAACTGCACTGCAACACCTTGGCTGTAGTTTTCCTCCCAAAGAAATGGCCTCCGTAGGCCTGATCATGGTAGAAGGATAGCACACTAGGGAATTCACTGTCAGGAATACAGCGACGGATGATTTGATCAGTACCTATTCGAAAAAGAAGTGGATTATCCCAGAAATAATACTTTGCTTTTGCCATGAGACGCTCTCGCTGGTTTTTAGGCCAGCCACGTGGAAGGGATCCAGAAGCAAGGCAATTGGCAATGTCGGCATACCAAGGTCCACTTGCCTCATTAATTGCCAATAGGTGCTCATCGGGAAAAATCTCGTTAATCGGTAGAGTAAGTCCAATATGGTCAGGGTCCAGTCAGGAAAGATGATTAGCTAGAACATTCTAGGCTCCGGCCTTATCTCGGATCTCAATGTCAAATTCTTGGAGCAGAAGGATCCAACGAATCAGTCTAGGCTTGGCATCCTTCTTATGCATGAGATGGTGAATGGCCGCGCGATCGGTGAAAACAATAACATGTGAGCCCAGAAGGTAAGAGCGGAATTTCTCCAGCCCAAAGAAGACTGCCAGTAGTTCTTTCTCAGTGGTAGTATAATTACGCTGGGCCTCGTCCAACATCTTACTGGCGTAGTACACCACGAAGGGGTGTCTATCACGTCTTTGTCCCACGATGTCTCCGATTGCAAGGTCAGAAGCGTCACACATGAGTTTAAAGTCGAGGGACCAATCAGGTGGCTGGAGAATAGGGGCCTTGGTGACAGCATTACACAGCTGCGTGAATGCTTGTATGCAATCTGGGCCCATATCGAAGGGTATGTCGGTTGATAGGAGATGAGTTAAAGGTCGAGAAATCTTGGAGAAATCTTTGATAAATCTCCTATAGAAACCGACGTGTCCCAAAAAGGAGCGGATTTGTTTGACAGAGCCAGGCATAGGTAAATCAGCAATTACATCAAGCTTAGCTCTGTCAACCTCGATACCCCTATCGAAGATGATATGTCCGAGAATAATTCCCTCGTATACCATAAAATGACTTTTTTCCCAAGAAAGCATGAGGTTTACATCAATACATCTCCTAAGGATACAGGTCAGGTTGGCAAGACAGCTATCGAAAGATGGTCCAAAGATCGAAAAGTCATCCATGAAGACCTCGAGAAAGTCACCCACCATGTCATGAAATATCCCCAGCATACATCTTTGGAAAGTTGCTGGCGCATTACAAAGTCCGAACGGCATCCTTCTAAATGCAAAGGTGCCGAAAAGGCAGGTAAAAGTGGTTTTCTCTTGGTCCAAGGGGTCAATTGCCACTTGGTTATATCCTGAGAATCCATCCAGGAAACAAAAAAATTTATTTCCCGCTAACCGCTCCAGGATTTGGTCAATTAAAGGAAGCGAAAAGTGATCTTTCTTAGTTGCAGCATTGGGTTTCCTATAATCTACACACACTCTCCAAGATGTAGGAGTGCGTGTAGGGATGGATTCACCCCTGTCATTGACAAGGATGGTGAGTCCTGCCTTTTTGGGCATAATGTGAATCGTACTCACCCAGGGGTTATCGCTGATCAGGTAGATTATACCCGCATCCAGCCACTTAATTATTTCCTTCTTAACAACCTCCCACATGTTAGGGTTGAGACGTCGCTGCATCTCGTGGGAAGGTCGAGCCTCCTCCTCCATATATATATGGTGAGTGCAGTAGGAGGGGCTATGCCAGTTAAGTCTGATAAAGACCATCCAATGGCTGCCTTGTGTTCTATAAGGACCTTCGTTAGTTTGTACTCTTGCTCCTTGGTCAATTTTGAACTGATGATTATAGGGAGCATTTCAATTGGTCCCAGGAAAACATACTTAAGTGTACTAGGCAGCTCTTTCAGCTTGGGAGTGGATGGTGAAAGATCCGGCATTTCTTGGGACGAGAGTGTCCCAGGCGGATCGGAAAACAAGTCAGGAGGAAGAAGTTGGCCCTCAGATTGGCCAAGAAGAGGGGCTTCTTGGATAGATGGATCCAAAAAGGAATAGCCCCAGTGAGTGGTATATGGGCTCAAGGTCCCAGTGTGGAGTTGCAATTCCTCCTGATTTGGCAGGAAAGAAAGGGTAATCCGGTCTTCAAGAGTGTGGACCGATGGTGAGTAGCCCGGATATGACTCAGACCACGAGGTATGGGAAGCAGAGAAAACCTCGTCAGAAGTCTGGTCAGGAGATGGTATGGGAATAGGGAGGGATGGGGGAATGTCACAATATGTGTTGGTTAGGCAGTCGTCAGTGTTTACAGGGAATCCGCAGCAGTCAAAATAGGTCCCAATTAGTCTGATACATGTGCTGATGGCCATGTCCTCGTCAGACGTGTCATCCTCGATACAATCGTAATCAAAGTTCTTGGCTGCCTTGAAGATGTTAAGCTTGAACTTTTCAGATCCAATGGCAATCTCAATACAGCCCGACTCGCAGTCGATATGGGCGTAGGCTGTGGCCAAGAAAGGTCGACCAAGGATGATTGGACAATCAGAAAGTGAGCTAGGAACTTCCATATCTATAACAAGAAAGTCAACAGGAAAATAGAGACTATTGACCCTAACCACCATGTCTTCCACCACACCCTTTGGAAATTTGACAGAACGATCTGCAACTGTAACGTGACAGGGGTGGGTTTCAGATTTCCCAAGGAAAATTTTTCGAGCATGATGGTTGGTATAAGATTGATGGAAGATCCTAGATCAAGTAGGGCACGGTTAAAATTGCATCCTTGGATGCTACAGGAAATAAGTGGTGTGCCCTGATCTTTTTGCTTCGGTGGTAGATTTGACAGTATAGCACAACTCGCATGAGGTGAGAGAACCACCAGATTCTTAGTTTTCTTTGACTGCTGCCTGGGTGTTGTGTGTTCTTTGAAAAATCGGGCGACAGTAGGTATGTGGTCGATAGCCTCAAGCAGGGGTACCTTGATTTCAACATCCTTGAACAAATTATGTAGGTTATCAAAGGCCTGCATATCCTTCTTCTTGCCTTTTGGCTCCCTCAGTAGAGCCTCAGGGAATGGGACTAATTCTGGCACCAATTTGGGTGTATCGTCCTCTCGCGAATGCGGTGCGCATCCCGAATGAGAGGGCGATGAAGAAGATGGGTCAGGATCAGGTCAAGGCGGATCGACGGTCTTCTTACCACTCCTCGTAGTGATCTCATTGGACGATGCAGGTCCAGTGGGATCATAAGGCAGAGGAGGGTTCGTAATAGGGACATAAGAGTGAGGTGCTACAGTGGGATTAGCCTGAAATCCCGGTGGAATGCTTGGAGCCTGCAGAATTTGATGAACCTGCCCCTGAGAAGGTCATACCTATGGTTTAGGACCACGGGGTATGAAATTTTGTGGGTTGGGAACAGGTTGGGCTGGAAGAGTGCCCTGAGATCGAGTCACCATGGGTAGTTGACTGATCTCAGCATTCTGCTATGCCACTTGGTGCTGAAGAGAGGTCATGTTCTCTTATGGTGCTTTGACATTTCCGTCATCATTCGCATCAATTTATCAAGAGGGCTTGATGCGTGTTCTGTTTGCGGTACGTAATGACCCGATGGCGGATTAGCCATAGGATTAGACTGGGCCCTTGGGATGATGGGTGCGGACAGTCGCATTGGTCCACACGCGGGGTTTTGGCACTGCAGGTTGTTGGACCATGCGAAGTTCGGATGATTTCGCCACCCTGGGTTATAAGTAGCAGAGAACAGGTTGTTCCCCATGGCTGGCAGGGGTCTTCTATGGCAGAAGACGTGTCCGCATGTAAATATGCTTCCGAGCACACAGAGGCTTGGTCCTCCGTGTCGAAATACTGGCTGGCAGAAGCCAAATCCACATGACTTATCGAATCGCTCGGTGCGACACTCAGTAAGGAAGGTCTTACGTGGTTTCTTGGGATAAGCCTAGTGTTGGAAGAATTGGGATTGTGACGAAGTGATGAAGTGGGGGTGTTTTCCATAGAACGTGCGGGGTTGGCCAGAAGCTCGTCCAGCTTCTTGTGCACGACGGAGACATCATCCAATTTCTGTGCGATAAGGCTGAGATCAGTGGATGAATGGGAGGTCCCGTGTCAACTTTGTGGACATTACGAGGCAGGCTGGTACGATTAATGGCGACAATGGAAGCATTGTTCATTGAGTTTTCGCTCATATTTTCAAATAATTCGAATGCTCCATTCTCGTCTTTATTCATGAAATTCCCTCTGCAGGAAGCGTCTACAATCTACTTCAAAGTCTCATTTAGCCCATAGTAGAAAATCTGGGCTATATGCCACTTAGCAGACCGGGGTGTGGACACTTCCTGAGGAGGCCATTATATCTCTCCCATACGTCATGAAATTGTTCACCATTTTGTTGCGTAAATGAAGTTATAGCACGGCGAAGCACATTGGTTTGCCCGATTGGGAAGAACTTCTTGAGAAACGTTGTTCGCATCTCTTCCCAAGAGTGGATGGTTCTCCTAAGGGTGCTTAACCACTGCGAGATTTTGGTTCGCATCTCTTCTGTTCATTTATTATGTTTTTGGGATTTTTCTATTTAATATTTTTTTTCTGATAATCTTTGTCCTTGAGGTACACCCTCAAAATCAGGTTCTTAGCTTTGAGGCAAATTAGGGTTTCAAAACTGGTCATGCTATTCACAAGACTAAGTACCTGCAAGTCAAGGATTATCTTTTCTTTTGTGTATATTTTTTTTATCATTTTAATGGTAGGAAAGAGAAATAGAAATAAGGTAAATATAGTATATAGATATGTATATATTATATATGTATATAAGGGTGGGGGTGGAAGTGGAGATGGCGTGTAGCACAGTGTCGAGTAGATCGTCGTCTAGGAAGACGCAACCAACAGGATGAAGTGTTGCGTGGACTGTAGGATGGATGGTGAAGATGTGCACGAAAATGCTTTCTGTATGCGTGTATCGGGGAATATCAGCACTGGTGTAGATATTCCCACGATACAACGTATGGTAGGTGATATGAAAAAATATATATATGTATGTATATATGTAAATATCTATCTATATGTATATATATATATGGTTATAATTATATTGGTGTATATGCAGTTATATTTGTATATATATATATGTATATATGTGTATATATAGATATGTAAATATATGTATAGATAAATGTATGTATATATATATATATATGTATATGTATGTATATATAACTATATAGATGTATATATATATATAGTAATATATGTATATATATATATATATGTATTTATAGTTATAGGTATATATGTATATATGTATGTATGTTTGTATATATGTATATATATGTATATATATATATATACGTATATATACTTATACTTAGTTGTATGGGTAATAATATATGTATAGATATATATATATCTGCATATATATTTATACGTATATAAATATATGTATATATGTAACTATATATGTGTATATATATATATATATGTATAAGCATATAGATATATATATGTGTGTGTATGTATGTATGTATATATAATTATATATAATTGTATTGGTACTAATATGTGAAGGTTCTACCCTTGTACTAGGAGGGGGTGAGATTAGCGTAACAAAAAAAAATGCAGAATTGAAATATATAAAGCAATCTCACAAAAATAAGCAATCAAAAAATGTACACAGGAATTTTTAGGTGGAAACCCAAACCGGGTGAAAACCACCACCTAACCCTCTCGAGTTAGGATTTTCCGATCAACCTAGTTGATCAAATCCACTAACCGAATCACTTTGAAACGAGGGTGATTCAACCTCAGTACAACCACGCTACAAGTACGAGGGTAGCGTTCCTCAACCCCTTCTCTCCACGAGAAGGATTTTGTCCCACGAAGGAGACGGGAATTCGCAAAGCGAATACCAAACAAAATAACAAAGATAAAATAAAACAACAAACCTATAGAGCCAACAAAGTAATTTAAACCTAGCTTCTATAGGAAATAGGAAACTCCCCTTTGCAAGGAGTGCGTCGACGATGACGCGGTGCGTGAGCCACGCGACGGCGCAACTTCGCTCTCGTAGACAACGGTGGGAGAGCGGGTGCGCAACAGCTTGATGCTCTCAAGAGAATGGTGCTTGAGCTTGGAGAGCAAGAGCTAGCTAGGACACAAGAGAGTGGAAAGTGTAATACAAATTGTTTCTTGTGTATCTTGGTCTCTCTAGGTGTGTCTTGTGTATATCTTGTTGTGTGTTGGTGTGAAAAGGCTCCCCTCTATTTATAGAGGCCTTAGGAAGGCTTTGGAAGGCTTAGGAAGGGTTCTATAGCCATTGGGAACAAAGTCCAAGTGAATCAGCCCGAAATCAGGAACAATCATTGTTCTGACAGGCTTATCAGACGTCTAATTCTATCATCAGACGTCTGGAAGTTCACTATAAGACGTCTGATTCAAATGTCAGACGTCTGATTTTGGGTGGGTCTCTCCCTGACTTGGATCAGATCTAAACAGGGTTTTTGTGCAAGTCCATCAGACGACATGCAGGACGTCTGGCACTATGTCTGGACGTCTGGAAACCTACTTTTACTGTGGGAATTGATTTCCAAATGTTGCAACGGCTAGAAAATCTCTGAGAAGAGATTTTGGGTCAGCCGAGGCAAAACAGTCATTTATCAGACGTCTGGAAATGCCTAAGGACGTCTGATAAGGCTCTAACGGTCATATTCTTGAGTGTTTGCGAAGCCATCCAACGGTCCACTAATTGGACGTCTGGTGTTGGTGGGACAGTCGGTTTCGTGTTATATATCGTTGTAGTAAAGCCGGTTGTCACCAACGTTTCATATAAAATTTTTATTACTCGGAAAACTGAAAGAGTTCCCGAGGTCGAACTCAGGGAGCAAGTTGTATTCTAGAGATATACAAGTTCTATTACAAAAATAAAGAGAGAGAGAGAGAGATGAAAAATTGGCTTCTTCTTCTTTCTTCCTCTTTGTCTTTGGTTCTTCCTGTTCTTCTTCTTCTTCTTCTTCTTTCTTCAGATTTTCCCCTCGTGCTCTTCTTCTTGTTTCCTTTCTTTCTTTTTCGTCAGATCATCTTCTTCTTTTCTTGCTTCTTGCTTCTCTTCATTCCTTCTTCTTCTTTGTGGTGTTTCTGCCTTCGGCTACTAAGTCTCCCTTCCTTCTTCTTCAGCCTGCCTTCTGTGTTGCTCTGGCTGCTGGCTGTCCGTCGTCTGGCCCGGTGCTTCGACGACTTAACTGAGCAGTTGCTACAGTGCAGCTGCTTCTTCTTCCGCAGTCCTTCACCTGTGCCTGCACGCTCAAGAGTTCATCAGAAGGCAAAAACCTACTCTACCCCCCTCCCCCGCGTATCTCTCTCTCTGAAATCACTCATCGGAAGCTCTCCCAGAGCGCTACCGGGTAATCGGGTTCGGATCAGGCCCGGGTCCAGGCCCACCGGCGTGCGTGGTGGGCGAGGAGTGCAGGTCAGTCTAATCGGGTCGGGCCAGGTCCGCGGAGCGTGGTCACGGACGAGGCCGAGTCGGGTCGGGTCGGGTGAGAGGGACCTCACCCCGTGGTAACTGAGGCAAACAGCATACGGCAGTTTTTCAATTTATGTGTCCGCGCGCCGTTGAGAGATTCCGAGGTGGGACTATCCGCGCACCCGTTTCTCTCACGCCTGCAGCAGGGATGGTGCTCCCAATTGCGTCGGCTGTTGAGGCGTACAGCTCCAATCGAGGGCCAGAGTGTGTGCGTGGGACTCTTCCGCGCTGGCCGCGGCTATTCAATCTGGGATATCTCGGCCTGGAGCAACCTCGAGCAGGCTTCGAGCTTCCTCGCCAATGGCGGCCAAGGCCTGGAACCTGAAACCAATGGCACGGCCTCTCGGCCAAATCAGACAGGCGGAGGACCTTCGCCGTGGCACGGCGAAGGTGGTCAGGGGGTCTGCAGGGGGCGAGAGGGGGCTGTCTGGTCGTCCTAGGTCAAACTGTGAGCGAGGGAGTGGGTGTGTTCGGTGGGTCTGCAGGGGGTGTTTGGTGGGAAGTGGAAGGGCGGAAGAGGATCAGGGTGAGGAGGCGGAAGTTCTGCGGTGGTCGGCGAGCCGTGTGGGTCGCTGAGGTGATGGGAGCGGCTCGCCGGAGGGTGGTCGGAGGCGGAGAGGATGAGGGTGAACAGGGTCGGTAGAGGGCTTAATTGACTAAATCGAAAGCAGGGAAAGAAAGAGGAGGAGAAGGGGAGTAAGCCTAACTTAACTGCAGGGACGAAGGGGGATGAACAGGGCGACAGTCGTATCGACTGTCGCCGGAGAAGATGATGCTCAGGGAGAGGGGCGGCGGCGAGCAGAAGGCTGGAGAGGCGCCAGCTGGGTGCGGCGTGGCGCGGGAAGAGCAGGGGAGGAGGTCTCTGCTGCTGGTAGTGCGGCAGAGCGAAGAGGTAGAGGGAGAGGATGTCGCCGGAGCTGGTGAGCGTCTGCCGGAGAAAGAAGAGACGAAAGCTGGGGGTTTTCTCCGTCAGATCCAGGCTGCCTTGGTCGGTGGAGCGGCGGGGGGTATTTATAGGGTTGAAGCAGGGAGGAAGGCGGAGGGAGACGACGTGTCTCCCTCGCCGGAGCATGGTCGGAATTCGAACCCATACCGTCCGTGCGTTCGCACGGCCGGTAGGGGGGGCTGCAAGGACCATGGGGGTGCTCCTGCGACGGCTGACGACGCAGGGCACCCTCCGGTACACATGCCAGGTCCTCCACCTTACCCTGCGCGGCGCCATGCTCCGCGCAAGGTCGCCGGAGCATGGTGCTGGCAGGGTTTTGCAGGAGGGACCTGTTTGCAAAGAACGAAGGAGAGTTAGGGGCCTAAATGCGAGGGTTCAAAAGTTGAGGGCCAAAGAGTAAATATATGAGGACCAAAGTGTAAAGTCGGTCAAGGAGGTTTCTTCTTAGGCTCAAGTTTTTATACATGACTAATTAGGACCTAAGGAATCTGATGGTGAAATTTATTTTCATATTAAACCTTTTTTGACCGGTCAATTTGCGCAAAAACCCAAATTAAGTTATTAATTGGGCATGGTTCTCAATGTAGGTCAAAATGGGTTCTAAAGGCCAAATTGAAGGTTCTAAACCCTAGAGATTATTTTTATATGAATTTTAGAGGGTTTATTCTATTTTTACTTTGCCTCGAACCTTGTGAATTGAAGTGGGTTGTTTTAGGGTTACAGATTATCATTTGGTTCCTTGAAAGTGCTGTAGCCCTTGCTAGATCATCTCGTCCCACTTTTATTCTTATTAAGCTGTTCTGACCTGTGTTTGGGCCCTGAATTACCCTGTATGCAGATTATACTGGTAAAATTGCACTTTTACCCCTTATGACTGGTTTTCTTCTCAAACTCAGAATTCTCTGAGTTAAGCCTTTCCTTGAGATATGTAGGAGCTTTTATCCTTTGTATTGGGTCAAAATGAGCTAGTTATGGCTCATGATGAGGTTCTCATCATACCCCCATGCCTAGCTTTTGCTAGTCCCTTAGCAAAAAAAACTTAAGGTTTCAACCCTTGTTCTAGACCATGAAGTTTTCAATGGTTTTAGATAAGTGCCTTTTTATTTGAGCATAGATTAGGTTAGAATGCTGACCATAGGCCTAAAAGATACTCTAGTACCAATCAAGATCCAAATCTGTCTAGCCTTAGCCTCAGTCTTTTAGCAAAGGTTTTTAAGGCCCGCAAGAACTAACCTAAGGTTTATTGGACTTCGTGGTTAAAGCACCCGTGCTTGAAATGATTTTAGCCCTGGCCCAGTTCGCAGTGCGTTTTGTAAGAGAGAGATAGAAAGTTTTTTCTGTTTGGAGAGTTTTCTCTCTCTTTTTCTTTTTAGTTCTAGTCTAGGGTTGGCTTTTCAACACGGTCTGTATCAGATTCCTTGCTCCCATCATCAATCCTCAAGGGTTCCTGGCGATCGATGCTTCGAGATAGCACCGCCCATGGCAACCCCCGGAACCCTGGCTATTGAGATTTCGAGATAATCCCATCCATGGTATTCCGTGGCCGAATCCAGACCCTGGCAATTGACACTTCGAGATAATGCCATCCATGGAATCTGAACCAGCAGAGTGCTTACATGCCCCCCGTAGGATATGTAAATATCCTAAGAGACAAGCACCGAGGAGATGATATTTTGTTACGCATCTTCGAGGGGATTTTCCGCCTCTCTGCGCTGGGAACTCGTCCAAATCAACTTGTGTTGATCGGCCATTCCTATTCTAGGTGTTCTTTTCAGATTTTTGCGACGCTTCTGCGTGATTCTGATTTTTACGCTTACTGAACCAGGCTGTGTGTGAGATTAGGGTGCTTAGGTTACTGAGTCCCGTAAACCAAAAATTAGTTAACGAGGCCGAATACTCCCTAAGCCTTAGACCTAATACTTCAGCTTTTCATTTTCCTCAACCTCTTGAGGAGTGTCCAGATCTTAATGAGTACTAAGAGTCTATTCAAGAATGCCTAAGGTTTGCATTCTTACTAATCTTATTGTGCACTTTTCAGTTATTTTCTTGAATGAGGTCTAGAACTTAGGTTAATTCCTTAGTTCCTTACTAATGACTATCAACTTTTCTTATAATTTTGTGCTCCTTTTTCATTTTGTTTCTTCTCTCCTTCACAAAATTTTCCTTCTCCTCTTTTCCTCTTATTCTTTTTCGAAAAATTTTTTTAATTTTTATGGTATTTTTGGCATATGTGAATTTTTTTGTTTGAAACCTTTTCTTACGAGTTTTTGCACTTTCATACCCCCCCATGCCTAAGATTTGCAATGTCCTCATTGTAACCTAGGGGGTCTTAGTTCATTCCTTAAGACAGAAATTTGGGTGAGTGGATGGGTCGGGTTGAATTTTTGCGGACGATTTCAAATTTCAGATGCGAACATCTGAGTTGGGGTCGGCTGTCTATAAGGGTGAACTTCGAGTGCTGAAAGGTGTCAGAACAAGTTTCAGGTTTTCAAAGAGAATGACGGGCTGCCTCCCGTTAAGCGCTGAGTTTTACGCCATCGGCTGGGCGCAATAAGCTCAAGGGGAAAGGAGGATATGAGATGCCTCAGCCAAATCAGTAGAAGTTACATCAATGAACGGCTTGAGTCTTTGACCATTCACGATGAAAGGTTCAGAATCGTGGCTGAGTGGACTGATTTCGATTGCTCCATTTCCAAAAACCTGTCGGACCAAATATGGTCCGACCCACTTAGATCTCAGTTTTCCTGGGAAGAGTTTGAGTCGGGCATCAAAGAGTAGGACCTTTTGACCAGGATGGAAGATCTTTCTTGAGATGTGTTTGTCGTGGAAGGCTTTAACCCGCTCCTTGTAGATTTGCGAGTTCTCGTACGCGTCTGTGCGTAATTCATCGATCTCGCTGATTTGGAGTTTTCTGTGGGTCCCAGCCTTGGAAAGATCTAGATTACAGTTCCGTACTGCCCAATAGGCTTTATGCTCCAGTTCGACGGGAAGGTGGCATGCCTTTCCGTACACCAATCTAAAGGGAGACATGCCCAATTGGGTCTTGTGGGCGGTCCTATAGGCCCACAATGCTTCCGGAAGTCGGGACGACCAGTCCTTCCTGTCAGGTCGAACAGTGACCTGTAGGATTTTCTTGATCTCCCGATTCGACAGCTCAGCTAGACCATTAGTTTGGGGGTGGTAAGGAGTAGAGATTCGGTGAGACACCCCGTATTTGGTCATCAGTGACCTAAACTGAGCATTTGTGAAATGGGTCCCCCCATCAGAGATTATTGCACGAGGAATCCCGAACCTTGAGAAAATGTGTTGATGAATGAATTTGAGAACGATTTTGTGATCACAGGTTCGGGTCGGTATGGCTTCGATCCATTTGGACACGTAGTCCACAGCCAACAGAATGTATTCGAAACCATCCGAAACAGGAAAGGGGCCCATAAAATCAATCCCCCAAATATCGAAGATTTCGCATACTAGAATCGGTTGCATAGGCATCATGTTGCGATGGCTCATGTTGCCCAAAGTCTGGCAACGACTGCATGCCTTGCAATGACTGTATGCGTCTTTGAACAGTGTGGGCCAGTAAAAGCCGCACTGGAGGACTTTTGATGCGGTTTTATGCCCGGCAAAATGGCCACCGCATGCCTGGTCATGGCAGAAAGAGAGGATATTGTTGACTTCCCCTTCCGGGATACATCTCCGGATGATCTGATCGGCACCTATGCGGAAGAGGTACGGGTCTTCCCAAATGTAATACTTGGCATCGGAGCGTAATTTGTCTTTCTTGGCCTTCGGCCAATCGGACGGGGTCTGATGAGATGCCAAGTAATTTACAATATTAGCAAACCATGGAAGGCTAGTACCAATAGTCAGCAGGTGCTCATCGGGAAAATGCTCAGTGATGGGTCCGGAAGGGTCTATCATTTCAGAAGGAAGACGGGACAAGTGATCAGCTACCACGTTTTGTTTTCCCGCTTTATCGCGAATCTCGAGGTCAAATTCTTGCAACAGCAAGATCCATCGGATCAATCGAGGCTTCGCGTCCTTCTTTGCAAGGAGATGCCTCACAGCTGTGTGATCCGAGTATATGATGACATGGGAACCCAGAAGGTATGATCTGAATTTCTCTAGGGCAAATACTACAGCTAGCAGCTCTTTCTCAGTAACTGTATAGTTACGCTGAGCCTCATCGAGTGTTTTGCTGGCGTAGTAAATGACCACAGGTTTCTTGTCATTCTTCTGCCCCAAAACCGCTCCTACAGCGAAGTCGGATGCATCACACATGATCTCAAAGGGTTGAGACCAATCAGGGGACTGTAGGATCGGGGCTTGGGTGACTCGGTCACGCAGGATTTCAAATGCTTGAGTGCATTCCTTGGAGATTTCGAAGGGAACATCCTTGGAGAGAAGAGTGGTCAGGGGGCGTGCGATTTTTGAGAAATCAGGGATAAATCGTCGATAAAAACCGACATGCCCTAAAAAGGATCGGATGTCCCTGATCGAGCTAGGCATAGGAAGGCGAGAAATCAGATTAATCTTAGCTCGATCCACTTGGATACCTTTCTCCGAAATTGAGTGTCCCAGGACAATTCCCTCAGGCACCATGAAATGGCTCTTTTCCCAGGAAAGAACCAAATTCACGTCGATGCACCGCCTGAGTATCTGGACCAAGTGCTGGAGGCAATCGTCGAATGATGCTCCGAAAACTGAAAAGTCATCCATGAAGACTTCCAGATAATCACCTACCATATCTGAGAATATGGCAAGCATGCATCGCTGAAAAGTAGCGGGTGCATTGCAAAGACCGAAAGGCATCCTTCGGAAAGCGTATGTTCCGAAGGGGCAGGTGAAAGTGGTCTTTTCTTGGTCCTCAGGATGGATTGCCACCTGGTTATAACCGGAGTACCCGTCAAGAAAGCAGAAGAACCTATTTCCCGCTAGTTTTTCGAGAATTTGATCAATGAAGGGTAGTGGGAAATGATCCTTCTTCGTGGAGGAATTGAGTCGACGGTAATCTATACAGACTCTCCACGAGTTGGCTAATCGGGTAGGAATGATTTCTCCGGTCTCAGTCGTTATAGTGGTGAGTCCTGCCTTCTTAGGCACGACCTGAATCGGGCTCACCCAACGACTATCGGAGATCGGGTAGATGATCCCGGCATCTAACCACTTGATGATCTCCTTTTTCACGACCTCCTGCAGATTAGGGTTTAAGCGTCTCTGCATTTCACGAGAAGGTCGTGTGCCCTCTTCTGAATAGATATGATGAGTACAATAAGAGGGACTTATTCCAGTCAAATCATCGAGGGTCCATCCGATGGCTCTGCGATGTTGCTGGAGGACAACAATCAGACGGGATTCCTGTTCAGGATTAAGGTTGGAATTGATGATCACAGGAAGGGTCTGATTAGAACCCAAAAAGATGTATTTCAAATGAGCAGGAAGGGGTTTCAGTTCGAGGATGGGGTTTTCAGCAGCAGCGGGTGGTTCAGTATAGATGTGAGGTTCAAGGGTGGGAATTATTGGGTTGTTCACATCTGGATTTGACTCCTCTATTTGCGGGTCGAGATCCTTCTGTGGTTGATGAGGAATACTCAAGTCATTCTGGAGGTGTGATTCATCAACCAAAGTCTTGATGTCACAAATTTGCTCGATGACGCCGCAATTAATTCCTTGTTGGGCCTTAAATATATCAATTTTCAGTGTTTGATCTCCAAACTTAAGCTCTATTTGGCCCTCCTCACAGCTGATGTTGGCTCTAGCAGTAGCCAAGAAAGGTCTCCCTAGAATGATTGGTGTATCCCTAGGGTTCTCAGGTGCATCCATGTCTAAGACTATAAAGTCCACTGGAAAATAGAAATCCCGCACTCTTACGATAACATCCTCGAGAATCCCTTTTGGTGACTTTATAGATCGATCTGCTAATTGTAATGTCACCTCAGTTGGTTTCAGCTCAGATTCTTCCAGATGGTCAAGTAAGGATGTGGGTATCAGATTTATAGATGCACCTAAGTCTAACAATGCTCTGTCAAATTGGGTACCACCTATCTTACAGGAGATCAGGGGAGTTCCAGGATCTTTTGCCTTGGGTGGGAGTCTACTAAGGATTACAGAGCTGGCTTGCTCTGACAGAACAATTGGGTTCCCTCCCTTGGTTCGCGGCTTACGCTGGGGTGTACATATATTCTTTAGAAATCGTGCGTAAGCTGGTACGTGGTGGATTGCATCCATCAAGGGGATGTTTATGTGGACCTGCTCAAAGAGCTTGACCAGGTCCTCCTCAGGGGCCACGGGTTTGGTGGTCTTCTTTCCCTTGGTCAGGGCCTCGGGAAACGGGATCTTGGTTGGTTCCTCTAGGATAGGTCCTGGTTGTGGGTCTGGAACAACGGTACCTTGGATAACTATCCTAGGGTCATGATTATCAGGCTGGGAGTGGTTTGGATAACGCGGGTCCTGAGTTGTCTTACCACTACGTGTTGTTACAGCATTTAATCCGGCCTGATTTTGGTTTGGATTTGGTAGGAGGGGTGGCTGCTGCTGAAATCCCGTATGAGAAGTAGAGGCTTCCATCTCGTCTGGAGATGGGGCAGTAGGGGCCTGATAAATCCATTGAGCGTGGCCTAAATTTGGATTCATAACGCGCTTCTGGGTTGGCACGTTATTTGGGTTAGGAAGGGGTTGGGAAGGGAGTGTGCCTGGCTGGCGAGAATTTGCCAACTGGGCCAGCTGAGTTTTAACTTCAGTAAGCTCGTCCTGGTGCTGTTTTTGAATGGCCGCATTCGATTTTTGAATGTCAGCCAGAGTCTGAAGGATTAAGGACATTTGATCTTGATTTGGCCCTGATGGATAAGTAGGGTTGGGCCGAGGCTGAGGCGGCTGGTAGTGATGAGAGGGCTGTGGGCGGGACTGAAAAGGTGGTCTTCGGGTTTGAGGATTTCCCGCCCACTGAAAATTTGGATGGTTTCGCCATCCAGGGTTGTAAGTATTGGAGAATGGGTCGTTCTGGATGGCGTTGAGGTCCTCGCAGGTCTGAGGAACCTCCTGAGAATCAGGGAAAGGGGGAATGGAGTTCCCCCGACTGGTGAAGAAAGGATCGGATGATCTTCCAGTCCAAGAATCCGATGGGGATGGATATGGATCCATCCCAGGGGAGGATCGGTGGAGGATGTTTTGCACAGTCTCCTGTGTGGAAGGAGGTTGTGCAAAGGAGTTACGTGCAGAGGTGGCTCGCTGCAAGTGCTGAGTCAGCTCATCCACCTTCTTTTCAATAATTGAGACCTTGTCCAATCGACTGGCCATTAATTCCAGGTCGACTGATGCGGACAGGCCCTGCATCTCATGTGCTCCCTTAAGATTCGTCGCTGCGCGGGTATTCGTCCTGTCGAATAATCCCATGGAGTCATTGTTGATGGAGTTCTCGCACATGTTTTCGAGAATCTCCCATACGGTGTCTTCATGTTGACCCATGATGTTTCCTCCGCAGGTTGCATTGACGAAAAGGCGGATGTCCTCACGGAGTCCCTGGTAAAAAGATTGGACTTGTTCCCATTTAGGAACTCCGTGATGGGGGCACTTCCTCATGAGATCCTGAAAACGATCCCATGCTTCATGGAGAGGTTCTCCTGATTGTTGAGTGAAGTGTGTAATCTGATGGCGCAAGGCGTTGGTCCGACCAACGGGAAAGAACTTTTTCAAAAACTCGGATTGAAGTTCTTCCCAAGTGTTGATCGGCCGGGTCTGAGTTTGATACCAATGGGCGGCCTTGTCCATAAGAGAAAAGGAGAACATCTTCATGAGAAGAATATCCCGATTTTGCGCATCTGATCCAAAAGTGTGGGCCAGATGTTTAAGCTGTTTGATGTGCTGGAAGGGATCTTCAGAATTAAGCCCATGGAATTTAGGTATAGCGTGAATCATGTTGGGCTTTAGTTCGGAATCAGGTCCTCCAATCGGGATTCTAACTCGAGGCTCAATGGCCACCGCAGCAGGATTGTAGTGGTCCCGCATCATAGGACGCTGCGGTGGGTGCACGAAGTTTTGGAAGAGGTCATTGAGTCGCTGGAGCTGGTGTTCCAGATTATTTTCTTCCTCAACTGGCTGAGCCATGATGGGGGAAGAAGAAGAACTTGGTTCTGAATCAGAAGAGAGAATAATGTGAGGGTGTTGCTGCACAAACACGGGCGTCGAGGCTTGGCCTTGACGAGAGTGAATTTCTAAAGGAGGTCTTAAGGGTGGTCTTAGAGACCTCCTTCCGTACATGCACAGTTGGGAGAGGTAAGTTTAGAAGGTGATGGACCCAATCAAGTCACCCAAAAATGTGTTGGGTGACTATAGAGGTGCGGGGCAGATGGACCCCTTGATCAGAAAGATCGTCCACCTGAGAATTACCTGGGCAGCCAGAGAGGGAGAGTCCCGCGAAGACCCCTACACGGTAGAGCGTCCCCACGGGTTACAGGGTTTCCCCCACCCGACCTCTCTTGTCACTGCGGTTCCAGGTAGACCAGAATGGGGATCTTGACCTCTTAAGTCTACCAATTTTAAGATCAGGGTGCTTAAGGTTTCACTTGAACTTTAGTCTTTTTAAGTGCAAAGAGTGACCTAATTTAAGGTTGGTTAACCCAAGGGGTCAACTTTACCTATTGTTTTCTTTAAGAGCTTTTAGGTCCTGTCTTTTAGGGTTCAAGTGTTTAGAGAGCCAATTGTTTTAGATTTTCTTTGAATAGGTATTTTCAGACAAGGGCTTGGGCACACTTCATTTGGTTTTCTTAATTCTTGCTTAAGGAGTGTGTCTCTAAATCCCTAGTGTTGGATCCTAGGTTGGCTCTACTTGGTCCAGTTAATTCTTTGTTGGGTAATTAGGGCTCAAGCAAGAATGTGTTAGCCCTTAAATACCCTTAATAGTGTGCAGAAATAATGAGTTGAAAACATGCAACTTTTATGGTTACTAAATATGGAAGACAGGTTAGCCCTATATTGCTTGTTCTTTTCTTTTCTTCCTCTTTAGAGTGTAGGGGTTAATAGTGAGAAAAGATTTTACCTGTCTTCGGAGTAGTTGTGTGGTTGCTTGTCTTCTTGAGTTCCTATAGCTGCACAAAAGAGAGGAGATTATTAGAACTTAAAAGATACAGGAATGTTTACCTCTAGAATAGCCGTTGCTCCCCGGCAACGGCGCCAAAATGTTGGTGGGACAGTCGGTTTCGTGTTATATATCGTTGTAGTAAAGCCGGTTGTCACCAACGTTTCATATAAAATTTTTATTACTCGGAAAACTGAAAGAGTTCCCGAGGTCGAACTCAGGGAGCAAGTTGTATTCTAGAGATATACAAGTTCTATTACAAAAATAAAGAGAGAGAGAGAGAGATGAAAAATTGGCTTCTTCTTCTTTCTTCCTCTTTGTCTTTGGTTCTTCCTGTTCTTCTTCTTCTTCTTCTTCTTTCTTCAGATTTTCCCCTCGTGCTCTTCTTCTTGTTTCCTTTCTTTCTTTTTCGTCAGATCATCTTCTTCTTTTCTTGCTTCTTGCTTCTCTTCATTCCTTCTTCTTCTTTGTGGTGTTTCTGCCTTCGGCTACTAAGTCTCCCTTCCTTCTTCTTCAGCCTGCCTTCTGTGTTGCTCTGGCTGCTGGCTGTCCGTCGTCTGGCCCGGTGCTTCGACGACTTAACTGAGCAGTTGCTACAGTGCAGCTGCTTCTTCTTCCGCAGTCCTTCACCTGTGCCTGCACGCTCAAGAGTTCATCAGAAGGCAAAAACCTACTCTACCCCCCTCCCCCGCGTATCTCTCTCTCTGAAATCACTCATCGGAAGCTCTCCCAGAGCGCTACCGGGTAATCGGGTTCGGATCAGGCCCGGGTCCAGGCCCACCGGCGTGCGTGGTGGGCGAGGAGTGCAGGTCAGTCTAATCGGGTCGGGCCAGGTCCGCGGAGCGTGGTCACGGACGAGGCCGAGTCGGGTCGGGTCGGGTGAGAGGGACCTCACCCCGTGGTAACTGAGGCAAACAGCATACGGCAGTTTTTCAATTTATGTGTCCGCGCGCCGTTGAGAGATTCCGAGGTGGGACTATCCGCGCACCCGTTTCTCTCACGCCTGCAGCAGGGATGGTGCTCCCAATTGCGTCGGCTGTTGAGGCGTACAGCTCCAATCGAGGGCCAGAGTGTGTGCGTGGGACTCTTCCGCGCTGGCCGCGGCTATTCAATCTGGGATATCTCGGCCTGGAGCAACCTCGAGCAGGCTTCGAGCTTCCTCGCCAATGGCGGCCAAGGCCTGGAACCTGAAACCAATGGCACGGCCTCTCGGCCAAATCAGACAGGCGGAGGACCTTCGCCGTGGCACGGCGAAGGTGGTCAGGGGGTCTGCAGGGGGCGAGAGGGGGCTGTCTGGTCGTCCTAGGTCAAACTGTGAGCGAGGGAGTGGGTGTGTTCGGTGGGTCTGCAGGGGGTGTTTGGTGGGAAGTGGAAGGGCGGAAGAGGATCAGGGTGAGGAGGCGGAAGTTCTGCGGTGGTCGGCGAGCCGTGTGGGTCGCTGAGGTGATGGGAGCGGCTCGCCGGAGGGTGGTCGGAGGCGGAGAGGATGAGGGTGAACAGGGTCGGTAGAGGGCTTAATTGACTAAATCGAAAGCAGGGAAAGAAAGAGGAGGAGAAGGGGAGTAAGCCTAACTTAACTGCAGGGACGAAGGGGGATGAACAGGGCGACAGTCGTATCGACTGTCGCCGGAGAAGATGATGCTCAGGGAGAGGGGCGGCGGCGAGCAGAAGGCTGGAGAGGCGCCAGCTGGGTGCGGCGTGGCGCGGGAAGAGCAGGGGAGGAGGTCTCTGCTGCTGGTAGTGCGGCAGAGCGAAGAGGTAGAGGGAGAGGATGTCGCCGGAGCTGGTGAGCGTCTGCCGGAGAAAGAAGAGACGAAAGCTGGGGGTTTTCTCCGTCAGATCCAGGCTGCCTTGGTCGGTGGAGCGGCGGGGGGTATTTATAGGGTTGAAGCAGGGAGGAAGGCGGAGGGAGACGACGTGTCTCCCTCGCCGGAGCATGGTCGGAATTCGAACCCATACCGTCCGTGCGTTCGCACGGCCGGTAGGGGGGGCTGCAAGGACCATGGGGGTGCTCCTGCGACGGCTGACGACGCAGGGCACCCTCCGGTACACATGCCAGGTCCTCCACCTTACCCTGCGCGGCGCCATGCTCCGCGCAAGGTCGCCGGAGCATGGTGCTGGCAGGGTTTTGCAGGAGGGACCTGTTTGCAAAGAACGAAGGAGAGTTAGGGGCCTAAATGCGAGGGTTCAAAAGTTGAGGGCCAAAGAGTAAATATATGAGGACCAAAGTGTAAAGTCGGTCAAGGAGGTTTCTTCTTAGGCTCAAGTTTTTATACATGACTAATTAGGACCTAAGGAATCTGATGGTGAAATTTATTTTCATATTAAACCTTTTTTGACCGGTCAATTTGCGCAAAAACCCAAATTAAGTTATTAATTGGGCATGGTTCTCAATGTAGGTCAAAATGGGTTCTAAAGGCCAAATTGAAGGTTCTAAACCCTAGAGATTATTTTTATATGAATTTTAGAGGGTTTATTCTATTTTTACTTTGCCTCGAACCTTGTGAATTGAAGTGGGTTGTTTTAGGGTTACAGATTATCATTTGGTTCCTTGAAAGTGCTGTAGCCCTTGCTAGATCATCTCGTCCCACTTTTATTCTTATTAAGCTGTTCTGACCTGTGTTTGGGCCCTGAATTACCCTGTATGCAGATTATACTGGTAAAATTGCACTTTTACCCCTTATGACTGGTTTTCTTCTCAAACTCAGAATTCTCTGAGTTAAGCCTTTCCTTGAGATATGTAGGAGCTTTTATCCTTTGTATTGGGTCAAAATGAGCTAGTTATGGCTCATGATGAGGTTCTCATCATCTGGCAAAGTCATCAGACGTCTCCTAAGACGTCTGGTCTAAGGTCTGGACGTCTGATTTCATCAGACAGAACTAACTATGTCCAGCCTAACAGTTATCAGACGTCTAAAACAACAGTCAGACGTCTTAAAATTCTTTATCAGACGTCTGATTTGGGAATTAGACATCTGGAAGTGCTGTTTGAACCCTATATTGGTTTTCTAAGTATTCTACGGAAAACCTAAGTATCCTAGGGTTGTGCCGGTGTTCCTAGGACTACTGTTAGGGTTCTTTGAGGCTCTTTAACATGAAATATCTAAGGAAATAAAGAGCAACAAAAGAAATGAAAAATACAACAAGTACAAAAGAAAGAATCTATCCTATTCTTCTTTTCCTTCCATCTTCAATCTTCCGCTCCACGTGAACCTCCTCTGTTTTCCGTCAAGCTCCTCCAATCTGTCCTGGATGCGAGCTCGAGTTCCGTCTAAACACGTCTTCATTTGCAATTGACCTGAAATCTAGGACTCAAATTGCAAATGTTAAATAACACGTGTTTTGTTATCATCAAAACAAATGATCGTGGTTCTCTAGCACCAACAATCTCCCCTTTTTTGATGATGACAAAACCGTAAATAATAATACATAAAAATCCTCCCCCTTTTTGACATTATCAAAAAGGTTTGATTGGTTTAAAATTTCTATAACTCCCCCTTAAAACATGCTCTTCTATGAGTTTCTTTTGACAAAGGTAATGTCCTCCCCCTTTTTGTAACAATGAGATAGCTATTATTTTTCTCCCCCTTTCTAAAGGAAATTTAGCTACCTTATATCTCCCCCTTAAAAATTGACAATTAGCTCATTAATTTTAACTCCCCCTATCTAAACGCTTATGATAAAAAGATAGGGTAAAGGGTTTTACCTCACCTACCATGGCCAATAAAATGGCCCGAATGGTGGTGGTGGATGCCACATCGGATGAGGCTCCCATCCGTAGCTTGGAGGCCCGGGTATCGGCGCCTGTCTCCAATCTGGTGGTCGACGTGCGGCGGGTCCGTCGTTTGTTCGCCGTCTCGTCGGTCTTCTTGTTCTCCTCCTTGGTCTACTCCTTGGTTCCCCTAACTTGAGTTGACCAGCCTTGAGCTTGTAGGTCCAGTCCCTTTTGTTGTAATTATCCCTGAACCCTACAAAACAAGATTCTAATTCTTTTTTCGGTATCCAAGTGGGCTTGGATCCGGATTTGTTAGAAGGTCTCCTTGATGGAGATCCTTTCTCAATCTTAGGGCTATAAAAATTATCTACTTTATTGATTAATTTGTTAGAGTTTTCCCTAAGACATGCGATTTCTTTTTCTATAATATCCATCTTAGTCTTTAAATCAGAAATTTCTATTTTTAGACTAACATTTTCCTCAATCAATTTATTATTTTCATTGATGAGGTTATGATTTTCTAATAATAGGTTATCATTTTTGGGACTAGCTTCTATGTCCTTAAGTTATTTTTCTAACCTATCATTTTCATTTCTAAGAAAACTAAGGTTCTTTTTAATGCTTTTATTTTCTACCCTAAGTGATTTACTAATCTCAAAAAGTTCATTAAATGCTTCTTGAAGATCGAGATTTACCTCGTTGTCGCTGTCGTCGCTTCCACTTTCGCTGTCGCTGTTGGTTCCTCTGGCCATGAAACCAAAGCAAGCGGTTTCTTCTTCTTCTTCTTCTTCCTCCGAGCTTGTCTCCTCATGAGTGCCTTCCAACCTCCTCCATATCTCGTGGGCGGTGGTGCACTCTTGGATTTTCTCGAACTCTTCCGGACTCAACGCGCAATACATGGCATTCATTGCCTTTGCGTTGAGTGAAAGCTCTCGAATATGCTGCTGCGAGTATCCTCCCACGGGTTTTTCTGGGATGTCGAAAGGTGTCTCGCATCTGGCCCAGACCGTGAAGTCGGTGGCTTGAAGCCAAGTCTTCATCCGCAACTTCCAGTAGGGGTAGTTGCTCCCGTCGAAGAACGGCGGACGGGTTGTGGACTGCCCCTCGGAGATCCTGATTGCTGATGTGCTTCCCTCCATTTGATCTCTTGCCGGGTTGTTACGCCGAAACAGCAAGACCTGCTCTGATACCAATTGAAAGTTCTTCCCTACTTGGATGGGTGAGATCAGCGTGACAAAAAAATGCGTAATTGAAATATAAACAATCTCACAAATAGTCAATCACACAAAGTACACAAGTGATTTTAGGTGGAAACCCAAACCGGGTGAAAACCACCACCTAACCCTCTCGAGTTAGGATTTTCCGATCAACCTAGTTGATCAAATCCACTAAACCGAATCACTTAAAACGAGGGTGATTCAACCTCAATACAACCACGCTACAAGTACGAGGGTAGCGTTCCTCAACCCCTTCTCTCCACGAGAAGGATTTTGTCCCACGAAGGAGACGGGAATTCGCAAAGCGAATACCCAACAAAATAACAAAGATAAAATAAAACAACAAACCTATAGAGCCAACAAAGTAATTTAAACCTAGCTTCTATAGGAAATAGGAAACTCCCCTTTGCAAGGAGTGCGTCGACGATGACGCGGTGCGTGAGCCACGCGACGGCGCAACTTCGCTCTCGTAGACAACGGTGGGAGAGCGGGTGCGCAACAGCTTGATGCTCTCAAGAGAATGGTGCTTGAGCTTGGAGAGCAAGAGCTAGCTAGGACACAAGAGAGTGGAAAGTGTAATACAAATTGTTTCTTGTGTATCTTGGTCTCTCTAGGTGTGTCTTGTGTATCTCTTGTTGTGTGTTGGTGTGAAAAGGCTCCCCTCTATTTATAGAGGCCTTAGGAAGGCTTTGGAAGGCTTAGGAAGGGTTCTATAGCCGTTGGGAACAAAGTCCAAGTGAATCAGCCCGAAATCAGGAACAATCATTGTTCTGACAGGCTTATCAGACGTCTAATTCTATCATCAGACGTCTGGAAGTTCACTATAAGACGTCTGATTCAAATGTCAGACGTCTGATTTTGGGCGGGTCTCTCCCTGACTTGGATCAGATCTAAACAGGGTTTTTGTGCAAGTCCATCAGACGACATGCAGGACGTCTGGCACTATGTCTGGACGTCTGGAAACCTACTTTTACTGTGGGAATTGATTTCCAAACGTTGCAACGGCTAGAAAATCTCTGAGAAGAGATTTTGTGTCAGCCGAGGCAAAACGGTCATTTATCAGACGTCTGGAAATGCCTAAGGACGTCTGATAAGGCTCTAACGGTCATATTCTTGAGTGTTTGCGAAGCCAGCCAACGGTCCACTAATTGGACGTCTGGCAAAGTCATCAGACGTCTCCTATGACGTCTGGTCTATGGTCTGGACGTCTGATTTCATCAGACAGAACTAACTATGTCCAGCCTAACAGTTATCAGACGTCTGAAACAACAGTCAGACGTCTTAAAATTCTTTATCAGACGTCTGATTTGGGAATTAGACGTCTGGAAGTGCTGTTTGAACCCTATATTGGTTTTCTAAGTATTCTACGGAAAACCTAAGTATCCTAGGGTTGTGCCGGTGTTCCTAGGACTACTGTTAGGGTTCTTTGGGGCTCTTTAACATGAAATATCTAAGGAAATAAAGAGCAACAAAAGAAATGAAAAATACAACAAGTACAAAAGAAAGAATCTATCCTATTCTTCTTTTCCTTCCATCTTCAATCTTTCGCTCCACGTGAACCTCCTCTATTTTCCGTCAAGCTCCTCCAATCCGTCCTGGATGCGAGCTCGAGTTCCGTCTAAACACGTCTTCATTTGCAATTGACCTGAAATCTAGGACTCAAATTGCAAATGTTAAATAACACGTGTTTTGTTATCATCAAAACAAATGATCGTGGTTCTCTAGCACCAACAATCTCCCCCTTTTTGATGATGACAAAATCGTAAATAATAATACATAAAAATCCTCCCCCTTTTTGACATTATCAAAAAGGTTTGATTGGTTTAAAATTTCTATAACTCCCCCTTAAAACATGCTCTTCTATGTGTTTCTTTTGACAAAGGTAATGTCCTCCCCCTTTTTGTAACAATGAGATAGCTATTATTTTTCTCCCCCTTTCTAAAGGAAATTTAGCTACCTTATATCTCCCCCTTAAAAATTGACAATTAGCTCATTAATTTTAACTCCCCCTATCTAAACGCTTATGATAAAAAGATAGGGTAAAGGGTTTTACCTCACCTACCATGGCCAATAAAATGGCCCGAATGGTGGTGGTGGATGCCACATCGGATGAGGCTCCCATCCGTAGCTTGGAGGCCCGGGTATCGGCGCCGGTCTCCAATCTGGTGGTCGACGTGCGGCGGGTCCGTCGTTTGTTCGCCGTCTCGTCGGTCTTCTTGTTCTCCTCCTTGGTCTACTCCTTGGTTCCCCTAACTTGAGTTGACCAGCCTTGAGCTTGTAGGTCCAGACCCTTTTGTTGTAATTATCCCTGAACCCTACAAAACAAGATTCTAATTCTTTTTTCGGTATCCAAGTGGGCTTGGATCCGGACTTGTTAGAAGGTCTCCTTGATGGAGATCCTTTCTCAATCTTAGGGCTATAAAAATTATCTACTTTATTGATTAATTTGTTAGAGTTTTCCCTAAGACATGCGATTTCTTTTTCTATAATATCCATCTTAGTCTTTAAATCAGAAATTTCTATTTTTAGACTAACATTTTCCTCAATCAATTTATTATTTTCATTGATGAGGTTATGATTTTCTAATAATAGGTTATCATTTTTAGGACTAGCTTCTATGTCCTTAAGTTGTTTTTCTAACCTATCATTTTCATTTCTAAGAAAACTAAGGTTCTTTTTAATGCTTTTATTTTCTACCCTAAGTGATTTACTAATCTCAAAAAGTTCATTAAATGCTTCTTGAAGATCGAGATTTACCTCGTTGTCGCTGTCGTCGCTTCCACTTTCGCTGTCGCTGTTGGTTCCTCTGGCCATGAAACCAAAGCAAGTGGTTTATTCTTCTTCTTCTTCTTCCTCCGAGCTTGTCTCCTCATGAGTGCCTTCCAACCTCCTCCATATCTCGTGGGCGGTGGTGCACTCTTGGATTTTCTCGAACTCTTCCGGACTCAACGCGCAATACATGGCATTCATTGCCTTTGCGTTGAGTGAAAGCTCTCGAATATGCTGCTGCGAGTATCCTCCCGCGGGTTTTTCTGGGATGTCGAAAGGTGTCTCGCATCTGGCCCAGACCGTGAAGTCGGTGGCTTGAAGCCAGGTCTTCATCTGCAACTTCCAGTAGGGGTAGTTGCTCCCGTCGAAGAACGGCGGACGGGTTGTGGACTGCCCCTCGGAGATCCTGATTGCTGATGTGCTTCCCTCCATTTGATCTCTTGCCGGGTTGTTACGCCGAAACAGCAAGACCTGCTCTGATACCAATTGAAAGTTCTTTCCTACTTGGATGGGTGAGATCAGCGTGACAAAAAAATGCGTAATTGAAATATAAACAATCTCACAAATAGTCAATCACACAAAGTACACAAGTGATTTTAGGTGGAAACCCAAACCGGGTGAAAACCACCACCTAACCCTCTCGAGTTAGGATTTTCCGATCAACCTAGTTGATCAAATCCACTAAACCGAATCACTTAAAACGAGGGTGATTCAACCTCAATACAACCACGCTACAAGTACGAGGGTAGCGTTCCTCAACCCCTTCTCTCCACGAGAAGGATTTTGTCCCACGAAGGAGACGGGAATTCGCAAAGCGAATACCCAACAAAATAACAAAGATAAAATAAAACAACAAACCTATAGAGCCAACAAAGTAATTTAAACCTAGCTTCTATAGGAAATAGGAAACTCCCCTTTGCAAGGAGTGCGTCGACGATGACGCGGTGCGTGAGCCACGCGACGGCGCAACTTCTCTCTCGTAGACAACGGTGGGAGAGCGGGTGCGCAACAGCTTGATGCTCTCAAGAGAATGGTGCTTGAGCTTGGAGAGCAAGAGCTAGCTAGGACACAAGAGAGTGGAAAGTGTAATACAAATTGTCTCTTGTGTATCTTGGTCTCTCTAGGTGTGTCTTGTGTATCTCTTGTTGTGTGTTGGTGTGAAAAGGCTCCCCTCTATTTATAGAGGCCTTAGCAAGGCTTTGGAAGGCTTAGGAAGGGTTCTATAGCCGTTGGGAACAAAGTCCAAGTGAATCAGCCCGAAATCAGGAACAATCATTGTTCTGACAGGCTTATCAGACGTCTAATTCTATCATCAGACGTCTGGAAGTTCACTATAAGACGTCTGATTCAAATGTCAGACGTCTGATTTTGGGCGGGTCTCTCCCTGACTTGGATCAGATCTAAATAGGGTTTTTGTGCAAGTCCATCAGACGACATGCAGGACGTCTGGCACTATGTCTGGACGTCTGGAAACATACTTTTACTGTGGGAATTGATTTCCAAACGTTGCAACGGCTAGAAAATCTCTGAGAAGAGATTTTGGGTCAGCCGAGGCAAAACGGTCATTTATCAGACGTCTGGAAATGCCTAAGGACGTCTGATAAGGCTCTAACGGTCATATTCTTGAGTGTTTGCGAAGCCAGCCAACGGTCCACTAATTGGACGTCTGGCAAAGTCATCAGACGTCTCCTAAGACATCTGGTCTAAGGTCTGGACGTCTGATTTCATCAGACAGAACTAACTATGTCCAGCCTAACAGTTATCAGACGTCTGAAACAACAATCAGACGTCTTAAAATTCTTTATCAGACGTCTGATTTGGGAATTAGACGTCTGGAAGTGCTGTTTGAACCCTATATTGGTTTTCTAAGTATTCTACAGAAAACCTAAGTATCCTAGGGTTGTGCCGGTGTTCCTAGGACTACTGTTAGGGTTCTTTGAGGCTCTTTAACATGAAATATCTAAGGAAATAAAGAGCAAAAAAAGAAATGAAAAATACAACAAGTACAAAAGAAAGAATCTATCCTATTCTTCTTTTCCTTCCATCTTCAATCTTTCGCTCCACGTGAACCTCCTCTGTTTTCCGTCAAGCTCCTCCAATCCATCCTGGATGCGAGCTCGAGTTCCGTCTAAACACGTCTTCATTTGCAATTGAACTGAAATCTAGGACTCAAATTGCAAATGTTAAATAACACGTGTTTTGTTATCATCAAAACAAATGATCGTGGTTCTCTAGCACCAACAATATGTATATATATATGTATATACATAAATATATAAATATATATTGGTATATATATATGTAAGTGTGTATATGGGCATGTACAAGTGAGAGTGTGTGTGTATGAGAGAGTGTGTGTGTGTGTATGTGTGAGGTGAGTGTTTGTGAGAGAGAGAGAGGGAGAGCGTCTGCTGAAGATGGCACAGGCGTTAAGTGGTCTGAGGCAGCGGCCGACGTCTGATTGCCACGCACACGTGCAAGCACGTAGGCATGCGAAGACGTGCACGCACGTAAGAGGGAACGGGAGTGGGAGGAACCGCAATGCACTGCGCTACGCGGTGAGGCATGTTCGAGCGAAGACGCGGGCGCAGAGAGAGTTGCAGGCGCAGGCGCAGGGAGAGATACGGGTGCGGGCGTGCACGGATGGGCTGGTGTCGGTAGCGGCATAGAGAGAGCATCGGGTGACCGGATAAGTGAGAAACTTACCGGTCACCGCACTGTAGCCATAGTGTTCCGCTGACTAGCGTGAACAGTGGCTACAGTGCGCGTTCGGCTCGTGCAACTACCTATGTCCGGTTCAGCATGTGCGGGTGGTGTGGAGTGGCTGGCGCACGCGCAGAAGAGGCTACGCCGGCTGCTGGCTTGCGCGGAGAGAGGCGAGGGCGGCCTGCTGGTGCGCGCAGAGGTCGCGGAACAGGCGCCTGAGGTGCGTGGAGGCCTACGCTGCTGTTGCTGCGGAGCTTGAGCTTCAAAGCTTAAAGCTCCTGTCAATGGCGGCAATGGGCTGGAACGGCAAAACAGAGGAGAGAACCACCACGCCCACCGGCTCTTTGATGAGCTGGGCAGTGGTGAGAGTCACAGTGGTGGTTGTGCACCACTGTGAGCTGCTCCTGCCTGCAGAGTAGCTCCTCAAAAGGAGGAGAGGCTGCGTATGGAGGGGAGAGGGGAGGAGATGGCCTGGAAGGGAAGCTGCTGTGTTGGGTTTTTTTTTGTGTTGGACCAGGCTCACCCGCAAGGAAGAAGGCTGAGCTCTTTTTAAAGAGGAAAGAGGCATGCACAACCATGCCTTGGCTGTGCATGCGGCTATGCATGGCAGGCAGGGACTGGCTGTGCAGGGCAGGCTTTGCAGAGCATGGCGCGAAGAGGAGGGTGCCATGCTTTGCAACCGTGGAGAAGAAAGTCAAATAAAAATAAAAATAAAGATGGTGAATTTGCGAGGCAACACTTGAGGAATTTGTTAATTACATGGCCATTTTATTCACTCTCCTCCCCTCTCAAATAAATGCATGCATGCATTTATTTTCACAAATGCGACTCTGGCTACCTAATATACACTGGCAATGCTTGGAAATAGCACAAGATGGTACAATTGCTGGTGCATTTTTGCTGTGCAAATGCCTCCCCATGCCTAGCTGATGCAATGTCCACATTGAGAATAAAAGACCTAAAAGGAATGGTAGAATGCAGAAGATATCACCTGAATATGAAGCTCGGGTCAGCTCTGAGTCAGATAGTACAACTAATGAGTTTAATGCCGTCAGCTAGGCGAAGTCTAGCCAAAGAAGTCACAACATGGCTAGAGAAACCGTGTTTGAGACAAGTTCTAGAATAGTACGGTCAATAATCGATTTTAGACGTTGACCGTTGACTTTGAATGAATTGCCCATCTTCATGTCAAAGATCTGAATAGCTCCGTTTGGAAATATTTGATCGATAATGAACAGGATGTTCCATTTCGACCTAAGTTTGCCGGGAAAGAGCTTAAGTTGAGAATCGAATAGCCAGACCTTCTAATTCGGCTCAAAGCTCTTTCGAGAAATCAATTGGTCTTGAAGAGCTTTGGTCTGAGCCATGTAGATCTTGGCATTCTCATATGCATCATTTCTAAGCTCCTCCAACTTAGATAGTTGGAGTTTCCTGGTCATCCCGGCTAAACTCAGATCTAGATTACACTGCTTTATTTCCTAGAATGCCCTATGTTCAATTTCTACGGGTAAATGGCACACCTTTCCATATACCAGGTGAAAAGAAGACATGCCGATGGGCATTTTATACACCGTACATTATGCCCAAAGAGCGTCCTCAAGCTTTTGAGTCTAGTCTTTGCGATCATGCCTAACCATTTTCTGCATAATATTCTTGATCTCTCGATTGGAGATCTCAGCTTGTCCATTTGTCTGGGGATGGTAAGGTGTGGAGATTCTATGATTAACCCTGTATTTTGCTAGCAAATTATGAAACTGGGCATTAGTGAAATGAGTGCCACCATCGCTGATGATAGCCCTCGGAATCCTGAACCGACGAAAATGTTCTTCTTGACGAAATCTATGACCACCTTGTGGTCATTGGTTCGGGTGGGAATTGCATCGATCCATTTGGGCACGTAATCAAAAGCGACAAGAATGTACTGATGTCCAAAAGAAGGGAGGAAGGGTCCCATGAAATCGATTCCCCAAACAGCGAAGATTTCGACAGGAAGAATGGGATTTAGGGGCATCATATCTCTCTTAGTCATGCTCCCAAGTGCCTGGCATCGGGACCACAACCTTGAGAATTCCTAGGCATCCTTGAATAAAGACAGCCAATAGAATCCAGATTGCAAAATTTTTGCAGCCATCTTTTTGCCGAAGAAGTGTCCACCACACGTTGATGCATGGCAAAACTCGAGTATACTCTTGAATTCCTTCTCTGGAACACATCGGTGAATAATCTGATCAGAGCAGATGCGGTATAGTTCAGGGTCCTCCCAGAAGTAATATTTGGCCTCAGATTTGAGTCTGTCCCGTTGTTGCTTGGTTCAATCATGGGGGATTTAACCAATGGCCAAATAATTAACAATGTCAGCAAACCATGAGGTTTGGACACCTGAAACTGTAAGGATGGTTTCAACCGAGAAAGTACTAGCAATCGGAATGTCTGGACGAGAAGAATCACTCAGAAGTCTCGACAAATGATCCGCCACCACATTCTGTACGCTAGATTTATCCTTGATTTCAAGATCAAATTCTTGAAGTAGAAGAATCCAAAGAATAAGTTGGAGTTTGGCATCCTTTTTGGCCAAGAGATGTCTCAAGGCCGAGTGGTCGGTATATATGATGACATGAGACCCTAAGAGATAGGCCCTAAATTTCTCTAAAGCAAACACTACAGCTAGTAATTCCTTCTCAGTAACAGTGTAATTCCTCTAGGTCTCGTCCAGAGTTTTACTAGCGTAGTAGATGACAGAGCGCTTCCTATCAACTTTCTGAACCAAAATAGCCCCAACCGTGTAATCAGAAGCATCGGTCATGATCTCAAAAGGGGTTGTCCAAACCGATGGTTTTAACACCGGAGCACAAGTGATTGCCATTTTAAGAAAATCAAGTGCCTTACGACATGATTCATCTAAATCAAACAGTGTTTCTTTGGCAAGAAGATTGCTCAGAGGACGAGCAACCTTCGAAAAGTCCTTGATGAATCTCCTGTAGAATCCCACATGACCAAAGAAATGATCGAATTTGTTTGACAGATGTGGAAGGAGGAAGTTTAGTGATAGCATCAACCTTAGCTTTATCCACTTCGATTCCCCATTCAGAGATTACATGACCCAAGATGATGCCTTCTTGTGTCATGAAATGACTCTTTTCACAGCTAAGGACCAATCTTGTTTTGATGCATCATTTAAGAATCATTTCAAGATTAGCTAGACAAGAGTCAAACGATTCTCCAAAAATAGAGAAATCGTCCATGAAGACTTCCATAAACTCTCCCACCATGTCAGAGAATATGTCCAGCATACACCTTCGAAAAGTTGCAGGTGCATTGCATAAGCCGAATGGCATCCTACGGAAAGCAAAGGTTCCATAGGGATAGGTGAATGTCATTTTTTCCTGATCCTCGCGATGGATAGGAACTTGGTTGTATCCCTAGTAACCATCAAGGAAATAGAAGTACTTCTACCTGACTAATCTTTCCAAGATTTGATCAATGAAGGGTAAAGGAAAATGATCATTTTTCGTGGCTATGTTCAACTTCCTATAATCGATACAGACCCTCCAAGAGGAAGCTTAATGAGTTGTACCAGATTCTCCTTTCTCGTTAGTCACAACAGTAATCCCAACTTTTTTGGGAACAATCTACACAAGACCTACCCAAGGACTATCAAAGATCAGATAAATGATTCCTGTATCAAGCCACTTAATAATCTCCTTCTTGACCACTTCTCGCATATTTGGGTTTAATCTCCTCTGCATCTAGTGAGAAGGGCGGGATCCAGCTTCCAAAAGTATTCTGTGATTGCAATAAGATGGCTCTATCCCCCTAAGGTTATGAATGGTCCAACCAATTGCCTCCTTATGTTCCTTTAGGACCTTAATCAGTTTAATCTCCTACTCCTTTGTTAATTTAGCACTAATAATCACAGGGAATATCTTATGTGGTCCTAAAGCCTGATATTTCAGATTCTCAGGCAATGGTTTCAGTTCAAGTTGGTGTGGTTTGATGATTGAAGGTAAGGAAGATGCTGATGAAGACTCATCAAGAGGAAGAGGTTGAGAGTGAACAAAATCAATAACCTGTTCAGAAGATGGCGTATCTACCATAGAGGGTTGTGGGTCCAATTCATCATCAGAGGAGGAACTTTCAAATGCAGAAACCATCATACAAGTCTCAATATTCACATTATCGTCCTCAAGTTCCTCAATAAATCCACAATCCTCGAATTTATTAATCTCCTTAAAAATATCCAATTTCATTCTTTGATCCCCAAAGGTGATTTCCATGCTACCACTTTCACAATTAATGTTGGCCTTAGTGGTAGCTAGGAATGAATGCCCCAGAATGATGGGCGTGTTCCTCAAATTTTTAGGTACATCCATGTCAAGGACAAGGAAATCTACAAGAAAATAGAAATCCTTAACCTTAACAATAACTTCTTCAATAATGCCTCGTGAATTTGTGACTGAACAGTCCGCTAACTACAGCATTACCGAATTCAGTCGAAGTTTACCTAATCCAAACTTCTCGTAAAGAGAAGTCAGAATTAGGTTGATGGATGCACCTAGATCCAGCAGTACTCTATCAAAAGTGTAATCTCTGATGACACAAGAAATCAAAGGAGCACCTAGATCTCTCTTTTTCTGAGGGAGGTGGTGCAGGATAATAGAACTAGCCTACTCGAAGAGTACCACCTTCCTCGGAACATATTTTCTCGACTTACGCTTCTGTGTACATAAATACTTTAAAAGTTTCGTATAAGCCGGTATATGTTTGATAGCGTCGAGGAGCGAGATATTGATCTCGACATTCTTGAAAATATTCAGAAGCTCCTCATTACTATCAGCAGACTTCTTCTTCCTTGATCTAATCAAGGCCGCAAGAAAAGGAACATGAGTTGGATCTTCGGAATCAGGTTCCTGAGCCTTGATTTCTTCTCCATAGTTCTCCTTTCTCTCCTCAGGTTCTTCAGGATTCGGTAAATTAGAATAGTGTGGTTGTGGATCCTGAGTTTGTTTACCACTCCTCAAGGTAACAAAATTAGTGGATGCATACGAGTTTGGGTCTTGGAGAGAGTTAGGAAAGATTGGAGGGTCATCATTATCCAAGAATCATTGATTTATGAAAGAAGAAGAAGAGGAAGGACCCTGCTCAACTACCTAAGCATGTGCCTGTGGGTCCCTCTGATTCCCGTACCCATGGACTTGATTGCCTGGATTCAGGATATTACACAGGTTGGGTATGGGTTAAGGTGGTAGAGATCCAGGTTGACGAGAATTAGCTATTAGCTCGGTTTGCAAGTTGTCCGGCAAGGTTTTCATTTGCTGCACGAGCTGGAGCATAAATCCTTGCATCTCTACCATTTGTCGGTTCAAATCAGCCTACCCTACGGGTTGACGGGCATTCCAAGCTTGCTGATTGACCTAATTCGGGAGCAACTGTGTATAAACATGACCCTGACCCATTGGTCGTTGCGGAGCATAGTTGCTGGGTTAGAATTGGGTCTGCTACCCCAGGTTTTTCCAGGAGAAGTTAGGGTGGTTTCTCCAACC